>CM061466.1:29441250-30727500 GCA_030770085.1 Oryza coarctata | reverse complement strand
CCATGAGAAAAGGCAACCTGATGCCGGCGGTGGCACAGCGTTCCAGTGCGACCTCGCCGGCGGCGGCAGCGCGTATTCCGCGCCTGGCCAAGTCCAAGCACCAGTAGCGAGGGAGAGCGGCGGCCTGAGCTCCCCGGCGCCGCTGCCCCTCATCTGCGAATGGGCCGGACCGAGCAGGCAAGGATATCGCGCTTGTGGGGCCTAAGACGGAGGACGGATTGAAACGGTTGCTGCCGTCGGATGCGCAAGGAACGACGATCCGTGGCCGAGCGTCCCTCTGACGTACAACCCTCTACGTCAGAGACATCTGGTTCTGCTCGGAACTTCGTAGCTTCCGCAATCGGATTTAGTGTGAAATGACATGATTTAAGTTTTTATGATAAATAAATTGCTAGAGTTTTGAATTTGTTGATTTTAATGAGAGGATAATTTGTTGAGCAAAATTGTTTTTCTCTCTATATGGAGGCATCAGACGGTTGGACCAGCTAGCCGGAACTGAAAGGCCTTATAGTCAATTTTAAACCAATTTCTTGATTTACGATAATTGATTTAGAAAAAAACTTATGCTCGAATATAGTTTTTTATTTGTTTATGTGTAGACAAGTTTTAAGGTTTTAGAAGTATTACTGGTGATAGATTAAGAGTCAATCAGACAGAAGTTGATGTCTAAACGATTAAGAAGATTATACGGGATAATAAAAGCTAGAGATCAATGCACGTGGATGTAAAGATTCTATATGGCATACTTATGGATATATATATATATGTATGGAAGGATGAATCTATTTTGGATGGGAGTCCAAGATTAAAAAATTTGAGTTCAAATTTGTAAAGGGATATCATGTATATTCTTTAAGGAGGTCTTCTAAGGGAAGGGAATAGGAGTGACAATTGAGTAGCCACCCGTGGTATAAATACAAGAGGGATAGAGGCTCTAGGAAGATAAGTTTTTTAGAAGAAAATTAGGGTTTAGTCTTAGTCATGACCTATGTTCGAAAGTTAAGAGATAAGTGTTATAGGTGTACTTTATAAATACATCTTGATGCGATAAAGTCAATATACTTGAAAGAGTTTTAGTCAAGCTGTGTTTTTTTATCCAGACGGTCAGACCGATAATAGGTGAGCAGTTAGACCAACAAAAGACATGTGGTTTAACCGACGGCAAGGAGACGGTCCAATCGGCGATAGAACGATAGTTAGACCAACACGTGTGAAAGGTTTTGGTTTTTTTTGATAATCCTACAATTTACCTTTCCTCTGGTAAACATGGTATTTGAGCCACGTTTTACTTTTATTTGGATTTTAATCGATCTTGAGTAATCATGCCCAACAAGTTTTCAATTAAGCCGCTTATGTTTGATAGAGTTGATTTTTAGTTTTTGTGTAAAAATATGCAATCTTTTATAATATCTCAGGATATAATATTTGACAAAAAGTTTCTAATCAATACGAGATTCCCAAGGCTATCACTAATGCTAATAAAACTGAATTTGAGAATAACTGCAAAGCTCAAAAATATGATTCTTAGTGGTGTTTCCCTTTTGGGTTTTGATTTCATCTCGCATCTTGAAACGGTGTATGACATGTGGAAGCTATTATGTGATTTTCATCAAGCATCTTCCAGTATCAAGGAAATGAAAAGACATTTTCAGAAAATAGTATATGAAGTTTGAGATGAAATATGGTGAAGCTTTAAATGAATATTTTGCTAGTTGTAACAAAATTCTTAGTAATATTCGATCGGTTGACGATTCTTATCACACCCATATACTCAATTTGAAATTTCTTGACATCTTTTAGGTGGTCTTGATATGTGTATTTAGAAGATGAAGGTTACTTTAATTCAGGAATCTGTCAACATGACAACTTTAATTTTAGATTCTGTCTATACCAAACTTAAGACTTATAAGATGAATATTCTTTTTCGTAAAATTGATTCTAAAACAACTGGTGCCAAGTTGTTTCATGAATGTTTCTTCATCATCCTCTTTTATTGCTTTAAATGTCATGTCTAATGATAAACTTGAGCAAATCTCTAAGGATAACTTGGTATTGCTTATTAACAAGTTTTCTTGAGTTTTAAACAATGTCAATAATGAGAAAAGAGGAGGTCCAATAAGGTGTTTTGAGTGTGAAGAATTAAATCACATTCGATACAAGTGTCCCAAGCTTAGGAAATATACAAAGGAAGATGAGGAGGAGAAGATCAATGACAAGAACATTAAGAAAAAGTGGATATTCAAAGATAAAAGAAACAAGAATAGCTTTAGAAAGATGATGAATCAAGTATGTGTTGCTATAGATCAAGTTGATGCAAGTGATGTTGACTATGAGAGTAAAGAAGATGATGATGACAAGAGCAAGAATATCTCAGGAATGTGTTTTATGGCTCATGATGGATCAAGCTCCATTGAGTATAACTTCTACAGCTACATTAATAAGGTAACTTTCTACGCTCCTTCGAATGAGTCTCTTTAATAACTAGTAGTTTCTTTTGGTTTTAAAATTTAGAGAGATGAGAAAAAGATGAAGAAATATGATTTTATTTTTGAATCTCTTGATACTGAAATTGTAAGGTTAAAATCTCTAATTCCTAATAATAATAATTTCAAATCTTGTAAAGTTTTATATTTTGAAATTTCTGCCTTAAGAGAAGTAAATATTGCTACATGCTTAAGACTTGATAGTGCTCTTGCTGAAAATAAAGAATTAGAATTTTATTTGGTCTTGCAACTCTGCTGCATACCAGGGAATTGTTTTTGACAAATAAACTTTTGAAAAAAAATATAGAGTTGCTTTTGGTGCAAGTTTCATGTTTAGTTTTCTAAGTGTCAAAAAGCTAAAACAACAAAAAGATATTTCTATATCGAAAACTTACTCAACATGTTTACTAAATAAGATAAAATTGAAAAGTGCATTAGGTCAAGTTGAGTATATGAAAGATATCATGAAAAATCATGAGCTGCTTTCTTGTTTAAATTGTCATAAATAAAAATGTGTTTTGGTTGATTACAAAAAGTGTGCAAATTTGACAAAAGAAAATTCTTATTTAAAGAGTTCTTTGCAAAGATTTTTAGATGATAAAAAAATCTAAACATGATTTTGGATGAATCAAAAGTAAGCAGTCACAATAGATGGTTAGGTTTTGATGTGTATACTTATTTCACTACTTGTCAACTTGTTGTTTTGAGTATCATAGAAAAAATGAGATTTTGACAAAACCTAATCCTAAACGAATAATTTTCACATTTGTTGTTATGATATCTTCTTTTTCATCTTCAAGTCAAGTTGCTTCAACCTCAAAACCTTTAGTTGCAAATTCGTTTCTCAAAAGTATACTTGTAAAAAAGAGATGTCTAAAAATCTTGAATTGAGTCCAAGAAACCGTCCATTTATAGCCCAACTCCTTCACTGGTTGTTTCTTCCCGTTGCACACAATCTACAGAAATCTGTATAAGGTTAGACAATGTAGTACCAAGTTGAACTATCTGGCCTTTATGCTTTTACAATAGACACTAACTAACTAATCATTGGACCATAAATGAGCAGACAATCCGGTAGCCACCGGACTGTCCAACAACAGTGCTTTTATCCCATACAGTCCATCACTCTACTAAGTCATTGTCCAGTCGCTTTATAATGTGTTGGACAGTTCGGTACTGGACTGGGCTGTCCGGCACCCCTTATTTCTACGGTCTAGAATGATGTGTCCAATGTTGCTTCACGTCCATTTTCTTTTGAAACGTCCAACAGCTACCAGACTGTTAGTATCCGGTCCAATATAGCTTCGGAGTAATTTGATCCTCTATCTTTTAAATTTTACCTAATTTCTTAAGAGCAACTTGACCGTATCCAGTCATCCTTCTTCACGGTCTTCTTCCTCTTCTTTTGTCCTTTTGTCAACCCTAGCTTTTAGACACCAATAAATCCCACTCAATTTCTCCTTTGTGCCACATACAGCCAACATGTAGACGGCGCACGTGCAAAGCTGCAGCACCACATACAAATAACAGCAACCTCACCGTGCCAAGTACCATCTAATCCTCCTCCACGCAAAAGCGACTCACTTCTACTGTTCGTTGGTGTTCTTCGCTTTCAACTGTCCCTGCCCCTTCAATGGTCCTTGCCTGGACTCCATATCGTACGGTAAGTCTACTAAAAACATCGCCTCAGCAACAGATCCATATATATATATCTATTATTTGCTACATAATTTTCCCTACTTACCTTGTAGATCTGCATTTCAATGCAGATTGTATCCTAAGATGGCAACCCCAACAAATTATCTCATGAAGTTTACTAAATCTTGCCGCGAGCAACTGGTAATTTTTCATATATAACATTTTCAAACCTTTATGTTACAAGCACACTCTGTAATTGTAATGTTGTCTCATTAAAAAAAATCCTCCTTTTCAGTGCATTCCACCAGACACTGCGTATGCACATCGGCTAAAGAATGGGCATAACTTTGAGATGTTCACATCAAATGCCGTTGTATGTACGATGAATATCCAGCAAATAGGCCACAGGCTTTATTTTTCCAGAGGATGACCTGCTTTTGTCCGAGAAGCTAATCTAAAATTAGGTGACACAATGATCTATGCCATCTCAGACATAATGTAATATTCAGCGAGCCATGCCTTGCAGACCTCCTATCTACCATCTTCGTATTGGCTAAATACCACTCATATGATTATTATGCTTATTACACCGCAACGGACTAACCGCAGTTTTAACATACCATGACAAGTTCTGTGCGCAACGCGCGCGGTCAACGCTTCTAGGGTTTATGCAGCTCAGGATAGAGCGTAAATTTGGGGCTCTTCTCTTTGGACTCTGATTCGTTGTTAATTTTGTATGGAAACGAGCAAATCACGAGTTCTTGCCCGAATCATCTGCTTTACTACTTTGCCTCGGCCGTAGAACCGATTACTATATAATTAATTAATATAGATGATAATAAATAAAAAGTTCGTAAGGATGGGTTCGTGCGCCTCAGCCCTACGGGAACGGCCCTGGTTTCTTTTTTTATTCGTATGTTTATCTTTTTTGAAAGTTTATGCACCCAAACTTACTTCTACACCCAACCCTTATAAATGATTTTAATTTAGACTTGGATTCAAATGTTTATATATAGTTTACTATATCAACTTTATACCCAAACTTTATACTTTACCATATCAAGTATTTATGTATATATAGTTTATATGTATAAATTTTGGGTGTATAAACTTTAGAAAAAGAAAAAGCACACTAATAAAAAAATAAAAGTAGGGTGTTCGTCCAGAGCGAATGTTCGCTAATTAGAGTTACCTAACAAATATTTATAGGTGCTAGTATTTCAATCGATCCAAATGAACATGATACATGCACGGGCAAACAAACGTGAACAAGCTGCGCACACACAGAGGAGAAGTAATTAAGGGTGACAGTGATTAATAATCAGAGATATCCATGAAGGAATCGGAAGCAGCTTTTTTGACGTAAAGTCGAATCGCTGACAGCTGAGGCCTATTCTCATACGTCAGAGGCATATGTCGCTCTGACAAACAGAGGAGCCTCATCGGCAGGAATCAGTGACAGCTGGCAGAAGTCAAGTGAGCATAAAACAAGAGCTTAATACTGCATCCTTGATGAGAAGCCGTGTTGCCGACACATGCGACCTGAGACCAAGCCAGGTCGATCGATCGATGTATCCTTAGCTGACGAATATAATCGAAGGGTCGCAGCAGCCAGCGATAAGTAGCCAAAGCGCAGCAAAACTGCAGATAAGTAACCGGACAGTTCAAAGCCAAGGCACAAGAGGTGAATATCTCAATTCGTATCAGGAAGATGCAGGTGGTAGCATAAGTAGTAAATCCTTACCAGCCTTGGGGGAAACCCGGTCGCCTCCTCGGCGGCAGCATTCCCGGAGGCCCTTGGTAGCTACCCTGCGCCGGGTATATGCATACTTGGCGATACGAACACACCAACACAAGAAACAAGGCGAGAAGAAGGCAGAGGCGATCGAGCCGTGAAAGAAGGTGACGCGACGACGAAAAAAATAAAGCCGCGTTTGTTAATGGAGCAGGTAATCCGCGGGAGCGGCTGGGCTAGCGTCGCTAGGTACTAAAGGTGGCCAAATATGTCGGTCTACGCACGGCTGTACTGTAACCAGTCAGAAATGGCACGGCATACTGGCTTTCTAATTCTCCATATTTATTTCCTCTAATTTTCCTTTTCCACATAGTTTCTATTTTTCCTAAATTTTTCTCACATTTTTTTAATTTTTATCAATTTTTATTTCATTATTCCTCTTTCTTTTTTTCCTTTTCTTTTTCCTACCTCAAATTTCAATTTTTATGGCTATGTATGATGGTGGGCTGGCATTGGCCCACGTGCTACAATAGTAGCTGTGTCAACACGACATGGCCCATTATCTCATGGGTTATTTTTGGCCAAGGTCTTGTCATGTGGATCGGCATGGTCCAACTCATTACATTATTGTGTCGTAACGGGTTAGGCTGTCAGCAGGCTATGTCGTGATGGGTCAGGCTGTCTATTTGGTTACATATATTAGCTACTACTACCTTATTGTATAAAAAAAACTAGGAGCATACTGTTATCCTCACAACAGGATGAGTTAAGGGTTAAACTGATTTATCTCCCTTAGATCCTTGCGTAACATAGAGAAGGGCCAACAGCAATGAAAGTCCATGGGTGGTGGCTCGATGGAGTAGGTGGGAGCCCCACTGGTCTACGACGCCTCCAAATCCTAGGAGGGGATTTGATAGCAATCTCGTTAGGGCTGGTGGATAATAGGTTTTGGAGCTAGCAGAAAAGTGACACCGTTGACGAGGATCCATGCAGCGGCAACCATAAGGGTCCCTTGAGCGGCGATGACCTCCAAAACCGTTGGAAGTGACTCAATGGTGGCCTCTTGATAGGCAACAGAGAGACGATGCAGAGGGAGCTCTGGTAACAGCGTTGTCCATAGAATCCACTTATTGTTTTTGTTTTTGTTGCATTAATTCTGACTTAGATGGAGATGATGAGAAGCATGGCAGTGAGTTCTCTGAGCTGGGTTACATAGGTTTCAAATATAGTTCTTTGTAGAGTCATTCCCAGTCGGTTCTATAAATTCTTTGAGCTGATCTAATATTTTTTCTACTATTATTTAATTGCACTTGAACTATTTTATTTAGTCGGTTTGCCAAACTATGACCTTCGTGTTATCTACATATGTATGTGTTGTATGGATGTGATGATAAGATTATGGATATGTGTAGTAGCACTGATCATGTGACTAATATATTTTATACTCCTAGTATTCGAAAAGTCCATCCTTAGTCCCAACAGGCCACTTCAGAATCGTCATCCTAACAGACGTCTCTTGTGTACTCCTAGTATTCGGAAAATCCATCCTTAGGCCCCAACAGGCCACTTTAGAAACGTCATCCTAACGGACGGCTGTTCTAGCTCAAGAAGAATAGTTAAGTACGGGATGAACCTAGGTGGGAGGCACTGCAATGTCTTCCTACCAACCATCTCACTGGAACACCACTTGGTGTTTAACTGATATTTTTGATCATGCGCACAAATCTAGACAATATATTCTAAGTATGCCTATTTTGCCCATTGCATATTATTGCATATTATATAGTATTGTGTAGTAATAGATGTCCATAGAAGTTTCTAGATTAGTGTAATTACTAGATTGATGCTGTATTGATGTTCATTTTGTTTTATATTCATGTTAATTTTCTTTTCTATTCTTATAGTGGATTGATGTTGTACGGGTCCTATACTGGGTGTTATTTTTTTTATTTATTGATGCTGTACTTCATTTTGTTTTATAATACTATACTGATGTTTATTTTATTTTTTTTCTATTTCTATTTTGCTCGGTGAGACTTGTATGAGACGGTGTGACAATCCAACTGCTACGTCTTTACTATATGTAGCTCATTATAATCTTGATAAATTATGTTATACTAGTTGTCAATCCGTACAGGCTATTATTGTTGATATTATAAATATTAAAATTTATCATATCAAATATGGAGATAGAATGGAAACTAAACATTGGTTTTTCGTGCAATACCAAATATTTGGAAACAAATTTTTGGTCAATGTTGTCAGTTCAAGAAAAACGGAGAGAGTATTACCTTAGTGCTCGGCGGTTCAACAAGTGAACCGCTGGATCGGACGGTCGGACCACTGGGACGAACCGAGAGCCACCGATACAGGGTTTTTTTACTAAGTAGTAGGGTTATCCGCGGGGAGATAAAACCAAAACATTAGCTCGAGCAATTTCAGCCGCTGTATGCAGAAATGTGAAAAGCATGTAGTACAGTCTAAGGGATAAGCCTCATCAAAGAGCCATGGATTAGTCTTAAAAAAAGAGCAATGATTTCCTGAGTTCATTGATTCGTTAGAGAATTTAAATGTGTTAGCCATAGAGAAAGAGAGATAAAATAACCTCGTTTTCACGTATCCTTTTCAATTTTTATAAAAAAATTATAGGAAAATTACTTTTAAAAATTATATTAATCTATGTTTCAACAAGTTTAAAATAATTAATACTTAATTAATCATACGCTAATTAATCATCTCATTTTGTTTTTTCTAATCTTCTACTTTAATTTTTCTCTCCTCTCAAAAGGTAGCTTTATACTCTAACGAATCTCTGATGAACTCCCTGTCACTTGTAATGTTTTGTTTTTGAAATGTGTAAGTGATGTATAGGTAGTCCCTATTGTCAAAGCCAATCTACCCAGTGAAAAGGTTAAGAAACTCAATGATATAGTCAATTTTCGATCTTTAACTCAGGCCAACCTGGCTCCTCCCCTGCTCCCCTGCTTACCATCTTGGATGACAGGCAATGATCTCAACTCAATCAAGATGATTCAATATTCCCGATTCGAACTTGAATTTCGCATATATCAGGATACACCCTATTTGTATCAGAACCCAGGTAAACTATATGCATCAAGATACTTTGGTTTTTCCATTACCCCATTCGTATTTGACAGTGTATACCTCTTGCCAATTCTTGATGCGGCGACAGGTTAGCACTGAAGCCACACAGCCATGAACATCATCAGAAGAGAAGCCTCTTGTGGCCAATCCAATCCAATTCAAGATCCCTTGAGGCTGGACGCCCCGGGAAGCATCCCCTGGATCCTCCTCAGCTCGGCCAGCGCCTCCCGCGCGTCGGGCCGGTCGTCTTTTTCCGGCGCCACGCACCGGAACGCTAGCTCTGCCACCGCCTCGACGCTGGCCATCACGCCGGCGCCCTCGCCGAGCACCGGCTGGTCGACCACCTCCCTGAGCTCGCCGATTTGAATCTTGGCCACCACCCAGTCCGCCAGTGTCACGTCCCTCCGCTCCTTGCCCACGTCCACCGGGCGCAGTCCGGTGACGAGCTCCAGCACCACCACGCCGAAGCTGTACACGTCGCTCTTCTCGGTGAGCTGGAAGGAGCGGTGGTAGTCCGGGTCGAGGTAACCCGGCGTGCCCTGCGGCGCGGTGCAGCACACGAGCTCCCTGCCGGCCCCCGTGGCGCACGCGTCCTGCGGCGCCAGGAGGCGCGAGAGGCCGAAGTCGCCGAGGCGGGCGCGCATGTCGGCCTCCACGAAGATGTTCGACGAGGTGACGTCGCGGTGCACGACGGCGGGCTTGACGCCGAAATGGAGGTACTCGAGCGCCGACGCGATCTGGACCGCCATGGCGAGGCGTGTCCGCCAAGGGAGCGGTGGCGGCGGGGGCACCGCCATGGTGACCCCGCATCGGCGGTGGAGGTGGTGGGAGAGGGTCCCGTTGGGGACGAAGTCGTAGACGAGGAGAAGAGCGCGGGGGTCGGCGCAGAAGCCGTGGAGGCGGACGAGGTGCGGGTGGCGCAGCGCAGAGAGGATGAGCACCTCGTTGCAGAACGACTTGGTGATGGGGGCGGATGCGGAAGGGAAGGACGGGGATGGCGACGGCGGGACGTGGAGGCGCTTGACGGCGGCGGGGCGGCCGCTGGGCGGGAGGTAGGCAAGGAACACCGTCCCAAACCCTCCATCCCCGAGCTTGCGGCTGGGATCGAACCCGGCGGTGGCGGCGCGGAGCTGCTCATAGGTGAACGAGGGGTGATGCTGGTGGAGCCCATGCCGGCGAAGAAAAGCCGCGGCGCGGGCGGCCGCGTTGGTCGGCCCCGCGGCCGGGCCCCGCCCGCTGTAGCGGCGGACGGCAATGGCGACGCAGAGGTAGAGAAGGAGCACCACGAGCAGCACCGCGGCGGCGATGAGAGCCGTGGTGAGCACGCTGCCGCCGCCGCCCTTGTCCGGATGCTGCAGCGGCGGCGAAGGCGACGACGAGTGGCGTCTCGCCGCGGCCGGCGGGAGCAGCACCGCGGCGGCGAGGTGGAGGAGGAGAGGCGGGGGCATCTGGGCTCGCGATCCACGCCGTGGACAAAAGTGGTATGCGCTGCGCGGTGGTGGCGGCGAGGAAGGGCACTACTACTGCAATAGAGTAGACTCCACAAGTCACGTCAGCACATGCCGCGCCTGGCAGGTGGGGCCGGCTGCCTTTTGTCTCAAACTCGCGGATCGAAAGTTCAGAGCTCCAAATTTGAACGAAATTCGTTCGTTTTCACTTTGAAATTGGTTTGTTTTAGTCGCTCAACACGAAGTTTTAACTCAAATCGATCTCCAGGATGTGATAGCATACGTCGTTTTCGCTCGGCGAGCCGAACTTTCTTTTCCCTTTTTGGCATCGGTTTCATGAATTTCAAAGAGGGAAGTGGTGCGCATCACACCTGATTTGGACTCTTAACAGAAAAGTTTAAGGGGAGATATTAGGCTGAGTCAACCAAACTCAAAGCCACGGGCTATCCATCGTAGTGGCACAATAGATAGATATTCTTCATGTCTAAATATACGACTACGTCCAAACTGTTTATCGGAGAGTGAGCTTCATATTTAGATATTCTTCTCTAGCTAAAAATCAATATACTCATTTTATGGGTTCAGATAAAAATTGATTGAGACAAAATCAGTTATACATATTTAGATCGCACGAAGGCATTTAATTTTGGATGAGAGTCTACATTATAAAGCTTGTACTAGGACCTCTCTTTTAAACCTTATAGCCAATAAGGAAAAACCATAGTGGCTGGACAAGTACGTAGGAGTTAGGTATGGAAAGACTTGTTACTTGCTGTCGAGTGGGCCTAGATGTTAGGCTCTGATGGGCCCTTCTTAGGGCTAACGTGGAATAAAACCGTGTCATTCTGCCACGTATCCTACATGGCCGTAGAAAGCTCGAGGAAGAAGCTCAGAGTCCTATTATTGATAGTAGGACCTGCTTGTCAGCCTTAGGCTCTGAGACATATGAAAAAGTGGTAGCCCTACCGAATGGCATGACAGTCAACCTCATCGTCTAACAACCCATGCCCCTTCTCATAGGGATGATGATGGCACGCATGATGGTCATGCAGATGCCGTCCTATCATCCTTGTCACACGCTGAGTAGATATACGTCTTATTGCATTTAATGAAAGCTCACATGTGAACAATCATAGCAGCCTACCACGTCCTGTTGTAATAAATGTGCTATCGGTGTCCCTAAGCCGCTTGGGGATGCTGAGCTCAAGGACGGGGATATCCTAAGCTCACCTTAGGTAGGGATGAGCTTGGGTCCTTGTTTAGCTCTCCTCCGGGCACGTAACAGGTGCTGCTTGAAGTAAATTAACGCTTGTGCGGACCACTTGGCTTAATGACATGTCACTAGGAACCCTGAGCAACCGGTGATAGGGATCCTGGTTCCCACTTCACCGACAGTAGCCACCAGCCTCAACCTCGAGAATGAAGCTATTGGAGACCGGGATTAAGGCCTACCTTGTCAGTGAGGTGACATTACATCTCGTCTTTTCGCAGCCTAGGATAATTGTTCCCGACCCATCTCCTTAGGCTAGAGGCAATTTCTTGTAATGGATGCATGCATGATGGTGGAGAAGGTGGAGCGGTGTGAGCCATTCTGTTTCTCCACTTAATCCCGTGCATGTTTCTAGGATATGGAATCAATACTTACATCAGTTTAAAGTGATGCCTCCTCGATTTGATTACCAATGGATGAGTGGTGCAGTGGATTTGGAATTTGGATGGGTTTGAGAGGGCATAGGAAAGCAACGCAACCTATAAAAGGGGATAAGGTGCACCAACTCTTCCTTTTTGCGCACACACTATTCTTTGCTCTCCTTGAGCTTTAACTTCCATTTGCCCTCTTAGTTCCCATCTTCTCACTTCAACAACCTTCCTTCTCCTTGCTAGCCCTTGTGCCGAGAGCCAGGCATCGTCAACACGCAGTGGGAGGTGGAGTGTTGCTGCCATCACACCTTTGCACCACAACGGGGGTAGATAAAATGCGTCGGACGATGGAGCCTAACGAGGTTGTTTTCTTTATCTCATACGCCCTCGTTGGGTTGATGTTGCTGTTCTCGGCCTTCTTCATAGAGATACTGGAGGCCTACAAAATACAGCTAGCGTATCTGGTGCTGAATGTTGTGGTGTCTCTATCCGTCTTTGCACATCTATGCGAGATATTTATCGGTGTGATGTCTTCAGTGGCATTGCTCTAGAAATTCTTCATCATGCGGTTGATGGAGAAGAAGAAGAACTCCAACGATTTGAAGATCGTGGGGTGCTGCCACTTTCGTCCATGCTCAAGAACTGGTGGTTAGTATATCCCATAGGTGTTGTGGAAGAAATAGGATACTTGGTGTGAAGATTGGGTGTACGTGGGCATCCTATCTCACTCATGCCTTCTTTTCCCTTAACAATCGATGGTTCATGTTGACTCTTAGGAGGACCCTCCCCTAAAGGGACGCATGCTTCAACCTAGTGATGAACCAGATCACTGATTTGCGCGCCGCCAGGTTGGATGCCACCATGGTGATCAAGGACTTTTTGCACTAACAACTGGCCCCACTACATTAGCACAGTCTACCCACCTAGTTTTACATGGGCAATCAAGATGCTACTTGGACACACTTTGGTGAGGGCCAGAACTGGGCGCAAAAAGAGTTCGCCTTGATGATGAAGGCAATCATGGAGGTGACTAACATGGCGGTGACACTCCTGCTCAAGGATGACCTCGTGCTGTGCTTGAACATCGGGAGGGTGGCAATCTAGCAAACCCTCCTCGAGTGTGATGTGAAGGGGATTAAGTAACATGATCTATAGGTGCCCCCCTAGATCTATGCCTATCCCCAGCGATGGTGGTGGTGACCTAGTTGGCAGGCCCACTCAGGGTTCAATCAATGATTCCAAGGATGATGGCAGTGGTGAGGACGTCGTGGATCCATGGGGGAAAGGGAAGCGACGGCGTGGACCGAGCTTCCCATGGCCATCCTCTTTGCCTCCTCGAGTCGAAGACATGCCAAGTTGGGCCCATGAAGGCAAGGCCAAGGGATTGAGGGCACCGCGCAGTGCCTGATAGCACTAAGCTCGAGCAAAGGCCCGAGAAGACTAGACAAAAGGTGTGCCCAAGCCTAGGATCTGGTAGAATGGTGAGCGTTCCTTGCCAGCAGTTGGGGGTAGATTACACCTATGGCCACCCAACAAAGAAGAAGAAAGCGACACTGACAGGTGGCAAGGATCCCTCTTCACTCAAGATTGAGGCTTTGTCGAGCTAAGACCAATGTGAATACCGTATCCCAATTTCCATCATTTTTTGGCTTTATTTGGCTTTCGTTGTAATTATTGCATGTTGAATTTTCTTCCTATCTTCCCAGCCGGCCCAAGGCACTGATAGCCACTTCGAGCCTAGGAGCAATATACGTCCCTAAGGTGGTTGAGACAACGGCCGCGGGCACCATGGCTAAGGTGCCAACTGGTGGGCCTCGGTAGGGGGCAATGAACCTCAAATGCCCTCACTGAGGGTAGCGGATTGGGGATCCAAGGAGAGGGTGGAAATGACGCCACTATAGGACAAGGGAAGAATCACTCGAGCTTGGTAGCAACACAACAAGGGCTATAGACAACACCGCCAATGACACAAATGACATCAGCGATCCGCAGGACAGTGGTGATGTTCTGGACACCGACATAGGTGGCGAGCCCAAGCAGGATGCCGTGGCTGCCGACCACTTACCTCCCTAGAAGGAGCAGGTGATGCTAGAGGGTGAGCATGGTAGCTCGGCCTTGGTGAGGTTGCGCCCTCATCCATCCAAAGCCAGCCCGATCATGCATGTGTGCTAACGCAAAGCACCCCCCAACATGCTCGAGAGCGCAAGGGAGGTAGTTGCATGGATTTGGGTAGCGACCGTGGCGGAGTGGGAGGACGTTGATTGGGAGTGTGCTGCACTAACGATAGAGCGAGAACGACTCATTGAGGGGCGTAAGCTAATGAAGACCTGCTCGTAGCGGCATAGAAGATGTACGATCGCAACGCTCAAGAGGTGACGCTATAGAGGGCCTCCCTAGAGGGTGTGCGTGATGAGGCCATGACGGAGAGGGCATAGGCGGTCGAGGCCACACATGAGGCTCGACGGTTGATGGACAAGGCACTCTCCCGCACCCAATAGGTCACCGCCGTGAGGGTGGGCTGGCATGCCACGAGGAGGCGGCTTCTACTCGGGAAGCCATAATTGGGTCATGAGAGGAGATGGCCGCTTCCTGGGAAGCTACGACCATCACTTGCAAGGAGGCAAATGCCTAGGCGGGCGACAGGCTGCGCTGCCTCGACAAGGTGTAGTCCAAAAACAAGGAGGAACTCGCCCTTTGGGACATGGAAGTGAATCTAGCGGAGGCAACCCTCACCATCCACAAGAAAAAGCTCACGAAACAGCCACCACCTCCTGTGTTTAGGCCCTGGAGTGGGCCAAGAATGAGGTGGTGGAGTTGGAGGCAAACATCTCCACATAAATGCAAGCCTTGGAGCAAGCCAAGAAGGATGCGACGAAGAAGACAATGGCTATCACCGCCTGTGAAGAGGCCTTGAACCAAGCAGAGACTAGAATGACTGAACAGAATCCATTTCGGACATCGAGCATGCATTGGCCGTAGTCCAAGTGGAAGCTATGTCCCTCTAGCTCCGGAAGCTTAAGGAAAGGTTAGAGATGGCGAAGGCAAGGAACAAAGCCTGAGAAACCCAAATCAAAGCTACCGGAGATAAGATGGTCGATGTCCTCAAGAGGGCATGGTGTGTGGTGAAGAAGGTGGGGCTCAGTTCTATACCGTTTACCGATATTGATGCACACATCCTAGGACACCATGTGCTGGACTTCTCATACATCATCAACTGCCTAGTTGAGGTGCTGATGCGCCTGCACAAGGTGGAAACGAAGGAGGGGCGTGCTCTAGCATGACCTGTGTCTAAGTAAACCTTTGCCACATACTATGCACGTGACCCCAACTTCTCCTTGGAACCGCCACTAGAAGGTATCCTTGAGAAGAGATAGGTTGCAACTCATGAGAAGGTGGCTAAGGCCATGTTCAAGATCGCTAGCTTCTTTGAACGTAGTGTACCGGTGCCCAAGCCCGAGGCAGAGAAGGAGGAGGTCGAGGAGATTTATGTCTCCTCTAACTTTGCATCAGACGGTGAGTAGCACGATGATGGCGATGACAACAGTAGCCAAGCATGATCATCGTAGCATGCACACGCCCGTATCTTCCTTTGCCTATTCTCCCTTTCATGCTTATGTGTTTGAAAATTTTTGTTTATTAGTGTAAATGGCTCTATTTTTGCCATTCAATTTTTGTCTGCTCTGTTCTTGCATCTTTTTTTGTGTGGTGTGAATGTCTTCAAGAATGGTAGGGATTGGTAAGGCCGGTTCTGTGCTTGATTATGCCCAAGCTCAAGTGAGCCCTCGAGCACATGGACCTAAGCCCGTGAGAGTGTGCAGAACCAAGCCCTTATGCACACAGATCCAAAGTCCATGACCCCAGATGCCACTTGCACGAGCTGCCATCTTCTAGGTCGAGATTAGGTGACGGTGTCGATGGGCTATGAGTGCTCTTGGAGGGTTTAGCTCACGCGTTATCCTTCACAACTCCATCTAAATCTGCACACAGATGAACATAGATAGTTGCCTACAAGGGTTATACATGGATACACTACTTAGTTCACCTATGTCCACCTTTTGGGTGGCACCTTAGGAAGCTAGTTTTTGACAACACACATGGCTAAACAAGTAGCTCATGGCACCTGGACTTTAGTAGTGCCTAGAGTGGAACTAGCCGAGACGAGCACCATGACCCATCCTCAGGGTCTAAGTTCCCCTAAGCTAGGGTTTACTCAAGACCCCGAGACTTTGACGATGCTCAGGGTACGATCCACATCCTAGACATGGGACCGAGCTATCCTGAGCACCCAAGCACACATTGTGACTGGCCCCCACTTACGACTTAGGGAGAGAAGTAATAATTTTATGTGACAACATTTCAACTTGCAGACAAATAAAAGGGAGAAGAATTCCCCAAGCATAAAATTGAAAAGAGGCTATTGAAGTACACAATTAAATAAGTTGTGCATATATATTTTTAATATAATATACATCATGGTTCAAGTTGGTCCAAGCACTACCTTACTTACTAAGCACTTAGGGGTAGAATTTGCACAGGTGCTCAATGTTCCATATGATCATCAGTAGGGTCTCGTATTTCGTAGTCGGTCTTACGGAATATGGTCAGGAAACATCAGTCACGAGGAAGGGGCATTCCCATAAGGGGATAGTTTGTTCTTTGTTCTTTCTAGCATGCGTTTTGACGCGATGGATACCAAATCCCTAATTTGTAGTGACCGGACCCAAACATGGTGCTGGTGATAGTGCCTCAGGCTCTATTGGCATCTGGCAGCTTGTAGCGTAGCCCATCATCGATGTTTATCAAGGTAGTCGATGTCCTCGCGCCTCATCTGTTCTTGATTCCCCTCAGTATACAAGTGGACCCAAGGTGAGCCCAAGGTGAACTAAAATAGGAGGACAGCCTTGGTGCCATATATGAGAAAGAAAGTCATTTTCCTGCCAGCTCGGCTCGGTGTGATCCGATTAGCCTAGAGTACAGCGGGTAGCTCATCGATCCAACTGGCCACATGTTTCTTGAGGACATTGTATATTCTTATCTTGAGGACCTACAAGATTTCAGCATTGGCTCGCTCTGCTTGATCATTTCTCTTCAGGTGGGTGGGTGATGCAAAGCAAAGCTTGAACCCAACGTGCTCATAATAATCCCCAAATAGCTCTCTCGTGAAATGTGTGCCATTATCAATGATGATACGGTTGTGGATGCTGAAGCAGCGGATAATGTTGCATATGAACTTGAGCACCGAGTGCTTGTCGATTTTTATGACCGAGAATGCTTCTAGCCGCATGGTGAACTTATCGATGGTGACATAGAGATACTCATAGCCTTTGATGGCACAAGTGAACGGTCCTAGAATGTCCAACACCCAAATGGTAAAAGGCTAGGAAAGTGGGATGATTTGAAGTGCTTGAGCTAGTTAGTGGATTTGTTTTGCATTGAATTGTCACACATTGTAGCACTACACCAGCTCAGAGGCGTCTTGGAGGGTCATCGGCCAATAGAATCCTTGGTGGAAGGCTCTTTCAACTAGAGAGTAGAAAGATGCGTGGCAACCACATTCACCCTCATGGACGTCAGCGAGGACTTCACCGCCTTCATCTCACGAGATGCACATAAGGAGGAATCCAGTCATGCCGCATCGTTAGAGGTCCCTATCTACAAAGACATAGTGTTTTGACAGGCAGGCAATCGTCTCCATAATGGTATCATCGTCGTGAAGGATGTTTTCTTTCATGTACCCACATATCTCGTCCATTCACAAGGGCTCCTAAGCACACCTAGCCAATGCGATGCACTCGTCGAGCGGCGCACTCTAACGGGAAGCCCTAGGAAAGGCGCCATATGGTTTGCCTCGCTCAAATGCAAGGTTCTGCTCATTGCCAAAAATCCGCGACCAGGGAGGGATGGCGGCTCGGTCACGCGAAGGCCTGGGAGGTCTGCTTAGCTCCAGTGTAGGTCCTTAAGCCTCAAGGTTCACGAGCATGCCAGTCAATTTGACCCTACAATTGATAAAGAAGTGAGACGAGTGAGTCTAATACAGGCGCTCGCTATCAGCTGGTTGCTGATAGGATTGGGATGCTCTTTGATCGGCTGGGGAGCCGATGTGGATAGGTGTCGATGAGGGATCGATCACAGAACCGATGGAGGAACTAGGGTGTGCTCAGAGAATAGCAAGGCGCATAGGATCCCTCCGGACAGCCGAACAGTGATTCATCGGCTAGAAAAATCGATGAAGGTGCATGCGGCCTAGGCAAGGAATAGTATAAGAAGGCACGGGCTGCAAAGCCGATGCCGCTCCGGATATGACAGCATGAGACCCGTCGCCCACCGTGGCAGCGCCATCAACACCGAACCTCGAAGATCGGACCTAACTGAGACAGTACGAGGCTAGGACCAGTGGCGATGATACGGAGGACGCCGGATTGGCTATGTCGTAGCAAGGATAGGAACGAACCCATTGGCTAGCTGAGCCGATGAGAGGATGCCTCTCTGAAGGCGGGTGCGTATTGGCTGGGAGACCGATACATTCGGCATTACGCGTCGTGGGACGCCTCTAAAGGCTGATGCGTATCGATCGAGGGGCCGATGCGCTGGGCGTGAAGCTCAGAGCATGGATAACTCATCGGCTAGCACTCCGATGATACGCCATGCAGAAGACTATAGGCCTGAAGTTCGATCTACCATCGGTAGCTCTGTAGGTTAGACCTAACCGATGCAGCACGAAACTGACGATGACAGAGGGAGCTTAACGGGCCGATAGATCCAGCACGGACGTGATGCGATACGTCTGATCGGCCTAAGAGGTCGGACCTAACCGATGCAGCCTCAGATAGAGTAGGACATATCGGGATGGTGGCGAGACTTACCCCTTCGCTGGAGATCGGACTTAACCGATGCAGCCCCGCGTCGAGAGCCAGAACCCGCTGGTAAAACCTAGATAAACTAGGGTGGCGATGCGCCGAATTTGTATATGATTGAGAGATATTTTACATGTTTCCAGGGGATCTATATTTATACACTGGATTTACAGACAGAGTCCGACGCGTCTACAACCATCGGACATTATTTTCTAGTAAGAACAAAGGAAAATATTCCTAAAGAAGTTAACTAACCAGCTCAACCTTCCTAATTAAGTAAGGTTACAATTTACAAAAACAAATATCCTGCCGTGGAGTCCACGGCTCTTCCGTAAACCCGGTTTCATTTAAATAATTTTCCAATTTGTAACCGAGTCTTCCTTTGCTGCAATCTGATCGGCTTCTCCACTGTAGCTATCGGACCTTCTTTTACTCAACCCGATCCTTTTCCTTCCTTTCCTCGGGCTTCTCAGACTTGATCTCGATTGGACAATCCCCTGTCTTCAAGCCGATCTAATCTTCTACTAATCTGATCGGCTTTTCTACAGTTCCGATCGGCTTTGTCTCAGTATCTCCATCAGCCGATGACTGCATTAAACTCTCCATCGGACATCTCAGCCGATCGGCTTTAGCACCATCGGATCTCTCAACCGATCGACTTTAGCACCATCGAATCATCCAAATTTTGGCATTAACAGGTTCCTTCTTCTTGACCAACAACCGATATAGATAGCCGTGTGAGTCTTTCCTCAAAAGTTCCTGATGGGACCGGCGCGCAAGCAAACACCAGCCATATGAGCTCGCCAGCAATCATGTTGTCATTGTGGGGATGTACTGGGGTTCCAAGCAATCGAAGTGGTGTTCCAACCTCCGTACTTCATCCATGTACACCACCGTTTGTGGGTCCATGCATTAGTACTCCTTAAAAACCTGATTAACCATGAGCTAGGAATCACCTTTGACAAGCAGGCACCGGATTGCAAGGGCCACGGTAGCTCGTAGGCCTACGAGCAGACCATTGTACTCAATCATGTTGTTAGTTACTTGAACGTTAAGCTGCATGACATATCAGAGCATATCATTGATTGGTAAGGTGAGCAGACTCACTGCTTCCTCCTCCCCGCACCTTACAGTGAGAGGGAACCATCACAATTCATCATTAGTACATGACCCATTGCTCGCATTCCCTATTGTCGAGGCTTGCGAACACGTGTTCTTCCTCCTACTCGGGCACCAAGGTTCACTCAGGCACAAAATCAAAGGTTTGGCTCTTGATGGCATGGCGACTTTCAAAGTACAAGTCAAATTCTATGGGCTCGATCACCCACTTTACAACATGATCGAAGCCCTCAAAATTGTGTAGGATTTGGCCCGATGAATACAAGGTAATCGCTGAGACTTTTTGTGATTGGGAATAGTAGCGCAACTTCCTATACACAATTAAGACCCACGGGTATCGAGTCTTGGTGTATAGTAGAACTTCATTGATAAAGTAGATAGGACGTTGGGCCTTGCAACCCGGTCTAGGGTTGATGTCATCGAAGAGCTTGAGCCTGGCCTCATGCTTAGAGGCTAGGGCTTCATGCCTAGGGGTGCTTGGTTGTTCGTGCATGTCCCTTCCAAGCTCAATCTCGAAGAGATCAAGTTGGGGGTGGGGCACGAGCTCATGGAGGTCGCATTCAACCACTAATGATGCGCTTATGACTTGCAGAGTGGATGTGGTGTACAATAGCAATGGTTCATCTTGCCTGAGTGCCACAAGGATGAGTGGCAAGGTAAGTTAATGCTTGAGACCTAGCAGGGCCTGGTTGGCTTCGGGCGACTAGCTAAATGACTCAATCCTCTTGACTAACTTGAAGAGGTGTAGAGCTTGCTCGTTGAGCTTAGAGACGAACTGCCCCAAGGCTGCCATGTAGTTCATAAGGCACCAGACTTTCTTGAGATGAGCGGGCGGACACTCCTATTTGATGGCCCATATCTTCTAGAGGTTTGCTCAATGTCTCAGTTAGAGACAAGGAACTAGAGGAGCTTGCCCGTCGGTACTCCAAAGACACATTTCTCAAGGTTCAGCTTCATGCTTGTCATGCGGAGATTATCGAAAGTCTCTACTAAGTCCTCAAGCTGCATGGCCTTATCATGCATTTTCACCACCAGATCATCGACGTAGGCCTCAAGGTTACGTCCTAGCTATGATTTGAGAGTGACGTGCATTGTGCATTGGTACATGGGTCTAGCGTTTTTCAACACAAAATATATGCATACGTAATAATAAGTTCTAACAGTGATAATAAAAAATAGTTTTTTCCTCATCAATCTCTACCATGTGAACCTAGCGATAACCTAAATATGCATCTTGAAAACACAAAAAGTCGAACCCCACAGTAGAGTTGACTATTTGATCTATGCATGGCAGAAGGAAAGGATCATTGGGGTATGCCTTGCTAAGGTCGGTGTAATTGACACACATCCGTAGCTTGCCATCGGACTTGGGTAAGATGACAGAGTTCATGAGCCACAATGGGTGGATGACTTCATGGGTGAAGTCGACCGCCAACAGCTTACCTACTTCCTCATGGATAAAAGCATGGCGCTCTAGGGCTTGTTGCCATACCTTCTATCGCACAAGGCGAGCATCTAGGTATGTGGCTAGGCGGTGCTCAATCACCTTCTTGGTTACCTTGGACATATCCGATGGTTGCCAGGCAAACGCGTCAACGTTAGCCCATAGGAAGGCGACGATCATGCTTTCCTATTTATCATCCAAGTCATCGCCAATCTTGACGGTCCAAGATGCGTCATCACCAAGCACAACCTCCTTCACGAGCTAAGTCGCTGGCGGTGATCCCTTGCTTAGGGGCATAGGGACCTGAGGTCCTAGGGCTATCATCATGATTTGGCCCCACGAAGACGAGTTCCATAGTGCACTGCTTGACGCAGGCAAGGACAGTCTTGGCGTCACCGATGATGATGATTGGGCTAGCTTGGCCCAACATCTTCATCATCAAGTGCGCGTGTGTGACCACATTGAATTTGACGAGCGCGGGACGCCCAAACACGTCGTTGTACGGGAAGTTGCACTTTGCCACATCAAAGATGATGCAATCTGTGCGGAAATTGTCATGGTTGTTGAATGTGATCGACAATGCGATCTAACTCAAAGGCCAGGTGTATCCCTTAGTGATACCGAGGAATAGCAGCAAGGGCTCGAGCCACATCTCAGGTGCTTTGAACTTGTCGTAGACCTCTGGGCGATGATGTTGAGGATGGCACCCTTATCGATTAGGATGCAGCCCACCTTGACATTGCATATCGTGGGGAAAATGACCAGTGCAAGCTAGCCTCCCCTGGCGACACTCACTAGGTGGTCGGACTAGTCGAAGGTGATCAGGGCGTCCGACCACTTGGGCCATTAGGCTTTCTTCATGCTCAAGGTGGCCACCAATAGCTCACACTTCATAGCTTTGAAGCTACAGTGCGAGGCATGGGTGTAAGCACCCCTATCAAGGATAGTGACCACCTACTTGGGCTCCTAGAATTCGAGATCTTGATCTTGGTCACTAGTGGCCTTACTACGATGGCCTTCTTGTTGGTACCTCTTGGTGTGCTTAGCAAGGTTTGGACCGTCTAGCACTCTGTGAGGTCATATAAGGTTGTCTCGTGCACCAAGTACCACTTTTTCATCTTTGGCTCGGTCTGGGGGGTGAGGCCACCTTCTTTCCCTTGTCAACATCATCCTCATCATGCGGCGATCTATGTGGCTTTGCATTCGTGGCGAGGACAAAAGCTTCGATAGTGCACTTCTCCTTCTTGCGCTTCCTCCTCTCCCGCCACTTGGTGGAATAGGAGCTACCTTCACCCTTGGGGGCCTACTCAGGGTGTGGTTTGTTCCACGCTTGGACCTCTGCCTTCTTGGTGCACTTATTTGTGAGAGCGAACAACTACGTAGTTGCTCACCACCGAAAATCCTGCGACCGGGAAAGGACGGTGGCTTGGTCACGCGAAGGCCTGGGAGGTCTGCATAACTCCAGTGCAGGTCCTTAAGCCTCGAGGTTCGTGAGCGTGCCAGTCAATTTGATCCTATAATTGACAAGGAAAATAGGATAAGACATGTTCATTGGTCGGCCAGAAGGCCTTCCCGACTCTCCCTATCGGCTGGATGCCGATAGAGATGAGAATGCTAGCGCAACGGTTGAAAAGCCGATAGAGGTGCGAGAGATAGACATGTGTAACGCACTAAAGGGCCTATCAACCAAAGAGCCGATGGTGCTACCCACATCCGATACGTGGAGCGGGAGCCGATCCCTCGCAAGGCCATGCGGGTGAGCGATAGCAGTAACGGTGCCGTTAGGGCCAGCCTCGATAGATCGGACCTAACCGAGACAATATGAGGCCGGAGGCTAACGACACCGAGACGGCGGGGGCTCAGACCGAACATGACGACGAGGTAGTAGGGATGCCATTGGCTACCTACAGGCCTAAAGCCTGAACCCATCGGCCGCACGACGATGGAGACCTACGTTCAGAATAACTCATCGGCTACTCACTCCGATGAGACGTCATAGAGAGACGTATAGACCTAAAACTCAATCCTCCGTCGGTAGACCCATAGGTCGGACCTAACCGATGCAGCACAAGACCGACGGCGGCGGAGAGAGTTTGATAGGCCGATAGATCTTACACGGATGTGATGCGGTACACCTGATTTGACTAAGAGTTCGAACCTAAATGATGCAACCTTAGACAGGACAAAGTATACTAGGATAGTGGCGGGACTTACCCCTTCGTCGGAGATCGGACTTAACCAATGCAACCCTACGTCGAGAGCCAGAACCCGCCGATAAACACCTAGATGAACTAGGGTGGTGATGCGCCGAGATTGTATTGATCGAAAGATAGATTACATGTTTCCAATGGGTCTATATTTATACCTTGGATTTACAGACAGAGTCTGACGCGTTCACAACCATCGGACATTATTTCCTAACAAGAACAAAGGAAAATATCTCTAAAGAAGTTAACTAACTAACTAAACCTTCCTAATTAAATAAGGTTACAATTTACAAAGATAAAATACCCTACCGTGGATTCCACGGCTCCTCTGCAAACTCGGTCTTATCTGGATAGCCTTCCAATCTAGAACCGAGTCTTCCTTCGCTGCCATCTGATTGGCTTCTTCACTATAGTCATTGGACACCTCTCAGCCGATCGGCTTTAGCACCATTGGGCTGTCCGGATTTTGGCGTTAACAGTAGTGGTCTTGATTTCATGGGTGCTAAGCTTCTCTAATGTCTGCTCATCACAGAAGTCGTGTCAAACACATGGATGATGGCATGTGGGGGATATGCAGGATAGTGTTGTGTACTTGGCTAAAGTGCTGGACAAACTACTTTAGCGCCTTATCCTCCCGCTGTTGCATCACGTGCAGGTCGGCCTCTATCCTAGAGCCTGGATACATGCCTTGGAAGTTGGCCACGAATTGGTGGCACAGGTCTTCCCACGAGTAGACGGAGCATGGGGGAAGGTTCATCAACCAAAAGTGAGCCTAAGCCTTGAGGGTCATAGGGAAGTAGTTGGCTATAACCTTCTCACCCTAGCGGCCACTTGAATAGCAGTTGGTGTAAATCTACAAGAACTCCATCGAGTTGACGGAATCATCATACTTCTTAGAGATGTTGCAGAACAACTTGGCGGGGCATTGCACCTAGCAAAGCTTGGGGGAAAACTCACAACACCCCATACCGTAGAGCATGCCATCAGCTGGTGGAATATCGTAGTTCAGCACGTGAGTCGAGGATGCAGCCCCTAGACGATGTCTGGTCCTCTAGACACTCTTCCATCTCATGGTGCCTTTCAAGCTAGCACTTGATGGTGACGCACATGTCTTCATGGACTTGCAGCCTGTCAAGTCAATTCGTCCTCAACACGGGGGCTCATTGTCCAAGAGATAGGACGGATTATGGAGTCAACTTGGAAGCCGACCTCGAGGCAGTTTGAGAAGTACAAGCAGTGACATGGTGATGGGTAGCTCCCACCAAATGAGTGACTTCCTTTAGCCAGTGGCCTTTTGGGGTGCCCTCAATGGGTTGGAGAAGAGGATGATGGAGAAGCATCTGCACAGCAAGCAGAGCACTCCCTAGACTGGCGGAGTCAAAGTTAAGGTGGCAGTGAGCCGTCATGTGGCACACTCACTCCTGCCATATGGAGAAGGTCATAGCCATGCTAGTCAGGCCCGCTCCTACTCCCTCGACCTATGAAGGTGCCGAGGTGACCTACCCACGTGGGAATGATGATACGGCACCACCGTGCGTGATCAAGCCACACTGGCAGGGGCCAAGAAGGTAGCAATGAAGTTTGATGAGCTGCCTTGAGCACACTAGTACCATCCTTAGAGTTGAAATCACGACGGCAATGTCCACTGATCATGACCTTTTCTCGTAGCAGGAAACCACAAAAACTTAGATTTGCACAAGCATCCCTCTACCTAATGTGCCAGCTATTGGAGAGAGAGATCCTCTAGTGGGGAATCAATGGACCCCTCTTTTGTGGGTTCGACAAAGGAAGTGAGTGTGCCAGACGAGAGTTAATACAATAGTCAATGAGGCAAACTCAATTATACAGGTTTAGACACGTAGAGGCATAATACCCAACTCCTGTAGTGTCCTTGGTTTAAACTTCAATGAGAGTTTAAGTTACAAAGCTTTCATTTCTATTGAGTTTTTCTGGCTCCAAACCTGGACCTTCCTTTCGAAGGCCTTGGTTTTCCCCTTATATCTAATGAGAGAATACCACAGTGACCGGACATTGGAAACTACACCCAAGTACGTAGTGATTAGGTATGAGAAGTCTTATCACTTGCTGTCAAGGGGACTAGGACATTAGGCCCTAGTGGGCCTCCTTAGGACTAGCTTGGAATGGAGCCAAGTCGTTCTGCCACGCATCTTGTGTGGCCATAAAAAGCTTAAGGTAAAAACCTAGAATCTTATTGTTGATAGCAGGGCCTGCTTGTTGGCCTCAGGTGATGAGACATGTGGAAAGGTGGTGGGCCCTACTAAACGACATGGCAGTCAACCGCACCATCTAATAGCCCACGCCCCCTCCTGTAGGGGTGATGATGGCGTATGTGATAGTCATGCAGGCACCGTCCCATCGCCCTAGTCATACACTGGGTAGATAAGCGTCTCACCGTATTTAATGAAAAGCTCATGTGTGGACGACCATAGCAACCCACCATGTCTTGTCATAATAAATGTGTTGTTAGTATCCCTGAGCCACTCAGGGATACTGAGATTAGGGATAGGGGATGTCCCAAGCTCGCCCTAGTTGGAACCCAATTCCCACTTTACCGACATCGTTATTGATGAGTTCGATTGTGCTGCATACTCCATTCCTCCGTAAAAAACCTACTTCTAAATATGAATCTAAATTTGTCACCAACCAACATATGAATATGAATTTGAACATGTCATCGTTAGATGTTTTTTTGTGGAGAAGTTTTTTTTTTTTGACGAAGGGTGTACATATGTTCAGCTGTTGATACGAAAATCATCAAGACCCCTGTATCGTACACGAAGCCCTAGAAGATCTACTTAACTCTAGTGTAGGTCATAGCCTAGTTCGTTGAGGATGTGATAGTCAATTTGACATTCTAATTGACAAAGAATACATAAAGAATTAGATCAATAAGCCAATCAGCCGATAGACCAATATAGACTCTTGCTATCGATTGGATAAACGATAGAGGTTAAAATGAACTTCAGCAAAGGTCCGATGTAGATATAAAACAAATGATGTAAACATTGATGCTCATAACGAAGATAAATACATCGGCCGAATGTATGATGTAAGCTAATGCGATAAAAAGAGAATAAAACCTACTAGCTCACAACACTAAACTTATTAACAACAATCTTGATAGATCGGAATAGACAGAGACAGTACAAGATTGAAATTAATAAAGCTAGATTGGTTGATAATAGATTAATCGTATTATGAATATTTATCAACTAATAAAAGATAACTTATCGGCTAACATTCCAATGAATAGTTGCATAAATCCTATCGACTAAATAGGATTTAACCTATTATCACCAATCTAATATATCAGACCTAACTAACTAAGACAGTACCAGATTGCAGATAATAAGAAAAAGAACATATCTAGCCTATGGATCCTACGCAAATGTGATGATACACTAAATCAATCTAAGAGATCGAGACGATACAGCCTTACAATAAGCTAATGAATCAGGATAAACCGGCAACCGTAGTCGAACAAACTAGAATAATCTAATAGATCGAAACGATATAGTTTTAGATGACACTAATCTAGCTAATACAACTACTGAGTGACATGACTTACTCCTTGGCCAAAGATCGAACTTAACCGATGCAGTCCCGTATTGAGAGCCAGAACCTATCAGAAAAAACCTAGAGAATGGTAATACACCAAAATTATGTTGTATTGATTGTGAGAATCTATTAAAACGAAAACTAACAAGCATTCCTAATTATGATACAATATTATCTAATTACAATAAATATTTACTAAAAATAATTCATTTCTTTGCTTTCCATGAATTGGCCCGAACTTAATCATTCATGGGCTAATCAATCCATCTGGACCTAAACTTAAATATATCAGCCGATCTATCAACCTCCATCACCATCAGCCTTCGTCAAGTACCATTAACTTTTGTCAAACCTATCAAAGCTACCATACCAATATACTAGTTCGTATCAATTTTTGGCGTTAACACCGGCAAGACGAGGTTCAAAGTTGTGTTGGTGTTTTTTTTTCAATTTAGGCCAGGTTAGACTTACTATATAGCTGAGCAACTTCCTAATTTTCTATTAACACGTTTTTCAAATGGTTAAACGGTGGGTTGTATATAAAAAAAATTTATATAGAAGTTTGTTAAAAATCAAATAAATCTATTTTTTAAAATTTATAATAATTAATACTTAATTAATTATTAGATAATAGATTGTCTCGTTTTACGTTAAAAAAAGGTTTTTTTACCAAACCGCCGAGTCCAACTCGGCCTCAATATCTGTTTGTGTCTACCGTTGAGTGTCCTGTCCCGGCATTCAGTTATCCAAAAGGAAACTGAAAGCAAAAAGAAAAGGAAAAGGGGAACGCACGCACTTTGCGACGACACGGATTCAGTTATCCATCTCAGTCGCAACTCGCAAAGCTGCAGCAAGATGCAGTAGTATCATGTATTGATGTAGCAGAAACCACCAGGGCACACGCTTCAGAATAGGCGTGCTACCTTCCAGTGTTTGAGCTTTTCTTCATGTATGCATGCCTACTGTATACTACTTGATCAGAACATCAACAACATCAACATCAAAGACTTTTAATATTAATTAAATTAGTGTAGACTAAAAACAAATGATAAAAAGTAAGTTATTAAGGCTTTCAGAAGTTCAGAACATGATAAGGGTAATAGCTTAAATAGCCAAGAAGAGCTGATGCAGGCAGAATTCAGACTCAATCTCCAGGCAGAATTTTACGGGGTCTTCAGAGAGGGTATCCAATCCATGGATATCTGAAACAAACTTCTGAAAGTTCTTTTCCCCCCAAAAAAAAACCATCAATAATAAATGAAGGGTATAGGTGGTTAGAGGTCTCAAAACTCAACTATGAACTGTAAATTTCTCTCTAATTTTTTTTGCATGTGTCTATATTTAGACGTGACCTACAGAATCAAGGTGTTGATCACGCTTGCTCTCTTTCCTAAACTTCTCAGTTATTGTTTTTATAAGCCGATTGTTAAGATATGAAATAGTTTGGTGTATATATGTAATCTTTGGTAAATTAATTTATTATGACGTAAATTATCTCTCGCTTTTATGGTATCAGAGCACGCTTCACTCCTGCGACTTTTGCTTCCTTACAATCGCCGCCAACCTCACACCGTGCGTGCGTCCTTACTACCATCGCCCTTCTCTTTTCTGGCGTACTCTCTCTTTTCTTCTCGCCATGGTCTCCGCTTCCTAGGGGCCATCTTATGCTGCCACCCTAGAAAACGCCACCATCAAGGTGGCGCGCACCAATCTCGCCTGTCTCCAGGCCACTAAGGTGGACACTACCTGCATCAAGGTGGCCGAGGACACCATCAAACAACTGGAGTATCTCCGCGCTGCTCGCACGCAGCTCAACGCCGACTTAAAAGCCGCATAAATCACAACTATCCAGGCTTATGTGGTGGCCCATGTGCACGCCGCCACCACCGCGCTCCATGCCCAGGCAGTACCTGTCTCCAACATCAAGGCCGCGATCCTCATTGTTCTTGATCTCGCCTCAACGAACTATACCAAGTAAAAGTTCATATTCCTCAACTCTCTTAGTAAATATGAGTTAACCAACCATATTTTGGTTAAGATTGATGACGTCACCGCTGTCGATCCATATTTGGTGCATATAGATTGCATAGTGAAATCCTAGATTTTCGGCACCATCATGTCGGAACTGATGGAGGTCATTCACACCGGCAAGCCATTTACCCACGAGATGTGGCAAAACATTGAGGAACAATTCATCGGCAATAAGGAGACACGCATCCTCATGCTCGACAACTAGTTCCATACTTTTGTATAGGCACTCTCACCATCATCGAGTATTGCCGCAAACTTAAAAGTATGGCAGATGGGCTGGCTGATCTTAGGCACCTGTTAGAGGATTGCACCCTCGTTCTCTTCATTCTTCATAGTTGGAATGAGCGTTTTGATTACATGGCAGGCCTCATCAAACGCCAGCGCCCATTCCCATCCTTTGTCACCGTGTGCTCCGATCTCGAGCTAAAAGAGATCAACATGTTGTCCAAGGCGCCCTCACAAGCCCTCGTCGCTGCCGCCCCTCCATGGACGACGACACCCCCTTCGACTGTTGCTACTGCTACTTCGCTTTTCACAGTGTCTCCCTTTGGCTACGAGACCCCTCATGGCAAGGTTCGTGGCCGCGGTAAGGGGCGTGTTCAAAGAGGGTCGACGTGGCCCACCACCTTTAACCCGATGATTAGGACGTTCCAGATGTGACCCGACTACAACTCAGGCGTTCTCGACGCTTGTCCACATGCCCCGCTCCTACCCATCCGTTTCCATCCCCCGGTGCCGGCGTTCCCACTGGTCATGCGCTGACTGTGTAGGACACACACAGCATTGTACCTGTCTTCGGTCTTTCGGGTGCGCCCCCTGGCTATGGCGTACTAGGCATGCCAACCCCCGGTTTTGATGCTTGGACATCTTCCCCACCTGCTCTGTACTAGGATCAGCAGGCGCTTACTAATTCCTTTAGCACCATGATGCTTACTCTCCCGCTGTCCAGTGATTGGTATATGGACTCCGGGACCAAAGCCCATATGATATATTCGTCTGATACCCTCTCCCCCTCCTCCCCCTTCATCGAATTATCCTTCTAATATTATTGTTGATAATGGGTCATTATTGCCTGATATCTCCATTGGCCATACTAGTTTTTCTGCCGAGCACCCTTTATATCTTCATAATATTTTTGTTTTTCCTAATATTATTAAAAATCTCATATCCATTCGATAATTTATATTTTTGTTCTGTAGAGTTTGATCTCTTTAGCCTCTCTATGAAAGTTTTGGCAACCAAGAACAAAATCGTCCGCTGTAATAGATCGGGGCAGCTCTACTCCTTCCATGTCCCATCTCGTGCACTGCTGGCTGCCACCACTCCTAGCACCCTCTAGCATCGACGTGTTGGTCATTTAGGTGTCGAATCTTTATCTCATTTAGTTTTATGCAATAAACGTGAGCTAGAACCCTTGTATCATGTATGTTAGCTTGGTCGTCATATACGATAAACTTCTGCTACATCCAATTTGCATGCCGTCAAGAACTTTGATTTAATACATTGTGATTTATGAACATCACCTGTGCCTATTATTTTTGTCTATAAATATTATCTCATCATTTTTGACAACTACTCATATTTTACATAAATTTTTTCCTTTTGGCTAAAATCAGACACCTTTTAAACCATCTCATATATTTTTACTTATGTTATTGTACAGTTTTGTAACAACGGGCGAGAGTTCAACAACTTAACCTCGTGTCATTTTTTTTCTCACCAAGAGAAAAAAAGGGTATCATACACTCTCATATCTCAAACTAGCATTTCTTCACCATATTGGGCTGAGACACTTAGTATAACTACTTATCTTCTAAATTTGTATCTAACCAAAACACCGAATTCCCCCCTTTTCGCTTTATTTAGTCACACCCATCTATAATCATCTCTGTATTTTTTTGATACAAATGATATCCCAATCTTTGTGACACAGTCCAACAAACTTAATTTAATTTAGGCTAGGCTATATACACACGACAATTAGATGTAGTACACTGGTACAGAAAAAAAATGAATGGACCAAATGTACAACCAATCATTCGACCCAACTCGCTGCCTTCTCTCCAAAGATTATGGACCGTATGGCCATGGAAATGTTTTTGCCACTGCAATGCACAACAAAAAGGGAAGATCATTAGATGAAGAATAAAAAAATCCAGATCATGCGGTTGAGAGCCCCAGCAAGCAGCTGTGTACACTTCTCAACCAAAATAACGTTAAGAGAGTTCACGCAAAGAGACTTCTCCATATCCTGACTGTAATAGCTAAGATGGGGTAACAAACTCTTAATTCTTACTAACAAAGCTCTCAACCATTTGATTCAAGTAGTTGGAAATTATAGAAAAGCTAGATTCAATCATAGTATGCCACATCAGCGTTGTTAAGAAGTTTCTTGTAGGTGTAGCTTTTTCCTAGTAATTGTGTTCTTTGGTTAAAATACCAAAAGATGCAGCGCATGTGCATGTCATATAGATCACAAAACTTAACTGTTTAAGGAAAACCCACGACCTGAATTGTACTATGTTTGCTGCTAACAGAATGATACCACAACCTTCAGTACGGTAGCGCTATTTCAGAAGAAATGTGGCACTAGACTTTGTGTATGCACCATCTAACATGAATAGCACATGGTAACACTGAACCTTGGCATGCTATTCGTGTATTGCAAAATCCTAGGATGCACTAGTACATTTCTTCACTCTCTTCTAAATAAAATGTCGGTAGATTCAAGGGCTTGACATACAATTCACAACTATATCGTAAAATGTTAACTGTATCTAAATAACAAAAAGGTAGGTTGAGCTGTGATGGATGTGTAGTGAAACTTCGCGAATAGTTCATCTCCTGTCTACTACTTACTCTCTGAAATCTCGAGTGTGTTTTTTATCTTCTCTATCAATGAATAAGGCAAAGCTTTGCCTTCGTTTCAAAAAAAAAAAGTACTACTTACTCTCTAAACCAAAATCTGCAGAGGTCGTAATACGAAAAGGAACCTTTCCTACAACTTCGCTATGAAGACATCCTACTATCCTAAACTTGCAGAAAACGGGGTGCCTTAGCATTGTAAAAGTTTGCTATGTGCATATCCATTCGTTGATTCCCAGCTGGTTGAAAAACTTAAAAGTAGTGGCTGCCTGGCTAGTACCAACACATCATAAAATTATTATATTACGTTCTCATAAAAAATATTAGGCTCTAGGACTCCGGTTAACAAAAGCTAAAGTACTCTAGTACTGCAAGAATGAGAAGGAACAGTGGCAACCATTGGTCCTTCGGCTCTACGTTCCCGCTAAAACTACGCAACGCATCGAACTAACTTTACCTAATACCCACGTTAGGCTCTGCAAGACCTAAGTCAAATCAGCCATTGAGCCATTCCATCCTCAAATCATCTAATCAAGACTAAGTCGGACAGATTCAGGGCATATCATTAGCCTTAATAAAATTAGTTTCTTTTACTTTTACAATAGAATCCAATAGAAGAAGGTGCAGTTAGGATGGTGAAAACAACAAGGAATGACAAAATTCACCTTTTGAATACTCCCGGACAAGCACAATATGCATTGCTGCATTGTTGGGAGGCAACTGCAAGCGGAGAGGAGCGAGCTTGCCAGTGATAGGGTTGCGTGTGCAGATGATTATGTCATCAAGGCCCGTCTCCTCCTGCAACTTGTGTGTGAGTTCCTCCAAGTTGGAGCCATTGAATGTGAATGAGCGTGTCTCGTCGTCATCGTCCACATTGCCCTTATCATCTGCAATGTGGTAGTAGATTGCACGGCCCTCCACCTTGTGCAATGGCGCGGAGAACGAAAGGGAGGACTGACAACATGAGAAAGTCTATGTGTCAATTTTCTGAATCATCGCAAAAGTTCAGAAGTAATTGGAAGTCGGAGAAAGCATAGCAAAATCAACTAATAATAGTTCCAAATTTCTTGGCACACATAATGACAAAAAGTTCCAAATGATTGCTAAATGCATTTGAGCATTTCGATTTGTTGATTCTAGAAGCCGATCTGTCAACTGATTGGTTAGTTCACCCAAAGGACGCGAGATTAGGCTACGCAATTCGATGCTATGAAGAGCTGAGTACTCCAAATCTGAAGTCAATGATGAATTACTCAGGATGAGATGGAAACCAATTCTACGAAGACGAACTGGTCAATTCAATGGAGTGCAAGGGAATTATTCGGACAAATGACAAACCTCGAGCCTGGAGAGCGCGGGCTTCGGCGGCGGAAGCTGCGGCGAGGTGTCTTTCTCCAGCGGCGGCGTCGGCGGGTGCCCGGTGTACGACTTGGTGGGACGGTGGTGCGCCTCCTGCGGCCGCGGCGGCTTCTTAAGTTCGGGCGCTGCCGGCGACGCCGGCGCGAACACGGCCGCGGAGGGGGCGTGGTCGTGGCCAGGAGTGAGCACCTGCACGATCTCGACGTCCCAGACCACCCAGTCCTGCGTGGCGGTGCGGTGAGGCACGTCGTGCGTGACCGAGTTCCGCCACGGCGGGAGGCCGCCGTTGGCGCGGAGGAAGTGGCCGTACCGCGTCTTCAGCTTCGCCTGGAAGCCGTCCTTGACGGGCTCCCACTCGAGCGACGAGTCAGCGGCGCGACCGCCCCCGGCGGGCGGCGCCTGCAGCACCTTGCGACCCGTCATCCCGAGCAGGAACGGCTCGTTGGATGCGGAGAGGTAGCGGCCGTAGCGGCTCCGGAGGCGCACCACCCCGGGGCAGTGCGTCACCCGCTCCACCGTCCACCGCGCGTTCGTCGACGCCCCGTTCCGGTCCTGCGTGACGTGCACCTCGTCCTCGTCCGCGTACAGGAACTTGTCGTGGTGGCTCTTCAGCCTCACCACCTGCGCCCTCGCGAACAGCTCCATCGCCGGATCCCCTCCTCCTCCTCCTCTCTTCTTCTGCCCCGAGAGGAAGACTTTTTTTTTGGGGGGGGGGGGAAGTAGAGGAGGGGGTTAACGAAGGAGAGGCGCCGCGTGGCTGCGAGTGGGAGCCACAGTTGGGGTGGGCCTACCTGTCGGTGGGTTGCGGGGGGTTTTGACCGTATCGTGTTGCGGGCGCAGGTGCCCCGGCACGTCGGGTTGGGTCGCGCGGGCGAGAAGGCAACGCGCGGAAATGGCGGGACTCTGGATTCCGCTTGCCTCGCTTGCTGCCTGCCTGTCTGATCATCCGGTAGTAAACTACTAAACTGGAGTAATCCGATCCTACTTTGGTAGCCAACCTTACACGACGATTTCTCTCTTGGTTGATGATACCTTGATCACAAATCATATCATGCATCAAACGGTAACTTGCATTGTTGTTTTTAGTTCATGTACTGTACTTACTTATCCGGCCCTAAAAATACTATAGTTTTAGCTATAGTTAATAAAACATATATTAAACAGCAGGTTAAGGGCCGTTTGATTCAGCTTATTAGGGTCGGCTGCTACCTCAGTTTTTGAAGCATGCTTTTGAAGCAGTTAAATGGTATGTATTTTATAAATTCTTTCTATACAATTTTTTTAAAAAAATAATATATACTTAATAAATCGTGTTGTTACTGTTCACCAAGCCGTTAGACCCTATCATCCTCGAGCCCATATTTTAGCCACGTGAGAAGTTGGTCAGAGGATCTCAATCTCACGCGCTAGAGAGTCGTCTTATTTGGCGTGCCGCTTAAAAAATTATTCAGTAAATTTGTTTGAACTAATCCCTAGATGTCCTTTATTAATGCGGAGAGAAAAGAAGATAAAAAATTATACTTTGGTGGTTTAAATAAAAGAAAAATAAACTAGTATTAAAAAAATCTAGTAACCAGCTCTAAAAATACGGTTTTTATGTGACGGAGGGAGTACTATACAAATATTGATGCTTATAAATCTTTTTCGAAATACGAGCTCAACTATTCAACTAAACATGAAGGCAGCACACGCGTTTGTAGGTGTACTTGCCAGTTTTAAGCGCTGACGGGGAAAGATCCGGATGGCCATCAATTCAAGCGGCCTTAGCATCTTCTGCTGATAAGTTTGGTTTGACCTGCAATATTTCCTAGCCCCATCCATCCATACGGCGGCGCCGGCGCGTCATCAGCTGCCGACCACAACATGACCGCCCCCAAATACTCCTACGAGATCTCCATCGGATTACGTGTTGCACCCGTGAAATCCAGATACTCACGTGACGAGTGAGCCTCATACCGGACAGCTTGAATTCCGATCTACCAGCGACAAAACCCACCAATAAACTTAGCGATTAAGTCAGAATTTTTAGTATGCAAATCTTATACCATAATATAAATATTTCTCCACTGATTTTTATAATTATTAGTATTATCTTAATGATTATTTAAAAGGAAAATCTAAACAATTTAAAATTTAAAAATAATAACTAAAGTGACTAAAAGATAATGTTTAACCAAATTTTAGTATATTTGCTAAACAACTTAGAAATTTTTATATTTTAAAATAGATGGAATAGAACAACGCGGGTCTAGCTCACTTTTTCACGTGATAATGAACTAATGTTCATTAGTACTTGAAGATAGGGATTTTCTCTGACACATAAGATGAGATAAGCTATTAATACATAATTAATTATTTTAACCTTAGATATGAATTTATTTAGTTTTTTTAAAAAAATTATATAAAAACTAAATCTTTCATCCGTGGCACTTGCGAACGGCACCTAATTCAGTGTACCAGCTAAAATAATCGGCTTAGGAGCATCTACTTTAGCCCTCCGAGAGAAAAAAAAAAGAAGAAAGTACTAAAAACTTTCTGGTAGCCAAATAGGCCGTGCGTGTAGATCTGATCATATGATGGATAAGTTTCGAGAAATGCTTGGAGATGTCATTGTCTTTAGACTAAAGTTGCATTGACGGTGCCAAGCTATGCTACGTATCATTGTATATCATTAAGGGCATAAACAAGTAGCAATAGAAAGCAGTCCAACGCGGAATAGTGTTTAGAAAATTAGGACAAGACAAACAGCTCAGCCTTTCCACGTTTGCATGCCCTTCTCTAAAAGTCAATGGTGCATACATAGAAGTTATTTTTTTAAAAAAAAGTGTGCGTCCACGAACTCCAAACGTGTGGAGAGTTTTCTAATTACACAAACTTTACGGGAAAATTAGTATACAAAATTTCTTTGAACAGAGTCATCACAAAAGCTAGTTGTATGAACGTGCGTCTGTTGTTCGGTAGGCAGGTGACATTCTGTTTCTGGCCGTGGTAACAACCCAACAAATTTTGTAGCATAAATAGGTGGTTTCTGAAACGTATTCGAGTCATCAACCAAACACCGGCGTTGAAGGCAGTCCACGTCAAAAAGACAGGGAAAACTGGGACAAATTTAGACTAGGCAGAACGCGGTGTTTGAAAAGCTTGTCAATGCAAATAATCATTCGTTGTCTCAACCACTATTGCTACCCCTTCTATACCTGCAGTTAGCTTAGATTACAAGGAGAAGAAACAATATTAATGGCAAGAATAGCATAGTAGAAGGTTAGGCAAAGACAAGATAAACTTCTTTTTCCACAGGAACATCCAACGAGGCAAACACTAATCCCACAAGAAACATGCAAGCTGAGGGCATCAGTTTCAACGCGAAAAGAATGTCCAGGAAAACCACGTCACGTCCATAACACGCAACCGTAAATTCAATCCAACCATGTCAGTGCTTCTCGCAGTAATCAAATGGGCAAATCGCCATTCATCATTCATGGACAGGCCAATCACAGGAAGCACCACATTTCGTGTCATTCTAACCTAGCGCGTTACTGTTTACATAAGCAAGCATCCCCATTCAAATGGTTATAATAGATGGCTCCAACGACTATCAGGCATTGTCATTAAGGGTAAAGACTGACAAGAGTGGGAGAAAAAACCAAACTGTTGTAAGCAAAATTTTGGCAGACCATGGTGGGGCTGAAAAGCTTGTGGAAAGTTCTCTGGAAACCTTTTAGCCTTTTGACAAGCTGGTCCGGGTCACCATGCTGTTCTCCCCACGATTATCACACTCAGTTACCCTTTGGTTTTGTTCAGACCATGTTGCAAAAATTTGGAACGATATTGCTCCACCAGCGATTTATCCACACTTCCTTCCCCATCCGGCTCTTTCTTGGTCTTTTTTTGAGCCCTTCCTCTCTTTTGCTCCGAATGACTATCTTTTCTGTTTTTCCTCTTTGTCAGGGCATCTGCCTGATTATGTTTACTTGACAGAGTTTGCTGAAAACAGAAACCATGTTAAACTACCTCGCTTCATCGAAATCAATAATTTTGTAGTGCCGAAAAACAGAAGTCCTATATTACTTACATTCCCATCAGCGGTTGGTGTTGCATATTGTCTATCTCCATCCAACGCGGTGGTTCCCTTATTTGACTTTCGTGCTCTTTTTGCAGGCGTTTGAGCCTTTCTTTTATCTTCAACCACACTTCCCACAGTGCCACCATCTCCAGATGCCAAAAGATTTTCTGCAGGCCCTTCACCAGAGTACGATAACATAGATGATCTATCATGTGATTTTCTCTTGTTCCCTTTGTTGAAAGCCCTTTGGTTATTTGCATCAGGGCCATCAATTGCAGGCTGGTCTCCCAGAGGCCTCGCCTTATCTTGTGCAGCTTCTTGCAACTTATCACGGTGCTCCTTCCAAATTTTCTGGAGTCACACTTTCTCAACATTCTCAAGTGCAAACTCCACAATTGGACGACGTTCTGCACCAAAAGTTTCTGCAAAGAACAGAAACTACAATGATAACTGGATACAAACAGACCACCCGAAAACAATGCAGCAGCAAACAAGCAAATGCTAGTCAGAAAGGAAGGGAAGGCATTAAGAGTATAGTATGTCTCTGATGATCTTATATCAGAGACACAGAAGGCTCATGATTGGACAAGAAGCAGTACAGATAGGTAGTATGAAGCCATGAACATGTAATACAGTGATTTCATGCAATCTGAGGATGCAGTGCAATGCAATAGGCAAGATTAACACATTGTAAATTTTCTTGGAGAAAGACATATTGCACATTAGAAAGTAGCAAGTGAGACGGTGAGGCAGTTACACAGGCATGGCTGCAGCCTGCAGCAAAACAATACTTAGAAACATTTGGAATAGAAAAGAGTACCAGGGTTATTGTTTAGTACTCTTAGAGCCACAAGAGCATGCTCATGTTCTTGAAAATCAACGAATGCTACACCATGGGAATGTTTCTGTGCAGTACTATTGCTCTTCTTTTCGTTTTTCAGGATATTTACCTGTTCAAGACAAGTGCACATGCATAAGCATTATAAAGAATACCTAGATATAGAATAAAACAGAGGTTAAATAAAGAAAACCTAAGAAACCTTTTGGATGATGGGATTTTGCTTGTGAGCACAAGAAATAACTGCTTCTCTACAAAGCTTCTTTACATCATTAATGGTCATAATCTTTGATAGGTTGTAGATTGTTAGACAGACCATTGTCCTAGGTTATATATATATAGACCCGACCTCACTTATATACGCTCGGGGTCTTAGTCACTGTACATATTCTACATGGTATCAGAGCGAGTCTAGACATCCCCGACACGCTAACTTCTCCCTCCGGCGAGCCGACCCTTTCCTCCTCCTCGTCAACGTCTTCTTCCCGTCGCCGACTCTCTTCCCGGTACTCTCCTCCTGGCACTCTCCTCGCTCCCGTTTCTTCTTCTTCCCGTCTCTCCCGCAGTCACCTTCTTTTCTCCGTCCCACCTCCGCGCGACCAGGCGACGGTCTCAATCCGCCTCCTCGTCTCGCCTCGCACCTGTCTCCGCTCTTCTTCTTGCTTCGTGAATCTCTCCTTCTCTGACGCCGGCGCACCTCCGCGCTCGTCGTCTCCATCGGCTGAACTCGTCCGCCCTCCCATCGGTTGGAACCCTCCCTCGGTTCTCGCCTTTTCCGACACGCTCAACGGCTTTCGGACGCGAACCTTCTCCCCTCACGTCCGAGCCAGTCAAACGTGTCCACGGACACGAATCCCTGCCTCCCGGACGCGAACATATTCTCTTCGCGTCCGGCCACTCCCCGCCTTTTTCACGTCCGCCCCACTCCTTGGCCTCCACGAGTCCACGGACGTGAATCTTCTCTTCACAGACGTGAATCTTCGCATGTCCGTGACCCAACTACTCTCTGACCCTCTCACTCTGTCACCACCTTTTCCTCACCTACTCCCCATCGGCCAACTACTCCTCATCGGCTTCTCACATCCTTGATCGGCCGATCCGTCCTCTTATTGGCTTATTTCTTTCATCGGCTCTTTGCTCCCGTTCTCCTGTCATGGCCACCGAGTCCGCTCTCAGCTCCGGCACTCTCCCAGCCACCGAGTCTGCTCCGGCCCTCGGTGCCTCAGACCACACCTCGGGCACCACCTCGCCGATCTTCTCCCCTCCTTACGCTGCTGTGAACGTGAAATCTCACATTCCTATCTCTCTTGACCTTAACGCCAATTATTTCAAGTGGGTTTTCTTATTCAAATCCCTCAGTGGAAAATTCGGCCTCCGGTCCCATATTGATGGCTCCGCTCCATCTCGCCCCGATGATCCTCAGTGGGATATCGCCGAGTGCTGCGTGCGCAGCTGGCTGCTCGGCTCGGTCGACGACTCTGTCCTCAACCTCGCCATGGACGATACCGACCCCACCGCCCGGGATCTCTGGGTGGCCATCGAGCGGATCTTCCTGGCCAACAAGCAGCCTCGCGCCATCTTCCTCCTCAACGAGTTCCACTCCATGGTACAAGGCGACTCCTCTGTCTTCTCGTACTGTCAGCGCCTCAAAGTTAAGGCTGCAGCTCTCCGGGACGTCGGCCACCCTATGGCCGGCTCTCAACTCGTCCTCGCCCTTCTGCGAGGCCTCAATCCCCGCTTCTCCAACACCGCCGATGACATCGCCAACGCCACACCTCTTCTATCGTTCGTCCGGGCTCATGACATGCTAGTTCTTAAAGAACTCCGTCTGGCCAACGATGAGAAGACAGTGGCCCACACCACTCTTCTTGCCGCAGCCGATAATAGCTGTCGAGCTTCTTGCGCTGCCCCTTCCTCCCGCGGTTCTAGTGGCCATGGCTCCGGCCACAGCAACACAGCCCGCACCGGGAAAGGCAAGGGCAAAGGCAAAGGCAGGACCGGGAGACGACGAGAAGAGAATATGTTCGCGTCCGGGAGGCAGGGATTCATGTCCGTGGACACGTTTGACTGGCTCGGACGTGAGGGGAGAAGGTTCGCGTCCGAAAGCCGTTGAGCGTGTCGGAAAAGGCGAGAACCGAGGGAGGGTTCCAGCCGATGGGAGGGTGGACGAGTTCAGCCGATGGAGACGACGAGCGCGGAGGTGCGCCGGCGTCAAAGAAGGAGAGATGCACGAAGCAAGAAGAAGAGCGGAGACGGGTGCGAGGCGAGACAAGGAGGCGGATCGAGACCATCGCCTGGTCGCGCAGAGGTGGGACGGAGAAAAGAAGGTGACTGCGGGAGAGACGGGGAGAAGAAGAAACGGGGGCGAGAGAGCGAGGAGAGTGCCAGGAGGAGAGTACCGGGAAGAGGGTCGGCGACGGAAAGAAGACGTCGACGACAAGGAGAAAAAGGTCGGATCGCCGGAGAGAGAAGCTAGCGCGCCGAGAATGTTTAGACTCGCTCTGATACCATGTAGAATATGTACAGTGACTAAAACCCCCGAGCGTATACAAGGAGGATCGGTTCTATATATATACAACCTAGGCCAGGATCTGTCTAACAGAAACATACCCATCTTCAGACTTCTGTGGAATGGACACATGCCATACAAATCCTGCTAAACTAAACATATCCATGATCACCTTTACTGTAATCTGCGACAAGGAAACAAACACATGTAGCCTCTGTTTTATCTGTTCTAGAAAACAAAGTTTGGAACAAGTGAATTTTTGTATTCAATCAAGCACCTTGAATGGTAGATTCCGGACTATCACTCTCCATTTCCTGATCTTTGAGCCCTGCATAGCAACAAGCAAGTTTCAAACAACTGCAGGTAAATGGGGAAATAGCTGAACAGAAACAAATGATAGTGGTTCTACAGAGTACAGTTCCATGCAACTCTTGTGCAGAAGGGGGGACACACATCAACCGAAAGGATTTTAAGTTATCTCATATATCTCCTACCCACCTATTTGCACAGCTGCAATTGTAGCCATGCAAGATAGTAATGGAGCCAAAGCTGTAGCATATCTATTGCGCCATTCACGGAATAATATTAGGATCTTTCAAACTGAAAGTGAGAAAAGCATGATTAACTTGCTGGCTAATCAATATCTAAAGTCTCGTACATCTTTTACAGATATAAAAGGGAAGTTAGTGGTGGTGATGGTAGTATTTTATGATGAATAATATTGTAGTGTCTTTTGTAAACGATTGAATCGTTCCATCATCTACTTATGTGTATATGCATGTGGCCATCTAATCTAATGTGAAGTATGTATGCAATATTTTAGATTTGGGGATACTTTTTTTTTTCTAGTTTATAACTTTACTCCCTCCGTCCCAAAATGTAGCTACTTCTGGTTACGAATCTAGACAGGGCCTTGTACAGATTTGTAATCAGAAATAACTACATTTTGGAACGGATGGAGTAGTATATTTAATTTAGATCCATTGCAATGAACAGGCGGCATGTTGGTTCCAAAACTTCGATCAGTAATATACTTCTAATAAGAACTATTCGTTTGGGGTTAACTTCTGTGAGGGACCTGATACTAACCAGACACACCACCACTAGCATTGAACAATTTGCTCACTAGACCATTACACTACCAACTCACGATCAAAATCGCTTCTGGAATTCTGGAAATATGGCAGGGAAAGAAAACACATTTCAGTGAAAACATCCAGAAAAGCAAGCACTGAAACTTACAATTGCACGAACCCAAAGCCTCGGCTCGTCTCTGACCCTGCATTAGAAACAAACATAATCTAATAAGCCGAATTCCTTAACTAAACTACACCAAATTACTCCCTGCTAAACAGCCATTGAACTCACTGAATTCTCATACCTTTCGGCGCGACCATGAAGGAGCGCCTCACCGGCCCGACCTCGCTGAACACCGCCTCAAGCTACAAAACAGCAACACACACCGCGTATCACAGCTCGCAGCCCTAAACAGCAAAAACGCTAGCCGCTCGCAGGGGAGAAGGCTTTGGGGCTCGCGCTTACATCGGCGGACTTGAATGTGTATGGCAGGTTGAAGACGAACACGGCGGAGGGGCTGTGGCCTCCGGCGGCGCCGCCAGTGGCCGCTTCGCCTTCCGTGGCCGCTCCCCCGCCGCCGCCGCCGCGCTGCTTCCGTTTAGCCATCGCCGGCGCCGTCCGGGAGGAACCGTGGAACCGTGGGAAAGCGCTCCCGTACTCGACGGGGCGAGAGTGCGATAGGTTTCGTTGGGCTAGGGCTTATAGATTCGAATGGAACGTCGTCTTTGTCAGAGTGGATGGGTTGGACCGTGCATTCTTGGTTTGGACCTCTTTGGGCCCTATTCTTTAAAGAGATCTGAGGCCTGTTTGTGATTACAGCCATTGACTTTTTTTTTTTTGTCTTTCCTAGTACAAGAAAAAAAAATCTCATTTGGCGGTACCAATACTATCAATTTGCTTTGCCTTAGATGATCAAAATGCTTCAAACTGAAGTGGTATTTGGAAGAACTCCTTAATTATATGGGTTAACACTATACGATCATATATTATTATCTAAATAATATTGCGCACGTGTGAGTAATCATTAAATAGGATTTTAATGAGATAAAAAAATCTGTCATTGTTCTTCATCTATTAGAATATGGTTAGGAGCTGCGTTTGCAGTATGCACGTGGTGTTGGGTGCGTGGGTCTTCCATGTAATATTAGAATTAGATATATCATTAAAAACAGTGACAGTTCTTATTATATTTGGTTCAGAGAAAAAACTAAGGATTTGAATTCCTAAGCATTAATTCTTATGAGTGCTATTCGGTTTGTAGGAATGTTAGTATAGTAAAACTAAAGATTTTTTTTTCTTTTATATAAGCTATAGAGAGAAAAAACAGAAAATTTTTCATCCACTAAAACCTCTTGAAAAACTCCTATAGATTAAAGTGTGCATGCATTTCTATTCTTTTTTTTTCTATTCCTATGGTTGAAATTTCTCTAACCCAAATAAGCTCTTAGGGCTGTTATTTTCTAAGAAATGGAAGAATAGACTAATAAGACACACTTTTCGAGCTTCCAAATTATGTGATTTTTGCAAAAACTTTTATCGATGTTTTGTATTGTTAATAATAAAAAAGTAGCTTATAAGGCCTAAAGTACGATAGAAATAATAGACAAGTTTATATAGATATAGTCACTCGATGTGAGGTAATATCTACTCCTGTTTTGGTGGATTTATATTTCGTTGGATGTATTGAACTTATCAAGCTTACTCTAATGTTGATTTGCTATTGTGTTGCTATGCTCTTGAGGGGGCTTTCTGTCCGCCTTATAAAGGATAGAGGGGCTGACTTACTTAAGCCAAACTCGACCTTAACTTTCCTATTTCTACGTGGTATTATCCATTTGGGATTCTATATCCTGCCTTAAAATACAAGGTAATATAACAACTGAATTATGATCTATCTCACATTACATGGATCCGATCCACCTCCTATCTTCAGTCGGATTAGCAAATCATGTGGGTAGCCAGTACCCCTATCCTCCATAGTAGCCCTAAGACCTTCACAGTCGAGTTACAGTCTTTCTCGTAGTTCTTGACCAATATCGAGTGCTTTAACCCTTCTCACAAAGTCTTTCCAAGTGCTTCTTTCTTAAGTCATCCTTTGATATTTTGCAAAGAGGCTATGAAGGGCTTCGTAAAAAAAGAATGGATGCATCGAATAGATGCATTGTAGCCCCCAACTCTATGTTTAGTTGGTAAAATAACTAAATGTAAAGTCAAGTATGGCTATATTTGAAGAATAAAATTGCTAGGTGCACTTAATAAATGTAACCCCCAAATCTATACTTAGTTGAAAAACAGAGTCAAAAATATGAACATATTTGTCTGAGTGCAATAAGCCAAGAGCTAACCTCCTGAGTGACTTTGCCCAAGTGTTTCAATCCTGAGTAGTATGTCCCTAAGTGGTACACTGGTATTAAATAATGTACATAGCATAAAGTCCAATGCATTGTATGCTGGGTGTTTCTTAAACAACGTCTACATCCTAGTTGATTGGCGACCAACTATTCAGGTTTTTTTAAAAACATGTTGTTGATACCCAAAAAGTTGTAACACTTTGCTATAGTTATTTTATAGCATTTAAGCCGTACCACAAATTAACCAAATTCTCTACCAGAACAATGCCTATTCTATAGCCAGCTTACAATCTATTGAGCATGCCAAATTCACTGTCACTTTTCATAGATGGGCCTCAAATGCCTAGCCTAGGCCTAGTACACCTAAGGCAACTCCTTTACTTAACAAGTGGTTCAGAGAAGTTTTATTCTCCACATCGCAATTCTTCATCTTCCTCTTCGTGCTCATTGCCGCCACCCAAATTGCTCCTAGCAATTAGGTTTAGGGTTTCTGTCACCCATCCTTTGACCTCATATCCAGCACCACACGCTGACATCCTCTCTTCCTCCAAATCTAGGAACTACCACCATCACCCACATCCATGCTCCAATCCACCATCTGCCATGGCTGCATCCTAGGAGGAAAACCAAATCCAATTTGAGGACTGGTTGAAGTCAACGATGATGGAGGCCAAGCTGAAGAACATGGTGAGGATGGCGTCCTTTCGGCCAAAAAAAATCAGTTGGTGGCCAGTTGGCAGTAAGGCCTTTTCAACCCCAAATTCTAGTGAAATTGTTGTTTTTGAATTCCTTTTCTATCAAGGGTTTTGGCTCCCTATTTGTAGCTTCTTGCAATGCCTTCTTGATTTTTAGCAGATTGAACTAGTACATCTAAACCCTAATTCCATCTCCCACATAGTTGTTTTTATCTACATCTATGAAGCTTTCCTTGGCATCCTCCCCCACTATGTTAAGCCTAAACTTGGCAAGCAGAATCCCTCTGTAGTCGGGGATGCTGGTATTTAACTCCGTAACAAGTTGAAACAACACTATCTTTATCTTCCTTTGAAAACTTCTAATAAAGGGTGGCATTCCAAGTGGTTTTACTGCTTCAACCCCAACCCATCTCTTCTTGCCTATGTTGGTTTTGCTCCCAAAGTTTTGCCCTCTTTAACCTCTCTCCCTAACTAACAAGAATTAGTTGAAGTCAATAGACTTTTGAAAAGGATCAAGGCTTGGAAGCAAAAGGGATTTAACAGAGTCTAGGTCACTCAACATTTTGTGAAGATGGGGCTATAGCCTTTGAAAGATCAAGTGCACCTAGCATTCGAGTTTTCTGGTGTCGACAACCCCACCCGAGAAGTATTCAAGTCCCTCAACGTAGACAAGATTGCCTACCATCTGTACAAGGCCTTCTTGAGTAGAATGTTAGTACCCACTCGTGGTAACAAAAATCTTACTCCTCACAACCTTCTCAATCTTCCTCCTCATGCATTCATTTTTTTGACTCGTGCATCTTTTCATTGTTTTGACTTGCTATAATAATTATCACATATTGATATTGTTGCATGTCCTGTATAGGAACATGCCAATATTATCTCCCATCCTCCTAGACAACAAGGGCAAGCTCCTCATAGGTGGGTAATCAGCCCTACCATAAATGAACCAAACGCTAGTTAGACCGAAAAACCAAAATTGGTCATTGAGTCTGATGACGAAGAGGATTAGAGAAGCCAGACTGCCACTGCTCGACTATTGCTGCTCTAACTGCTCAGTCAAGTCCCACCTTTTTTTCACTGCCTCCTCCAAAGCATAGAGCCGGCTTTAAATTTAAGACTTCAACCAGGTAATTACTTTTGTATTCCATAATTTTAATAACTATTAGCATTTTTAATTTTCACTTTCCTTTTGTATAGAAAGCCATGTGACGATCTAGCTAGCGCTTTGGATGCATCATAGTAGCCCTCGATTGGTAATCCTGCCAACACCCAGTCAAGGAGTGCTAATGAAGAGCCCCCAACTGGTGGTCAATCAAACATCCAGCCGAGCAGTGAAGCCAAGCCATAAGAAGAAAGGCCTGCTGAAGAACGCCAAATTGCTCTCGAACCCGACAACGGTGCTCCCAATGCAAATGATGCCATGGCAGACTCAGAGCAGAATATCAATGCAAGTACACAACCGGAACCAACTCCTCCTAAGCAAGGTATTTCGACTGTCTCCACTCCTTCCCCTTCTCCTCACCCAACAACCAAAGAAAATGAGGAAGAAATTTCTCGAGTCACATCTTTAAAGCCTCGGGGTGAAGACCGTGCGCCTCCTCTAAAGATAAGCTAGGTTAATGCTGACGGCATGGATCAAGACATTGTGAATGAAGAAGAGGATAAGGAGATGCTCAAGTGCCGACTAAACCATACGGCCGCCTTGATGAACGTAAGTACTTTTCTTGTCTTTATTGTCTTGAATATTGTATTCTGTTTTTTGAAACTGCCCTTTTTTATAGATAATTTATAACCAATCCTAGGCCAAGTCGAAAACTTTGTAGAAACTTGTCCCTCACCTTACCCAGATGGAGAAGGCAATGAGAGACCATGAAAAAAATGTGCCAAGTCCAAGGCTAGGGAATTGAGCTCACAAGAGGAGATTCAGCAGCTTCGGGATAATAATTTTAATTCCAGAGGGTCACTAGGTGGTAAGCTTTCTCAAATCAATCCAAACTTATGCCAACGCCAAACCACAAGAAGAACTTGAGGCGCTCAAGGCTGAAAAGGCAACACTCGAGCGAGACTTCGAATGTAACTATTAGTCCGACTGATCCATATTCTGACTACCATATTTTTTATATTTATGCTTTGCTTCTTTATTTTGCAAACTATAAAATCAAGCTGCAATCCTAACTTGAAGTTTTCAATTACAAAGTAAAGCAGGCTGAAGCCACCTTAGATGAGCTGGTCAACTCCATCAAGCCGACGCTTGATGTTATATACTCGGATAAGATAGGTTCCAGCTCCAACGACGTTGATTGAGTACTTCTACAACTTCACACCACTCCAGAAGAATTGAACAAGTTGGTGAAGGAGAGACTAACTCTTGGAGCAAGCCAAGCACTCAACATCATGAAGTCACTGTATCCCCAAGTGGACATAGACACAGTCGGCAAACACTATGCCTCCACCTATACAGCAGAACAGGTGCTTGCCTTGATTAATGATGTCCATGTAGTAGCAGCCTCCATTGCTGGGATGTAGAATTGTAAAAGACAAAAAATTTTAATAGCATCTATTGTACTTAAATGTAAATAATTTTAAGCATTTTGTTATTCATCTTTATGTTTTTTATGTCATTTATTTTTGACTTATCCAAGTGATAGGTTAGCACCTTGCGTTATGCACTACCTAACTAGCTCCTAGTGCTTAGGATGGCACGAAGCAATCACCCATATACATCAAATGAAAAGCATCGAAAAATAAAGTTTCACTACTCGGCACATAACCTTACATGAATTTAGTCGCAAACAATCAAAACAAGCTTTGAAAAAGTTCTTAGAGAAGAAACTTTATAACATAAAGCATATAGCCCCCAACTAGCTACTCGAGAGAGAAACGACTTAACGTTTGCAATCAAAGTGAAAACAAATTACATTAATGAAAGTATGTAAAAGATACAATGCTCAAGTATAGAAAAGATATAGCTATTCTATATTCCATGAGTTGTCCAATATGGTGTCATTCTCGTGCTTGAGTCGATAAGCCCACGGGCATGTCACCTCAACGATAATGTATGACCCTTCTCGGATAGGAGACAAGTTATGTCTACCTTTGGTACTTTGAATTTTTCTCAAAACAAGGTCACCAATCAATAAAGCTCAGCTGCAAACATATTGATTATGATAATGACATAATCCCTTGATGTGCTTTGTCAACTGGATTGTTGCAATATCTCATGCTTCTTATAATCAATCCAATTCTTCCAGTAGGTCCTTACTGGATCTATCTTCGTCATACTTGCGCACTTGTAGTGATTTAAACTCTATCTCTGTTGGTAGGATAGCCTCCGCTCTATAAATCAAGAAGAAAGGAGATTGGATCGTAAGCTGACTAGGTATAGTACACAATGACTAAAGTATAGACAATAATTCTTGAACTCATCGTCTAGCATACGAGTGAAGCCAATCAAATACCCTAGTTTTAGTGCCTTGGAGCACTATTCCATTGGCTTATTCAAATTGTCTATTACTTCGTGGGTGAGCCACAAAAGCGAAATAGATTTTAATGACAAATTCTTTGTAGAACTTCTTAAAAACTTCACTTGTAAATTGAGTGTCATAATCAGTTATATGTCTATTGGGTACTCCAAATCTGTATATGATACTAAAGATAAAATCTCTAGCTCTATCTGCATCTATCTTCACAATTGACTTGGTCTCAATCCACTTGGTAAATTTGTCCACAGCTACAAACAGATGAGTAAACCCTCCTAGTGTTTTCTTGAACGATCCGACTATATCAAGTCCCCATATGAAAAAAGGCCAAGAAATAGGTATTATTTTCAGCTCTTGAGCTAGAACATTAATTTGTGTGGCAAAAAAACAGCAACCTTTGTAGCTCGGGACAATCTTCTCAACATCAGTAAATAGTAATTAACCAAAAGAATCCTTGCTAATAAGCCTTTCTGACTAACATTCTTGAAGTCACGTGATTTTCGCAAATGCTCGAGTGGATTAGATGCAGCAATTAATGTTCTTCACCAACAATAACACAATTCATAAATATCCCATAAGCACTCTTGTAAAGCTCTCCTTCAAAAACCACGTAGCTTCGACTGCATCATTTGATCCAGTCTGCTTTGCTATGATTTAATAGGAGCTCGTCATTAAGCAAATATTCCATAAATGGACTTGTCTAGTTAGGATGAACTATTAAAACCTCATCATCAGTTAGGGCTAACTCCTACTTGACTTCTTCTTCTTCTATTGACCTAGACGCTAGCTTCTTGTAGACAGATAACTCTTAAAGATGCTTGATAAATATATTAGTTGAAACTAACTCACACTTTGATCCTATATTTGCCAATGCATTTGTTGCCTCGTTGCACTGCCTCAAAATATGCATAAGCTCTAGTCCATCAAATTTACTCTCGAGCTTTCGTACCTGATAGTACGCCATCATGTTTTCATCTTGGCATGTCCAGCCTTTCATAACTTGAATCTCCACAAACCACTAACCGATGAATACCCAAAGGTATAGTGATTTGTAGCCTATGGATTAACGCCTCATACTCGGCCACATATACATTACCACATTATGAGAAGCTAAAAAGTGTATCTAAAGAACATGCTCAAGTCATTCCCTAGTCAGGGATATCAATGCCACTCCTGCTTTGACTCTAAAGACCCACAAGGAAACGTTGAAATACAGTATCCAATACTCGAGATTCTCCATGGATTTTATAGTTTGAACTTCTATCCACTAGGCCACAAAGTTGGCTAGGACTTGAAATTTAATTACGGTGTGAGCCTTGAATAAGATATCAAACACCATCAATTTGAGAGCCCGCTTCACTATCCGCCATGTTGCCTCCCAATTGTGCAAAACATCCTCGAGTGAAAAGTGACCATAGACATTGACTACCTTTGGAAACAGTGCAAAAGCTTTCGAACCATAATCAACTCCTCATAGAGTAACTTCTGTATTTGTGAATACTAAATTTTGGAGTCAGCTAGAACCTCGTTGACAAAGTAAAACGTCCGTTGAACTTTTTGTACATGTTGCTCTTCTTCGTGTTCCACAACCAGAACAATACTAATTAATTAAGGAGTAGCTAAAACATAAAGTAGAAATAGTTGATGCGGCATCGGAGAAACTATAATTGGCGTTGTTGTTAAGAATTTCTTAAAATCTTCAAAGGCTTGTTTTGCTTCTGCTATCCATTGAAAATTGTCAACATTCTTCAACAACTTGAAAAAAGACATACCTCGCTCCCCTAGTTGGGAAATAAAGTGGTTGAGTGTTGCCATGCACTCGATGAGTTTTCTAAACATTCTTCTAAGTACTCGATGACTCCATATTTAATATGACTTTGATCTTCTCTAGGTTGGCTTCAATGCCATGATTCGACACCATGAAACCAAGCAATTTACCTGATGATACTCCAAAGATGCATTTTTCTAGGTTCAACTTCATCCTGAAGGAATGTATGTTTTGAAGTTTTCTCCAAATCAAAAATATGATTCTCCTTGAGTTGTGTCTTAATCACCATGTCATCTACATAAGCCTTTACATTACATCCTAATTGAGTTTAAAAGCATCTTTGAATCATGCGCTGGTATGTAGCCCTAGCATTTTTCAACCCAAAAGGCATGGTGATGTAGTAGTATGCTTCGAATGACATGATAAACAAAGTCTTCAAGCAATTATCTTCCTTCAAACAGATCTGATAGTATCTCAAATAGTAGTCAAGAAAATTGAGAAGCTCGCACTTGGTCATTGAGTCAACTAGCTGGTCGGTGCAAGGTAGGCCAAACAGGTCCTTCAGGCACAACTTGTTGTGATCCGTGTAGTATATGCATATGCGCCATTGTCCAGTCTTCTTCCAAACAAGTACTAGATTTGCCATCCAATCCGAATAATAAACTTCCTTAATGAACTCGACTGCCAAAAACTTATTCAATTCTTCCTATATGACGTTGTGTCTATCTTGAGTGAACCTACAAAGTCATTGTTTGATAGGCTTTGCATCCGGCTTTACATTCAAATAGTGATCGATCACCTCTCTAGTCATACCAAGTATATCAAATGGTTTTCAAGCAACAATATCTTTATTAGCATGTAGAAAAGTGATAAGCATGTCTTTCTATTTAGGATCAGGATTAGTACCAATCAGTGTTGTTTATAAGAATTAGTCGAGTAAGCAGAATCTTCTTTGTCTTGGCACCATCATCTCCTATTTTTGTAGTCTTCTTTGCTAGAATCTTGCCACCTTTATCAGTAGCTGCCTCCAATTGGATCTTCTAGTGCTCGACTACACTCTCTTGAGCTTGAGCCAGCTCGCAACTCTCCTTGTCATAGGTGAAGGGATATCACTCCTTGTGGCCCAGACATCTTTATCATCAGATAGGTATAATGGGGAACATCCATGAATTTGGCAAGTGTAGGCATGCCTAAGATGGCATGATAGTTCTTTTGAAATTAGCAATATTGAAACAAACATTCTCTGCTATAAAGTTGTCCTGAGTGCCAAATGTGGCAAGGAACGTGATTTGTCCGAATGGCGTTAAAGAAAGCCTAGTGATTACCCCATGAAACGAAGATATACTCGACCTCAACTCAGAGCATGAAATCTTCATTTTGTCCAAAGATTTTATGAAAAAAATATCAAGAGCACTGCCAACGTCAATCAGGATCTGCTTGAGCACTACCACCATAGCCTTGATCTTGGCAATAGTTGGTGAAACAGCATGATCTTACAATGTGTCGACTACAATATCAAGGAGAGTAGCCGCTGCGACAACGTTCTGTTGAGGAGTAACAAAAACATTGTAATCTTCAAATCAAGTTTAGAGAAACTCTTGGTGAATCATGCGTCCGCTTAGGCACAATTCTCTGTTATGGTTTTCCCATTCGACTCTGTGTTGCTCTTCTTCCTCTTGCTACTTGCGGCGTTGTTCTTCTTCCTAAGTTTGTTATTCCCTCTAGTGAGTTTCTTTGTCTTGAGCACCCAAGGCCATAAAGACTTCACATGGAGGAGAATAGCTATTGGTGCTACTGTTAGTCATCGAATTGAATAGTTTCTATGATGACGCTAACCTCCTAGAGCCAGTATTCATGTGGCTCAAGGCCGAAACCGAATCAAACTCCAAAAGATTAAGTTGTGTCCGACTCGAAGTTGTAGATTGCATTTGAATCTTTCCACGTGCATAGCTTGGGGAAGATCTTCGCAACGTTCGTGCAATTAAACAAGATGTGGTTGATGGTTCTCCTTAGCTGGATCGAATCCGAGTCAGAGAGCTTGGAGTAAATCTTGGTCGCGTTTGGAAGATTGAACAAGATCTAGTTGGTGATTCTTCCTGGCTGGATCAAATCCATGTCGGATAAGGAAAGCTTGCCAAAGCCGTCGACGATGAAGTTGAGACTCCTAATACGGAAAGCCTACCCTGGAACGAAGACGAAGCTATCAACTCTTGAAGTTATTTCCATCATACTTTTTGATGGAAAGATCAATACCACCCATACCTAACATGCCAACCGTCGATGTTTTATATCAGCAATAATAAAAAAGGATGGCGCATGAGACCTAAAGTATGATGGAGACGGAAGACAATGGTTTATACAAGTTCATGTCCGAGGTAATACCCTACTCCTATTTTGATAGATTATATTCTATCGAATGTATTAAACTTGTCAAGATCGCTCTGATGTTGATTCACCGTTATGTTGCTATGCTCCGAAGGAGGCTCCTTGCCCATATTAGAAAGGATGTGGGACATAGTTACAATATAGAAGTTTAAGCCCAGAGAAGAAAATAAGGTGATATAAAAATCGAATTCTACTCTACCTCATTTTATATGCATTTGAACCATCTAATATCTCTAGGCAATTTAGCAGGGCATATGTGCTCGGTACACATATCCTCCATAACTTTCTATATGAATTTCTTAAAAAATATATTTTTTATTTTAAATTTTTAATTTTATAATAATTAATTTAGTCGTTTATACTGTTCATAAAATCATTGAGATATTCAGCCGTTAAAAGAAGCATACCCTTAGAACAAAAGAAAAAAAAAAGAAACTCCAGGTAATTAGAATATGCAATCTTTGATTATGGAATAACCAGGTTCGCCAGCCCGTCTCTGAGCTCCGAGACCGAACCAGTAAGGTGCGAATAGTTCGCACGCACGTCGTTTCGGGCAGCTCGCCTGTGCCGCCTGGCTGCCATCGAGACGGCAAAGCGGCAAGCCAAAAACCAAACAGCGCAACAGCAAACAGAGCCGCGTCGTGGGAGGGAGGATGGAGAGTGGCGCCGCCGCCGCGCTCTCCTGCACCTTCCGCTCCCCCTCCCCGTCCCCGGCGCCCCATTGGCGGCCTCTCCTCGGCTTCCGCTCCCGCTCGCGCGGCCGGGGTTGGGGTTGGGGCCCGCGCGCGGTCGCCGGGGCACCGCGCCTCCTCCTGCTGCCACCCGGCAGACGCTTCAGGTAGCGAGCTCGTTCCCGTTCTTGTTCCTTTTCCTCGCCCTTCTCTTTGTTTCGGTGGGTGTATTCCTCTGTGGCGCTGCGCCTGCACGCTCGCAAATTGTTCGACTAAAAGCCTGGAGTTTTAGTCGTTAGGGGATAGGTGGTGATGCCGTTATCTTAGGAATAGGATCGGACGGGTAGGACTGTGCTATATAGAATCTTATTTATATGTATACCGGGGGCTTTCGATTGTTGAGCCTGTTCAATCTCGTGCTAGTGAAATGTGAACTTCGGAGGCGGGCAACTTTGCTGTGGTTGGGGTTGGTTACCCGGTTTGATGATGAATCTTAGTTCAAAATTGGGAGATGTTCAATTAGATATTTAGTGCTTCTAGCAGTCGATCAGCTAAAACTACAGTCTTGAATTAGCTTCAGGGAGGTAAGGAGATAAGTTAGCTAGTCCCCATGTACAGCACTTGCATGGGTGAAACTTGCATGTGCCGTGTTGTATTTTATTGGTTTAGTAAGTGTTAATTCAACATGTGGAAAATTTTGTAACGCCATATGACTTGTCCTCTAGTCACGCCGAGTAAGGATCTTTTCTTGCCTATGACCAGTCTAACCTGTTGGCTAGCAAAACCAATCAAAAGTACAAGATATTGTGTGAAACAACTACAATTGACATGATCCCCACGCAAGGCTCACTATCCCGTTATGGTTTTTCCCACTGGTAACCGTCAGCCTTCAGGATTTTTTGTCTCTCATAGCTCACTAATTTCCTGTAGGATTTCACAATCCAAGGTCAAAGTATAAGACAACTAATGATCCTATCCATTACTTAGATTTAATCAGCTTTGAGTGCAAATGTTGGCCTTGAACTCCTATAACGTTATGGTTTGTAACTCACATCAATAAGAGTCCAGATTTTTTATGTGTACAACTGTAACTGTGAACTTGGTTTACCGTCTTAAACTTTTAAATGCTTATTAACTTTACGATTCTGTTACACACTTGTAGCTGCTGCGGTCAAAGCAAGCTTCTAGACATGAACAAAGGGCAGAACAGATGCTCGTTGGCAAACTTCAGCTCATTTGGACAGTCAGGGATCAGTCTGAACAACGAAGGTTTAGTGAAAGACAAACTACTAATAGACTGTGGGGAAGATCAAGATTGTGTGATTGGTATGCACTATGTTTTATTTTTCTCTAGAACTATGCCTATGTTGTCTCAACATAGCAGGCCCTAAACCCTGATAAAAGAGTAAGCGAGTTATGCCCTTAAAAGTTTGTGTTAGGTTTAGCGAGTCAATTTAAAAAAACCCAGCTACTCAAATAAAAATGAAACCTAAAAGAAAAGTATTGGGGCATAACCCTCTTAGCGACATGTCACATCGGAACCCGGTCATGGTGTTAAATGGACAAGGACGGGGTCGTCACCTCCTTGTGACGCGCCATGTCATGATCTAGATATAGTGTCAAGTGAGTAAGGATCGGGTCGTTGCTTCCCTAGTGATGCGCTACATCGCCGTCCAGGTATAGTGAAAAATGAACCAGGGTTTTCACATCTGACTCAATAAGTGCGAAAGGTAAGAAAGCTAGTTTGAGCAAACTAGGATTCGTTTAGTTAGTTGAAATATAGAGTTTCTTACAGATAAGTTAAGAGAGTTAGTTGATACAACGATTATGATACATATAAATATTTTGTGTATTTAAGAGACTAAATACAAATTGCTTTTTGATTAAAATAGTACTACATCAGGGATCAGTCTTGAGCCATATCTCTTTGCTTTGGTAATGGATGAGTTTACAAGAAACATTCAAGGAGATATCTCTTAATGTATGCTTTTCATAGATGATATAGTGTTAGTTGATGAAAGCTGAGCGAGAGTAAATAGGAAACTAGAGTTGTAGCGACAAACTTTTAAATCCAAAGGTTTTAGAGTTATTAGAACTAAAACTGAATACTTGATATGTGACTTTGGCACCATTGTACATAAGAAGAGAGATGTAAGTTTAGGAATTTAAGTAGTGCCTAAAAAGGACACTTTTCGATATTTAGAATCGATGCTATAGATAGATGGAGATATTGATACAAACGTTAGCCATAAAATCAAAGCGAGCTAAATAAAATGACGCCAAGCATCTAGCATCCTTTGTGATAAGAGGGTACCGCAGAAACTAAAAGATAAATTTTATAGAACGGTGATTATGCCTGCTATGCTATATAGGGCAGAATATTGGCTAAAAAAACGACATGCTCAACAACTGAGTATCGCAGAAATAATTACGCTGGATTTATAGTCATACAAAAATGGATCGAGTCTAGAACGATGATATACGTGATTGGTTAGAGGTAGCACCAATTGAAGAAAAATTTCTCCAACATCGGTTGAGTTAGTTTGGTCATATCTAAAAAAGACTCTTAGAGACACTAATATATTATAGAATTCTAAGTTAAAATTATAATGTGATGAGAGATAGAAAAAGACTAAAATTAATATGGAGAGAGACAATAAAAAGAAACTTGAAAGATTGAGATATAACTAAAGAACTATACTTGAATAGGAGTGCTTGAAAAACAACTATTGACGTGCCTAAACCGTGATTTAAAACTTTTTTTGTGTTTTAACTCTAAATTACCCTAACTTGTTTGAGAGTGAAAGGATTTGTTATTATTGTTGTTGTATTTAACAGACTAAATGAAAGGGTCACAAGATGAATGAGGTAGAAAATACTGGCTTTAAGTTTTGATACTCGGGGGATAACTGTCAATAAAAATAGAATAGGAGTTTTGATTGATAAGAGTCTCAAGAATGATGTAAAAATGAGAAGGCAAGGAGATAGAATCATCTTAGTCAAGTTTATCTTTGGTTATATGATCTTAAATATAATTAGCGTATATGCTTCTCAAATAATCCATGATGAGAAGTGCTAAGAAGCATTTTTTGGAAGACTTAGATGTCATAGTTAGAAATGTACCTATTAGTGAGAAGTTTTTTATAGGAGAAAATCTTAATGTTTATGTAGGGTCTTCAAGTGTAGGTTTTGAGGCAATATATGGAGGGTTTGAGTATGGTAGAAGGAATCAAGAGGGAGAAGGGGTCTTGGACTTTACTATAGCTTTTAACCTGTTGCTAGCCAACACTTTCTTTAGGAAGAGACTGTCTCATTTAGTGACCTTTAATAGTGGATAATACTCTAGCTAGATTAACTTTATCCTCACAAGAATAGAAGACAAACGTGCATGTTTGGATTATAAGGTAATATCGATAGGTGTTGTTTCTCAACGTAAGCTTTTGGTATCCGACTTTCGATTCCAGATGCGTGCTCATAGGGATAAACAAGCCAAGATTGTAAGGGCAAAGTGGTAAAAATTGAAAAGAGAAATATTATTTGTCTTCAAGAAAAGAGTTATTAAAGAGGGCTCTTGGAATGAAGAAGACAACGTAAATAACATGTGGTAAAAAATGGTAATGTGCATTTGGAAAGTGGCTTCAGAGGTATTTAGAGTGACCAAAGAGAGTAGATGTAAACCTGAAGATACTTGGTGACGAAACGAGAAAATCCACAGGGCCATTAAGGAGAAAAAATGCTATAGGTTCTTGTATCTTGACAGAAGTGCGGATAACATAGAGAAGTATAAGGTAGCGAAGAAGTCTGTAAAAAAAGTTGTGAGTGAGGTAAAGGGGCAGACTTATAGGTATCTTTACCAACGATTGAGTATAAAGGAAGGAGAGAAGGATATCTATAGGGTGGCTAGGGTTTGTGGGAGAAAGAAAAGAGATCTCAACCAAGTTAAGTGCATTAAGGATGAAAGAGAATAACTCTTAATGAAGAAGCATGATATTAAATGTAGATGGTAAGAGTATTTAGATAATTTATTTAATGGTAACAATGAGAATATAAACTTTCAGTTGAAAGACTCTTTTGATGACACCAATAGATTCTCTATGCGGAGGATCCAAGAATCTGAAGTCAGAGAGGAATTAAAAATGATGAAGAGGGGTAAGGTGATAAGCCCTAATGGTATCCCAATTGAAGTGTAGAAATGCCTAAAAGATTTAATTATAATATGGTTGACCAAGTTATTCAATCATATTTTTTTGATTGAATAAGATGTTTGAAGAGTGAAAGAGAAGTATATTAGTACCAGTATATAAGAATAATGGAGATATTTAAAATTATACTAATTATCAGAAAATTAAGTTGATAAGCCATACTATGAAGTTATGGGAGAGAGTTATTTATCATCGTTTGAGAGGAATGACGCGAATCTCCATGAATAAATTTGATTTCATGCCCAAAAGTTCAATCATAAAAGCAATTTTCTTAATAAGATAAGTTATTAGCTGTATAGGGAGTAGAATAAAGGCGTATACATAGTTTTTATTAACTTGGAGAAGATTTATGACAAAACACAAGAAATATTATGTGATGGACTTTGAATAAGCATAAAGTTCTAAAAATATTTGTTGCCTTTATTAAGGATATGTACAACAATGCTTTGACTAGGATTCAAACAAGTGATGTGAATACAGACAACTTTTCGATTAAAATAGGACTGCATTAAGGGTTGGCTTTGAGCCCTTATCTTTTTTATTTAGTTATGATAAAGTCACAAGGGACATTTAAAGAGATATATCTTGGTATATGTTTTTCGTTAACGATGTAGTGCTAGTTGATGAAAGTCAAACTGGAGTAAATAGGAAGCTAGAGTTATGGCAACAAACTCTATAATCAAAAGTTTTTAGGCTCAATAGAACTAAAACTGAATATATGATATGTGACTTTGACACTACTATATATGAGACGGAAATGTTAGTTTGGAGGGTTAAGTAGTGCTCAAGAATGATATCTTTCGCTATTTAGAGTCGATGCTACAGAGAGATGGAGATATTGATAAAGATGTTAGTCATAGAATCAAAACAAGGTGGATAAAATGGAAAAAAACATCGAGCATTCTCTATAATGCCTATTAGACCTGTGATGTTGTATGGTGTAAAATGTTAACATATAAAAAGACGACATATTCAACAGTTAAGTGTTACAGAGATACATATATTGCGTTAGATTTGTAGGCATATACGAATAGATCAGATTCGAAACGATGATATACGTGATGGGCTAGGGGTAACACAAATTGAATAATTACTTATCTAACACCGATTGAGATGGTTTGGATATATCCAATGAATACCTACAAAGGTAACGTGCATAGTATAATCCTGACGCGATAATAATGTGAGAAAAAACAGAAAAATGCTAAAATTAACATGAGATAAGATAATAAAAACAAGACTTGAATTGTTAAAATATTTCTAAAGTTTTGGTATTGAATAGGGGTGTATAAAAATAGTTATTTTCATATACGTGGCTTCTGTGGATTTTATTTTTAGGTCATCTTTGAGACTGAAAAGCTTAATGATAATGATTATGATTATTCAATTTTTAAATTTCTATGTTCATTTTGCATATAAAACCTATACCATGCACCTCCAGAAAGTGATTGTTGTGTGCCAAATCTAGCTCAGTTACTGCTATCCATAATTAAGGGTGAAGATATACTTTCTTGGAGAAATTCTATACAAATCTTGCATGAAGCTAGGATAAAACTATTTTTTTCTGACTGGAAAGATTAAAACATGTAAGCTCCACAATTTTGTATGGAGGCTGATTTGGAGCATCAGCCTCCATTGTAGGCCATCCAAAACCTGAAGTTGTTGTGTTCATCTATTACCCCAATACACATTACCTCATGATGTTGCTCTTTTTTTATGTTTCCATTTGTAAGTCCAAGCTTCACTGGATGTTCGACACATGTTTCAGATGGGATAGTTGCCTTGGGAAAATTCGATGCCCTTCACATCGGCCATCGGGAATTGGCAACATATGCTTCTAAAGCAGGAACTCCCTTTCTTCTTTCTTTTGTGGGAATGGCCAAGGTCCTTGGCTGGGAGTATAGGTGAGTGTAAAAGAGGCTTTCAAAACTTCCGTTGATAATCATTGGCACCCAATAACGGAGGGCCTTGCTTGTGGCAAATATTCCTTTCCTTTCATGCAGGCCTCCTATAGTTGCTCAATGTGATAGGAAGCGAGTGCTCTCCTCTTGGGCTCCGTACTGTACGAATGTGGTGCCTATTGAATATCAAGTTGAGTTTTCAAAGGTTAGGTACCTAACTCCACGGCAATTTGTTGAGAGGTTATCAAGGGATCTTAAAATAAAAGGTGTTGTAGCAGGTAGAAACATGTTATCTTCTCTTGCAGGTGCACTATCTTACTGCATTGTCATACCCTTTCACAATATATCTTTGTCTGTTACTATGACAGGTGAAAACTACAGATTTGGCTACAAAGCATCTGGAAATGCAGCTGAGCTAGTGAAATTATGTGAGGAATTTGGGTTAAGTGCATTTATTGTTTGGTCAGTCATGGACACAACAAGATCTCATAATGGAGTAACAACCTCTGTAAATTCAAGTGATAAAGGGCAGGTTTCTTCCAGTCGTGTTCGCCACGCTTTGGGTATGGGTAATATGGAATATGTTTATGAATTACTAGGGAGGAAACACCGCCTTGTGCTAACAGTTAAGGAAAACCACCTTCAGGAAAGGAAAAAGATTTTACTGCCAAAATCTTGCGTGTTGAACATGCCACCGGCTGATGGTTTGTATGAAAATTGTGACCTTGTTAATGGAGGCCATGTTGGACTATGCAGGGTGATCATCAACTCAGAGACCATCGAAATTGAGATGAAAGATGAGAACATTTTGTCACCAAATACTTTTCAAGATCAGCTATTAGGTATTCAATTTGGATGATATAATACAGCTCCATTCATGATTGGTGGCATGGCAGGTCATCTTTTGCATATCTTCATTATATCTGGCATTTGCGGATTAGTTTGGGTTGATGCTTTACAGTGCGAACTTCATCTGGAGGGGATATAGAGCAAGAAAAGAAAAAACAAGAACTTCGATTTGAAGTGTGTATACCTCATTGTGATCAAGCCAAAGAGCATCTTACAGAAGAACAGAGATTTGCAAGTTCACTTTGCATGCAACGAGAAGTATATGACAGCGAGGACATTGCCTTTTTTTCCTGGGAATTGGCAACGAAATAACTGACTAGCTTCTAACCAGCTGTATCAGCAGAACTGAAGCAGAAGAGTCATCTGCAACATCTAAACTCATTTCCCAAATCCCACCTACGTTTTTTCAACTTATGACATTTGTGATTTGTACAAATAGGTTTTGTTTACACAGCAAATTTCCATTGTTTAGATAGCAGCTTGTTGCATCAACAGTTAATGCAATCTGTTGCTTGATCTTCTTCAACTAGTAACCATCGGGGGCCCTCCAATGCAACACCGTTGAGTTTAGCTTGGTAGTGTAATCGATCCAATTGGTTGATCTATCTAAACATAATCGCTGGTGTGTATTGGAGTTCTGAAAATGCTGCTAGATAAGGTAAAACTGTGTATCCTTAATCGTCTATGTGTAGATCAATCAGCTCACAAGGTCACGAGTATGCAAACAGCATATGATCCAGAATCAAAATCAAGTCACATAGAAAGAGTCATACTTCAGAACATCGTTCAAATTTTAACGCCTTCATTGCTATGAATTAATCAAAAGGTCCAGCCAGATAAATAGAAATATGTACCTCCTGGGTTAAAAAGGTTAGAAACCCTAAAATTCATATTCTTTGACAAAAACGAAAGATAGAAAAGGATATACAACAATGATACTCCGGTACACAAGTTGCACTGTACAGATCTGAACCTCCCAAGGGTAAAGCTTATTGCGACCTGACTAACCCAAACATGTCACAAAATGGAAGGGAGACCCGCTTTGAGCGTAAGATGCACAAAAAACAACAGATGCAAAGATCCCTTAGGCCAGAGGAAGCTGAAACCAATGGCTTGTATTTCACTGAACTTCTGCAAATATGACTCTTGACAAAATAATTCGCCATGATGCCATTCTTGTTTTGACTGATGCGCAATCATATAGTTTTTATTTGTTCATATTTTTCACCTATGCTTCCACCTTTCTGCTTCTGGAATTCAATGTAACGTAAAGTGCTTGCAAAGAAGGCCTCTGTCGATGGGTCGGCTACATTGTTCTCACCTTGCTTCTCTGTCCTAATTAATTCAATCAAATCCTGGATTACAGTGTTTGTGATCTCTGGAATTCCTTTCTCGAAGAAATACAAATACCTGGAAATAATGGAAGCATGCGGATTACAACAGCAGCTATCATATGCACAAGAGAATATATCAGATCTAGGTCTCGAGATTACTTGTTCAAAATTTCGATAAATAGTGCGACAGATCCACTACTTCCCCTTGTTACATTAGCCATCTGTTGAGCGGCATTTGCAATTCTTAAGGCACGCTTTAAACAAAGGAGGACCCTGGAACAACAATTCAATGAAGCAAACAATAAAAACCTGTTTGTTTTCATAGGCACATGAACAGAATTCAAGAGCAGGCAAGGTTAATGTATATATATAGTGCCGTCTGTTATCATAAATACTTGATAGACCCTATGGGAAACTCAAAAGGACAAAGCCACAGCTGTGTTTGTCTACCTTGTGATCTTTAAAACAGTTTGACTGGCCACAAAATTATAATAGACATTTTAGTATTGTTAGGAAGGTTCTAAAATTTCATTTGCAAGAACAAACTAAAAGTTGAAAAATACAGATAGCATGACTACAGGTCCCAACAAATCAGTATGCTTAGAGGAAATTTACCTTTCACCATCCATTATTCCATCTTGGACATCAGTCCAGAAAAGATGTGAACACGCATAAACCGCTCGGCATTGGTCAGGCTTCTTTAGAAGTTTTGCTGAGTACTGCACAAAACAGTGGTTTTGTTATTCAACAGAATTGTTAGTATGTGCATAGAAGAAGACTGATTTGCAAAAAGAAGAAAAGAGAAAAAACATGATTCAATAACAGCAAATTAAATTGTTACCCCTGTTGTCTTGTGAGTCAGGGTATCTCTATTTTCCACCCCAAATATATTCATCCGTTGAAGGGTTCCAATTATTAGGTGAATTGCAGTGATTTGAGCCTTTGAATCCTGCACGTAGCATACAAACATTGTAGGTGGCAAATGATATAGAGATATAACATGAGCTACTGACCCTAGTATTGGAATGCATAGCGCATGGCATTTATCATATGATCCGGGGGTATATCAAATAACTCAATTAAAGTAATGGGACCAAATGGATGTGCACGAGGAAGGGCAGCACAGGGATTATACCGCGATTTCTTCTTCATATAAGATGAATGCTTGCGTAAAGAACTCATAAGCAACTGGTTCCAAATCACAATCATTGGCAGCCTGTAATATTAAAGGTAGTTACATAATATGAAGAGCTGTGGCAACCATAAATCAATTGTTACAGCAATACCTCTGCACACTGCAGATATAATCTGAGAGCCAGTTCAGAAGAAGGAACACATGAGAGTGCTTCAATGGTCTGTAAATTAAAAAATGATGAGAACATTGATGAGGAAGAAGAATATAAACCCATCCACAGGTCCCTCAATCCTTATGCAGGCAAGCAAATCAAGCCAGGGAGAGTTTTTGTGCTAGAGGAAGTTTGCATGAAACAGTCCACAATTATGTATCCAGCATAGCAATTATTAACCATATTATATTTTTCTCCAACAGTTTCAAGTTGACAATGTGTAAAATTTATGATAGTTTTATCACAGGTTTTAAGTGAAATTCTAAAACACATCTCAAAAGAAATTAGCCAGGGGAAGGGGGTGGGGACCTGATGCAAGATCTGAAATATTTTCTTAGGAGTTGCAGGAACTTCCTCCCCTATTACATCCCCATCTTGACTTTGTAATCTTCTGACCAACTGCAGGCAGAACAAATTCTCCATGGATTGTAAGCCTCAAATTAGAATCATTATTATACCAGAATTAAGTAGAGCACATTTTCAATATCTGGCTAACAGATGTCAGATAGATAGCAAAGGCCAGGATTTTCCCATTATCTAAAAACAGATGTCAGATAGCTATGGGAAAATTAATGATTTATCAAAATGGCCACTATCAAGAAGCTTGATCAAGTAGATAAAATGTTTTTTTAGAAGCATCATCTATAATAGAAATACGAAATGAGAAGATTACTTAGTTTATCATACTGTCCAAATGTAGTTGTAAGACAAACCTTGAGAGAAGAGAATACTAAGGATGGCACAGTGTAAGGTAGCCGCTTGGGACCTCCCATAAGTATATGCTTCTGAATGGTACATAATATCTGAAAGATCAACAATTATTTGCTATTAGCATTTTCAAAGTGGTCAAGTGTTGAGGCATTCAACCTGATAATGGAAAGTTCTGTCCAGCCCCAGCAACATACACAAGTTAATGTCTGGTTTTGTACTTTTAGCATTGGATAGACAATTGGTGCTACTTATCTATTTTGCAACCAGCATGAACATGATATGGCCTTTTTACTTTGGTTCTAAAGATATGACCTAATGAAATAATCTCTCCCTCTCTCTTAACCTTTTCATTGGGGGCAAACACTAGCTTCATATTCTGTCAGCATGTTGCTATCACTGTATAGCAACAGCAAAGATGTGGAAAATGGACATAAAAATATTCTTAACAGTGAATATGTAACCACCATGATATGGAGTTACTAAAATATGAGAACATAATGAGCACAAGATAATTCTGCATCCTCTCATCAACTTCAGTAGAATACAAGTGTACCTTCAGCATCTCTTCATTGTCATCATTGTGCAACATGTGGATAAGACGCGCCACAGAATTCTGTTCCTCCTTAAAATCCTCATCATCAAGCTAAGCAATATAACAGGTAAACTTGATAAGAAAATATAATATTTTGTGCACTGATTCAGCTGAACAGCAGCAGAAAGAACATAACAAGTCAAAGAAAATTGTAGAATGAAGTGTATGATATTACCTCGTCATCTTGAGCGCCATCCATATCTTTTATAAGCCCTTTAATTAAATCAAACAGAGCTTCAATCTGCAAAACAATGATGTACAGAATTACATGATGATTTCCATAGCAATTGACAAGACAGTAATCAAGAATATGATGTCAAAATATTACCTTGTCAGAAGTAGATATGCAAGTTGTGTTCTTCATTATGCTTTGAATTATTACAAGAGCCATAACTTTGGTTGTAGAATTATCAAGGTAATCCATAACCCGAGGATAGTTTGAGAGCTCTAATGCAGTAACAATGTTGCTATATTTCTCCAGGGGGGCACTGAGAAGTGCAACAATTTGCTTTGTTGCCCTGCTATCTTCAAGTTTCGCATTCCCTGAAAGTTTCTTGACGCATGCACCCTGTCCAACATTAAACTTGAAATGAGCTAGAAAGCACAATATGTTCTATACATGACATTAGAGGCATATTATAGACCATGGGAGTGGCTGTGGTGCATACTTCATGAAGACTTCCAGTTAGACATTCTAATATATTTTACTTCATAGCTTTTCATTTCTCTACTCTTCATCACTTCCACTCAAGGATTATTTGTATATTGTGGAGAAGGTATATGTAGAGTACAGAAATTACATGCACATATAGGAGATTTTTTTCCCTATATAAGAAGGCTTACCAACACTTGGTCAACATAATCAAGCCGATCCGGATGCACACGGAGGGTAAATGTCAAAAGTGATACATATAAAGTTATCGCACCAACAACTGGCATGTCAACTTGGGCCTCTATCACCTGCCAGAAGAATATAGATCACTTGTTTCAGTTTGACAGTAATACCGTAACACAGCACACGACAACTGTATAACTTGAGCAAGGAGCACAAAAAAAAGACGCAGTTATTTGAGCAAGGGCAATATGTGTTTTAAGTGTTCACAGAGGACATTGTCGTTTTAGATGAAATGCCAACTCATAGTATTGCAAGAAAAATACGAATTAAGAAAGAATAGCATAAAAAAATGGCAGAATAAGTTTTACCTTTCCAATAGCATTGCTGAACTTTCCAAAAGCTTCAACTTGCAGGAATTCTGGCAACACCTGCACAATTCATAATTGTCAAAAGTATACGCAAATTTTACCATGATGAAGTGGTTTAGTGAATGCTTACTTCAGGACTTGCGGCAGCATAGCTTGACAACCTGTCCATGAGTTGAGACAGCACAGTTTTGATATCAACATTTGGCTGCCACAAAATACTAAGTGAGTAACACTCACAGTGAAAATTGAACAGAAATTACATCCCGATTCTTAATAAATCAAAATTTACAGAGTTGCATTTATTTATTCTATAGTTGTGATTTTATATGTTAAATGCAGCTTGAATTTACAGATCATGACAGAAAAAAAAATTGTACTACATGATAAAGCCTTTTGCAAAATTATGTGTCCATCATCTAATTATTCCACCACGATAAAGTACTACTATTGTGTTGAGTTGAGTTGAGATAAAGTACTACCATATGTCAAGTTCACAAGTCACATTTTACAACAAGGTAGCAAATGAATAATAGAAATACATATATTATATTAAATTTGTGGTCATATAAAAGTGAATCGAGTCCAGAACAATGATATACGTGATTAGAGCATCAATTAAAAAAAAATTATCCAACATCGGTTGAAATAGTTTGACTATGTTTAAAGGAAACCTTTAGAGACACTAGTACATTATGGAATTCTAATTTAAGATAATAATGAAAGAAAAGGTAGTAAAAAACCGAAATTAATACGATGAGAGGCAATATAAAGGACTTGAAAAATTAAGTACATCTATACTTAAATAGGAATATTTAAAAAGCAGCTATTAACATATCTAAACCGTAATTTAAGGCTCATGTTGGGTTTTAACTTTAACCTATCCTTAGAATTGAAATACCTTGTTGTTATTGTTGTTATTGTAGCAAATGAATAACTGACACAATAGAACATTCTATGTAAAGCTACTAGCATATGCAGATTAAAAGTGCACCTGGACTCACTTGAGTTGATTCCCTGATTGAAATGTATGTAAATATGCACTCATTTGAGTGATAAATCACCAAGAAAACCACTACCTTTTTGAAAGTTAATAGAACATCAGGCAGAGCAAATCAAATTGATCAAGGGCATAAGGATGACTTGGTAGTTAACTCATTTGGCTGAGATAATCAACTAAATATGTCACATTATAATCATACACAGTGTCGTTTAATTTTTAACATGCAATGATATGCAGAGAACAGCATAACAGCATGAATCAAGTTAAAATAGCATAAGCTTGCCAACCTGTAGTTGCGGAAATGCACTCAACAATGTTTCCAATGTCTGTAAATGGTATTCGTCTGGAAAGACTTGTATTATGCAATCCATCAGGTAGAACTGTGCAAGTTCATCCTTACAATTAACCACCTGCCAATATATTTCTTCTTCAGTTTCCAGTAGAATCATGGAAGTACTATACTGCTGGCATCATTTTATAATTTATCAACAAATCTAACTGCTAACCTGTTCTAATATCCTTGGAAGGACAGTTTCTTTGTACATGTCAAGGTCAACACCCTCAATCTGGCTTAGAACGTGAAGGTTTTTGCCTACCTAGAAAAAAGAAAAAAAAAGGAAGTAATGTCATTGAAATGACACCAAACAACATATAGTCTAGGGAGTACATGTAAATGATGATTACCAAATCACGCAGTTCATTTCTTTCTTTTCCCCGCTTCTCCTTCTCTCGAACAGGGCCCTGCAAACCATAATCATCAAGATCGGTTTAAGTCTTTTATCTGGTTAGATAATCCTAAACTTCCTAGAAATGACATCTGTGATAAAAGCTCATATTCATGAACAGCATGGAAAACACTGTATGCACGCGCAGAAACCTAATGTGGTAAATGATGGTAGGGAAAAGCATTGCAGCACTTGTACTTAGACTTCTAAAAAGGAAAGAAAAGCTTCAAGTTGCAAGCTGAATCAAACCTGATGTTGCATTCGGACCCAGAGTTTGTTCATTTCTATGAAATTCTGAAGAACAAATTCAACTGCGTCATTAATGCTGTCAGCATCCCTGTGTGATGAAAGTTGCAACAGTCAGGTATAAAGAAACAATCAGGTAAAAGAGAACAACATAAATATCAAGTAGCATATACTTTCAGGACAATACACCTTTGTGCTCTGCATGTCCTAACTCCCAGATAAAATAAAATGAATTTAACTTCACGTTGCCTCTAGTGCACTGATACATGATCAAGCAGCGCTGCTGCCAATAGTTAAGACTTTGAATATACAGTTGGTCCTAAATAGGGATGGGTAAATTCTATATAAGACATATAGAGCAGGGATGACAACCAAATGAACTAATAATGCACAGGAAGTCACAGAGTCCAAATGGCTACAGCACAGCATGCACAATTCAAAATGAAGAGTAAGGGAACTACATACTTAACATTAATTTGTCTACTGGTTCCCTGTTTACTCTTCATTTTGTATTGTTCATGCAATGTTGTGTCCATTTGGATTCTTTGATTACAGCCTATTCAAAAGGTACTATATGAATGCCAAATTAATGTTGTAGAATAAGAAAACATTTTACATCATGTGAAACATTAGTTTGTTTTATCTTTAGTGATTGACCTCTAGCATAAGTAACTGAACATTGAAACTGCATGGCATGGAGTGCATTACCCTTCATACTCAGAACCAATATCTGGCAGTTTGTCTCGGCTTATCTGAGAGAGGTAGCTTCTTAGGAAAAGCCCACGAAGAGGATGTTGGATGCCTCGACACATTTCAACAAGGTCTTTAAGAACATCTTTCGCAGGAGCCTCTTTTGATTTAATGTACACAGATCCTACTGTGCAGAGGAGATAGCTAGGACATGAATAACATCAAATCAGGTAAATACCATAACAGTTCTTAACCAATTTCATATGAATCTAAAAATCACAACCTAGAGTACATGCAAGCATGATTAACAGTTGGCCTACCATTCAGATGCAACAAGTATATTCAAGTTGGTTACAGTAAAATCTCCAGGGATCAGTGTTCTAAAAGTCAGTGCTAGGCACTGGGTAGTCACCGTGATTAGGCATTAGATGGTGCATTAAGTAGCTAACCTACCTTGGGTGGTGTTTTATTGCTATTTTAGTGTAATATTTTCTCACTTTGAAGTAATATGCTTACTGATTTCTTGAGTTTAACTAAGTGGTTTGACCTAGGAGCCAGCCCTTCCGACCCTCTAGCGCCTTCTTGAACCATGCCGGTGATTGAATGACATGACTTATCGATGTCTACTGGTATGAGCGTGGATAGTCAAACAATATGACTAATTCAGTTCAATTGCGCCAAGTAAATATACAGTTGTTCAATTTCAAACTAGTCGTTTCAACAGAGCTAAAGTTCCTCGAAAGTTGCAGTATCAAAGCATCAAGTTCTGGCATTGATCTAATCAAGTTATTACTAGATCATATCAAGTTGTAATGATCTGAAGGACCGCGATACCATGACAAAGACAGCTCCATAAACCTCACAGAGCAAGTAACACAGAGCTAAAAAAACATAATTACACAAAGATAACAAGTGTTTATGGCTGAGAAGGGGGGCATTAGTCTTACAGTCTGGGCAAGACGTTGCCAGCATGTTGAACAAGCTCATACAAATCAACAACGGAGCAGCTGCCACGCCGGGTCTCCTCCCTGAAGAACATCTCCAGCTTCCGCAGCTCATCAAACGCCCTCATATCTGCACCCCCAATTAATAAACCCCATCAAATCCCAGCTGAAACCACAACCAAAATTGGGCGCACTGAAGAGTCCTGCACATAAAAACACTCACATAGATCGTAGTACTTGTGCGGGGGGAGCCGCGAGGTGCGCAGCTCGGAGAGCATCTGCGCCGAGTACTTGAGCGCATCCTTGAGGTTGTTCGAATCCTGCGCACAAATCGCCGATCGGGGCAGATGATAAGCGAGCGGGCAGTCACAGACCAAGGGGGCTAGGGTTTGGCGGGTCTTACGAGGGCGCGGTGCATGTAGAAGGCGTTCTGCTGGACGCCGGCGATGCCCTCGGCGAGCCACCGCTCCTCGTCGTCGGCGCCGCCGTCCGGCAGCATCCTCACCGCCGCCGTGGCCGCCGTCTTTGCTGGCTGCGGGGGTGGATCTGGTCGGCCTCGGGTGGCTCGGGTTGGGTTGGATCTCGCCTCGCGCGTGGGCTGTCCCCCTCGGGCTTGGATCGGCACGAGTGTTTGTGTTCTTCGGGTGTTTTTTATGATCGGTTTTTTCCCTCTTTTTTCTGTTTTCCTAAGTGGTTCGATGATTCGATCTGGACCAGATGTGTTGACGCCCGAACTGGGGTCTGGGGAGGGCTGACTTGTCGCTAAAAATGATTTACTATCTACAAATCTATAAATAGATTTAAAGTTATAGAAATACTTAAAATGTTTATAATTTGTATCGTTTTACATCTTCTTATTTACTCGTGTGTTTTCTGTTTTAAATTACTACTCTTAATTCAAAAGATTAATCTTATATCTATCTATCCACGACTATAATACATAAAAAAATATTTTAACTTATCACTTTATCTAACTTGCCTCTTTATCTATTACTATATATTTTAATGGTTTTTTCTTTGGAATCTAAATAAAAGTTAGTTTCAATATGATATATATATATATGGGTAAGTCTTTCTATATTTCATCTCTTAGATAAAAAGCATCCTACCAATCCCATTAGCTTATAAGATTATAAGATAGAATCACAAATTTTGGTTTTCCTTTCTCCATTTCTAGCTCACAGAGAAGTGTCCAATAAGAGTTTAAACGTGTAATGAAAGGCAAACAACATAGGTTTATAGCTGATGGTTTAAACGCATATATTTTTTTGTGCACGACTCAGTTGAATCTTGCAAACAACTTTGATTAAAGGCAATGGGTTTGTATGGTATTAAGTGACTTAAGAGTTTGAAATCACAGAAGTTGTATCTTAACCTCAGTTTGAATCCAATGAGATATTAGACATTGCCTTTAGTTGATAATAATGTAATTAGAGATGGTAAGAAAATAACCATGTATTTAATTACACAAATTTCTATCTAAGAGATTTTTTTCCTATCCACACTAGTAAGGGGCTTGTTTGATTTAGATTAGATGTGAGTAATTTTTGTATGTATTAGTACGCTTTTTCGAATGTATAAAAAATATAAGTTTCTTTAAAAAGTAAATAAATTTATTTTTAAATTTATAATAACTAATACATATTTTATCTCATTTTACATAGAGTTACCCATATCTCATTACCGTTATATACCGTTACAGAATCAAAATGAAGACAATAATTAGGTGGATGAGCTGCAAGTATGATTTCTCAATAAAACAGTTGAATTCAAATTCCTAAAAAAATGTATATGTTTATTACGATATCCGTTGGTTAGGAAAATAAGGCTAGCTAGCCCAAGCACATCCTTGAGTTTTTAACTGTACTAGAATACCTCTAGACATACTCCCATCCTTATATTTTAATTATTGTCATTGATCTTCCAAGAAACATAATTTTAACCATCAATATTTTTTAACTTTGAAATTTTTAAAAGTATTAAATATGCTCATGATAGGGATTAAAAAACATGTAGTACTATCGTATTAAATCGGTAGTTTTCGTATTTTTCTACATTTTTCAACGAAGGGGTCAGAGAGTCCCACTAGCGGGTCCAGCGCCCGGTCGGTCACCTGAACGGCTGAACCCGGACCGCCGCCCCACTCGGCGAGTCCTCTCCTCTCCCTCCCGTCTCTCCCCCCACCCCTCATGCCCCGTCTTCCTCCTCTAAACCCTAAACCACACATTTCCTCCTCTCCCCCACCCATCGGAAGCGGCGGCGGCGGGCATGGGCGCCCTGGCGGCGTCGACGTCTTCGGCGATCTGGTTCGTCGAGGACGACATCCTCCTCAAGAACGCCGTCGAGGTAGCCGATCTCTCCCTCCCCCTCTCGCCACCCCGGTCCCTAACAATCGGGGGGCGGCTCGAAGTCTGTTCGTCTCGCCGCGTCGCTTGGGCTAGGGTTCGATTGGAGCGTCTGAGCGTCCTTCTTGGGTTGTTTATGGCGGAGGTCGACGGAGCCATTTTTTTTGGGTGTGCGTTGCCCTGATAGTGATAGTCAGGCCGTCAGGGTTTAACCCTTGGCCTTGCGAAATTGCTCAGCTACTAGTCCGTATCTAATTGGGGGTGGTTATTCCCCGTGCGGAGTCCTGAACACCATTGTGAATTGCTTTGTTGGAGGAGCCGTGTGGTCTGGTAGTATGATGGGGAATCAAAATCTAGAAGCAGCATAGGGATTTGTTTGAATAGCAGTTTAGTGGCTCTGCTGATAATCTGGCTGAGAAGTTAATGTGGCGTGTGTGCAAGCGGGTCTGGTTTGGCAGGACACACACCACCGGGTGCAATTTCTATTGGCCCCACATGGAGATCAGTCGCTTGACATTGTGCTTGGGAGAAATTTGCATGCTTGTGTCTGCAGGCAAGATCCTATGTGGTGGAGGAAATATAATGAGTCTTATATTCCTCCACAAGAGCTTTTGATCGTTCCATTTGAAAAATTTTCAGTAGAAAATTTTCAGTCTCCTTGTAAAAGTTTTTTTTAATCACAACATGAAAGTTTTTTGGGCCCCATATAAAAGTTTTTATAGAATCTTTTTCAGTAGAAAATTTTCAGTCTCCATGTAAAAGTTCTTTTTAATCACAACATGAAAGTTTTTTGGTCCCCATATAAAAGTTTTTATAGAATGTAGAAAGTATTTTAGTTTCCATGCTAAAGGGAAGCAGGAGCAAGGGAAAGAGAAAACTGACAAAGTGCTTGCATGTGTCATCTTGGCATGAATCAATAGTGTTCACGTGAGCACATATTAGACATCCCTTAGTTTAGCTATCAATTTGTTTTCCGATCATCAATCATTAGTTGCGCAATTCATTAACAACTCTTAGTTTTCCTTTAAAAAGAGGACAATTGGTTACATGACACATATTAGATAGGCCATCTAGGGATGTTCCACTCCCTGAAACCTAATTCATTTGTCACCACCTATTAGATACGGATATACGGTCAATATAGGAACTGCCACTTTGGGTTAAATTGCATTTCCTTTTACTTTCCTTTTCTTTCGAACCCGAGGCCCCACATGGCCTTCTGCTTTTGCCTTTCTTCCTGCTTGACCCCTCATCTCCTCCCCCTTCAACTCCTCACCACTAAGTGCCTCTGCCTTCTTGCTGACAACATTGTCCTCGGCCTTGTTACCTCCTTATCGCCCCTCCAGCCCTCATCACCCACAACAAAACCAACCCTGCTGCTGCCTCCCTCCTGGCTGACCTCACTGACTTTATAGTGTCGGAGGAGAGGAGGCCACCAAAGCCCTCCTTTAGCCACTGCCCTGGCCCCATCACCCCTTTCTTTGATAGTCAGTGTGAGTCGCAACCCAAGAGAGGGAACCGTCCATGCCATGGGCATGGATCCAAGTGAGGTGGTGCACCAGCGATCCAAGGACAAGGAAGCAGCCTGCTTTGGACCTGTGCTTCCCCAGCCACCGCGCTGCACACTATTCACTGTGCTGGGTGGGCCGGACAGCGTTCACTCCATGCCCACTTGTTGATTGGAGGGGAAGGAAGTGGAGGAAGAGGAGGCACCAAAGAAATAGGGAAAAACGTGAAGAGAAATGCATTTTGGTCCAAAACGGCAGTTTCAAGATTAACCACATCTAATGGGAGGCAAAAAATCAATTTGGTTCCAGGGAGTGGCATGTCTTAGAAGGATTATCTCATGGATGGCATAAGATCAGGTATCCTTTTTTAAAAAAATTGGGGGATGATGTGGACTACCTGGTAGTAAACTGGTCAGACAAATATAGTCAGAATTCAGAAATGGTTGTTCTGCATGATTTACACACATATGGTCCTTTCATACATCTTTCAGTCATTTGGCTATCTGTACCAAACTACTGACTTTTGGTTTTTCTGTACTATTGAAGTTGCCACTGAAACGCACATACTCTCTCCAGTTAATAAAGCAAATCGTTTAGGTCTTGTATGCACATACCATGGTGTGATTAATCTATAGTTTTTGTACAAGACTACCCTGTTTAATCTATTTAATCCCATGCATTGGTACCTGTAATTATATGAATGCATTCTGATAATGCCATGCCAAAATCTGTGATTAATTATCATTAATAGCATGCTAATGTAATTAATATGGGTAAAATGGCCAAATGATGGGAAGAAAAAACTCAGTGTCATGCTTTGTTGTACTTGGGCATGCAAACCAAAACAACTTGCTTTGTTGACTAGGGAAAGTATTTGCTTTGCAACTCAAGACAATGAATGCTGTTTTATCTTACATAGCAACTTGACCTTGTAATCTAGTAAGTGTGCTTATCAAACTAACATTATGCCTATCTATGAAGTATGTGAGATATTAGGTACTTCGATCCTGAGTTAGTCGTGTTGAATACTAGGGAGTTGTTTAGGAAAATTTTATCTGAAGTTAGTTAATCTCCAGTATGCAGGGTCGGTCAAACCTTATCTGTGAGACATTCTTCATATAAGCTTAAGTTTCTAGCTGCACATTCGTTCTGAATTCTGATGTTGTGAATGGTTCTCCGTCCCTTCCTAACTGATTGTCACGATACTTGTAGACTGGTGCCTCACTGGAGGCCTTGGCAAAAGGAGCCGTATGTTTCTCCCATAAATTCACTCTTAAAGAAATACAGGATCGTTGGAATTCTTTGCTATATGACCCAGAGATCTCAACACAAGCTTCTGCTCGTATGGTTGAGTATGAGAATGATCTTTCCACTTCCAATACTCTGAAGGCTAAAGTTATCAACTCAAAGCAAAAGGATTTGTCATTCCAGAAACGGAAAATAGATAGTGTGAAGAATCAATATTATGCAATGAGAAAGAGAGTCCACAATGAACCATGTAGTGCTGTCGACCTTGGTTTTCTTATTGACCCTTATTCATGTACAATGAATGATGGGCAGTGTGTATGTGGAGGCCTACTTAAACATTCACAAGATTGCCATGTGGTTCATAATACAGAACAAGGGGTAAGTACAATGAACTGCTATGGGCAACAGGATGGAAGATACATTGGCGGACAAACTATGTATGTTGGAATGAATGGACATTCTTTCCCTACAAAGCATGCTAAGACTGATAGCATGGTTAAAGGTAGGGATATTGCTAATAGTGTCCCATATGGCTATTCTGATGTAAGTCAAATATATGAACAAGATGCATACAAGCAAAAGGACCCTGATAATAGTGAAGGGAACAATGTTTCTTTAAAGGGTATCACAAATTTTCAGGGTTCTATGCAGTTCCAGAAATTGGGCTCTATCAATCAATGTGGCAACAAAGTAACAGAATCAAAGACAACGGTGATTACTGATCACTGTGGAGTTGAACATGTCCATTTCCCTGGGAACAGCAGTTCAAGAATGCAAGAACCTGGCTCACTCCAGGTGATTGGTCAACCAGAGGGTTCTCAAACACCAGTTGGTTCAATCTGGACTGAGGTTGAAGAAAGAGGCACATTTACTCTTGATGATGATAAGAAAATAAAGACAGTCAACAGTGACCCTCTGGCGTTGCAACCAAATTTAGATGGTGGGATTTGTGCAGCTGGTTTAGATCATGCAGCCATAACAGAAGGTGATTTCATGGATTTTCCCTATTTCAGCAACAGTGAAGATTTAGATCTCCTGAATGGTGAAAATTTTTTGAATATTCCACATGAGACAAATCAGGAGGATTTGGATGATTCTGATCATGTGAAAAATCTGTTGCATCCTGATGAAGCCAACATTTGCTATGATCAGGCAGATCCTGATCATGTGAAGCATAATGTAGATGTTTCTGGGATAATCTCGGTTCCTACTTCGTTGGAAGTGCCTTATCCTGGTCGGTTTGTTGAATGCGTGTTGAATACAGAAGATCCTGAAATTCCTTGCAATGACGATATTATTTTTCCCGGCGAGTCTCCTCTACAATGCTCTGCTACTGATTTTGGCCAGAATTCTGAGCACAATAACTGTTTGGTTTCCCCTGCAAGTAGCCCTGCATCAAATGTTGAACATTCCAATGTGAGTGACAAAGCCGTAATAAAGAAGGAAGATACGGCAAATACCGAACCTTATTCACAACCAATGAATCTCAGCTCACCCACTTCAGAACAAAAAGAAGGTTCAGCAGCACATAGTAAAGGTTGTGTCCTACTAGGAGCTAAGCCATCAGAAGGTCCTTCAACTGCTGGTATACTTGTGCGTTGTAACAGTGACACTAATGATGCAAACACATGCGCATCAAATTTACCCTCCATCAGTGCTGCTGTATTTACTGAAGGATCACCTTGCCATTTAGAACAACACAATAATTTTGATGATTCACTGAGTTTTCCTTTGTCCAATTCAGTTGAAGTGCCCGATCACATGAATTACAACTCACATGATAATCAACCAGAATTAGGAGATGGGGCTCCTCTACAGAACTGCATGCCACCACATGAATTGCCAGATTTGGGTCTTCAAGACCCCAGTACAACTGTTCCTGTATCAAATCAAGTAGAAGAATGCTCTGACAATGAAAATGATGTTCCAAACTACTATGATCTAGAAGCTTTGGTATGTCTCTTAGCTTAGCTACTAAACAAATTGATTGCTCTTCTGATTTATCCCTTTTTGGTATTCACTGCAGATACTTGATCAAGATTTAGTCCCATGGGTTCAGGACTCTGAACAGCATCCAGAAGGTAAATATAACCTTTTATTAAATTGATGTGAAAAAAATTTGGTATAAGACTCTACCAACACATGCAAATATTTGATATTGCATAAAGATGCATGTTTTAAGCTTAGCATGAGTAACATACTAATATTATGATAATAGAGTTGTGGAAGGAAGTACTGTGCTGAATTGTTAGCGTCCCTATCATGATAATGTAAAGCTGAAATATTGGCCACTTTGTTGGAATAATTTACTGTCAAGTGGTAGTTCTTAATGTTAGCCTTGAAGGAGGCTGACCATGATAAGAGTATGGAGTATGGAATGTTGGTTGACTGTGAGGCTTTAGGGGTATATATTTAGACTAGCTGGATGTCCGTGCTTTGCTATGGATAAAATATATTTTTCATGTAGTGTGCTATCCATTGTCTGCTGAGGAAAATATTCAACTTAACTCAACACAGGCTTTCAGTCCCAGATAGGTTAGGGTTAAAAACCAATAAAAATCTTTAAATCACGGTTCAGACACGTCAATAGTTACTTTTCAAGTATGTATGTTCAAGTACAGATCTTCAGATATATTGCACTCTTTTAATTTCCTTCTTATTGTCTCTCTTTATATTTATTTTGGTCTTTCTTTATCTCTCTTCATATTATTATATTCACCTTATTTTGATTTAATTGCTTTTTAATATTAAGAAGTTTAAGGAGTGATTTGCAAAAATTACAATGAGAGTAGTTGGGCTGGCAGATTCACTGCCACCACCACTAGAGCCTTTTAAAGTAGTATAGATAATGGAATGAGGAAAATTGTTCTGATAATAGTGCATGCGCACATGCATGCATGCATGTCTAGCTTCATGGACAGTTGTTAGTTTTATTAAGGCAAGCCACATCCAGGTTGTAAACATAGTCAATAAATTTACTGATTTTATCTTGCCATTAACTTGTTGGTACTTTAGTGTTTGCTTGGCAGGCTTTTTTTTTTTTTGCTGCGGCTTATAAGCTATTTCCTTTATCCTAAAATATAGCAACTTTTAATGTTCAAAATTTATCTCAAAATATAACAACTTCTCCATCTACTCCCTCCTTTCAACCAATCATAATAATCTGCCATTTAATTTCACCTACTTTTTTATCTCAACCAATCACAATTGCCTCCTATTTAATTCTACCTACTTTCTTAATAGCTGTGCCATCCTCTAAAACTTCATATATTTAGGGACGGAGGGAGTACCTAAGCAACAAAAAATAATTTTAGGGTAAGACTTTTATACTCCTATTCTTAGCAGTCTAAATGCAAAGGCTGAAAAATAGAAAACAATGAAAAATCCCCTAAATCAACTCTAAGATTAAGTTCTAAAATTCAAATTTGTCTGCGGCTTATAAGCCAACGAGCAGCCAAGGAAGCATTTCGTCCTTTTTTTTTGAAGCCACAAATGGGCATTTGCCTACTATGTACAGGGATAACTTACAATCCATTTATCAATGTTTTTGCACGATCAGTTTCCAGATTTCAACATCCAGAAAGCAGGAAATCATTGATACGACTGGAGCAGGGTGCCAGGTCTTATATGAACAGAGCCATTGTGTCCAAAGGTGCCTTTGCAGTTATTTATGGACTGCACCTGAGATATTATATGAAGGACAATGAGGTAAATTAAATCAATGTTTTTCAGCTGAGCTGGTGTTGACTATAATGAGATACATATTTTAAGTTATAATAGATGCCCAGACATACCATTTTTGTCTGCTTTTTTTGTCTTATACCAGTTGGATGCTGATTGAATTGTTTTTTTTGTGTGTGTCTTCCATTTATTGTTGAGCAGGGATTTAGTGTAATATCTTGGTACCATTTCTGACATTTAAACTGCCTCTTTTTGTTGCTCATTTAGGTGACTCTTGGAAGAGAGACAGAAGACATAAAGGTTGATGTTGATTTGGGAAAAGAAGGGAGGGCAAACAAAATATCTCGTAGGCAGGTATTTGCATGTATCCTCCAGTTTACATTATGAGACTTAAACTACAACTTCTTAAAAACATCTAATGCCCAATAGTAGTTGACTTGACTACTTGAGTTACAAAAGGCAAGAAACATCTATATCCTGTACAATTGGAGGAGGCTAAATTTATAATTTCTTATTTTCCACATGCATACTTTGATTGGATGCTCTTTGCTGTGGTGTGTTCTAAGGTAAATGTATTTTTAGTGCCTATGGTTGTTCCTACAACAATTTTCAGCCTTAGTAGGTCTATGCAACCTTGATGACGGTAAAAAAGCATTGATCGTGTATTAGTGTTGCTTTCTTGCTGACCATAATGTTTACTCGAATTGTGAAGAAGTCAACTTTATCAAGTTGGATATATTTGGGGTTCAAACAGCTAGTGGTGGATGATCTATGTTCATCTAGGGCTTTTCGTTAAGGGGCATTTCCAGATATATATTAACCATCAATGTCATGATCTTGCGTTTTCAGTTAGAAACTGGTGGCTTTAATGTTTTGGTTAGTAAGTTGTTATGACTAATTTAAAATACATTTCCAGTTATTTATGTTAACTACAGGTTCATAATCATGGAATTATGGTCTTCGACTGTAACATACAACTATGCAGCATAACTTTTCTAGTGCTTGTTCAGATTATGTCGTTCTATTTAAACTAGCAACTGTTTGCATGTAATTAATAGTAGGCATATCTGATTACATCCTAACCCTCATTGTTTGCATGTGCAGTACCCTAAGAAAACTTATCCTAGGATTATTTTTACCACATCTGCTTCTTTTTCTTTTTTGCTGTGGGCCTTTGTGTTTATATAAATCCATGTTGTGCTATGAAAATTAGGCGGTCATCAAGATGGATGAAGCTGGTTCTTTTCATATCAAAAACATTGGGAAATGTTCGATTTTTGTTAATAGCAAGGAAGTACCAAGCTGCAAGCGCATCATCTTAAGTTCGGATTCGTTAATTGAGGTGCTGATATTTCCTATTTCCTTCATTTATCACTGATTAAAGCAAAAGTAGTAAACTACCCAACCTCATTGTTTACACAATTAATTTGTAACTTCATGATAAAGCAATGATCCCTGGAGTAATTGTTCTTGGCCTGTCTTCTGATACTAGTGTGTTCATATGTTATGAAAATTTGTGTATGTGCATTTATATTCTTTGAACTTTCAGTGTGATATATAGGATGTATGGCTGTTCCTAGAACTTGGAATGAGTTGTACTAATAATCTTGTTTGAAATCTTTTGTTAGTCATGTAATTACTAAGGAAAATGGAGATTTAAGAAGATCTTGACTAGTGGCTTTGTTGTCAAGTGTTAGCAGGTCCTGGAGTTCATTAGTGAAAATAGTTATCATGAAAGGGCTGTTGTTGAACTGTACATATTATGCCAGATACCAAGAAGAATTGCCATTCCATACTTATCTTTGATGTACTACACAATTTTAGCATTAGTTCTGAAATTAAGTTGAACATGTATGATTTGTTTAGGGTACCACCGTACCACAGCTTGCACCGCTTACTGGCAGGTGGTGGTATACTTGATCTACGATGTATCCTGCAATCGTCTCCATAAAAAAGGATTTATCCTGAGATGTGACTAGTGTTATGCTTGTTATATATAACGACCAGACTGCAATGCCGTATGCTAAGAAATCAAAATAAAAGTTTGCTTGAGATAATCACATACATTTCAAATATATAAAGGAATAAGTTAAAGATGTTGCCTTTGCCATTTTTATCTTGGCCTTTTTCTTCAGACATGCCAAAATGGGCCTTGCAGCGTAAGTACTCACCTTTCGCTCCTTTTACATTTGTTTTAGCATTTGGTGTAGCACCCATAATAATCTTCAGAGATATAATGATGATTCATAAGCTGAGTTTCAATAATTAATTGTCGGAAAGGTTTGTATATATTGGTAGTTCACGTTGGCTTGTTTGAAAAATGTTGTTTCACTGAAATGTCATTAGTATTCATCAAGTATCCTCACACTCGCCTTACTGATCTGTCAATGTTTACTGCAGATAAAGGATATGAGGTTCATTTTTCATGTAAACCAGGATGCTGTAACGCAATTCATCACTCTTACCCCGAAGCTGGAGCACTAGATCCTAACTGGTTTTCTTCAGCACCTTATGAGAAGCTCAATGTCACTTTGTCACTGGTAACTAGTGGAGTTCATTGAGTGAGCAACGCTCATAGGGTGCTTGTGCTGCTCTACTCCTCAAGTAGGATGTGATCACCATGGAAGCTCATCCCGCTCGGTGCCTAGATTGTACATGTGTAACATGTAGTGTCAAGTAGTCTCTCTTCTGTTCGGTACATGAAGCATGAATCCTTAATGTCCAGTAGCTAGCACATTGGTCTGCAGCCTCAGCCTGTAGCAACAAAAGCTTCTCTGGAGTATCCATTCATTCTTTCATGTCATGTAAATTGTTGGTAGCTGCCGACCAATGAGTTAAAAGTGTAAAAGTGTGGTGATTCTATGCAAACAGCAAGAGGATGCACCTTGGCAAGAAACCATTTTGGGTTCTTTTGCCTTTTTGGGTCTCCCTTTCCTTGTGTCCTCAAAGCATATACCTATGCGAGTCTGAATCAACTTGGCTTTACACATCTCCCGAGCTTATATGCTAGCAGAATCCACCCCTGGCGACATCGTTGTCCTCTTTGGTTGGACACGTGGACGGTCAAGATTGAACGAAACCTAAAAGGCACGCGTTCACCTAGCGTCACTGATAAGGATGAAAATGGTTGAAACTATTTTTTAATTTTTTATGAAAACGGTATTTAAGAATTTTCTATATTTATGAGTTTACTATATTTATAAATTTGGCTTTTAGTGTTGACTTTAATACTACGCAAACAAAATTAAGTTTTACATATTTTTAGAACTGAAAAGGTTGAAAATGATATCATCACTATTATTTTTTTTATAAAAATGGTATCATACGATCGTTTTTATCCTTTAGTCACCAACGTGTGGCCTGGATTAATATAGACCGTTGATCGCATAGTTGACTAGATTTTGTGGTTGGCTACCATGGATTAATGTATAATTAATTAAGTATTAGATTAAAATTTTAATATATATAACTTTTAAAATAATTATATATATTTTAAAATACATTATTTAATAGTTTTAAAAAAATATACGTATGAAAAACAGAACCGAACGCAAAGTAGGAGACTACACGAGTCATCTCCCCCCTCATCACAAAGTCAAAACCAAAAAGTAGAGTTGTTCCTTGCTAGTATTTCACCTCACCACCGGCGAAGCGCAAGGCGAGAGGAGAGAGAACCAACCAAGCGAGCGACCGAGATGGGCTCCTTCTTCTCGACGATGTTCACGCCCCCGCCCGCCGCTGACGACGGCGACTCGGCCGTGGTGGCCGTCCACTCCATGGCCACCTGGGACGACCAGTGGGGCGCCCACAAGAGCAACCCCAACAAGCTGGTGAGCTCTCTGTCTCTTCCTCTCTTCCCATCTGATCCTGCCCAGCCTCTCGTGCTTTGGATCTGAATTCTGAAGGTGACGGTCTCTTGCCCGATGTAGATCGTGATCGACTTCTCCGCGTCGTGGTGCGGGCCCTGCCGCTTCATCGAGCCGACCTTCAAGGACATGGCCTCCCGCTTCGCCGATGCCGTCTTCTTCAAGATCGACGTCGACGAGCTCTCGGTACGGTTCCTGCGACCTGACGCGTCTTGCTTTTTCCCCCCTTCTGTTTTGCTTGACCTCGGTGCCAAATCAACAGATTTTGTGGAGTTGGAAGTGGAAAATAATTTGAGTTATATTGGCTCTGTTACTATTTACTCCACTAATTTGTACTGTACTACTTAATAGCTGACTTTCTCCTTAGTTATGCAAGTCAAAGCTGGTTTAAAATCATAGAAATTTTGCTTAACTGCTGAGCAATCGTGCTGGTTGCATAGGGCTGGTATGCGCACTTGTATTGAGTAAGATGTTTGATTTCACGTTCATTTGATTCTTGGCGTAGTACTTAAGCAAGTTAGTTGCTTGGACACTAGAAGTCTAGAACCAGATATGGAGTTCAGTGTGCTGGTACTCTTTGCTGTCTTTCATTGTCCTAGGATGCTTTACATGCACTGCAATCGATATATAGCTTTATGACTTTGGATGAAATCGTCTTTGATCTGAGTGATTCAACTTGATGATGTTCTAAGAATTCAACCAAGCAAGACCAAATCAAGCATAGAGGGCTCGATTATGGTTTGTAAAGCAAGACCAAGTCAGTTTAGAGCACATAGTGCATATCTGTTGGGAAGATGTAGGATAGACCAAGACGATGACATAACAAGCTTAAATATTCACGATTTATGGGGAAATGTAGGGTAGTCCAAGATGATGCCATAACAAGCATAAATATCCATGATATATGTGGACTTGTTTAGGATAAGCAGAATTTGTTCACTTACAGCCTAGAATCATGGAAGTATCGTTGTATTCTTACCTACCAGAAATTTTGTTTGATTTGTTAATGGTGGTGAACCTGACTTTTGCAGGAAGTGGCAAAGCAATGGAAAGTAGAGGCCATGCCGACCTTTGTGTTAATCAAGGGCGGGAAGGAGGTTAGTCGCGTGGTTGGTGCTAAGAAGGATGAGCTGGAGAGGAAAGTCAACATGTTCATCTCATCTTCCTCATCCTAAATCCCAAACTTATGCCTGCATTCCCCATTTAGCACCAGGCTCTGGTTTCTCAGTGCTATGAGATCCTGTGGTTGTCCTCTTAAAAGTGCTACAAAATTCGACGTGAATTGGGAGTTAACGTGTTTAAGATAATAAAACTTGTGATGGAGTACTTGGGAATGGAAATGTAATTGCCTTTTGCCCTGTTCAATTTACTCTGAGTCATCATCTGATCGTCTTCATTGATAATGGAATGAATGAGTAGTGGTCTTTTGCCCGTTCAAGAACTGAACAATGAGTGTGATTGTTCGTAGTAACCATCATCATCGAAAATTCTTTCATATAGTCGTTGATTTTGACGGTTTACCTGCTGCATTCCTGCTGTTGATTTTGATTCGCTCAACTTGATAGCGAGTTGATCATCGCAGGTAGATCTCACACACACCGTACTCTTAGACTCTACATCGCAAAAAAAATTAGGAAAAAAAAACACTGCACACCAACAGAACCAGCGAAACCAAAGGCTATCACAGCTTTGACCTCTCATTGCGAGTTGACAAGCAGCAGAAAGTAACACTACTGACCCGGCTTTCACTGACAGGTAGCCCCACACCTTCCGGCCCCACTTGTCAGTGTAACAAAGGAGCCTGATCACCCCCCCTGTTCCCGCTTACCTCCCATGGCGCGAGTGAGCAGTAGCCTCGGGGTCTCCTCTGCCTCGTAACAACCGTCAAAATCAAATCGAGTCCAAAGTGGCAGGCTTAATCCGATCCGCGAGAGGCCTCCTCCCCCTCGATCCAGATGGCCATGGCGGCGTCGGTTCTCGCCGCGTCCTCCTCCCCTCCGCTCGCGTCGTGGAGATGGAGGCCGCCGCCGCCTCTCGCGGTCGCAGGTGCAGCTCCCGGAGCAACAAATCCCCGGCTCGCTCTCCGCCTGAGCGCTGCGGCGTCTCCTCGCCCGCCTCCACGGGCGCTTACCGGCAAATCTCGCGCCGTTGCGGGGACGCGGTATCTAGTGGCGCCGCTGGGTGGGGGCGAGACGGAGCGGGATGCGGCGCTCGACTGGGGCGCTCTCCTGTGGCGGCTGGCTCTGGGCGCGCTGGGGTGCGCCGTGCTCTGCTGCGGCGGCGCGGCGATGGCGGCGGAGGACTCAATCAAGGCGTCCGGCTTCGGGCTGCGTGTGGCGGCGTCGCTGCGGAGGCTCGGGTGGCCGGACGAGGCCGTCGTGTTCACGCTCGCCACGCTACCGGTGATCGAGCTGCGCGGGGCCATTCCGGTCGGGTACTGGATGCAGCTCGACGCCATCCGCCTCACCATCCTATCCGTTCTTGGGTTTGTCTTGCTTACCCTCATCTCTCTTGTTACTTTTTGTTCTTTTGGCGAGCTTTGCCCACGAGGTGTTCGCTGAATTGCCTGTGACACTGGGATTGAACATAGTGATAATATCCATTGCTACAAAATGTTATGGAGCTAATTTGTATTAGAATCATCTAAAAATTTGGGCTTCTGTTCACACGTCCGGCAAATCAATATCACAGTTCAATAGGTCAATAAACTAGTGATGCGATGAGCTCACAATGTAGAATACCTGAAAATGAAAACTGCAAGTTTGCAATTCCATTCCGTTTTTACTTAGTGTTTAATTCAGAGTGCTACTTCTAGCAATTAGCCAACAGAACAAGTTTTAGTTAGGTTTTAACTGATCAGTTCTGATTTGTTCTGGATAACCATTCCAGCGACAAGAACCACTTTTCAATTTCTTTCTTTACTACTATATGTATAGTAACTGATTAGTTCTGATTTAATCATTGTGACGGACTATGTGTGATTATCAATCCATGGATGGATTATTGAGAATAGAGATGATGCCCACTTATTTACGGTTTAACTTTGCACTCCTACATGGGAAGGTCAATAATTTTGAAGAACTGTCAACATGAGAGAGAAAAACAGTTGAATGGCAGCAACTAAAGTTAATATCTAACTGAGTAGTCTTTGCATTGTGATAATTGATAGGGTTGTGAACTTGAGATGAGTTGACAACACCTATATTTATTTCTCAACGATGTATCTAGAATGGAAACCGCTAGTTATGACAATAGTACTAATAAACAATTGGTTATATCTTAGAAAATGTAGTGCTAATATACAGTGGTTATGTCTCTTAGAAAATGTAGTGCTAATATACAGTGCTACAAAATGTTCTGGTGCTAATTTGCAGAACCATCTAACTTTGGGCTTTGTTCACACAGTCCGCAAATCAAAATCACAGTTTGATGAATAAGCAAAGTCAGGGTCTTCTGTAAAATACAACTTAATATGGTATGAATAAATGTGCTAGCCTGATTTACCTAGGTCCTGGGCAATGGAATATGTATACTGAAATTAATGGTGGAATAAGCTCACAATGTAGGATACCTGAATGGTAGGATACCTGAAAATGATAACTGCAAACCTGCAATTCCATGCTGATTTTAGTTACTTTTTAATTCAGGGTGCTACTTCTAGGCTCTAGCAATTAAACAAGAGCACAAGTTTTAGTTAGGTTTTACTATATGTATAGTGACTGATCAGTTCTGGATAACTATTCCAGCAAGAAGAACGTTTTGCAATTTCTTTCTTTATGCATAGTGACTGATCAGTTCTGATTTTTTCTGGACAACAATTCCAGCAACAATACCTTTCTGCAATTTCTTCTTTATGCATAACCATAGTCACAAAGTTCCTGGATCGATGGGATGAAGGATCGGGATCAAGAAACGTGGCACACAACTTGCAAGAGGTTTTTACAAGCTAGGGACAAAAATATCTCTGGGAACCAGATGGGGAAGACGTTCCCAGATTGAAGAAATGCTGCCATCGACCCTATTTCCTGTGACTATGTCCATAACTAATCAACTACTATACATAAAGAAAGAAATTGCGTATAGTAACTGATCAGTTCTGATTCAGCCAACGTGACAGATTGTGTAATTATCAATCTATGAATGAATGTTTGGGATATAAAGATGCACTTGTTTACAGTTTAACTTTGGACCTCCTACATGGGAAGCTCAGTAATTTGAAGAATTGTCAGCATAAGAGAACAAAGCAGTGGAATGGCAGCAACTAAATTTAATATTTGACTGAGTAATATGATAGGGTTGTTACTTTGTGATGAGTCAATGACACATGAAGTTATTTCTCAGTGACACACACACCTAGAACAAAAACTGCTAGTTGTAACAGTAGCACTAATAAACAATTTGGTTGTGTCTCTTGGAAAATGCTTCATCATAAATATACAGAACATCCCCACAAAAAAATTACAGGATTTGATGCCATTATCTTATTCTCCAGGAACATGGTGCCTGTGCCATTCATTATCCTCTACCTGAAAAAACTAGCAACGTTTCTCTCTCAAAGAAGTGCATCTGCAACTCGGATTATGGATCTTCTCTTTGAGCGTGCGCGGCGGAAGGCTGCACCTGTTGAGGAATTTCAATGGCTTGGTTTGATGCTGTTTGTGGCTGTACCATTTCCTGGAACTGGAGCATGGACTGGGGCGATAATTTCATCGGTCCTTGGCATGCCATTCTGGTCAGGTTTTTCAGCAAATTTCGTTGGCGTTATCCTAGCGGGTCTGTTGGTAAATTTGTTTATGAATCTTGGTTTGAAGTATGCCATTATCACTGGTTTAGTTCTGTTCTTTATATCAACTGTCATGTGGGGTGCCCTTCGATCCCTCAAAAAATCACTGAGTGCTAAATGATGTAATGAACCTCCCATAGAAGTGCTTGTTATGCACCTACTTTTTCGTTGTAAAGAAGAATTCACCCTTGTGGGGGAATTTTATCTGTGAACTTCTCCCTTTATTTCCTAATATACGAAATGAAATGCTAACTTCTAAGGCCTTCACAGGATCACAGCTGTTAACCGAAGGGTCTCAGCACTTCTGTTTTATTGTTCATGATGTTTTACTGAAGTTCCTGACTACCTTCAGCTCATTTCCCAGTTAAGAGCAGGCTAGTGGGTAAAATTATAGGAGCGCTGCAATGTTCTGTCATTAATTGTTCACATTTTTTTTTCTACATGTGTTGGCTCTCCGTTGATTATGATACTGCCATACTAAAAGTTAACCATTTCAAAATGATTAAGATATATTTTATTTCGATTTCTGTTAACATATTTTTTAAATTATTAAATGATGCGTTTTGTATAAAAATTTTCTATATAAAAGTTGTTTTAAAATATGAAATAAATCTATTTTTAAAGTTTATAATAGTTAAAACTTAATTAATAGTACATTAATGATTTTTTTTGCGAACTACGTCCTTATTGAAAAAGGAATGGGCCTAATCTGATGGCAACGTGGGTTCTATCATGTTCGCAACGTTACTTACTTTGCATCCTCACCTCAAGATGGGGAAGCTTATGGACCGTGTGGAAGTGGTTACTGACTGACATTCCTAAGCGAAGTTAGTCTGTCTTTTTTTTAACCACCGGCAGAATGAAGGCACGTAAACTGTGAAGAAAACATGACCGTGAGACTAACGAAAATTTTCCAAAACTGCACGTAGATGAAGCCCCACTTCAATTTTGAAATCCATTGAACTCATTTAGTAAAAGTATAAGAATGATTGATTTTATTCCCTAGACGGTCGGAACGGCTCACAAGATAACCATACAGCCATATCATGATTATCCCATCGTAATTATACTTCTTATAATTATAATAAACTAACACTTCTTCGCAGTTTAATCGAGAGCATCGCTAACATTCAGGCTGGATCGAAACTCCTGAAATAGTGAGATAGGAAGGCCCTTTGTAAAGACATCGGCGTGCTACGATGCCGTAGGAATATGTAGGACCCAAACATGACCAAGAGCGACCTTCTCTCGAACAAAATAGAGATTAATCTCAACATGCTTCGTCTGCTGATGCTGTACCGGGTTGCTGGAGAGATATACAGCACTGATATTATCACAATAGACCAAGATAGCACGTCGAGAGGGGTGATGAAGCTCAAGAAGCAGCTATCGTAGCTAGGTAGCTTCAGCAACACCATTTGCCACAGCACGATATTCAGCTTCAGCACTTGATCTGGAGACCGTATGCTGACGCTTGGAAGACCAGAACACCAAGTTATCCTCGAGAAATACAACATAGCCAGAGGTCGACTAGCGAGTGTCAGGATAGCCAGCTCAGTCGGCATCTGTGTAAACAACAAGATCTGCAGGGAAAGATCGGCACATGGTCAGCTCAAGAGATAGGGTGCCCTACAAGTAGCGCAGGATTCGCTTGAGAGCAGCGAGGTGCGGCTCTCAAGGATCATGCATATAGAGACAGATCTGCTGAACTGCAAAGATAATGTCGGGTCGGGTGAAGGTTAGATACTGTAGGGCGCCAGCTAAACTGTGGTACTATATAGCGTCAGCAACAGGTGGTCCATCAGTAGATAATTTGGAGTGGAGATCAACAGGCGTTCTGCATGGCTTGCACGCACTCATCCCAGCACGCTCCAAAATATCCTGACTGTACTGCCGCTGGGAAAGGAATAGACCATCTGCGGAGTGTGTCACAGAAATACCTAGAAAATGATGCAGCTGATCCATATTCGTCATAGCAAACTCACACCGGAGAGACTCAATGATATGCTTGAGTAATCCCGCAGAGGAGGTAGTGAGGACAATGTCATCCACATATAGTAGTAAGTATGCCATGTTTGGACCGCGGTGATATATGAAGAGCGAAGTATCTGACTTTGTTTCAATAAATCCAAGTGACACGAGATGAGAGGTGAACCTGTGATGCCAAGCACAAAGAGCCTGCTTAAAACCATATAGGGACTTGTTGAACCAACAGACAAAATCTGAGCGAGAAGAATCTACAAATACAGAGGGTTGCACGTAGTACACTGTCTCAGTGAGAGTGCCATGGAGAAATGCATTCTTCACATCCAGTTGATGAATAGGCCAGTTCTAAGATAATACCAGAGAAAGAACAATGCGAACTATCGCAGGCTTGACAATTGGACTGAAAGTCTCATCATAATCAAACACCAGGCCGTTGTGTGAAATCTCGTATGACCCAACGAGCCTTGTAACGATCAAGAGACCCATCGGCGAGCAATTTGTGACGATAAATCCACTTGCCAGTCACAACATTGATGCCAGGAGGGCGATGCATAAGATTCCAAGTGTCGTTAGCAATCAAAACGTTAAACTCAGCATACATAGCAGATCGCCAATTAAGGTCTGACAGGGCATCACGAATAGAGCGAGGAAGAGGCAACATAGGCACAACATGGAGGTTGAGGCGATCCACGGGCTGCGCGATGCCAGCTTTACCACGCGTGCGCATAGAATGCGCACTGGTCACCGGAGGGATGACAATCGGCCGAGTGGCAGCTGTGCGGCCAGTACCACTGGCAACAACGTGTGCATGAGCAACAGGGGCAGCAGGAATGGCAACACTCATAATCGATGTGGCGCCGCTGGTAGCGACCTGTGCGGGGTGCACAAGGGCAGCGGCACCGGATGACGTGGACTCGGACGACCACGGCCCTACACTAGGGCTCGATTGCACAAGTGGGGCCGTGGGCATGGGGTGTGTCGCTGAGGAGGCCGTTGTACCTGCACGCAAAAAAGAAGCTCTAGGAACTGAAGCGGTGAAATCATGATCATCGATAAGAAAGTCCAAGGCGGAAGGTGCCATGGGTGTGGTAGACATGTCGGAGAAAGTGAAAAAGGATTAATCGAAAACAACATGTCGAGAAATGATGATGCGGTTCGATTGAAGCTCGAGGCAGCGATAGCCTTTGTGCTCCGAAGAGTAGCTGAGAAACACGCATAGAGAAGAGCGAGGGGCAAGTTTGTGGGGTGCTGTAGATGACAGATTTGGATAACAGGCGCAACCAAAAACTTTAAGATGATCATAGGTGGGTGGGACAGAGAAGAAAGCGGAGTATGATGTGGAGGAGGCGAGTGTTGTAGTGGGGAGGCGGTTCACAAGATAGGTGGCGGTGTGAAGGGTCTTAACCCAGTAAGCCAGAGGGAGACTCACCTGAAATAAAAGGGAACACAGAGTGTTATTGATGGTACGAATGGAACGCTCTGCTTTACCATTTTGTTAGGAAGTGTATGGGCATGACATACGGAGAGCAACATCGTGGGAGAGAAAAAACGTGCGGGCCTGAGAATTATCGAATTCACGGCCATTATCGCACTGGATGTTCTTGATGGTGGTGCCAAACTGTGTGCGAACATACTCAAAAAAAGTGGAAATAGTAGAAAATGTCTCGGATTTGAGACAAAGGGGAAAGTCCGAATGTAGTGAGAGCAGTCATCAAAAATAATAAGATAATATTTATATCCTGACACACTAACAGTTGGAGAGGTCCATAGATCACAATGAATTAAATTAAAATTGTGAGTAGCACGAGAAGTAGATGAACCAAAAGGGAGACGTACATGGCGACCGAGTTGGCACGTATAACATAAATAATCGATATCATCTTTATTACAGGAAATGGCATTGGACCTAATAAGTTTGGACAGGACGTCGCGTCCAAGATGACTGAGACGGCGATGCCAAAGGGAGGTGGGGATGGCGAAGAACGCTGAGGTGCTGGTAGATGGTGCAAAAATGGGTAGAGGTCACCAGAACTATTGTACCTGGCGATCACGTTCCTGGCTTGCAAATCCTTCACAGAAAAACCAAAAGGATCAAACAAAATGGAATAATTATTATCGGTGGTAAACCGACAAATTGAAATTAAATTCTTAATAATGTTAGGTGATACCATAACATTATTAAGAGCAAGATCACGATACGGTAATGAAAAACAGTATGTTCCAGTGGCTGTGACTGGAAGTAAATCGCCATTGCCCACAATGATAGATGAAGGAGTAGATAAAGAGGGTGGGGAAATGGTGGAGAGTATACCAACGTCCGAGGCCATGTGGGAGCCGGCACCCGTATCAGTATACCACTCAGAGGCCGGTTGGTTGAGTGTCATAGTGTTGAAGGATTGCGCCAAAGAGTCCTGGTGCCAAACCCTCCGAGAGTGGGCGGCCAAGGCACTGCCTGGTACGCTGGTGAGGGCACGGAAAAACCTAGCGTCACAGCTCCCCTGTAGTACGTGTCGTACGGGGACAATGGGGCACCGTATGCGCCTCCATAGGTGCTAGGAAGAGCACCGAAACCGCCATAGTGCGGGGCGGCGTGGAAGGCAGGCTGGGGCGGTAGAGGTTGGCCGGACAGGTCGTACGGCCACATGCGCACGGTTTCAGCCCAAGGATGGATGAACGACGGGTATATGGCCGTACCGGGAGGGACGCCGCTCTGTCCATTTGGGGACGCTCCAGCAGAAGGCACCGGAGAGCTGGTACCAGCAGAGCTACCACGTCCCCCACGGCCATGGCGGTGGCCGTTACACTGGCCTCTGGTTTGGGCAGCAGGACGCGAAGGAGGAGGCGCTCCCGAACAAGGAGCAGCGGTGTCACTCGGAGCCGCCGGACACGGAGTCGTAACGACGAGAGCAACCAGTGGGGATGGAGGACGAGCGTCGATCTCCATCTCTTTCAACAGGAGGTGAGTGCGCGCTTCAGTAAATATTGGGAATGCCGGTGCATCTTGAGGATGGACACCATGTGGCGGAACTTGCCACTGAGGCCACGGAGAAGCGTTAGCACCATCTGCCTGTTGCAGATAGGGTCATCGAATTCGGCGAGGAAGGCAGCCATGGATTCAAGGCGATGACAGTAGTCAGTGATGCTCAGGGACTCCTAACGGAAGGTACGGAACTACATCTCGAGGAGAAGGGCACAGAACTCCTTCTGGCCGAGGAATTCCTCCTCGAGATAGCACCATGCATTGCGGGCATTGCCCTACCGCATTAGCAGTGACTACTGTAGGTCGCTGGAGATGGTGCCGTACACCCAAGTGAGGACACGGCAATCCACCTGAAGCCACGCGCGGTCATGTGGGGAACGCTTCATCCTCGAGAACATAGCGTGTGAGGGCATATTTGTTGAGGACGGTAAGGAACATGCCGCTTCGCTTGGTGTAGGAGTCCGTGGCCTTGTCGAGGACGACGGGGATAAGCGCCTTGACGTTGACGACGACGGTGGCTTGCGCCCAGAGAGCCGCGTGAGCACTCTCGTACGCATCTAGGGCGTCGGTGCGAAGACGAGCCTCCTCAGCCTGACGCGCTTCGTCAGCGCAAGTAGCATCGACCGTGAGACAGTGGTCGTCGGAAGCAGCGACGCCGTTGCCTTCTTCGGCCATGATAGAATCGACAGCCGATGGAAAGTAGATCAGGAGCTGATCAGATCTGATGGGCAGCCGATCGAAAGGATCGGCAGCCGTCGAGCTGATTGGAGGGATCAGATCGGCAGTGGAGCCTGTCGGATCGGAGGGCCAATAGGCAGCTGATCTGATCGGAGGGCGATCGGATCGGCAATAGGCAAGATCCGATCGGACCAATCAGTAGGGCGCTCGAAAAACGACAGTAGAGCCAATCGGATCAGAGGACGATCAGATTGACAGTAGACAGGATCTAATCGGACTGATCGACGAGTGAGGTCGACAGTCGGATCGGATCGACAGTAAATCCGATCAGATCGGGGATCCGATCGGACTGATCAGCGGGCGATGAGACCGGCAACAAGCCGATCAGATCGGGAATTAGATCGGACCGATCCAGCTGATCAGATCGAAGGGTCGGTGGGTGATGAGACTGGTGACAAGCCGATCATATCAGGAATCAGATCGGACCGATCGGTGGGTGATGAGACTGGCGAGATCGGCGAGCAATGAGACCGTCGATACTCCCGGTGACAGTAGATCCGATCAGATCGGGAATCCGATCGGATCGGCAGCGTGGGCGATGAGACTAGCAACACTCCCGGTGACGTGTAATCAGCACCGGTGGTGGCGATCAGATCGACGACAAGCGCTGGTGTGGAAGCGGCGGCAAGATCAGATTTGGCGGCCACACTCGGTGACAAGGACGTTTACGGGGTGAGCGATCAGATCAGTAGCGCGGGCGATGGGACCAGCGACACTTCCGGTGACGTGCAGTCGTCACTGGTAGTGACGATCGGATCGGCGACGGGCGCTGTTCGAGAGCGGTGGCGTTGAGGACGTCAGACCTCAACAATCTCTCTCAGCACAGTAATGGCGGAGAAGAAGATCGGCGACGGCAGCAACAATAGCATCAGAAAAATAGCGAATTGAAACCGCTTTAATTCTATAAAAATATAGAAATGATTTATTTTATTCTCTATCAATATATTATTATATATATATATATGCGACCGAAACGGCTCAACATGCTATAATTATATTATCATAAAAAGGACTTTTAAAACGATCGATGCCAATAAAACCAAACAAAGGTCTCCCATGGTTTGGTACTTTTATCATCTTGCACGGATCGATGAATCAAATCCCCAGTTCCCTACACGATATATACTCCTACCAGACTTAAGTACAACTCGCCCGTCGTCTCGTGCACGGACAAAGCTAGCTGGGCAGGGAACAGCAAAGGAAGCCTCGTAGGCGGCAGCTGCACTGCACAGCGCGCGGTGGCAGCCAAGTGGGTCCCACGCCCCGGCGTCACTTGTGCGATGGAGTGGCCCGATAAGAGCGATAGGTGAAGCCATCACGTGGCGTGCACGGGGTTGCCGTCTCGTTGGGCCCTGCCTGCACCGCACACTGGGCAGTCCGGTGCTCCTCCGGTTAAGGCATAGCACAGCTTCTTTCTTGGCTGCGAAGCCGACAGCTCCCCTCCTCCAACATTCTGCCACGGTGGGCCCACTCTGCCATTGCAATTCACTTCACTACAGAAAAAACTACTACTATTTTCTTAGCATTTATAAAAGCTAAATGTAGCAGGAACGAGGACACGACCAGTTCAGCCTTGTCCTCCTCAGGATCAATCGCATCTTCATCTTCATCTTCATTGCCATGCATCAGCTCAGGAGAAAAGGATCCGGCTTCTTTGTCCGAATGGCTCTCTGTTTGCTCGGCGACAGGTTAAGGCGAATATCGCTTATCATCTACACATAAAGCAGGTATAACAACTCAAGAGTCGCTAGAGTTACAGCAGAAAAAGGAGTATTTGAGTGACCAGAAATACAGAAATAAAACAAAACCTTCATCATCATCATGCATTGCACCCTTCTCTTTAGAGTTTGATTTCTTCCTCAGCTTCCTCATCCTGCTCAGCGGCATCAGGATGCTCTAGACGATGCAGATGCTTCCGTAAGATAGAAGCATGGATTTCTCTCAGGCAAGCCTACAATGCAGAAAAAGGTAAGCCTTCCTCCATTATACACTATTTATCAACTGTGCAACCAGATAAACTGCAAATTCAGAAAGTAAGGCAAAACAGTTTCACAAGCATGCTCACAGTTCACATAAGAATCCAAACCAGGATTTGAATATGATGCAAGAACGAAGGTCAAGATACCAGAACACATTTTTATTTGCGTAATACAAATGAAACAACCAAGACAGTGTGATATGGATGGAATCACATTTGCTACAAGAAAAAAAGAACAACAATTTTTAGTGTCTGCAAGCATGACATACCTTTGCTTTGTAAATATGAAGGCGTTTCAGAATAGCCTCCCTGTATTCAACAACTTTTGCTGTTCCAGAGTGCATTTGGGACTCAATTTGACTCTGCATCACTTCTGTTTCTGTGGAAGTCTTACCCTCCAAAAGATCCTTTACATTACCCTCAATACTTGCATGTAAGCCCCTCTCTTCCACAAGAACCTCAGGGGGTGGTTCCTCACCATGCACCCTAGCCCGATCCAAGGCATCTCTTTTCCAAGCATCACCTAGCTCCCAGTCACATACCACCATGAGTGCCTGATGAATTTGAAATTAGAGGTCGACATTTGGTCAACAGCTGTGAGCAGACAGCAATATGAAATAACATAAATTATTAGTTCCTCCTGTCATATTAGGAATAACTTGATTTAGTTTCGTTGTGAAAACCTATGGCCTATAGGCAAACCATATATACAACAAGCAAAAAAAAAAGTCTGACATACTATTACATACAATACTTTTTTCAAGTAAGATCCAACAAAACATAATTATCAAAAACTCAAAAATTTAGTCTACTGTTTTGGACTATATGCTATTTTGGTGCTAACCTCAATCAACAGGAATATATGTATGCAACATACACATCACGGTCATATGAATTCATATGATTATTCAAGGAAAGAGCAATATCATAAAGAATGTTGAGATAAAGATACACCTCCCAGTATTTGACATTTATTTGGCTTTGCCTGTCCAGATCGAGATGCATCTTAATGTCATCACGCAGCTCTTCCATTTTCTTCACTGTTAATCCTTGCATTTAGCACATTGCATATTTAAGTGCTAATAGGAAAAGGAACTCTTTCAGATGTGGGCTAGTTTTAATGGGGACAGATGGAGTGATTAAATTTGGAATCCATGGCTTTCCTCCTTCTGTACTCAGGCACGTCTATCAAGCTTATCTGCAAAATAAAGCCAAACCATAAAGTCATGCCAGTTTCATTCAGCGTATGAAGATTTGTAAAAGTAGTACATTACTTGTAGGAAGTTATACAGTTTATAAGATCAGTCAAATTTGAATTATGCATGCCGACGAATCATCGTGGTTACCATGTGTCAGTTAACTGCACTAATAGAAAAATGAAGTTTTTTTTTTCAAAACCACTCGAGGATAGATACAGTTCTGTGAAGTGCCAACCATTTATTAACAACTTTGCCTGGCAAAAATCAATTTGTAGTCTTTGATATAGCATTCAGCATACGTTTTGGCTATAATACTAAGGTGCACCTGCATACAACTTTTGATTGGTAATTCGGTTTAATAGAATTGAAACTAGTACATCTCAAAATGTTCACATGGGATGGCTACCGCTCACTTTACACATTTGTGTATAAATTAACATTGAAAAATCTTAGCATGACGGTGAAAGCTTATTAAGCACCATTCATAAATCTTAGCTTGGTTCTGCTATCTCCAAATTATAAACACGACTCAAAAGAGTAAAGACAACAGTTGATTGAAATGTTCGCTAAGCACAGTACGAATTTGGAATTTGAGCTAGGAACTCAGCACTCATCTTGCGTCAGCATAACAATGGTGAGTAACTAGAAACTCACCCCGCCTTGTCCACCCCTAGCAACAATAACTTCATCACCGGGATGAGCCAAATCAGCAAGAACAGCACCTTTCTTGCGTTTCACAACAGTACCTGCAAATTCGATGCGCAGATATTAACTGAAGAAAACTTACCATCACCGAGCAAAGTGGTCTGCATTTCCAACACCGAGTCTACAAATCTACAGGCACGTGAATTCTGAGCGTCTCCCCCGCGAAGCCATTGTGCATCCGAGAGCTCAGATTTCCGGTGGCCCCCATGTTGCCTCCCCTCTTGGCGCAGTGCCGGTCCTTCTCGTGGAACCGCAGCAGCGTCTCCTCCGCCTCGTCGGCGTACACCACCACGTCGCCGCCATGGCCGCCCATCGGCAGCGCCACCGACCCGTCGTAGTTCCTCTTGTACGACACCTTCTTGCTCCCGCAGCTCCTCCTGCCCTTGTCGGACCTGCGGCGGGGGGATTTGGGGGCGTCCGCCGCCGAGGAGGGGGAGGCCGGCATGGCGAGGACGACGCCGTGGCCGCCGTCGCGCGCGCGGACGGACACCACGGCGCGGTCGAAGTACTTGTGAGCCTCCTTTTCCAGCGCAGCCGCGGCTCGCCCGGCACGCGACGTTGGTCCGCCCCTGCCTCCTCGCGTGTAGGTCGGGGAGGTGAAGCGCAGGCCGCGTGTCTCCGTGGAAGACGGCACGGTGGGCGCAGGCCCCCGCGTGGGAGGAGGGGAAGCGCTGGTGGAGGAGAAGCGGCATGCCGCGGCGGTCGTCACTGACTCACCGGCGGTGGCGCGGCAGTGCGCGCGGTGGAGGGGACGACAAGCCGCGGAGCGGTAGGCGTAGCGCGCGTGGCTTCGAGGAGCACGTGGGCCGTAGGGTCAGCCCATGAGCTCGGCCCACTATGATTTGAACACGGCTGGTTGGCCCGTGTATGGGTCCGTCGGCCGGGCCGGGCCAATTTCTGGTTAAAAATTGAGAACACCGGCGGAGAGCTTCTCACACTGCTTGCCTTTCCGACCTTTCTCAGCTTGTGTAGAGGCTTTCATCGACGCAAATTAATATGATGTGTTACGGTGAATTCGGAGCTTCTCTGATAAAGATTGACGAGCTCGGCAATGATGACACACCACATATTTTCTTCTGATGAGCGGAGGCGTCAGTACAAAATGATCGCTTAGAGGCTTAGTTTGGAGGTGGCTGCACGAAGGTTTTGGCTTGAGGCCACTATGGCAGCTATGGAGGCAGGGGTGGTGATTTGCCTCTCGTCTCACTGACCTTTCTGATCTTCCTCGATTACAGAGCGGCTACTAACGATGCAAGTCAACGAGAGGTGTTGAGGCGGAATCAAAGCTGTTGTATCAAGGGAGACGAGCTCGGCAAACGACGACAAAGGCTTTTTTTTTTTGGGTAAACAGGGGCGTCAATCGTGAAGTGACCACAGGAAAGTTTTGGTTTGGTGGTGGCTACTAGAGGTAGTGGCAGCTACGGAGGCACGTGTGGCGGCTTGGGTCTCCTGTTTCTGCAGCTGTGATAGTTTAGATGAGTTGGTTGTGGGGCCGTTGTAATTGTGGTTTTCGTTCCATTTCTCCTAAATAACTGTGCATGGTAAGGTTTAGTCACATTCCTCCCTTAAATAGGCACCTTCTTACACAAAATAGGATGGAAACGGCTAATTCAGTTAAAAATATAAAGAAAAGAAATATTATCCACCCAATGACCTCTCTCTCTGAGTATATGTAAGAGAAACATACCTGTCGGTATTATGTGCGCATATGGCATGTATATATAGTGGTGTATGTGTGTCTTCCACGTAATGAGGGAAAAAAAAGGAACGAACACGAACTGATGAACCTCTGAAAGGAAAAGGGGGAAATTAAACGAAAATGAATGCGGCGAACAGAGGCGGGTAGCAAGTCGTCAAGGTATTATTGATGGACAACACGGCAGTGCCCAGTATCATCATCGCTTATGAGTTTACGACACACCAAGGGGAGCTTGATCCCTTCTGACTCCAAGCTACATGCGACGACGCTACGACGACCATGCAAACGATGCAAAAACACTGGTAATATGTACACTGGATGAACGCAACCTTACACTGGGAGATATCAGAGGATCTGGAGGAGTGATGAGGCTGCTCCCCACAGAATTGTACATCCACTTTGGAGATATGGGGGTTTCGTCCACGGCTCACCTCCGCCGTCGTTTGGACTGCAGGTGCTGCAAGTAGGAGCATATGGATGAGCTAACATTGGTAAGAAATGAGAAAGATTGCATTTTTAAAATTCTTCGATATGAATTGATCCAGTTCAGGGCATGGTCAATTTCTATAGTCGTATTATATTTTAGCAAAGATAGAGTAATTTTCACAAAACATTGGGTTTTGGGGTTTGCTTCAGTAAACCACGGGTTATGAGGCATCCAATTTCACAAAACACTAGTTCTGTCTAATTGTTGTTCTTTTCCGTCAACTGGCTAAGTGGGCTCCATTGTCAGCCCACACCTTCTCTTGTTCCTCTCCTCCTCCGTCAGCTGAATGAGCAGATCAAACTGGAAGCTATCAGCTGAATGAGCAGATTGAGCTGGGAGCTCGAGCACGGCTCTAGCCAGGATGGCCGGCGGTGTGTGATCAGCTCGTCCACCATATCCAGCAGCAGTTCGTAACTGTTGGGAATGGGAAGGGGAGAGGAGCAAGCTGCAAGCACCGTCAGAGCCATGTGCCGCCAGCGCCAAAAAAGTCATGCTCATCGCCATTGATTCCATGCACACTGGATAGAATTTCCTTATGCGTGGACATAGCAGAACTCTATCAATCCCTAATTGGGATTAGTCGTGCATGCTGAGGAGTGATCACCACAGCAATTGCCTCAATGGATCAACGTACAGGCTCCACCTAACCCACAAATCCACACCTCTTGCAACCGTGTTTTCGGAAAGAAATAGGGGAACCAGATCGGGAGCACCTTGAGGTGACACCAGTGGCATGGGACATGGCGTTGTTGTAAGCAGTGCCGCCACCCACACCGCACATAAACCATGGAGGGGTTGATTTGCTGTGGATGTTGCACACCGCTATGATCCGGGTAGCTCAGGAGCGAGCTGGGACCTAGGTCCCTTTCCGGCGGTGTCACGAGCTCAACGGTGTCATGGGCTCAAGAGCCAAAGGTTCCTGGTAGGGGTGCCACAAGCTCGAGGGCCAGAGGCTCTAGGTGGCGGTTGCTAAGGACGCCCCTCTCGCTCCTCTGTTGAACGCTGATCTCACTCAGCCACTACCCATGACCCCAACTCACTCTAATGCCGCCGACACCGAGTTCACCCGTTGCTGCGCTGCACAAACCCTGCCACTCGAGCCTCGAGCTCACGATGCACAGCCCCTGCCCCATGGAGACAGGAGAAGAAGAGGAAGTGCGATTGACAGGCAAAGTCCATTTGTCAGATGACAAAAAACTGACGGAACTGGATTTTGTGAAATAAGTTGCCTCAAAACATATGGTTTGATGAAGCAAAACCTAAAACCTGGGGTTTTGTGATAGCAGTGTCTCAAAACCTGGGGTTTTGTGATATTTACTTGCAAAGATAAGTTATTGAGACTATCAGGTCATATTTGTTATCAATTTTGTGCAAGTTTTAAACATCTGAAGTGCGTTCTATTCTACTGCAACCTCCTGACATATGTGTAAGGTGTCCTCTGGTTCAACTTCAATTAAAATTATATAATCAAATTAGTCATATGTATTTCTGGTTATGAAAGTAGGAATTCACGCAGCAAAGTTTTCATCAGATTGCTCAGTTTACCTTTTCTTCAGATTGCGCTGCAGCACCATTCGACTTTTGTAGCTTCTTTCCATTTTCAGCAACACAACTTTTGCAGTAAAAGTGCTCTAGTTTCTTCACTTCTTTGATGGTCATTCCAACACAGGAAGGATGAAACCTGCAGGAAAATACTTTAGAACTTCAACAAGATACTCTGAACTTGCTGGAGAAAGTTGGTTCAAATGTTCATAATGAACATGAGAACTGCAGCTCGTACATGCAACTGTCCATCAGAACTAAGGAGACCTTGATCTGACAAGTGTATAATGTTTCCACTTCTCGACTCATTATCTTCTTGGACCTTAAATAGAGTTAACCTACCACCCATTCTGTTCCTACAAGAGGCCCTGTTACTCACAGAAAATAAATGTATGCCAAGATGCTCCCCCGTCCAGCCCTCCCTACAATTTTCTTTGCAACTAGGAGTGCACAACAATGGAAAATAGACCAGTACTCACACAAGGATAATAACTCAAAAAGGTTTCTCTGGTGTATATTGGATATAGTTCCTCAGTTTTTCTTTTGTACACATACTTGACATAAAACAACCATACATGAACTAGAATATGCACCACACTGTCCACAATGAACCATATACTTGTGAGGAGCAATACTATTTTTTCTAATGTTCCACAATTATTGACTTGGTGGACCTTTTTCAGTCTGCAGAAATCTTTTTAGGTTTTTCTGTAGAATAAATGGTTTGCGCATGTGACACTTAGCTGCTTCGCTACTAATAAAAAAATGTTTTCTAGCAAGACATACAGCTTTACTGATTGTAGTTAATGTAAGATTTTCTCAGGTTTGGTAACATTCAAAAACACAGAAACTAGCTGAGTGCATCAGCTGTATCTCACCAGTCAGAGCAATCCTCACATTGGATCATAAGGGCATCAGGATTGTATGGCATCTCACACTTGCAAAACCTGTTATGTCAATCAACAACAGATCCATTAATTATTTTTGTAAACAAAGAATAGAGCACTTGTCATACTAGCAAACAGGAGAAGTATCTCAAGTTTATCAATAAATAAACAATCTGCCTACAACATGTTGTCACTACAGGTTGAAAACTTCACTCATTTAAAAGGGTAAAATAAATGCCCAGACCTTCAACTACTATGTCGACTGATTTCCTAGCAATACGTGAGAGAAAATATATGATATGTGCAATCTGAATAGGTAGACCTTGTAAAGGCATTCTCCCAATTCAGACAGGCACTAATGAACAACACTGAATAATCTAGCAGAACTGCAGAAAATAACAGTTTCAAAACAAATTGTTTCCCAATAACACTGCTAGGATAAGAATCAACAGGGCAACATATTTCAAGAAGTTGTGAATGGCGTAATCATAGCAACAAGGTGGTAGAAAGACAAAGATCCCAGACATTAGCATAGGATAGAGGGAGACAACCAGAAAACCACAAACCATTCAAAAGCCAGGAAAAATTCAGAAAAAGAAAATCATATGTTAACTTCACAAAGAAAGCCATAAAACCATATAGCAGTCAACATGATCATAACAGATACTTTGCTCAAATATCCTCAATGTCAAAAGTTCTTTCTAATGATGCTAGAATATACTAGCAATATGAAGTACAGAGACATGTCTAACAAGTTTGAAGGTTCATTTGGGCTCTTACACAGCTATACGGTCAGGCACAAAGCTGCCTGTAGCAGATTTATACTCAAAGCGGCAAAAGTAGTCCTCACTGCCGACAGATTGAAGCTTGGTATAGTTTCGAAAGTTGTGGACATAGCACTTGCCCTCTATGGTGTCAGCACTCTGCAAATCATAGTGGTCAGAAAGAAATACTTCCTTCGAACCATGGAATGGCCGCCGGCCACCAATGGACTCTTCTGGGCGGTAGTACCACTGCACCCTGAACTTAACTTGAGTGGCTTGAGGTCCTGTTGCCTCAATTTCCTCAACCCTTGCCACATATGGTTTCTTTGACGAGTCAGGTGCCTTCATTAGCACAGAATCACCAGCTGGAACAGACATACAACATAATCACTAAAAGACTAGACCAAGATGTTAAAGCTAATACTGGAAAACATTCCTGACAAGACTAGAACCCTTATGTTCATACTGGATCAAAGCAATCATATAAAGGTACAACAGATGCCTTTCAACAAAAACAGACCAATAGTTTGTTATCTGATAACAAGTAGCCAAGATGGGCGCGCTTAATATCAAATCAAGTTGAATGCTGAGTTGATTTTGTAGAATTAACTGTTGGTACTTCACAGTAGAATTTCACCATAAATTTTAACTTGCGAGAACTTTGTTGTACATAAAATTCAAATTTTGCTGGGAAATAAATAACTAATTCAGTCTTCATCTCACTCCAAACCAAAATGCTAACTTGGTTAAACCAAAGAAATACCTGGATTTATAACTAGGAGTACACTATTGCTATGAGGAAGCTTATACATAATCAAGATTACCTCCATCGACTTAACTCTTACACACGAGCAAATATTACATCGATATTACATTAAGCAAATAAGTACAGACCAAGATTATCCAGAAAAATGTCTGATCACGCAACGCAATATTGTAAACTAGTTAAACACAAAAATCTAAGCTTTGTGATACACATATCTACCTTCTTGATCAGCACATGACTTCTCTTTGCAGATTGTCCTAAAACTAAAAAATATCTTACATTCTTATAGGTTCAAACTTGAGATAGAACTTCCTTCTATACCGATATTAATACCGCTACAGGAATGTAGCGTCCGCAATATCGCCCGCAATCTATGAATCTATCCACTATACCAATCACAATCCGCTACCACTCCGCTATCCGCTATTTAGTACCTTGGATGGAAGTATAGATTGTACCACCAAAAACCTAGATTTAAGATGTAGAATCGAAGCCGAGGGACCTAGACGCGCACCAAAATTTCCCCCAAACCAAAAAACCTAAATAAATAATCGATCAGAAAGGCATCTCACGCTTGATGACCCCGTCGGGCCCCTTGATGGTGAACGACTCCAGCAGCCGCTTCTGCGGCTGCCGCGTCTTGGCCATCCGAGGCGGCGGATTGGAGCCTGGAAAGGGAGACGGCGAGACGGCGGGAGCGAGAGGATGAGATGGGGGGAAAAAAATCTTCCCCTTTGCCCTTGAGCCGAAATGCTTCACGAGCTCCTCCTCGCTTCCTTTCGCTCTTCCTTTTTGGCCTCCACGGACGCGAACACGGCCCACTGGATCGGTGGCTTGGCGCGGCATCGGCCGTTGGATCGGCTGGGTGGCGTTCATCCTGGCCGTCCATTTGTTACGTTCGGCGGGAGAGCTTCTGGATGGTTCTCGGATATGGACAGGCTGCGTGGAACAGTGGGTCAGTGGAGCATGTGGGGATGATGGTCTCTGGACTTCAAGCAAAAGCCAAAAAGGGGCTTCATAGGCTGGTTTGATGAACATGATTTTGATATTTATGGTTTATAATGGCTCGAAAATTTCCTATTTCTGCAGGATTTGAACTCATCCCAATGAAAATAGCGCAGAATTTAAGTGTTTCCTGCAAAAAAAAAACATTGAAAAGTTCCGTGATTCTACATAAATTGAATTGTTTCCTGCGAAAATACTCCATAGTAGAGGAGCATGGATGATTAGATTTATAAACTTAGTAAATGCAATTGAAGAACAAGCACCCGTTTCATTCTAACTTTCTGAGCATAGAACAAAACGCAATTCATGCTGCAACCATCTGGATTGATAACCAGTTCATCAAGCCACAAATTATATTCCAGTTCATAGATCTCTCCAGTCAAGAATCAGCCTTACAAGCAGCTATAAAAATGAGAAGTAAGCACCCTTTGATCATAAGGAGACCCAAACCAAGGTCCAATCCAATATTCTACTCCAGCTACAACTCTATAAGGCTCTTGATGCAGTAGGTGCCCAAAAGGAACCAGCCGATCATTGCCACAGTGAAAGCAAGCAAGCCGATCAGGAATGTCGTGCCGCCAAGGAGAGTGCCGATGGTAAGCACCAGTGCAAACGGCAAGAAAGTCTTCACCAGCGATGCTGTGCTCACCCAGCGACCCCGTAAGAACATCACCGCAGCTAGGTTGACCACATTCCATTTGTCATGGCCCGAGTAGAACAGCTGGTTCAGATTGTTCGCAACGAAGGAGTGGCAGTTGCAGGTGAACAGGCTGTAGCTCCTGTGCTGGAACTCCCGCACACCTTTCCTCAGCATGTCATCCCATGTTGATGCTCCTTCAGGTTCAAGAAGCTTATAGCACTGCAGATTACCAGAGATTAATGTTTGATGAGTGCCAACATGGTTGAAGTATTTAATAATTCAATGTTATTACATGTTGAGAAGGTGTAACTGGGAGGAGGCAGTGAGAACGATATTAAGCAGTAATACCAAGAACCAACCTCATCACTGTTTACTTGAATATATCGTGCAACTGCTCCAAACGCAAAGTTATCAACTGATACAAAATTGGGCCCAGCGAAATCCAAAATTACACCATCTTCTCTGCAGATGCCAATGTGACCGATAAAGGGAATCAACCATGAGATTAATGGTAATGGCGTCCATACTATACAACAAGGGAAGCGAGCTCTTCTTGGATCGATTTGACCAGGCTGGCTTCTGTCAGTTTCCATCAGGACAAGGCACTGTAAGAAACCTGCTGGAAAAGAGAAATGGGTTAGCATTCAAAAGAACAAATGCACAAGCATGTTGATAGGGATGCAGGCAAAATAATGCACGCATGCTAGGAGTTGATTAGTTAACAATAGTTTATCATCAATGTACCAGCATGTATAAAGCCTATACATGCAAATTTCAGGCAGAGAACACGTGTAATTGTGCAACAGCTTAAATACACTGGTGGAATGTAGGGATGGACTTGAGGACAGTTGATTTGTCGGCAGATAGATGCTAGAATGGAATTGTTACATATCAAAATCTAAAGGTCAATTTTTTTTATTTTCTCCTTAAATAAATACAGAAACAAAGGTTGATGAGGTCAGGATTTCCTCTGGGTTTTTTAATCTCAGAGTGACTTCGAAAGGTCACAATCCTTCGAACAGACGAAGTATGGTAAGCTTAAGCAAAGTAAAAACAGGACAAAAGCCAACAAAGCTAACAGAAAATAGAAGATAGCTGGTCGGGCCCAAGCTATAGAACATGACCCCCAAATCTAAGAACCCTAATAGAAGACCTGTAACAGAATGATCTATCCTCCACTACTAGATGCGTAACTGGAAATGTTTCAATGGGTGTGCACAATTCACGTAAAACCTTGCACAAAGCACAGTAGATCGACATTTCGTAATGCGCGTAAGTGAGTCGTATATGTTCTTCATAAAACCACCCTTGAGGCCTTTGGCAAAGCTCTCGCATCTACAATTTCGTCCTTCAACTAGTAGTACATAAACATAGAAAGCAAGATGCAGCAACCGGTTCTACACGACATTCGATCCCCTACAAACTGCAATACTGCATCCAAGTCGTTGACGGCATACCTAGTAGAGTAAATGGTCCTACCCACTGGATCCAGAGAAAAATAAAAGGAAAGAATTACCCTTTGCTCTCTGCAAATTAATTAGTCGAACAATTGAAGCGAGGAAGAAAAAATTCAGACCTTTCCTGATCGCTGGCTGTCGCCTTGCCGGTCGCCAGAACGCCCCGGCCAATCCTCCTCCGGCCCGGCGGCCGCAGCTCCCAGCGACACGCCCACCGGCCCCGGATCGACTCGCAGGCACGCGGCTCTGCCCGTGCCTCCGGCCCTCCAAACTCCCGCGCTCTCGCCTAGCTCCCGGCGCTTCTGCCCCGTGGCTCGACCCAACGACGGCCAAGTTCGCCGGCGAGCTGCGGCTCCGGCGCCTCCGCCAGTCAACCCCAGCCGCTCCGCCCCCACTCCTCCCGATGGCTCGACCTCACGCGTTGCAACGCAAGCTGAGCGGTCTAATGGGCCTCGCGTATTTATGGGCCGGGCTGACAGCTACGCCGCTGCTGGCTTTTGGGGTTGAATTTTGGGCTGCGGATTCGAAACTCTCACGGATTTTGGCCCAGAACAACACCCGCGCGCTTCAGTGATTCACCGTCATCCCGTGGCGTCCACGCGCCGCGACCGGCAAGATCATCCATGTCCGAATCGAACTCCGCCGCGGCCACCGACCTCTCTCCCCTCTCCCCCCCGGCTACAAATACACCAATCCCTGCAAGCCCTCGCATCCATTGCAAAGGGGAATTCGAGCTCGAGACCCACAGGAATCCTTCCAGCATCGTTGAGAGAGAGCCCCTCCGCTTGTCCGCGGTTCCTGGAACCGTGCCCCCAGACGTCGCGCATGTACTGCCCCCGCCGACGGCGACGGCCGCCGCGTCCGGTGACAAGAGGAGCGCCGCCGCCGCTTCGTCTTCTCGCTCCTCCTCGTGTGGCGAAAATGCCGGCTCGTCTAACCGGAGCGGCCGCATCGCCGTGGGCGGCCATGGTGGCGTTCGACGCCACGGACATCATCCTCTACGGCGTCGAGCGCGCGGTGTAGGCGCGCATTGCTGGCTGCGCAGCCTTAAGATCGAAAGAACAGTTGTACTTCGCGGATTTCTTGTCCGATCGAGTTAGTTCTGTGATTAAGGCTGCTTTCAAGAGGAGAGAGGTTAGGAATCCTCGTCAGACACGTAAAACCAAACACGAATTAAAAATGAAAAAAATAGAGTAATATAATTTTTTAAAGTAATTTTTTTATAAGACACTATAACGAGGGGGAGAGATTTTCCAACCGAGCTGCGCAATTCAACTAGCTGGTTTTTCTTACTGATTCATGTATTATTGCATTCTTGTAAACTCTGCAACAAACATGATCGATGCTCACTTGTTCATCGGCCCCGTCTAAATAAGGACGATTGAATCATGTAAGTTGTGTGGGATGTTCATGGTGGCCAAGCATACATGGCAACAAAATCTCGTGTCTGCAGAGACGGCGGAATATTCTCACATGGCTCTAGTCGAAACAAAAAACAAACAATGCTTAAACATCATAGCACAGTTCACAAGCACAAGCACTTTTTCATGCATTATATTTCTTCCCTTTCTACTGAACGAATCTCTCTTGGCATATGTAATACTAGTCAGGCGTAACTACTTCTATTTGAGCAAATGATTGCTGTGATCAAAACAGGTTCTCAACTGATGCTTTGCTGTTTATAATTAAGATCTAAAGCAATGGTTTGTTGGGTATATATGCACGAATTACTTTTCCATCCTCTGAGCGGCTGAGGTGTTAGCTGCACAGGTACGCAATGAGCAATACAAGGAAAGAAATATATGTATGTCCTCTACACTTCAGATTTCACAACAGAAATTAGCTGACAGATTCCCACAACTGTAACCTGAATCTGAAAAAAAAAGAGTCTACTTCCTATGACTCAATCCGTTCACAAATAGGAGTACTTGTAACCGTTAGTCTTGATTTGGCCCTGTAAATCTTGAGATCTTTGATTTGATTAATATCATTTAAAGCGAACTGTTCTTGGTCGAAGTAATTAATCCATACTGGCGAAATGATCTTGCACGAAGCAATTACTGCTGTTTAACCATGCAATAAGTAATTACAGTATTAAACAGGTGATCAATACGCCCAACCTTTTTTACCTAAAAGAAGTAAAATTTTACAACCAAACCAACAGAATTACAGACTCGATGGATCATGCAATCACCGGCAGACTACAGGAAAGATTAGTACTGCATGATCAGATGAAAAAAATCACAAGGTTAATGCAAGATTTAACCGTAATTACGCAACACAGTTGTACAACGCCATGGCAGCGACGTGCACTGCTAATGGCCAGAGCCGGGAGTGGGAGGGCACTGGCCGCCGACGTTGTTGCCGTAGGTGCAGTTCGACGGCTGCGACGACGCGTTGGTGCCGGTTCCGGTCAGCTCCACCGCGACAACGACGCCGTCCATCGCCACGGCGGCCGGTGGCGCGCCGCGGCCCAACACCAGCTGCCGCGCCGCCGTGCTGTTCATCCTCCCGCTACCGCCGCCGGAGGTAAGGAAGATGACCACAAGAACCGCAGCTGCGAACGTCACATGCCTCATGGTCTATCGATCGATCGGCGCCTTCCTGAACTTCTGAACAAGTTAGATAACAATCTGCACAACTATGAACTATCTGTATTACTGTATATATATATACTGGCTGGTATCTGAACAAGAACTGAACTACGAACAGTATGTCCTTGTTGTTATCTTAACAAGAATTGCAGTGTCCTTTTTTTTTTGGTTGTGTTCTTCAGTTCTTGCGTGTGTATATATACACGCACGCAGGTGTACGGGCACATGCACGATCGAGCATTCGAGCGTGCCTCGTTTGGAATGTGAGAGACGTACGTAATTAGATCGTGGTTTTACTCGCCGATCATTCCCTTGGATACTGGACGAACACTCCACAGGATGCGACTAATTCAGTAATCATCTTCTTCTTGAGAGCGAGAAGAAACAGCAAGGAAACTAATGGCAACAATGTCATGCGTGGCGAATTCTCATTCCTTTTTCGCACGTGTCAATCTCTCTCTATCCATCTCTTTAATTTCTCTCTCATCGTGTTGCGCGTGCGTGCGTTCATGGTCGTGTGTGCGTGCGCTTGTGAGTGGGATGGAAGCTGGAAGAAGAAGAAGACGTTGTCGGCAAGAGTTTTCAGAGAACGGCAAGCTAAGAATATGCAAGCATGCACTTTGGAAGGCCAATTCGAGATTTGGAGTCCACCTGGGAGAAAGAGAGATGTACGTTACGTACGTGGTGGCCGCTTGTTTATCAGGTAGGATTGGATCATGCAACGCGCCTAACACATAGATCTCTTTCGGTTAATCTGGTCGGCATGCATGTCAGATTCAGAGATTTTGCTTGCTAGCCTGCAGCGTTGGCTGGCGTCAGAACCTGCGTGTCACACGCGCTCTGAAACCGGGGCGGCTACCTTAGCTGCATGCCAAAATTAAGTTTAATGAGATGGTCTCCGTCTCCATCTCTTTCATTGTGTGTGAGGAGTGTTAGTAGTTGCGTGAGTGTGATCTGTATGGGTTATGCGTTAGGCCCAGTTTGAAAGAGATTATTGATCAGATTATTATAAGAGATTATCTACACAATTTAGATATAAATTAAATATTTTAATAAATATATTTAATAGGTTGCTTAGAACAAGAAATCTAATCTAAGTATTGTAGTAGAAGGATTTTTTTAAAGAAAATTTATTTTTAGAGATACGGAACAAATAATCAGCTGAAAAAGACAAAGTCTTAGTGTTATGTGTCCGTACATGCTATTCGTATAATCGCAAAAGAAAAGTTTAATGAAATGTAATGCATGAGCAAATTTGCACTCGATTTTCGTTGAAAATTTGGTCTGATTGACTCAACCTGTCGTCGACTTGTCGAGATGAAATGTTGGGTTGTTTGACAATATATTCAAACAAGCTCACAAGCCCACTTTAAAACTATAAAAAAAATACATGAAAGACGTGCAAAACTGCAAATTAAGCAAGCAGTGAAAATGGTGTGCATGCATTAGTCAATTCTGGGCACTCAAAAATCCACACTGCATCTGTACAAGGAACACTCAACGTGAAGAGCACGGCGCACTTGCAACGGCGCAAAACCTACCACCACCACATGACAGCAATCGTACGCACATGCACATTACAGTCAGCAGCTTAATCCATCATTCTTTACACCCTGCAGCCACATGGTCAACTGTCAATTAGAGCTCTGATTGGTCAAGCTATCACTGATAAACCGTAAAAAAATAAATGAATCAATTAAAAATAGTTTATGTATAAAACTTTTATATCCCTGTGTTATTAGTTGTTTAAAATTCAATGTTGATACATGCACATTAAAGTCAGCAGCTTAATCCATCGTTCTTTACACCCTGCAGCCACATGGTCAACGGTCAATTAGAGCTCTGATCGGTCAAGCTAGCGTAGAAAAATAAATAAATCAATTAAAAATAATTTATGGATAAAACTTTTATATCCATGTGTTATTATTTGTTTAAAATTCAATGTTAATAAGACAAACAAATAATAAGCCAATAATAAAATTTTAATTTTAATTTTAATTTTTGATTGCGACTGATAAGCCAACAAATAAATGATAAGGGGCCTGCTTATTGAGATGATTAGTGATCCATGTCAATCGTGAGAGAGATAAAGAAATGAATTAAGGAGTAATCATTGTACATGACATGAATTTATATAGATCAGTTCTAAACTTCTAACGAACTTCGGTCTTACTGAATTTGCATTACCTCTGTCAAACGTGTAGCCACTGATGAAGCTTCAGCTAATCATAATCCTTCCAAGTGATCCCCATCTTCCGGAGCTCTCTGAGGCTGCAAGCGATGCCATGGATCAGCTCCTCGCCTTCTTGACCATTTTTCAGTGAGTTTATGCTGTGCTCTAGGAAGCTACGGTCAGATTCCAGTTCCTTCAGCCTTCCACTGAGTTCAGAGATCTCATCTTCAAAAGTAACCAAATCATTCTCACTAACCATTGCATAGTACTGACCCTTAGGATCATCTTTACCATGTGTCAAGTCCTTTGTACCGATAGGCAAGTACCTGAAGTTGCGACCATTTCTTATCACATTGGCCATCTCTGAATTTTCTGAATTGGTCATTTCTGAATTTTCATCAGCATCTTGGTATGCATCCTCAATGTCTGTTACATCAAATTTGTCTTCTTTGTCATCAATCTTTGTTGGGTCGATGAACTTGCTATTGTTTGAGAATTGGTGGAGCTTCTTTCTCAGTTTCTTCAGGTGTTTCGCTATATACGCCTTCTCATCCTCAAAAAATGAGAGTGATTGAGCTGCTCTGGACAAGCTAGTCTCACATTCCTCCGAACATGAAAGGCGCATCGCGTCGCGTATCTCGGTAACGATTGATTGGTCTCTCAGTTTGGTCTTGTAGCTCTCGATCTCGGCTTCGAGTTCTTGCACCATGGCAGCCATCTTCTGAAGATCCTCACGGTCGTACTGGCTTTGCTCTTCCATCATCCTATGGTATTGTAGTGCTTCCATCTGAAGTGCTGCTTTCTCTTCTTGTAGCCTTGTGATCATGGCCATCGTTTGGTTTGTGGCAATGGCTGAAGCATTCCTCTCTTCTTCTAGCTCCTTACAGAGAAGGCTTATTGACTTTCGGTCCAATTCGATTTGCTGCTTCAGTTGATCAACTGTACAATCTCCTTCAGCTTCATTGGCCATGCTCTCAGAAATACTGCCTGAATAATTCCTCTCCAGAGAGAGTGCTCTAGTGATATTGTTCAGTATGGCTTCCTCTTGTACACCAGGGATATTGATGACGTCATTCGAAGAAACTTGTGACAACAGTAACTGCAGATCTTCATGAGCTCTGAAAGAATTCTTCGTTGTGGTTCTTTTGGTAAATTCGGCTTTCAGTTCATTCTCCGCGGTACTGGTTTCAGCAGGCTTATTAGTCACTGATAATTCGCTGATGGAACTAAGAGCATTGTGCCAAACATCTTCAGATTTATCTACTTGAGAAAAAAAAGTGTAAATACTCTAAGCAAGTGAATAGTTAATCCAAAAATGATTATTTTTTACATTTGGAGAGGATGATGCAAACCTCTTGTATCTGAATCTTCAGTAAGATGCTGAACAGATTTGCTGGAAAAGTCAGTTGACTGAAGGTTTGCATTGCCATCAGCTTTGAAGTAGTGCAACTCTGCTGAAACTTGAGAAGTCCTACTGTCAGAACCACCATTCTGGAGTTGTATCAAATCAAAGTTCTTAGCCACTTGATCCTGTGCAATGTCATTTGGAGGAATGGCACCCGCAATCTTTGCTTGTGGATGGCTCAAAGTTAAATCTTCCTTCAAATTGTCAGCAGCATCCTCCAGCAAACTAGCAACACCACCATGTTGCCAGGGCTCTGATTCAGAGTCAGAAGTCTTTAGCTCACTATACCTGACATAATTGATCTCATCAACAAGCTGATCTCTTGAGACAAGTCTAGAATTCTTCTCAGTGTCAATGGCACTAGCTATGTTCTGAAGAACCATAGAAGGATAGGATTTCGCTTTCAATGGACTTGAGCAACATGAACACAAAGTATTAGTAGTATCTTCCTTGATGACTGATGCTTCAGTTGCATTGCCCAAACTGAAGCTAAGCCTGCAACCTCCATTGCCGATGAGAACACCGAGCTTCCCCACCAGGGACTGGAATGTCGCAAGGTTTGACTTCTTGTCGGTGGCAAACGAAAGAAGACAGGACTCACACATGCTGTGGACATCTACAAGCTTTTGGTGAATGTGGCAGAATGCCCATGATGATGCTTCTGCCTTGTGAGAATTGCACATAAGATTACGGTAGAAGCCCGGTTGCGCCGTGCCGAAGACATGATCTAGCCTTGTGCACATTGGACATGGGGGGTGGAGCTTGCAAAGGCTTGCGAATGCCGTAACGAGATAGGATAGTAGCCCCTCAAGAAGCAAAAGAAGCATCAAAACCCATTCCAGGATTACTGAAGATAGTACAACAAAGAGATGCTGATATCTCCAAGCTTTAACAGTAGTAGTTCTTGGAGCCATTGATGTCAACTTTGGATGACAACTTGTCACTGAATTCATAAATCTCTTATTTACTGAAAGAAAATATTTGGCATGAGAACAGCAAAGTATCACATAGTAAGATTATAGGCAAAAACACAAATATGGAACATAGTTGAAGTAGAGGTTATAGCACTAGTAAAAGTTCTGCAAAAGATTGACCTCTCCCAGTAAATTACCATTTTGTAGAGAGAATCAGGGTCAAGGGTTTTAGGAAGAATTAGGGTTATAGCTGTGCAGCAAGAACAAGAGAATTTCCCCAATATCAAATTTCCCAAAGTAAAATTTCACCAAATTATCTGTACTATTTCCACAACTTACAGCTCGGAATGGTCCAAAATTATGGACGAATTATGACCAACTTCCAGTATCAGAAACTATGCAAACACCAAGATAGCAACAAAGCAGACAATTTGAGCTTTTAAAATCATCTATAAAAATCAGCACAAAAAACCCCACACGAGGAACCCATTCCACAGCCCAAGCCTCCAGTGTTCATAACAAAATCTAATTGGAAATGTAAAGCAAATCAAACAAGCCAAGAATTGCCCAAGTGCCTTGATGATTAAATGAAGAGAAATAAAATGACTCATCTAGCATACCTGAATGTGATTTTTAGAAGGGATCATGGATAATTTCTTGTCCTTAGGGTAGGAGGGAGGAACCGATGAATGAGGAAAGAAGAAACTGCTCCTCAGATCTCCCCTTTTCCTTGTCCCAGCAGCACTACTCGTCAACTACCAAGGTACCAATAGACAAATCTTAAAACAAGAAATTTACTTGCATCGGTAACTACATTCTTTATCCAAAAAAATCATTAAAAAGGGCATAGAAGGAGTTGTCAAATGGAGCATGAATTCGAGATGGGGGCCTCACAGAACTTGTCATTTCAGGCTGGAAGAGAACAGAAGATTGAAGGGAATAAAAGAAGAGGAGACAGGTTAATGTTTGATCATTTCTTTTCAAACTGAACACGGTACAGACAGCTTTCTCACGTTTTCAATTAAAAGATGTCATATGGCTCATATAGTTTTTTTTATTATTAAAAGATAAAATTAATTTTACTATAGTCGAAATCTTAGATTTTTTTAAGATGTTGCCAGTCCGACTATCCTTCAATTGATCATTGGTCCAACCATCGTGTTCCACCCGATTTCACCACCACCAATATGCCGGCTCGACCAACTGTAAAAAAAAATAATATTAAAAGTTGATGAATCTTTTAAAATATATTAACGTGTTTATAAAGTATATATAAAACACCTATATCTTAATATTCAACTAAACTCAACTCAAGTTTAAACCTCGATTTTTCTCTCTTTTAATAGCTATACTTTCAGGTCTAAATTGTCTCTCTATTTATACTTATAGTTGATTGCATAAAAGTCACGAATTCAATTAGAACCAGCACTTCTAATCTTATATAAAACTCTTCCATACAGGTATACAACTCATCCATACCAAATACAAACTTTAATTTTTTTTAAATTTGGACTCCTTCTAAATTTAATTCTACTTTCTATACATACATAATCTCTCTTGTATGATATATAAAAAATTTATCTCCACGTGTATTGTTTTCTAACCTTAGCATTTCGCATGATTTTTTTAACCGTTTTAATCTTAACTTCTTTCAAGTCTAATTCTGATACATCATCGATAATACTGTTGAGACATCAAGCAACTGCTACATATAAACAACCAAAAATAATAATATTTGCGCATAAGTATCACCTAACTTAAATCACATTAGCATACAATAAAATATCTCATATATAAAAAATATCTACAAGTCATAAACATAAAGTAGACATCATAAAACAAAAAATCAATCCAGAATCAACTCTTTTCGGAATTCCACCGATCCGACCGTTAGACTTACCGGTCTAACTGCTCTCATGCCTACGGTCGGACCGAAACTATTCGCCGGTCAGACTAATAACTATTCACCGGTTTGACCGATAATATTTATAGTTAAACAATATTGTTTACCGATATTGCAAATTCAATTTAAACACAAACTTTAGCTTTAATATCAATAAAACACATCATGTCAATCGTTTATCACACAATCTAAATCATCACCATATTTCACAATTACTTCTTTTTTATGAATTGAATAGCAAACAGAAAAGGCTGTTTAGCTGCAAACAGTTTATGCCTTGCGTCAGTAATACTTCATCTCCCCTTTAACATGTCAACCCTGGAAATTTGGATGCTGCTCCATTTCTACTGAAAATTCATGCATTCCAAACAGGTAACGATCAAATTTAGAATGAAACATGTTGGTAGATTTTCATTTTGCAATGAGAGCTAAAGTTGGCATGATTATATTCTTTGGGGAAAAATGGTAGCCAGGTTTGGTGACAGTAGTAGCTGAAATGTCCAGCACACCGGCCGGACCCAACACAGGTAAAACTTACACTCTTGACGCTGACGCGTGGGCCCATTTTGGCTATTATAACTTCGTCAGATTATCCTCTTAAAAGTAGCCTCCGATCGACGTGTTGGCGACTGCTGAGCATTATCCAGACGAGAAAATTGTCATCAAACTTTCATCAAAAAGTTGTCACTAATGACTATCTCTTGGTTATATCAAATCACTCTCACCCCATGGTAAAATACTTAAATTCGTTTTCTTAAGATAATAAAATTCATGTCGACATTTGTTTAAAAGAAGCCACATACAATTATCGAATATTCCCAGCAATGGCCAAGATAATTTGAGAAAGGGGCAGAAGATTCATCATTCATCTCCCAAATGTAGCAGACGATGAGCTGTCAGTTGTGCAGTGATATGACCCACCTATAGTCAAACTTGATTTAGGCCAAATGATAATCACATCATGAACCAAACACTTCACAGGATGGAAAGATAGAATTTTGACAGGATCTGACTAGAATGCTAGAGGATCTGCAAACCCACGCAAATATCAAGAAAACAATGCAACAGTTCAGCTCCTGGATTAGTTCATCAAGAGCTTTAAAAGGATAGGGTGCCTTCCTTCTGAGTTCTGATAGAAACCCTCGACCATTTACAACATGTAACACAGTACATTGGTCCCAGCAACAAAGCTCTTACACAACAACGTGAAAAGAAGAGAAGAAATGGAAGGGTTCAGCTGCAAGCACACCAGCCTCGGCACCATGGCCTTCTTTTGGTGATATGAAGTATAAATCAAATGCAAAATGCCATGAAACCAAGAGACGGATAAAGTTAGGTTTGTACAGCGATATTCGCAGCACTTGGCTGATCTACAATCTCCTGAGGGCCTTCAGCTCACAGGTTTGACAGCTCTAGTTTTGGCAGCAACGCCATTTTTTGGTGAGCATTGTACTCTGTTAGCATCTTTAGGGTTCGCAATGCTGTGACGATGTGATCGACTAGATGCTGCGGTGGTATTTGCTCCCTCTGGCGTCAGTGGTGCATCACTGCAGCTCCTCCTCCTTGTAAACTTTGGTGATTTAGCACGAGTTGGAGGGACCTTCAAAGAACAAAGACAAGTGAATGTCATATTGGCCACCAGTAGAATCATCAATTATGGAAATTATAGATGTGCTTAAGATCACTGATACAATAAATTATATAGAGTTGTATTTATTCCTTGTAAAGAATGAAAAGCATTCTCAAATGTAGCTTTCTTATGTTATCACTGTACATCTAACTATCTTTGGCATTTTGGGCAAATCTGTTGTTCAGTGAAAATAGATAAACTAAGGACTCCTCTCATTCCAGTGAAGCAACATTCTCCTGATCTCCTCTTAGGAGTTAGCAATATATCTCAAGCACTAACATTGCCAATACTAAGGATCACAAGTACATGTTTTCAAAAGAAATACAAAACATCAGAACTACCTTCTTAAGTTCAGCCTTTGGAGGAGGCCCTTCTTGGTAGAAGCTTGGCATGGGCTTTGCCTTGATGACTAATGACTTTCTTAGTTGTTTTAAGGCTGTTTCTTGCTCTTCCTACACAAAAAATGAACATGAGTTTTGAGGTATATTGTTAAAACTAGTTGCCAGGAGTTGTCCATCAACATGAACATCTTATAGAAAGAATTGAGCAACAAAAAGTATCATATTCAAATGTTCTGCCTAGCGCATAAATCTTAGGCATTGTATTAGTTCTCTCTCCATGATATATCTAAGAACCAAAATATATTATATGGAAAAAAAGAAATAATGGCTGAAAAAATATTTCATAAGCATTAATTAAGGAGAAACACAGAAGCATAAAGTAAATTTAGCTATTACTGAATTAAATAATATATATCTAATAGATGACGATCACCAAACCATGTTTGACAGACCCAGTAAAATAGCACAGACCAAACAAAACTTAAGTGTCCTACAATTAGATTCTCCCCCACAAGGAAATTCATACCTTTTTCCGGGCCTCTGCCTCATTCTTCTCAGCTTCCAAGGCCTTGTGTTTCTCTTCTAATTTTGTGTAGAACTGAAGAAATAACAATCAGTGTGAGTACCAGCTATTTTTAGAAAAAAAAACTGCCATCGCTATTTGGCAATAACTAATACACATTTAAGAGGTCATCTTGAAATAATGCAATCAAACTATATATTCACCTCCCTTCTCTTGTCAGCACGATCAGCACATACAAATGAAGGGGCAACACCAACAGTCGCCTTGGTTTTGCCAGCTCTTGTTGAAGTTGTGGTTCTTTACACAGCTCAGGAAAAAAATATGCAACATATAATGTATTCAATAGTTTCAAACAATGAGTAGAAAGAAACATCACCTTGGCAATGTTTTCACTACAAAGAATAATATCATATCAACGGTGAAGATGTGACTTTCAGGTTAACAGAACTAATCATTTTTAACATTGATTTGTTTTCCAGTCATCACTCTAGAATTGAAAACCAAATATCTGATCATTATGTAAAATGAACTTTCACATGAAATATTTTAGAAATATCTTCACAAGAAATAAAGGCAGAAAAAATCATCACAGTACAACCCAAAAATAAATAGGAACACAATGTATTTTTATTAGATAGAAAAAGGATACGAAGAAGTCACAGAGCACGAGTCCTCCTCTTGATGGTGAAACATATGATCAGGCTGAGCAATCTTCTTGGGAGTAATCGGTGCAGTCTGCAATAATGATCAGTTGTGTCAATAGAACCAGCTATCTCTGGAAGGCTTACTACATAACATTTTCAGGCAAGTAGATACATCAACTGGCACTAAGAAGACAGGTATACCACCAAATAGGTTTAGGCACACTTCACAAAACAAATTTACGACGTTCACTTGCAAAACAAACCTTCAACATATAATGGAGCTCATCAATCTAATAAATTTTATATCTAAAGGCAGCTGAGAGCCTTGAACACGATATACTCAGCAAGACTATCTGGGCAGCACTAAGACTACATGATATGCATTAGGGTGAGAATATAAAAAATAAAAACAAACATAAAATAGTAAGCTATAATAAAAACCAGAACAAGAGTCAAATGATATTGGTAGCATCATGATATATGGATAAGAAGTGCATATATGATAACAGTCAAACCTTCTTTGTCAAACTTGCTGGAGAGGAGTTGTTTTTATCACCAGAATTTTCTCCATTGCCAGATGGATGAGCCGCCTTACTATTTCCTCCTCCATGAAATTTTCTTTGAGAAGAAAGGGCAAATGGTTGAGGAACAGTACGTCTGTGCCTATCTGACCCAGAAATGACAGGTTTAGTTGGTGATTTGGGTGGACCAGACTTCTCCTGATCTATCAACTTCAGTGAATCTTGGTTCACACACTTGTATTCCTGGGTTTCACCATCTATAATCAGGTCTTTAACACAAGTTACCTGGTCTTCCTGGCAACTATCATGATTACTACTACTAATGGTTTCCTCTTGATCATCATTGTTGCCATCTGGTAGACATATAACGACACCGTCTGATTCTTCATCTGTGGACATTTCCACAGCCTCTTTCACCATTGGACTGCAAGGATTAAAGGAATATAAACAGAATTCAGCAGCTGAAGGACTTTAAATACAACTATAAACAAACGTACAACCTCATAAATTATTCACCACAAATAGCATGCAAGAAACTACACCAAATATAGAAATACTCGAGTACTCTGGTCATGCGGAAACAATAACTACAGAACAGGAGCATTTAGTGCATTACAGAAAAAATAAGGCTTGTAACCTAAATAATATAACAGCTGATGCTCACAGAGATTTTCTAATATTAAACATACACAGAAGGTTTTTTAGGTTTGTAATTACAAAAACTAGGCATCATTTCTCTCAGCGCTTCTGATTTGAACACTTAAAACTAAATTGCCCTGGAAAAAAAAAGTATAGCTAGTACGGATAACAAGAATCAAAACGAAAGTCCAAGCTTTGCAGAAAAAATGGCAATATCTCAATTGTGCATCAACAGACCATAAGATAACTAAAAAGGGCTACACAAAGTCAACCAGCAGAATCCTAACAGCAAGCCCACTAAGAGTCAGGCAATATCTCAAAATCTTAGAATCAGCAGCTGCAATTAAAAATGTATCAAAGATGTGACACAGAACATCTGAAATTGGGTAGGAAAGTTCGAAGTCATATCCACCAGAAATTTCTCACAGCAATTTTTGATTGGTTCAGCATGCTCAAGAAGAAGAAAGATTGAGTCATAAAACAATAGTTCAAATATAACTTCACTGCAATAACCTTCATAATAGTGCATGATATGCCTATAAATTTATAAAACCCCATCCCCCCCCCCCCCCAGCAGGGAAAATTTTTATTTCACTGGTTATTATTGAAACCCCTTGTTTCGTTTGCCTCTGGAAAAGCTCATTGCTTACAGAAATCCGTCTCCCAGCCTATCGTATTGAGATTTCTACAAGCAAAAGCTGCACCTAAGGGCAAGCTATCTTCCCCAGTAACCAAACCCTAGCTCTCCGGTGTAGACCAAGAAAAAAATCATCCGAAAATCACCAAAAACACCCATAAATCATGCAAAACTCGAGCAGATCCAGCAGCCATCTAGAAGATAAGCTCCGCCACCAACATTGCTCCAGGAACATAGCCATACGCCCCACCACCAGCCAACCCCCAAAATAATAAATAAATAAAATAACCGAAAGGCAGCTACCGCTACTGCCATTACATGCTCTCGGCCCCCTTGTTCGTCAGATCCCACCGCCTCCGCGCCGCCGCCGGGTCGCCGCCACCCTCGCCGTTCGCCGCCATGGCCTACAGCCCTTCAGGAAGGAGGAAGACGAGGCGGAACGGGGCGCGCTCGATCGCCCCGTTCCGCTGAGCTATCTCCCCAGCCCCCGGACGCACCTCCCCGCCGCTCTCCGGACGCCGGCCTAGGCTAGGCTAGGAATCCGGCGCCGCCGCCGTGGGTCGGCTCGGCTCACCCACCGCCCTCGCCGCGCCGCGCACGAGAGAGAGAGAGAGAGAGGGGGGGAGAGAGCGTGTGAGCGTGAAGTGTGAAAACGTAGCTCCCTCGTGCGCGAGGGGCCGAGCGTTTGAGAGTCCCCCGGGTGCGCCGTGTGCGTGTGCGTGGTCGGGCCCACGTGTAAGTGGTGGCGCACCCAGCTCACAGATTCATGCCATTTCTACTACTGTTCAAAATCAAATTTTATCAGCTAAAAAAATATAAAAAATTATAGTGTTCCGTGCTATTATATAGCCAATTAGCCATGACGAGTGTGAAGAACCTTTACCGGCTGTCGATGCTAAGAAATACCACATCACAAATAGGCCAAAACTTAACAACTAATAGAAACGTACTATTATCGTCATTATCTTTTTAAAAAACCAAAGACCGACAACTACCCGACGTTTTCACTGAGATTTTACCATACTAATCTTTTATTATAGTGTAAAGCGTCGACATCGAGGGTTTTCTCTCCTCTTTATGATGATAAAAGAAACATATTAGTCATGCTAAAAACAGACGGTTATTTTTATTGTAGAAAAAAGTTGTCTCTTGTACACTTTTTATGCTATACATATACTTCCTCCTAAAATATTCTACGTATTACTTTTGTCACAGGGACCAAGGAAACTCAAACTCCTCCGATCCATTTACTCATCTATGTTGATTTAGACGCAATTTTACTCGTCTATGTTGATTTAGACACAACGTCGCTTTGTAATCTCGCGCACACTAAGGTCCCTCGCGAATTGCATGTGCATGGATTGGCTAGCTGTGCATGTAGTCCATCAATTTGTGCTTAAAAGGAATTGCATGCATGCAAGGCTAGTCGCTTGGGTCGATCAATTTAATCCAGCGCTGTCACTTTGTTCATTCAAAGCTTTGCATGCATGTTGACTATTAATACGTGCAACTTATTTGGAAAAAAGTAGAAAACGTAATACGCTTGAGACTTTTAGATAGAGGGAGTAATATAGTATTTTTGTTTTCGAAAAAAATGAAGCCTATCTGATTCGAATTTGAGGTTTTGTTTGGTTTATGTTTGAGTTCTTAACTCTTAATTTAAAATGGAGAATTTTCTATCATACGCACGCATATGGCTCTTGTACATTGGTTATATGGCTAGGCTAATTGGCCAAACGCAGGAAACAGGGCTAGAAAACTATCAAACGTCATTCAAAAGAGTGTCAATTTGATCCCTTGTTAGGGCAGATTTACCTTTCAACATGTTTTTAGAAAACTATCAAGGCTAATACATAAAATTTAGGCGAGTAATAGCAACACTGATACAATAAACCTTGCAATAATTGGCATAGAAGATCCAAAAGCCTCATAGCTGGGAAGACAATGTGGAGGGCGACCTGTCACTCACACCTAGCTCCAACATCGGATGCTTCTACTTGACAATTCGGCTGGTCAACCGTTGGCGTCACAGCAGCTCACCTCTCCATTGGCCGGTTTCCAGAGTGATCAAGCATTTTAATGCCGCTGTTTGGTTGGGTCCACGACGTGTTTGGTAGAATGGTAGAGTGCTCTACTTCTAATCACCAACAACTAAGTGATGTGCATTAGTACATGTATAGCAGTGATTAGTGATCAGTGAGTGCCTACTAACAAAAGATTCAAACCTGAATTACTACAAAATGAGCTCCAAAATGAGCTTCTCCAAACTGCATTATTACATACAGAGTAGTAGAAAAACTATATGCGATACGACTTACGAGTATTAGTATATATGATGATCTTTTTTTCTCTAGTAGTGTTGACTAATAGAATCATCTCAGAAGAGTGACGATAAAATCTTAGATGATGGTTTATCCTCTTTGATTATCACGAAATTAAAGGCAGCCCTTTATGTTTGCAAAAGGGAAGCTAATGCGTCAAGAGTATCATGATATCTTGATACCCAATACAATTAGCGCCTTATCTTTCTTCAAGTAAATCAAGGTTTCGAGATCATCTCGTAGAGCTTACAAATGAAGTCTCAGAAAGCAGGGTTTGAGATTTTCCGAATGAAGAGTGGTTAATATCATATACTAATACCATCCATGTCATCACGCGTGTGCATGGCATTAGGCGTCGTAGGCTTTTCACGCCGACCGAATTAGTCCCAAAATTAAGGATACCAAAAGTGCTTTGAGATGTAACGTGTTGTCACTAAGGGAATATTAGCCGTTGGCTAAGCACTTTCCTTCCGTTGACTACTGACTACTCGGATTGAGCAAGCGCTGATCTAGCTACTGCCTACTGCTAGGCCTGTGGCTGAGTTGGAGGCCCGGGCAGAGAGGTGACGGGCTAGTTGTGTGGTGGACTGGGTGAAGATGTGTAAGCATTGACGGGCTCTTTGTTCTGGACTTGTTCTGCTGAGTTCGAATGTGAGTTTGGGCTCGACACGTAAATCAGCTTCATTAACATAATGATTAATTAAATGTTAATTATTATAAACTTAAAAAATAAATTTATTTTATTTTTTAAAAAAGTTTTTATAAAAATACGTTATTTAATAGTTCAAGAAACGTGCTAGATAAAGATAGTTTCGAACTCACCCCAAGTCAATGTATGCATGCTTTTCTTCATATAGTGGAAATGGGTTACATCTCAAGGTTGTGGCGTTATGTACGCAGCCATTGATTATTCACTACACCACTAGTAATGCTACTAATATCAAACCAACAAAAAAAGTTATTAATATGAAAGAGGCAGTCACATGAAATATCACGCATAGATACAATAAGAGTACGGTAGAGTGATGGTTCGTATCAGGGTTCTACGATTGGGACCGAAAGGTCCGAATTTTAGTGAATTTTGTCCATTTCGATGAGGTCAGAGACACCAATTCACTCCCATTTTGTTTGAATTTGATTCTAATTTAGTTAAATTTATCAGATTAGATCGAATTTTGTTTGAAATTTTCGACGAAATGGACCCTCGATTTTTTTTTGCAATTAGATCCCAAAACCCTAGTCCGTATAATCCCATGAGGTTATGCCTTATGCGACATGATACACAATTCAATGTGTCCGAGATAAATGTTGCATTGTATGAGCGTGTTTAGTTTATAGTCCAATCTAACCATGACAAATAATTAACAATGCCAAAAAAAGTCACCTACTTAGCAACAAAAATTCTGGTATTTTCAAATTATTTGACATATCTTTGATACCGGTACAAACTAAAGCATACCCCCCCCCCCCCCCCCCCCCCCGCGTAAATGCGAAGATTGAACATACACGCACGAAAAACGGCTTGTGTTGATTGACCGAACAAGCAAGTTTCTGTGTGCCAAGCCAAGGCTCATTCTGCCACACCGATGATCCTCCTAGGCCTAGATAGCAGGAGAGAGTGTGGGCCGGGTCGGTCGGTCGGTTGAAACGCGGCGCCGTAGAAGGCAATTGCAATAGAGAAAGCAAAGGACGGAGAAAGTAGCAGAAGACGGAAGAGGATCAAAAGTGAGTTTTTTTCAAAGCCGAGGGGGCGCGCATCCAAATAGTGCCAGGTCACTGGCAGTTAGTACTGTAGTAGGAGTATGTGTACAGCGAATCTTACTTGCCGGCCCCTACATTTCCGGACATTTTTTTTCCAAAACCGAGGCGGCCTCTCCCGCCGCGACCATGGCATCCACGTGCGTCCGTTAGGACGAGACTTACACGTGTCCAACGAAGGGGCTAGCCACGTATACTACCTGTCAGGCAGCCCAGCCGACAAGTGTCTATTCTCTTCTTCAAGTTTCAAATTTTCCCGGTCTTCCTAAAATTTCAAAGCCCATGAATCTATAGATAACACTAGAAGGCCCTTATTAGGCCATGAATCAAATGGAAATGCGTTATGAATGAGGGCCTTAATATCAATTTGGATACTTGGGAATGCATTGATTGAATATTCAAATTTGAGAACAGATACATCCAGATTTAAAAGCGATTTAATTTTTACACTTCACAAAGTGACCACACGTCGGCTGGCACGCGACCTGAAATTTGGAATTGCGTACGCTCGGTGCAATAACATGCTTGTTGAGCAAATCACGTGGAGTCACAAATCCTATTTCATTTCAACTTTTTTAAAGTAGAACTTCTTAAAATTTAATTAAGTTATTTAAAAAATTATTATATTTTCCTATAAACTTAATTAAACTTTTAAAAAATTAACTTTAAAAAAATCAAAACTACTTATAATATAAAACATTATAAAACAAAAGAGAAAACACGATAAAACCTCCAATCTACTCAGAAATACATTGCACTAAACAAACTGTGTCGTACCACTTGGGTACGAAATGACCAGTGTACCCCCGCCGCGATATCAAATTTACAAGCTAGTACCCCTCGACCCTCCTAGCAACTAACAAAGAGAAGAGAGAAACAGCTAAGAAATCAACCACCCTAGATCGCTCGCTCGACGGAGAAAGCTCTACTTCTTGGCCTTCCGGGCGGGCACCTTCCTCGCCGGAGCGGCCGACTTCTTTGCGGGCGCGGCCTTCTTGCCGGGCGCCTTCTTTGCGGCCGCGGCAGGCTTCTTGGCCGCCGGCGCCGCCTTCTTGCTGGGCGCGTCCTTGGCTGAGGTCTTCGCCGCCTTGGCCGGCCTCCGGGCGGGCGCGGAGGTCGCCTTCGTCTTGGTAACGGCTGCCGCCTTCGGCTTGGTAGCCGCCTTGGCTTTCGGCTTCACGGCCGGCTTGGCCTTAGCCTTGGGAGCGGCCTTGGGCTTGGCAGCTGGCTTGGCCGGAGACTTGGGCTTCGCCGCTGCCTTCGGCTTGGCGGCGGGCTTGGCTGCCGCCTTTGGCTTCGCGGCGGCCTTGGTCTTGGCCGGAGCCTTGGCCTTCGGCTTGGCAGCCGGCTTGGGCTTCGCGGCGGCCTTCGGCTTGGGCTTGGGCTTCGCGGCGGCGGTCTTCGCCTTGGGCTTGGCCGCGGCCGGGACGCGCGTCGGCGGCATCTTGTAGGAGTTCTTCACCTTGGCGAGCTTACCGGCGGCGACGAGCTTCTTGATCTGGACGAGCAGCTGCCTGCGGAAGTTGGACGGCAGGTGGTCCTTGTGCTTGTCCTCGAGAAACTTGCCGATCGCGTACTGGCTCGACCCAGTCCTCTCCTTTAGCGTCGTGATCGCCTCCGAGATCATCTGCACGAGGGCACCGACAAACCACCACGTGAGATCCAGCCACACAACACGCAGCAATGAATCAGACACAGCAAGCGCAAGGATCCAGCGCGTTTACCTCGGCGTACGGCGGGTGGGTGGCAGCGGAGCGTGCCTCCCTCGGCGCGGCAGCCTTCTTGGCCTTGGTCTCCTTTGCCGGCTTGGAATCCCCGGCGGCGGTCGTGGTCTCCGGCGCGGCGGCCGCAGCCTCCTCGGCCGCCACCTCGGGCTCAGTCGCGGCTACGTCAGTCGCCATCAATGCACTCACTAATGCCGCTAACCGAAGCTTCCGAGCGCGTGAGACTCGCCTGAGTGGCGAGAGAGAGAGAGAGAGAGGCAGAGAGTTGTCGGAGCAGCTGCTCGCGGGTTGGTGGGTGAGGAGGTCGGGGCGGAGGAATCGGTGCTTAAATAGTGTGGGGCGTCGCGATGACGGGGAGACCCCAACGCCGCGCTCTGATTGGCCGAGACGGCCTCCCCACGGATCACCACCCCACGCGCCCCACATTAAACTGCAGCCGTCCGATCGAAACCCATCCAACGGTCGTTAGCGCTCCTCATCCCGTGCCACGGATTGCTGCCCCCCAGTTGGATTGGCTGCCCGGGGCTCATCCCGACCCATCCAAAAGTGTGCTTCTCCTCCGGATTTGTAACCGATTTTCTCACAATATGCTTGACCGATTCGGCTATAATTTTCTCCAGATTGTAGGAACTGAGAAGAGCTTTCCAACGAGTGTAAATTTGTTGGATTTGGTTGGGGATTATTGGACATATTGATCTGCAAAGACGGACTGGTCTGGACGTCGGATTTGTGTGAGTTTGGAGAGGATTTCCGGCCGGCGAGCGGTGGTGCTCCGGCGAACATTCCGGCTATCCGGCGTCAAGATTTAGTAGGCTAGCAGGGGAAGCCTCTGGGCCTTGAATCTCGCCGATCCGCCGCCGTTTCGATGGTCTACGGCCGGATTGAACGCGACGCAACTGACACACCTCGGAACACTCTCGGCGCCGGTGTGTGAGTTCACCCCGGGTTTGCCCCTTGCGGCGGCGCGGTCGCCGGCCGTATCGCCGGAGAAATGGCCTCCGCCGGTGGCTCCGGTCATCACGACGACGACCCTGCAGCTGCATTTGCGTGAGCACGTCGGAAATCGGATTAATCTGCCCAGGAGTGATCAAAAGCTCGTTGCTGCCGTTGGGGAAAGCATACCAGCCTACCAGGTGATACGAGTTTACCTGTTCTTCGTGTATCCAGATTTCGTTCATCGATTCCGTCGATTTCTCACCGCAATTTGAATTCCACATCGGATTCGTGATGGAATTATAGCTTGGTTTGAACTTCTGCACGATTTTCTTACTGTCCTAACGAATCAATTTGCCCAGTTAGAGGTCAAAGTTTGCACGAGGTGCAGTACTCATCTTGTGTGTTGGAATGAGCTGGTCAAATTGGAATTCCAACACACGGAACACCTAAAAATTGTTAACTTTTACTTCAAAATGAAATCAAACCAATGTTTCCAACGTGTCAAAGAAGATCAGCAAGTTCAGAAAACTCAAACCTGTTCGAAACTTGTTTGTCTACCGAACCCAGCATCAGATGGATGCATGGTCTCGGTTCATCGTGGGTCTGGGCGACCAAGAACCAGACACGCGTATGGATAGACTCGTTTCTTGGCGTTTTCAAAACCAAAAAACCTTATTTTGATGTGCAGATTGGAGTTATTTAGATCAGAGTTGGATCAAGATTGATGAACAGCTTAACCCATCGTGACAGATATACAGCAAAATGGTATTAGGGCAATACATGTGTACCATCAGCTCACCCGTATGATATGCTGTGGTTTCAGGAAACCTCTGGTTGGCATCTGACTGTCACCATGAAGCTAAATATGAATTTCACTCGTTGATATGATGGAATTCAAGGATGAATTCTTTCAAACTCTGCATCAGTTCTTGACTACACAGGATATGAATTGGCTGCGAGCGAGGACAGCAGTTGGCATGCGGTTGACCGTTCCAAACCGCTCTAGCTTCTACCTTGGCACCCTCAGTTCGTCATCTTTCTCCCAAACTTAACCCATTTTTAGCATCTCAATTCCATCACCCAAAGAGCTGAACTGACCTGCACGCACAAAATCTATCTATCTGCCCAAAATCCAGCTGCGATTATGGCCAAATCAGCTCAAAATGATGCTGCAGCACACGCTGGTGACGGCACAGATGAACCAGTTTGATCCCGTTTTACAACGAGAAAGTTAAATTTATCACCAATCTGAGCGAAAAAATTCGCGTCTTGAAACCGGAAAGCTCGTGTATTTTTTTCGAAGGAAATTTTTGCGCCGTGGCTGTGGATAGCCGATAGCATCACCTGCAGTGAAGGTGAGTGGCTGGGAGCAAAAGAAGAACTACTCCTTTATCTCTCGGGTTATATATGCACCATCTACAGAGCATCCGGGCATGGGATATTTTTCTGCACCGGTTCCTCTCTATCATATCATTATTAGACGCTGACGAAGAACAAAGTACAGAGAGACACCTGGTAATTAGTTAGATGCAACACAATAAAATCACAATTTAGCCCGTACGTGATTGATGAACTGCTGCTGGCTCCTTGTTGGCAAATTTATCTAATTGCTGTTCCTTTCGAGCGTTTAGTTTCTTCCGTTGGGGATCCAGAATTCAGTACCGAAATTAATTACTACACACCTGGTGAACCTCATCTGCACACGCGTTGCCAATGGACCATTCGAACCATGCAGCGCTCGCTCGTGGCCGCGGATACACATCGGTAGAGCAATTCAAGCTGCACGCTTCGATCGCAAGCTCTTTTTTTTTTCCTCCGAGGAGGCCGCTTTCAGTTCAGGGTCCAGCAGCATCGAAAGAACATGATGATTAAGCTATCTATCCTATGCTACCCAGAAATGTACAGCCTGTCCGCATAGCTGGATTGTTAGCTGGGATAAACTTGTTTTATTACCCTTTTTTTTTTGCCTTGTTTGCACAAACTAGTTGGGATAATAGTAACTACGTGCTGCTTCGCAGGGAGAACCACATGGTATCCACACCGTTGCTCACTCTTGTTTGGTTTGATCCCGTCCAAGTCGTGTTCATAGGACTGCTGCTAGTCCTGCTACCCATGGCATGATGAATTGATGACTCTACATATGTTGCGGTAGATACCAATCCTGCCCATATACATGTTGCTGGGTAACTGCGGCTTCCGTTTTTGCTTATTCCTATAGGCTTGGATTTGACTGTGGATTTATGGTTTATAGTGGATTTGTGGAAAATAAAATTAAGGAAGCAGTAAATTCTTGTTTCCCTTTTTTCGAAAGAGGGCAGATTATATTATATCAAATAAAATAGATCACTATAACCTTGTACTTCCTCAAACTATTTCACCTAAGCACTTAGTGCCTAAATTTTTTTTCTCATTTTGCCTCTTAAACTATTAAAAACATTCACTACTTTCTAACAAATATTTTTCTCTATATAACGTTAAAATTTTGTTAAGATGAGATGCATTACAATTTACGTCTCAATATTTTTAAAATTTTTCTATCACATGGTTGGAAGCATATATGACTAATTTATGCATCAAGGTTTTAAAGTTCAAGCAATCGGTCATTAAAAAATTAAAAATATTTTTTAACTTTAATAATGGTATCATCTATAGTTGTAGAAAGTTTTAGCTTAATATAAAACTTCTATAAAGAGAAAAAAGTGAATTGTTATTAAGAGATTAAGTGAAACGTGTTCAATAATTTAGGAGGTAAAATGAGTCAAAAACATAATTTAGAGAGTTAAGTTGATAGTTCAGGAAGTAAAATAGACTTTTCTTTCTTCTATGAAAGGGACATACTCCACCTACCAAATCATTGTTTTTTTAGCATGGTTGTTGCTACATTCAGATTCAGATTACTGCGGATACTATGAACATCACAAATCGAAAATCTATTGAGGGAAAAAACATTTCACACCGGCTAGGGCATCTGCAATGGGGGAAGTAACTTGCCTAACGCTGACATGGCAGGGATGAGTCCGGCTCATCACATTGTGCAAATCGGTCTCAATTCGCACACAAACGTTTCATTTTTGGAAAGGTGAAAATAACTTTCAAGTGAATGTTTCCTTGACAAACATAGGAATATAGGAAAATTCTCTAGGACATAGGGATATATGACTACACTCAACATACGGAGTATTTGACTTTGAACAGCACGCATGCCCCTTTTCATAATTTACCTGTCCAGATTGTTACACTTACCTTTAGATTATTGCAAGGAGGTTACCTTAAAATTTTTCATGTGGCAAGAGAGAAAACTAGAAAAGAAGAAGATGAAGATTATGTCAAAAGTTGTAACTTACAAGTAAAAATTTCTCTATATGTTATCACAACTTTTTTCCCTATACAAACCTAGGGAAGATATGAAAATTCTATAGGAATATGTTGTACTAATCCTCCATTAGGGAACTCTATTTTTTCAACAGGCCAATGAATGAAGACTGGCAAATTTTATTGAGAGGGGACGCGCAACATTTCAAAGAAGGATATCCATGGAGTTGTTGAAGTAACGATCCTAGAAGATCGGCTCAACAGCCAGCGGCCAGCCGACGCTAACATGCAATACTAACTACAATTACTCCCTCCGATCATTTTTTTTACGTTGAGAGAACTGAGTTTAGTTCTCCCAATGTCAGATATTTTTTTATTAGAGGGAGTACAAATCACTAAAACATAGTGGATTGCAGTAGTAGATCCATGAATTACCAAGCTCACCACTCATCTACAAACAACTTCAGACATCTGAATGGGAGTTATGCGCAAATCACGGAAGATCCAAGAATTACGCTCGCTCCAAAGTTGCCGGCTAACAAAAAATTGTGAAGGTATATTGAACTTGCTATCACCGTGTCCCAGACTCGTGTGGCGAGTCCACATCTAGAGAAGACAACATTGCAGGTTTGATGCTCAAATAGACATGATGGACAAGAGTCTTCCCTAGGCCAACCCTGCCATTGCAAATTAGAAGATGCCAGATAGCACCTATTGATGACCAACCACATGCTGAAGTTGCAGCTTCCCCGTGTTCTGGATTTCCATACCATCTTGCCACGTGTCAAACTCATTAGGCCAAAGAAAAAACATCTTGTAAGCCATTGAAGCCCAATTGGAGTTGTACGATGGCGAGAATGTCCCAAATCGCATGAAGTTGTCAATCAACTCAGGCGGAGATGCTATCATTCGCTGACCTGCAAGACTGCACCCGCGAAGTAGCCCGCTAACCTGTAAGTACCCTGCCAAAGTGGATACTAATGTGGGCCCAGGATTCGCCGCGCGCTCGATAACGGCGAGGGCGAGGCGACTGGCACATCCGCTCGCAGCGAACTCCGGCACGTGCCGCCGCGAGCTCCGCCAACGACGCCGCTCTGCCCCTTCCCGCGAGGTCTAGGGAGCTCCGCCGGGCTTCGCCGCACATCCGCGAGCAGCGAGCTCCGCCTCACGCCGCGCGCCGCCGTGCTGCCGCGAGAGCTGCCCAGCGAGCTCCGCCCCGCACGCCATGAGCTCCGCCGCATGCCGCCTTGCTGCCTCCACCCATGACGCTCGCCGTGAGGAAGAGAACGAGAACGCGAGGGAGAGAAACGCAGCTGGGTTGGATCGGTCCGCCCGATTTTGCCGGAAGAGATCGAGGAAATTTTCCATCCGGGTTTATCCCATTCCATATGTTCCTCTAGCCAAACAGCCTCAAAAATAACATCAACCCGCCCAACCCATCCCGTCCCACAAACCAAACGGTTTGCCTAGGCTCCTAAAAGTTCCTTGATCTGCTACTGACAGTGGATAGCCGATAGCATCACCTAGGGGTGGATTAAGCCGAACAATTTGGTCTCGCTCATTGGTCTCTTGAGAAATTTCGATCATCCAATTGAAGACCAAATTACATTATAACATAATTAAGATCAATCAATTCGGTGTCGATCTTGGTCATGACCAAACTAGTTAGATGGCAGTTTTAAGAGACAAATAATCACACGAATCACAGGTAAAATAAGCAAATGCATCACCATTATGCGTTGGATTTAAATAAGAGGACTATCTAGCACTTGCTTCATCATAAATCCTATAATTTTTTTACACAGTCTTTAATAATCATTAATTTATTTATGTCATGTTAAGTTATCAATACTATAAAATTAGTATCACATAAAAGTATTTTAAAATATGGATATAATAATATAGTACGCATAATAATTAGCATATATATTGTTAATATAATTATTAGTTAAAACTTATCGAGTTTGATTTTCTAAATCAAGACCCTTATAATTAAATGTGGGACGGAGGGATTCCATTGCACGAATTCACGAATGTAGTCGTCGTTGACTCGCCGCGGTCGCTGGTGTGCGCATCCGACAGGTAGTGGCAGACCAACCCTGAACCAAACAGTCCAATACTTCAGTTAGGAATCCATCGTTGAATCAACCAGGACATTTTGGACTATAGGCAGTGGCAGCCCAACCCTCAACCAAACAGTCCAATGGTTCAGTTAGGAATCCATCGCTGAATCAACCAGGACATTTTGGACCATAGGCAGTGGCAGACAGATAAAATTTGTTTGGTTAACCGAGGATGATAGACCGAATAAAAGTTGGTTAGTCGAGACCGAATTTTGAGACACCATCTTTTAGGTTCAGTCTTCCGGTTTCGATCAATTTTGCCCACCCCACATCACGGGGGAAGTTGAGTGGCTGTGAGCAAAATAAGAGAACTGCTCCTTTTAATTAGTACATACTTAATTGCACGCGATGTCAACTGACCATTCGAACCATGCAGCGCTCGCGGTCGCGGATACACATTGTCCGAGCTTTTTTCCCCGTGTCTGCGAGCAGCGCGTACGTAGCTAGATTGGATCGAGCAATCGAACCTGCACGCTTCGCTATGTCGGCAGCATGTGTTGTTTGTCTTTTTCACGGAGGAGGCCGCTCCTAGGGTCCATCAGCTAGCTAGCCACTAGTAGCAGCCAACACGGTGATTAAGCTCCTAGAAACGTTCTAGCCTGTTAATGCTACTAGATTGTTCCCAGCAGGGATGGGATAAACTTTTTTTTTTTTGACTTGACACGAGTGATGAAACGGTGTATAAATGTTTGCACAGTTGCACTGCATCTGATCGCAAAAAACCAATTGCTGCCTCAATTCGCAGAGAACCACTACATCGTTGCTCGGTTTGCTGCCGTCCATGTCGTGTATAGCCAGCTACCCATGGCATGATGACTGTATCCATATGTGTTGCGGCAGACACCATCGTGCCCATGTGAATGTAGCACGCTGCTGCGTTTCTGCGGCCTACATTGCTTACTGCTACAGCATTGGATACGACTCTGGATTTGTGGTTCATAGTGGATCACGCGATCGGCTGGAAAATTGAAGGACCAGTAAATTCTTGTCTCTTTTGTTACCACAAGGTTAATTAATCGCCTTTTGGGTATTACAGACCGCACTTTTTGCTGCAACATTGACCGAGCCCCATTCCTCCTATTTAATAAATTTCGAACTTTCAAGCAGAACGAAGATCAAGTTGCTATGTCGATCAGGAGAGTAGTATTCAATGTTACTACAGAAAGACGGGTGGTACGTGAAAGTAAAAAATAAAGCTTAATGGCTATACTATCTGAAAAGATATCGGTGGATCATTCCAACAGTACATGTATGAAGCCGGCTAATTATATTGTTATAATTCTAGGATTTTCGGTCTTTAAAGACATTAATGTAATTTTACATATACTTACCATGGCTATAAAAACCGATTTGATTTTGTAGCAACACAGATTACATTTTATTGAAATAGTGATAGTGAGATATTTTTTCTTATATAGAGTTCATCTTATCATAGGAAAAAATATTTTCTCATCTATTTTTATTTTATTTATAAACCTTGGTCATAACATTGGTGTAGTCCATGGAGACATAAAGTCTCCATAAGGTAAGCTTAAAAAGCAAGTGTATTACCCACGATGAATAAGAATAATTCTAGTGAGATACGTATATACATGCTTATCACTTAAAGGTACAGTTAACACAGTTGAGAAAGTCAAAATGAATGAGCAAGTGATTACAAACGGAGATAATGAAAGCGGTGCAAGGGATAACCCAGTTGAGTTTGTTGAAGCGAAAATCATCCTATATCCGTTCTTATGCATCATACGCATGAAAGCCTATAAGGTCTATAAGGTCTGTTTAGTTCCAGCGTAGGTTTTTAAATTCTTAAGTTTCAGGGCGTATCAGTAAATTTGACCTGTAATTGACAAGAGAGACAAAAAAAAATTAAACCAACGAGTCAATCAGCCAATAGACCAATATGAACTTGAACAATTGGTTGTTCAGCCGATAGATTAGGTGAGATAGAAATTGCTTAGTCATGTTACTAACTTTATTGAAGATAATCTTGATAGATCGGATTAAATTGATATAGTAAAGATTATAGTTAATAATATTAGCTATGATTGATAGCAGATTAAACATGGTATAAAAGTTATATCAGATAATGATTCGATATGAATGAAACTAAAAGCACAATATAAAGATAATCCATTGGCTAGAATTTCGATAGAATGCTCAATAAAACCTTTTGACTTATTAAGATTTATCTTATTGAAGTAATTTAATAGATCAAACCTAACCATGATACAAGATTGACAATAAATGTAATGAGCCGATAAACTATATTCCAGCATGGCAGATGCACTAGATCAGACTAAAAGATTGAATCAATGTAACTTTAGACATAATTGAATGCATCAAGATAACCAGCAAACTTATAGACTTAGTTAGGATATTGAACCGAATAAAGAAAGTCTTTAACTAATCCGATACGCTTACTATATGACGAGACTTATTTCTTGTTAAAGATCAAACTTAATCGATACAGTTCAATCTGAAGCAAGATCTCATTAAAAATTATATTACTTCTACTCCTAGAGGTGGCAATACGCCGAATTTGATTGTATTGATCTGATTGATTTCTTTACAGGGCCTTAGGTGTACATATTTATACCTTAGGTTATAAAGAGTTTGATGAAGTTATAAATAATTGTATTGGATAAAACTTCCTAAAATGGAAAGGAAAGTCACTACTCATATTTATTTATAAGAGATATTTACAAACAAGACTGCCTCTCTCACGAACATATATCGGTATCAGGGCTTGTATCCTCATCAGACTTGGCATGTGTTTAAACCAGACGTTGAGTCGTGTCTTCATCGGACTTAGCTTGTGCTCAAATTGGACACTTTCTATTACTGGCCTAATCCAATTAATGGTGGTGATTTTCTGGTGTCAACAGAGTCAGGGCTAGGGAAGTAGGAGGCGTGTTGCCGATAAAAAATGTAGACTGATAGAAATAGTGTAAGTACAAGGGGCTCTTATGGTAAATCGTAAGCAATACGAGAAAATACACAGTGAGTTACAACATCTACAAGGCATGCACAATCAGATGGTAGGAGCAGGTGGATGCGAAGAGCACATGAGTGGCATACTAGAAGCACCAGTAGAAGCAGCAGGAGGGAGTCAGGAACAACTCGCCTAGGCGACAAAAAACATCAACCAACCAGATAACTCAAACTCCCTCAACCCACCACCCACGTTAACCCAGTTGAACATTCTAAGTCAACCAAGCACTTTCAACTTGCCAAGCTTCCAAAACATTTTGATTTGTCCAAGTATTTCTAGCAAGCCACCTACCTCAAACCAAGAGTAAATCCCAATCCATCAAAATACTTCTAGTCCACTACTCATATCAAGCAACAAAAACTTTCCAATACAGCCACATATTGCCAACTTACCATCAACCTCAAACCAACAAAATTCTTTAATCAGCATAAACACCTTTTCAACTCACCCAACAATACCAACACAAACAAACACAACACAAACATAAAGCATACTAGTAGCATATATGCCATACTATCATCCATTGCAAAAATGGCACCTCCAAAATACAAACCCTCCCAAGCCAACAACCCAACACAAGCTTTGGCCAATACTTCTTGCCACAACAAACACCATACCAAGGCCATGACCAAGTATAGGTGCAGCAGCAGCCATCTCATGGACATGACATGCCACTAGTTGGATATAACAACATGCCAAATATAAGCAAGAGTCAAAGCTAGGGCGTATACTTTCCCCACTAGCAACAATCCCAATTTCAACCAATTCGAGCAATTGATGACAAAAGTTCGTTGAGTTCAAATTTGCAGATGGCACCTTAGCTAGTGCATTTCAAGTTATCCAACATCACAAAGTACAAACATGACACAAACCTAAATGCGTACTTGAGAGCGTATGAAACGACAGTTGAGGCAGCAGGAGGAGATGATATGACCAAGACAAAAATATTACCAACCATGTTAGAAGGAGTGGCCCTGTCATGGTACACAACAATACCACCATTGACAATTTACTTCTAGGAACATATGAGAGACTTTTTAAGCATGATTCATTGGGGCTTATGAGGAGCAAAAAGAACCAGATAATTTGTATGCGCTCAAGCAGTTACCACAGGAAACAATAAAGAGTTTCATTGTAAAATTCTCAAGAATTTGATGTCAGATAAAGCATGTAGATGATGAAATGCTAATAGCAACCACCAAAAGAGCCTTGGTAATAGGACCACTGAGGTTCAATTTCTTAAGAAATCAGCCAAAATTGGTAAAAGACTTGTTTGAAAGAATGAAGAGTTTTGCAAAAAGGGAGGAGGATGAGTTGAGAGCACATGACAAAGAGGTAGCCTTGCTAAGAAAAAGGCCACTGAAAAACAAACAAGTTAGTTCGGAAGGCGAAGAGCATTATGTTGAGAATAATAACAAGCCTTGGAAAAAAGTATAAACAATATTATAAGTAAACTTCATCAAAGATGAGTCAAGAGAAGAGAGAAAACATTTCTATTAGGGTGGAAGGGATCACCCATTAGGAAGGAACCAAGAAAGAGGAAGAGGTAGAGGATAGTACCAAGTCAAATACAACAACTACTGTCAATTTTCTGGACAAGGCAATCACTCAACAAAAGAGTGTAGAACAATAACTTACATATTGGAAAAACAAGCAAGGAGGTATGAGAATAAACAAGAAAGAATTCAAGCATCCTAAGTGCAGTACATGATTGAAGGACTACCAGCAGTAAGGGCGGAAGCAATAAAAGAAGCACCAAAATGAGTAATAAATGTTATCACTAGGGCCTTGTCCCTTGGGGTCAATACCAAAAGGCAAAGGAAGGCATACATTAGACAAGTGAATCATGTGGGAACCAATTACAACATAGCACCTCCAACATTCTCAAATACAACAATCTTCTTTGGACCAGAGGATGCTAAGGGAATTCTTTTTCTCCGTCAAGACCCACTGGTGATTTTGCTAGACATAGCATAGTATGAAGTTCATAGGGTACTTGTTGATGGAGAAAATTTAGCAGATGTGTTGTTCTTTGAGGCATTCAAAAGACTGTAGATATCAATGGATAGGTTAACCAATGCGGATGTACCACTTTAAGGTTTTGGAGGGAAACAAGTAAACACCATAGGGAAAATATCTCTGGAAGTGGTGTTAGGAAGAGGAGAAAACAGAAGGATAGAGCAAATTATTTTCGATGTGGTTGATTTGTCATACTAGTAAAATGCAATACTGCGAAGGTCGACAATCAACATGTTTGAAGCAATGATACACCACAATTACATATGCATAAAACTACCCAGGGCCCAATGAGTAATAACGATCCATGGGAGTCAGCTCATGACAAGAAAGTTCGAGCTGCAAGGGACACCTAATATGAAGGGCGTACATATGATAGAGCAAAAACAATCTACCAATTTTGCTTGAACTCAGAAGCCAGTGCCAGAAGGGAAGACCAAGAAGTTAGTACTAGACACAAGCACACTAGAAAAATACATATTGCTAGGTGAAAACCTAGAGAAGCAAACAAAAGAGGAAATTACCAAAGTGGTGAAAACAAATATGGATGTCTTTACATAGTCACCAGAAGAGCTCAAGGGAGTTGACAGGAGCTTAAGCAAGCATAATTTAACAGTCAAGCCAGACCACAAGCCTAAGAAGCAAAATATTAGAAGAATGTTGACAGATTGACAACAAGTCGTCAAGTTGGAGCTCAAAAAGTTATTGAAAGCAAAAGTCATAGGAGAATCAATGAACCCAAAGTGGTTGGCAAACCTAGTGTTAGTCAAAAAAGCTAACAGAAAGTGGTGAGTGCGTATTAATTTTATAGAACTCAACAAAGCCTGTCCCCAAGATAATTTCCCTTTTCCAAGAATAGATCAAATAGTTGACTCAACGACTAGTTGTGAGCTTATGAGTTTTCTGGATGCTTCTTCTAGATATCACAAGTGTTCATGGTAAAAGAAGATGAGGAGAAAATATCGTTCATCATACCTTCTGAAACATATTGCTTCATCCAAATGAAATTCGGCTTAAAGAATGATGATGCAGCATTCACAAGGTTGATATACAAAGTACTAGCTCGACAACTTGGTCAAAATATGAAAGCTTATATTGATGATATTATGGTAAAGAGCAAGTGGGCGTTCACACATGATGCAGAATTAAATGAAGTTTTAGTTGAAAAGTTGGAGTCAAAGTGGGTAGAACCATTCGTTGTGAAAGAACAAATTGGACCAAGTGCCTACAAGTTGTCTCACTTAGATAAAGAGGAGTTGAACCACAGATGGAATGCCATCTCACTCGAGAAGTTCTATTTGTAAAAAAAAAGGATTTTTTTTGACTTGTACAACTTTTTTTCATACCTTATCAATATATATAAATAGGAGTAGGGTTATTTTCCACTATGGAGGCCCGAACCAAGATAAAAGATTCCTTGTATATTTGTCTACTCATACTCAATATCATCTCATAAAAGTGAAAAACACTTTGTGAGATGGAGTACAAACTACAAGCTCTGTGTGAAAACGACAGAGTATAAACTACAAGCACTCTACGAAATGACGAAGTATAAACTAAAAGCACTCTACAAAATGACAGAGTATAAACTAAAAGAACTCTGTGAAATGACAAAGTATAAACAAAAAGCAATCTACGAAATGATGGAGTATAAACTAAAAGCACTTTGTGAAAGTACATAATATAAACTACAAAAATCTAAGAAATAAATACACGCACAAATAGTTTTTGAGTCTCACCGCTTCTTTTTTAGGTAAGGAGGATGGTGGGCTTTGGCCTAAGAGCCTACACAAAGATTTTTTGACGTGTCAAGACACAAATAGTTTTTGAGTCTCGCCACTCCTCTTTGAGAAAAGAAGTACGGTGGGCTCTAGCCTAAGCGTCTACACTAATAGTTTTCAATGTGTTAAGACATGAATAGTTTCGAGTCTCGCCACTCCTTTTCGAGGAAAGAAGGACAGCAGGCTCTAGCCTTAGCGCCTACGCTAAGAGTTTTTGATGCACCGAGACGCAAATAGTTTTTGAGTGTCGTTGCTCCTCTTTGAGGAAAGGAGGATGGCATGCTTCGGCCTAAGCGCCTACACTAAGAGTTTTCGACGCGTCAAAAACGAATAGTTTTTGAGTCTCATCGCTCCTTTTCGAGGTAAGGAGGACGGCGCGCTCCGGCCTAAGCGCCTACACTAAGAGTTTTCGACGCACCGAGACATGAACATTTTTCAAGTCTCACAGCTCTTCTTTTAGGTAAGGAGGACGACGGGGTTCAACCTAAGGGCCTACACCATAAGTTTTCAATGCATTGAGACATGAATAATTTTTTAGTCTTGTCGCTCCTTTTCAAGGTTAGGAGGACGGTGGGCTCTAGCCTAAGTGCCTACACTAAGAGTTTTTGATGTGTCGAGGTGCAAATAATTTTCAAGTCTCATTGTGCCTTTTTGGGGTAAGGAGGATGGTAGGTGTTAACACCAAAATTTAGTAAGCCCCGTAGATAAGATCAAAGAGCCGATTGACTTATGGAAGAAAGCCGATTGATACAGAGAAACAGTCAATTGGACGAATAAGGATGGATTCGGTTCAGTCAAACATGGAAGATTATCCAGATGAGATCGGATCTGAGGAGGAGCAGTGAAAAACACGGCATGATACTTATATCTTTATAGAATATATTTTATAAGATAGATAAGTTTAATTAGTTTTGTTTACTTCTTAGAGAAAGTTTTCTTTTGTGTTTAGTAAATAACGTCCAGAGGTTGTTTATAACCATACCGGACTCTTGTAACCTCAGGATATAAATATAGACTCTTTGAAACCTTGTAAGATATCCATCACAGATCAATACAAAACTTCGGTGTATCGCCACCCTAACTCGTCTAGGCTTATTCCGGCGGGTTCTGATTCTCGATGTTGGGCTACATCGGTTAAGTCTGATCTCTACTATTCTAGTGTATCTGATCTATCTAAGCCTGCATCGGTTAGGTCCGATCTTTTAGTCCAATCGAATACATCACATCACGTTCGCGTGGGTTCTATCGGCTTATTGTGCTCTTTTGCCATCATCAGTCTCGTGCTGCATCGGTTAGGTCCGATCTACTAGACTGTTGATAGTGGATTGAGTTGTAAGCTAATAAATTTTTACACGAACGTTTCATTAGAGTAGCCAGCCGATGAGTTATCCATACATTGAGCCTCACGCCTATTGTATCAACTTTTCAGCAGATATACATATATCTTGCCCAGCCATTATCCGCTAGCGATCGACCTGGTTCTATTGGATCTGGCATCAAGACCTAGCGGGTTTCGTTTCCCCCATTAGCTTAGCTAGCCGATAAGTTTACTTATATGCCTGCATCTAACACGTAGCTGATAGCAGCCGATGGGTTCACCCGGTCCCTCCGTCGTTACATCTGATATAGCTCTTGTCGTTGCGGTTCTGTTAGCCTCAACATTATACTATCTCAGTTTGGTCCAATTTATCAAGGCTGACTTTAATTGTACTGTTATCGATGGTCGTTGGGTCTCGTACCTTCAGTAGATCGGATCTCACTCCTTACTATTCATCATGTACTCTGTTCGGAGCGTGAGTCGATGAGTCCTTTACTTTATTCCTTGCCATTCGCCTATACCTTCATCGATTTTCTAGCCGATATATAAGCGCTATAGTTGCTATTGGCAACCAGTTGATAACAGGGGTGCATCGGACTCAGCTGATGGCTATCCTAACCCTATCGTTAACCATGATAACAGAAGCCCATATCGGCCTATTGGCTGATTGGCTATGTGATCTAACTCTATCTATCTTCCTTGTTAATTAGAAGTCAAATTAATTGGCACGCTTGTAACTACAACAACCTGACAAAGATACCTCAAAGCCAAAGGATCTGCATTGGAGCGAAGCAGATTTCCTATGTCTCGATGTGTTCGCGTGCATCGCATCAGACCTCCATCAGCTCACGCTCATGCTCCCTCTCGGTGTGCACCTCTACCCAGTCTGATATGCCCCGCGCACGCGTCAACAGCAGGCTTTGGCCTATGGGACTACGCTGAGAGTTTTTGACGCATCAAGACACTAATAGTTTTGGAGTCTCATCGCTCCATTTCAAGGTAAGAAGAACAACGAGCTCTGGCCTAAGTGCCTACGCCATAAGTTTTCAATGTGTCAAGGCATGAATAGTTTTTGAGTCTCGCCACTCCTTTTCAAGGTAAGGAGCGTAGCGAGCTCCAGCCTAAGTGCCTATGCCATATTTTCGATGTGTCGAGATGCAAATGGTTTTCAAGTCTCTCCACTCTTTGTCGAAGTTAGGGGGACAAACCAAAATACAAGAAACATGAAACAATACATTATGCATTACATTTTGCAAAGAAGAAAAGAATCAATATGATGAAATAGATAAAACCAAGGAAACAAAAACTATTCATCAGCCAAAGTGGATGGATGAACGAGAACAACATTCAAAGGAGAAGGTACATTCTCAATAGTGGCTAAGGAATAACGCCTCCTCAAAATAGTAAGCTGACGACTTGACGGCGGAAGTGACTCCTAGAAACTCAAACTCTCAGTGACATGTTCAACACAATGTCATCGAAACTCGAGAACAAAATCGCATAAGCTACCGGTATGTTGCCACCTATACCATTGCAAAAACTTATAAGTAAAAATACATGTGCTAGCATATCACACTTCACTACGTTCCACATTAAAGGAGGAAGCTAAAGAAGGTGAGAACTTCTCGAAGGGGCAATAAGTAATATGCTAAAACAAGTAGTTGAGCTTGCCACCTCAATGACCAGTTGCCGATTTTCGACCATAATTAACCTGCATTCCCAAAATCAACAACAAGTAGAAATAAATAGATAGGTAAAGTCAAATACAAAAGGATGACTCCACTAAGTGTTAATTACATAACATTCTCTTAGAGGCATCCTGCCATCAAAGGATAGAAGTGTTTGAGCTTTTAACAAGCAGCCAAGTTTCACACTTGTGGACTAGATGGGAGGAGATTATCATTGCCTCCTTGAGCCTCGCTAGCATCTTCAGGCAACCATGACTTAGCTTCTACGATAAAATCCCTTAAGAAAGTAAGGGTATCATCATACCCTTGTTTTCTCCAATACAATGCTTGAAAGGCCTTGGTTGTTGGATGGATTGTTTTGCAATGCTGGTCAAAAATTGCTCGATCTACAAACAAGTTAGGGACAATGACCTAATCCAATCAGAGAGCTCATACATGGTACCGTCATTAATAGGCACATTTGGTTCGATACCCAAGCTTTCCAAAGTTTCAACTACCATGTAGCAACCGATGCAAAGGCTTTTTCGGCCGCTATCTAGTTATTCCTGGCTAGACTAAGCCTGCTTCTCATGAGCCTCACAAAGCTCCTTCAACTTCTTGTTTTTGGCTTCTAAAGCAAACTTTTCATAAGATAGACGGACTTTGCATGCATTTGCTACTCAATTGTCTCTGCGCATTCGAAAAGTTTTCGCAATCTCTCGTTCTTTCTCAATAGATAAACTCTTCTTCTCACCAAGAAGAAACCTTTTTTTCCACTCGAGAACCTTCACACACTTGGTAGCAGTGGACAGCTTGGCCTCCTTGGAATCAATAACTCAAGACAAATTGACTTGGTCTTGCTCAAGCTTGGCAACACAAGTGAGCGAAATCTTTGAGTAAGCACAAATGCCCCTAAGAGACTTCTAGGTGACCCCTTGTTGCACGTGCGCCAGATTAAAGGTCTGAAAACCAAAATAAAACATCAATAAAAACTCAAAAGGTACATCTTGAATAGTAAAGACAACATGGAAATAAAGGCTACATTACCTTCATAGTAGAAACTTAGAGAGCGGTCTAAGCAGACATTAAGTCATTGCTTCCCACAAATTCTTTCTCGAGTTTTGTAGAAACAAATGATGGGATGATAGTGATTATGAGCTTTCTGATAGGAGAGCGATATTTCAAGTCACTAAGAGATAAATGCGCCCTATATTGGCTCGTCTCACCAAGATCGTCAAAATTAGTAATCCCCATAAGCGTGTAGCCATCCTAAGCAGCACGTTTTCTAAAGCTAGTAAGAATCTTGGCAACAAGGGCATCTGATACAGAGGGAGACATGGGCTCAAAAGCGGGTGCATCTCGAATAGTTTTTGCTAAGTTGATGTCCCCAACAACATACACACCATCACCTCTAGCAAGATCAACTTCCACATTCCCCCCATCCCCAACTTCCATATTCGGCTCATCCCAAGTAACCTCCTCATTATCAACATTTTCCACTACAACATTTAGACACTTCTCGATGCCTTGGGCAGCTGGATCAATTGGTCGCTATCTCAAACAGGGAGAAGCATTGGGAGGCGATGGAACAAGTTGAGCAAGAAGGTGAGGAAAGGATGAGAGAGCAACGTTAAAAGGCGAAATCATTTTGGAGAGCTCAAAATCTATTTCGGCATCCCTATAGTCATTTGCTAAGGCAACATGGACTAGTTTTCAGTTTGAGGTTGTGAAGGTGAGGCAGTAGCAACCTCCTTTCCTTTAGCAACTCGAATAGATTTAGCCAAAGTGATAGGGTGAGATGACTAGGCCAGCTACTTGGTGGTGTTGTTGGTGGCACCGGTTGAATTGTCACAATCGGCCAAACTCTCATCTTCATACTCAGCAGAGGATGATGGAGTCCACTTCTAGAGGGTATTTTTCTTCTTTTGCTCATGAGCATTGGGCCAAACACGTGGAGGAATTTTGAGATCTCGAGCAGCTAGAACTCGATTTTGGCATATATGTCATTGCACCTTGAAATAACCGTTGTGCTCAGAAGCAACATATGGCCCGATGAATTTCCAAGCAGCTTGAGAAGAATCACTAATCGAAAGCTCTACACAACATAAAAGCAAAACTTAGTGAACAAACACAGGCTAGCAAGAAATAAACATTAAGCAAAAGTAAATTTACTTCTGTGATCATCAATTATGAAAGGATGGAGAATAGAATTCGATTTGGCCAAGACCTCTCTAGGAGGTAGTTGCCAGTTAGTAGCAAGGGGCAAAATCCCAAGGAGAAGAAACTCCTCCACAAGATCTTGAACACTAAAAGAAGATAAAAGTGCATCGAGGTGAGGTTGAAACAAGTCATAATCAACCGATAATGAAACCTCTAGCTCGGCCTTGAAGCTTGAAACCTTCCCAGTGAACTTGAAATAATAAAAATCATTGGATGACGTGTTGACTTAAATCTCATGGTAAAACCATTTCGACCACCAATTAGTTCCCCACATAGTCTGGATGGCAAGTAGGGGCTAAAAACCGCTCCGAGTGGATCATGTCGTGAAGTTGATGTCACCAAACATGGAGTTTTAGGTGGTATAATGCCGGATAATATTGGCAAAGGCGAAATATTGACCGCGAGGAGTGCCCTCACAACTCCACACCATCCAATAGAAAACAACAAGGCGAATGATAGCGTTAAGCGTCAAAAGGCGATACTGCTTTAGTACCTTGAAAACTAGAGAACTACAAGGAAAACAAAGTCCCGCCTTGAAATATGCCTCAAAAACGATGGTGTAACCTTCATGAGTAGAAGATGGGTTGATCTCACCAATAGGTAGCAAGACATCATCATGACTTGAAATGCATAAGTTGGAAACAAGCCAACAAATGAGAGACTCATTGGTGGAAGATGCACGAGTTCAACATCAACACTAGAGCCTCTAACACTCGACTTTGGCTTACTTTCTTGGCTCCTTTCACCATGGTTGAAAGCTAGAAGACGATCAAAAACAAATAGAATAGAGGCTTTTTTTCTATCACTAGATGGCTAGGGTTAGGAGAAGAGCGCAGAAACTAGCAGCACGGCCAATGAGAGTGATTGCAGCCTCAGGGGTCCTCTCCCCTTATATAACCTGTAGTGATGGCAAGAGGGAGAAACGTGGGGAGTCATGGCTCTATGCACTCAGAGGAAGCACACACACACCCTAATAAATAGGGGTAAATGTCAAAATAAAAACAAAACATATAATACAGATAGGTATATAACTAAACTAATAAATAAAAAATAACAAACTCAGATAAATTTGTCAAACTAATACGTGTCTCATAGATAGGTTTTGACCTCGTATCTCGATCTAATAGGAGGACAATGGGCTCCCTGCAAATTAGAGTAAACATGGTTTCGGCTAAAAACACAATTCGTCGTTACCCATGAGGGGTATGTTGTAGCAGGGACTAGGCACTTCACCTCTTATTTGACCAAGACACAACTACATGCCCTTGATTGGTGTGTTTTGACTGGAGGCTAATACATTTCGAGTTTGCAAGCAAATGACCGAACGAAGATCAAGTTGCTCGGGATGGAGACATGTCGATCGACCAAGTAGAATTCGAGCTTGTTATAGAAAGATAAGTGGTACGCGAAGGGCAAAAATGAAGCTTGATGACTACGCTACCTGACATAATATTATCTTGGATGATGTCGGGGGACCATTCTGACCACCCTTAGAGGCTGATACAAGTGGTTCATGGAGTTGTCCAATCATACTGTTATGGTATAACTTCACATATACTTGCTATGGCTATAAAAACTAGCTTGATTATGTAGTAACACATATTACATTTTGCTAAAACAGTAGTAGTGAGAGCCTTTTACTCATATATACCTCATCTTAGATAGGCGGGAGGAAAATATCTCCTCACCTATCTCTGTTTCGTGACCCAATAATCTATCATCTTTTTTTAAGTATAATTGTCGCTTTACATACATCAGTACATGCTCCTTCAGCTAGAAACCCACATAGGAGATGCACTTGCGTAGTTGCGTGGCAAGGGCATAGAGTTTTAACTCCAAGATCCTATATTTGATTTTCAACGCGCTCACGCTTTGTTCTTAATTATTTCACACCAAATTAAACCCATAGATATACCATGAACGCCACAAAAATAGAAAATCTCTTGAGAAAAATATGACACAAACTAAAGGGAATCCACAATGGGGGAAGAAACTTGGCCTAAAGGCTGACATGCGCTGATGAGGTTGACTCATCACATTGTGCAAATCGGTCTTAATTATAATTTTAGATAATAAAATGGTCTCAATTAAGGCACGCAAAGATGTCAGCAACAAGTTTGCAGCATGGTTACAAGGAACAGAAATGAACTTTTCTAGGAATACAGGAAAATTCTCTTGGAATAGATATGTGTAGTACACTTTCCACGTGACCGTATCTAGGAATTAAAGGTCCTCGTACAAAACACTCTATATTTAAAAAAATGCTAAGAAACAAAAGAATAAATTAGTGTTGACGCTGTATCTAACTTAGAAGAATATTTTTTAAATGAAAGCTGAAAAAAGAATAGTAATATGGTGATGTAGTGATTTAATTTTTGTTAAGCAGAAAAATAGAATCTTTAATGCTTGAAACACACATTTATATTATCATCATGAGGTATAGTTTTTTTGGGTGGTTATGATTATCATAAAACACTTATCGGAGCTGAAAAAAACAAACCCATTATAGCCAAAGCAATAAAGATGTATGAGTAAAACTTTTTTAAAATAAACAAGAGGCCTTTAAACATATTAGAATGTGTTGGCATGGATTAAAATATGAAAATTTTGAGCCCCTATTCAGTCGCCCACTTCGCACACCCTTTTGATGCTCTGACACCGATAACTTTTCTATTAGTATTTGAGTCCAACAACACACTTTCCCCTTTGATAATGTACTTGTCCAGTTATTACACTTTTCTTTAGACTACAAGGAGGTTAAATTAAGAATTTGCATGTGACAAGAGATACAATAGGAAGATGAAGAATGTGCCAGAATTTTATTATGAGGCGAAATGAAGTACAGTAATACAAATAGAAACAGCCACTGAGTTGTTGAAGCAACTACCCTATAGTAGATCAGCCCAAGAGCCAGCTGCCACAGCTAACACTATCCTGCAAAACACCTGGAGGAAGCACTAGCAAGACCAACCGCAAGTACATATCATTAAACCATAGTGGATTGTTGTAGCAGATATATGAGGCACCAAGCTCACACCATTTGTCTCTAACATATTTGGGCATCTGAATTGGAGTCATGCACACATCCTAGAAGATCCGAGATTACGCTCGCTCCAAAGTTGCCAGCTAGAGAACTGCACATAGCACAGTGGACCGGGCGGCCGACGGTGCGCCCAGCCTTTCCTTTTAATATATCGATATCAAAGTTCCTTCTTTTATATCTAGTTTTCTTTTTTAAGTTGCTAGATAGCCAAAACCATGAAGGCATCGAATTGGCTCTCACCAGGTCCAAAACTCGTGTGGCAAATTTTGCAGCCAAAGAAGAGAAAATGGCAGGTTTGATGCTCAAATGGGCATAATGGACAAGAGCCTTCATTGGGCCAACCCTGCCGTTGTAAATCAGAAGTTGTCAGACAACACCTATTCATGGCCAACCACATGTGTCCACGTGTTGAACTAGTTTGGCCAAACAAAAAACATCCGGTAATCTGTTGAAGTTTAATAGAGTTCATTCACTGAAGATAGGTAGGAGGTTTCATCTAAGGCGATTGAAGTCGTACGTTGACAAGAATGTCCCAAACCATGAAGCAGTCGATCAAAGCATGTAGGGAGAGGCCCCCTTTGATCTGGAGCAATTGATAGTCTAGCAATATTGCCGGTGTTGTGTGCGTTTCTTCTTGACAAAGTAGAGCGAACTTAGAGCTATGTGACCACTCATCTAGGAGCCAATTGATCATCTACAATTGCACTGTCAGCCCATCGCCAATTGTAAATTTAATAATCATCTAACATTTTAAGACTAACATAACCTTTTAAAAATCATCACCCATTCTCTTTTATTAGGGCTTACTATATAGAGACAACATAGATGAAGTTCAATTGTAAATTTAATAAGAGCGTTAAAACATTCCATTAGCTTCTCATAAGAGTAAATGAGGAGTCTGGTGGTCATCCCACTTGCGTCCAACAATACCACAACCATAGGAGTGCCAAACGGAGGACCATAATTGGAAGTTCTTGATCAAGAAGCCTCCATATTCAACCTTGTCTTAAGAGACCGAACAGCAGTGTCCAACACTAATTTGCCCTTCATCCCAATTGATCAGGATCCATTTGTGCAACTTAATGACCCATGTTTGTCCACTATTACAATTTATTTATTTTAACCAATCCTAAACTTCACTTGGACCATTCCGCACCATTCACATCTTATGATGTACTGTTTCTTCGTTTCATATTATAAATTCTTTTAAGCTTAACCAACCTTATAGAAAAACATAGAAATATTTAAAACACAAAACAAATATGTTATAAAAATATATTCAATGTTAAATTTAATAAAATTAATTTGGTTATGTAAATGTTGCTATATTTTTTATTTTTCTTGATCAAATTTTAAAAAAATAAATTAAAAAAATAAAACGACTTATATAATATGGAATGGATGGAGTAATATCTTATGCATATTATCTAACTAATGCTAGATTTAGAAAAATAGATTTACAAATAAATTCTTCTCAGACTACACTGTTTCGCGTGAAACTCACTTGTCCAAAATATTTTTTTAATACTATGAGAAGTGAGTTTTACGCTTATGAGAAGCTATTGAATCTGCTGGTATTGTCAAACTAGGGTCGCAACTTTGTTTTCTGCAAATAACCGGATTGGATGTTAATCCATCAGTTCATACGGTATTTTGAAGTACGTAATCTAGCTGACGCAGCTGTCGAGTGAGCAAAGCAAACCATGCAATTTTTTTCTCTCAAAAAATTCTCCAATAGAAAACCCAAAGTCAACGCAACGCCGCTGACCATGATCAGAATGATAGCGTTCAAACTATGGGCCCACGGAAGGGCTAATCCAGGAATGAAATGGGCCGGCCCACCGGCCAGAAGCAACCCTTAGCCACCACTACTATATAACCTTGCGAGAGCAGCTTCCCCCAAACCCTAACCGCCGCCACCGCCTCCTCCTTTTCCAAGCAGCTCGCGCCTCCGACCCCTCGCCTCGAGCTCCAGCTCCCCCCAACCCCTTCCACCATGGTGAGCTCCCTCTCACGGAACCCTAGCCGCCTCTCAGCGCGCGCCGGCCGTTCCCTCCTGACGCCTGACGCCGCGCGTGGTGTTGTGTTTGTTTTGGTTGTAGGCGGACGTCGAGGTCAAGGCGGAGGCGGCCGCGGCCGGAGCGCCGAAGAAGAGGACGTTCCGCAAGTACAGCTACCGCGGCGTGGACCTCGACGCGCTCCTCGACATGTCCACCGACGACCTCGTCCAGCTCTTCCCCGCTCGCGCCCGTAGAAGGTAAACGTCGTCGGGATGCCGCAGTTGTTTGTGATTGGGTCCCTTTGATCTGATCTGATGTGTGGTGATGTGTTTGGGTTGCTTGGTTTGGTTAGGTTCCAAAGGGGCCTGAAGAGGAAGCCCATGGCGCTCATCAAAAAGCTGCGCAAGGCGGTGAGTGTTGATATACTAGTAATTTCTTCCGAGTTGATGGAAAAATGTTAGACCTAGTCAGATCTTATGTGTCGCTACTCATCCTGCTGCCTATAATTTTGGAAACTGTAAACGCCCCTTTAGATTTCCTGTTGTGGTGCTACTAACCACCTGTTTAAATATTGCACTCGCTTAAATGAATGCTGCGGTGGGTTGGCATTTAGGTTTTACAATTCGATGCAAATTTGCCTTCAGAATTGTAAGGCTGATTTGACGTAATTTTAGAGGTTGGAATTGTTATTTGCGATAGTGCATTTCTTTGGACTTGATGTGAGTATTTACCAATAAATAAATGATGCAGAACGCTGATTTTTTTATTGTTTTGTTGCATGTTTTGATGTATGGTTCATATATATTTATTCGTTTCCAGTACAAACATTGACATTAGTTTGTTTTTGTGTATTTCGATTGGAATTGTTGAAACCTATACCATGGTTCGTTTCAATGCTTTTTATATCTATCCATACCTTATTTTGTCCTAACTTGAACATGTTGGCAGTAGTTTTGCCACAATTCCTGACACCTCATGTTAGCTTTGCTCTGTGGTCTGCAAAACGCGATATGTTATGACATGTTTATTTTTTGTTATCACTTTGTTTCAGTTGGAATTGCATGCTTTGTATCTGTGCCTCTTAATGGACATTATTTGTTTACACACATTGTTTTCACATCAATGCTTGTTTGCTTGATTTTTTTTCTGCACTGTACAAAGTTTGATTTCTGATATCCTTGGTGAATTATGAATATCACCAAATGATGGGGTTTTAGGTAATTTCTTTACCGCGTAGTTAATACTGGCTGTTTGCTTTTTGTGTTTCATATTTTCATGCTTACATGCTTAGTTAGGCTATTTTGTTCTCTCTGCTTAGTTTGCATTGTAAAGTTTCTGGGTGAAATTTGCTAGGCCCTAGCCCTTTTGGTTCTGAAAGATGTTAGTTGGCAGGCCATTATTCTAGTAGGATAACACTTAGTTCGCATTGAACAAAATGTGGTCCTATTTGGCAGTAATTTTGAAAGTACTGTCTTTACGTTATAGGTTTCTCTTTGGCTGGAAGTTTCATCGTAGTTAGTTATCATGTTGTGATGTATACAGTCCAAATAGGAACTGTTGCTTTTTATGGGCATGTTTGCTAAAATGTGATTTGTTGCTAATAGATTGAAAGATTTCATGCATTCTGCTAAATGTTACTAATTTAGAACACTCTGATGGCCCTTGCTCTGTGGCCTTGCCACTGTTCAGCAAAGTATCTGAGTGAAGCTTTGTATGAGCTTGAAGTATTGAATTAGTTTAGTGCATTCCTTTGAAGTATTGTCTTCAATATTCTCTGCCTTTACTGGTTTTTTTGTCATTTTTCAGACAACTGTCTTGTTCTTTGTTAGCTTTACACCCCCCCCCCCCCAGTTCATTCATTTAGTCACTGTTTTTGTCTAGTAGCTTGCTAATCTTGTTCTCTTGTAAAATAATTGCAAACAGAAAAAGGATGCACCTGCTGGTGAGAAGCCAGAGCCTGTGAGGACCCACCTCAGGAACATGATCATTGTGCCTGAAATGATTGGAAGCATCATCGGTGTGTACAATGGCAAGACCTTCAACCAGGTTGAGATCAAGCCTGAGATGATTGGCCACTACCTCGCAGAGTTCTCCATCTCATACAAGCCAGTCAAGCATGGTAGGCCCGGTATTGGTGCTACCCACTCCTCACGGTTTATCCCTCTCAAGTGAGAGATCATACTCTGCAGCTGTTTGGGCTTCCAGTATGTAGCTTGAGTTGTCAAACTTGGAACTCCAAAAATACCTTATTATTAGTGTGTCCACTGAGCAGCGACTTTTTGAACCTTGATAATCTGATGTTATTTCCCCTGAGATTTTCAAGTATTTATTGCAATTATCGTCCATTGAACCATTGGCTGTCATGCCTGATGATGAGGTTTTAACCTACACATGAACCAATGATTCTAGTGGATACGGAGTAGATTTACTCTCCTTTTTACAAGCACATTTCTTTTTCCCATCCATGACCAACTTTATCAAGCTCAGGTCAGACTAAGATTTCTTAGCTTGTCCTGAAGATTGTGCTTGTTCACTCCCAGATCTGCAGTGCAGGCCTAAGGGTTGCAAACATTCATCAACAACACACTCAATTCTTGCACTGATACACTGGAAAACATCCTTAAACTATCGGTTTGGGAGGTGATCGGAAAGTTCATTTTCTGGCACAACCCTCATCACTGTAGCTATCAGATGAAAGCATAATATACGAAGTCCCATTTCCAATTGTCCTTATGGCCATGGTTGCTATACCCTGTATAGGCACAGTTTATTCCTGAGCAGTTTTCATTGAGGCATAAAAATTTGTGAACATTAAGCATAGAACACATCGATAAATCATATTTCGAAGCCCATGCTCGTCATATTAGCTCTGAATTTGCCGGATATAATCAAGGCAAGATTTAGATTTGTTCACCCTGGTGGAGGCTCTGAATTTGCCGGATGTACTTATCAAGGTTAGATTTAGATTTGTTCACCCTGGAGGAGATTTGAGCTCGCATAAAATCACATGAGCACGCGCGAGTTCCAGTTAAACAAACAGCCAAATATAATTAAGCTTAATCCTGGCCGAAATTATTGTTTGATCAGCTCAATCGGTTCTGCCAATTGACAAGCTAAGTTGCACGGCTGTACATGCTTAGCACCACTAATCATCGGCGCTCTTTGTGGGAGGTGCATTTAATGCCTTAATGACTTTGTTGATTTGATTTCCCTTCATGTGGTGTTGTCAGAGACTGATCGAGACAGATTAGCATCTGTCAGCTGCTTTTTGTTTAACTGAATATATGGTTCATCTGTGAAAACACCATGCGTGGATGGAATTAAATTGGATTCGGTCAATGTTTCCAGCTAGTTTCTCTTGGGTGTCATGAGCACCTCCAGGTAGATCACCTCACATGATCAGCCTATTTGATCTAGGGTTGGAATTTAGCATGAGCAAGTGTTTAGTATCTTGATTTGGATATTAACCTACCAGTTTAGAGTCAGTTTGCGGCTGCAATGCGCATCGCTTTATTTTATTTTTATAATGTAAAAGAAGTATTGAAAAATCTCGAAATCTATTGGACAAATTAGATTAAGTCACAATGGTTGTCATGCAACATTCCACCCACCGTTGTATTATTCGGAATAGGATAGCGCCTAGCTATCTACATTTATAATTCGGTTAAGGGCTAAGTTTCATATAAATTTTGCAAGAATTTTACGATAAATAGTTAATTTCTCTCGGAAACGGTTAAAAAAACACTTTTTTTCCAAACACCGAAGGATCAGTGTTATCGTGACACAGTAACAAGCAGATCACGTGAATCGGTTGGTGACAGAGGACAATAAGGGCCCAAGAAACGCGCTTAACCGCACGTTGATCGCTCAGAAACGAAATGCAGTTAGCTACACTAATCATTGATGTTTACCCGTAGAATTCGCAATGATTTAGCAGCTTAGATCTGTTCATTCCCCTCGAACCACACTCATGCTTCGCGCCTACACATCAGATGGCAAGAAACAGACTAGGAATTGACGAATTGTGTGCGTTAAATTGCAAAGAAGAGAAAACAGGGGATTAACCCTGCGTCATTAACAACTAAAGTTACGGAACCGAGTGTAAGTTGGTTTGGTTTCGTGTAGAAACCTATACATCTGAATTTAAGGCCGTTTGTGATAGGTTTGAGTATACGCATGTATTTATAAGAATAAGTACATATATATTTATGGTGGTTTTCGGTGTATAATGATAAGTGTATAATTATATATACAAGTTTGTAGCATGTTTCGAAAAAAAAAACCAAACTTACTAAGTACTGAATCAAATATCATATGCTAGTCACAAATTTGACATTACCCAGGAAGCTGTTCCAAGACAAGTTCAGATTTCAGAATCCTATTTGCATTTGCATTTGCATTTGCATCTGCAGTGATGCTGATAGATACAAATGGATGATTAAGCTAGCATCAGGGATGGGGATTGGAGGTGGCTTGCTGCACTAGCGAGAGGTCGTGCGGCTGCGCGTGGTTGTGCTCGTTCTCGTAGGTGACGACCACCATCGCCGGGTCGCTGCGACACCTCTCCACGTGCTTCCTCGCCGGGCAATCCTTCTTGCTGCTGCACCTGTAGTATCCCCTGCATCAACCAACAGAATCTCACCCTGATTAAATTTCTCTCTTATTTTTCATCTCGACATTTCATCATGATCATCCATATATCTTTGTGACAAGTTAGGAGCAGAGTACAGGGTACAGATTGCATTGGAATGACAAAGAAGTTGATTTAGTAATTGTTGAGATGAACAAGAATTATGAAAAACGGTATTTTTTGAAGATGAAGATGAGATGATTGTTCTTAAGTTGAAACTATTCATAGTAATTGGAATGGCAGAGAAGTTGATCAGAGAATTATGAGGATCAAGAATCGAGATGATCAAGAATTATGAGGATGACATGATTTTTGAGACGATTAATTGTGCTTAGTAATGCAACATACTACCTTGGATGAGGAGAGCCTTTGATTGGTTTCTGACCATACTTTCTCCAAGAGTAATTATCCGAAGGTATATCTGCAACCTTGTCGCTGATCGCCGGCACCGTCACCACCTTCTTCTCCCTCGATTTCCTGCAAAGAAATCAAGAACAGAGTCAAGATCATGGCGGAGATGGAGAATCACTCACTTCACCGGCCAAGAAACGGTGTGCAGATTGACACTTGCTTCTTTGGGCAATGGCATTTGCCGCCGGCATCGTCGTCGGCCTTCCTGGCGCACGACGACGGCTTCTTGGGCGCCGCCGCGGCGTCGGACATGCTGATCAGCTGGCTGCTGATGGGGGTGAAGAAGGAGGGCGCCGCCGACGAGGTACAGACCGAGTTGTCGAAGCTGAAGCTTATCACCTCCGCCCCGCCGCCGCCGCCCCTCGGCATCTCGATGTGGAACTTGTCGCTGATCGGCTTCTGCTCAAACTGGAAGCTCTTCATCTGCTGCTGCTTCATCGGCGGCAGGAATTGGATGTGATTTGCAGAGGAGGAGCTGTTCACCATGGGTGCAGCTCCGAGATTCGAGCCGTTCTTGGCCGCAGCCATGGATGGAGCAGGAGCACCGCAACTGTTCAAATCGAGGAGCGGCGTCTCAAGAAACAAGCTCCGGTCAACCACCGCCGGCGTAATCTTGGCAGCGGAAGAAGCCACAGCCGCCGCCTCCGCCGCCATCACCGGCTCCTTTTCTTGGCCGCTCGGTCTCACCGCCGTCGCCGTGGACGGCGGCGCAGGAATAGTACTACTGGGAGCGGGAGATCTCGCCGCCGCCAATGGGTGGTCCATTAGGCAGCTCGGATCAACCGACGGTGAGCTCCTCCTCTTGCCAAGCCTCGCCCTCGCATGGCCGACCCTGTTGCTGAGGATGGTGACCACATTGCCGAACCGGGACACGGCCTCGTCAGTCTCCGCGACGGCGGCCATCAGCCGGAACGGGTCACCGGACTGGGAGAGGATCGCCACGAGCTTCTTGGAGCTCTCCACCGCCGCAAGGTTTGCCTCCTCCACCCCATCCATGGCGAAACGAACACTGAACAAGAATTATCACCAAGAATTCAAGCCACCACCACTCAACTTGCTGCAATCTTGGTGGTGCAATGGAACAGTGAGTGTGTTTGAGCTGAGAAATCAACGATTTCTAGCAGAAATAAGCAGATCATATGTAACTGAACTGATCAAAGATGAAGAACAGTTTGACCATGGATCAGAAGGTAGAAACATATACAGGAAAAAGAAAAAGAAAGGAGTTTGTAAGATTGGACCGAATGGATTTTCCTATAAATTTAGTGAGAAGAGAAAGCCAAGATTGCAAGAATGGTGGCGTAGGAAAAAGTTTATGAATAGATCTTAGTGAGATTTTATAGAGCAGTAGCATATATGATGGCAATCTCATTGGGTCCTTCCCTTGTGCAGGAAGTAATTCGGGAGTATAGTATTCCATCTAGAGTGAGAGGCACCATTGGAACAAACTTTGGCAAAGTCAACGAGACTGCTCCTGATCAAATGATCACAGCCGTTGGTAGGATGGACGGCTGGATGCTATTTGACTTTGCCTTTGTGTAATTCACTTTTTTTATTAGTAAGTAACATCGAAACAGAAGTATAAAGTATGGACATTGGGACAACATTTTCCGTAGTTTTTAAAAGTATTTTATGCTGGTCTATCAAGTACAGTGACTTCAAAATAAGTTGATGAGCTCATAAACATTTTCCTTTTTAAACCATTATAGCTGTTTTATTTATAGGATTATTGTAAAGCCCATTATTTTTTAAGAAAATTAATTTTAAAAATTATATTTAGTAGTACCATTAAATACCCTTTTCACTTTTAAAACTGTAAAATTCAGAAAATTTTTGACCGTGTTAACAAATAATTTTCTTTCCATCCGAAAATTTTAAATTTTATTTTTAGACCAACCGCTCGGTGAATATTTTATTTCCTATTTAATATCCTCTCAAGCCATAGTTTAATTCTTCCTCTCACCTGTATGCGGATCAAACCACATGTCATTCTTCTCACCAAAATTTAATCAAGTGCGAACGAAAACAGCATAACTGAGATTCTCTCCCAGCCTCTTCTCTTCCATCCCTTCAAGCAGTACAAGCAAAATAGCATCACATGTTGTCCCATCCATTCTTTAGTCTACAAAGCATGTGAATCCTATACTCGTGAAGTCATTCTCTACTACCAAACACACAAGCAAGACAAGCAGCAAGATAGTCAATGCACGTACGATTCATCCATCCATTAAAACTCTCACATGAATTTACTCTACCCAAACCATCATTAGCTAGCATTAACTCAACATCATTTTCCTTTTCACATGAAGCCCTTACTCTAGCAGCACCTGAAACAGTGAGAAACCGGCCAAGCGGAGATGACGGCGAAGCAGGTTAGTGAAGCGCCCATCATGGCGACTACGAAAGAACAATCAATTACATCATACGATTTGCAACACCGTGCGGAGACTCATCATCGCGTTGTTGTTGTAAGGCGGTGAAAATGGCTACAAAACCCAGTTGGCCGCTATTGATGGCTTTCATCCTTCTCTGAACTATTTCACTTTTTTTTGAGCCACTGAGTTTCCTTCATAACGCCTTCTTCACTTCGTTGAGCCCAACCGACTACCCGAAAACACCGTCGTCGCTAGAAACAGAGCTGACGTCACCATTGTTACCTCAGTTTCTCACCGTGGCTAAAAGTAGCTGCCACCCTTCCTCTCTTTCCCTGCACATCCTTCTTGTAGTTCACTAGAGACCACCCACCGAGCCACAATAGTGCTCCCTGAACCTCTAGAGCGCCGCTACTTGCCATGCAAGCACCCGTCGAGCTCGTATCCTAGCCTTGTTGCGCGCGCCCGAGCCTCCAGCCACACCACCACCACAACCACCATCGTCCTTGGCTCTGGCCACTAGCCCGATGGCACCCCTCTTCTCGAGCCGCCGCCACACCTAATCGAGCCAGGCGCCATGCGTGTACGCTTCCGGGCGTTCACTGCCACTTAAGGCATCAGCCGCCCTCGAAGTGCCGCCGCCACCCTCACCACATCGCATGTGAGTGTGCTCTGTCCAAAGAGGAAGAAAACGAGGAAAGAACAACTGAGAAGAAGAAAAAAAATAGAGAAAAAGAAAAGAGAGATAAAGTAAGTGGGACCTATGTGGACCTCACCCTTTCTAGCCGACCTCATGGACTCGGTCTACCATAGACCATGCTCTCCCTATCATTGATGTTCGGGCCCCACTTGTCAGCCAAAGGAATATTTTTGGAAATATTTTTTTTCAAAGACTTTTTATTTTTTTGAAAAATTTTTAAACTTTAAAATTTCATATTTTTTATCTGTAACTCCGTTTGACCTTATTCTAATCCTAATTTTTTTCTAAAATCCTCTTCTACGTAATGGCCTATTATTTTTTTATGTTTTGTTACTTTTAATGGTATATGTTTGTATTTCTCGCGTATCATGGTCGTGACTGAAAAAGTGTTCGCGCCGGATTTCATCGCACTAGAACCTATAGCGCACTAGGGCAATCCATTCCTTGACCAAGCTTGACATTATATTTATAAATTAATTTGTTTATGACAACATATTGCTTGGATTACACTTTAATCATACTTGACATCGGTTTGCATGAAACCAATAGACTTACCTATTAGTCGTACTTTTATTATATAGAATATTAATGACACCATTTTTATTAACTCTACCAAATAATCACCAGTATCATCATCTTTTGGATGCGATTATCGAGGTGGTTGTTTAGACCACTTATGATTGTGATGTCATTTGGAAACCTAGGAATTCTAAATATTTACTTTAAAATCTAGTATGATGTCGGCTTGTTTAGAAAATAAAAAAAATTAGTACTTAGATGGTACGGAGTCAGTGCCTTTGTGACTTGGCTATGTATTATCATTAAGAACCGATTCTTTTAGAAAAATTATTCAAACATATTACAGTGCGACCACACGGATGTTATAAGACACCCCTGCCTAAGTAATTAGTTATCACATGGAAATATTGTCTGTCAATAATTGTGGGACACTGGGATGAGGAGATGTCGTTGTGGATCGTACTACCCGAGATAGATATTACTCTAGCCTCTTTTAAAGTGATTGGATAGGTGGAAACATCCTCGGTGTGTCTTGAGTAGATGAGCACATTAAACTTATCTAATACTCAATTTTGATATATTTAATTCAACTATATGACATGAGATATTTATGAGATATTTTTAGAAAAGGCTTGTAGTATGTCCTCCTTTGCTAACCGTGTTTGATCATCACGTATTGTGTAAAGAGAGAAGTTTATCACGTGTGGGCTAAACCCTAAAGCATACAACCTCTGTAGAATTTAACTGAACTATTTAAACATTCATACCTACGATTATGGATAGATATGAGGTGTTTCTTATAGCGTAGTTTTATTTTTACTAAAATTTGGTAAACACAGTTGTTGGGATAAGAACCATTTTCAGAGTCCACCTGTGTAGAAAACGGTCAACCCTCATGGTTATGAACAAATCTGTGTAACCTAAGGGATCTATTAACACTATAGTGTTATAGTACCAAGAAGACGAAACTTATACTATGAAAGTTTGATAACTATGAGAAATAGTTAAGAGATGATATTTGATAATTGATAAAAAGGCAAAAGGAAGCTAATAAAAGAAAGATAAGAAAATATTGAATATTACTCTTACTCCTAATTACCGTAGTAATAAATTGTTGCAAAGTAAATTATCATATGGATTGAGGTGTAAGTTTTTTTTCAATAATTAAAATTTTGACTCACTAATTTTTGTAAAATAAGTCCTTTAAAGAAAATACCACTTTCACATATGAAAACCTTAGCCTCACTTATTAAGCTAAAACATATCATCTTTTCCTCTGGTACATAAAGTACTCACTCTTGCCTATGTATAGAGTTTAAAGAAGACGACGTAGACCTGTGCACCGAGAAGTTTCTCTAGTAACAGGCCGAGTAGAAATACTTCTAGCGTTTTAAGCATAGCATAGTTTCTAAGTCATGCCTATGAAACAAATTCCACAAATTAGTTGACTAGGTGCTATACCTAGTACTCAAACAGTTAAGTTGCTTTTCGCTGTCAGCTTTCGCTTAGTTGTTGTCATTGCTTTTACCTCCTATGTTGTGCTGCCTATCTAGTGTTTTAGTGTTTTTCTATGATGTTAAAGATTATTTCTATTAATAAAATAAAAGCTATCTTAAGACTAGTATAATATTTATAGATAATTAAATTGATGCATGATCTATATTAATCTGTATTTTACGGCTAGCATAAGTCTTTGATAAAAAATCAATAAAGGCATTATTTTTAGTGAAACTAAAAATCAGTAGTATTTAGTAAAAACTGGATTGAATAAGTCGCTTTGGCTGTTTTTTTTTCCAGCTCACTGGCAGAATGGATCAGCATTTTGGAAGTCAACAGAAATTTCATTCGTTTTTGTTCGGTGGAAATACTATATCATCGGCTAGTTGTTCAACTCCAGCCGTCATTTCCACCAGAGTCAGTCACAAACAACTCCATATAAAATTCTCCGTATCTTTGATCGAAGCCAATCTCCTTTAACTGATGATCTGATTGAATACATAACATAATTTGAACTCATAAATATACCCCAGGTAAAGAGAAAAAACTTAGCACACTTACACGTTGTAAGATACAATAACAATCAATCAAAGTGTAGGTTTCCTATTAAACTGTTGAACAGTACAGCTTATCTTCGTATGAACAAATCAATTTTTTAAAGATAACCTTCAGTTCAATAAACTTCGAGGTTGTTTTGGAAGGCCAAAATTACGGCCCATTTGTAGAGATAAGGCTGAGATTTGTGCTTTGACAAGAAAAAGGCCTGAGAGGCTGAGAGATGTGCTGTAGAAAATTTTGAGCCTAACAAGAAGCAGGCAAGCCGAAAAGGCCCAAATTTAGCCTCAAGCAGCAGCAAAAGGCCTCGTGCACTCAGTGGACTCGCTACTTCACTGAACCCATATATGCAAGCTTGCAATGAGGTAACTTCGTTGGCTGTAGAGTTTAGAAGTGGAATCCAACGGTGTAAGCTTGCGTCTGATCGTCTTGAAGTGGCTGAAAGTTTGAAGATTGAAAATAAGTGTCATTATAGCATGGTGCTCCAGGAGATTAAAGTGAGGTCAGATTCTTTAGAATTTGTGGATTTCTGTCATGAAGTCCGGGATTCAAATAGTGAAGTTCATATGTTAGCTAAGAGTGCGTGTTCATCAATTCCTGGCAGGTATGTTTGGTTGCTCAGCCCTCCAAGGTTGTGTTTTATTCCTCGAAACATCATTGGTGGATGCATAATCTATCAGGTGTCCATAATTACATGCACATATACGCGTGTTTGTGGTTCTTTTTTTTTTGAAATTTATCCTCAATTTTCTTGTTAGAACTATATCACTATGTAGTATGGCTGGACGTGTGCGTGTTCTGTAATTGAGATTGGAAAATCACGATAAATGCCCCTAAATTTTGAAGTACCAGTTGTGAAAAAGTGGAGACAGTTTTCAACCCCAAATTACACGTCATTTTGGCACGTTTTGGTGCGCCGTTATTACTCTACCATTGTGGCCATCTTCTATATTCACTACGGCCATTTCTAATTAAAATATTTTTTTTGGTTTTCGTTATTATGTTTTTTAGCTGCATGTTTTGTAAAAAAATTCTATATAAAAGTTATTTTAAAATATTAAATAAATTTATTTTTTAAAAATTTATAATAATTAGAACTTAATTAATTATATATTAATATCTTTTTTTATTTTACGTATCCTAACTTTATCTTCATCTCCGTTGCAAAACAACACCATCTGCATCTCTCTTTCGACGCCGTTTTGGGTGACGGGGCAGGCGGGCACATGGTGTTGCTGTCCAATCGGATCTGCTGAGATGATGGATGTGTGGGTACGTCGGCTGAACACGGGGAAGACCAGTTTAACATGCAGGTGTCCAAAAATCCAAATGGTGGGAATGGACGTTTCTCTCTTGTCCGGAATCACCCAACATTAAGGTGGCACGGCCGGACATGATTGGCATTGTCAAGCAAACTATGGTGAAAAAAATGCCATAAAGTGTAGGTTTCTTGCTTGGAGAAAATAGGATTCCTGTGGAGAAATTTTGAGGCATTGTGTTGTGTAATAGGTAGATCTTTTTGACATAGTGACACTAGAGAGTGGAGGGTGATGGTTGGATCAGTTTGGTTTGCATTGCAGTGTGGATGAAATGAGTGTTAAGATCCTCGTTACCATGGCTATGTACATCCTTGATGGTGTAGATCTAAAAAAATCCTCGTTACCAAATGCGTCGAGATGATATAGGAGGGATGAAACTGTGGCTCACCAGTATGTGACAACAACGAAAGACAGGTAAGATCCTACTAGTATTCTGTATGCTATAGATTTTTTTTCTGTTTCTACATAAAATTAAACTATTTTATATGAAATTTATATAAGTAAAAGTTTAACCAGAATATAGGAAACACGCATTGTTTGGAAACATAAATATGTGATCAGCGACAAATTATTGATCTTTCCATCAGTTATCGACAAAAACCAACGAAAAGTTATTTTTAAAAAAATAAATTAAACTTGACTGATTTTATTGAGCGGTTTCTAGATGCATACTACCCGGCTTTCTAATAGCCATGAGTGTTGCATGTGACATGAGTAATTGAGCACACGCCCAACGCTAATGCGCCATATTTCCTCTTTGTCAGACACTCACGATCCATCGCGCTTGCCGCACATTAATTCCACCGCCTTTGATCTACCGATGATACAACAAGAAGCCGCTTTCCACTTGATGTCAATGGAGCTGCTCATTAAATAAAGCCTCTTGCAACTTATAGTCCTATTGTTTTTCTTATACGGGTGATTATTCGTACAATTTATTAATAAATAAAAATAATTTAAAATAATATATATATATACTGATTTAAAAGTAAATATTGTAAAATAAACTATGATCAAAAAAATATAAAATTAACTTTTAAAATTTAAATTTTGACTTAAACGATGAGTCACCAATGCCAAATCTTCAGAATTTTGGGTCTTTAGTTCTTTACTCAAAGAAAAAAATTTAAAAGATAGAAAAAAAACCACCCAAATCTTTCCCCTACTCGTCTCCTCCAGCTAGAATCCGCAGCTCCTAGATCCACCTGACCTCCTCCGATCGCAGAGCCCGACAAGAGCAAGCCCGCACGACGCGAAGCCCCCAATCCCACCGCCTCCTCCTCGTCTAGGGTTCGCCTTCGCCATGGCCGCCTCCACCGCCTCCTGGTCGCGCTACGGCACCGTCCCGGCGGCGGCGGCGGCGCCGCCCCCGAAGCGCGAGGAGGTGGTGGACGGGGATGGGGAGGTTACGGCGCCGTCGCCGTCGCCCGCGACGGCGGCGGAGGCAGGGGTGGCCTTCTTCTCCCGCGCGCGGGCGGTGGCGGGGGCGGCGGCGGGGAGGCCGAGGGCGTGGAGGGAGGTGCTCGACGCGACGGCGTTCTCGCGCCCGGAGAGCTGCGGCGAGGCGAGGGCGCGGGCGCGGCGGAACCTCGCCTACTTCCGCGCCAACTACGCGCTCGTGGCGCTCGTACTCGTCTTCCTCGGCCTCGTCTACCGCCCGGTCTCCATGCTCGCCTTCCTCGCGCTCTTCGTCGGCTGGATCGGGCTCTACTTCGGCCGCGGCGACGGCGAGCCGCTCGTCTGCCTCGGGCGCGAGGTCGACGAACGCGTCGTGCTCGCGGTCCTCTCCATCGCCACCGTGCTCGCCGTCGCGCTCTCCCGCGCGGGCCTCAACCTGCTCGTCTCGCTCGTCCTCGCCGCCGCCGTCATCGGCGTGCACGCCGCGTTCCGGATGAACGTTTACCTCGACGAGAGGGACGCATACGACGGCTCAGGCTCATCCTTCATGGGGAGCTAGTATGGCGGCTACGCGCTCCCAAGATGAAGCATCACCACACTGAAATGAGATGAGATGAGACGAGGAAGGTGTTCTTTTTTTCTTCTGAGTACTCTTGATGTGGTTCTGATCTGTGCTTGTGTTCTTTGATTTCCGTAGCTCGCAATGTTGTGTATAGATTTTTCGTTTTGATTTTTGAAGGGAGTTGTTGAATTTTTTTTTCGATGTAGTATGCTCATTTGGGTGAACTTTTTTGGGCTGGTTGTGATGATTTGAAGCAGCTTTGGAGGAATATTTGTCATCCGAACTGTAGATCATTATTCCTTCCCTCCCCCTCAAACGAAAATTCTAGGCTTGTGAACTGAACATAACATCAAAATGCAATGCATCGAATGTTCATATGAATAAACCAACAGGTCAAGAAAAGGAGTTACTTTGGAAAAATTAGCTGTGATCAAGTGGCAACTGACTTCGAAGCGGGGCGTGTGTGCCGAGCTCAAAAGGTATAATATTGCCAGTTTGCCAATACACAACTTTGGAAAACGAGAATTAATTCTGATGAAGCTAATCCTCACCCGTATGAAGTACAAAAAAGGCACCCATTTTTCATCCAAACACCATGTAATCATCTTGCAGTCATATTAATAACAGGTCTACTGTTCACAAAAGCTTTGTATCCCCCAGTGCTGACTCTCTTCTGAACTTCTATAGTTCAATGAGAAAATTCTTTGCACCAATATCTTGATGGTATCAGTCCTACCAGCAAGTTAGATGTGCAAAAGGTAATTCATGTATGTAACCGTCCCAGAATTACTTTTAGAGCCAATTGCTCACAAAATATAGACATTAATGCTTAATTAGTTCAGCCCATTTGGACGAACCAAAAAATGACGGCGATGCAGTGAAGTGAAGCAACTCAACGCTTGGCTTCGATGGCTTGCTTGAGCTTCCTCCCGAGGGCATAGGCAAGGGGAGGTGGCACGGCATTCCCGATCTGCCTGTGCTTGCTCTGGATGCTGCCAGCGAAACGGTAGCTATCGGGGAAGCCCTGCACGCATATAATAGTGACAGTGTCATGTAGGAACAGATCAGAAGATTCGGAAAAAGAGCAACAGAATTGCAGATGCAATAATGGATGGCATAACTAGAATGAATGCATGTTTGAACAGGTTCAAGAAGGAATGGACGAGGCAGTTGCGATGAAAAGAGAGATGATAATATATCTATGGTTTCTGGTTAAACAGCTCAGTCTAGTGCTGCAACACCGATTACTCAAAATATACTATAATTTTTTAAGGATAAAAGTATAAAATCTAATCTGTCTTAAAATAAAATAACCTACTGCTCAATTAAATACCACTAGTAGTACTACGAATCTAAGACAAATCTGTTCAAATTCGTGGTGCTAGATGATATCTAATACATACTAATTTGCTATATTTTAGGGTGAGAAAATACTACAAATTTTTTGTTTCCGTTAGTGAAGGATGTTAGTTAAGCTTCATCAACCTGTTGCAGCTGTGAATGTGAATGTACGGGGGAAGGAAAGGATTACTGTGAAGGTAGTTCACCTGGGATCGAGCACATTCACGGACAGTGATGATCCTGTCCTGCGCAGGATGGAAGCACATGCCGACCTTCCCCATTGGCTGAGGATCTGTTACAGAAGTGGGGAAATTGCCCTCCCAATCCAACCTACCGTACAGCCCTTTCCACTGATTGTGCCTTTTGGCTGTGTTGGGCAAGCACCAAGGGATCAAGTCTACCATTTGCCCTGTGGACAGCTTCACCTGTACTTGCGCGGTGAGAGGTAATTAGCGTTTACAGAGTTAAAGTAAACAGCAGGCAGGCGAAGTTAATCAAAGGGCCAAAATGTTAGTACCTTTTCGTCTGGCAGGTCATGCCAGTCACAACCTGGGTGCTTTGGAATGTGCTTGCACCTTATGAGATTCAGTTCACTCATCTCTTTAGATATGTGGTCATTCAGTGAAACCATGTCGCCTCTAATCTTCTTCTGGAACCAAGACACGGGTCTGCTTCCGTACTGCAGCACATCATACAAAGGAGTTAATTCAACTGACACAAAGCGGCAGCTTTAGAACAGAACTGAACTTGGCGAGTGAAGCTAGTGTGATATGTAGGGTATACCGGAATTGTTGGTTTGCCTGCGCCATTTTCCACAGGAGGTAGATCCCCAATTGTATCTCGAACTGTAATTGACCGGAAAGGGGCTCCTGCTGCGGTGCTCTTGACAGCTGCGTAGTATTTGCCGTCAGGCACAGTTATTTTGAGTTCGGGGCTAGCAAAGACGTGCATTGGTTCAGGCCACTCCGGAAGAGTCTCTCCAGGTGAAGCAGCCCAAATGAATGCCCTTTTCCTGGACTGCGCAACACCATAAGCCCCTGCCTCTAAAATTCCAAATCGGACCTACGAACATGTAAACAAGGTTAGAATGTATACAGAAATGGAGATGCTATAGCACAAGCACAAGTCATGAAGAGGAAGTGTCAAGCACCTGGTATCCCATCTCCAGGAGTGATGCCAGTGTCAATCTGAAGGTCTGTCCTTTGTTGAAAGAAACAAAGTTCCTGACATTCTCTAAAAGAAAGAATCTAGGACGGAGATACTCCGCAAATGACAGGAATGCTAAGATCATCTCGCACTGGACTTTGCTCCAGGGACTTTGATTGAATCTGTTCATCCGAGAAAAACCCTATAAAAGGATAGGTAAAAAGGTCAGTCAATTGGCTTGCAATGTTTAATGTGTTGTTAACAGCTTCCTGGTATACAGGCAAAAGCCACATAGCACTTCACCTGACATGGAGGACCACCATTTATGAATTCCACTTCACCAGGAACGGGGAGATTCTTAATCTTGTCCTCAGAAAGTTTAGCTGCTCGTTCAGCAGCCTCAGAAGTGGAGATGCAGTCATCAGGATCACCACACTTATCCATTATTGCCCTGCATGATCATACAGAGAGACCAGTTGAAAATACAACTTACAAATATATGATAAGCATATCAAAAGAGGGTAAATAAAGACAGCGTACTTCAGAATCACATTGCAGTTCTCGACAAATACCGCAGCTTCTGGATGGTTTTCACCAAATGCTTCCCCAGCAGGTTCTTCATATTCAATAGCCCATTTAGTACGTGATACTCCTGTACAATCCAATGGTCAGAAGGTAACTGGAGATCAAGATGTTCCTATGAAGCAACATCTACATGAGCAAAACATACCTGATCGCTGCAATCCTTCAGATAAACCTCCACAGCCAGCGAAAATGTCAAGCGTTGCAAGACAGTTCTCTGATTGCCCATCCTTTGGTTTGTCAGAACCACCTAGCTCAATGTCACAAATTTGCTTTCCTTTATTATTTTTTGAAGCAGGTATCTTCCTTGTCAGTGACACAAGTTTAACATTGGGAGGTAGCTGGTTAAAGATCATGCAAGATAAGCTCAGTCAACAATATGAAGACATCTCCCAGTGGAAACGATGCAGAGTAATTAGGGATTCTGAAGAACAATTTGGCAGTAACTGACCTGTTTGAGAGCTCCATTAACAGGATCATATAAATATTCACAACAAAAGACATGTTCAACCACCACTGGAAGATTTGAATTTGGAAGGTCATCCTTCAGTCGAACCTCACATTTTCCCTCTATCATCACCACAGGTACACTCGTTATATCTTCACTGTAGTACACCTGGATCAAATTACAAAGAACACAACAATCAAATACCAAAGGCCAAAAAAGATAAGCCTGGGTGAAATCACAGTATTGCCAATGATGCAGACAATGGACAAAAAGGTAAACCTCTCTGATGTCTGATGAGTAGGCTTTTGTTGATGAAATGTCATCAGGACGGTAAAATTTTCTTACTGTAACTTTTGTCGATTCTGGATTAGCTTTCCTTGATCCAGGACCATGGAAACTCAGCAGATGGCATACTGCATAAGGTTTTAGACCCACATTCCTTCCAGCCTTGTAGGTCTCATGGCCCTCCCCTTGGGAGAAAAAATCAGGCCTGATATACAGAAAGTCATGGATGTCATACGTAATATTCTGAAAGACAAAGCTGGTCTCAGAAAGTATCTTAAATTCATTGCCGGCTGGTTTTCTCTCGCAAGAGCTACAAATGCCTGTGCCATTTCCAATTTTATCATACGGAAGGGAGAAGAAGCCACCTTTCTCAGGCCAGTATAAGCTTTTGCAAAAATATTCCACTGGCAGACCCTTCCTTTTCCTCTCCTCTGCCTTGGCCTTTTCAATTCTATTAGCTTCAGAGTTCTCTTTTCTGTACTTGTGGCCCCAAGGCAGAGATTGGATATTAACAGTCACCAACTCTTTGATGTCACTTACTTTAAATTCTAAACAGTCATTAGTCAAGAAAACCTCTCTTTCATTTGCAGCATTGCCAAGAACAGTCTGTGAACCTTCTTGCAGAATTATCCCATGAACCATGTTTTTACCATCATGTTTCTCATACATATACTCAATAAAACACATGATAGTTTCTCCTGAATCATCTTCTGCTGTGACTGCCGCACCAACAGAAATAATGAGGTCTTGAACCCTAACACATTTATACAGAACTTCTCCTGACACTGTTTTTCCAGCTGTTTGACCTTCCCATTTGGTTTCCTTGCCAGTATCTGCTGATGACTTTCTAGACCGTGTTGATGGTGGGGTCCTCGTGGCATTCTCATCTTCAACATTTACCTCCTCTTCAGCATCATTGTCTTCATTTTCTTCCTGATCATCATCAATTTCCTTTGGTTCATTCTGATCTTCTTCCTTTGTATCCCCTGGGAAATGAGTGGCATAGTATTCACCCCATATCTTGCTGATCAACGTTGTAGTCGTAGCACGCATAAGCTTCTTTCTCAGTATTGGACCCATTTTTGCACTTGGGTTCAGATTCTCCCCTCTCATCTGTTGTGATTTTTTCTTGATGACCAACTTTGTATGCCTACTTTCCTCCATCTTTGCTAGAAGGCCTGTGATGAAGGCACACCGTTTAATAGACTCATCTGGAAAGTCTGCAAACTGCTGAAGTATTATCTGTCCATGCACCACGACATACCTTTCAACAGTTGATGCTTTTGATGATATAAATGCAGGGTGTGTACTGTCAAATTCTGCTACTTTCTTGATAACTTCAGCAAAAGAAAGCTTTGAAGCACGACTTTGCTCTTTTAAAAGGGTGATGATACTGACAGCTAGCCTCGCTGTTTTCAGCACAGGCTCACACCATGGAGCATATTGCTTTGTTGGCTGGCGTAATTTGTACCTGGAATTGATTTCCAGATGTAAATTGCAGAGAAGGTAAATTGCAAAATTCCATGCTTCAAACAAAATGTCAAATTCAAGTATATATAAAAGATATGTTATCCGAAGTGCATTGAATTTATTTTTTAATAATGAGCTAGCATGGATCAAGACTAATTAAGCTAAAATATAGAACCCATTGGAGATAATTGTAATACAAAAAGAAAATGGATTTGCTAGGGTATTTACCAAGCAACGTCAGTTCGAACGGTTATGCAGATCATTGAACCACCAAATTCTACAACCCACTCTTTAATTGGGCTCAAATAAATTGGAACTCCTGGATCTTCCTGGTCAGATTTACTTGAGGAAGAATATAACTGGGATAGCTCAGCTGTTGAACAGCAACTACCATCATCCTCTCTCATAAAACCAGATCCAAATACCACAGTATCATTTTCTGCACCAGCTTTCATAGGGATGAGCTCCAAAGAAATGAGCCTGGAATCTGAATTGTATAGAGCCCAATTGTCAAGAATTCTTACAGGTATGTCATCGGAATACATACCAATATCACTATCAAATATGTACTCATCCATTTCTTGGTTATATGGTTTATAGTAGGCTGGCAGTGGGTAGTCGTTGGCAATTTCTGTTTCACTAATTTTGATGTAGATATTTTTCTGGGAAGTTCCACGCTTGCCTCTCTGCTTCATCATTTTCCATTCTTCCTCTTCCTGCAACAGTCTTGCTAATTTTGCATCCTCATCCCCAGTCAGTCCCTTATCTTTCCCATCCTTAATCCTCAGAGTTCCATTTGAGGGCATAGCTGACAAATGTGTGAATCCTGCTCTTGATTTGCATTCATCTTTCAGTGCAACAAGAACTGGCAGTGTGGCCAACATCTCATCGTCATTGCCAGCTGTATGGTCTAATCCAATAAGCTGTTTATATATGAACTCACCAGAGGAGATCACAAAGTCTTTGGTCACTGTCCCGTTGAAGCTTCTGTTTGAATTAATGGAACGGACAACACCAGCAATTAATTCTTCCAAGTTCACCTGAGGATTTCCACCAACTGATGTAGCTAACTTCTTATAGACTTCAACACAGACACGTGCCTTCTCACTGAAGTGTTCAAAATAAGATCTGTAACTGCTTGCTGGCTTCACACATTTGTAATCTGATGTTTCTGTTGAGACCCAAATTACTGCAACACCTTCATCATAGCCAGAAATTGCCCAGTTTTCAATTCGTCCAAACCCCGCACAGCGTATTCCCCTTCCTCTGTCCTTCTCCAGAACATCATCCAAGGGCATGACAAGAGCTGATATGAAAATGTCATCATTTTCAGACATTTCAAAGGGTTGCACATTACCATCTCCATCATGTAATATGAAATCAATGATTTTTCTGCAAGGTCGGCCATCTTCAGGTCCCATCCTTGTCAAATTAACAGCTTCTATTTCCTCCTCTTCAACCTGACTTTCCTCGATTGTGATAACTGAATAGTTTTCTGATAAGTCCAATGTCTTCTCTTTGAAGTTAGAACAGGCAGTAGCTCTCTTCGGTCTCTTGCGGGCAACATGCTCATTACCAAGTTCAGTGGCACCATTGTTCTCTTTCTTGGAAACATCAAATTCATTCTCCAAGTTTTCATTCTCAGCAGACTCATCTTCCTTCTTATGAACCTTTGCTCTACGCCTTTTTGTTCCTGAAAGGCAAAATGGCATTGGACATATTGCAATTTGAAATAATTGGATGCCATACAAGGTGTAGAATGTATACAGTGACTATGACTCTAAGCGTATATAAGGAGGGTCGGGTCTATATTTATACAGCCCAGGCCAGTGGTCTGTCTAACACCCTCCGCAGCGTATATAAGGCGTTCTTCACGTCTAGTTGATGGATCGGCTAGGAGCGAGAGGCAGTCAAGATGAGGACGACTCGGATGGTGGCGAGTTTAACAACGGGACTGAAAGTCTCGTCGTAGTCGACACCGGGTCGTTGGGAGAAACCCCGGACTACCCAGCAAGCCTTGTGACGGGAAAGAGAGCCATCGGCGTGGAATTTATGTTTGAAAATCCACTTACCGGTCACAATGTTGGCGCCGGGAGGTCGGAGAACGAGGGGCCAGGTCTCGTTGTCCATTAGGGCCTTGTACTCGTCGGCCATGACCGCGCCACTGAGGATCGGCCAAGGCTGATCGAGAAGTCACCGGGATGGGCGAGATAGAGCTGTGGATTGCGGAGAGACCGTAGCGCTGAGTGGGGCGGAGAGACCCGGTCTAGGAGCAGGTGACCATGTGAGAGGTAGAGGGAACTGGAGCCAATGGGGGTGCAGGAGTAATAGGAAGAACTAGTCGGGTGGGGGCGTCCTCGGCTTCGAGTCGGCGACTGTAGACAAGAAGAACAGGAGAAATTAGATCGGCCTGAGCCGATGAGGTCGGGTAGGCCGAGTATTCCGATCGGTCCGATAAAGATGGATCAGCCGATAGGGTGGGGGGAGCCAATGGAAACTGAGGAGCCGATGGAAGTGGGGTGTCCGATGGAGAGGGAACGGTATCAGCTGAAGGATAAATAGAATCGGTATCGGCCGATGGAGGTAGGTCCGATGAGGGTCCGATGGTAGGGACATCGAACCGAGTAGTGGTGGGATAGGTGATGGGTAAATCCTCAGCAGCGGCCGATGAGGGGGTCGATGGAGAGGACAGTAGAGGAGACCTGGTCGGCACGGTGTTGGTGAAGAGGAAGTTGAGATCACTAGAAGAGGATCTCGGATGTAGGAGACCGAAGGGAAAACATGTCTCGTCAAAAATGACGTGACGAGAGACGAGGACCCATCGGGTGAAAAGGTCGAGGCATCAGTATCCCTTATGAGAGATGGGATAGCCGAGGAGAATACAGGTGGTAGAGCGGAAAGCGAGTTTGTGGGAAGCTGTGGCTCGTCAAATTCGATGGAGCAGATGTTATCTCATGTGAATTGGCGAACAGATATAAGATTGTGAATAAGAGAAGAGACGATAAGAACATTGCGTAGGGGGAGGTTAGTGGTGGATGTAGACAGAGAGGAGTCACCTCGGCATTGGACAGGAAGAGAGTGACAATTGCCGATGGTGACAAAAGGGGAGGTAGAGGGGTGACAGGAGCGAAGGCGAGACGAGAAGGCGGATCGAGACCGTCTCCTGGTCGTGCGGAGGTGGGACGGAGAAAAGAAGGTGACTGTGGGAGAGACAGGGAGAAGAAGAAATGGAGGCGAGAGAGCGAGGAGAGTACCAGGAAGAGGGTCGGCGACGGAAAAAAGACGTCAACGACCAGGAGGAAAGGGTCGGCTCGCCGGAGGGAGAAGCTAGCGCGCCAGGATGTCGAGACTCACTCTGATATCATGTAGAATGTGTACAGTGACTATGACCCACAAGCATATACAAGAGGGTCGGGTCTATATATATACAGCCCAGGCCAATGGTCTGTCTAACACAAGGGACATATTGCAATTTGAAATAATTGGATGCCAAACAAGCGTGTATCCATCGGATGAACCAAGCACGTGAAATATAAACATGAAGTAAATCAACATCAGCATTTCATGCTTCTAACTATCAAGCAGGTACATGTAGAAAGCAATAGCAAGAATCCAGATTGCAACCAAGCTCAAACAAAATAACTACAAGTGATTATGAGTGATATATGCAGGCATATAATTATATACATGCGACTTCAGCCAAATTCAGTAACCCAGAATAGTAAAATAAGCTCTAAGCTATACTGCGTAAACTGCCTTACAATCTGACTAGGACTTAGTTAAACGATAAATGAATGAGATGCCATGTAACTGTGGGATAAGGAGTTGCAAACTAGACAGAAGAAGACCTGTGGTAACAACAGAACGTGGACTTCTCGCCATAGCTACCCTGTAAAGTTCGGAAGCAAGCAAGCATTTTAATTAGAATGTTCAAAAACAAATATGGGAACCAAAATGCAAAGTCAAGAGTTTAGCAAGTACATCACGAAGTTTGTATGACATAAAAAAAATTTACAAAAAGAAAATACTAATAACAACACACAATCAGTGTATCTTTTCCTTGTTGGAGAATCCTATTAGCTTCAGCAGACGGCTTGACTATAGCGTATTGAGCTAGGCTACGTAAGGATGCTACAGTTATACTAGTGTACAATACAAGTAGAGCTCATTCCCCTGTGCAAACACAAATGCGCTGAGTTAAGCACCACATAGATTGTTGAATGTGTAACGTACTACGGTGCGCTAAAATTAAATACTTTTTTAGATAATGGAATAATGTAATTAAATACTTGATTCTTATTAGTATTATACCACATAGATTGTTGAATGAGTAATACATTTCCAACAGTGATGCAGCAACCACTGATTTAATGACAGCCCATTATTAGAGGGCCACACAGAGCATAATAATCAGGAGTGCTAAATCCTGAACAGCTCCGCTCGATTATGATTCACCAGTCAACAACAATTCAGCTACTAGTAAATCCGAGGAAGGGGGGTGGGGCGTCATACCTTACAAGTAGAATCTGCAGGCTTCACCACGTCGGGTCACTGATCCATCACCGAGTTTGCAACCCCTGCCCAACAAAACCAGCCACATTAACCATCAAAGCGCCATTCTACTCAGTGCCTGGAAGGTGATCAAAGCTCAAATGGACTCATCCACATTTTTTGGATAAAAGGCTCATCGCCCAGCTTTGGTAGAAATCATAACAAGGTGCACAAAACAGGCTCATGCTGGGGTCTCCAGCTTCACCAGAGAGCGCGTAAACCAAATCAACCTAAAACCATCACTGCTGAACTGAGCAAAAGAGATCGGCACGCAGGCCTGAGATACAGTTCCAGAAAACCTGCCACCAAAACAACACCACAAGATAATAGAAGAGGCAGGTAAACAACTAAGATACCACAGTTACGTCCAGCAGCGCCATGGTCACCCTCTTGTAATCCTTCTCCTCGCCTTCTCTCCTGGTCCCTGGCGGTGATTTCTCTCAGCTTGGCAACTCGCAAGTTTCCCACTTTGGACTCATCCACATTCGCACAGACGCACAGCTAGCGCACAGCATCAGCAGTGAAACAAGCGATCGAAGATGATACGGAGCAGACAAATAAAATCGCCGGCGGCGCAACAGCATCATCTAGCGAAACCAACCCTTGTTCCCATCTGCCTCACCCACCATCCACCACGCCGATGCTCCCAAAAAAAAAAGGGGGAAAACAATCTCGGCAAACGTACGACCGCGTCAGAAAACAACACAGCGTGAAGCCGGCGCGAGCCGACCGAGACGCAGCAGACCCGCAGCACGCGGAGCAGATCGAGACCACGATCAGCAACGAACCCGCACTCTAGGGGGCCAAAATTTCCAGCCAAAACCCTCCCCACACACGCAACCGCGGACGCGAACCAAGCGATCGAAGCAGAGCGAGGGGATTACCGACGGGGCTGGGCTAATCCAGGAGGAGGAGGAGGGTCTCGTTGCTCTCTCGAGCCCTTCTCAGCTCGTGGTCGTGGCCTGGTGGGGTTTGGAGGAGGAGGCGACGCGGAGGGGGAAGAGACGAGGCGACGTGGGGTTGAACTGTCGAAGTGGAAGCGGACGGGACAGGAAGGCGGGGCAAATGGTGGGGAGTGGGCGATTTTGATTTTTTGGGCCTCATCCCCGAGGAGGAGACGATGGGACAAGAGAGCGGGGGGACCCTTTGGGCGGGAGCTTGAATTTTCGGACTTTGGATTTGAGTTCTTAGCTTCGTTTTTTTAAAAATAAAAAAGTGAAAATGCATAGTGAATTTACGCTGCGTTAATTGGATTGCACTGTACTACTAGTTTGTATGTTTGTGCAAATCATGCAAATTGCTGACCCCGGGTGGATAATTTGTTCGTTTTTCTTGCAAGAAAAAAAAAAGGAAAAGGAATCGGATTTTATCACAGATACGGGAAAAGCGATGAAGAGAATGCCGTGGGACAATTGCGCTTACCGCAATTTCTTTCCAAATTCTGGCTTGGAAAATTCTATTATTTACTCAATTTTAAAATATAAGTTAAATTTTTTATGAAATATAAGTATTACTAGAATACTCCTAATACTATCAATCACCTCTCATTCAAAATTTTAAATATCTTTTTATCTTACACATAATCACCCTCCCACTCCAAATGGCCACCCCTCATTTATTAAGGAACACTAATCCCTTTTTTAAAATCTTAATCTCTGTTAAAAATGTTTATATTTGTAAATAGATGGAGGGTACGGTTCATCAAGCAGGGCGCGGTAAACTGATAATCTAGAGCTTACACATTCTCAGCGTATCATCCAGTTAACTGCAAGGAATTCCAGAGATTATATAATCAAGTTTGTGTGTGTGTGTGTGTGTGTATGCATCAGCAAAATCACATACAGAAGCATAATCTACGAGCCACGTGGATACAACATGAAGCTATCTCTAACAACATCTAATTAACCCATTAATTCTAAGCGACTCATTACAGATCACATACATATATCAGCGTTTCGTCAGGAGAAAAGGGTAAACAATGGTTGAGGGTAGATGATCAGAAGCCCAACATGGCTTGTAACATTAACATTTATCTACATATTAGTGCATGCATGTGGCTTGAGCCTCACATAATTGGCATCAATGCGCAGATCAATCAAGGGATGACAGTCCAATGAGAGAAACCAATTACAGATGGTTCAGAAATGAAGCAAAGCTCTGCATCAGCTATGGCAACTTTCAGTTTCAGGTTAGGGTTGGGATTGGGGTGAGGGCACATCCACATCTGGCCTTCTATAGAACAGTGTCACCACGAATCTAGTGGCTGGGGAGCCTACCGATGAGCACATTCGGCCCTTTGGTCCTTTCTCAAGCCAGCAATCTGCAAGATCATGCAGTGTCATTCCTTGGCTCACTACTTCGCCACCACACAACACTTCTACCTGCAAGCACGCCTCCTTGGTGAGAACAGAAGAAAATAGGCTGTGCAATGAACAAAATGTTCTGTTAACTTTTGTCAATATAGGGTAATAATTTCACATCTTGCAAGTGTTAAGCCGTACCATGAATAATTGTAGCAGTGAACAGTGTCATTCATTGCAAAAAGGAATGTGTGGTTATGTGCAAAACAAAGTGGCAAAAATATCTACCACACAAAATCAATTGTACACTGATCGGCTTCAGCCTTCAGTCAAGCACCAATTGGAAATAGTATGATGAGTTTTCTTGCCTTTTCAAACATTATCATGAAATAAGATGTTTTCCTCCAAAGAACAGCTTAGAATGTGCCGTAACTACATCTAACTATGTTTAGATTGCGGGGTTTCAGCTCCAGTTAGCCAGTCTTGTCCCTGGCAGGAAAGCCAAATATTGATGGAATTCTTTCTCACCCCTGATTCTAACTAATCTGGATATTGGCACAAAACTGGCTGGTATTGATTATCACTACCAAGAAAGAAAGAAGGAAACACATACCTCAGTTTCACTTGAGAGGTTAAGTTTCTGTACAAGGTACTTCTGTACAACTGAAGCAGGCAAATCAACATCCCTTTAACAAATATAACAAAAGGCAGCAGTTAGTGTGGCTTAACAAATACTGTTTTGACTAGGAAAGTGCAAGTGTGCAACCAAACAACTCACTTGATCCTCAAATACTTTGTTGGTAGTTGTGGTAAAGTTGGTACTCCTCTCCTGAAATGATTACAAACACAAAGCATGATTTCTGCTTTTGCTTTGGAAGAAACGAAACAAATCTCACAAGACAAGTCTGGTGTTTCTCACTGGTCAAAAGCAGCAAGTAGATAAAACCATAGTGCTCGGAATCTCCTCTTTTTACTGGGCTGCTTTGCCTTGAACTTTTTCTTTTTATTCTTCAACATGAACAAATTCTTGCTTCCAGTCCTCTTAGCTGCACGCCCATATCTTGTAAAGGGTTCTCTAGCCTTTGCTTGACTAGGATCACCATCATCTGTATCACCAGACTTGTTTTTGGTTCTGTTTGCATCTTTTAAACTTGATTTGAGAGACTTTTTGTCTTTGCCAAGCTTAACTTGACAACCCAATGGTCTCCAACCCCCAAGTTTCTTTGATGTATCTTTACTGCCCCTCAAGGTAGAATGCTACATACAAATTGTACAAGGTGGGGAAAAGAAATTTTAGTCATTAAAATCAGACCAGAAAATAAGACTCTATACAACAGCGTAGAAAAATCGCATCGATTTAGAATTTGGAGGGGAGGGGCATCAATTACATTTAATTCATGTATAAAGTTTCCTTTGGAACAAAGGGTATTTGGAGGATTTTTTAAGAATTTAAATCCTAAGGAAACTTTTCCTATGTGTCCATTTGGAACAAAGGAATGACTCTCCTTCCTATGGATTGCCTCAATTCATAGGTAACTATTTGAGTTTTGAAGGCAAAGAAAGCAAAGTGCTATGCATCTATCTTAATGTCACCTGTACTATAAAATGAATTCAGAAGATTCAGATAACCTTTTGTTATGTATTAGCCCTAAAATATTCACATTTTGACTATCACAACCTTTAGCATACCAATAACACATGCAAACAGTGCCAAGAACTGTCACCTAGCACACATCTGTTATGGTACCAGCTGCAACAATATGGCGATAGCTGGCATACCATGTACATGGCTCTATGGTACAAAAAAATGAAAACACACACTATGACCCAACCTAGAGGGTTGCTTACAGGATTATGGTTATGCACAGGCACATTCATTTGAACATTATGATAGTGGATTTACAGATAAGAAATCAGAATTCTTCACACAATCAATTTCCAGGGAAACCATTACAAGAGAGATACATACCAAAGAAAAGTTGTGTAAGCATGAAGCTTTCGTTCTCCTCTTTGTCCAGCATTTCTGTATAGACACCTGAGGAGCAGGGATTGTAAATGAAGATAGTGATCTTTCTTTCCTCTTGACAAGTGATGCAATTGGTGAAATGACTTTTGGGTCCTCAATCTTCTTTCTTTTGAAAGGAAATATCTTTGACCTTACGAATTGTATACTGTGATCAACTCTGAACAGAACACAATTGAAAAGACCATAAGCTACAATATCTTTTAACAAAAACTGACAAAAACAGAAAGTAAAACTTGTTTGTTATATGCTGGCTGATAACTCGGTATCAAACGGCTAAAGATTAATCAAGGTGTGAACTAAGTTTGGGCTCATCTCGCCTCTTCTGAAGTTATAACTTGTAACAAACAAACAAACACTCATCAAAATTAACCAAACAAAAATAAAACAGTTATAAAGTCTTTAAGACAATCCAAACTAAGATTGAACAGATGGAGATTATTATGATGTTATAACAGTCCATATGATGCGATCAGTACAGTGGCACAGTGCTATGCTGGTATTGCAAAATCATGATGATCCTATTAGCAATTGAGGAAAAACATGGTGTTACATGCACAATAATATGAAAAGGCAGGACAGCATAGTTGTTAAATGGATCGAGGAAGGGATGCTTGCTCACAGAAGACCATCTTGCTTCTACATAAAAGAGAGCAGAGGTGGTAAAGAAAAAACTCTCCCAACTCCCAAATGTCACTAACATAATTTTTTCACAGTGCTTCATACGTGATACTTGTATTCACTTACATGCACTGCATTAGAATCGCGATATCAAAAAGAATTGGCTATGGCATAGAAAAGAAAATACTAAAATAACTGAACAATGGATTAAAAGCCTTGGGAGTATGCAACAGTGTAGAGCAAATATTTCAGGGAAACAGTGACAAACCTGATTTTCTCCAACGGGGCACACCCCAGATCAATGTTGCAAGTAGGGCAGCAGCAGGACTCCTTATTGATGAACTCCTCATGTATACACTTTCTGCAGACTGATTAAAGGTATAAAATCAATAGCTGAAACACAATATTAAAAGAATTAACTGTAACAAATCAATAGTTTCTATTGGCCACTGTTGGCAGTATGACAGCAAATCTCCCCAAATTTACAATACTTTGGTTGGGCACTAGATAAAGCTGTTACTCTAATACTATTGCTTTATGAATACATTGCAAGAGTCATCTTGGAAAATATGGAATGACTCGGTGCGCTGACATTAGAATTTTCTCCTCTCTTTTTTTTTGGATGAAAATGTTCTCCTCTCTTTATTCCAGAATAACTTAGAAATCAAAAGAAGAGCCAACCGAGTACTAGATGATCTACTTATTTGATTGCCTTACTTCCCTATTGAGTTCATGACCATTCTATTAGCTTCACATGCCAAGTATCCAAACAATGGCAAAATTACGATATTTTAACAAACTAGTAAAAAGAAAAAGAAAATAAGCATGTTTCCAAGAATGAACAGTATGTAGTGATACTTTATGACAAGGCCACTCAACATATTTCAAAGAATGAAGGCCACTGAATACCAAAATCATCAAAGACAACTCTTTTTAATGCAATACAACATATTCCTAGGCCAAGCCGAAAATAAAACGATGTGTATGGAACCTTTGTTTCATGCATTTGAGCACCTGAAGAAAAAAAAAACTTTGACATACACTACGGTACCCAAAAGTGGCACCCTTTACACATCCTCAAATGAACCTTGCCCCCTTTTATAATTTTCATTAAACTAAGAATCTATTTTGTTTGTTTGCTTGACACATTTTCTAAGCCTTGAATCGCCATTGATTATCAGCAAATTAAATAAAGTATCGTACATTCCCTTTCTGGGCAAACGTAATTCGTCACGGCACGTACACAAAAGCCCACCGCTGTTTGAACAACCGATCAGTTGATTCACTTTCCATTAGCCGCATCCCAAATCCCCGTAAAACAACATGAGCAACGAACCCGGCCTTCGTTCCCAGGAATCACAAACTAGGCCCTCTTCGACATGACGACAGCGAGAGATCATCCAACTTTGACGCACCACCGGGCGTCCCTCTCGCGCATCACCTTAAAACCCACGGAAATGGCAAAACCAAAATGCCAATTTCGCGAACGAACGATGAAATCATCCACCTTTGACACACCAACGGGAAAAACCACGCAAATACGGAGCCATGGAACGGCGGAAACTGCCACCTTCCATGCGTCACCTCAAAACCCACCCACCCCCCGAATCACCGCGCAAGGTGCAGATTTGACGCATGGGACGACGACCCAAGCAGCTCCCTTCCCAGCACCTCAGCGCGCTGGGTGAGAAACCGCGGAAACCCCCCCGCGGGACGAGGAGAATGAGCGGAGCAGGCGCAGGGGAAAGGGTGGACGGACTCACAGGTGTGGAGGCACTCGGAGATGGTGGTGGCGTCGCGGAGGAGCCGGCCGCACAGCGGGCAGGTCAGGCACGCCGCCACGCTCGCGCGCCTCACCATCACCACGTCCCCGCCTTCCCCTCCTCCACCACCACCAACGTCACCTCCAGCGGCGGCGGGCGCGTCCGGCACGGCGCCCTGCATGCCGGAGCGGCGTGCGGTCACAGGCTTCACGACATGGCGAGGTGGTTTCCCTCTCGCGGCTTCGGTTTGTGGGGGCGCGGAGGTGGAGTCTGCGAGACGGCGACAGCCAGCGCGCCGCGCGATCTCCTTCCCCTACACCGCCTGCGCTGGGGTAGAGACGCGAGACGAGACGAGACGACGTGTGCAGTTGGCGTGTGTGCGCGCAACTGCAGTGGGCTCGATCGGCTTCGGGTTCGACTGTTCACTTTGAAGCTAAATTCAACCTTACCAAAATATTTTTGATAATGTTAAATTTTGATATATTTTGATGTTAGTATAGGATGTGTTCGGTTTAATTTTTTTATAAAAAAAATTGGCAGAGTGTTTTTATGAGAGGAAACTTCTAAAACAACTTTTGGTAAGATTGAAAGTAGAAATAAACTGAACAAAACTTGTTCTTTTTTTCAACGCTGAAAACCTGAAACTGTCAAAGATAGTCTCGCTTTTTGGCTGGTCAAACACAGGCGGAAACGTACCGGAACTATCGTTCAAAAATCAAAACGCGGTTTTTTTTTTGGAAGATCAAAACGCAGAGATGATTAGTGAACTATCGTTCAAAAAATTGGGCCTGAATGCCCTTGGTAGGGGGGAAAAGCCAGGGAAGAATTTTGATGAATATGGATTGGGATATCTGAGATTAAGACCACGTTTATTTCTATGAGTATGAAGATTAAGTGTACATGTAAAATTAAAAAGTTATAAACATATAATTAATTGAGTTTAATTATTATAAACTTAAAAAATATTTATTTAATAGTTTAAAATAAAGTTTTTTAACAAAAAGCGTCGTTTGTTTAATAGTTTAAAAATGTACTAACAAAAAATAAAATGGATTAGAGAAATAAAAGAGTGGGGCTAATTGAGTTTGGTCCGTGCCGCTAGAAGGTAAAAAGTTTAGGGATTGTTTGGTTGCTAAGCATAACTTCTCATTCATTCATGTAGATGATGTCTTTTCATCCAAACTTTGTTGGTGTTTTATCTTTAGGATTCATTTATGCATATATTTATGCTTCCAACTTTGTAATATAGCTATGATTTTCATTACATAAAAAGACAGCTATTCACATTTTGTTACGCCTAAATTTAGATTAGTTTGATAAACTTAGACAACTGCTTAGTTGCACACGTAATTGTGACACAATTACTTTTTAACACAAACTAAGCCTAACTTAGCTGATTAGATTTCTTATGATAAAATTATTAGATTTGACTCGTATTTATAAGTAATTTTGTCAATCTAAAATTATACCAGTCTAATAATATCTTGAAGGCCTTGATAAGATATATATACACGTGTGAGCTCCTGCGTTTATAGTGTTTTAAAAGATATCTATTCTTATCAATGACTTAAAACACGATTTTTTTTATATATTTGCTAAGATGCAGCAAAATTCTTCTAGTGTATACCTAGAAACCCCTAATTTTAGGTAAATAGTGACAACCTATGATCAACAAAAAAAAAGACTTCAATTTCATCTCGACAGTCAGATGATTGTAAAATGAACTATATTTTTTCAAAGGTACAATCCAAAGAAATAAACATCCTTGCAAATGTTAAGTCATTTGGGTAGGTGGTCCATCATACAAGTTTTTTTGTTAGTATAAGCCTTCCAGAGAACTACATACAGCTGAAAATTACTCGTTTTCTGTGCGTACGTTTGATAAACGGTATATTTTTTATAATTTTTTTTATAAAAAAAGTTACTTTAAAAATTATATTAACATATTTTTTTTAAGTTTGACATCTGCTTTCCGCATCTCTCAAATACATACACCATACACCATGCCCAGTTGCCAGAAAAAGACCACAGTAATAAACACTCGCGTGGGTGGTGGACAGTATGAGGCCACGGGCCGAAGCCTAGAATCTGTAGGGGAGGCGGGAAACGCAGCACACGAACCCGCCGTAGCAACGGTCATGGGCTCCAATTGTTCGTTGGCTACGGCCTTCCCACCCCGCGAATCCGCGATCCACCAGAGGCAGGCAGCGGTTGCCTCTCGATCGCAGCCCGGCCTGCCCGTCTCAGACTCGATCGGTGCCACTCCCTTCCTCCGCCACGATCCCATCGTCTCATACCGACGGCGATCGATCGGTGGCGGAGCAGGAGCACGTCAAGCCATCGTCGACGCAACCAACCGAGCGACGACGGCACGCGACACGGCCGACCGACCGAGCTGGGAGTGTTCGGTGGCAGCGGGCAGTCGTTGCCGTTTGCCGGGGCGGCTCACGCCGTGAGCCTCGTGAACGCACTCAAATGCCACAATTACTACGCGCGTACATCGACCGGGAGGGCGGGACCCAGGGCGGCAAGGTGTGCAGGCATGCAGCCAAGCCGTCCTGGATCCATCCATGCCTAAATGCCGCAATTGCTGGATTGCCGTGATGGGTTGCCGGTTTTAGGAAAAAAGTTCGAATTGCCATTCTCAACACTATTATGACAGAAGGAATATAAATTACCCTTTGACTGTTACACGTGCCATACATATGGCATAATCTAATTAAAAAAACATAGAATCCTCTTGTTATTCTATCACCACTCTTTCTTTCTGTTTGTGTCTAGACAACAGATTCAGAGTAGCTCAGAGAGGTCCTAAAAAGAGGCGATGGGTGGCGATGAGGGGAGTGCTCCTCGAGAAGGATGCTAGAGTTGAAATAGTAGAGCTTAAGGTCGCTTAGAGAAGACATTGAAAGGGGTGATAGGTAAGGGCTCTCCTTAGGGAGGGTGTTGGAGGCATTAGTTGGCCTTAAGGAGGGGCGACCGCGATGAGAGCTCAAGGAGGGGCACACTAGCGGTAAGAGCTCGAGGAGGCGTAGTTGACAACGGTGGGTGACGGAAGATGGACTATGCGTAGATCTGGAGTAGGAGAGATTCATTCACCGCTTCCGTGGACCTTCCCGAGCGAGCTCGAGCTTTAGCACCTTCCTCGTCGCTGCTCACCGCTAGTCGCATCGCAACGCCTTTCTCGCCACTTCTAGCGTCCTCCGTGTTGCCGCATAGTGCTCGTCATGTCGCAACCTCTAGCTCGAGCTATCTTCTCCCATTAGAGACCGAGGAGAAGACGTGCAACGACGATCACCTCCTCAAGTGCAAGCTTTTATAGCCTCATTACATTGAAGGCCACCGAGGTCAGGAAGGAGGGAAAGAAGTAGTGGATATTAGGAAGGAGACACGTGATGGCTGCCGACCTCTGAAAGTATGAAAGGGGTAGCAAAAAAGGTTTTTTGTTGGGATGCCACTAGATCCGCTCGATAGCAATCTTGTGTTTTTCCCTCTCCTAATTTCTTCCACTCTCTTCCCTTTTCTTTTAGGCAACAGCGATGGTCCCAATGAAGAAGACAGTGGCGGTGATGATTAAGGTAGAGAAGGTGGTGGCACATTCTTTCCAGCCATTGTCCATGCGGCATGCTATGAGAGAATGTCGCCAAGAGAGCTTAAGGTGGTGGCGGGCTTGTCGTCGCCTCCACACAAGTTTCGGTTTAGTCGCCACTACAGCCACCTCCGTGCAAGCTCCAGTTTTGTTGCCACCGTTTTGTCATCCCAATGTTGTGTACGTCGGCATGAAGGATGCAGTGGAGCTTGATTAAGGGAAGGAGGTAGAGAGAGGAGGGAAATGAGAGATGAGATGTGAACCCTATGCTTTTATATTATTTTTCTTATTTGATTATCATGTGTGATAGTTCGAACCAAAACCACTAAATTATATTCGAAGGTTATTTGTTCGATATAAATAGTTGATGGTGTAAAATATAGAGTATTTGAATTTATGGAGTAATTCGGTTGACCACAATAGGTACGAGGGTAATTTGTATTTTTATGTATAGTATACAGTATGGTTACACTGAATGATGAGTGAATGTGAGGAATCATCGCCTTCCCTCGTTTTATATCTAGAAATATGTTCCAATTTCAATATCGCATCTATAGTATCTGGTCTGATCAGATCGATCTATCATGGATCCCATCTGATACTGTATGAAAGCGTGCATATGCTATTAATTTACTCGTTTGAAAGGAGTTGGGGATATTTATACGATGATTCCTTTGTCATCATTGAGCAGCTTAAGCTAGCAGCCATCCCCATGAACTTGGGTCCAAATACACGGCGTCCAAAGGCGACGCATGAGGCCAAATCACTAACTATACATCTGATGACACCCTAAGTACTGTACAGTTTTCTCCTCTGGAAGTTTCGTCAGATTACGCGCCACATATTCAACTATTCATACGTACTGTGACGAAGCGAGAGTCGTCAGACTCACAGAGACGAGAACGCGAGAGGGAGAGAGAGACAATATGTCTATATTTACACTATCCCGCAGCGTCATTCAGCAAATGCATGGCAGCTCATACCACGTCTTCAGAGATCGTGACACACACAGTGCTACACGTCCACTTGCACGCTGCACTGAACGAATGCGTGTGAATCGCAAGTTGCGTCGCACAACTCGATCCATTATTCGTTCGAGCAGCAATGCCGGCAACCCAACCACCTAGCAAGCAATCAATCAATCGCGCGCGCGAAGCCCCCCATAATGATGGAACGATCTCGCCCGCGCGCGCCTCTCTCCCATGGCAATGTCTGCCGTCTCCGCAACATGAAATCTATTTTAAACTCTCGATAAAATATTCTTTTTAATGCTTATATATTATTTAAATAGTTATAAAAAATAATAATATAAATAATTTAAAATCCAACAAGTTATAATAACAACAACAAATTAAAATACACATATTCATAGTATATTTGTTTTTTTAAAAAAACATAGAAATTAAATTTAAATTTACATCTTATAGAGTGATAGATTATATATCAATCTTTAAATTATTTATAACTATTTAAACAATATATTTAAATAATATATAAGGAACAAAAGAACATCCTTAACAGCTTAAAACTGTTTCAGAAAGGAGTTCGTGAAACGAACGATGGATTCGGCTGTTGGTGACAGCGATCGAGCACACGGGGCATGCGAGGTGACAGGCGCGCGGGCGGTGGCGTGGCGTGCTCGCATGGCTCGTTGCCAAGAGGGGACAGACACCAACCCAACACCAAAAGCGTGTTTGGTTCGCGCCCTCCGGGTTTACGATCTGATAACCCTGCTTGCCGTTGGCTGCTTGTCACGGCACCGTGCAACACGATGACTGCGTGACCCTCACCCTCACCTTACGCTACTATACTTTTTATGCTCTTTCGCCAACGATATCAGCGAGAATTAAGCCATATATGCATGCAAAAAAGTTTCGTGGGCGTTTCGGTTGCGTGTGCCCTGCCTGGCCCGGATCCGTTGCGCTTAGCTGGACACCATGCCCGCATTGCAGGCATACGTATGCGTATCTCCTTTGACGAACCGACACGGTTCACACGATCGATAGGGTTAATTAACTCACTTATCTGAATTTGAATCACACTAAACTTTCTCGCCAAAAAGGAACGAGATTAGTAGCCACTATTATCGTCTTCGAAACCAGCGTAGAATATAATGCGAGTACGAGGATGACGTATGCGGGGGCATGGCTTGGGTATGAGCAAAATGACAGGTGCCTATCCAGCTACGCACACCGGAGCGCGTGACGTGGCTGGCTCCAGGCGATGCAACCGCAGCAGCAGAAAACCAGACGGGCCGCGTCGCGACGGCACGCGTGGGCCCCGCACCGTGGCGGCAGCGCCACGCGTGGCCCACACCGACATGTGGGCCCCACCCGTCACCCACATGCGCTGCCCCCGACGCGCACGAACAGTGCCCGGGCCCACCGCCCGGCCACCGCGGGGAATCTACCCCCGACCCAGTCCATCGAGACCGGCCCCACCTGTCTGCCTTCCGGGGCCCAGACACGTACCCTGTCTCCCGGGCCCACCTGACATACTCACATAAGGGACACAGGCCTAGCTTAGCTAGCTAGGCAGCTTAAGCTAGGGCGCGCAACAACTAACTAACCGCTCTACATAACGCATTGGCCACGCACGTAACGCAACGCAACGCCACCAAAGCAGACGAGACGACGACGCCTCAGTGTTGCAGCCACGAACACGAACTAGCTCTCGATCGATGGCCATGGCGGAGAACATCGACGCGGAGCTGCGCCTCGGTCTGCCCGGCAGCGGCGGCGGTGACGGCCCGGAGAAGAAGCGGTCGGCGTCCACGGTGAAGAGCGAGGCCTCCGGGACGGCCTGCGGCGGTCGGGACGTCGACGACGGCGCCTCCCCGGCGTCCAAGTAAGTTCTAGCTCGCTCGCTCGATGAAAGGCTGCGGCGCCGGCCATCTACGTCATCAGAAAAACATCGTCTTATTTTTCTTGCTCTTTGTGTGTGCAGAGTGCAGGTGGTGGGGTGGCCGCCGGTGGGATCGTACAGAAGGATCACGTTCCAGTCCTCGTCGTCGTCGTCGGCAGCGGCGGCGAAGGCGAAGGGCGGCGAGACTGATCAAGGGAGGAAGAAGAAGGGGACGGCCGGAGGAGGGCTGTACGTGAAGGTGAGCATGGACGGGGCGCCCTACCTCCGCAAGGTCGATCTGAGGATGTACGGAGGGTACAGGGAGCTGAGAGACGCTCTCGACGCGCTCTTCGGTTGCTTCTCCTCCCCCGCCGCCGCCGCCGGCGGCTCCGCCGGTCACTTCGCCGTCGTCTACGAGGACAAGGATGGCGACCTCATGCTCGCCGGCGACGTGCCCTGGGAGTAAGCATCATACATATAACACATATCTACGCATGGAAATCTTGTGTACGTATATACAAGAGGCAGGAGGTTGATGACTTGTCTTTGATTTTTTTTGTGCTCTGCAGCATGTTCATCTGTTCTTGCAAGAAGCTGCGGATAATGAGAAGATCCGAAGCAAGATGATATCAAAATCGAACGACGTCGAGCCGAACACAAGTTTTTCGCCGATGCATGGAGACATCTCAGAGAAAGGCTCCATGCATAAGAGAGATGCATGGTGATCTATGGACATCGTCATGCATGGCGATCGGACAGCTGGCCAAGGCATGAGAAGGCCGGGCTACACCTATACTTGGATGCATCTTGTTTATTCTAAGTAGATGAGATCGAAGGATCTGAATTCTAAAAGTTCAGGATTCAGTTGGTGTTGGTGAGGTGGATTAGGCTAGTCCTGACATTTCGAAGGTCCAAGGCAAGATAAAAATATAGGCCTCATCATTATAAACAATTTTTAATGTGTAAAGCTGTTTTTTATTGTTATTATTATTGATATATAATTAGCATGCTCTAAAGTTTTGTCGGCTTACTCATCAAAGGCAACTATAGCTAAGTTCTCTTAATTTTTAGAACAACCAGTATTACTCCAAAATAATTTTATCCATTGTTTTTTTGATTCTATAAACTCATCTACATGTTTCCCCTTTTTTTTCACTTTTAGATAAATACTTTCTGAATTATATAGTAATAACAAAGTATACCTAATAAGCAACAGCAGTACACTGTTTCTCATTTAAACAGCAGTATACCTAATAACAAAGTATACCTAACAAAGATATAGTACTAGGAGTTATATAATGAATAAGAGAACCGGGATAATGTTTGTAATCTTAGCGCAAATGTAACTTATTTTCGCATATGTTAAAGCCAAGAAAATCATACCAGGAGCATCCTTGTGTCCTTAAGAATGCCCAATCTATTAGAAGAAAGTATTTCGGAGAACAGGTCCAGGGATGATGACAGCGAGGGAATTACGAGTGAAGCCTTGCAAATTGAAGGAATTGAATTAAGATGTTAAAAATCGCTAAATTAGATTCTCCTGCTCCATTTGTATCGGCGCATCGAGCGAACAGACAAGCTAGCAGGTAGATGAGGAGTTGCCATTTCTCATTTCAAGAAGAAGGGATGAGTAGTTGCTGTCTCTTGTTTCCAAAAGAAGCGAAGGAGATCGAAGACATTGACGGTAGGCGGCGTGAGGGTAGCAGGCGTGCAGCCGCTAGCGACGAAATGTACCTGTCTTTCATGGCTCACTATTGGACCAACATGTGCCTCTTCTTTATTTGTTTGCAAAGCAATAATATTAAGATATCAACTTGAGCTATGTACAGAATAATCTGGCTCTCTTTGGTTGTTGGGAAAATGACAACCGCTAGTCCTGCAGATTTGTGTATACAGGCCTTTTTTTTGTTTAAGTTTTTCTGGCTTCTGTGTGTCACTGAAGAAATCTGAGAACGGAAGAAAGAGAAACTTGGAAGTTTGGTCATTTTAATTTCCTCCCAGTTAGGAGTAGATTCCTTTCAATCTGTGGTCTACTGATGATGACCAGAGTCATAAAAAACAAGAACAGTACGTTAACTGTCAAACGAGACCTTGCCACATCAAGAATTGTCACCCAATCGTCTCCTCTTTTCTTTGAAACAAGATCAAACCTTCTTTTCTCGTTGCTGTTCTTTTTCATGTGTATACCAGTGATGAACGACAAGCACTTCAAGGCGCCAGATCTCAGCGTACTCATTTATGTATTCTGCTTTAATTCTTGTAATCAATCACGCATCTACTGTCCATTAATCTCAACAAATCTGGCATTAATGGCCATGCAGTCTCACTTAACCATCTCAACAATACAACTGCTGCAACTGACTGTGCATCAGCCATCAGATTATTACCAGCTCACTAAACAATCGCCTTCAGACATGCTCCTACTATCTCAACTACTACTCCTGCCAGCCACAAATTGTACAAAGGATACATTCAATTTTCCAAAGAGAGACATGCATCCATCCATTCGATTTTCCCAAAGCTCCTGTTACGTTTCAGTTTTGCACAGGGTGTACGCTTGAAAAGAATAACAGAGACGTCACATAGTACTCATCAAGAGAGATCACAGCAGCAGAAGCATCCAAATGCACGGCAAAATCAAAAGAAAGCACACTATGGAATGACGACACATCATATGGATCACATCACAGGATGCAAAGAGGTGAGCCACACTGATAACTATGGTACCTGGAACTTTACTGCAGCCCAGAATGTCACACACTGTGCACAGCAGCACAGGTCACAACCAGGACCTACCGACCATGCATGCATGCATGGCTGCAAGTGAAATAACCCTGGCCAAAATGCCGGCGGACGACAGGGATAATGTAGCTGCACGGTAAGTCCCTTCACCCTAAAATATAATCAGAAAGTAGATAAAAAAATTAAAGAAAAACTAATTGAGATGAGATGAGAAAGTAGATAAAGAAATAATTTTATTTTAGAATAAAGTTTGAACGGTAAAAATAGATTTATTTTAAAACGGTGAAGAAGTAAAAAAGTGTGACTACAGTCCAGTGAGAAGGTCTCTCGTTTTGCAAAGCGATGGTAGGGAGAATATGCTGGTGCTACAGACAACGTGCACTAGACCCACATGATGGATGCGGGTCAGACAGTAGGGAGACAATTGAACGTACATATCACGCCTTACAGGTCATGTATTCTCAGACCTGGGAGCAGACGACAACCGCTCACAGCCTAGCAATGACAAAGCATATGCATTTGCCAGTATATGTACCAAAATTCTGAATTCATGGAGCTGTCCCTGAAACCACAATTACAGCTTTCAGGTACCGGTGAATTGATTGATGGTGGGTCATGAATAAAAAGGAAAAGCACAGCTTCATGGTAAAGACCAGCATGCATTCAGCTAATCGGCACTTTTTGGATGATTACTGTAAAACAAATGAGTGAAGAGCGATGGGAGATTCATTTTACATCGAGAGAGGGCGCACAAAATCAGCAACTTCCTCAGGCACAGATGCTGTCTCCGTTCTTTTGATAGTAACCAGTCTTAGGACACACTTTGATGCGGGAATAAAACCAGCTTCCACCTCACGCTCCAGAATATTCATGCCTGTTGAGATGGACAGTTAACATGACAATTAATAACAGGGAAACAAGCTGACAGTGCATGCCATTTTTCTTTCTCAGGCAGACAATGTACAAAGCAAACCAACTAGGTTATCATTCCTAATGATAGCATCAACAACTTGTGTTAAAAAAAAATCAAGCATAACCAACTTACAGTTATACACACATCAGGCAGATTTTCTTGCTCCCAATGAAATTCACCAACTTGTGAAAACAAAATTCAAGCATAACCAACTTGGATTTATACATGCATCATGTGGAAAGATTTTCCTCGTTATAGCCTAAAAAACAATATCCATGTTGTTTAGGTTTCAATATTATTACTGTTTGTATGGATCTTCACTTGTGATGGAACATATGATTACACAGAATATCTGACTATGCCTATAGAATCCTTAAGGCGTTTGTACAATCAGATAATATCTCATTAACCCTACAGTTCACATATAACTCAATAACAAAGCATGCATTTCACACAAGTGTCATAATTGCAAATATAATGTATGCAGGTCATAGATAATGTTGATAGAGCTTGCATTTGAATGTTAAATCACAAAAAGTAAGTGTAATTAAGTTCATAGCATGGGTGCAAAGTTTATACCAGCTTCCTTTTCTTCCTATGTCTCCTTTTGCGATGTGGTTTATGAGCATCAGAATTTGAACTCAGGTTGCTGTTATGATCTCCAGGCTGATTTGATGCTCTCCTATTTTTGAAAGAGCCACCACTTGTGCTATTTGAAGTATTGCTAGAGCTGGATATCATGTGTTTCACCCCTGGTCTAGTTCTGTTTGGAGCTAATGAACAAGGTGGTGGCATAAGAACTTGAGCATCTCTCTGACGCTGAAAAGCATAACGGACGGGATTAAATTTAAGGGAAGAATACAAAAAACAGTCTGCTGGAAATTGGAAGAAGTTTGTAAATTGAAATACCAGTACAGAAGGAACAACCTGATTCTTTTCATCGCTTGACATGCCAGACGCTGCCTTACCTGAAGCACTGGAAGCTGGTTCTCTGCATTAAACTAATACAATCAGGATAGATGCCTTTTCTGCAGAATGTTTATGCAGTTTTCGACTAAGTACAACATTAACATAAGAGACTTTAAAGGACAAATTACAAGCCTATGATCCAGGCGCACAGCGAACGGGTCTGTAGCCTAGTGGTTGTAGCACTCTAGTAGCATCTACCAGCGGCTAGGTTCAACTCCCCTCGGGAGTGAATTTTCAGAGTTGCACCCACTGGTCCCTTGGTTAAAACACGTATTAAGAACCGACCTATGGTGGACGGGCCCTCATGTACGGGATAGGGGCCTCAAAGCTGTGGGGGGCAGATCAGCGTGTGAAGGGGCCAGGGTTCGTGGCCTTTCTCGGCAGGTTTTGGCTGAGGTTTCTTCTTAGTGAAAAATTGTGGGGGTGGTCTTTCCCCTGCCGGTCGAGTTTTTTTATCCAGGCGCACAAAACGGCTACGATCTCAAAAGGTGCTACCATTGATTACTTGTGGATTTTGTATTATCCAGAGATAATTTTTAGATAAACCTACAGTAACTACACACAGACAAGCCTAGGGAAACAACTGTAAACAGTAAGTAATCACCAATTCTAAAGCTATATTGCTATCTGAGAAGCAAAGCATAAATTTATTCGTTATATGCATTTATCTGAGTAAATGACATAATTACAATATAGTAGCTTAACACATGATATATCAGATGGAACATAAAAAGGAAGGTGCGACAAACACGAAGGAGGATCATACTTGGCACTTTTGTCAGTCCATTCATCATCAGCCTCTTCATCACTTGAACTCCCCGACATGAAGAAGTCGTCATCACTCACATCCACGGTATCGTCATCACTTGCTGTCTCTGTTAGGCGATGAAGAATAAAATTTAGTACTTCAGAGAGTAGATATGTAGCCAAAAAGGCAGTACAATTTTCAAATTAAAAACTAGAAATGCATGAAGAATACAAATAGAACAGAAGTAATCTAGTAAACGATAATGTAAACACACACCTTCCAAGTCTTTTCCATTTTCTGCAGCAGCCATCAGATTTTCTTTTATCTGTTTACGCCACTTATTCCTCTTCTCTAACATATCTGGGTTATTCCCTCCAGAAAACAGTGAGACATATTTCTCATTCTTTGGGAAAAACTGCACATGAGTGAAGAGGCATAATTTTAGTTTGGAATTCAAGCAGGTTCAGTCAGAACGATGTTTTTTTAATCCAATTTTGCAAAAACAATGAACACCTATTTCAAGAGTCATTTATGAATGAGACTGAGGATAACGCACACCAAAATTGTAGTAAATTAATGCAAAGATACTGACTCAGCAAGGAGGATAGAGAACATTAGCTTACCCTAACATACTCAAGATCTTCCTTTAATTTTGACAGTTTATTGCTGGCATCATCGGCATTTGAACGTTGCTGCTTCTCAAGGCGCCTGATCATCCTCTCTATCTTTCGCCTCTCTTCAAAGTTTTCAAATACAAACACAAATAAAATGATCAGTACATATGTACAGTTGAAGGGCGTCATACAAGAACAAGAATGAAGCAAAATGTGCAGCAGACCAAAAAACTTGATCTTTCTGTCTCTCAGCTGCACTGTTCGTTGAATAGCCAGTTGATTCTGAAGCTCTTGCTGCCGCTTCAGTTCTTCCAGTTTCTTCTCTTGAGCAACCCTAATGTTATTAGGAAGGTCCTGAAGATAAAATATACAATATTAGCATTTTTACAACAGGCCTGAGAGAAAAACAGAGTAATTCTCATGTATGTAACAATTGAAACCACAAAGACAGTCTTCAACAAAGACAGCTTTCACAATTGATGCAATAAAAAGTTCAAAGCACTAAGGCATGTTATGGGAAAGGGTAACCAATTAGAATAGGCTCCAACAAATGATCAACCTTATTACTTAGAGGAACTTCTAACTCTTAAGCATGCATGCATACTTAAACTGGTAGCAGTGTTGCCACAAAAGATGGTTATAAACATTTGATACATTACTTTAGGGGGAGAGGGGATTCCTGCAAGCCAACCAGAAAAACACCCCATGCGTGCATTGTCAATACCATTGACATCAAGCACTGGTGTGCACACAAGCATTGTGTCCTAGAATAGAAGTGAATTACAAGGATCAAAACAGCAGCCTGGCTTCTTGCATACAGCCTTATAGGTGTTTTCAACTTGATTTTTGGTGGAATACTGGAATATAGTAAAGACTAAAGAGTACCATTGGACATGGTATGTGCGAGGTTGGGCAGACATACATGCATGCAATGTATTCCATGACCAGCATAGGGTGGGATCTACATTCTACAATCAATTGTCCCTTCAATCCTACTTGTTTCCTACATTAGCAAAGCTGCCAACCTACAAGTATGTTGTAACCAATCATCATCAACCCAGCCTTTACCATCCTATTTGAAATGAGCAAACACATAACTTCTATTAACATCATTTTGATTCATCTAATTAGGGCTGCATACTTAACACCAGGCTCGATTCCTTCTCTCCCTTTTTTCCTAACCAATGTCCCAAACTCCCAATTCCCACGGGAGGGTGGCAATTCGTGAGGCGAATGGGCATTCATGAAACTACTGAAACAAGCAGTGACAAGCTACAGCTCGAAGACTCCAAATAATCCATTCCATAAACCCGGCCGTAGCAAGTAGCAGCAGATACTAATCAAGCAAAATTCAGTCAACGCAGACGAACTAATTGTTGCTTCCCCCACCACTCCACACACACCGGGGCAGCAGATACTAAGTTACTAACTAAATTACTAAACGAAGTTAATCACGGGAGCAGAATTAGCAGCAGCAGAAGCGAGCGAGCGAGGCCGCGCCTCCAACTCAAACCCCAAGTAAGTTACCTTGCGGAGCAGGCGCTCGGTGGAGCGGATCTGGTTCTTGAGGGAGACGGTCTTGGCGGCCCCGGCGCGCTTCCTCTTCCGTTCGGCGACCGCTCCCGCGGACGCCGACGACTTGGGGCGGCGTACGGCGGCGACGCGGCCGTGCGCCATCGCCTGAACCCTAGCGGAAGACGAGACGCGGTCTCAGACGTTCGCACTTGCGAGTTGCGTGTGCGACCTGGTTGGGTTGGGCCGCGTGGGTATGGGTCGTTTCGAGTTTCTACTCGGCCTGCCTGCGTTTTTAATGCTTCAAGTAAACGGCCGGGCTGTCAGTGATTCAGTGGCTTAGGATAACGTCTTCTACTCACTGTCTCACAACTTCTGTGCTCAACTAGATTAATTCTAAAATTAAGCTTTAAAATTCAAATTTGGCTGTGGTTTACAAGTCATGTGCTCTCACGCTTCTGTGCTCAACTAAATTGGTTCTAAAATTTAAATTTGACTGCAGCATAATACTCAGCAATATAAACATACAAAGAATACAGTTAACTTTGGCAGCTCCCATCCAGGCAATGGGATTAACAATTTGAAACTCTGATGTGCAAGCACTCCGGCAGGTCACCCAAAGGATGACAGAAAAAAAAGAAACGAAGTTCAGAGATCAGGTATGATCAAACAAATGTTGTTCTATTGAGAAAAATGAGAGTGTAGAATGTGTACAGTGACTATGAATCTCTCCGAGCGTATATAAGGGGTTGGGTCTATATATATACAGCCCAGGCTAGTGATCTGTTTAACACCCCCGCAGTCGTAGCGGGAGGGAAACGGACGCAGAGACTGGACCGAAAACTGGTGAACAAAGGCGTGGGCAGGCCTTTGGTCATTATATCGGCAAACTGATATGCCGATGGTACATGGAGCACCCGAACCTGTCCTAATGCAACCTTGTTACGGATAAAATGGATATTGATCTCAATGTGCTTGGTGCATTGGTGATGGACCGGGTTGGCGGTCATGTAGACGGCACTGACATTGTCGCAGTAGACGACGGTCGCGGTGGAGAGGGGTGCACGGAGCTCTTGGAGAAGCTGACGAAGCCAGCAGCACTTGGCGACGGCGTAGGCGACGGCGTGGTACTCGGCTTTAGCGCTGGAGCAGGACACTGTAGTCTGGCGTTTTGAGGATCAGGATACGAGAGTGTCACCGAGATAAACGCAGTAGCCGGACGTAGAGCGTCGAGAGTCGGGGTAGCCTGCCCAGTCCGCGTCGGAGTATGCAGTGAGGGAGTCGATGGGGCTGAAGCTGAGATTCAGCCCGCTGGAGAGAGTGCCCTTCACGTAGCATAGGATGCGCTTGAGCAGCGCGAGGTGAGGTTCGCGCGGAGCGTGCATGAAGAGGCACACTTGCTAGATAGCGTACGTGAGGTCGGGTCGGGTGAGTGTGAGGTATTGGAGAGCCTCAGCAAGACTCCGATAGTGAGAGGGATCGGCAACGAGGGCGCCATCGGCGGCGGAGAGTTTGGCTCGAGTGTCGACTGGGGTGGCCGTGGGGTGACAGTCGGTCATGCCTACACGCTGGAGGAGGTCAATGGTGTACTGGCGTTGGGAAAGGAAGAGCCCGTGGATGGAACGGGTTACGGAGATGCCAAGAAAATGGTAGAGAGGACCAAGATTGGTCATGGCGAACTCAGAGTGGAGTCGGGCCATGATCTGGTCGAGGAGAGATGTCGAAGACGCTGTGAGGACAATGTTATCGATATAGAGAAGTAGATAGACAGTGGCGGAGCCGATATGAAAAGTGAACAGGGAACTATCGGACGCAGATGCTACGAAGCCGATGTGCCGAAGATAGGCAAGAAAGCGCTGGTACCAGGCACGATGGGTTTGTTTGAGGCCGTAGAGAGAGCATTGAAGGAGACAGACGTCGTCGGGCCGAGAAGGGTCGACGAAGCCTGGGGGCTGCTGGTAGTAGACTGTTTCCATCAGGTGGCCTTGAAGAAAGGCGTTCTTCACGTCTAGTTGATGGATCGGCCAGGAGCGAGAGGCTGCTAAGGTGAGGACGACTCGGATGGTGGCGGGTTTGATAACGGGACTGAAGGTCTCGTCGTAGTTGACATCGGATCGTTGGGAGAAACCCCGGACTACCCAGCGAACCTTGTGACGGGCAAGGGAGCAATCGGCTTGGAATTTGTGTTTAAAAAATCCACTTACCAGTCACAATGTTGGCGATGGGAGGTCGGGGAACGAGGCGCCAGGTCTCGTTGTTCATTAGGGCCTTGTACTTGTCGGCCATGGCCGCGCGCCACTGAGGGTCGGCCAGGGCTGAGCGAGAAGTCACCGGGATGGGCGAGATAGAGCTATGGACGGCGGAGAGACCGTAGCGCGGAGTGGGACGGAGAGACCCGGTCTGGGAGCGGGTGACCATGTGAGAGGTGGAGAGAACTGGAGCCGATGGGGGTGCAGGAGTAATGGGAAGAACTAGTCGGGTGGGGGCGTCATCGGCTCCGAGTCGACGACTGTAGACAAGAGGAAAAGGAGGAATTAGATCGGCCCGAGCCGATGAGGTTGGGATATCCTTCATAGAGAAACCAGACGCGTCAAATTCAATGGAGCAGTGGTTGTCTTGTGTGAATTGGTGAACAGATATAAGATTGTGAATAAGAGAATGGACGATAAGAACATTGCGTAGGGGGAGGTTAGTGTTGGATGTAGACAGAGAGGAGTCGTCGCGACATTGGACAGGAAGAGAGTGACCATTGCCGATGGTGACAAAAGGGGAGGAAGAGGGGTGCAAGAGCGAAGTATACTGGGCGATGACGCCATGTGTGAAGACGCCCTAGAGTCTAGCACCCAAGGGTACTGTGGTTGGAGCGTCATCTGGTTGAGGGCAGCGACGAGGCTAGCCTGGTTCCAGGAGGGAACCGACTGGGTGGGTGGGGTCGGTAGCATCGGCTGAGGCGGCAGAACGGGAGCCGATGCCAGGTGAGCCTGGGGATGAGCGTCGAGAACTTTGGGTTGCCAGCCGATGGGGCTGCGTGGCTAGGGCTTGGGCGCCCAGGGGTTGTAGCAGAGCCACGGACCCGTGGGACCGGTAGGATGGGTAGGGACCAAGATAGGTCGTGATGGCGTCGGACCCTGCCAGGTCCTGCCTTTGCCTTTGCCCTTGCCTTTCCTAGTGCGGGCTGTGTTGCTGTGGTCGGAGCCATGGCCACCAGGACCATGGGAGGAAGGGGCAACGCAAGAAGCTCGGCAGCCATTATCGGCTGCGGCAAGAAGAGCGGTGTGGGCCACTGTCTTCTCATCATTGGCCAGACGGAGTTCTTTAAGAACTAGCATGTCATGAGCCCGGGCGAACGATGGAAGAGGTGTGGCGTTGGCGATGTCATCGGCGGTGTTGGAGAAGTGGGGATTGAGGCCTCGCAGAAGGGCGAGGACGAGTTGAGAGTCGGCCACAGGGTGGCCGACGTCTTAGAGAGCAGTAGCCTTGACTTTGAGGCGCTGACAGTACGAGGAGACAGAGGAGTCGTCTTGTACCATGGAGTGGAACTCATTGAGGAGGAAGATGGCGCGATGCTGCTTGTTGGCCAGGAAGATCCGCTCGATGGCCACCTAGAGGTCCCAGGCGGTGGGGTCGGTATCATCCATGGCGAGGTCGAGGACAGAGTCATCGACCGAGCTGAGCAGCCAGCTGCACACGCAGCACTCGGCGATGTCCCACTGAGGATCATCGGGGCGAGGTGGAGCGGAGCCATCAATATGGGACTGGAGGCCGAATTTTTCACAAAGGGATTTGAAGAAGAAAACCCACTTGGAATAATTGACGTTAAGGTCAAGGGAGATAGGAACGTGAGATTTTACGTTCACAGCAGCGTAGGGAGAGGAGAAGATCGGCGAGGTGGTGCCCGAAGTGTGGTCTGAGGCACTGAGGGCCGGAGCAGATTCGGCGACTAGGAGAGTGCCGGAGCTAAAAGCGGACTCGGTGGCCATGACGGGAGAACGGGAGCAAAGAGCCGATGGGAGAAATAAGCTGATGGGAGGGGGAAGCCGATGAGAGGACGGATCGGTCGATCAAGGATGTGAGAAGCCGATGGGAAGTGGGCCGGTCAGCCGATGAGGAGTGGTTGGCCGATGGGGAGTAGGCAGCGGAGTAGGTGAGGAGTGGCCAGCCGATAAGTAGTGATTGACCGATGGGGAGTAGGTAGCGGAGTAGGTGAGGACAGAGTGGTTAGGTCACGGACGTGCGAGGATTCATGTCCGTGAAGAGAAGATTTACGTCCGTGGACTCGTGGAGGCCAAGGAGTGGGGCGGACGCGAAAAAGGCAGGGAGTGGCCGGACGCGAAGAGAATATGTTCGCGTCCGGGAGGCAGGGATTTGTGTCCGTGGATACGTGGACATGTTGGACTGGCTCGGACATGAGGGGAGAAGGTTCGCGTCCGAGAGTCGTTGAGCGTGTCGGAAAGGGCAAGAATCGAGGGAGGTTTCCAGCCGATGGAGGGCTGGACAAGTCCAGCCGATGGAGACGACGAGCGTGGAGGTGCGCCGGCGTCAGAGAAGAAGAGATGCATGAAACAAGAGGAAGAGCGGAGATGGGTGCGAGACGGGACGAGGAGGCGGATCGAGACTGTCGCCTAATCGCGTGGAGGTGGGGTGGAGAAAAGGTGACTGCGAGAGAGACGGGGAGAAGAAGAAATGAAGACGAGAGAGCGAGGAGAGTATCGGAAAGAGAGTCGGTGACGGGAAGAAGACGTCGACGAAGAGAAGGAAAGGATCGGCTCGCCGGAGGAAGAAGCTAGTGCGCCAAGATATCTAGACTCACTTTAATACCATGTAGAATGTGTACAGTGACTATGAATCCTCCCGAGCGTATATAAGGGAGTCAGGTCTATATATATACAGCCAGGCCAGTAGGGAAAAAGAACAGCTGAACAGGAGATAAAACACAGAATCTACAATCACAAGTCACGCTTAAACTCGATAAGCCTGAAGCAACATAAATATAAATGGATTATGAAATCAGAGGGTAATAGTCTGACAAACTCTGCTGAACGCACGAACTGCAACCAGATTCACCTGGAGCTCAGGCCAAAAAAAAGGCAAAAATTAAGCAGTGATTCATATAATTCAATCATGAGTAGAATATACAGTCAACACTCATCTGACGTATTTACAACTGTATAGGAATGCCAAATTTTCCTAGGCCGCAACGAGAAGCAGTTCCCTCCCCAGCCAAGGACAGCTTATGAGCACATGGAATCAGCCATAAGAAAATGCAAAATAAGCTTCTGAAAAAACATGTGCTCCTACTCGTATGTCGTATCATCACAGAGATAAGGATAGCACCATTGGACTGCCAAAAGCACTAAAACTGGTAGCAGTTCTGTATAATATAGCACAAACATATGAATAAACTGCAAAAGAAAAGCAGCTGATATATACGACAGTGCTGTATACATGAAATCAACGAATTTCCTTTCGTTCCTGCAAATCAATATTTCAGCCTGTACAAGTAAAAGGGAGCTAGTCCTTACAAAATAGTTCCCAGATATGTAATCGCACTTGAAATCCAAACTTTTTAAAATCAAAGGTGCAGAATAAACAACCTAGGGTGTGTTCGGTAGTGCATCTTTCCAATTTCTACTTCTTTATTTTCAAACTGTTAAACGATTAACGGATATTTGATTCGAACTATTAACAACATGTGGGCATCTATCAAGTTTACAATAACACACAAACAAATCATCAGTTCACAAAAATCACTCAACTGTCCTCGCTGTAGATTCTCAGAATTTGTCCACAAACTCAGGAAACACTGTGGTAGAGGGCAGTGAACAGCACAAGAACAGCTGTTCTCCACAAATAATCTGGGTAGTTGAGAACTCATGCCTGAAAATACAAGGTAACTCTATGGATCAATCGCCAATAGAAAGATTAAACATTATACCGCAGTTATCAAGAGTATGCCACAATAGATACAACAGTAGTGCATGTACATAGCAGACCCACTAGCGAGCAGCTTAGCGCATGCTCAGCCTCCATTGACCAATGCCTCCGCCCCCACTTTGGAAAAATGGAGATAAATGAACATCACCATCAAAATCATCTTCCATTTCATCTTGTGTTCAAATTTCGTCAACCATTGTGCAAGCTGCAGACACAGGCATACATCAATCCCTTTTGATTAGTCCAAACACCCACCACCAAAAAAGCAGTCCCCACCACAAAGTGTGTGGTTAGTGCACTACAGACTCGAAAAGAGACAATGTGAGAGCATGCCAGACTCTTTAGTAGCTCTCAATCACCTGTGCTCATAGGGGCATTGAAAGGTGTAGGAGGATGAGCAGGCTATTGCTTACCATATCCTTGCAATCAAAGCACCTTTGAACAAAAGATGATAACGAAAGGTGACATCATATACCATTGGTACAACTTCAAGTGGAGAGGATCTCTTAGGTCTTTTCCTGCCTCCTTGTTAGTGAATCAAAACGAGTTGTTTTATCTTACACTTTGATAGGTTGATGTCTACTAGGTGTTGTAACGATGCATGTTACAGACTTACAGTTGCTATTACTATACTAGGAAGGAGTGTTGGGTTCATGCTTCATTGGTTGTCCATCCTGTGTTTGTTGTGTGTCATAGATTGCCATGGCGAGCGAGATTGGCATTATGCATAGTGCTTTGGATTGGAGAAATTGCATTGCTGCCTTGATGTCTTCTTCCATCAGCGTCGCTACCTGTCTTTCTGTGCCATCCGTTGACCACTTTTCCCAGATCTGCTGGTTGCCCCCACTATCGCTTGCTTCCCCCTAATGAAAATAAAGCAAGATACAGTTTAACAACCAAAAGATATGAACGTGTAGAGAAGCAAAAGAACTTTCAAATTGATTCCTCAAGTGAAGGCATGATCGTTCATGAAAGAAACAATGCAAATAATTCTTTTGCTACCATGGAGCGATTGCTTGGGAGCAGGAAGTATGCGAGCCTTTGTAATTGGGCTCTGAAGTAGGCGACAATGGAGACACTGTGCTGATCGAAAAACTAGAGATGAGAGAAACTTCAATGGGAGGTCTAAAAGACATGTTGTCATATGGTAGAAATGCATCATATCTTCATCTCGCTAATACTTTAACAGTATTCATTGTTGTTCAACTATAGAATAGGAGTTTAATGTTCAAGAAGACATAGGAGTTTTATGTTCAAGAAGAGAGGAGGAACTACAGTCACTGTCACTGATAGCAGAATTACAAATGACTTGCATTGACATGGACAATTAGATCATGAAATCAATACAAGACCAGAAGTGAAAATAAGGTGGTGAATGGGAACCACCTTTCAGCACCACTGTCTAGAAGAAAGAAGAGTAAAACTTCACGAGAGAAAAATAGAGGTTGATGACAAATTTCTCAAGGACTAGAGAAACTGGAATTAGAACGATTCTTGCAAGGGAAACCTGAAATTCATATTTTTGTTTGAATAAAGTGGTAATAGCTGTCGGTATGAAACAAAGACAAAGGTGCTTTTATTTTGGATGGAGATCCAATTTAAGTACAAGCTGATGCTTTGCCAGATAGTAACATCAATTTTCCTGCAGTCACACACATAGAGAGGAGAGGGGAGAGACAGAATGGACAAGAAGTAGCATATAATTTGGAAATAATGAAAATAGGCCCTGCAGAGAGCAATTGGTTCACAATTTTATTACACATAGTTATGAGGATGATATGCTTGATGAATTGTTTTTATACAAAAGACAAGAAAACCTTGAGCTAACAAATAAGCTACTCCCTCCATTCATGATTATTTGACATTGGGAGTACTAAGCATAGTGCTCCCAACGTCAAATAATTTTGACCGGAGGGAGGGAGTATATTAAGAATGGCAGTAAAAACTAAGTCGACAGAAAGTAACTGGGCACAGTGCTATATATTAGTTAATGGGCATAGATTTACCTTAACTGAAAGTGGAATATCAGCAACCAGCTGCGCAACAGCACCCGCACCACCCAGCCTGCTCATGCTTAAAACCTACCATCATTGAATCATGGCTCTATCAAACAACTAAAAACACAAAGTGCGGTTTATGCTTACTAGATAATAGCATAGTGAACCAAACCTTTACTTGCAGCCTCAGGAATTTCACATAATCAAGGATCTCATCTAGCATAGCTGCCCTATCTGTCTGCATAGTTCAAGAAGAAGACATCAAGTTATTTCCCCCGTAGTCAGCCTCTGATGTTTCAATTTTACGGAACTCTGTATTATAGTTGTAAAATCACCTGTTATTTTAAGCATGCATATAACCCTAAGGATGTGTGCTTGCTTATCTCAAAAGGGATGGCATACTAAGATTTGATAGCATGGTTCTCAGTGAATTGAAACACTCTTTTAAAGAAGAAAAGTTATATGTAGAAAAAAAAACAGCATTAGTATAATATTGTGAGCACATCATGACCCAAACCACTTGCCAAAATTATGTCAATGGCTGGCATATGAACCATAGAAGTCTTTACCCTTATAATACCACTTAAGAGTATAACAAATAATATTACCTTGTTTGTATTGGGGACCAATTCCTGTAGGGCCCTCATCCTTTCTGCTATTCTCTCTCTTCTTAGCTGCATCAGAAGTTCAGAACAAATATGCTTCAGAGCACTGCTGATCAAACACTTAGATGAATTGTCCAAAAAAAAAGAAAAAAGAAAAGCAAGAATATGCAGCCTAAAGTAAGGTGGTCATTCATATAAATAACAGCAAATGAGCATCGGACACATCCACAACTGCTAGAAACAAAGTACTGAGAACTTATCTTAAAGCAGTAACATTCTACAGCTAGATAACAATTACATGACATTCGCTATATGACAGGATTGCACCATGACATGTCAATTGTCAAAAAGATAAGACTTGTAGTATAATAGTACAGACCTTAAGGAAAACAACTTATAACTGCACCAAATGGCCAGCCATCATCTAGCTAAAGTAACATCCTCTTTTAGAACATGTTATATTTTTCTTGCAAATTGGATTTGATCTGTACATTTATCTGAGAAAAAAATCATGGGTGAGAATCCCTTCCAATTTGAAAGTCCCAATTGATCCGACTTGCCTAACAAGAGAATGCATTGTTGCACTCACATTACAACAGAACTGCTTCAGTGTCTCACTCGTAGCATGAGACAAATTATTTCGTCCGCATTTCAAACATGTAGGAGCCACCAAATCCAGTTCTAAACCTAGCAAAATTTTGCATTGAAATTTAAACCCTGATCTCCTATCAAACGCCAAAGGGCATATCTGCATGGTACAGTGACTCATGCAGATCACAAGTTCTCAACAGCAAAATACCCAAAGATGAAAGACTCAAGGTACGAGAGTGTTAACTGCGGGAACTAATTTCATTACCCTCTCCGCGATGCTGTGGGGGTCAGTAGCTTGCCCACGCCGTGCTCGCACCTTCGGCCTCGGCGCCGGCGGCTGCGGCCCGACGGCTGCTCCACCCTGCTTGGAGTGCTGCGCGTGGAACACCTGAAACCCGGCAAAAGGCACTCAAATACAACAAAATTAGCACCAACTCGTCGATTTCCAACTAAGACACAATCCGCTGCAACAGAGCACCTGGGTAGGCGGGGTGGGGCGGAGGTGCGGCGGCTGCACGCCGCCGCCGCCGAAAACCGGCGGGAAGAGTCCGGGGAGCTGCACGGTCTCCCGCTCCTACAGAGGCGAGCTCGAAGCTTATCATCACAGCACACGCGCCTCCCTTCCCACTCGACGAGGAGCGGTGCGGGCTAGAGAGCCAACGCAAAAGCCAAAAATGGGGAAAGTGGAGGGTGCGCTCACTCACCGCCTTGCTGCCGCCACACTCGGCGTCATCGCCGACCCCGAGCCTCTTCCCGCTCCCCGAGGCCTCGGCCGCCGCGGCCGCGTCGAGGCTGAGCGCGAGGGAGAAGGGCTGGTCACCGGCGGGGCGGCCGCCGGGCGCGGTGCCAGGGAAGGAGCTGGTCAGGGAGAAGAACTGGTCGAAGAAGTCGTCCTCCGGGCCCTGCTGCGGCGGAGGCGTCTGCCCGGCCATGCCCGGCGACGGCGACCGCGCGCCGAGCCGGTGGCTCCCTCTCGCTCTCTGCTGCCGCCTCGTCGTTGCCGACGCGGGCGGGAGGAGCTCGCTCTCGTCCCCTCGGCTTGTGTGAAGTGAGGTGGTGGGGATCGGTCGAGGAGTCGCTTCGCCTTTATTCACTCGCATCTCTGCCGTGGCGAAGTGGCCTCTGGTCCTTTATGGGCCTTATGTGGGCCAATCTCGTTTCATTGTCACGTTGTGTTCTTTCCTCCCTATGGGCCTAAATTTGATACGTTGGTAATCTTGGAATTTGAACTGAAATCCAGGCCCATATAAATGATGCCTTCAGGAGGTAAGTAGGAATCCTCGTGTCTAAAATGGGCCTGTAAATAGGATGAAGGCCCAAACTGTGGCTTTGGTTTGTAGACGTTGTTACCCATGAGATTAGTCGCCATCTCGCCGAATTCCGTACGGCTGGGGATGCAGTACACCTTGGGTATGTTTTTTTTCTTCTGAAATTACCATCACCGTATATTTAGGCCCATTCGTTTTAGATTATAGGGGACCGTGCCATGCTTCTTTTCTATAAAACTTTCCCTCCTTTTTTAAACATAGCACAAATGCAGCGCTAATAAATCGTCTGCTTACTTATTTCTATAAAACAACAGCTGGTAGTGCTCGCCGACAAGGGCATCTTGTAGATGGTCGTTAAATGAGATTCAAGAAATCAAGCATCACAATACACTGAAACTCACAAGCTGGAAATTAGCATTCACATGAATTCTTATTATGTTAGAGAAATTATTTACACATTGCTAAATTACTTGATCAGTGAATTATACAACACGGTACGTAGGTGTTACGTCAATTTGTACAACACAACTTGTCGATAACCACAAGTTGAGGCTGAGTTACAGCAGGTACGGCAAAATTGCATCGCTCGATTTCACATTACAAAATTGCAAAGTGAAAAATTATCCCAGATTTGCAAGAACTAATCAAAGCAGAAATGGCCTCAGTTCTTGAAGAATATGCATTAGTTTGCCACCATTTGCATCAGAAAAAATAGTTTCAAATAAACACATTAGGAAGAGTGTAGAAAAGTCATGTTTGATTGCCTGACAAGAAGGAAAAAGTATAGAAATGGCCTCAGATCAGACACAGATCAAGTATAGAGATCTGTTCAAGTTAGCCACGGATCAAGTGCAAAGAGCAGAAATGGCCTCAGATCAAGTATAGAGATCTGTTCAAATCAAACACAGATCAAGTATAGAAATTTGTTCATGTCAGTCACAGATCAATTGCAAAGAGCAAAATGGTCTTGCAAATTTATGAAAAGCAGAAATAGCTTGTTTGGCTGCCTGGCCACAAGAGAAAAAATAGCAAGAGCATCAGTTCTTATTAGTATTATCATCTCCAGCAAAAGACAAGTGCAGAGAGGAAGGAAGATTGACCTGTTTGGTTGCCTTACCACAAGGCCTAACAAAGCAAGAGTTCATCTGTTCTATATGCCTACGAATTTGAGGGTATTTTCTTTATATGCGCTAATGCTAGAATGCAAATGCAACCTTTTCGAATAAATCCTTTTTGAAGACAGTAATACGCTCTGTCATTATCTAAACAAAATTAAGGTACCCTAAGTAGCAAGCAGCAGCAAAGCAAACACACACTTTCCCGTTGTTGTGATTTGTTCCTCGTGCAAAACACGTGTAAAATTCGCTGCATGCATGCATGCTTCTAAAAGGCATATATAGACTTGTATTACTGGTGTCTGTTGTCCCTGTCAAGCTTTACGCAGAGAACCAACCTACTAGTTGCTAGATTGTTGGGTTGTAATTAAATTGTAATTGTCATATCTATAGCGCATCACTGTTCCACGCATCTCACGATATTTGGCACCACAAACGGGGGTGTATATATACACATATATAACGATATTGTCTTGGCACTGTTTTGGTTTGTTTAAGAGGAAAACATGATACCGTGGGGAAAACTAGGGACAGCTATGATGAAGAGCTGAGGGTGTATAACTTCACTTATTAGTGTTTAAATATTTATATATTTAATTATTACATAAGATTAAGATTTTATTATTGGTCTTTGTTGTGTGCTAATAAATGTATTAACAGATGTATAAGTGTGTAGTGGATATAGTGGCGTGTGCGCGTGCCTCTTCCATGCGATCATAAAACAAAACATGATACCGTGAAAAAAGGAACAAGTATCAGAAGGGAATTGGACTGCTGGGCTACGAGGCATTTGAACGGAAAATGAGCTTAATGGGTTCGTAAGTCTTAGCATGCACTTTTGGTTTGTAAGCAGCGGGTTTGTGCCGATGCAATAGCAGAAGCAGGACATTTTGCTCTCCTTGAAAAAATTCGTCATAACATTGAGAACGGCAATGAGCTGTGTGAGCCCGTGACCCACACTGCCATATAGTGTTCGATACTAATACCCCTCCGTTAAATATAATCATTTTCTCTGGTTATGTACATGAATGTAGGTTTCTTGAATTGAAATGAGCTGATTATAAACTAAAATAGCTTATTAACGATTAATAATTAATTTATAGTTAAAACTTATATATATGTATATTCTTGTCAACTTAAAAGTCTTTAAAAAATTACGTTAAAAATATCTTAAAATTAATTTTAACAATAACTGTTACTAGCTACTAGCTAGCCGATGGACTGTACTCCTATCTGTGTACGTCAGCAGGTTGGATCACCAGCTGAGCTTCAAACGGTGGCGAGTGGGAGTGGGCAACGCGCATGCAGAGACTACCAAGTGCCAGCAAGGGGAAACTCAAAATTAACATGATGGTTTTATTAGTGTGAATTGCACTTTACATAAGGTAGAGCGCACTAGCTAGTTTCGTTTTGCTTTAGGTTTATCACGTATTTTCGTTTTGCGTCTGGTTGTATTGAACAATTGCATCTTTGGTCAGATAAATTAATCCTGCTACGAATTACCTCGACGATATCTCCTCCTGGGCTCCAGGTGAACATAGGCTCAAACATAATTGAATGGTCCTAGCTACGCCATGCATCTTACTCTCTTCACGACAACTTCAGGATCGGAAAAGCATTCAGAAGGGGCGAGCTATGTAGTACATCTGGCAATGCCATGCGGCGGACCGATCGATCGAGTTCGTTCCTGCCGGTGGTCAGCAGCTGTTGGTTCCTACTCCCTAATACTAGTATACTGTTAGTGCTGTTCTGTGGACCATATCAGCGAACTGTCGTCCCGCGCAAGAGCGTGGCCACGGAAAAACATACTCCCACACCGGGCGCTGGTTGAGGTCTAGTTCGAATGTGCAATTCGATTAAAGCTGTCCTTGGCTTGAAATACCTAACGAATTATTAGCGATTAATCATATATTAATTATTATACATTTTAAAATAGCTTTATTTATTTTTTTAAAACGCTTTTATATAAAAAATAGCCGTTTGAAAAACACACTAATGAGAAAAAAAAGTTGTCGTTCGGAGTTAGTCAGGCTTACACGTTTTTGACGGCGGGGCTAAACCGGCCGGACACTTCCAAAACGGAGCTAACGCGGCCGCGCCCACGAGGCCACGACGTGGACCCATCCAGCGACATTTCCTACCGCGCGCCCGTGTGCTCGCCGCCACCGCGATCTATATAAACCCCGTCGCGCCGAGAGGCGAACGCCATCATCACCGCACCCAACAACACATCACACATCCGACCCGCCGCGAAACGATCGATCGAAGCACGGACGCGGCTTCGCACGCGAGGAAAATCGTCGACACACGTACATCGCGCGCGCGCGCGCCACGCTGCGGTTACACCGTTCCAGTCGCACGCACGTCGCCGCGTACGTAGCCGCCACACCGACGTGCATGGCTTTCACGGTGAATGCGTCGTCGTCGTCGCCGGCTTCTTCGCCGGCGCCTACGACGCGTCTCCCGGGTGGGCGTCACGGCGGCGCGGCGCCGGCGTCGGGTAGAGTTGGGGTGCCTGTGCGAAAGCTCACCGCGGCGGCGTCGCTTACGCTCGATCGGGCGCCCGCGCCGAACGGCGCCGAGTGCGTCCTGTCGGTGTCGCGGACCATGTCGAGGCTGAGGGAGAAGGGGAAGACGGCGCTCATCCCGTACATAACCGCCGGCGACCCGGACCTGGGGACGACGGCAGAGGCGCTGCGGCTGCTTGACGCCTGCGGCGCCGACGTCATCGAGCTCGGCGTGCCCTTCTCCGACCCCTACACCGACGGCCCCGTCATCCAGGCCTCCGCCGCGCGGGCGCTCGCCGCCGGCGCAACGCTGGACGGGGTCATGTCGATGCTCAAGGAGGTGACGCCGGAGCTGTCCTGCCCGGTGGTGCTCTTCTCCTACTTCGGCCCCATAGTCCGGCAAGGTCTGGCCAACTTCACCGCCGCAGCCAAAGAAGCCGGCGTGCAAGGTAATTAATATATCAAACTAATTAATTAATTGACTGATTAATTAATTAACTACTATCTGTTTTCCAACTGTACATTAACCTTCAGATTTGCTAAAAATATTGCACTATATTTTTCACTTAATTTTAACCACCTTTTCCCTATACTTCTATCTCCTCTTTAGAATAGATAATAAATTATTTTTAATCATAATTCTCTTATATAATTATGGTAGATAATTTATAATATAAAAACAATTTAATTATTTTTTAATAAAAAATGGCACCGTAAATATATGGCTACTCCATCTTTCCGTCCCCGTTTCTGTTCATTATAGTGTCATCCGTTCGATCAAATCAGTGATGCTAAAAAAACTACTACTAATAAACAGTCAAGTACAGTAACTATACATGAATCTTAACTGTATATACATTTTCCTGATTTGTCTGCACATAATCATTTGCGTTTTCTAAACCGACGTTACATCTTATCTTGAATATTAATTGTCAGTCAAATCAGATGGTCTTGAGTCGTTTTGATTTGTTTTTCACGTGATTTGTCTTCACATGTTCGGCTGTTTATGGATCTATGCAAAACACCAATCACTGTCCTATATAAAGTTAGCCATAGATTCTTCGGGCCAAGCTAAGGCAGAAATCTTTATCTGATGTTGTGATGGGCTCTCTGATGAGTGATCACTAGAACATTGATGTGGACAAGTCACAAGTGCATGACATATTGATGTACTATTTTGTAGTTAAGTACGTTTCTGCTTTTAGTATTCAAGCACAATTAACATTCTATACATGCTAACCTGAATCTAAACACATTCTTTTTGGTTGTTGTAACGATGGAGTTACTAATCTGCAGTTGTTACACATGTGTTCCAGGTCTTATAGTACCTGATCTTCCATACGTAGAGACATTCACTTTCAGGAGTGAAGCCATCAAGAATAACCTAGAGCTGGTATGTATCTATGTAGATTTCATCATATAACCAGTAGTACATTAATCTGGTTAGCAACAAATTCTGAATTATGTTTGTGGATAAAAATGGCTGCAGGTGCTGTTTACTACACCAGCTACACCGGTAGACAGGATGAAGGCAATCACAGCGGCTTCAGGAGGATTTGTTTACCTGGTAATTAAGTACACTAGCAAATCTTCAGAAACCCTGATTAATTTCTTGCCAGAAGTTTAGCTTCTGACAAAGACCAAATAATGACAATTGCTTGCTGTAAAACGTATCGTGCAGGTTAGTGTCAATGGGGTTACAGGATCTCGCCAAAACGTAAACCCGCGTGTTGAGCATCTCCTTCAGGAGATTAAGCAGGTCACTGACAAAGCTGTGTGTGTTGGCTTTGGCATATCAACCCCTGATCATGTTAGACAGGTGATTAAATTATCGTTTTATCATATATGTATTTTTGTACCATCGCAGTTTCCTTCTCAAGGATTGCAAAATCTGAAACATTGTAATTGTAAAATGGACACAGATAGCAGAATGGGGTGCAGATGGAGTGATCATTGGCAGTGCAATGGTGAGGCAGCTAGGTGAAGCAGCTTCTCCCAAACAAGGGCTGAAAAGTCTAGAGAAATATGCTAGGAGCCTGAAGGATGCACTGCCATAGAAGTTACTATAAAACTAGCTGCTAAATAATTGCACGAGAGATTAATGAGTTAATCTCTTGGTGATGGCTACACGCATAAAAGGGAAGCTGAAGCTGCCTTTCTTATAGTACAGTCATAGTTGAGTAACTGTACCATAAATTAGCACTAAAGTGTTATAAGCCATAATGTATAGACATCCTTAGGGACTGTAAAATACCTCGTCAGTGTAGAGGTTGTATGTTATTTCTTCCATTGTATGAAGAAAATAATTGCTGCAAATTGTGTGCATATTTGTGCTAACCATCGACAAAGGCGCGAAACAAACTCCTTCGTAACAACAAACCATATAAAGCACGGAACGATATTCCGATAAGTCATTGACAGTCAATAACACATGGTTTTAATGTCTACTACACCCTCGTCTTTTAGCATGAAAATTTTGTTCTAAAATATAACTATTTTTGGATATGAGTAGAGGTTTTCCGTTTCTCACGCTGGTTCGACCAAATAAACTGAATTTTACTATTCAACAAATACCCATCAACCTGCACCTTCCTCAAAATAATATTCCTCATAAGAGCATATTGATGCCATGCTTTGAAAGAAACATCTTGTGCTGCTGTGCATATTCTCAAACCTAGGTTATGCACTGGGAGAATATATTTATTGCACACAAGTTTTGGTGTACACAAAGTGCATATCAACTAAAAAATGTCACTAATTTTTTTTAAAAAATTAAACATGTACTTCAAATAGCATTACATTTATGCATAAAGTTTTATCTTCAGATTCATCATACGTGCATACAGAGAGAAAAAAAGACAAAATGTTACTAGATTTGTACTCTAAAACTATCTTATTTTTTCTTTTTTTTCTGGTCACAGATAAAATATGATAAATTTGAAGATGTGATTTTACACATCGGTGTAATACTATTGAAAGTCTATGTATAATTTTTTCTTTAATTTTTGTGGTATTTATTAGTTGGTTAACACGGTGTGTACTCGAAATTCATGTGGATAAGATACATTCCCATCTATGTTATGTTATTGTACGTGTGTAGCACATATGCCCCCGTGATGCCACTACAGGGTGGTCCTGGCACCACCGAAAATAACCTAGCCCAAAGGCTCATGTATATTAAAAAAAGTAAAAAAAACTCATGGGAGAAGAAAAAAAGAAAAAAAACCTCTCTTCTTTTCATGATACATCTTTAACCAATTTTATATATACTTGTTATATTTATGGTATTTAAAAAATTATGTAATTTAAACCACCCATATCTTAAAAATACATCATTGTTAGAGTTGGTGTCTGAGTAAATTTTACAAAACTAAACATACTTTAACTAAAACTATTGTAAAACTACAGATTTAAGGTAATCTATAAAACTATAAATTTATCACTAAATTTATCATAAAAACAAATATTATAAAACTATAGATATAATAAAGAAGTTATCACAAAATTATAGCTTTTAGAGTTTAAACCTTATCGTTATTGCTATGCTAAAGCTTAAGTGTTGTATTTTTTGATCAAATTAGTGCTAAATTCATAGTTTTATGATAATTATGTTACTAAAAATCTAGTTTTGTGATACTTTATTTTAAATTAATTTATAGTTTTGTGATAAATTTATTGCTAAAATATAGTTTTGTGATACACCGAATTAAATGTATAGTTTTGTGATAGATTTATCAAAATACCTATAATTTTAAGAAATTTACTCCAGTAAAGATGAATATAAGTTATGTTGTTCGCTCCAGGCTTACTCTGTAGCATAGTGTCCATGGACCAACCGCTCACTAATTAAATCCTCGGAAGCACAAAAAGTACATTACATGTTGCTCGCCGCCAAACCTCACGGGAAAGATCTGACTTGGTTAAGCGGAGGTTCGACCGGAGAGAGGCAGCGATTTAGTCACACGAAGACCTAGAAGATCTATTTAGTTTTAGTGCAGGCCTTTAAGCTTTAATATCTGAGAACGTGCCAGTCAATTTAATCCTACAATTGACAAGGAGGTGAGATGAACGGGTCAGTCGGATGATAAGCCGATACGAGCTCTCGCTATCGGCTGGCCACCAATAAGATCGAGTTGGTCATCGGCCGCGTCCGAATGGCTCCTACTATCGGTTAATCGCCGATAGAGATTATGGCGCTCTTATATCGGCTAGAGAGTCGATGAAGTCGTAGGCAGATGTCGATAAAGGATGTGATGACTTCGGGTGTAGCGAAAGCGAGATCCTGATTTATCGACTACAGAGCCGATAGGGACACCAAAGGGTATTCAAAGAATAGCAAAGTACGCAGGATCTTTCCTGGTTGCCAACGGAAGCTATAGCGCTCGAGCATCGGCTAAACAAACGATGGAGGTGTGAGAGATAGACGCGTGGAATGTATTAGAAGACCTATCGGCCAAAGAGCCGATGATGCTTCACGGCATCCGAAGCGTGGAGTGGGGCCTGATCCCCCATGAAGCCATGAGGGCTAGTGACCGTGATAACGGCGTCGTTAGAACCAAGCTCGATAGATTGGACCGAATCGAGACAGTATGAGGCCGAAAACTAACAACATAGAGATGACGAAGGCTTAGACCGAACATAACGATGAGGAAGTAAATATGCGAGGTCATCGGCTACCTACCGGTCGAACGTCCAACGCAGGCTTACACCTAAACCCATCAGCTGCTTGAGCCGATGGGGAACCAGACCCACTAGATCTCGATGCCGGCCACATCAAATGCGAGCCCTATAAGATTGGACCAAATTGAGACAGTACCAGGAAGCGACCGACGTGTCTGGATCGACCTATAGAGGATCGATTGTTAGACAATACGCAAGACAGATGTAGAGACTGCGTTGAGGATAACTCGTCGGCTACTCATTTCGACGAGACGTCGTGCGTAGACCCGCCGGGGCGTTGGCTCGAACCACCGCCGTCGATCTCGCAAGTCGAACCTAACCGATGTAGCACAAGACCATGGACGAAGGAGGGAGACCGACGCACCGACGTGCCTCACGTGAATGTGATGAGGTACGCTCAATCTGACTAAGAAGTCAAATCTAACCGATGTAGCTTTAGACGGAGCATAGCGTATGATAAGAAGACATCTCTGAAGGTATGCGTGGATCGACCGGAAGGCCGATGCACTAGGCGTGACGGTTGATGAAAGTCTTTTGAAGATAGGTGCGTATCGGCTAAGGAGTTGATATACTGGGCGTGTTGCTCAAGGTATAGATAACTTATCGGTTAACCACTCCGATGAAATACCGGGCAGAGACCTACAGGCCTATGATTCAATCTATTGTCGGCAGTTTCGTAGGTCAAACCTAACCGATACAGCACGGGATCGACGATGGCAGAGAGAGATTAGTAAACGGATAGATCTCGTATGGACATGATGCGGTACATTCGATCTGATTAAAAGGTCGAACCTAACTGATATAGTCTTAGACATAGCAATATATATCGAGACAGTGATGGGACTTATCCCTTTGTCAGAGATCAAATTTAACCGATGTAGTTTCGCGTCGAGAGTTACAGGTGAAATTGTATTGATCGAAACCTAGATGAAATTGTATTGATAAAAACCTAGATGAAATTGTATTGATCGAAGGATATCTTACAGGTTTTCAGGGGTCTATCCAACGTGGTTACAACAACAATCGGATATTATTTTCAGAAAAATATCTAAACTAACTAAACTTTCCTATTAATATAATATATGATTTATATAGATAAACTACCGTGCTGTGAGTTTCACGGTTCCTTCTCAGACTCGGTCTCATTTGGATAGTCTTCTATAATTACCGAATGTTTTCTCGATTCGTTTGATCGGCTTCTTTCCTATAACAATCATATCGTCTTTGGTTTAATAAATTTTGATGTTAACATGTGTAGCTGATCATTGGCAATGCAATAGTGAGGCAGCTGGGTGAAGCAGCTTCTCCCAAACAAGGTTGAAAAGTCTGGAGGAGTATGCCGGGAGCATGAAGGATGCACTGCCATAAAAAATCGCAAAATAAGATAGTTATAAGGCTGGAGGAGGTGCCAATTACAAATTTATCACCGTTATTGCAAAATTGCCACTAAAAATTAAAAAATTATCATCAGAACTGTCATTTAAAAGGCATTTTTATAAAATATAAAAAATCAATGTTAAATTTGCAAATATCCCCTACTAAATCATTGTACCATGGTGTAGTAAATCATTGTACCATAGCTAGTTAGCAAATCATTGTAAATACATCTGCAATATTATTTTCCATGGGGGTTGCAAAATTTGTCCAACCCTCTGCTTGTTCTGATATTTGAAGAGTGTCCCTATGCTGATAGATAGTCAATTCATGAGATCTCTGGCTGGATCGGTTTCATAAAATAAAATAAAATAATAAACATGAGGACATGTGCAAATAGTTATAAAAAATATTAAAAAAACTGACAACTTTCATACTACATACCCATATGCAAATAATCCCATCATGTGGACATGGATGGGGCACTGTCTTATAGAGTAGTTTCAGCCTCTCTTTTTTGTTTCCCTGGCCTGCTGGATGGAAGAGAAAACTCAGAAGGTCACCGTTAATATTTTTTATGCTAATATTTTTTCTATAATTGACATAATGGACATGAGAATAGTCAGCTTTGAATATATCCAAGCATGCCAAAAGCATGCACTGTTTTTCCTAAGATAAAACAAATGACGACATGACCAACGAAAGCAACATAAGAGAGAGAGACAGTATCATGTATACATGGTGCCGTGTCTAATCGGATCGATCGATATGGAGTTACTGTTTACGACCTAGACACTGTCATGCCGTGTTTAGGCCGTCGTCTCAGTTAGCACGAGTATTGTTTAAGTACTTGTTTTTTATTTTTCTATATTTTTAAAAATATTTCTATTTAAAAGACCGATCAGGCCACGATCGGGCCACACCTGGCCCTGTGTTAGCATGGAACAGCCCGACACCTCCGTGAGCCATGCCTGGACTGAGTTATCGGCACATGGACCGACACGGTCCGTGCCTTAACGGGCTATACCAAAGTGGACTATTCTGGCCCGAAAGGCCCGTTTGGTTACGTATAGTATCATGACGAGTAGATGATCGAATGGGCTGCACGTTCGTCGTGATCCCGTTCCAGCCCATAAATAAATGGCCCGCACGTAGGTCGCTATAACGTTCCAGCCCATACATAACGGGCCTCACGTTAGTGGCAACCCCGTTACGGCCCATATAGAACGGTCCTCACATGGGCCCATATAGCGCAGTGAAGCCAAGCCGGGCAGAGGTCTACACACATTGTAATCGCGAGGCCGCCGCTCCGCCTCCATTTCCTCGGTTGCGGCCGTCGCCGTCGCCGCCGCGGCGTTTCTCTCCTCCACAGTGGGCTGCTTCGTTTCCGCTGTGGAGGCGGAGCGCGGCGGGGTGTCGTCCAGGGACAGCGAGGTTGCCGCGGCCCCTCATGGAGGACGGCGGTCGCGGCGTGGGCGCCGGCTAGCGCGGCATCGCGGAGACCTTATCCAGGCTCCGGGAGGAGGGCAAGGTGCTCTTTCTTAGTCATGAGCCATCGATTCGCGCGCCTGCCTACGCTGCTATGCGATTTTGACGCATCGATATTATTATTTCCATATACTGTTTAGTTGTAGGGTGTGAAGTAATGGGTGTTATGGTTGAGCAGTTGAAGTTGAGCTGGTAGGGATTTCGTCTATAGAGGCTAGAGAGAGGGTTCGGATAGATTATTTTTAGTGTATTTCTTTCCTGATATTGTTAATGATAGTTCGAACAATCAGGAAAATATACCACGCTGCACAATTAATTCACAAAAGATTTGATATGAGTTTAACTGTTTTGCCCCTGAGGAAACATATGCGTGTGTAAGCTGCTACAACGTCCTGTACAATGTAACTAAGACTAGGGTAATCTCTTCCAAGTTGCTTTAAACATGCTAATACAGGCAGTAAGTTTACATACAGACTCAAATGCTCAATGATATTGCTTTGCGGTGTGCTATATGTGACAGTACTTAGGATAACAAGACCGTGCTATTTTTTCAGGGAGGGATTTAGTTTGAGCTTACTGTCTAACATTGGAGTTCTTTTCAGACTGCATTCATTCCATTCATCACCGCTGGTGACCCTGACTTGGCAACCACATCAAAAGCATTGAAGATCCTTGATTCCTGTGGTTCAGATGTTAGTGAGCTGGGCGTGCCTTACTCGGATCCGTTGGCTGATGGACCTATTATTCAGGTATGTGCTTCTTTGCACTTATCAGCTTTCATGTTTGTCATGGGCTATGACATAATGATTTTTTTTTTGCTGCGTTTTTTTTCAGGCTGCAGCAGAACGTGCTCTTAAGAAAGGCACTGCATTTGATTCCATCATATCTATGCTCAAGAGGGTTATACCTGAGTTGTCTTGTCCAATAGTTATATTCACATACTACAACCCAATTCTAAAGTGCGGAACTTCATGGCTGTCATTAAACAAGCTGGTGTATACGATAATTTTCCTCACATAGTTGATAACAACTGCAAAGCTTTTCAGTTCAAGTAAATTAGAATAGATTAGAGTTAAAGTCTAACATGAGCTTTAAATCACGGTTCAGACACGTTAATAGTTATTTTTTAAGCACTCTTATTTAAATACATATATTTATATGGTTTGGTCATATTCAAAGAAAACCGCTAGAGCTATTAGTACATTATAAAATCATAAGTTAAAATAATAATATAAGAAGATATTGAGAAAAGCCGAAATTAATATGAAGAGACAGTGACTTAAAAATATAACTAAAGTCTATACTTAAATAAGTGTTTGAAAAGTAGCTATTGACGTATTTGAACTATGATTTAAGACTCTTTATGATTTTAACTTTAGCATACTCTAATTTATTTGAAATTAAAAGATTTTGTTATTGTTATTGTTGTTATGGGTATCTAAGTACATCTCAAACATTTGGTTTGAAGTTTGCCTCTAATCTAGATGGCATTTCTTTCTTTTTTTCCCTATTTCATATTTTGAATATTTATTTTGAACAAGTACATAGAGACGAATTATGAAATATTATATTGTGTTTTTTGTGTACTAATGAAGCAACATGTGATCAGTCATCTTAGACTGACATGAACAGAAAAAAAAGGGAAAATGAAGGGACTAAAATTTATAAACACTTAACCATTATGACATCGCAAGCACATTAAATGCCATCATATTCTACCTGTACTTTCGATTCTATTCAGTGGCACTCAATTCTATGTGTGATAACTAATCTGTATATTATGCAGGTGAGTTCTGTTGTAGTTACAGGTGCACGCTCAAATGTTAATTTGAGTGTTGAGGACCTTCTTAAGGAGATAAGAAGGTCTGTATAGTATAGTTCTCACCAGTAAACTAGTGCAAGTGTACTATGTCAGACTTTTGTGTTTGAAGAACACTAACGTTAATATTGCTTATATTCCTGACTGCAAATATGTTACAGACAAACATGTTGCTGTTGGCTTTGGTGTATAGACTCCGGAGCATGTAAAGCAGGTGAAATTAGACTCAATACAACGTTCTTGTTACTATGTATTTGGTTTGTCTTTGTTAATAACTTTGTGATTTGCAATACAGATTGCAGGCTGGGGAGCGGATGGCGTGATCATTGGCAGAGCTATTGTTAGACAGCTAGGAGAGGCTGCCTCACCTGAAGAAGGGTTGAAAAGAGTAGAAGAGTACGCCAAGAACATGAAGGTTGCTATGCCTTCAGATGAGCAGTTCCACGCCTCCACCATGAGCAAGCCAACGAGAAGGCAGTATATCGTTTTTTTGTCTGATTAAATCGCATAGCATTTTAATCCAGTATTTTCTTGTATGATTCATGAATCATAACTGTATCTCACTCTAGTACTATCCTTCTGTTAGAACGTACAGATGAATAAAGTTGTTCAGAAACTGTCTGAGATAACTTTGTCCCAGAATTGCATCTCCAATTTTCTTTTGTAAATCAAATCCAACGAACATTTATAATTAATAGTTATATGAGCAAAATAGGGATAGAGGTAGTAATATATAGAACATATAGTAGCCTCTTTTTGTAAGATCCAATCAGGAGTTGTATGCCATCAATTCTGGGAAACATCGTGTTAATCCTTTTGCAGACTGAAGATAGCAGATTGGAATGAGTCATCCCACATTCCGATTCCTGTGGGGATAGAGGGCACATCAGGACGGATGAGGCACGGGTGATTTCCATGGATGACTGAAGATTATGCCGTCTGGATCCATCATCTCTTGTCCACGGATGAGGCAGCACAAGAAAACGACTTTGCCTTCAGATTTCCCCTCCTAATTGCCAAGTTCTTCAGGAAGACTGCAATTTTGCAGGGGTCACTTGTCTTTCAGGATTTCAGTCAGGCTGGGCCACAGAATGATCCCCATGGTCCCTGATGCTGACACTTTTCTTCCAGTTCTCCATAACGATTAAACCCATATATATTCATATACTTCTTCTATGCTTATCATTATCTACTTGTAACATGTTCTTGACTGGAAATCTGGAATCAAAATTAGCCAAGTGGCTGGCTGGCTACCTTGTCAAGTCAGCATGAAAGAGGTGAATTCCAGGGAGCAATGTAACAATGGAACAAGCTAGCATAAGCAAGTAGCTGAATTAGTCTGGTCTATTTAGCAGCTGTGCATTAACGAGTAAACAGATATACTAATTTGCTTGTTACTCCTTGATGGCATGATCTGTAACTGGAAATTAGCAATGGAAAACTGATTATTTGTAATAGACATGGATAAGTCAATTGCTTGCACCAACACGCATCATCTTTTCTCGCTTTTCCGGAAATCCACCCGGAATAAGAAAAAGAAGAGGAGGGAAAGAAAAAAACAATCTCAACATCAAAGGAACTCAAATCAAACCACTTTTGCAAACAGTTCGCATACCCTTTCTACATGGTGAAATAAAATCAGTCCCATCCTTTTAAGCAGTACATTTTCAATTTCTCAAGCAGTAAACATTCGTATCATCTCTGATTGATGCTGAAACGCAAGGTCAGATTCGCAAAATGTTGACACGAGTCTTTATCACTTGAAAGAAAAAAAAAGTAATAATCGCATGCCATCAACTTGCCCATTTTGATGGGCTAAAAGGAAAAAAAACAATCCAATCTACAATAGGGTCCCACTTGCGGCAGATGGGAAAGGGGAGCATTCAACCAGAATCCGTGTCCTCCCGCTTCTGTCACCTCACGTCGGTCGATGCTGCTGCGCAAAGAGGGATAGGCATGCGAGGATCACGTAGCATATTTTTTTTATAGACACGTCAAAAAGAAACTAAAGAGATTTAGTATAATTTTATTATCTAAAACGATAAATAATATTGATTGAACGGAGTAGTAATTAAAAAAAGAGCAAACGTATCATTATCCGTAATATTTTTATAGAAAAATTCTGGATAATTTACAAATAGCACCAGCAGTATTAGTCCACCGAACTACTCTCACGTAACAAAATATCCGAACCCTTCTTAGATGCGAAAGCACCTTTTTTTTTTCCGTTAGTTTAATTATCCGGTAAAGAAAACACTAATCCAAATATCCAACCCCAACCTCGGAACAAAAACCGCGTTTTTGTCGAGCATCGTTCGTCGTGGGGACGTGCGCTGCTGCTGACTCAGTTACACCAAACACAAACACGCACGCAGCCGCCTTCCCAATCCTCTCTCCTCCCCGCGGCGACCTCCCCCTCCTCCTCTTCTCCAAGCGGCAATTCGCGCGAGATTTCTCCGATCAAACCCTCGAATCCCCCCGACACCTCGCGAATCCGCCGTCGCGATTCGCGTCGGCGAGAGCGGATTCCGATTCCGCTATGGAGCGGGTGTTCTCCGTTGAGGAGATCTCCGACCCATTCTGGGTCCCGCCTCCGCCGCCGCCGCCGCCGCCGCCGCAGTCGTCGGCCCAGCAGCAGGGAGGAGGCGCCGGCGCCGTGGCGTCGGGAGGTGGTGGCGGCGCGAACGCGATGAACCGGTGCCCGTCGGAGTGGTACTTCCAGAAGTTTCTGGAGGAGGCGGTGCTCGATAGCCCGGTTCCGAACCCTAGCCCGAGGGCCGACGCGGGAGGGATCAGGGGCGCCGGAGGGGCGGTGCCGGTTGATGTTAAGCAGCCGCAGCTATCGGCGGCGGCGACGAGCGCGGTGATGGACCCGGTGGCGTACAACGCGATGCTGAAGCAGAAGCTGGAGAAGGACCTCGCTGCTGTCGCCATGTGGAGGGTACAGCCATTCTCCCTCTAGCTCTCCAGAGCTACTCTCACTCGCAATGCTAGCTACTGTTTGCATCGAATGTTTAGGTATTTAGATCGGCCATTAGCTTGCCGCTTTTCTATAGGCCCGTGGCGTCCATGGTCTTGCAATGCATTCTGTTGAGTGTCGGTGGTTGGCTCCACGCATAGTATTTAGGGTTGTGCACAAGACTACAAGGTACAAAACGGAAGCTTCATAGGCCACAGTATTGAGATTGCGATGTGACCTGGCGATGTAATCAGTCATATTCTTACTAAAATGTGAGACTCTGATTTGTGGGCAATCCTTTTGTATAGGGCTGCTTAAATTGTACATTGGCTTTTTAGTTTGGCAATATGTGACTTTATGCAAGTATTTGAATGTTCCATGCGTATAAGCTGTTACATAGCCATTTCTAGATGCTTGTGCTTATTTGGGTGATGCCAGCTTAATTTGTCTTTTCTATGTCGTTGCTGATTTCCTAATAAACGAAATTACCCTATGTGCTCCAGAATTTGATGATCGCTGGCCTTCATGTTGCTGAAGTATAATATTTGTTGATTAGAACTTCATGCCTTTAGTTTTTTCCCCAGCTTGTGTTGTTAGAATGTATGGCTATGTCTCATTTTGTGCCTACAGTTTATTATTTTCAATTCAAGGTTTTTTTACATTAGACCTTGTCATATTAAAATGGACAACTAGAGCAGCATGCACTGATTGGTTTATCCTATAATCATTTATGTAGTTCTGCTCAATTTATCATACTAGCTCATGCCATTTTCATCTTCAGGCTTCTGGCACAATTCCACCTGAGTGCCCTGGAGCTGGTTCATCCTTGCCAAATGCAGATGTTTCACACATAGGCGCTCCTAATTCCATCGGAGGTATTTATCTTATCTGGTTACATCTTCAAATAGCTATGAAACTACCTGAATATCCTGCACAATTGCACGGGACGAAATTATAGTTTCTTTGAAATAAAAGTAGAGTTGTACTGGTGTCACATCTTCAAATAGTTCTGAAGCTATGAATAAATAAGTTTCGCATTTGCTTAGTGATTCTTAGAACACTATAATTGTTATGCTTCTTTTCCTGTAGTCATCGTCATAATATTTTTAAATGAATATGGTTATGTTTTTTTGGAGTTTCATTGAATCATTTCATTGCTGACTGCCAGCTGGCAGGAGCATTTGTTGTAGCCTTAACCATGAATGGATAACTTCCGGTTCTGAGTGCTCACAAGAAAACATATTTTGATTAATACACCTTGAATGCGTAGGATCTTGCAAGGATGGGCACTTATTTTTAGAATTTGACTAGTGCTTAAATAACTGTTGTGATCATAATTTGCCCTGTGGTGAAACTTAGACAAAACAGCAATGCTACTTAGACAAAACCTCCTGTTGTTTTAGGTGGCCTGTGTGCCCCATGGTGCTTAAAACCGTAAGCTGGTTTCCCAGCAGACACAACTTTTGCTTTCTATCAAAAGCTGGGCTATATGCCTTTTCTCTAAAAACTTCTGATATTTCATGTCTGGCTTTACTATGCTCTTTTTGGAGCATGGGCACATATCAGGCAATGCTACTCCAGTTCAAAACATGCTAAGTGGCCCAAGTGGGGCATCGGGCGCACAGTTGGTACAGAATGTTGATGTCCTTGGAAAGCAGCCCACCAGCTCTTCATCAAGGGAGCAATCAGACGATGATGACATGGAGGGAGAAGCCGAGACCGCTGGAACTGCAAAACCTGCTGATCAAAGATTACAACGAAGGTGATCTTTCATTGCTTGCTTGTAATATAGATTCTATACATGCCTCGTCATACATGCGTGTGTCCTATTTTCACCTTAGCCCTTTCAATTAGATTTCCACTTTCATCTGGTAGCCCTTCAGTTTCCTATTGTATCATGTATATGATCTTTTACCTACCATATTAGTTCTCTGTATCCCAGACATGAGACATCAGTGCTTAGTGTCTAGCAAGAGAGGAATTTGTATGGCCATTCCACATAGCGCTTTCCTCTCTACTTGTTTGTTGACATAAGCAATTTGGAATGAATTAAATCCGAATTCACGTCATATTCCTTATGTCACAAGTTTTTGAAACTGATCATATCAAGTGTAGCTAGCAACTTAGCATTGTTACTGGATTTGTGGGGAACCCTCCAGACCATGATATGACTGGTTTTCTGTTTGTCAAAGATTAGTATGCCCATGGAGTATGCATGGAAGTCTGCATAAACCCCAAGCTTTACCCATGAGATTCTACTCCTAGTAGAAGTGCTCACCTAGCCAATGTCAACTTTCAGCGATCAATTGGGGAGAAAATGGCAGAAAGCAGATTGCAGTAAGGTTGGGTGTAATCAAACGAATCGATGCCCATGGAGAAGTAGATGAACGAGCTGTGGACCAATGTGTCACGATCTTAAAAAACAACTTCCCTCCAAGTCTGATTATGACCGTTTTGTGCAGATCAGACAAGGCAAGGGGTTCCAATGGCAACTTGTGGGAGATCACAGCTTTAGAAATTTTGTTCTAATCTTGTACTTGTTGCTAGTGGAGGATCTAATTGTCAGGGAGAATGTCTTCCTTATTTAGATCACTGCTTTTGGAGGTGTGGTGTGTCCCAATAGTGCTTATGTGTTGGTATTGCTTGGTGAAGTACTGAGGTAATCCATCGATGGGTCCTACTGGGATGTGTTAGTGTGTTTTTTCCTTTTGTGGTGTTTCTGCTTCAGGGCCGGTGCGTTTCAATGGGGATGACTGGCCCAAATGTCATATCTTGATATCTTGAGAGGGAAAACCAAATAACCAAAAACAAAGAAACTAAGAGAAGGGAGAGGAGCATGGCAGGGAGGGAAAGATGCCAGAACATTATTGTATTCATTGCCGCCATCATACCTCCATTGCTGCCAAGAACTCTGATGATGAGAAGCAGTTAAATGTACAAGAGATGAGGCAGAAAAGTGGTAGTGGTTGGACCGTTGGATGCATTGTGATCTTCAGCTAGTGGTAATTGGGAGTTCATGGGCTGGTTGGCTGGGCCGCCCAGCTGCCCAAGATACCATCTGTCTCATTCTTTTTCTGAATATCTTCTTTAGGAATTTAGGATCTTATGTTGTTGTTTGCTCTGTGCTCTTTTACTTTCTATATTGCATTATAGCAAACCAAAAGTATCTGGTTCATGCGTTGGATTTGCAAATCAAAGAAACCACGGATTTGGTAGCTATCGACTATGGCTACATGATTACCAAAATTCATTTAAGAGCAATTTTCTCAATTTAAAGTTGGTAATAGTTTCAGTTGGCTGTAAAATGATGTTATAGGATACATTTATGTGCAGCATACAAGGTATGATGAGCTACCTATGGACAGTGTGCACACCCCCACATCTGCTTATTCAGTAAAAACAAAATACTCAAATGTCACGTGATGATATTCTGGATTGCATTATATGTTGTGTTGTTTATTATGTTACTTGTGCTAGACAATAATATTGGTTGTTCTTTTGGTGCTTTGCTATGAAGCTGTCGAGCCTGCACTGCTTGGATATAATGCTAGTTTTGTTGACTTGTTCCAGGAAGCAATCCAATCGGGAATCAGCGAGGCGCTCAAGAAGCAGAAAGGCAGCTCACTTGAATGAGCTGGAGGCACAGGCCTGATAGTTCACATTGTTATTTTTTATTAGACATAAAATCCTAAATTACTGGCTAATGACTACAGTTGCGGATTGCTTATTACAGGTAGCGCAATTAAGAGTTGAGAACTCCTCACTGTTAAGGCGTCTTGCTGATGTTAACCAGAAGTATAATGATGCTGCTGTTGACAACAGAGTACTAAAAGCAGATGTTGAGACCTTGAGAACAAAGGTATGCTATATATGCCTTTTGCAATATGCATCCCATCGATTGGCTATTTCGGCTTGTTTCAACCGAATCGTGTGCCCTGTTATTAGAAGAATAATCCACGCAATCATTAATACCCTATAGTCACCATTTGGCCAGTCCAAACATGATTATCAATCAGGTCAATGTGAACATTGAAACACATCAAAATTTGCAGGTGAAGATGGCAGAGGACTCGGTGAAGCGGGTGACAGGCATGAACGCTCTGTTTCCTGCCGCTTCTGATATGTCATCCCTCAGCATGCCGTTCAATGGCTCACCGTCTGAGGCAACGTCCGATTTTGCTGTGCCCATCCAAGATGACCCGAACAACTATTTTGCTACAAACAACGATGTCGGAGGTAACAATTGCATGCTTGACATACCTTCGTCGGCACAGCAAGACGAGGACTTCGTCAATGGCGCTCTGGCTGCCGGAAAGATTGACCGGAAAGCCTCGCTGCAGCGGGTGGTGAGCCTGGAGCATCTCCAGAAGAGGATGTGTGGCGGGCCGGCTTCGTCTGGGTCGACATCCTGAGACTGAGAGCTTCTTCGGTTCAGAAAGACCCTGTGAGAAAAAATGATAATTGGACATTGCTAAAGCGGTGAGGTTGATTGTTGGTCGTCGTCATTGTGCATCTTTTAAGGGACACTTCTTAGTACCCTCTTCTTTCAAGGGACCTCTTAGTAACCTCGTTGATTTCCACGTCCTAAAAACTATGCACACTAGCCAAATGTGCATTGGCGTCGTCCCTAATTTGAATGACTGATTTCAGGCACCTGCTATCCTTCAATAATTTTTTGATCGATGCTTCTTTTCTCTTTTGTTCTCGAGCAACCAAGCATAAATAAAAAGGAACACTACCTTGTGAGCTTCCGCCTGTTCAGCTGAGTGCTTCAGGTGGCAGGACGCTACACTCAATATATGTCAGGCTATGGAGAATGACCAGACGAGTGTTCATAATACATATTATTCTCATAATCAAATTAGTTAATGCATTTTCACCGAGTATCCCATCATAGTTATCAATGGTAAATTTTTCGTTGAGAAAAAAAGAAAGCCTTATATAAGATACACCGGTGGGTGTGAACAATAATCAATGAATGAGATAGCGTCCCGTAAGAGCAGCCTAGCTACACAAAAATGCATAAACTCCGTATACCAGCCACAACAAACGCTTGCGCACGCGCCCAATGGCAGCGACTTCACCATCGTCTTCGGTGGCAAAAAAAAAAAAAAAAACGAATCAGTGATACATTGACAGGGAACCACCAAAAGAAGGCCCATCCAATCCAATCCAATCCAATCCAACGCGGCATGGAAGACAAGACAGATTCACAGCTATCTCCTGCTTCTACAAGTTTGATACCTTTTGTACTGTCCTTTCAGGAAAAGCATCAGATTAGTCTGATCTCGGGCGAGTTGAGTTCTTGTGAGAGCTCTTGTTGTGCAGCGGCAGGAGTGACGATCGGCTGCCCCGTTTTCTTCTACCGAAGCATCGCCAGTAAAGAAGCCAAAAAGATAACAATACGGCAATGGGGATTGCCCATCTGCACAAAATGTTGCATTGATGAGACGAATGGCAGCATGGCATATAAGCCGATAATTATGATGCAAATGGAGCAAGAAGGCTACCTGTCCAGATCGAGGATGGGGCTATATACAATAGTTTCCCAGGAAGAGACGATAATGTGCCAAGCTGGATTATAGTACAACGACTCTGCTGACCAGAACATTCTCGTGTACGTCTCTAGGAAGATAAACATCACCCAGGCAACAATCTCGAGTAAAAAGAACTTGATGACAAAGCGCCCAATAGCCACCATGACTAGGGAGAAGGTCACCAACCAGTTAAAGAGCTTGTTATTGTACTCCTTGATAAAAAGAGCACGAGACTTGACAAGCATCTGTATGCAATATCATATCAGAGTTTAGTTAGATACATATCATAATTAGCAAGAGTTAGAACAGACCATAGATTCACAAGAAAAAAGCATAAGACATCACCTTGCATAATATAATCTCTAAAAGCGCTTTGCTCTCTGCTTTCCAAGTACAGCATATTTAAAACTAGATCTAACACGTTATGGCAAGGCCCTAAACTGTGTGCATCAGCTAATTATCTTACATGATTCTTTTATCTATTGATAGGTCAGAAAAAGGAACTAGTAGCACTATGTTGCAATGCTTTCCAAAGGGCAATATGAGATAAATCCGTGGATCTCCAGGAGTAACTATATGAGAAAACGGCAAAATGTGTTGAGTTGGTGCAGTTGTGTGTGTCTATAAACAAGGCAAAGAGCTCCTACCTCAATTACTGAGCAAATGCAAAAGTACAGGATGCTAATGGAATTTCATGTTTCATCCTTGGGTTATTCCATAGTTGTCATGCAAACTATCTTGGAGTGCAGTAAAGGAAACATGTTATATACCTTTGACATTCTGCGCTCGTAGCTTTCCTTTGCAGGGCCCACACATTCCCTTACAAAACTTCGATTGCAGTGAACAAACCCTGCATTGAACTTTGCCATGGAAGGAAGCTTCAAGACTTGAAGGTGGTCCATTTTATCTTCACATTCTGAGAAGTGTGCTTCACACAGCTTTGATGATTGATACTCATTTGCTAGAAGGAGGTTTCTGTACACCTACAAGGTATACCTTGTAAGCATGTAAATATATTATCTTCTATAAGTGATAGAAGTGAAAGTCGATCACAAGGCATGTAACAAATGGTACATAAAGGTAAGAAAAAAAATCTCGCCATCAAATGCCAGTCAAGGATCAATTCCAAAAGTAGTTTTATAATAGAAAAAAATATTGCAGTATCATCATGTGAATCCTTAACGTTTCATTACATCTTAGTGTTTTTCTTGTCTTAAAATGCATTCCAAACTATTGGTGTTAAGACTACATGCATATAAAAGAAAGAATTTTATGTGTTTTTAACATACCTTTTTGATCTCATCATCAAGCTTAAGGATTGACTGAGCAGCATGGTGTTTACCAAAGTGCTGCTTATCAAAGAGCATTCTAGCTTGATCAATTGCCATCTCATGAACTTGCTGTAGTTGGTCTACTGGTACTGGTAGACCTAAGCCATCCATTTTATCCCTATAGACCTTCAGACAGTGATCAAGAATTGCCTTATTGAAAATTTCAACAAGAGATCCCGTTGATGGAATCTCTCCTTTATTTAATGCCTCGAGAATCTGGAACACAAAAAGAAGTCAATAAAACAATCTCAGACGTCAAGAATAATGACAGTAAGGGTTCTACCTGCTGCAAGAAAGACACAAACTCCATTCCATTTAGAGTTTTCCCCTGCACAATTTTTGGTTTTGTGATGGACGCAACAACCTGCTTCAATTCATCCCGCCTTTTTACATATAAGGGGTCGAGCTCTTTGTCATCCATGTCACATAACTTTGTTCTTTGTAGGTGCGGCTGTAAAAAGGCACATTGATAGTTCATACTTCACATATAACAAGACAAAATTATCACAATCAATTGTACCATACAGAAAAATCGTGATGCTTATCAGCTACATAATAGAAATGTTAAACGGTAACAAGTGTTTGATGGAGCAAGAAGAGTATAAATAAGATTAATGAGGCACTGCATGGATGACGGAAATGCACCTGGGGCAGGCTAAAAGCAGTGCTGCTGTTGCCCATAACTGCCAAAGAATCTCTGATTTGATTAACCTAAAAAACACAGAAATCAAGTTCTGAAGCAGTGGGATGTCATTGTCTTCTGGTAAAAATGTACACATTGTAAATAACTGTACCTCATCAATATATTTGTCCCCTGAAGAAATTGATTAAAGAAGATCAATCCAACAATGCACAAGACAACTCTAGATGTTCAAATATCATTATTCATTAGCTAAAAACTAGTCAACAAGGCAAGTTGTACTAACCACTTTCGTTAGGTACCCGTTGGAGAGCTTCATTGACCATTTGCTGAACAGATTTTCCTTCTGCTCACAAAGTTAAAGCACTCAGAGAAAGTTGCATATATTAAAAAAACAGTTTAGATAAAATATCAGGCACTTTAGACGGGGAAAAATAGAAGCATAGCTACCATAGAGTATAACAACATCAATAAAGTCTTTTAGTTTCAAATAAGTTGGAATAGGTTAGAATTAAAACCTAACATTAATTTTAAATTACGGTTCAGACATACCAATAATTGTTTTTCAAACACTTCAAAGTATAGATCTTTAGATATATCACAATCTTTTAAGTCCCTTTTTATTGTCTCTCACTATGCCAATTTCAGTCTTTTTCTATCTCTACTCATATTACCTTAATTTAAGATTCTACAACGTTCTAGTGTCTTTGGAGTCTCATTTGAATATAGACAAACCAATCTCAACCGATGTTAGACAATATTTTTTTTAATTGATGCTACCCCTAACCGATCACGTATATCATTATTTTGAACTCGATCCATTGTTGTTTGAACATAAATCTAACGCAATATACGCATTTCTGTAGTAATCAGCTGTTGAACATGTCGTTTTTTTAGAACAACATTCTACTCCATACAGCATAGCAGGTCTAATCGTCATTTTATAAAACTTGAATTTTAGTTTCTGTAGTACCCTCTTATCACATAGAAGACCAGATACTTAGCGCCACTTCATTCACCCCGCTTTGATTGTATGGGTAACGTCTGCATCAATATTCTCATACATCTGTAACATTGATTCCAAATATCGAAAGGTATATCGAAAGATATCCTTCTTAGTCATTACTTGACCTTCTAAACTCATATCTCTCTTCTCGTGTACAATAGTGTTAAAGTCGCACCTTAAGTATTCAGTCTTAGTTCTGTTTACTCTAACTTAGACTTAGGAGTCTATCGCCACAACTTAGTTTTATATTTACTCACATCCGGCTCTCATTAACTAGCACTGCATCATCTACAAAAAGTATATACCAAGTGATATCCGTTTGTATGTTCTTTGTAATCTTATCCATTATTAACGCAAAGAGATACGGACTTAAGGCTGATCTCTAATATAGTCTTATTTTAATCGGGAAGTAACACGTGCTACCATCATTTATTTAAACACTAGTTATAACATTGTTGTACATGTCTTTGATAAGAACAACATACTTTATTAGGACTTTATATTTGTCCAAATCTCATCACATAATATTTATTGTTATCTTATCATAAGACTTTTTCGAGTAAATGAAAACCATATATAGATCTTTTTTCTACTATCTAAATCGCTACATAACTTACCTTATTAAGAAAATTGCTTCTATGGTTGACCTTTCTGGCATGAAACAAAATTGGTTAATAAAGATCCACGTTGTTCCTCTCAAACGGTGCTCGATAACTCTCTCCACTAGCTTCATAATGTGGCTCATCAACTTAATTCCTCGGTAATTGGTAATTAGTATAACTCTCTTATTCTTACATATTGTTATCAATATACTTCTCGTGTACTCTTCAGGCATTGTGTTCGATTGAAAAATATTGTTGAACAACTTGGTTAACCATACTATAGTTATATCCCCGAGACATCTCCACACTTCGATTAGAATACCATTAGGGCACATCGCCTTATCCCCTTTCATCATTTACAAAACTTCTCTGACCTTAGATTCTTGGAACCTTTGCACAAAGCGCATATTGGTGTCGTCCAATGAGTCCAACTGGATAGTGATGTACTCGTTCCTACCATTGAATAAATTATCAACATACTTACCATCTATGTTTAATCTCATCCTCCTTTATCAAGAGCTGCTCTATTTCATCCTTAATGCATTTAACTTTGTTGAAGTCTCTCGCCTTCCTATCACAAGTCCTAACTCTCCTTGCTTCATACTTAGACGATAAAGATCCTTGAAAGCCCGCTCCTTTGTCTCACTCATAGCTCGTTTTGTTTTCTTTGTCACTTTATACTTCTCTATGTTATCTGCACTTCTATCATAGTGTAAACGATTATAGTATTCTTTTTTCTTCTTAATAGCTCTTTGCACATCTTCGTTCCATCACCAAGTGTTTTTAGTTTTGCATCCACTCCCTTTGGTCACTCTAAACAGCTCTGAAGCAATCTTTCGAATGCATATTAACATCTTCTCCCACATATTATTTGTATCGTCTTATTTCTTCTAAGTGTCCTCTTCAATAACTCTTTCCTTAAAGAAATTTAATGTCTCTTATTTCAATTTTTACTACTTGGTTCTTGCAATTTTGGCTTGTTTATCGCTACGAGCATGCACTAGAAAGTAAAAGTCAGCCATCACCAGACTATGTTGAAAAACCACACATTCTTCAGGTATCAGCTTACAATCCACACATACTCGTTTATCCCTTCTTCTTATAAGGACAAAGTAAATTCACACATGTAAATTCTTGGTATTTCAAACCAAAATCAAACCCTAAACTCATGAATACTTATGAAGTAGGCATCTTACCATAGAACATGGTCACGTAAAATGGATACCTCAGCAGTATTGCACTTCTTACTGGATGTTTGTATCACCATTTCTGTCTAAGTGTCTATAAAATGGTTTGAATGCTGTCAACCTCTCACATATTTGAAACCCAAACAAAATGGTCACATATCCATATGTAATTTCTTACTTCAAGTACACAAAATGTGACCATCAATTGTATCTGGGTTAAACCTCACGTGCCAGTATGAACCTCTATACAAACAAAATGAGAACCTAAACTGCTAAGCCATGCTTATAGTAAAAAAAATGCAACAAACAACTTACGCAAGAAATCCCTTTGGATAAGCCAGAGAAGCTTTGCTGGTTCAAAAGCAACATCTTGCCCCTGGAAAAACAAACATATGCCATTAACAGCTTCATATATTTCTATTTCTATTTCCATTATCCAGATAGACCCATGGAGATGGAACATTACCTTCACTCTGCTCAACATGATGAAGCACATCAAAATTTTCAGGAAAATTGTTAGTGATAAGAAAAGAGTAAACTGCAAATGAAAATACAAAGAGACAAACAAAACCTTCCATAGAATTCTTCTGCAATCTCAACAGCAAATGAGAGCCTAGATAGATCAGCTTCACGCACCTGCAATGTCATAACAAGTAAAAATCGAAGCACACACAAACAGACAAGTGAGTTCATGCGTGTATGTGAGTAGAGAGATAGATTACCGTCTCAGGAAGGTTGTAGATCAGCACTGAACTTAAGACAGTTGCCAAAGCAAATATCCTGCCACAAAAGAAATGAAGAAAATGATACCAACAACAATGGTAACTTTTCTATCATTGAAAAAGTAAATGGGAAACTTCTTCATATTCCATTTCTGCACACAGACCTATCATCATATACATTTGACTTCCCAACACTCTCAAATCCTTCAGTATCAAGGTAAAGGACAGACACTTTTGAACCATCAATGTCCATTTCAACAGGTGTACCCCAAATCCATATACCTGTAACAGTTGAACAAGTATGACTATAGCTTGTTAGGCATCAATCAGCAAATAGAAATACAGCTGAAAGACATTAAAACAAGCAAAAAGATGTTCACCTTTAGTTTTAGTATCTCGCATATGGCCAACTCCAAAACCTGCATAGTTACCACGTTTTCATTAGCCCTAAAGGTCTCTTAGTTCTATTATGCATTTCAAACACCAGAAGGAGAATCTACCTTTATCACATGATAAAGAGAGAAGCTGGTTGAGGAGGAAAGACTTTCCAGATCGATATGGACCAATGATCTATGTTGAGAAACAAAATCAATTTTGTGCACAAGCAAACCTTAATATTGTGCTTCAGCATAATTCAAGAACACAATATGACAAATAAGTAGAGCTCTTCCAAAATATTAAGTTAAAACTTACACCAACAACAGCAATAGGAGTTTCAATCCTTTGAATTGCGTCTAGACCTTGTTGTGAGAGACGGAGCTTAGTGTGGCCATAATCTGGCTCCACAATTGGAAACCTGTACAGGTATACACAGTTGATACTCGATGCCATGTTTACAGCAGAAAATTCACAAGCATCGTAGTAGCAAGTAAACAAAATTGTCTGCATGAGGGTTTTAAGGATTAAGTAATCTCTTCAGTCAACTCACTGAACCCTCCAGTGTGTTTCTTACGGAATACCTTTATACATTGTCTGAACAAAATTGTTTGCTCATTCAACAGACAAGGAAATATGAACTTCCAAAATTAGTGATGTTTGAGAGAAATTAATCAACTTCCAGCCATCCGGCAAGCCATAAACCTAAAGCAACTCTTAATAAAATTATGGAGCAGTGGAGAAAAAAAATCAGACATGCATTCATCGATCATTTACAGAAAGAGTATAATTCATCAAATTAGTCAGTGTTCAACTGAAATTGAAAATTCAATACTGCTTCAAGGTTGCATCAGTTGCAATCGCTCATAAGTCATTTACTAACGGATTTCTAAAACACCCATCGGCTTGGCATTTTTCATGTACTGGAAACCACAATGTACCAACCATCAAATATTCCCCGACATCTCACCTAACTAGCTCTTTCAACTCCCCTGCAATGGCCGCATGAGACGCACATGACAAGACGATGACAGATTGGCAACGAGAATCCAACCAGAATTAGCTTCACTGCACCGTACGAATCCCATAGCTGAGCGCCTCCTAGTCTACGACAAATTATCATTGCGTTGCATGCATCCAGCCATACCATTCAAGGCCGATCGCTAAACACAAAAATGCTAGCACTAAACGCAACATTGAGAAATCCCACCTCAAAACACAAGCATCGAGATTGACACATCCACCAACCAAGCAGAAACCACGAAGCGGAATCGGATACTTACGCGCGCTCTAGCTCGTCAGGCTCGGGATCTCCCGCGGCGGCCGCGGCGAGACAAACCAGCGCCACCGCGCAGATCCCGGTGGCCCACCGCCCCATCTCCGCCCCCCGCACCCAAGCACCTCCGCCGCTTCGCGGCTTCACCACCTCCTCCTCCCAGATCTCCACCCCACGAGCAAGCACACCAACCCAGGCGCCCCAATGCGGCGAAAGCGACCACCAATGGCCTACGGCGGCCTCGTCAACCGGACCCCCAAACGCCAACCCAGGTGAAGGATCCAGCAACGAATGAACACGGTGGAGACTGGAGAGCAACCGCGATGCGCCGGGATCCGGGGCTAGAGTTTTGGAAAATGGATGCGGAGTTGCTTCCACGGCAAAGAACTGCGAGAGATTGGAGACGACGACGACGACGAGGTCAGGGAGGAAGAGGAAAATTTGGGGGCAGAAGTAACGCGAGCGTCGCCTCGCCTCCGTATTTAAGCGGGCATTTTGTTTCTTTGCTCCTTTTATATCGCGTGATGTGATTAATCTAATTTCGTTGAGCCAGAATAGCGACGTGCTGATTGGTCGCGGCGCACGTGGCGTCGCCCGGGCCCGCGTGGCAGTGGGTGTGGGTGGGCCCGCGTGACAGCCAACGACTCCGACGTGTCGGCGTGAGTCGTCGGCGATGGCGGATTTGGGAGGGATCTCCCGTGCTCCTCTTCCTCCCAATCCCATGGAGATGGGAGAACCCACGTTAGCGGGGCCCACATGGCGGTGACTAGTTGGCTCAACTGCTTCTACTAGTACGGACGAATTTTGATGAGAGCAGAGGAGCGGTAGAGCACCTGTGAAACACGTTTGATGGTTTGGAGCATGACCGACCTTGCCCGTTCGAAGTACAAAAGTACTGGATAGATATTCATTTAATGAGAAAATCGTTCATGACATAGTAGAGTTTGACATAATACTTTTTATTTAACTATGGTCCATTAAACGACGTAGTAAACAAATATTAGCGAGATTACTAGATATTTTATTTTTCAATATATTCTCTGTTTTAGAATTGTTAACCTTCATTCGGGATTTTTATCGATTTTTGGATGGTAAGGTCCACGCTAAGATTTGTGTCTGCCCATTCTCCTTTATATCTATCTCTAACTAGGTGAGATAAATCTAGAAAAACGACGGTGGCAACCTCACTAGGTTCAAGATAAGAGAGAGATTAGAGAGGAAATGAGGAGTTTTTTTAAGCTTAGGCCTTGTTCTGTTCTAATTAAGATATAGATTTTAACTTGTTTTCGTTAATACGTTTTTTAAACTACTTTTTTACGTAAAAGTTGCTTTAAAATATTAAATATAATATATTTTCAAGTTTTTAATAATTAAAACTTAATTAATCATGCGCTTGGCTTTTTCGTTTTGTGTACTCTAATTTTATCTTCATCTTTATTTGAAACAAACATCACCCTAGTGAGATGATCGTAAGGTGTAGAGGGTTGATAGTGAATGGCAGGCATAGACAGACAACAAAGATAGCAGTGGCGTCGTAGAAAGAGATGGTAATAGGAGAATACAATAGGCAGAGGGTAATAGTGACCTTTGGTGGGATAAAGGAGCTGCCAGGGAGATGAAAATGGGCAGGACACCTCGTCACCACGGAGATGATAAATGGAGGGAAAAGGGAAGGAGCATGTCTTGTTGGCGATAGATGAGACAGAAGAAGAATAGAGGATAATGTTACTGTTTAGGCAAAAGATGAATGTAATTGTAGCCATTAAAAAGTGATTGGAATCAGAGTAGTGTTTCTGCGAAATGTTTCACAGGTCCCTTTTTAATTACATGGTCTTGGTTCCGAGCAGAAGTTGGGAGTGCTATATGGCACAAAGCTAGAGTACGCACCTGCTAGACTCTCACACTGGAAGTGCTGCCGGGCCAGGAACGAGCAGGCCCGTTGGATCCAGCAGCGACAGAGCCCACATCCTCGGAAACAAACAAGCGGATGCTACGTCGCAGGCCACGGACCACCACATGCATTGCTCGCATCCTTGGAGGCTCGTCCTATTATTTGTTTAGTTTCAGAGGGAAACCTACATCAACGGCTTTTCGGCTTATCACCGAATTATTTGCTTTCATTTTTAAAAAACATAATTTCTCAAACAAAAACTTTTTAGACCACTTATTAAACTATTCATTAAGTTTGTTTTTTAACAAATTATATGTATCACTATAATCCAATAGATATTCTATGTCAATAATCTAGTAGAAATAATGTACGATACTTTTATAGGTTAGGAAGAAGTTGTAATGGACACTTAGTTTTCTTATGAAACTTATTATAATGAAAAACACTTAGTTTTCTCATGAAACTTATTATAATGAAAAAAGTGTGTATTTTTTATAAGCACTACTAGAAAGAATTTCTAAAAATTTAAAAAATACTTCACAGCGAATTAGTAGTAACTAGAGTTTTCGGCCTATGAGACGGAAGTTTCTAAGCCTAGGACACCAAAACCTCCTAGTGGTCAGAAATACACCCTTGAAAGGAACAAGCCACTAACATAAAATCTATTTGAACTTGCCAAACAAATTGTATAAGAAATATATATGGTAACCAACTAGATTGAACAAGCGCACATGTAGGTTAGGTAATATTAAGCATAATAATGAAATGGCAGAAAAGAGATGCGAAGACAAATATTTTGTTTTCTAAAGTTCGGATTCTCCACCAAGAATCTTATGTCTTCGTTGAGGAAGCTTCTAAGGAAGTCGAATCTCTTTCAACCACTTTTATCTCTTCACTATCTTACTTATTTCCTTGCAAAGGCGAAGTCAGGCTTTTATAAACTTCTCATAGCACACTACAAGCTTAGGTACTCGCTGACAACTCCTAATCATCTAAGAAGACCTTAATCTTCAAAACTAATAAACACAATTGAGAATTTGCTTGCTATAAACTCAAGTGATCAAAGAATGGAGTGAATCTCACTAGTTCTCAATCTTGTAACCTTTTAATCCAATCCTTTTATCTTCTCAAATCACTCTCACAAAGAAATATCACTAACAGAGATTCGGGAGGGGTTATTTAACTTTGAATAGATCTACTCTTGCTTATCACCAGCAGCAAAAGATGGAGGGGTGGGGGAGTTTAAATGCCCGAGCCCTAAAAAATAGCTATTAGGCACAACCTGTATGATCCCAAAATCTCTAGGCCTAGGCCCAAAACCTCCTGCCCACCCTAAAAATTAGCTATTACTCACATACCTGTATAGGCTCGGAACCTCTTGCCTAGACCCAGAGTCTCTAAGTAAGCCTTCTCGGTTGACTAGAGGATTTTTCCTAGAGACTCTTGGAAGCCTAGATCACCGGTTCCAAGCCTGGAGCCTCATGTGCACCTAACAACAATTGAGAAGAAAAGCTATAACTTCTTGCTCTAAAGGTTGATTTTGATAATATTGGTCTCCATAGAATGCTTATTGAAAATGCTACCTAACCCAATCAAGAATAAGCTCTAAAACCACTCATATGATAGGCTAAAACTTAGATTTATCTAAAGTAGCACTTGAATATGTCACTTTTGAGCACCGAGATATATATAAACATATCAATATTGTATCCCTCTTAATAGTATTAATATAATATTTCTATACTCAAAAAGTAAATAGAAAAGCTACACTAATATGAATGCCTTTATGCCATTTTTTTCTTCACTTTGAGGGTTGACAACGTCAAAGTCATTTCACTAACATGACTACTATTTTACAGCTCAATAAGCACATTAACCTTGAATTAATTATATATTTGCCTTGATCAATGTCCTTCTTGATCACCAACAAATCATATCTTTTTTATATTTGTTATTTCATCTTCATTTTTCAAATGATTGGTGCAGATAATCTATGACTTTAAATGGCCACGTACGGTCCATCACGATAAAGTTTTAACTCGTCTTTTACCATTGGATTTGGTCATCGGCGCCAAACCTATTGCTTGCCCTTCACCACTGCATGGTCCATCGTAGCCAAGCTTCGTTTGTTTTTCAACATCTTGCTATAGGTAGCCAATTCATATTCCATATCTTCAATCTCTTCTCTTTAATTCTCATCAACCAATTAAGTTATCTTCTAGCTTTTCACACCATCTTTACTATTATCTTCAACCATGGTTTTTATATCTTTCAACATGTCCATCAACTCATGCTTGAGTCTCGTTAAGCATCTCATTGATTTGCAATATGTGAGACATCATTTCTCCTCATTAGACCATAATCTTATCATTGATTCTCAACATATAAGCCATCAATCTTCTTACTTGATGCCGAAACATGACCTAACATCACAAACTCATAGCAAATGTTAGTTTCAATAATCGTTGTCATTAATATCACCAAAACTTCTCCTAACACAAGGCTAGGAGGCTATATTTTTCAATCTCTCTCTTTTTGGTTATTGATGACAACACTATCTCAAATATAGGAATGTAAGAGAATACTCTATTATATGTCAACATGAGCATGAAGCATACACTAGGGGGTTTGTTTCAACAAATAAAACAAGTAGACACTTCTCCCTTTTATATTTCTTTCTCTTTATACTTCTCCCCCTTTGGTATCAAGCACCAAAAGATTATGTGAGAGGGTGAAAAGCATAAAGACAAAGAAAATATATCGAATATATAAGAACTACACAAGTCTTATATATCTTGAGGGAAAAGGTTAACATAACTTTAGTGTTACATGGAGGCTAATCAAGATGAAATTCAATCAAAAGAAGGCTAATCAAGATGAAACTCAATCAAAAGAAGGCTAATCAAGATGAAACTCAATCAAAAGCATTAGTTTCAAGATAGCAAAGTCCCCATAGCCTCGAGAGGTGCACAATAAGATATACAATAAAATAATGTACACCAATGTCAAATTAAAGAAAATTGAACTTATTTGAATTCAAATTTAAAAGAATTGGAGGCCAAAGAAATACCAATCTAAGAGTGAGATCTTTTGGGTCATGTGCATATGATTCATACAAATTGATATGAGAGAGTGCTAATCAAAAGAGATATACCAATTTATAATCACAATTGGGAAGAAAAACCCCTATGCACATAATCAAACAAAATACTTAGAGAAACTCACTCAACTTTAGAGCAAGTCACAAAGGCAAGATTCAAAAAATATATTTCTTTAAAACTTATATTTCTTCTCAAACACAACCTAAAGTAAGGATTAATGCAAGTTGAACATATAATATACTAGACAAGTCATATATGCTTAAAAAAGTCTCATAAGCCAAAACCTCATTAAAGAGTGGCAACGAAGAAACATATCAAGGCTTATGGACCTTAATAACATAGGATAAACTCCCTATTAACATGTGCAACCAAGGTGTGAAAAGCCTACTCATGCACACATTAGAAATAAAGAAGGAACAAAAAAGATCATGCTATATTATCAAACCAATGTTTCAATGGAAAACCATAGAATGGCAACAATAAAGCATACCTTAGAACACGTCCACTTACATCATGAGACTACAAAGTTGAACTTAATTTAAACCATTAATCTTTTCAATATATAGAATAAGCTCCCAATCAAAGTGTGCATATAAAATTATGTAGGGCATTCATATGCACTTTTTGATCAAATGAGAACACAAGAGAAGTTTACTTTATATCTTAGGTTCACGAAAGCAAACTTTATCGAAAAAAATAGAAAAACTTAGGAGTAGTATTGTAAAGCTTGCATTCATGAACCACAAACCTAAACATGATACTTGACCAATCATACTTGTTCACACTTATCATTTGGATGTCAAGAAATTAATAAAGCTCCCCCTAGATCCATCATTATCTCTTTCTCTATTTGAATCCAACCAATAGAAATGAAAAGGCATTAAACCCACAAGGGAAAGTTTCACAAATAATAATTCTTTTGATGTGGAAGAAAAGTGGATCACTTATTTATGAAACCTCAAAACATAAACTAAAGTCTTCAAAAGTAATGCACACATACGGTGGAACACAAGTTTATATACACTATTTGGCATTTAAGTCAAGTAAAGGAATTTAAACTATGTTATGGAAGGTAGCTATGTAAATTGAGATATCATGCCAATTGAAGAGAGGAAATTATAGCATACCTTCGAGGATGTTTTTCACCTCTCATGAGACTAATTACAAAAATACACTTGATAATAAGTTAGTCTCAAAAACACAAAACATAGGATACACTCCCCTAAGTATGTGTATCCAAGTTTTTTGAATTACTTGCAGAAATGCACATGTTTAATAAAAACACATGGAAGTGTACCCTGTATTTAAACAATGGCACATAGAGGATTTCCAAGAATATATACTAAGGTTCTTGCAAAGAAAAAAAGGTTCATGGATCAACCTTTAAGTATATATTTCTAGGCAAATTGGAGCCTCCGGTCCTAGGAACCTAGAGTCTCCAAGAAAACCCTAGCTTAGGGCTTGGAGAGATACACTGGATTATCTGGCCTAGGTACTCTGGCCTATTGAAGACCCTTACCAGAGCCTTCGAAGTAGATACTCCGGTCCCATGTCAATAGTCTTCAGTCTAAAAAATTTGTAATAAATCTTGTAGATAGGTCATAGAATAATGCATATGTTTATTTTGGAAGATTTAACCAATTCTATACCAAATGAAAGCCACAAAAATCACAGCAATTCAGCAAATTGAGTTTTAGTTTTTTCAGATTTTGGAAACTTGTTGTGAGGTTGAAAGGAGAATTGAAACCACATCCAAATGACCTTAGAAAAATCCAAGAAAAGTTAGCAATGAAGTCCAACCATAGAGAAAAAAAGTCAGAAAAAAGTCATTAGATATACAACTATCTGCTTGCAACCCATTTTAAGATATGAAATCACAAATCAGCTATAAACCATGCTTTTCTGAAAATTTTTAGTAACTTAAGCAAAGAGAGAAAAAGTCAAAAACTTTTTAAATTAAGTCCGAATGATTTGAAACCTTGCAGAAATTATATTTTTAATTATGACAAACTTTTCCAAAAATAATTTCTCATAAATGATTTTTCTATCAAGAGAAGAATCAAAAATAGCTTTATAGGCCATTCAAATCAATAAATCTCAACCAAAGTGTCAAATCACAACAAAAAAGTTTTTTTTATGGAGTTTGACATTTGAAAAGCCTTAGGTGGGTTAGAGATAATAATTCAAGCCCATATTCACAAAGAAATTTAGCTCAAATAATTCAACCCACTATATGCATGTTTTGGCCAAAAGAGTTAAAGTCAAGATTTTGGATGAACTAATAAACGTTTGAAATAGCCACCCTAAAAGTTTTGTATTGGCAACTTTTTCAAAAAATTAATAGATTTTGATTTGGATAAAATTTCATTTTTAGCAAAAACAAGATCATTAAAGATCCTATTGAGACTAAAAATATAATTTTATTTTAGAAATAAGAAATTTTACTCCAAAAACTTTTGAAAATATTTCAAACACATGTTGAAGCACTTTTGTAGATATTTTCACAAATTTTGGCCTTTTATATGGGATTTTGACTTTTGAACAAATAGGCTCTTTTATCCCATAATCTTGATGTAACTACTTATGAGAAACCAGATAGAATTCTTTTATCCACTGGAGTGGTAACAAAAATTTCCTCTTTCTACAGTGTATGTGCTCACTAGGGATATATCAGACCACACACCTTTGATGTTAAAACTAATGACTCGTCTTTGGGTTATAACCACAAAGTTTTAAGTTTGACCTGGATTTTTTTTACGAGATGGTTTTTATGCATTGGTTATAGATGTTTGATCTAATGTTCATTGTGATGGCACTCTTTTGGAAAAGATGACAAACCAAAATTCATCGGTTAAGACAAAATTTAAGGGGTTGGTCTAAACATGTTAGTGGTTTAAATAAGAAAGAGAAGGGAGTTTTTAGAGAAACTAGATGCTTTAGATAAAAAAAGAAGATGAAAATGTGTTATTATCAAATGAAGAATTAGACTTAAAAGCATTACATGTCTCATAGACTGGCTTATCTTTTGAGGGTGGAAGAGATCAAATGGTATCATAGGGCTAAGGTAAAAGATCTCCTTGAAGGTGATGCTAATACTAAATATTATCATTTGGTAGCTAATGGTAAGCATAGAAAGACTAGAATTTTCTAATTGGAGAATGAGAATAAAAAAATAATAAGGGGTGATATAAATGTAAAGTTGAATATCATGAACTTTTACAAAGGGCTCTATGGATCCCTAGAAGATTCTCATATCATGTTAAATGATAATCAGACATACGATATTTCTTAGGTTTCTGAATTAGAATATGATGTTTTAACAACTGTTTTTAGAGAAAAAGAGATCCGAGAGTCAGTTTTCCAAATGGAATATAATAAAGCTTTGGATCAGATGGATTTCCAGTTGAATTTTATTAGTTCTTTTGGGAGGTTATTAAATCAGATCTTATGTACAGATTTTCACAATGGTACTTTACCTTTATTTTCTCTAAATTTTGGTACTATTATTTTGTTGCCAAAGTGAAAAGATGCTATTAAAATTCAGCAATATAGACCTATTTTCACTTAATGTTAGTTCAACATTTTAACTAAAGTATCAAGAATAAAATTGTAGGAGTTAGTCAAAAAGTTATAAGACCGACTCAAATGGCTTTCATACCTAGTAGGAATATAATAGAGGGGGTGATAATTTTACATGAGACCACTCATGAGGTGCATAGCAAGAAATAAAATGGGGTATTTTTTAAGATTAATTTTGAAAAAACATATTAGAAGGCACACTAGTCTTTTCTGTAATGGACTAAGGGCTTTTCAACTACGTGGTGCAAATGGATAGTATCTTTTATCCGAGGTGCTCATATTGTTATTAAAGTTAATGATCAAATTGGTCCTAACTTAAAAAAAAGGTTCAGACAGGATGATCCTCTATCTCCAATTCTTTTTAATATTTTAGTTGATATGTTAGCTATCCTAATTAAACGTGCAAGGAAAGAATGTCAAATTTCTAGGGTAGTGCCTCATCTTGTGTATGATGGACTTTCTATTTTACAATATACAGATGATACTCTATTTTTTATGGATTATGATACTTAGAAAGCCAAAAACATTAAGTTGATACTTTGTCTTTGAGAAACTTTCTGGTTTTAAAATCAATTTCTATAAAAGTGAGATTTTCTGTTTTGGTCAAGCTAAAGAAAGTGAAAGCCAATAGTCTCATCTATTTGGGTGTAAAGTAGGCTCTATGCCAGTTAAATATCTTGGAATTCCAATGCTCTACAGGAAGCTAGTAATAAAGATTAAAAAGTGATTGAGGAAAGAATTGAGAAAAAGTTGAATAGTTAGAAATGAAAGCATATGTCTGTGGGTGGGTCGGTTGGTTTTGATTAATTTTGTGTTAACTAGTATTGCTATATTTATGATTTCTTTTTTAGGTTCTAGAGGAGTCCTTAAAAATTGATTATTATAGATCTAGATTTTTTTGGCAAAGTGCTAAGCATAAAAAAAGGTATAGACTTGCTAGATGGGATATCACCTATCTACCAAAAGATTAAGGTGGGCTTGGTATTAATAATATAAATGTTTAAAACCAGTGTCTCCTAAGTAAATGGTTGTTTAACTTGATAAATAAGGAAGGTGTTTGGCTGGAGTTCCTTAAACAAAAGTACGTTCATACTCAAACACTTACTCAAGTTGTTAAAAAATCGGGTGATTTACATTTTTGGTCGGGATTAATGAAAGTTAAAAATAAGTTTTAAAACTTTGGCTCTTTTGTGGTCAATGATGGTAAAAAGTTTTGGGAAGATAAGTGGATTGGCAATCTATCTTTCAAGGACAAATATTTGTCTTTGCATAATATTGTTCGGTGGAAAATTGTAACAATAGGAACTATTATCAACTATGTCCCTTAAATGTTTCTTTTCGTAGAGCCTTAGTGGGCCAGGATCTTCCTGATTAGTATAACTTGTTGCTACAACTGTACACGTACATCTTAATGATAATAACATTTTCGGCTGGAATTTACATCAGAATGGGCTCTTCTCATTCAATGTATCTTGCGTTAATTAATAATGGTTATGTTGATACAAATAAAAGGTTATGAAAAGTGAAGATACCGATCAAAATAAAAAAAAGTTACGTGGTATTTATTTAAAGGAGTAGCACTGACTGAGAATAATTTAGTAAAAAGAAATTGAAGTGATAGTACTAAATGTTGTTTTTTTCACATGAGGAAACTATTCAACATTTATTCTTTAATTATATTGTTGCTAAATTTCTTTGAAGAATTGTCTATATTTCTTTTTAGTTGCAAATATCAAATGATATTCTCATACGTTTGGAGGTTGGCTTAATGCGTTTCAATCAAAGACAAGAAGCCATATGATAGTAGGAGTATCTGTGTTTTATGTTGAGTTATATGATTTAGTAGAAATGATATAGTTTTTTATAGAACTCCAATCAAATCTTATATGTATGTACTTTTTAAAGCAGGCTCCAGTTTTAGGTGTAGCTACAAAGCTATGAAGTGGACAAGTAGTCTATTCATGATATACTAGTAAATTGGAGACCACGACATTATAAGTATTTGCCAATTTTAGATAGAGAAATGCTAATAGGATAACGATCTAATTTAGTAATATCTTCTTGTCCATTGTTGGTGGTCTAAAATATCTTGTTTTCATGCTTTTAGTGTCTTTCATTTCATTTATGACTCAAGATTTTGTAATAAGTAGTTGTAACTTTTAAAGACCAGATTTTATCCATTAAAGATGTCATCACATCGATGTCTTGCATTTCAATTGAATTTGTTCGTTTTTTTATAGATTGGTTTGAATTTCCATGGTATCTTCTCTATTACATCTTTTCAAGGATTGGGCAATCTGAAAACAACTTTAGATGCTCCTGGCTCGCTCGGAGACGAACATGATAAGATGAACATGTACTACTACTACAACGGAATATTTTTTCCCTTTTATTTTTCTTTTACTTTTCGGTTTGTTCTGGGTAAATCACCGGTGGGTTGAAAGAGAGCGATGGGGAAATCAAAGGGAGTGCCTCTCATGAAAGGGAAAGTTGTAAATTCTGGCCCTTTTGTTTTTCCTTCTTTCAGTTTATTTTCACATCTTGGATTCTCAAGCCTCCCGTGAAAAGAAAGATGATTATCAAGGCTTGTACTTTTGCCTTTACTTAGAGCTCCCTTCTAGTCACAAGCTGTTTTTCTCCCGCCTTTAACTTTTCTCTTGGAGGTTAAAGTAGTCAAATCTTTTTTTAGAAAATGAGAGAGGGAAAAGAATATTAATTTTGAAAAATATTTTGCTGCCACCTTGGAACTGCTAGATCAGTACTTGCTTTTATTCTGTGGATATTACTCTGCCTTGTTGCTTATAAAGACAGCGGGAGAGAAAATGAGATAAATTTAAGAGAATTGCCCTCGTGAAAAAAAAAGATTGAAGGTTATCACCTTTCAAGTAGTCGATTCAACGTCTCTATTTTCATTATTCAACAAACTATTGAGTATCTTCTTTGAAAACCACAAATTATTCCATCATTCTGTTCTACACTGTACAATGGTACTAGCTACTCAGGTACGTAGTACAAGAGAAAGTTCAGACTATACGCAAATCCATCCATATCATTAATTCACTGATAACTGAACAAATGAAGGATCACTATTTCAATTTACTATTCCAGATTGCTTTTTGTATATTTAAATCAGTATTATAACCAATCCTAACCAAAGTTGCCACACATGGCACATGCATTTTACCGCCTTTTTTTGACACAGAAAAGAAACAAAAATTCCCCTTCCCCAACTAGTACCACCACTACAAATCTCTCATGAGAATCAGAGGTGAATAGGTGATGATAAAGACCCATCCTCTTTTCCTCCTTTTGTTTTCCCGGTTTGTTTTTATTTTTACCTCCGTTTGGCCCTTTCCCTTTTCCAGGACCTCACCCCCATAGCGGCCCAGGTCCTTCTCCTCTCTTTTCACACACACACAGAAGGAAAGAAAAGGTCTCACATTTCCACTGCAATGATGCCGAGAGAGAGAGATACTGAGAGGGATATGGGAGATTTTATCAGCAGTTGAAGCAGTGGGGAAGAGGAGAAAAGGGCAACTTTGGATGAATAACTGTATTATATCTATTAAGGATAAAAACAGTTAAAAACGATATTATTTTTTTATTTTTTTTATGAAAATGGTTTTGGCGTTGTCAAAATCTTTCGTACCATTTTTATCCCTAATCTCTACCGAATTGTTTCTGGTCGGTAAAAAAATCTTTTCATATTATTTACTAACGACTTCCATATCGATAGAAATTAGAAAAAATAAAGTATATGTACGGATAGAATCAATTTAAAAGGAAATGATAGTCGGGTGAATTTCCGGCACTGGGCAACTGCAGTCAGTAGTGGGTGGGGCGTTGCTTTCCTGAAAGCAAGACGGTGCAAAACCGTCTCGGCATCGGCGTTGGCGAGACAGGGAGGCCGGAGCAGGCGCTGCGCTCGCGATGCCCCTTGTCGCGACTACTCACGCGGCACCAGCCGTAGTCACACACGCGGACACGCACAGTACACCGCCGCGATATCTCTCCCAGGAGGCCACGGCCGGTGGCCGGTCACCGGTCACGGTCAGGTTCTCCAAGCCAGCCGCTGATGGATACTGCTGCCGTGTACCGCGACGGGCGGGAGTGGGGCCCACCCGACAGTGGTGGTGGTGGGGCTCGTGCAGACTGGGACTGCAGCGAAGAATCACGGGCAGGTGATGGTGGCGGCTCACCGAGGGGGAACCGATGGAAGCAGTATTGCGCCCTGGCTCTCTGCAAGTGTCACCACGCCCGCCATGTAAAAAGCAGGACACCACCGCACCAACGTTTGGACCTTAACCACATGCACTTTCATTTCTACGGTTCTACCCCCGGAGGGAACGAGCCACGGATGGATAGAAAAGATGGCCACAAAAACACAGCATGCTATCGCTTGGAGCCGAAGTGAACCAGATAAACCGAAAAGAAGAAAATGCCACCACAAACGTCAGTCAATCAGAGTCAGTCAGTGGCGGCAGGCTTGCGCTCATTCGCTCAGCGAGCATACCGCCGGTTAGCAGCGAGGCAGAAGCCACCACTTGGGCGCTCGCTGCTCGGCCCAACCGCCAGGTGGTGGTCAAAAGCCGCGGCCCCACCACCGCAACGAGCGAATCTTTCCATCACCACCCACACCGAGATCAGCTCACCTCACATTCACCTTGTTTTTCTTTACCGTCCCCGACGCCGACGACGTCATTTTCAGTTTCACCACTCCATGGCGTGTGCCTCCCTACCTCTCTCTTGCTTTCCTCCCCTCACGCAATATCAGATCAGTTGCGAGACCTAGGAGATGGAGAAAGGCATTGTAGCATCGCTCATGCCCGTCATGCTTCCCGAGATCGCGTCGTCTGATCGTCTCCTCCTCCTGAACCGGGGGGCGCTGCCAAGCACGATGTACTCGTAGCTACCATGCCGAGGCCGCACTCTTCGAAGCTCCTGAATTCGTCTTTCCTATTTTTCCTGCACGATTGCTTAGGCATGTCCAACCAACCGTTGCACAAGTACTGCCGCAGTGTGCTCTGCGTTCTCGGCACAAGTAAAAAGAACAGCTTCACGTGATCTTCTTGAAGTACTCCGAGCCCAACGCACTGTTTGGAGTGCAGAAATTCGTTTGCTGGATTTTTACCGGAACATTGATAAAACATGACAAATTGACTTTGAAATTTACCTTCGGTTAACCGGGAAAACTACCGCTAGTACTACTAGCACTACCCATGTGAACGAACCTTGGAGATGAAGTGAGGGCGGGGCAAAAGCTCTCCAGTTCCACTGGGTAAAGAGAGCGCAGAGAGAGTTTCAAGAGAGAGAGCTTCAAGAGAGAGAGAGAGAGAGAGAGAGATGAGAGGAATCACGCTATTCCCATGGGGCGTCGCATTTCGACTACAGTGTGCAGGCATCGATGCGGTTGCAGTCTGCAGTATGTGGGGCGCGGCTTTCGAGACTGCACGAGCGGAGTCCGTGAGTCACCCACCGACCACCTCCAACGTCCACACCGATCGCGCGCAGTTCTCCGCATTTCTGCCCATTATTTTAATCCGTTTTATTCGGCGAAACGGATGATGACGATGACGATGAGGTGGGCCCATCTAAGGAGGTCCGGGCCCACAGAACAGTAACTGCCACCCCCCCTCATTCTCTCCTCTTCTTCGCTTGCTTTCATCAGGTGAGCGTACACCTGTCCATCATGCTACATCCGTCCAGTTTCTCCTTGTTTTCTCCGACACCATGTACTCCATATAAAGTATTGGAGTACGTTCGCAAAAGAATTTCTACTACCAGTAATACCTTTTAATTTCATTTTCACCCAAGTGGTATTTCGAGCTGAATTGATGAGGGATCACACTTTGGGATGTTTGATAATTTCAGAGCCCAATTCAAGGAGCAGAAGAATCTGAGCCAAAATGGCACACATACTATTTTAACTAATACCTCGTTGTTCATCTCTTCCATGGAGATTGCTAGTACTAGCAAGGATGGGTGGTAATACTAACTGGTAACAAGGGATTTTTTTTATGATTTATCCTACTACAAGCGGAGAAGCAGCAGAGGATCATGAGGTTTTGCAGCAAGTGAGCAACCTCACTTGATCACTCTGCTTGATATGCAACAGAGTACTAGTTCTACTCAGCAAAAGGGGTAAAGAACCAATGCTTCACAAAAAGCCCCTAACTCCAAAACCAAAAATTACAAGGGACTAAAAAGAAGAGGGGGAGGCGGGGGGGGGGGGGGGGAGGGAAGGAGGGAAAAAACTGGAACGCGAGTGTTTTTTCTCTTTTCCGAAAAAAACCCCCGGAAAACCCCAAAACACCAAAAACTAGATCGAAGCGCGCGGAGGAAATAGAAACGAAAAAGAGGAAAAAAAGAATCGATGAGCTAGTGATGGTAGTGGTAGTGGTAGTGGTAGTGGTAGTAGTTTTAGGAGTTATTGTTCACCACGCCACGCTCAGAGGACGGCGGCGAGCCCCGTGACGACCTTCGCTTTGGGAACCCGTTGCTGCTGCGGCGGCGGTGGCTTCTTGCTCGCCTCCTCCGTCGGGCGCCACGGCGACACCACCACCGTGATCTTCTCCTCCGAGGTGAGGGCCTCCCCGCTTTGTTTCCTATCGAACAGGAGCTCGAACTCGCCGGAGAAGCTCGCTGCCGAGACTGGCGTCGCCGTCGCCGATGTGACCGTCAACGTTGGGGCGGCGGCGGCGACCTTGTCGCCGGAGCGGACGTGCGGGGACAGCCACTTGGCGCGCATGTACTCCGGCTTGCGCCATGGAGGGAAGTGCAGGCCCTTCTTCTTCAGGCTCTGCCGCGCCGCCTCCGCCACGACAGCCACGATCTGCCCGAGGCGGTCCGGTGTCCCCACGAACAGCGGCGGCAGCGCCTGCAGCGCCGCCCGGTACGCCTTGGTCGACCGTGCCACCTCGAACTCCGACCGGAAGTCCACCTCCACGATGAGCCTCACCTCCTCGCCCACCACCGCGTCGATGTACTCATGCTCGCCTGCCGGGATTGACAGATACCTCGGCCGCGGTCAGGGCCGGCCGAGCAAAAGGGGTTTATGTCGAACTGAACTGCGGCGAGGTGAGATGGGTACCTGCGGGGTAGGAAGAGGTCTTCTCCCATCGCGAGCGGCAGACGGCGGCGTCGTAGCCGAGGGCGCGGAGGCCGTCGGCCACCGCGCCGCGGCACTCCGCCTTGCCTTTGTAGCTCTTGCCGCACCTCTCCGCGATCCTGGACGCGTCCGCCAGAAGGTTTCGCTCCGCGACGCTCGCGCTCTGCACCAAACCCTGCCAAGAATCGCACGCAAAGGTAAATTCGATTCGTCGGGCGAAGGGAAAAATTTAGGACCTCGAAATTTTGGGATTTCGCGTGCGGTTTGCGCGAGGAACAAAAAAAATGTAGCAGTACCTTGAGAGCCTCCAAGGTGTCGCCGGCCGCGGCGGGGGAGGGGGCGGGGACGGAGGAGTGGTCGGAGGGGAGGAAGAAGTCCTCATCGTCGTCACTCTCCTCATAGTTGCTGCCGTTGAAGCAGTTGCAGCGCCCGCGCTGCGGCCGCTCGATGGCCGCGGAATCCTCCATGAAGCTGAGCACCATGCGGTCGAGGCCCACCGACCCGGCCTCCACCTCGCCGCCCGCGGCACCGACGGAGACCTTCTCCCCCTCCTTCTCCCTCTCCTTCCCATCCCCGGCGAGCCTCTCGGACGCAGATACTCTCACCAACAACCTCCGGAACCTCGACACCCTCGGTGGCGCAGGCTGCTGCTGCTGAGGCGTGGTCGTCGGCGTCACCGGCGGCTTCCCCTCCATGGCACCGTGGTGGTGATGGTGACCGTTCTTAAGCTGGAACGGCATCGATCGCATGAATCCTAACCACTACAACCACACCATCTCGACCAAACCCCACCAAGTAACCAACCGCACCACACCACCACCAATCCAACCAACCAGTTCTTCCAACCTCACCAACTAATACCCGTACTCTGGTGGCTTGCCGGAGCCGGCGGCCATTCCCGGCGAGCGGCGGAGACGCCCTCTCCTCCTCTTTCTCCTCCCTTCTTTTTTTCACAGTTTACACGCACCAGCGCAAGCGAAGGTGACGAACCACCGAGCGAGAGTTCAAACGAGAGGAAACGGGAAACCTGTGCGATTTTAAGGGGAGGGTGAGGGTAAGTGAAGTGAGCCCGGCGGTGGGGCCCACGGTGACGTGGCCGTCAAGTGGTCCCGGGCGCGTAGTGGTACGTGGCGGAGTCGGGGGAAGCCATTGGTCGCGGGATGAGGGACACGCGTCCCGCACGGAGGGCGCACGGCGTTGCCGTTAACGACGGGGTACTCGTGTAAAGACAATTTTGCCCTTAAAGCGGGTGGTGGTTTTCCGAACCGTGTTGGGAGATATAGGGGTATATTGGGGATTTTCAGGGAGAGAAGTGGGCGGTGTGCGGACGTGGGGAACGGCAGGAGTGGGGGGAGAAGTGTACGGGTACTTGTTTATGAATTTCATGGTTTTAAAGATTGGATAGGGTTGTTAGTTTAAAAATAATAAGTGGGGCCTAGCAGCAAATACGATCATAGAAAATGCTTAAGGCACCTCCCTTAGATCCGGCATAGAGTGACAGACAGATTTTGGATGCTTTTACAGTAGCGAGACAACAATTTGCTTACAAGCCATGCACTTATTTTTGTAATCATAATGCTTAGTATATCAAAAGTTTTACAGGATATTATTAATTCATTGTGACATACTTAAGCAGCCAAATTAGTTGAACGAATTGGGACATATCATAAGGGTATATATATTTGATGCGGCTTTACGAAACATGCACTTGGTGAGTTATAGTTAATTTAAGCATGTAGAACTCCTTTGGATGGTAGGATTTTTATAAGAGAAATAGAGAATTACAATTCCCAAGAAATTTTCTTATCCATTTCCTTTGGAGCAGCGTATTTGAGCTCATCAAAATCATATAGACCGAGTTCCTATAGCCCTATTTCAAAGAAAACCAAGGCACCTTTGAAAATGCCGGAAGGACAAAATATAGGATTAAGAAAATACATAGGATTTTAGTAGAAAATACATATGTAAAATATAAAATTACAAAATACCAGAAAAACAAATTATCTTGCATTCCAAAAGAGATCTCAACCCATATCTACTAAACTAGAATTCAAGTGAACTTTTTGCAAGCGTTGGCATTTTGAACTGAAAAAACTTCAAATTTTTTATCACTAGAATGCATGATAGATTTATAAAGATATAGAGTGTATAAAATATACATCGCTACTTACATTGTCATATAATCTCTTTATTTTATTGTATACATCATTTTAGATATGCCATAAGTCAAACTAAACCAGCTTATAAAAATTTTAATAATATTTTTAACATAAAACAAACTATATTACGTTAATTTAGTGTTATATAGATGTTTTTTTTATCAAACTTAAAAACTTTAAACTTTACACAAACCAAAATGTTTTATAATTCGAGACGGAGGGAATATATAAACACCATTCTATTTTCTTCGTGTTGTTTTCATAACTAGAGAATACCCATAGTGGTAGCTCATACGGCATACCGAATATAAATAGGCGCGTTCTACAGTGTAGATACGACTCACTATGTATCAAGACGATATATTTACAATTTTTTTTCTCGAGAGAAGAAAAAGGTCTTAGTATATGACAATATGACATCATCGGGTGAGGCAACAGCGACGGCCACATGCGGCGCGGCCGCACGGCGTCCAGGCAGCTACGCGTCGGGCGTACTGTTTTTGCCGCTGGATGATAAAGCGGACGCCGAGCAGGGGAAGGACCAGCAGCGACGTCCCACCCGGGATACTCTACGCACGATGCAGGGACGGATGGTCACGGCTCACGGGAAAAGGATCAGAGGAAGCGACCCGGCTGATCCTAGGCAGTGTGGGGTGGTGTCTACGTACACGGCTGCTGGTTAAACGCGGCGAGATCCAGCCAAACCACCCGGCAGGACGGTACTGTGTTCGCATCGATTGCACTGCTGCTCTGCTCGCCCAAATCATTTTCTACACATGTTACTTAATCCCTCAATATGAAGAGTTTTTGAGCCACTTCAAAATCAATACCCATGTCTTCTTTTTATGGCTCTTTGGATTTTGGAGCGTAGAAAAAAAATACTATACATTTTCCCCAAGACTTGATGCCATTCAGTAAAATCCCTTTATCATAGAGGAGGCATCGCTGAATCTATGTTAATCTTTCCAGCATTATTCCCATTGTCCCCGCATTTGGTTTGACAACTCGCATAAACATTCCAAGTACAACCTTCCGCGCTTTACAACCGCTCAAACTTCTTGAATCATACATACTGAATGGCGCTAATCTCATACTCCCCGCAAAAAGCAAGCAAACACACAAACAGATAGATAGATAGAAATCTCATACATAGCGTTATGGAAGAACATGCCCACACAAGCTAATCCGATCACCTCAGCCATGTCCATGTCATGATCATTGCTTCAGGTCAGGCAGACAGCAAGCAGAGCTTGTACCCGTGTCTCACAGACCAATAGGTGAGTAGGCGATCAGGTGACGCACGTACGCGCGCCCATGAATGCTCACCACTTGAATAACCCTGACAGGCAGGCGCTGCGCGCAGGCACACCGACACCCACCCAAACCAGTCGCAATTAAACCCGCCACGCGCACCCTGCGCCGCATTCCCCCCCCCCCCCCCCCCCTCCCTTCCTCTCGCTAGCGCCGGACCACGCACGCACGCAGCATTCGCGATCGGGCTCGGGACTCGCTTCCTACTCTACTGGCTCCTCCCTCCGTGCATAAATATAATATAATATGTTTTATTTTTAAGTTTATGGTTGATGTAAAATCACTCATGTACATTGAGAAATATGATATCTCGTCATGTAATTACAGTGAGCAATAAGCGGCTGTTTGGCTGCTTACCAAACTTTACCATACTTAGGCAAGTTTGATTTTTTAGTGCGATTATTTGGTTGAAGGTTAAGGTATGGCATACCGCACGTTTCTGCTCTTATGCCTATTATCTCATACACTTACTAGTTAGCAAAAAAAATGTCAAGAGTATGGTTATCTTTTTTGGCGCCATAAAAACTATGGTATACCACACACTTGTAGCATATAAATTTGATAAGGTGAGCCCATCCAAAACAGTCCCTAAAGTTGCAAAAGTGATGGCCAATAAAATTGAATCCACACCTAAGATACCTATGAGCATTTAGCCTGATTGTTTTGGTGACATGTGAAACAAGATAAGCCGTATAATTAATTGAGTACTAATTATTATAAACTTTTAAAAAATAAATTAATATGATTTTTTAAAAAAAATTATATAAAAGTTTTATACAAAACACACAGAGGAGCTGCGAACCCTAAATGCCATTCCGAATGCAGTCTCCATCTTCTCGCTACAATTTATTATGTCTACGAAGTGTCGGGTCAACATGATTAACTTGTGGCTAAGATCTATACACTACTAATTTGATTAAACACATGTGCCAACCTTGTTGTAAAATGAGGCAAACTTTGAACAGTAACCAAACACACCTTAAATCTGTCAGTTGAGAGAGTAGTACTCTTTTATATTTATGAGAGAGTAATACTCTTTTATATTTATGGATAAATTTAAATCAGTTTAAACCCTTATATTTATTTATGAACTAAAGTAGTAGCGCGGACGCCACATCACCGTTTGGTCTGGTGTGTCTTCTCCCCGTGTCCGTTCTTTCGAAAACACACACGGCGATGTGATCGTGTTTAATAAGCTGCTGATTGGTTAGTTGTGACGTGTCGTCGCTGTCGCTTTGGAAACTGAGATGGGCGAGGCAGATTTATTATCCTAATTTATGGTCGATGGAGAGATGTCTAATTTATGTGTATGTGCACGGATGGATGGCGTCGTCGAAATTTTGATTGATCGATGGTTTACAGATTTGAATTTGTTTATCTGAGCCGTCCAATCTTTGTGCTGGATTCCGTTCTTGTGGAAACAGTAACACGCATTGCTGCTGCGCCTTGATTAGTGGTTTTTGTAGTTTTCAGTCGCCTATAACTTCTTATCTTTCAGCCACTTGAGATTATGCCGTGCTGTATTTAAAGTTGTTATAGTGGTAGATGAAACTTTAGCACATATTTGATGCATTTTCCCGAGATCTAATTGATCTAGGTGACGAATGTTATGTCTCTTTCCTTCATAACAGAAACAAGAAAGAAAGAAGAAGGAAGTGGACATCAAATAGTAAAAATCCAGTGGCTAAAAAGACTACATATCAGGAAACTAACTCACCTCACAAGTGGACACTACTCCAATATAATTACGATCTTGGCTACGCGGCACATTGTTTTCCCCGGTGCACAAGTGGATAATGCCAATAGTTTTATTATGTCTTAGCACGAGCAACTTGCTCTAATGACGTGCTTAATCTTTCCAATCGATACATAACCGTCACTAATTAAGTATTCCCTCTAGTTTTTACAGTGGACTTTTAAATCTACGTTTAACCATTCATTTTTATTAAAAAAATAACATTATTATTATTATTATGGTGATTTATTTTATCATTAAATATAAATTTACATTTATATTAGGTTTTTAAGTTAGGAATCTAAAAGTTAAACACGTCATATATTAAAAATGAGAGTAGTTAATTAGTAATTAACTATATACTACATAAGATGACCTCAATAATTAAGCGACGGCGACGCGCTGCGACCTTGAGGAGAAGCTAGTAGGTTTGATCGCGCATCGCTATCGAACAAATTCACCGGGGATGCTGGCTAGTGGTCACATAGATTTAAATGGTAACGCAGATATGTTGTTTCTGTCTAGAAGCTCATCTGCTTCCAGCCCCTTCATCTTATGTAATATTGTATGGTTTTATATTAAGTTTAATGAAATTCAGGTGAGAATCTCTTCAGTGGTGATTTTTTTAAAAAAAATTACCAAGGAATTCTTGCTATATCAATAAATTTTAATCCAGGTCCCTGGCCGAGCAAATGGGGAGATAATTTAATGGGTCCAATAATTCATGGGCCTCTTTGGACAAAATACGATTGTGAGATCTGGACCAGTCCAGGCACATCCAGCCGTCAAAGATTGGTTGGTCTCTTTTTACATATAGGAGTATCTCGTTAGTTAGTAAAATGTACGTAGAAATTTGGTAACGAGGAAAAAAAAGCCCAGAGTTCTAGAAGCTGAAAAGTAAACAAGTTGATCAGCAAAATTGGTCAAGAAAGATCATCAAATGGATATCCTACACCAGTCACTCTCTAGATCTTTTGCAATAGAGTACCTTATCTTGGCATATCCGTGATGGTAGAACCTAGGACACTTCATTTCATTTTCTTTCTTATTTTTTTTCTATATGTCAGTCCAATGTGCAAGCAAAAAATCTCCTAGACTTGAGTTTGTACGTTTGCATCTTATTTTCTATATGTATTTCCAATACATATTATATAAGGTACGCAAATATACATGTTGGAATAAAAGACAAATGAAATGCCTATGCAATAGAAGAAAAAACCCAAAGAAATGCAGTGGTACACTGTACACAAACATTGCAAGTCGTTTTCGTTCCATTTGTCATGCGAATTTAAGCAAAGTTAACTTGTAGTACTGAACTAGCTAGCTAGCTTATCGTGCTACTTCCGTTCGTCCAATTGTTGGACTCGGACTTTTGTGAGTCACTGATAGGGTATGTATTTGCATGGACCCGGTGGCTACAATCAGCTGTGTCATGGCACCAAGTTTTGGATCATTATTAGCGGATTAACTAATTTACACGGCCACATCAACCAGACGTGTACCAGCGTGTGTGCACGAGTGTGCTTAGCATAGCCTTAGGTCACTCGTAAGCCGCACGGTTGGGTTGGGTGAAGCACGGTCTGCTCCTTGCCCGCATCAATTTTTTCGGCGAACTACTGGATTTGTCTGGAGATGAATAGTAGACTTCAATAATATTGACACACACATAAGTTTACTAACTAGTGCAAACAAGTTTGAGATGAATTTGAACCTTTCTTGGTATGTACCATCTAAAAATATAATTTGTTAGGTATGTAATAATAAATTGTGAAATAAACTTGAATTTGAGTTGTTTTATTGATAGCTATAAAGTTTACTAACTAGTGCAAACAAGTTTGAGATGAATTTGAACCTTTCTTGGTATGTACCATCTAAAAATATAATTTGTTAGGTATGTAATAATAAATTGTGAAATAAACTTGAATTTGAGTTGTTTTATTGCTAGCTATAGGTGTGAATCAAATTCTTATTCCTAGGTATATACTAATTAGGAGTTGAAAAAATTCAAAAATTTAAGCCAATTTGTGTGTGTATATATATATAGAGTAGTGTTCCTTTTATATAATCCAAGGATGAAAATTTGATGGATGTTCTACTTGGCTAACGAATAAATTATAAATTATATATTATAAACCAAATAAATAGTTTAAAATAAGTGAAATAAGATATGTAGTAGAAGAATGTTTTTTAAATGTATTTTTAGAAGCGTGACAACAATCCGATTAATAATCCGAAAATGAACAGGGTCGTCAATGAAACTTTGATAGTTTTGTGAAGGAATTCGTTAGTGGAAAATACTGTCATGAATTAATTGTTAGGTATACAAGTAAAAAAAATAAACCAACATTTTACTACTCTAAAATAACTCTAAAACAAGTGCTTCCCAAAGATCACCAATGGTAACTAAAATGCAACGAAAATAACCAGCACAAGGAAAAAACACAAGCCATTTCCTTCAAGGGGAAAAGCTAGGTAGTGCACTCAAGATGCTGCTGGTAGCAATGTGGTCACTCTCTCTCTGCGTGTTCTGGACCTGCATGCGAGCTTGCCGGCTCTGCAAACGCACTACTAGTACTAGTACTGTTGCTCTCTAGGCAACAAGAGTTTCGCTTGTTTTTTCCTCGCAGAACTGCATAAAGCTACAAACAAACATAAACACGGATGATGCCCATTAGATTCCATCGCAAAACTTCAGACAAGCAGAGGCAGGACCACACTACATCCACAAATACATGTATGCTTCCACTTCTCTCAGAGTCAGGGCATTCCCAGTTGCGAGCACAATCTCATTGCATTCTACAGGACACCGTTAATACTCGCTACTACGATTCAGTGTACACTACATGTATCATCAGAAGTTCAGTTCATGCAGCAGTTTGCAGTATTATCAGCGGCAGCAGTATTCAGAATGGATGTAGTCTACATGCATGCAGGGGCGGACGCAGGATGAAAATTGACTGGGGGTACCTATCTTATGAAAATTATCACAATTTACAGAGTAAAAGATAACTTTAAACTCATAAAGTAAGCTAGAGAAGCCAAGTGAACTAACCTTTGTAGCTTCCGCACAAAATGACTGAGATATTACAATATCATAAATTGTAATCTACAGATATGTCTTCCAAACAATGTTATTATCTGTAGAGAGAGCATATGTTAACAGGCCATATAAATATGAATGGATATAATAAACAACTAAACAAGGAAAGGGAATAAAGGGAATAAGTAATAGACGTATAGTACATACATTGCATTCTTCTCACGATGTTATTTCATCTTAAGGAAACAGGCAACAATCACTTCATTAGTGATCGTGTCCAATAAATCCATTTCTACAAAGCAAATAAGGCTATGGCTCAAAAACCTGTCACCAATCTTGTTAAGCAAAGCATTCTTCACAATCTTCATAGCCGAAAAACATCTCTCGACAGTTGCAGTGGCAACAAGAAGAGTAAGCCGTAGTTTCAAAAGACGATACGCCATCAATTGCAGGACTATTGATTAGTAATTTTCAAAGGCAAAATCGATAATGTAACTAGCTGTGCACCTACAAATGTGCCTATAGTTAGAGCATCTCAAGTAGAAGCGGCATATGAACCACAATCTAGATTTGGCGTCCCTCTCTCCTCACGCCATCGAGCAACTGTCGCATCTCAAATCCGCCTTGCGCCACCAGACAGAATCCGCGGCTCTTCCTGGCCGAGAAGGCGAAGAAATGGAGGTGGAGAGGTGGGGGCGTACCCAATCTAGAGGTAGGGACGGCTTGTGGGGGCGGCGGATGTTGCGGCGGAGCTCTTTGGTCGTCGCTGCCCGCAGCCCGCTCCGTCCGCCTCTGCCGCCACTTGGCCACGCCGCCTCCCACGCCGTTCCGCTGATGCAACGCCGTGTCGCCGCTTGCCCGCCCGCCCGCCCCTCCGCTGCACCACCGCTCAGCAATCAAGGAGGAGAGCCCGGCGCCGCTGCATCGATGCCGAAGAGGCCAGCGTCGGTGCGGAGTCAGATGGGTTGGACGGCTGGTGAAGTCGATGGCGACGCAGGCGTAGCTTTGGATATGGAACAGGAGCAAGATGGGGAGGGGCTCCGGGAGGAAGAGCAGGAGCAGGAGCGGCTGCGGGCGCTCCGCCCACCTCGTCGTTGAGCCAAAGCCCGAGGAGGGCGCGTTCAGGAGAGACGCCGAGCGATTTTCGCCTTTTTTTTTATTTGAATCTCTCTCCTTCCCGTCTGATTCCTTATTTACCTGGGCTTCCTCAGGGAGTGGAGCGGAGGGCCGGACGTGGGACACGCGGCAAAAGTAGCCTGCGAACGATGATGGCACGAGGGAAGCCAGGGGCCCATATGGCATAAACCTGGGGTCTAGCCGCCAAGCAAATTTTGACTGGGGCCCAGGCTCCCACTCCTACTACGTTAAATCCGCCCCTGCACGCACGGACAACTGGGCACTGGCCTTTTGCTTGGAGAGAAAGCAGTAGCAACAAGTCTATCTACGTGCTGTCAGGTGCCTGCACGCGTCGGGGCCCCACCTGATATCGCCGTGGATGCCCACCGTACGTCTTGGATCGGACGGCCTCCGCCGTGCCGGGCCCCGCTACGGTGGCACGACGAATACAACGGCACTCCTATTCGCCTCGGCTACTGCGGCCTTCCTTCCCCACGGCAAGGCAAGCGCGGTCTTGATCAGGACCCGTCCATCGTGAAACCAAGAGCTCTAGTTTGAGCATCCGCGAGACTAACCGTAAATTTGTCGATGTACAAACGTCACCATTGCTGAAGAGAAGCTCAGGAGAGTGGTATCTTTTTTTTTTCCTGACAAAAAATATTCAGTAAAAGCATGGCAGCATGCGTCCATGGGAGATAATGAAGAGCATTTTCAGGGTGCCGCGAGGGCCCCGGGGATGCTGGGGACTCTAGCGGCAGACAGGTACCAGCAGATGATTCTGCGTGTAGCAGCAGAGCCGAGGTACATTTTTTTTCTGTTTTTGTTAGCTTGTTTTTTATTTTATATAAATTTTTTATATAGAAGTTTATTTTAAAATATTAAATATTTTTTTAAATTTATAATAATTAAAACTCAATTAATTATGTGTTAATGATTTGTCTTAATTTTTATTCCAAGTAGGATCCTTCGCTGCAATGTAGTAGCAGCACTAGCCACTATGAAAAGCTACAACCTCTGTCTAAAAATGTTATCTCTTTTCTAAAATATACTTATCTTTATAGTTAAATTTAAATTAAAAAATAGCAATAGCTTTTAGTTTTATATTTAATATATCTGATATATATAGTAAAAAATATTATATAATGAATAATAATGGTGCATGCCTCATGAGTGGGTCGTAACTTCTCCGTGAGCTCACATCCGCTGTTTCACGGAAAAGCAAAACAATGGCGACTGTTCCTGCCTCTTCTCATCAACCATTGCCAATGCTGTCCTCTTCAACAATGGACAAGCCATTTAATTCAATCCATGGAGAATTATTGACTGAAAAAATGTATTTGTATATACATATACTTTAGTAGATATGATAGCTTTTCACTGAAAATTAAAAAAGGTAAAATGGTACTACTGCACTACAGCAAAGGGGGTTCATTTGAGAGAGAAATCAGGGAGAATTGCATCTCTTGCTCCATTAAAAGGGAAACAGAAAGTCTCTCCCTCCCGGGCGCTACAGTGAAGTCGCCCACAAAGGTGGGACCCACTATGATTGTCGACGAGACCTGGCCCACATGCAAGGTCATGCTAATTTTTTCCCTTTTAATTTTTCTCAGTTGATAATTCATGCAGTGCAACTATCCGAGGGACTGCATGGCAGAAATGTTTATTGGAAAATAATATTCCCTTCATTTTAAAATATAGGATGTAACTATTTTGTTAATGCTTTATAATATAAGACACGTATACATGCATCTAATTAACTAGCATCTCTCCTTTCTCTAAATTCTTTTTTAAAATCCTTTACTCTCAAAATCTCTATTTATTGGGATGATGTAAAGGAGAAAATAATAATAACTCTTTCATGCTTTTTACTTGCGCTATGGAGTAATAATTCAGTGAGCTTGTCCAAGCTTTGACGATCATATTCTAGTCAAGTGCATGCCCCTTGCTTCCCTCTAGCCTTTATCACCTGCCTTTTCGTTTTTTCTCTTGGTTTAGAAAAGATGAGACATGGTAGAGTGAAGATTTCCATAATCAAACATGGTATCATTTCGGTTCAGTGTTGCAATAATAAAATGCAGGGCCCTGTTGTAATGACCAAAAACTAGAGAGAAAGTAGGCGAAAAAAGATTGGCCCCACAAGCCTCTCCACTTTCACTTTGGGTGTGGTAATTTCCTTTTTGCTCCTGAAAGAAAGCAAATGCTTTTGGTGCCTTTGTTTGCGACAAACAACGCAGGTTTACATGTAATCAGCCATTGCTCAGTGGTTGATGGTGATAGGGGTGATGATGGTATTTACAGTGATGATGAGAGGGCTTGATTTGCAGAAAAGAGACTGGTCTAGTTTAGTGGTTGTGCCAAAGTTCATCATTTTTTTTCTCCAATGTATTTTCTTGAGAACTTTTGCTTAAGGAAAATCTTCTTGAGTGAACGCTTTTCGTGCTAAAATTAACACATCTAATTCAAATCCAAATAGGAGCAGCCATTTTTTCAACAATGAAAGAAATATGCGGCACGATCTCAACATTTAGCTGTTGATCAGTCACTGTTTCCAAGTAAGTACTACCGGAATTGCATCCAAAGTCTGAATCAATTCTGATGTTTGGAACAACGAGAGCTTCTGCGCACTCCCGAAAGTAAAACAAAACAGCACACAAATTGTCAAGCACACTGTCAGTAAAGGCCCTTGGTATGCTGTGATGGAAAAGAACCTGTGGTGATCATCTTCTTCCACCCGGACTGAAGCCTGAAGAATCGAAAGTGGCAACGGCTAATGAGTGATGGCGATGCAGTTGCCTTTACGTTCTCTGCTCCCATTGGGCTGGAAATTGGAATCTCTCACTGCATGATGCATCCGGCGCAGGCCTGCAGCTCTTTCATCAGCAGAGCTAAGTTAGCAACGGATTCATGGAGTTCTTTGTGCAGCAATCGAAATAGGTTCTTTTGATGTCTCTGTGTGTGTGTGTGTGTGTCTCTCTCTCTCTCTCTTTTATTTTCACAAGGAGCTAGCAGTTTAGCACTAACCCTGCATGATTCGCTTTCACCTCCCGTTCTGTTATTTTACTTGCCCAGTGGTATTCCTGCTTTATCATTCGGATAGTTTTGTTTTGGTTCTAGAAGAGTCTAGAAGTTTTGGCCCTTCTAGAAGCTTCCAGATAGCTTGTTTTGTAATACCATTTTTTGGTAAAAAATAGTTCAGGCATCAGGATGGTTCTGTTTATTCAGAGGAGCCCAAACATCCAGCCTGACGTGAGCTACTGGTCCGTCGGCCTCTGTATGGGCCTAATACGACACTCTAAAGAAAAAGAGAAAAAAAGTTACATGCATCTTGGGCCGGCGCACTAGTCCCTGGAATCAAATCCTTTCCACAGTGAAATCAAGTTTCAGAGAATACAGACGACATGACTTTGAATTTGACATGGTTCCAACACAAGTTTTCAATTTAGATGTATAAGAATGATTGTACAGCAAATCACAGTCATAATTATTAAGGGAAATTGCAAATTTGCTATTGTTTTAAATCATTATTTTAAACTGCCACAAAAATATTACAAAATTGTCATTAGACTATCATTTGAATAATATTCTTGCAAGATAAAAAATCAGTGACAAATTTACAAATGCCCTTATTATTATTATTATGAGTGCAAGAACAGACAAATTGGCTATGAATATTCCAATGAGCTGGTAAGTTATTTATCATTTAAAAAAAACAACAGTGCAGAAATATTTTCAGAAGACAATATGTCAGTCTTCCATCATCTAGATGCTTGATAGTTTTTCAAGCCAGATCACCTCAGCCTCGTCAGCGTGGGGACTATAGCATCAAAACATAAGAATCAAATTAGAGGGGGTAAATGGTAGGATTATCAAAAACCAAATCTTTTTTAAATAAAATGAAACTTTTGAGTTGGATGAAGTTACGATGTACTGCCGTATATCGTCGATCTCAATGTTTATACATCGCTAGTCTGATCGTTGTGTTGTTAGGCACTCTGAGCACCTTAATACCATTGGTCCGCTTGCTGTCGATCTAACTGTTCACGAATAAAAAACATAGCTTAATAAAAAATATTTAAAATATATTAACTTTATTAGATCAGGATGTATCTATAAAGTGAATATAAAGAACTCATATCTATCTTAAATAAAACCCTAGCTTTTTTTTTACAAAAATTATATTCATATAGACTCAACCTCTCATCTATTTGTACCTAAAATCTCCATATTTAAATAGAAGTAGAACTCTTATTTCTACTTAGAGTCAAACCCTCAAATTTTAAACTAACTCATATTCCTAGTAATACTCAATCTCTCATATTTCACACCTTTTAAATTTTTCTAATTTATTTATTTATTTTTTTCTCACTCTTACTTTAAAGTTATTTGTGATTTTTTTAATGTTTGTACACACAACTTGTGAAGCCTGTTATGAAATCCTCTCACGCGGTGTCCATCCAATATGTATCACATTGTACTCAACTTCGTCACCTAACACTAATAGTTTTAGACCTTAGCTTTTTCTAAACCTAATCTTGGTTGTGTTATTGATAGATGTTGCCTCTAAGGTCTCTTGAATTTAGTATGACTTTTTTACATGATATCTTAACCGTATCAGACCATCGCTTTTCCCTGAGCGTAGTCACACATCACCATTCAATAATGTTGGCCTCAAATCACCTGCACATAATATACCTGACCTATATTAGTCACAAACACTCATACAACACCACAAATATTTTTAAACTATTTTTTATTTATTAAATAATTTTTAAAATCAACTGATTATTATAAAATATCAATCATAACAATGATTTTAACAATCTCACTCTTGATAAATACATTGGTAACATCTCTAAAATATAAATTGGTGTTCATGAAAAAATAAAAACCAAAGAGAAAAAAAAACACAAATGGCTCAAAAATCATAAAACTGAAAAAAAAACTCTTCCAAATTTTTCAAAATTTGACTAAGATAACAAAATCGACTATTTTTAAGAATTGCACAAAATTATCAAAACTTTTGTCAATTATTCACAAAAACAAAAAAAAACAATCAAAATTCTCTTAAATTCTCCCTATGTCAAATTTCTCCCAAGCATGCATTTTATATATATTTCACAATAATTTTATCAATGATGTAAAAGAGAGAATAAATAACCAATTTAAAGTCCAAATGTTATGATTTTACAATTATCACTTACATTAAATAACTTTTTATTTTTGAGGAGATTTAAAGTATACCAAAACCAATCTAATGACATGTTTCACAAAATAAGTAAGATACATTAGTCAACTAGCAAATAAGCATGTGTTAAAATGCATGCCTGAATCAATGATATTAAAATTAGGATGATTTTAACGATTTATAATGCAACGCTTCCGCTAGTATAGACATTGAACAAAATACCCTCACTTATAGGTAAGTTAAATTAAATGATTTTTCTTCAATTTACCTTCTTTTTCATAAAAATTGAGAGTTTTCAACAAATAATAAGTTTTGCTCACTTTAAACTTTAACATTGTGCATATAAAAGAAAATCTCAATTACATCGTGTATATCTTTGTCATGATTACTATTTTGAAGGATTCAAACCTATTATTTTCCTTACCGTTGATACGTTCTTATCGTGAATAATGTTTCCAAGAATTTGGTATCATTTTTTTCCTATCATAAAGTAAATACAATGAAATTGACTTTATTTTAACTTAAGTCATTTTTAGAGCAGTTAAGGAATGAAAAAATATTGTAAATATGTAAGTATAAATTATTTAAAATAGAACTAGTTCAACATTCTATATTTCTTTAATTTAAGTAAATGAATTACGTGTCATGTATCATATCTCTCTCTCAAAAGTAAAAACAAAATCTCATATAAAGACTAAAACACATACAATCTATACTAGAGATAAATAAACCTCATTTGTATTACTAACAAGCATAAAAATATATACGAGGTAAAAATCAAAAATCTTTATTTTTATTTATTTTCATATTAAGAGCAATGCATAAAAATAAATACAAAATACAATAAAAAGCATAAACTCTTTCTCAAATCAACCTCTAATTCCCCTAAAAAGTAGCAAAATGAGAAGAATCAAGGATTTTAAAAAAGACTACCAATTAACATAAATTCACTACTAGTGTATATTAAAACTACTAATTTCATAACTAGCATGAAAAGCTAACGAAAAAGATAGTAGAAAATAATACATCAATTTGAGAGTAAATTGATGTAATCTTCAAAATAATCGTTATCTCTAGATTTATGCACATGGGGAGTATACCACCAAAACATCTATTGACAAAAGGATGTTGAGGCCTTTATATTGGGGTTACGAACAAAATTAAAATAAAACTTATTTGAAATGTTGCCTAAATATTTTGTAAAAAATCAGTCTGATTATTGTATCACAATTGCCTAAGGCTAGTTTGACCATGACTTCACCGCTGGTCTAACAGGACATGGCTGCCAGTCTGATTGCTGGGATGGATGCGGTCTAAACGACCATAGCTTGCGATATGATTGCTCTCTGGTCCACGGTTTGATTGAGCCACCAGATCTTTACCATCTCAACCTTACAAGTTCAGGTTCTCTGTCTATTTTCTATTTTCTTTTAAATCAAAAGCAAAACAGAATCAAATGCCCATCCTTATCACATTGGGTGTAATTATAATTTACACGTGTTGTTTTTTTAAAGATAAAGAAGAAATATTTGTACATGTTATAGAAAGGTTTTTTAAAATACCAGCAGATTTAAAAATCATTTTTTATTTGAATTTTTTCAAAATCTCACCCATTTCTTATATATTCAAAACAACGGCCGATGAAATGTAAAATATGCATGTGCATCAAAACCTATGCTCATTTTTATTTGCGACAATTTGAGGAAAAAACATCTCATAATTTTTCACAATATCTTGCATATACTTAACACGATCTAAAGCAATTTTCAAATTCATCTTATTAGAAAAACATGTTGAGCAAACCAAACCACATTTTGGTTGTTTTAACCTTTTAATACTCAAAATATTAAACATTAAACTTGCACATAAGACAACTTGATATTTTTTCAAAAGCTTATTGGTTAAAAACAACTCATCAGCTATATAAGTGTGCAAATCAAATCCAAGAGTAAAAGAAGCCTTTTATTTTTGTCAATCGCAGATTCCAACCTCAAACAATTATCGGTATTAACATCTTACAAAGAAGAAATTTAGAAAGTGAAACTTTAGAGAATCATCATCAAGATTCAAAGAATTTATTTAGCAACTTCAGCATTTAAAATCTCAACATTGTGATTATGTCTTTTAAATATTTTAAAAATACATTAAGTTTCTCACCAAGTTGAAAAGTAGCATATTCTAATTCATCATAAATAAGATTAAGTTTTTCAATTTAAATATGAGATTTATATATATTAGAGCTATATCTAATATAAGCCTTGAGAACTAAATCCGTTAAATGTTTACCTTTGCTAATGCTCTCTTCTTCTTTAATTTCCAACTCTTCATTGCTTTTTGAAGATTCTCATAACTGATGTATAAGTTTTTCATTGAGGTTCTTCTTTTTGTCTTGCTTCTTATTCTTATTCTTATTGTCTTCCCTCTCCTCTATGATTAACTTATTGAAGTTAGGACAATTTAAACTAATATGATGCAACTCACCACACCCAAAGTATTGAATGGGTCCAACTTATTTCCTATTTCTTACATTGTACAAATCTCGAGAATTCTATTAGAAAGTAAAACTGAGTCCTCTTTAGAGATTTTCTCAAATTGGTCATCGGACATGGCATCAAATTCAAAGAAAAAGATGAAGAAGTATTGACTAAAGAACCAAAAGAAGACACTAAATCAAAAGAATTTTGAATCAATTTTTCATGAAAGAATATTTTTGTCATGTGTCTTAAGTTTGTTGTACAAATATTCAAAAGTTAAAGTATTCATAACAATATATTTTTATATAGATGTAACTTTTATCTTCCAAATAAATATCGTAAGACCATTCATTCAAAAGATGATGGGTTATAATTACTATTGTAAGAATCATTAATAGAATGAAGATCACTTAAACTCTATTAAAGTTTCAGATTTCATTTCAAATTTTATATAATCTTTTTTAACATCTTTGTGTAGTTCTTTGATATTAAAAGATTCTCGATAAAAATTGCATAGAATTTTTCATATCTCATCTGTATTTTTAAAATGATAAATTAACGAGAAACTCCAATAATAATAAAATTACAAGCTTTATAATTATTTTTCAATTCAATTTTATTAACAATAGTAATCTCATTAGATATATTATAATATTTAGAAACTTTTTACCAATTATTATATTGCAAGATTACATCTTTTTATACAAATAAGAAAAATCAACTCTATCAAAAATATGTGCTTGATCTAAAATCAGTTAGCCATGGTGAAATCTCAAGATCTATAAAGATCAAATAGAAAAAAACAATACTCTCATACTACTTGTAGTATCGAAACATAATAACTAAGTCTACTAGAGAGGTTAAATGATATGATTATAAAAATCCAAATCTTTTGGCGGGATAAAAAGAAACATCTTATATAGATGATACAATGTACAGTCGTATACCCTTAGTCTGATTGCCTATCTCTTGCTAGTCCAATTGTCGTACTATCGGCACTTCAACTATCTTGATGCTATCAGTCTATTTACTGCCTTGCCGCCAATCTAATTGTTTCATTAATAAAAAACATAACTCGACAAAACTAATACAAGTAAATTAAATTTATTATATCAAGATATATCTATAAATTACATACAAATCACTCCTGTCTCTTAAATTAAACTCTAGATTTTCTTTCTTACAAAAATTATATCCATAGGTCTCAACCTATTATCTATTTATTTTCAAAATCTCCATTTATAAGTAGGAGTAGAATTTCTACTCCTATTTAAAGTGAAACTCTCAAATTCTAAGACTAAATAGTTGTATAACTCCTATTTTAAATAGAACTCAACATCTTATATTCCAATTTTTTTACAATTTTACAATTTATTTTTTATTTATTCTTATTCCACTTCAAATTTATTCATAATTTTTTCAATATTTATACACATAAATTGTGAAGTCCGTTACAAAATCCTCACACACACGGTGTCCATCCACCGTGTGCCACATTATAATCAATTTCGTCACATGACACTTTTGATTGTTCACATCTCAGCTTTTTTTGAACTAGTCTTGATTGTACCATTGACAAATGTTGGTACCAAATCTTCCTAACTGTAATAGACATTCGCTCCTTCTTGAACAATCCTGATCACCATCATTTGACGTTTGACATCAAATCATCTATATATAAAGAGATAAAATACGTACATATATGGTAATCTGACTCTTAGTCACACAATCATACAACACCATAAATATTTTTAAACTATTTTTTATTAATTAAATAGTTAAAAAATCAATTATTTATTATAAAATATGACTACGACATGGCAGCTAGGGCCCTGGTTCTCGAGACGGTCGAAGAAATCAGTACCAAAGGCAGCGGCGGGTTGAAGGCGGTAGGGATCCGCCAGAACGCCAGCAACCTCTTGCCGAGCATGTCGAAGCTGACCTTGCACTGGCCGCCGGCATCCTCCGCCACGAAGAGGACGACGCCGTCTTCCTTCATGCTCAGGACGGGGTGGCACGCCGGCCGGCAGCCCGACATTCTTAAAGTCCTCAAGCTCCCACAGGCTCCCCGCACGGAGCTCGCGGTGACGCCATCCTTGCGCCATTGCCGGGTCTCCGGGGTCAGTGTCCACAACGTCATCGTCTTGTCGCAGTTGTCACCGTCGACGTCGATTGCGACGAACTTGATCGAGTCGCCGACGTGGGTCATCGTCCGGGATGTCCATGGATTACACGTCAGGCTGGCTGGGGACATGGGTCATCGTCATGGCTGCGGACATGTCAGGCTCCTCCCAACTCACATTGCAATAGGATTCGCAGTAGAATTCTAAGTCATCGATGTAGCCGAACTGCACGGCGTCGCCGTCGCCGGAGAGCATGTCGTCACAGCTGCAGAACAGTTGAACTGGACGGCCGGCCCTCTGAACGCGAACACGAAGTCGGCGCCGAAGAGGCGGCGCGGCATCTCCGAGGAGAAGATGCGAAACGACTAGGCCTAACTCAAAGAACTAAAAAGGCCAGGCCCAGCCCAACAAATCAGCAAGATCGCACCGTCCAATCCAAACTGACGGCCCAAATATCACCTTCCAAACCCAAACCCTAGCCGCTACGTCCCTAGACAGATATTAGCCGTCTCCTCTCGTTGCCTTTCTCCTTTCCTCGCGGCTGACCGAGCCACTGCACATGCCACCTCGGCGCCGCCGGAAATGGCCGCCGTCGCACTCCCCCTGGTGTCCGTGAAGGCCCTGGAGGGCGACATGGCGACGGACTCGGCCGGCATCCAGATGCCGCAGGTGCTCCGCGCGCCGATCCGCCCCGACGTGGTTGCCTTCACCCACAAGCTCCTCTCCTGCAACCGCCGCCAGCCCTACGCCGTGTCGCGCCGCGCCGGCCACCAGACCTCTGCTGAGTCGTGGGGAACCGGCCGCGCCGTGTCCGTATCCCCCGCGTCCCCGGCGGTGGCACGCACCGCGCTGGGCAGGGAGCGTTCGGCAACATGTGCCGTGGCGGACGCATGTTCGCGTCCACCAAGATCTGGCGCCGCTGGCACCGCCGCGTCAACATCCGCCTCCGCCGCGTCGCCGTCGCGTCCGCCCTTTCCGCCACCGCCGTCCCGTCCCTCGTCCTCGCCCGCGGCCACCGCATCGAGGGTGTCCCCGAGTTCCCGCTGGTCGTCTCGGACTCCATTTAGTCCATCGAGAAGACCGCGCAGTCCATCAAGGTCCTTAAGCAGATCGGTGCCTACGCTGTGCCATCCGCCCTGGCACAGGGAAGATGCACAACCGCCGGTACATCAACCACAAGGGCCCCCTCATCGTCTACGGCACCGAGGGCTCCAAGGTCGTCAAGGCTTTCCGCAATCTCCCCGGCGTTGATGTTGCCAATGTGGAGCGCCTCAACCTGCTCGACCTTGCCCCTGGTGGCCACCTTGGCCGCTTCGTGATCTGGACCGAGTGCGCTTTCAAGAAGCTCGATGAGGTGTATGGTGGCTTCGACGCGCCGGCCCTTAAGAAGAAGTGCTTTGTGCTCCCGAGGCCGAAGATGGCGAATGCTGACTTGTCCAGGCTGATCAACTCCGATGAAGTCCAGTCGGTGGTGAAGCCCATCAACAAGGAGGTGAAGCGCAGGGAGGCGAGAAGGAACCCTCTGAAGAATGTGGCTGCTGTGCTAAAGCTGAGCCCTTACTTCGGCTCTGCACGCAAGATGGCAGCTGTTGCTGAGGCAGCGCGTGTCAAGGCCAGGACTGAGAAGCTCGACTCCAAGAGGACCAAGCTCAGCCCGGTTTGATCACCTTTCCCATTCTAGTTGTCTTATATGTTCATAAATCATAATATCGTCACATCATAGCTGTTTATGATTTATATGTGATGAACTGCATAGTTTTCATGTGAGCATATGCTATAATGTGTTAGCTATATCAACAAATGACTCATGATCCATCAGTGTTCATGCACTATTTATTTCTTTTACTTGGTATGTTAACCCTTTTGATTTCTGTGGTATTATATATAAGGTATAATGCTTTAGTGTTGCATAATAGCAATGGGTGAGATGGTGGTTGTAGTCAATTGTATCCTACTGCAGTAGTTTGATAGTGTCTTTCAATATTTAATGCATTGTGCCAAATTGCATTGATTGATAGTTTTATGCTGCTTTTTTGTGTGAATGTTTTGAGCTGATGATTTCATTAAGTTGCAACTTGCTTTAGTTCTATGATGGACAGCATATGATACTATGATGATTGTTGTTTTTTAGATACATATATTTGTAATATATTATGGTTGTGCATTACTCAAATTTATCGTGTTCATTTTCTTAATGTGTTTGTTTATCTCTAGTTAAGTGATTTGTCTTGTTCGGTTTAGTTTATGTCATGGTGCTATTGTATAATGTTACACATTGTTGTGTATTGGTTACATTAGGTCTGATATGTAGGAGTTTTTCTTCATTTTTGTTTAGTACGACTTATTTTCATTGATTCTGGTTTATTGTCTTCTGGTTTGTTCAGCCATTTTGTATTCCATTATGTGTTTAGTCTGCTGTCATATTGATGCTTATGTTTGGAGGCTGGTGGTGTTAGATGAACTTTGTGGCTATAATGCTAGTTCCTTTGTTTCTTATGCTTATTATGCCATGTTTTATGTCTTCTATTGCCTGGACTGTTATGCTTGTTGTAAATATCACTCATCCTATTGAAATCTGACATTTTGCTTTATATACTAATCTTGTAGGAGTCATCTTCTAAGATCAAGTTTACTGGAAAGGCATGGTACAAGACCATGATTTCTGACAGTTACTATACAGAGTTCGAGAATTTTTCGAAGTGGCTTGGTGTGACGCAGTGAATTTATGATTGAAATTTTAGTAGATTACCATCTTAAGATCTGGAATTATGATTTTGGTTATTATTGTCATATGACACTTGTGTGCAGTTCAGAGATGATATGTCGTTTCGGTAGTTCTTTGCCCGGAGACTTATACACCTGGATACCTTTCATGAGACATAATATATGGCATATTTTGGCAGTCAAGTTGTGCCTTCTGTTGTGGTGGTATCAGTTCCGTTGTGTTCTCATTCGTTGTTTCTAATTTGTTAGGCGCTGTTTGAGTATCTTTATCGTCCCGATGTTAAACTTCTTTGTTTTAGTGACATGCGCTGTGGGTGTACTTTGGTATCTTCTATGTTCTTCTCAACAAACATTTCTGCTTATTGCTCCATGTTTTATTTAGAGTTGTTCACTGTGCTGTTACATTAAAGGCTATCAGGTGGGTAGGGTAAGCTTTTTTTTTATCTGGAATGATTTGTTCTTCAGTTCTTCCAGGGTCATTAGGACTGTTGTTTTTAGGAACTTCATGATGCCTTAAATTGTTATATTGGTGTTGAAATTGATTGATCCATCTACCACTTGAAGTGATTGTTTTTTGCAGTTCTAAATGTCTTTGATGAGCTTTGTATTTTTGTTATTTTCCTACTATTTTCATGTCTATTAACCATTTAAGTTTATTCTGAAGGTTTGTGTTGAGTTCTTTTCTATCCGAAGCATTTGCTTAGTAAGCCTTTTCCTGATGCGGTGTTACCCTTTTTTGGGTATATTCTTTCCGCCAAAAAGGTGTGCTTTTGTACATTTCTGATGTCTGCCAGCATATTGCCCCCTGTTTCACAGCACTTCAGATTGTACGGTTGAATTTCACGTGATTGGTGAGATCTACTTTGATTACATTGAATAATTTTAGTTATTTCAATTTAGAGCTCCTTTGAAACGTAAGGATTTTAATTTTAGTTATTTCAATTTAGAGCTCCTTTTACACACAAGAATTTTAGAAGAATTTCACATAAATTAGTTTATTTTTTTAAAAAAAACACTTCCAAAAGGGCCCTTGCTGGGAAGAACAGTTGGCTAAAATTTAACCCAATTCGATACTGACCATTTATCAACGTGTCAAGCTTATCTTGCAGCTTACAGTTCATATTACCAAGACGTACACGAGCTTGCCACTCACCAATATGTAGGGGATGGAAATGACAAAAAAGTGTTCAGTCCATTGAACATATCTATCTATCTTGTCAAGACGTAAAGAAGCTTTGTCGACTAACCTATCTGATATTCGTGATGATGATGTACTCACACCCTTGCTGCAGTTTTATCTCTGAAAAAAAGACACTAATAATTTATTTTTTCAAACTGGCTACTAATAATTTAGGCCAGCTCACATAAAAACGAAAAATACGAGCGTGATGTACAAAATCTGCATAAGCATATGAGAAAGAAAACCGTATAATTTTCACATAAATTCCCTCAGTGACATACCTTGTTCTCGCTGTCTCTTTTTTTCTACAGAAGAAACAAACCGGAAGCAATACTTAATTATTTTAAAAATGCCTGGTCTGAACTCTGAACAAATTTTCTAAACTTGAAGGGTGGCAATTGATTGGGAGATCCAATGTCGAACGGTAGCAAATGATGTATTACAATCTAAATTACTGCAAATCATGGAACGGTAGAAGCGTGACATCCTGGAGCCTAGAGGAAACTTTTAGCCTCTTTTGATTTATAGGTAAATATAGAAAATCTAGAGAATTTTAATACTATAAAAAAATTCTATAAAGTCCTTTTTTGAAGTCAATCATTTTTTAATAGATCCTATAGAGATTTTGGAGGAAAGATGATAATAAGAGCTTCAACCTATTAAAAAATTATTTCAAGTCTATTACCCTCATCTAATTTCTGCGTTTTTTCCTAACATAATCAATGATTATTCTTATATTTTATATTATATATTTTTTATGTGTTTTACAGAGAAAGGAACTTAACAAAAAAAGTTCATTTCGTGAGTAATTAGCAGCTGATCTTTTGGAGGTTGGAACATGATGGGCCCTGACAAGTCATTTAGGAATTTGGAATTTTTAGATTTGTCCCAGCTATCTGAAAACTATATGTAGAATGGCCACCCATGATAAAAACTAATGGATTAACCATTATCACTGGGTCTTAAAATACACTAATTTTAAGGTATCAATCGCTAAGACAAAATAAAAAGTGGGAAAATAAAAGGAAAGAAAAGAAAGCAAGAGCCAAGAACTGAACCAAACAACAGCCAGCCCATGTATGCAGCCAACGAGCACGCCGTTTCCAAGGTCCTGGCCCTCAAAATCAGGCATCCAGATCGCCTCGTAACCGCCTGATTAATCCTCCGCTCCTGCAAGGTTGGTCTCCGACTAGTCTCCAAATTTCTCTCCATTATTTTTTACATCCAATTTTTTGGGTCTATTTTTGGAGTTCGATGGTGGTAATTTTTTTCAGCTTGTTTATTTCCTTTTTCTTTTACCAGAACTGCTGTCCCTGGCCTTCACCTCGCCGGTGAATCCCAATTGGGTTCGAGCAACCCAATTGGGAGAAAATCGGAATCCATAATACTCAGAGGTTGCCTGCTTCTTTCGTGTTCGTCGATTGGAAAGGCGAATTTGATTGGCTTGTTGCAGGTGAGAAGTATTCAGAGCTGTTGTATTGGATTCCTTTCACTCTAAATTTCTTATCTTTCTGTAGATTGTGTGGTAAAGATTGGATCTTTCGGAGTTCTTCTTTGTGTTCCTGATTCCAATCTGAGCTGATGCTCCTAGTTTCCAGTTCGGAATCTCGTTCTTGGTTTCTCCGAAGTGTTCGTCTTCGTTGGCAGTTCTTTCAGATTATCTGGATCGTTAATGCCCAATGTTAGTTGCTACAGGTTGGAAATTTTCGTAGTTCCGTTGATTCCTCTTGTTTTCCTCGTTTCAGTTTTTTTTTTCTGGAAATTTAAATTGAATATTTGGTAATCAGGACTGGAACCAAGTATAGTATGTTACTGTTGAACGTTGTTTTATTCACGAAAATTAATCCCCTTTTGTAGACTTAGTCTATTGGGTGTTCTTGCTTTCAAATTCCATTTGTTTTATGCAATAGTATTGTCCAAGTCGGATCTGTGCATTATTCCTACATTTCTGATTCGTATTGGTTGATTATGAGATGATATAATGAAATTCCATTGGATCCGGATTAGGGATTGATCCATCCTCACTACCCTGCGTGAGATTGTTTTTTATAATAGAAGCTTTATTGAACTGAGCTAATTACATTGTGATGAGAATAAGTTCACATAGGCAAAACACAAACTTACACTCATAACTTTAAAAAAACATAAATAAATCAGGGGCCATTTATCCGTAGACTGATCACCATCTATGCTTCAGGGTAAAAAAACTCCTTAGCCATCTGCTCTAAACATTGAGACCACATTGATAAAGTCCTGCAAATGGGATTTCTGAAGGATGACACACGATCGAAGCCAATATATAATCAAGAAGATAACCTGTAAAAGAGAAGACAGGTTTTCCTTAAAAAAACTAAATCATTTCTGCAAAGATAAAGAGACCAAACAGTAGCAGCCGCTCCTAAAAGGACAAAGGCCTTAGCATGTAAGGTTGTGTCCTAAATCATCGCTCAAACATATTTGTTATATTTAGACATAAAACAATATTCGAAGTAAAACAGATTAGAGACCAAACCATTCGGCAAGTCGACAATCGAAACACAAATGTTGAATTGTTTCATCTTTGTGAGAAAAAGAGCAAGTCTTGTTCTCTTTTCAATTTCTCTTAGCTAAATTATCTTTTTGTTAACACAACTCCCCTACTTATCACAAGAAAATCTTAACTTTAAGAGAGGTTTTTAGTTTCCAAATTTTTTTATATTGAGAGCACATGTACCAAAGCAAGATAAAGAGATTTAACAGAGAACCGCCCCTGCATGAGATGGTATTGACTTTGTGTTAAGGATGTCCAGCATCTGAATTTGAGCAGTTTTGTTTAGTTCTGTGCTTGAAACTGGAGATGGATTTCCTTTTGAATTGGTGTTGACTTTCTGTCTTCAAATTTTTCGTACTGCATATACTTTCTGTTCTATTAGGTTCCATGAGGTAAACACTGCGAGTTTTCTGTTGTGCATCTTGGGTGATCTTTTCTAGTGGCTCTTGGCTAGCAATGATGTACTCAGATTAATGTGAATAGATCTCTTGACTCAATGAAGCATATATTCTGTTCTATTAGGAGTTGGATTCAATATACTGTTACCGTGATTTGTCTTTGTTTTCGTTACCAACTCTTTGTTTCTTTTTGTTCATGCTAGTGCTAATGAATACTTTAATTTTTCCTCATGGTTCAGTCAGGACTCAGGTGTAGAATCATGAAGCTGAAAAATAGAACTGAAGAAATCTTTAGGGATGGCGACCTGATTTTCACATCTGAAAGAAATCTTGGGGCAAGAAACGTGCAAATGGATTATGATATTGTTAGAGCAAATCAGCCAGCTGTTGTTCAGACAGGATGCAGATGGATTATTGGAGATGTAACTGAGGTGTTGGATTGCAACACATGGAAGCTTGGCAAAATCGCAAAGATGCTGAAGAACAACTACTTTGTCATCAGGCTTGCTGACTGCATCCAACTGAAGGAGTTTCACATTTCTAGCTTGAGGGTTCCTGCAGCACCTCATAGCAAGCAGTATTCTGTGGCAGATAAGGTAACATCTGTTCCTGGAGAATGTAAAAGGTGCTTTACATGGTCATTTTTCAAACCAATCGTTCTATAGACTACAGTTGTTTTGTTTATTATTTATATGTTCATATCTCTTTCATGAATGTTAGCTTACGTTGTGGTGAAATTACAGTCTAGGCATTGTTTTATCAGACCTATCTTTGCTAGCTTACAACATATTCATGATTTCGGTATCTTTAAAATAGGACCGGTAGCCATGAGCTATCAAGTATGCACATCCAGCTACATAACGAGCTTAAGCAATTCACCTCACAGCCTCACACACATTGCTGCACTGTTGAGCTTGTATTAGTTCTTGGAGCCAAATGAATAAAACGATGATAATTAGTACAACATTTTACTGGAATGGACTGATGGTCACCTTGTTCTATTTTGGTCTGAACTACAGAAATCTGAAGCTAAGCTTGCGCCGAGAGGCCAGATTCCATCTGATGCTCTACCTGGAAGATCAAACAAGAAGAGGAAATCAACTAAAGATACATCCTTCAATCCAAGAAAAAGAACATCACAGCCTGAAAATCCATCCAGAGTCTGTGTGCTCGATGGCGCGACGCCTCAAAACCGCTTCCAGTTCATCAGAGAAGAGACCGAATGTTCAGTGGCCAGCTGCAGCATCAACGACCCGGAAACCTTCACCAACGCCGAGAAGATCCAATCTTTCGGCTTCCCTGACGACGCCATGTCCGCGTGCCCATGCACGTCCGGCATGGAGGAGGATGCCGCCGCCGCCGACGACGACGAGCCGCCGACCATTGCCGTCCACGAGCTGGAGCTGGAGGCGTACCAGTCGACGATGCGAGCCCTGTACGCTTCGGGGCCCCTGACGTGGGAGCAAGAGTCGCTGCTGACGAATCTGCGCCTGTCTCTGAATATCTCAAACGAAGAACACTTGCTCCAGCTCAGGCGTCTCCTGTCCTCGAGATGATTTGTTTCGTTTCTACTGATCAGGCCCTCTGATACATACATATACACATAGAACGTTGCGTTCTTGTCCTTGGCTCACTGAGTTTCTACTGATTTTTCATTTCTAGATTTCCATTTTGGCTCAAACAGATGAGATTCTTGGGAGTTCATGTAAAAAAAATTCAGTAAAAATTCATGTGTATTCTAGGTTTCAAGTAGGATCGTGACAGTGTCAGCGTGTGTCGCGATTTGATTCGAGCACGTTTTGGCACGCGGGGACGGGTCGCGGCGAGGTGCCGCGTCATGGCGAGCGTGCCACGTGGCGTGGCGCCAACCCTACATGCTTCCGCGCGTCGGCCGGACGTGTCAGCTCGGGTGCTGTATAAGGTGCCGACGCCGGCGATGTCCGTCTTCTCCATCCTTTCAATGGTTACTGGCGATTGGCATGGTTGCTGGCTTGCTGCATCTAGCCCCCCGATATTGGCAGCAATGGCGGCGAGCATAGCGAGGACGACGCCGTTGCCTCTGCTGCGTGACACGGCGGCGGCGGCGCGTGGGTTGCGTTCTTGCCTGCACCGGCCGCAGGCGGCCTCCTCCGCCGCGCGGCGCGTCGGCGTTCTGTGCGGTGGGAGTGGGACGACGCCGCCGGCCGAGGTGCCGGGCACGGACCGCTCGCTCGAGGAGCTCCCGAGCATCGACATGCCGCCGGGGCTGGACGTGCCGATGCCACCGCCGGGCACGCCGAAGCCCGGCCCGGAGCAGCCGGGCCTGTCGATACCTTCGCCGCTGATGCCGGTGAAAAATACACACATAAGAAATTGCTCCCCTGAATTTTGCGAATTGTAGCGTGAATGGCAATTTGGCTGCACCCGATCGCCGGCGCAAATCCACATGGGCCACCAGCTTTAGCCGAGATGGCCACATTTTTGCCGTGCGATTCCAGCGCCTGCACCCCTACATACTGACGACCGTGGTGGGCTAGGTTCCCTGCGGGTTTTTGCTCGGTGAAAAAAAAAAGAAGAGGAGTTGGTGCCCTGGCTCTTGGTGATCTTACAGTTTACGTACGTATACGTACGATGCTGCTCGCTCGCTTGGGTAGCCGCTGATTCCTACTGCTCCTGCTGCATAAAACGCATTGATGGGCTCGTATCCGCGCGCCGCGCCAGCACAGGCTCTATAGTACAGCGCCTTGGTGGTCGGCGCAGGGAAGCCTTGCAACCGTAGGCACAGGACCACGCCAACGCCACCGTGAGGCCACGACCAACCCGCCCGGCCGATCGATCGATCGCGGCGTGACGCAGATGCGAGCCTGCAAACTGCAAAAGCCCCCAAAAAGGTTTTGGAGCCGACTGAACTGATCGGTCGTTTTATGAGGCAGTACATGCAGATGCAGCGGTTGCTCTTGCTCAAACGTCCATAAACTAGCTAGCTCAGCGGTTAATCCATTGTGGCCTTGAACAAGCTAGAATCAGAAAAAAGAAAAGGTACACTAGACGCAAAAATCTACTAGCGTACGCTCCTGGCGCTCTACACAGTACTTGAAAAAGTTTTAGCCTATTCTTTTCTGATTAAATACATGTCGTAGCAGGGCCTGGTGATCTACCTTTTCTCTTCAAATGATTTGAAACGTGTCGCTGTCTTCAAAGGTAGCCAAGAGAAACCAACGTCAAGCGCGTTCGAAACGCGTTCAAAACGGTATGTTCCAAGAAACCGTCACTTAGGAAGCCTAAAAACCAAGCACGTTGGAAGACTAGAAGCCTCGTACAAGACAAGTTTTTAGCGGCCTATTTCGACAACGTTCATGTGAAGCTAATGTCAGTAGTGAAACGCGGTCCTCTCTAAAAGCAGCAAATGTGATTTTCACTAACTAATGTGTCTTTTTAGGAGCATCACAGTAATTTTCCATATAGCCCAAGATACCTATAAATACTGTAGCCCGTTCTAGGTTAGGGGAGAGAGAAAAATATTGGAACAAAGCCAATGCAGCACATGCAATTAATTTGATACCAGCTGTACTATTCGAATCAATATTGTTCCCACCTAAGTTAAGCATGAGAAATCAATCCCCTAATTTTCCTTCTATTGGTTGTGAGCAATTGTCACGAAAGTGGCGCCGTCTATTAGAACGGTGATCACATTCAAAGAGTAGATGCAATCAAGACTTTAGAAAAAACGAGTAGCACCAGCCAAATATGCACAAGCACTTGGTTTACTAAGCCAAATGTTTCAAAATAGCCAAAGCGATAGCTTAGCAGAAGACATGGTGGAGAATCAGATAGTACCAGGACAAAACATGGTAATTGTCGAAGAGGTCGAAGAAAGAGACCGGACACTTGACAACAAAAAAGATGCAAAAGTCGTAACCACAAAGGGATAAATCTTGGCAGTAGAGGCATTGGTAGAAATGGTTCAAGCACAAGGAATAATAATGCTAGATAGAGCATAGTATGAGGCTAATAGTAGGAAATATAGAGGCTCAAACAACAGCAGATGTAGTTCGAAATGATTCGAATGCAAGGGGCTATAGTGATAACGACAACTATCCTAGAGGTGTCGTAGAACAAAGGTGTGTTATTAACAGCAATGACAACAGCCGAGTAAAGCTAGTCAACGGCTGAGAAAAGTGTAATGCCTCTCTTATCCATCCAACAGAACATTCAAAGCGCACAAACCATTCAACCAAACCCTCTAAATCAAACTCCCTCAAGTGTGAGCCTTAACCAGCCCTCAATTTTTAACTCAGCTTCGAATAGCAATCCTATCCTAGCTTCAAACATCAACTTGAACCCAATCTCGAATGATAACCATAACCTAGATCCACATCAAACTCACATAAACCCACCACCAATGGAGAATCCAAATCAACAACAAAATACAGCCAACACGATCCCACCCAGTCACCCAGCAACAAACAAATTACCCATACCAAATCATCAGTTCATCCTAAACCTAGCAACATAGTATAACACAACAGATGGTGTAGCAATGCAAAACCCAACACTCATCACATACAACAACACTATATACAGAGCCTTCTAGCCCAGCTAGTATAGCAAACATCAATACCAATCCTCAAATAGACATCACCACAACAATATGTTCTTCCAATAGGTTTGATACATCAATCACACCAACCATATCAGTCGATGGGGCACTCATATGTCAATACATATCATACCAATAGAACATACCATAGTCTCAACTCATCAATACTTTGTGAAGCCACAAGGCCTTCAATCAGTAAATGACAAAAGCCCATTAAGCCCAGTGTTGCAGATGACCCCCTAGCCAATGAACTTCAAACTTTCGAATATCACAAAATTCAAAGAGAACATAGATCCAAACAAGTACCTAAGAGTATATGAAACAACTGTTGAAGCAGCAGGAGAAGACAATAACACAAAAGCAAAAATTATGCCCACAGTGTTAGAAGAAATTACATTGTCATGGCACTTTACTATACCACGATATTAGCGACTCTTAAGAGTAGCTAAGATAGATGTTTCATATAGGGTTCCAAGGGACTTATGAGGAACTGAAGGAAACTGAGGATCTGTACGTTATCAAATAGCTACTAGGAGAAACTATAAGAGAGTACATAACAAAATTCTTGAGAGTTCACTACCAAGTTCAAGAAGCAAATGAAACAACACTAGTAGCAGTGGCTAAGAGAGGATTGTTGAAAGGCCCATTGTCAAATGAAATAGCAACAGTGCAACCTAAGACAACAGCAGAAATGTTTTCCTTAATGGAAAGCTATGCTAGAGGCAAAGAAGATGATCTTAGAAGAGATGCAGAGAAGGAAGCATTGTTAGGAAAAAGACAACAGAAAGGCAAACATCAAATGGTAACATATGAAGAAAGGCAAGCTGAGCAACACAAAAAACCATGGAAGAAATTAAAACAAGAAGGAGATGTTCGAATACAAGTAAATTACATCGAACAAAACCAAGAAATAGAAAAACCACTCTAGCAACAGTATCAAAGTGGACGAGGAACATGGCAAGGCCAGGGAGGTAGGTCTGGTAGAGAAAGGAGAAGCTGATTCAAATATTACCATTAGAATAAATTCTATTGATAGCATGGACCAACGAACCATACAACAGATGAGTGCGAAATAATCATATTCCTCATTGCTACTTAGGCTAGAAGATATGAGCAAAAATAGCAAGAACAGCCTAGACCACTTCAAGAACAGAACTTGATAGAAGGGCCAAAACCAGTAAAAATAGAAGCAATAGAGGAAACACTGAAAAGAATAATCAATTCATTCACTAGGGGATCTTTCCTTGGAATATAATAAAAAAAGACGGGGAAAATTTTATGTCAGGAAAGTAAATTATGTGAGAACAAGTTACGAGTGTAATCCTCCAAAGTACTCAGATGCAATGATATCTTTTAGGCCACAAGATATAAAAGGAATCTAGCTCCCACACTAAGACGCACTAGCAATATCAATAGAAATAGTGCAGTGTGAAGTGCATGGGGTATTGGTGGATGAAGGAAGCTCGACAGATGTAATATTTCTTGATGCATTCAAGAAAATGCAAATACCAATGGATAGGCTATCGAAAGTAGCAATACCATTGCAAGTGTTCGGAGGACAACCAGTCCACTCTTTGGAAAAAAATACCCCTGGAAGTAACAGTAAGGCAATGAGAGAATGTTCGAAAGGAGACTATAGTATTCGATGTGGTAGACATCCCATTTCAATACAATGTGATATTGGATAGATCAGCAATCAACATGCTTAAAACAACCATCCACCGTAACTACATATACATGAAGTTGCCTAGTCCATTAGGGGTGATAACAGTAAGGGGGTAGCCAATGCACTTGTGGAGCATGCTAAGGTAGAAGCAATGCCTTTAAAAAAAGATATCCATGCAGTTGATAAAACTTGCCGATGCGCAAGAGAGAAAACATACAATCAAATACAAAAAGCAATCCTAGAAGGGAAGACGAAGAAGATCATATTGAAACCATTTGAGCCAGAAAGATATGTGCTAATAGGTGAACAAATGCCAGAAGAAGTCAAAAGAAAAATAGTAGAAGTTATAAGAATAAACTCAGACATCTTCGCTCGGGCACTAGAAGAATTACACGGAGTAGATAGAAAACATGTACAATTATAAGGAGAAATAAAGAATAGATAGAACGTAGCGTTTTTATCCACTATGGAGGCTTGAACCTGTATAAAAAATTGGATTGTGTTTGAATGCATATGATTGATTGATGTGCAAGCAGGCATTGCGGATAAATGTATAAACATACTTTCAATATGAAGATCAATGAACTCCGCACATCATGGAGTATAAATATACTTTTGATTCAAAAATTGATGAACTCCTCACAACATGGTGTATAAATATATTTTTGATCCGAAGATTGACAAACTTTGTATAATACAGAGTATGAATATACAATTTGATCCAAAGATTGATTAACTCCACACTACTAGGATCATAAATATAGTTCCAATAAAAATTGACACACCACGTATGGTACATAAGTACATTAAGAACAAGCAATAGTTTAGCAGTATTTAGGTGCCAAAGTCACATTCGTCTTAGCCGCCTCTCTCGAAGGATAGGAGGATGGCATGCTTCGCATTCAGTCTTGTTCGAAGGAAGGGGAAAGAAACATGTCGGTGTTTAAGTCAAAATTGTATTAGCTGTCTCTTTCGAAGGATAGGAGGATGGCGCACTTTGCATTTAGTATTGTTCGAAAGAAGAGGAAAGAAACACGTAAGCGCCTAAGTCAAAATTGTCTTAGCCATCTCCTTCGAAGGATAGGAGGACGACGTGCTTTGCATTCACCTAAGTCAAAATCGTCTTAGTCACCTCTTTCAAAGGATAGGAGGAAGGTGCACTACACATTTGGTCTCGTTTGAAAGAAGAGGGAAGAAATGTGTCGGTGTCTAAGTCAAAATTGTCTTAGCCATCTCTTTCGAAGGATAGGAGGGCGGCACACTTCACATTTAGTCTCATTCAAAAAGGGGAAAAGAAATTCATCAACGTCTAAGTCAAAATCGTCTTAGCCCTCTTTTGAAGGATAGGGGGACATCGCACTTTGTATTCAGTCTCGTTCGAAACATAGGGAAAGAAATGCTTAGGCACCTAAGTCAAAATCATCTTAGGCGCCTTTTTTGAAGGATAGGAGGATGACGCACTTCATGTTCAGTCTTGCTCGAAAGAAGGGGAAAGAAATGCTTAGGCATCTAAGTCAAAATCGTCTCAATCGCCTCCTTCAAAGGAAAGGAGGACGGCACGCTTTGCGTTCAATCTTGTTCAAAAGGACATGTGCATAAAAAATTTACCTGACAAAATAATAAAGCACAAGCGAGATCTATATATCTAAAAAAAACTATATAGAAACAACACCATTACACACATATGGAACTATACAAAACACAGAAATGGCTGAGCCACACATCATCCAATATCTTCGTTCGATGGATAGTGCAACAACCTTGAAGAAGGGGTTGAACAACCTAATGAACTAGAAGAAGAAACAATCACAGGCGATGGCTACTTGAAGTCAATAGCACTTCCCTCATAGAAACACAACGTGAAATCATTAGGACTATTGTCAAAACGAACATCCAAGGAGATAGGCGATAACTTGCCTAAGACAAGGGACCATTGTTGACTAAGCATAGAAAGTTGACGAGCAGAATGTCAAAAAAGTCGACCAAAAATCGATGTTGGACTCATGTCGTGTTGACCATCCTTCCCAATAGTCCAAAACAAAGTCTCATAGTCCTTGCCTAGGATGGTTCTAATACCAACTTAAAAACTTAAATGTAAAAATAATGTGATCATAGTACCGGATAGGTTCGTCCTCACCAATTCCTAAGTCGTTAGGGTGAATCCTCTCGAAAGGGCGATATGCTACATGTTTTAACGAGTGCTTCGAATACACGTCTTGTGGATGATGAATAACACCCTTTTGAGATAATAGGCCCTGCATTCAAATAAGAAAAATAAATGAATGGATAACGATGGCAATAGTAAAAGGCAACCATATTACCAGCACAAGGCATGAAAGATCAAAGTATTAAGTTACAATGAAGATGTAAGCGCAAGACCAGCTGGAGTGATAGATAAAGGGAAAAAGTAAGCCTCTTATCTGTCATCAAAGTAGTAGCTGCAGCACCAATATGGATGGTAACAGGAGCAATAGGCTTTGAAGTAGGGGTTGTTGCTTTAGGACCTATGGTAGAACGACGAGGTGAGGTTTCCTCTTCATTGTTGTCGATAGCCTTTCAAAACCTCTTCCCTAGCCACGATGGAACAACCTTCTTTTTAGCCGCACAGGACGCTGTGGTCATGGGTGCGCATACGGCTTCGTAAGCCTCCATAGTAGAGTTTATGGCCTCAATGTCAATAGGGTCATCAGTCTCCATATTCTCGGTGGCAAGCCTCTTCCGGCAACAATCGTGCCTAGTAGGATCATCCCAAGCCACGGTCTCTATCTTCAACATGGCCATTACACGATTAGCATGTAGCTTGCATTGCACGCGAACATAACTCTCATACTCCTTTTCGGCGAAGGGGCTAAGAAGTTCTTTAGATTTCAAAGCAACCTCCTCCAACGTCAACACTGCGCATTTCAAATAGGTAACAAGGCATAAGTAACAAATCATTTTGTTTGTAAGGTAAAAAAAAGCAAAAGATAAAAGGAACATCAAAGACTTGTAGTTGGGATCATCTTCGACCAACAAAAGAGGTAGTGTAGAGTGTTCAGGAGTAGTACCACAGCTAAGCTCCCACTCTAGGGCAGCAGATAGACGCCAAGAATAAGGAATTCTTCAACAAGATCTCACATGCTAAGATTCTAAGCGAGAACCTCAAGGCGAGAGCACAACTCTTCTTCAGCATTGGACAACCTTGGAAGGCAAGGAGCTCATGCTTGATAGCATCTTCATGACAAGTAATCTTGTGATAGAACCACTTATGCTACAAATCCTTCTCCCACTTGCTTCAAATAGCATGACTGGAAACAAATGTTCGCGGTTGGATCGAACATGGAAGTTGATGTAGCCTAACTGCGAGCTTCGTTTGGTATACTAGCGGAGAGAATGGATATAGGCAAAGAGGTTGCTACTAGGCTTGTGCTGATAGGTTTGAATTATCCATTCGAACACATCGAGACAAGCAATAGCATGGAGAGAAAGTTGGACTGGTTTCAGTTTATATAGGCCAAGAACCTCCAAAACAAGGGAGCTATAGGGAAATCGAAGGCTATCTCAAAGTAAGCCTCAAAGACAACCGTGTACTCGTCCTTACCAGAGGGACAACTCTCTCCAACTAGACTAATGACGTTGAATGCACTCCAAATCCAACCGTTAGAAACAACGTTAGCGAGATTAGCATCATAAATGCTAGAAAGACTAAGTTCCTTGACTTGATCCCCATCATCGTCATCGTGAGCCTGGATTTTGAAGCAACATTCTTTATACCCTTAGCAATGGCAACCTTAGCTTTTGGCATTGTGGATTAAAGAGTAGCGGTGGCTAAGCTAGCAAGATTGCAGGAAGACAATGACGGTGCAAGACAACAATTTGGAGGAGAGGTCGGTAAACCCTAGAAAGAGGTGCCAGGACCTCTTATACAAAGCACAAGATCATAGCCTAGGCTAAGCACATGAAACAAGCCACTGTCAGGAACATAAGTCTCTCCAACAATTGGCTGTGACCCAGCAAGCCCAATGGATAGAGTCCAAGAGAAACCCATTATAGGAACAAGGCCATAATGAGAAGGCCAACAATAAAAAATTCAAGCCAAGCTCATTTGAATTAAAACAACGGTTATTAAAAACAAAAACAAAATAAATTTTAATAATAATAATAATAAATAATTTTAATAATAATAATAACAATACTAAACATGATAATAATAGCAAAATTTATATATACATGTAACGCAATCAAATGCGTGCATATTGAACAAAGCTAAACTTATACCAAATCAGAAGACGATGGCCTAACGATCTTATATGTTTCCATACGCTGGGCCAAATCCGAAGCTTCACCTTCACTCGTGATGGGCTTGTTGTAGCATGGCCCTAGCATACCCTTCGATTCGAAAAACTTAACCTATTTTTTCTTTTCAAATGGTTTGACAGGTGAAGCCAAAAGATGCTAAAAGACGTCAGCGCGTTTGAAGCGGAATGTTGAAACCGTCTCCTAAAGAGCCTAAAAACCAAGCACTTTCGAAGACTAGAAGCTCGATATCAAGACAATTTAGGGCCCCACTTCGACAACGCTCATGTGGAGTTGTGGTCTTAACAGCGGTAGCTGGGAAACGCAGTCTCCTCTAGGAGCAGCAAATGTACTTGATTGCTCTTAACTGTTGTATCTTTTTAGGGGTACTATAGTAATCTCCTATACAACCAAAAAACTTATAGATGGCATAGTTTGTTCTAGAGTTAAGGAGAGAAGGAAAATATTGAAATAAAGTTAATGCAGCTCATGCAATTAATTTGAGAACATACGTACTCTTGGAATTACCATTTAGATTAAGTTGGAGGAATCAGTACCTCGAATTTTCTTTTATTGTCTGTGAGCAATTATCAGATTTTATCTTAATTTTCGTTAGCACGTTTTTAAAATCGCTAAACGGTGTATTTTGTGCGAAAATTTTATATATAGAATTTGTTTTAAAATATTAAATAAATCTATTTTTAAGTTTATAATAATTAAAAATTAATTAATCACACGTTAATATCTTCTTTCGTTTTACGTGTATACTTAATTCATACTTGTTGTTGCAGAAACAACGGTGGCTTTGTAGATAATTCAGCTGAAAAAGAAAAGGTACAGGGGAGAATTGGAGACCAAATTGTTGCATTTGCAATAGTACAACGCACTCACCTATAGTCTCATGTGAACAAACACAGTAGAGCTAGAGCACCCTTTGCACCGGTAGTCCGAAACCTGTATCATCATCTTGCATCATGCATGCTTGGGTCCTGTCCAAGTACACACCAAACAGTGGCGACAATGCATGCATGCACAAAGATCTTCAGATCTTGTCACTTGTTCAGCCTCAGCTGCTCTTCTTCTACCTCACATCACGTACTACACCACCTTGACATTTCCCTCGTCCAAAGAGACCCATCGCAGATCATCTGGAGGAGTAGAGAGAGAGAGAGCAGTAGTAGTACGTGTACTACCTCTTTAATTTTGCTTTGGTGCTCTCTTTAGTCTGTGTAGGCTTTGGATGTGAGAGGTGAGAGCCAGCACAAGTACACAGGCGTACATGCCTAAGAGGACCACCTAAGCAAAGCTAAGCATCTCTAGGCCTGCACCTGCTTGTAACCTGCAAGAGATCTCTGCGTTTGTATGAAGTTTGCTTTAACTGAGTTTATATAACATTTTTTGTACGACTCCTAAAACAAAGAAAGAAAAGAAATGTGAAGATAGCAGCAGCAGTAGTCCTACTACTGAGCTGAGCTGGGACAGTACTTGGACCACAGGCAGCGCTCGCATGCAAATGCAAGCATGCATGTACTGGTGTTAAAAATCTGGATCAAAAGACAGAGGTAAGATTGATTTCAGTCTGCATATGGTATGTCTAATCAATGATGCAGTGTAGTATTAATCAATCTTTTTGTGTGTTCCTGCATGCATCGTCTGTAGCCCGTGCCTGGGTTTGTCAGCTGAGCTGCGGCTTGATGCTTGCTTACAAAATTTGCTGTGTGCCATGCCTGCCATTTCCTCTGCTGATGCTTTGATACATACAAATATAGCAACCATGGAGATACAACAAAACTCTCATAATAATGCAAGACGCTAGTAGAAGCATTACCAATGCAGGAGTACTCGCTTCTCTTCAGAGTTTTGGACTATCTACTGTCAAAGGATTGGTTAAAATCTTGCCTGTGCAGACCTATGGACAGGCCAAGATTTTTTTGCATCTGTATTTTTGTTCTCCTTTACTACAGGAGTATTAATCTGTGCCCACCAAACTGCTGCAAACTCTTGACTTACAAATTAGTAGTACGGAGTAGTAATATGCTAGACTAATTTGACTTAGCCCACTGTCGAGAACATGTAAAATGAGATAAGATATTAGTGTATAATTAATTAAATTTTAATTATTTTAAAGTAAAAAATAGATTGATTTGATATTTTAAATTAACTTTTGTATAAAAAGTTTTCGTATGAAATATACGGTTTAAAAAACATACTAATAAAATCAAGATAAAATATGTATCTTAGTTAAAAAAAAGACTTACAAAGTAGCTTGATCGGGTGTATCTGTAAGCTATATATCCAATGTGAGTGACTGAGTGTTCGTCTTTGCAGCTGCTAATTTCTATAGAATCTTGAGAGAAATCTACAGTTACACACACACACATATATATATATTCATGCAGGAATGGGCGAATGGCTGCCATTGTCTCAGGCTCTCAGCGAGTAGAGGCATGCAGTTTGCGGGTGCTAGGGCTACCAATATCGATGCAAAACATAGGAGTATACTACTGAGAATAATAATTTAAAAAATCGATGCAAAACATAGGAGTATACTACTGAGAATAATAATTTAAAAAAATCAGTGTGAACTACTCCAAAAGTTGCTGCGCTCTTTCGCCGAACTTACTTGCAGGAAATGCAAATCCCAAGAGCATGGGCCAAAGTGATCAGCATGCTATATTTCATGGGAAGTTTAATCTTTCATCTCTCCGAAATCTGCTTGTTAGCAAGCGATGACTGTCAACTGAAGATTGTCACCGTCTAGATTCTGAATCTCTACTGCAAAATGCAAGGGCAAGCAGCTCATTTGGCAATTAAATGGAATGCTCTCTAATACTTTATTCGTTATAAAATATAATTATTCTTAAAATAGTATTAAGTCAAATATTTTAATTTTAATTATTAATATAAAAAATAAAAAATCGTTCACGTAAAAATGATGTTATTAGATTTATCCTTAAACAAACTATCATATCATAATATGTAACTCTTTTTTTTAAAAAAAAGGCTTCTACAGTACTCTCTGCTAGCAGTAGAATTGATCTTAGGTCCTTCGTCTCGTTGCATCCAAGGGTCTAAAATGATTTATATTGCCATACTAGAAACGTGTAAGGATATAACCGTCTAATGAGGGAATGGAGAGGGTGAAATTGTAATTTTGCACAACAACTAAATCGGTACTTTTTTTGAACGAACTGGCACCAAGGTGTGCCTATTTCATTAAATATAGTTGAAAAAAATATTTACAAGTTTAAAAGAAAAAAGGACCATACAAAGATAAGAAAATGGACTAGTCTATTTGCTCCTTCGAGAGCCCAAGTTATTCCTACTTAAGTTTTGCAAAGAAGGCCATCTTTGGCAACTCAGTTTTTCGAAAAATCTTTGGTCATCTCTTTTCATACTTTCCACATTGCTAGAAGTAAGAGGAATCGTACCCCTTGATTGGACTTTGCATGGCATGTTGCTGCTATTAATTTTCAAGAAGACGGTTTTTGAGGTTCACATGTAGTCCAATCGGCAATCATGTCCTGGATCTTCTGCTGTATCTATATTCTGTGAGGAGATGAAAGGATGGTTCTAGACAGTGCACGTCGTTCGGCTATCCTCGTGCTACAGTTAAAACTGGACTGGTCCAACAGTTCAACCGAAAAAACCGGAACTAGTTTCTAGTCTGTTATGGTTTAATTAAAAGACCCGCTATGTAACTGAACTGAAAAAAAACCGGTTAAACTAGACGGTTTTCTGTTGAACCGGTGGAAACCCAGGGTGGTCAGACCGGCTAGCGTTTTTTCCTCAAAAAGATGAGGGCGCGCACGGCCTGGGGATCGAACCCAGGACCTCCCGAATGCATGCGAGCGCACCATATCAATTGCAACCTTAGCTATAAATGTGAAATAAAATTTTTATCACTTGATTAAACCAAAGTTCTCGACAAAATATAAATTTTTATTATTTTATTAAACTGATAATCCAGTAAACCGGCGGTTGAAACAACAAACCGTGAACACTCACCGGTTCGATCACCGATCTGGGCTTAACCACCAGGGGCCTTGATGGAGCTGAGAAATTACGTCGTTTAGGCTAATGTAGCTATGTATTCTCTACGGCTCATGAGCCACCAGGTGATTTTGTTCGTTCATTTGGCGTGAGTTCTACTTACTGCACCGTATTCTAAATGATCGCCAGCTGATCGAGGAGGTCTATAGTTATTGGCAGTTCAAGGTAAATCGGTACTTCTCATCAGAAAAATAGATCGATACTTACCAAAGAAAGAAAAGCCTTAACAAAAGAAATTAGAATAGGTACCTCCAATCATATCGATACTTCCCATGGAAAAGTGCGGCGTTAAGAGAGAAAGAAAGGGGTCAATACTTAATTAATAAGAAAAATAGCGTTACAAAAAATCGAATCGATTCCCCGATCTACTGCGGCATCACAAACGATGGAGACGGTGGCGTGCGGGAATTTACCGCGACGGCTGGCCCTGCGACGGGCGTTGCGCAATTGAATGATTGGGGAAAAAAAAGACAATGCCGAAATTACCCTCGATCAATTGGTTAGAAAAATACTTAATATACCCTTATAAACCAACAGCCATATATTTTTTTCTACTGATAATATAATTAAGGGGCGGATCCCGCATAATATTTTAAAAGAAACCTACTTTGTAAAACAAAATTGAATCTGCTCCATTGGTTATTTGTGTATCGTCCAAGTAGCAGGTCTTAGGACTCCACGCATCATCACATAGCTGATACTATGATACAGTACGTGTTAGTGTTGGCAGGTTTTATATTTACAAATACTAGTTTATTACGTTTTCCCATAGGTTTAACTAATATTAATGTTATGTTTTATATAGCACGTAATGTTTTCTCTCTTAATATTAGCCAATTAATTCTTCAATCTTCAATATGTTCTTGCTATTAATTATTCCATTGTTTTATCAACTTTATAGTTATTTAGAAAATTCGCTTTTAAACAAATGTTTCTTTAAGTTTCAATAAACCAAATATATAATTCTTCAATTTCAATATGTTTCCTTTACTAATACTTCTACTCTTGTACTAACTATCATGTTAAGATTTAAATACGGATTAGCTTTTATTATTTATGCAGCTTTTAGAACAAATATTTCTCCAAGCTTCGGATATGTTGTTTCTTTCCTAAAAATTATTTAATTTTCTTTTCTATCAATATGTTAGGAAAAAAATTTCTCATTTATAGCGACATTTTATTTAAATGAGATTTTTTAAACCTCGAATGCCCATCCTAAAATTTTTCTGATTCCACCATTGAGTATAATACTTAGAGAGCATCGTAAGGAGACTATTTTTATAAATATTATTGGTCAAAGCAGCATCTCGAAGAAGCTATAAAATGATTAGGGCTTATTGGATTTAGAGAAATTTTAATCCATAGGAATAGGAAGACATGCACACTTCAATCCATAGAAGTTTTATAAAAAATTTCTTATATTTTCTCTCTATAACTTATAGAAAAGAAATTTTTTCTCTGACTATAAAAATTAATTCTTAGAAATCTAAACTCTTTATTGTAACTCCAAACCGAATAAGTCTATTTTAAGTACGGATTGAGCAGAAGTTAATTATCCTGTCCATGGTCGGTCCACACGACGGACAAGACAAGACATCAGAAAAATGCACTATTCTAATTGAGACGTACTAGTACACGAGTATATCGATCAATCACCAAGCAAAACAAGCAGGCAAATTGGGAAGCATAAACTAGTCGCACAAGCTGCAAAAGAAGGGCTCCTTTTGTTTGATTTGGCCTCTGTCTCCCGCTCACTTTCGCTAAGCCAAGGTACAGTCAATCTCGCTTGGGCTTGACTTTCTCCGTCTCTGTCTTGTTACTGCATCTGCGTGCAGACGCATTGGCATTGCACGCCTCATGCACGCGCCTGCTCTCTTCCGCTGGCTTCCCGGTGTGAAGGATTAGATTCCTAGCTATAGCTAAGCTATGGCGCTAGCTATAAGCTAGAGCTATGGGGGCGAAGTATTGTCACATCGGAAGACACTAGTTGATGCATCCGTGGCAATCAAGGAAAACAGGGCTTGCGATTCAAGAGGAAACTCAAAATTTCGTAGTAGTCAGTCACTTTTAGAGAAAGACGGACAGGATTGCGTTAAAATTCGTGCTATCCACCCGACCACCCCTCCTATCCCGTATCCTCTCAGCTCTCTATAACCGAGTCCCGACGACCACCCTGCCCTAACGCATCACGCAGCCATTCCCCTCCTGCCGGCACCGCCCTCACCCTTCCCTCCTACCCTTCCAGGGTTTAAATTACTGTAGCCAGAAAATATCGAAATTCTACCAACGGTATATAAAAAATTAAAAACCACTAAGTTAAATGCTTAACTGTGTAGTCGAGACATCTAATTATAATTGCTTTAAGATATAAACATTGTTTAAAAATATATTCATATAAAAAAACTCTAAAATTTTTTAACCGACAGTAAATTTTATCTGAACAGTAAATAGGAAAACCGAGTTCATCGGTAGAGCTATCAGCGACAACTCAATCCTGACTCCTTTCCGGATCTGCCCCCGCTCCAGTCGTCTCTTGACCCTTCCACCACCACTGCCACCATCCTTCTCCTCCCTACGTTGCCTTCTCCCGAAGCAGAGCGATGGCGAGGTGCCCACGCCGATCCGCTCTCCCCCCATCTTCAAGGCTCGTTGTCGTAGCCATCGGTTAGTCCGCCATCTTCCTCCCTCTTTTCTCTTCATGTCTCCCCTGGTTTATAGGTGGAAGACGGCGGGCATGCAATTCATGAGTAGACTAAAAAAAGGGGAAAATTTCGTACGACTGAAGACCGATGAATAGCAGAGGTGAAAGAAAAAAAATATTTGCTTTGATCCATAGGATGAAACGTCTCTAACCATTGACGAATATTTCTTGCTTCCGGTCTCTTTCGTGGATTTATTATTCATACCACACCACTACCATTCTGACGTGATAGTTACATGTAACAGTACTCTGGTACTGACTGATGCTGCACTAACCACCATGCACAATATTGATTTGTAGGATTGAAAATATAGAGAATAGAAAAAACGTTGGATTTTTATAGAAACATTAGTATAAAACAGATAATTATAAAACATCATTTGAATAGATCATACAAAAAACATAAAAATATTATGAAAGAGACAAACTCAAAGGAAATTTTCTAAAAGTTTGAAGCACTTATTTACTTTTTTTTTTTAAAATCTATTTATTGAGTCGATGCTTTAGAATTTTATATGATTCGAATAGCTCAAATCCTTCGTTTAAACTGGTAAAATTGAAAACATTCCTATAAGATATAAATCATATAATTTTTTTATAATTCCTTTATTTCAAAAGGGTCTTAGCCGCAGCCGACGCTGTTTATGTCCTCATGGATGGATCGATGATTCTGTTTGCTCGAGACAGATGACGTCATTTCAGCTTCACCAACACACGAAAGTCATGAACACATTAACCTTCTTCTTCCCCCCAAGTATCATTAATCTATTCTAGCTAACGACATCTAAAATGGTGTGCTCCATTCATTGAATACTCACCATCCATCGGTGTCATGAAATGTGGAAAAAAAATGCAGCAGAATTTCAGAAATACAGGCATCGAACCGTACGTACGGCCAGCCCGTCTTGTTGGATGCTCCTCTCAAATCAAAGTATCGATCCATCCATCACCGCGACGACGACGACCACGACGACGCAATGGAGATGCAGCTGCAGCAGAGGGAAAATCATTTTTCCCCGTGCTCCTCTTTTTGCTGCCCCCTTCTGCAGCACTGCTCCTGCACCCTCTCCTGCCCTGACACCCGACTCTACGCACACCCTAGGCCTAGCTAAGCTAGCTCCCCTAGGCCTCTAGAACCCTAAGCCTATAGCTAGCTGCCCTACCACTGCTTGGCCTCTTCTGCCATGCCTCTCTCTCACACTTTACTCCTACTCAACCACTACTCTGAACTGCTGAGTCGCATAAGTTTAATTGCACTGTCGTTAGATCTCCCCACTACCACCATCACACGACTGCCCCCTCAAACCTCTATAAATGTTGCCTTCTTCCTTTTGTACCGGAGTTGTATAGCCGCACTTGTGTCAGCAGTTGTAGTAGCTACAAAGCTCTAACCCTCCCTTCTCGTGCACAAAGGTTCTTCAGTGTCCTCCATTCTTGAGCTCATGGAAGGTTCGTTGTGATGCACTAGTTAATCTCTCAAGATTGGAGTGCATGGGCTTCTTGTCCATCATATCGATCGGTTTTCCTTTCGTTTGATTTGTCTTGGAACATGCTGATTCCATGGCTTCTTCCACCGTTTTTCTCCTAGATTCGTCAGTCCTAGGTAGTATTTTATGCAATATTGGCTGGAGTCCTGAACTGTCCAAGGGAACGAGTGAAGCTGCCAGCATGATCTAGCTCTGACTGATCAACGAGATGTGCTCATACACTGCTTTTCTGTGGATTTTGAGCTGTTTTTGGTCTTGTGGTCATGCCTTGCTAGGTCATGCTGCGGCAGCCTCACTTCTTCCCATTGTTGGGCACAGCAGCTATGGTGAGTCTGCAGTTCCGCACCATGTATCCTGAGGCATTTCAAAGGCAGGTAATATATACCAATATTTTTACAGGGATGATGCACTTCTGGTTCTTCTAGGATTGATTACTCATTACTGTAGTTGTACGGTCCAAAACTACCATTTCCTCAATGGAGTGTCGCTAATAATTCTTTGCATGTGGAATTGACTGGTGCTCCACATGATCTTCATGGACTGATGGTTTAATTTAGTGGTCAGAGATCGAGGCAGATGCTTGGGCCTTCCATGGCTTCATTTAATCAACTGTGTGCTGCGCTTTTTAGTTAGAAGTAAACAGGAAAAATCGAAAGTTGGTGTATACAAGTATCTGCTCCTCATGCTTGATTTGATTCTTGATTGCTTCCATTTGAGTGTTGCTTTTATGTACTTTTGAGTGCTTCCTTCCAAGTTTGTGAATGGGAGGTTCGGATTGTGCCTTACTGTGTGTGGTGGCTCGCATATAGTACACACTGCCCGTCCGTTGCATGGTCGTCATGTGTGTTCCTGATCTATAACCAGTACTGGGTTACTTGTTCATGGTTTGCCCTTTCAGTTTCCTTGCCTTATTTTTAGATCATGTGCTGGTTAATCTGAGAGTTGGTCTGATTAGTAGCTTGGTAGCTAATGCTATAAGAGAACCCCATCAATCGAACAATTTTTGTGGTTGACGGGCCTTTTGTGGGTTTTATGTGCTGTCATTATTGAGGTTTTTGTAGTATTTTTTTAGCTCGTTACAGCTACAATGTCTTATAGTAGAACAGTGCTGATTTATAGCATCATATGGGATTTACTTTCTTTGTAATTTTTTCAGCCTAACATTTATTTCCTGTCATGATCACATGGTGCTATGTACCTTTTACATGCGGCAATTTAGATCGAATCTATTTATCATACTGCTTAGTGCGTTTTTCTGAAGCAGCTTGCATTCGATCCCTGACGAATGAGTTCCACCAATCTCTCAAATTTCACCCTGTTACATCTTAATTGATGTTACAACCATTCGAAATTGTGATGCGTCTACCGGCTGATCTAGCCCATTTTTGGACTTGTGCAAGTTCTAACATGTGAATCGACTTCATTTTTTTTGTTGATTTCCAGCTGAATTTGCTCATGCATATATGTGCTTTTATCTGATTGATGAAATCCTTGGAAAACAACTCCTAGCTTTCTTTAATTTCATTCGAGGCGGCATACGGAAAAAATAATACAACCTTTGTTAATACTTATAATTAATTTGTACGGTTTAGTAACAATTAAAAAATAATGTTTAAACATTTATATGCGTATTTTTTGCTATTTAAAAGCCTATATTGTAAAAAAACTATAATGACAAAATTATAAAATTAATTTTTGAAATTAAGTTTTAAAATTTAAATTTTATCTATGCATTAGCGAAATGATGGGGCTATACAAGCATATATTATAAAATCATATATAGCACTCTAGCTAGTACATTTTATTCTAAACTATGACAACCTTATGTCCAAAATTTGTGAATGATATAACAGTTTTTCACTTATCCTCTCTTGTGAACCAATCAAAATAATTTTTAATTAATTTTTTCATGAACTTTCTTATTTGAACCCATTATAATCTAAACTTTCTTCTGTAGTGCTTATTAACAACTATAAAAAATAAAAAAAGTAAAAACTTTCTTTTAATTTATAAAGTAAATGCTATATTAAACTCCCCCTTCTGTCTCCGATCTCTAGTATTAGCGGGTAGTTAAGGCTCTGAACTTTCCGGCATGACCTGATGATTCTTGAGTGCGCACTCAATGATTCTATGATCGATCAAAATGTTCAGAAAACGCCAGGTGACTCAACGACTCAATTACATGCTAGTGAATTTGCTCTGGAGCAATACAACGCATTCATATTTCTCACCCGATTTCACCGTCCACAGCAAATATGCATCACACGCGAGGCTCGCAGCAGTGTCAGGTCAGAGTATTGGTACGATCGATCTCGGTCAGAGACAAGAATTCAAGGTAAACAGCTGTATGCTACGGGGACCTGCATAGCTGCATGCATCCTTATGCCTAGCTTGTCAGTGATCCAGTTTCATCCCGGCCGGAGCTAGCAATAATGTCCTCATTTATGCTTCGATCCTTTTGAAAAAAATAAAATCTTACACCTGCCTGCATGATAATCAGAGTCAGCATGATCAGAGATTCAGAGTCGCCTCTTGTTCTAGCGTGAATACGTGATCGATCGAGATCGCTCTCCTTCTACACCGCTCTACTACGTGTGATGCAGGGGCCGTACTACTACCTGGGTACCTGTTCGTCCGTTTGCAAGTTATCGCCTTTGTCCGTTTGTCGATTTATTGACTCCTTAATTTGTTTACAGGGCTGTCTAGTTTACAGTTGCCAAAAAAGAGATTCAGTCAAATTTTCGAAGGTTCACATTGTGTGAAAGATTGATGCAGAACAGTAAAGCTTCTCTTCCTATAGAGCCACCTCCCTCTTCCTGGCCTCCCTGGCCTTGCTGGTTGGTGGGAAAGACTGAACAACATCAACAAGGCTTTGCCTGGCCCTCTCCCTCTTCTTTCATCTTTCTCCTCTCTCTAAGCTTCTATGATGTGAAGCCCTCGCCCATCCTTTCTTATCTCTAGTGATGAGTTGTTACCAAATCTGCCTCTGTCGCCTCGCCTATCCTTCCTCATCTCTGGTGATGAGTTTTGTTGAATCTATCTTTGACGCCTTCTTTACCTTCTAACCACTCGGTGCGTTAACCCTGTCCACTGTGGGCCTCCTTTGATGATACCCTTATCCCTTTCTGCTTGTTCATCGTTGATCTAGCCACCTCCTAAGGCTATCTCTATAAGCCTCCTCTCTTCTTCTCTAGCCAACCTTCCATCTCCACCAAAACCCTATGCCACTGTCGGGAAGACAATGTTGCAATAACTATTACCTGCTACCTTCCTTCTCTCTTTTCTATCTTCTCCCTTGTCTTCCTTGAAGATAGCTCTTAAGCCATGGGATTTCAATTCAACGGAAGTTGTTTATTTATTTCATGCTAATAATGAGATTCATGTCTGTAACCAATTTATCTAAGTTATGCCAAACTACTTATGGCATGAATAATACTTCTATATGGCAAGTAGCTTTGGCTTATCATGAAGGAGCAGTTTTGTTGTGTAGGGAAGGGGGTGGGGGAGAAATGATTCACTAAGCTCCTTGTCTCCTTCTATAGGCACAGTGACCTGTCTACTTTTGTAAGGCATATTGGCCTCATATGGAAACGATGCTTGCCACACCGAACCACTTGTGGAGAGCCGCATTGGGAGACTATATTGCCCTACAGTGGTCTTCTTGACAACCACTATTGTGGCCTTGGCGAATCTCTCAAGGAGAAGGTTGAAAAGCCTAGAACAAGTTGATCTAGACTTTCGCATGGCTTGTCTTGACCTTTGGCAAGGCTACATCAATGATCCTTCTTTGACAACCTTTGATGGCTAGAGGGAATCTAAAACCAAGCCATTAGATTTAAAGCAGTACTGGCTAGATCTATTTGTATTGGTTGTCTTGACTGTCGACATAGCCTCCTCGACGTCATCGAGGCTGCCTTAACCATCAGCATGGCCTCTTTGATCTTCTTGTCTTGACGTTCGAGGCTGCTGCTAAGGAGAGAGAGGGATATGGTGGAGGTGGTTCCGTTAAGAGCCTGAGAGGGCGGAGAGGAAAAGGGAAAGGTATGATTTTATATATGTTTCTAATTTTGGGATATTTAGTGTAAAATATTAGAATTTTATGCAAATTGAAAAATATCATGACATAAGCCACGTGAACATAGGAGAAACATTTTATAGGTGTTGCTCATTTTATATGAGCAACCAATTTTTTAAATAATTAAGCATACAAGAATCGTGCTATAAGGATGTATTACTTTTCATTTTAAAATATAGCGTGCCCATTAAGTTTTTCATTTACTTTTTCGAGCACCATTTTAGGCATTCAGTTTTTGTGTTATTTAGAGTGTTTTATTACTGCTACTAATGCGGTCCAACTACTGTGAAGCATACTCCGTACTGTCCAACTATTATCCGAGGGAAACTTTGGTTCGCCTCATCAGGCACGCACGCATCGATCGATACGCATGTTGGCTCCGCGCATGCGCGCCATGCGTGGCGAAAAAGAAAGAAAGCTGACAAGCCGCGCACGCGCACGAGCGAACGCTCCAATTATATGCGTACCGATGAACAGTAGAAGGTGTGAGGAGGCATCAAGAAATGTGCAGAGAGCAAGGGAGTTTCAGTTCAGCTGCTAGCACTTGCTTCCGATCGCAACAGCCACAATATTTTATGTGCATTTGCAAATTATTGCGGGTGGTGACAATCAAGAGGAATGTGTGTGCGGGGTAGCAGCGTCTACATCGTGCGAACTTCCCAGCATCAAATGTCTGACAGTTAGTTACAACTAACACTGTTTCAGCACAGTTATGCTCTTGCCTGCTTGTTTGTTTCTTGCAATTCTTTCTTTTGGATCTTGGATGGTTGTGCAAGTTTCTCAAAAAGAGAATTTGACAGGAACAATCTATAAGGTACTTGTTATTTTCTAGTTATTCTTAGGCCACGTTTGAATAGGCTGTTTGGCCGAAATTTGTGATGGTATGTAAAAAATAGATTTATTTATTTTTTAAAAAACTTACGTATATATTTTTTAAAAAATAGACTTATTTATTTTTTAAAAACTTATGTATATATTTTTTTTATAAAACATAGTTCGATAAAGAGAGTTGCTAAATTCAAACTCACTTTTGGAACAGGACATAAGTCGATATTTTGCTTCAACATGTCCACCTAGGGGTGGATAATGAGCCAATTCGGCTCATTGAATCTCGTTATCTTAGTGAGTCAGCTCAGTTCGGGTTTGCAAGCTGGCTGGTTTAAATCTTAACTAGCTTTATCCCATTTAGATACAAATAGTTTAGATATAATAAGAAGCAGCATGTATATGGAGATATGATGACCATTTGTACTTAGTGATATAAACGAGTAGTTCATGAGCTAGCTTATTAAGATCATGTGGCTAGCTTGGCTCGACTCATTTCGAGCCGATTCGATCCAAGCCTCAAGTTTCGAGGTTTTTTTCACCACTAAGCCTACTTGCATTAACGACGGTATGCATGGCTTCATTCATGCAACATTTGAGTATTAGTGGTCTAAATTGTAGTACAAAATTAATCCATTCGTAAAAAGTGCAAAGTGGGTTTTGTTTAATTAATAACGAACAATTAAGAGACTAATGTAATTATTGAGCAATGTGAAAAAATTTGGGTAAAGTTTGAAGAACAAGTTGTCCTAAAGTTGCATTGGATCGGACAGTCTGGTACGATACTAGATAGTCTGAGAGTCGCTGGACAGTTCGAGAGAAGATAAACACGAAACAATAGTGGGCACTATTGTTCTAAACTACGGGAACAAGTGGTGCCAGATAATCCAGCATGGTATTGGATTGCCTGACATGTTATGGAGACGGTTGGACAATGGCTTAGCGAATTGATGGGTTAGACAATCCAAGAGATACTGGACTGTCTAGGATGTAGGCACTATCGGACAGTCCGAAAGGTAAGAATTGTCTAATTCTTTATGGTGCAATAGCTAGCCCATCAATAACAGTTGAAAAAGCATAAAGGGCCTGATAGTCTAGACTAATATGAGATTGTTCGATCGTATATAGGTTTTTGTAGATTCTGTGCAATGGGAAGAAACATCTAAGTAGAGAAGTTGAGTCTATAAATAGACGATGCCCTAGACTCATTTCATTTTTTTTGGTGTTCCTTCACCCTATGCAAGCCAAAAAAGAATCAAATAGTATTGAGAGTATATTGAAGATCAATTATGCTAGAGTTTAGTCTTAAGTATTATTATGTTTTTATTTAGAAGGCTAAACTCTCTCCTAACTCTCTCTTTCTGATTTTGAGCTTGTGAGCAAATAGTGGATTGAGTTGAGAGTATGTGGAAGTAAAGAATTTTAATCTTGAAGCTGTCAAGGAGTGTAGTGCATCCGAGAACCTTTATAAAGGTTATATCTCATCTCCGAAAGAAAAGAAGTGATAAGGACGGAAGATAAATTTCATCTTGGTAAGTGCTTAGTAGAGCAAGTTTTGCTAGAAATTGTAGCTCATCGTCCAAGCAAGATCTTGTTGTTCTTTTAGAGATGGAGGTACGTCTTGGTGGTTGCTTGAAGTGAAACCACACTAAAGATTGCTTGAAGAGAAAAAGGGTTAATTGAGATTTAACTTTTTAGATCTTTTCAACAGAGATGTATGATTGATTGGATTTGAACTTTGATAAATAAATTAGCGTCTCATTTTCTTTCCTTTATTATATCTTACATTTATCGCTTTCTATCTTATACTTATAATGATATTTACTTGCTTATTTAGTTCTATCTATCACTACTTTATTTTTTAGAAAGTGTGTAAGTAGCTTTTATAGATTGCATTTTGTTCTATAGCTCGAGCGAAGTTTTTAGTGTTGGCTGAATTGTCCTACAGTAGTCAGACAATTTGGCCACATATAGTTGTTTTTCTTTGCCGTTGTTGACCGAACTTTCAACCAGGTCTAATTTCATAATAAGTTTGTGAAATTTCAGAAAACGTCTATTCACTTCTCTCTAAGCGACATATCCAATTCTCAAAAGTTCTCTTTTAGTTTGAAGATTTATCCCACAAAGACTGACTTTCAATATTATTGCATCTTTTTATTCTCATTTTACTCCCTCGTTTTCTCCTTCTCATTTTTTCTCCACATTAATAAATGGTATAATAGTACGGAGGGAGTATGTGAGGAACGCAAATTGTTTAGCATTTGCTCATCATCGAGGCAAAACGCCAAAATTAGCATTGTAGTTCGTAATAATTAAATGTCATATGTACCCACTGTAAATTTTAAATATTATAGTGTAAAATAGAGGCAGATATGCTTACTACCCGTATGAAAGAAGCACGGGCCGGAAAGATTGGCAGGCCAGCCATACAATTAAGGGCAATTTATGTAGCCCGTGCATATACAGGCCCTCCAATTAACTAGCTTGCTGATCCTTCGTCATGTTAGTTTCTACTCATCCCTCATCAATGTGAACTCATACATGAAGCCTAGTTGGCCCACGAAGGCTAATACACAAATCTCTGAGTATCAAACAGTTAAGAATTCGACTGAGATTCATGCAAAATATGGCGACACATACGTAACAAAATCTTTTTGATTTATCAGTCGTATGCTTGTCAAATACTAGCAGGTATTGTAGCCAAAATTTAATTTTAAAACTTGATTTTAGAGTTGATTTGGGGTTTTATATCGTTCTTTATTTTTCAGCATTAGTATTTTTTCAAACCATGAATAATCCAAACATAAAACTTATCCATAAATTATTTTTTATTGCTTCATACATATTTCTATAGCTTCTCAGGTGTATCTCAGCCTATCAAGAGGCTTCATGCAAGCACAGGCAAGCACAATGTTTAACTGTATATTGAGACTGGAGAAGTACTGTTCAGGTTATCAGGATCATGAGTAGTAATCCATAACGAAAATACAAATAAGTCATGGTCTGATTTATGGCACGGAGCATCATTCAAGCAGAAGGGAAGATGATTTTACATACAGAAGTAACAGAAACACATCGTTAGAGATGATTCACTCTAGGCACAGTTATAGATATGCTGATTGTTCAGCAATATTGCAGTAAGCAGAAACATCTATTTACACATCTGCAGGGCATTGCCTTTTATTGGAATTGAAGACCCACGCTCTCATTCTTCAGTAATGGTGGACAGGACAGTAATTCAAACAACAGCACAGCACAAGGCTGGCCCTCCAGATGAAACATTTTAGATGGCAAATGCCACTTGTAACCGTAGAAAACCCGGAAGCCTAGTACTCCATGTAATTGCAGCAAGGTTCCTAGGTCATCATACCATATGCTTCTGACTACGTACACAGCTAGTATTGCGAAGACCAATCCGCAGCGCTGCCAACTCTAGGAATGCTGCTATCCTTCTTCGCCTTCGCATCGACCGTGTAAGTTGTGCCGCATACCTCTCCCTTGCTGTCGACCCTTGGCACTGGTTTCACCTCGTTCAGAGGGTTTTCGTAGCTCTGCAGTCCTCCGGATGTGGTGAAGAAGAAACCTGATGGAAGCCATTAACCGTCAGGTGTTAAGAAAGAGCAGAGTTCCAGGCCTAGAGAATTATTGTGATATTGATTGGTTGATTTGGCTTATCATTCATTACCTTTAGGGAACGGTGCATAGGATTTCCCGCAAGCCTTCTTCACAATTTCATCGTCATCAGAAACCACAAGACGACCATCAGGATCAACTCCCCAGTAAAATGGAACGCTACCATCAGCATCCTATAGAAAATTGACTTAGCTGTCAATTCACCTGTCAACAGCTTGATTCTAAGAAGCACAACAGAGATGACGGCCGGAAAAAAATTGAAAGAACATATATTTTTTTTAATGGCAAAACAAACACATAGAAGTCTATCCAAACACCAAGGGTTGCCATGCGCCGGCTAGGGGTGGTCAAGACGAGAATCGTGTGGATGATGGGAATGTTCTCCACTACCTAGGGCTCTTCAACACCCCATTGTCGCCGATCCACATCCAAGCACTGGCCGCTCTGTGCAACTTGGAGTTGGAGGAGGAGCCGTAGGTCGCTTGATGCGTCTTACATATCTGTGGTTGTCATTTCTCGTTCTCTGTTTTATGTTGCCTTTCAATTGCTTAGTTTGGAATGTAAGAGGCCTAAACCAGCCGGCCAAGAGGTCCCTAGTTCGGAATGTTGTAAGGGATGCTAGAGTGTGTGTTGTTTGCTTGCAATAATCAAAGTTATCAGTAATCGATGCTTTTTCGGATCTTGACTTCATACCGGCGGTGAACGCCTCAGGAGGGATAATTGTAGCATGGGACAATTCCAGATTCTCTACGACCTATGTCCATCGAGGGACTTGGTTACTGATCATGAAGATGTGAGACCTTCAAGGTAGGGCAACATGGTGTGTAACTACTGTGTATGGCCACCAAAATGATGCAGAGAAGCTATTGTTTCTTGGTGAAGTGGAGTTGGTGGCCAGGTTGCTCTCAGAAGCTTGGTTTGTGGCAGGCGACTTCAACCTCATTGCGGCAGCCCGGGACAAGAACTATGCAAGAATCAATAGGAGGATGCTGAACTAGTTCCGCAGCACCATCAACAGATTGGAGCTACTAGCTGCTGCGACTAGTCATGGTATTCTAACGCCAGTCGAGGAGGCTAGGGTGCCCCTGCACACCTCTCTACATGCAGACGACGCGGTCATTTTCCTCCATCCATCAGCACAGGATGCTGCGGCAATTAGTAGAATTTTGCTCATCTTTGGACAGACTACTGGGGTGCACACAAACCTGCAGAAAAGTTCGGTAACACCAATCTTTTGCTCGGAGGAACGAGTGGAGAAAGTGCAAGCGCATTTGAACTGTATAGTGGCGAATCTACCAATCAAAATATTTGGGGCTCCCTCTGTCCACAAGACTGAAGCCAACAAAACCAATGCTGCAGCCCCTTCTGGATAACTACTCCAAGAAAATGGGAGGTTGGAAACCCAAAATGATGACCCAAGAGGGGAGGCTGATCCTAATCAATTAAGTTCTATTGGCATTACCAGTTTATCTCATGACGGCAATGGAGCTACCCCAATGGGTGCTCAAGGCCATTCGACGCAGATGCACCACTTTTCTTTGGAAAGGTGAAGAGCAGGTCAACGGTGGGCATTGCCTTGTGGCGTGGGACAAAATATGTATGCCAACGGAGGATGGTGGATTAGGGATAAAAGACCTCAACCTTCTTGCCCTGGCACTACGCTTAAGGTGGCCATGGCTATGCCGCACGCAGCAACATAAACCTTGGGTGGCTTTGCCGAACACTAAAGACCCCGATGTGGACTCGTGCTTCTTAGCTGCAATCAGCTGCAAGATTGGCAATGGGGTGGACACAAATTTCTGGAAAGACCCTTGGTTGCCAGGAGGTGGAGCTATCTCATACACCGTGCTAGCTTTGTTCTCCTTCATCGCAAGAACAGGGAGATCTATAGCAGCGGCACTTACTGACAACCAATGGGTATAAGATCTGCAGGGTGACTTCTCCATGCAAGCCATGACGGAATACTTGAGGTTGTGGGAAACCTTGGCTACGGTGCAGCTTCAACATGATCGCCAAGATGAACTAATTTGGAAGTTCACGAAGGATGGGCAGTACTGGTTAGCCTCCGCTTATAAGATGTTCTTCAAAGGAAAAGAGCTGTCGGCCTGCGGAAATTCAATCTGGAGAGCAAAAATCCTGGGACGATGCAAGTTCTTCGTGTTCTTGGCAATGAGGGGGAGCTGTCTGACTTCAGATAACCTGGACCGTCGTGGTTGGCCTAGCCAGCCGGCATGCCCCCTGTGTTCTTCGGCACCGGAGACATGTGCCCACTTGTTTGGGCAGTGTCCCTTCATCTTACAGGTATGGTCCCCGTTGATGCAGCGGCTGCGACCGACGACGATGCCAAACTTCCGACACGATTTGGGTTCCTAGTGGTCTGAAGCTCGGAAGTTCTTCGACAAGAATAGCAGGCCTGCCTTTGATGCAGCGGTTTGTTTGATCACCTGGATGGTTTGGAAAGAACGAAATGCATGGGTGTTTGATGCAATGTCTAAGATGCCTTCGGAAGTGGTAGATTGTATTATGGAGGAATGGTGGACGTGGAGGGCTGCCGGCCTGGCCGGTGCTAGACTAAATGTAACTCATTAGCTTGTGTATATTCGGTGGCCATGGCGTCATCTTTGCTCTTCTTTGGTGATCTGGCTTTGCGCCAAGTTTGCCATCCAACAACCATGCTATTGGCCATGTACTGTAAACGATTTCTCAACCTTAATAAACTCAGGCCGGCTTCTGTCGCCGGCCTAGCGGAAAAAAAAATGCTGACATCATGACATCTGAAATGCTACATGCGCATTACACAATTTTATTTTAGCAAAACAGACGGAACATGATTTCGTGATGCATCAACTTGCATTTAGTTGAGATGTTGGCCGACAATCTTCAGGTTTTGAAATCGCAACGCTTATAGAGTGGTTCAGCCCTGCAGCTAATCAGGAACAGGCCAGACTAGTCTTTTTAAAGCACGAAATTTGGGATGTGGCTCAGGAACCAAATACCACAAAGTTGGAACTGCCGAGTGATTATCCATTTATCTCACCGCAGTTTTATCTGAATATAAATTTAGGATGGAACCAACAGGTATAGTTGAAACTGTTGAATGGTAATCCATTTATGATGATTTATCCAAAGAAGTGTTATCTGAAACGTGCATTATATATTGCCAACTTGAGGGGAAAGCTGATGTACGGCACGTAATTTAAATCCAAATCGAAATGGATATCAAAAGGAGATTCAAAAGATCTATTAACCGTCTAAAGCCTCTATCATGAATTAAAACATAAATGGATAATGACACTGAAATTCACTTACAGTAGCCATGAAGACCGAATTGTTTGAGCAATCGTAGAGCACAAACGCGAATTTCCCGTTGATGTCTCTCACGACTTGATCTGCAGGGTAAGGTCCCCTGTCCCTCAATGTCCTGTAAGCCTCGATTATGATGTTGATCTCAGTAGAGCCTTTGTTGTGCAACCCATACTGCTGCTTCAGCACAGCGATGTTCTCGATCGTGCCTTGGAACAGGCAGAATATTTCAGACACGGCAGCAAACAACCTACCACAAAAATGCACAAGATCCAGCCAAATCAGGACACGAAATGCGCCTCGGATTGGCCGCAAAAGAGAAGATCGAGCGCCTCACCTGGGGAGGAGGGGGCTCTGGCCGTGGGACGAGTAGGCAAGGGTGTTGCCGCCGTCGGGGCCGAGGCCAACGGTGACAGTACCGGGGTGCGCCTCCCGGAAGCTCTCCGCGAGCCCCGCCGCGCCGTCCCCCGCCGCCCCCGGATGCCGGAGCCCCTCCGGGATCGGCGCCACCGCCCGATCGAACACGGCCAGCATCTCTCTCTCCTCACAACAACACAATCCGATCGTCCGCGAGCCCGCGCGCGCAGGGCAGGGTGGTGTTCGTCCGCGGAGAGCGCGACGAGCGGGGGAGATCGCGAGGCTATATACGAAAGCGGGCGGGGGCCGCGTGGCGGGAGCGTGCGTGCGGCCGGGAGGGACGGACGGTGGCGACGCGAAGCATCGAGACGGATCCACACGTCGCTACAAGCACCTTCGGCTGTGACGACGACCGCACCACCGCACTCGTCGGCCGGGCGCGAAACGGATAGGGACACGACGAGGAAGGAGGTAGCGGTAAAGCAGAAGGCGAAATTATAGAGGAGTCTATTTGCTTTGTTTTTTTTTATGGCAACATCTTTTCAATGACCTGAAATTAAAAAAAAAAAGATTGAACAGGAGAGGCATTTGTATAGGTAGCCTGACCCGTTAGGTATAACATGGTAGCGAATCATATGGTGTCAGCCCATATAGAGCAGGGTTACTGTTGTGGCATGAAACCTATCAATACACATGGTCATTAAAATCTAAAATTTGAGGCAGAAGAAAATGGATAGACATACGAAAAATATGGAGAAAATTTAGAAAAAATAAGAGAAAATAGGAACTATATGAGGAAATATACTTAAAAAATAGAGGAAAATAAAAAAATACGAGGAGTACATGAGAAAAATTAAAAAATTATAGAAAAAATAAGTGAACTATGCTTATGGTTGAGCCATGCCGCGCTAGCCCATGGGCTAAAGTGCCAACCAAGCATAGCACAAGTAAATGGGCCATGCTGACGTGACTCACAGATTGGCGGGGTGTGCTCGGACCGGTGTAGCTTGGCCCGACCTATTTTACAAACTATAGTCCTTAGCCATTTAGAAATAGTTGAACTGTCTAGAGAAATATAGACTTTTTTACTTTGACCATCCAATCTTTCAAATTTTGGTATTATTAATTTTTGCTAAGATAACAAACTAAATATGTTACTATCAATACAACCATATCAAATTCTAGTAGTTTTGAAATTTTCTACTCTTATAACTTCTATCTAAATTCGATAAAATCTTAAACCAAACATCACTTATCCTCAATGACAATTTGGTAAGTTTTTTCCCAGTGAAGTGAACAAGCTACCTCTCTATTTTATATTACTTGTTGTTCTAGCATTTAAATTTTAGATCAAAATACTTATCGTTCTCACATTTCAAATCTCCTTTAGAGGTGTCTTCTCTCATTAACCTTCATTAATACAGTCATACATGAACATAGTCACAACTCTCATTTGCTCGTTTATTTTGAAAAAAATAATTGGATGTATTTATTGAGGGCAAGTACGTAATCTACCACATCTTCTTCCTTTGTTGAAATAATTAATTTTTACAACTCTAAAAGATTAAGTGGTAATAGATTTATCACTGAGTTGTTCTAAGAGCGATTAAACCCATACAATAAAAAAAGTCAAGTCCCCCATGGCTGCAGCTGCAACCGCTGCTATAGGGCGTACGCTGTTAGCATGGGTATTGTACAGCGGCAACGGCTAGAGCGCAGCCATGGCTTCCGAACACAGACTACATGTCTTTTGAGTTCCTTAAGAAAAGCTCTCTGAGCTGTATTGCAACCTTAGCCCTTAGGCTTAGGCACGTGGTTAATGTTGGCCACGGCCATACGTTGAATGAGTAGAGTACATGGAGTTGCAATCTGGCATCCTAGATAATGCTAGATCTCTCGTGATAATCCCCACAATGACAGACACGTACGGGCGCATATGATACTGTGGTCTACATTCGTATATAAAAACTGTTTTTTTACGGACAGAGTACTACTAGCAAGTTAACTGCTCGAATATTTTTGAGGTACACATCTAATTATTGACCATGATCAATGTCTCTTTATTTACAAATCAGACCTATCAAATCTACCAAAAGTTATAACTGAAATAATAACTTAAATCATAATTAACAGACACACGTAACACATCACATCATGTGATGAGTTCATCCGAGTATCACTTCAACCTGGCCTGTCGAGTAGCGGATCCCCTCCGTGATCTGCTCCACGCGCATTGCTGCCTCGTCATCTCCCACAGGCCGAGATGCTTGTGCTCGGCGAGTCCACGATTGTTTTTTATAATATAATTTATTATTGTTATTGTTTTAAAAAGCTACGGCTAATTATTATAATGTTATAGGATGAATATCCGTAAATTACTAAACCACATCTTGACTTAAAAAACTACTTAAAACATCACTTAAAGACAGATTTTCCATCTACGGTTGCTAAGAATAAGCTTTCTTCCCAACGAATTACATATATAGTCCTTATATTTCTCTTAAATAAAAGCAAAATTTTTGAAATTAACGACCGATCATTGTGTCAATTAAATTTCACACACATCACCACTAGTGATAAGCATCGAACTAAAACGTAAGATAATGTGAGAGAGTAACTAAGCTGTAAGTTAGTCATTCGTACAAATCTAGCCATCGCCATAGCCATCGAAGCTGACCTAATGGAGACAACCACCAAGGACTTCGCATCAACATGAAACCTCTAATGCGACGTCTTTAAGAAGGTCATGACACCTTGGATGTCACCTTCGCTAGTCTAGACACCCAGAACTAGTTTTTCACTTTGAGAGTCTACCCCGAGGCATAGGGAGCCTCAATGACATCGCCTCTAAGAAGGTCTGTGGTGCCCACAGGCATCATTGATGTTGGCACTCATAGCATTGGTAACCCCAGCCGCAAATCTGTGGCCGAACTCCTTGGTATTGAGTGGCAGTGGTGGCTTTCCTAAGCACAATGACGACAACGACAGCTGGACTTGGCAGAGGAGACATGTAGCTGCAGCTCTATGGCCTATCACGATGATGCACTAGTCTGATAGAACCCCCTACCATGCCTTCTCCATGACTACTAGCCATTATTTGTAGTGCGATCCAGACACGTCACGCCCTGTGGCCTATCGAGGTGGAGGCTACTAGCTTCCATCATGCCTCCATCACCTACACGCGAGATTGAGTGCCATCAGATGACCTTGCCATCGCCCTCCTCGCTACACGGCTTGTCGGTGGTAGCTCCAGCTGTGGCAGGGTAGCTCGCTACATGTCCACGCTTGTACAATGCAACATAGGGCAGCGTTGCCATCGACACTTCCATGGCGAACCTGACGAGCTAGACATGCCACCTCTCTGTTCTCTAGAAGCCAATTACCACCAGCTCCTTCAAATGGCATCTTCACTGTCTCTTGACTAGGCATCTCCTCCTCTTCGCTATGATGGGAGTCATGGTGGACATAAAGGGTCTTCAACAATGGCGTCACCTTGACGAGGAGGCGTGGCTATGAGGTGTCCTAGGATAGAGGCACATTGGCGACGAGGAACCGTCTCAGTTTGGTCATCGGAGAAAAAGTTCTTGTCGACAAAATCCACATGTCTGATCTAGTGAAGAATAGGACGAGATCAGTGATGCCATTAGCATCATGGAGCAAGTCTCTAATGATAGGGATCAAGGTGCCCATCTTATTGTGCTCTATGAAGAGAAATAGGTCATCCCCTTGTAGGGCGCCAATGGAGTGCGTGAGGCTCATGCGCTGGAGGCACAGCGCGAAGTTAGAGTATAGTAGAAACATGACATCTTATTGCTGAGGAAGGAGCTGATCTCGATCACCATGAAGCCACCATTGACAAGGAACTTTCTTATCCGTGATGTAGGTGCGTCCAAGGTGGACTATCGGAGTCCCAAATTCTTAGCACATGCATGAGGTGTAGGCCTTGTAGGGGAGGATTCTAATTATGGTTGTATCACTTTGATATAATTAAATGAGTTTAATAAAACTTTTATTATCTTAAAAAAGGTTAAGTCTGATTTACATCCCTCAACTATTGCCAAAGTATGATTTTTAGCCCCTGAATTACATACTGGACATTTGATACCCTCAAACTATTGAATCCTAATGAATTACCCCTTGACAAAAAAAAAACAAAGTAGTTTTGATACTACGTGGCGGACACGTGGTGGTAATTTTGATGACATGGCAATCTAGTAATCCACACAGCAAGATTAACAAACAACATTAAAAAATCTATCAGGTCCCACAAGCTAGCCCCATCTCGTATCTTCTCCCTCTAGAACTTGCCCTCTCTCTCTAGATCTAGATGACAGGAAGGGGAATGAAGTAGGCATCAGCCTTGGTGATATCAGGAGCAAGTATGACCAGCTGCCAGAGGTCATCGACAGCCATATGGGGGCACTGCCAAAGTGGTAGGCAAGATGGTAAGTAGGTAGGCTAGCAATAGGGCATGCCATCGTCTTCATGGAACTAGTCATCCCTCTATCCTCAGCTCCTTGCCATCCCTCTCCTCCAACCCTATCCCCTTTATCCCACACATCCCCTCCATTGCTATGCTGGAGGCTTGGAGCCTAATGCCGTGAAACTCGAGCACTACTGTGGATCTGGAGGCCAAACCACTGAACCCTCCTTTAGCGATGTCCGCTGGCAACAAGTAGTATGAGGAGAGGGGGATAGGAAGTAAGGTCGTCTGTAGTGTCGAAGCAGGAGGGATAGGGGGCTGCCTCCTTGTTGTGGTTCCCAAATCACCGGTAGGAGAAGGCCAAAACATGGGTTGGGACGGAGAAAAGAGAGAAGGGATCCTACTACCATCAGATTTGGTCACCCGATTGCTTGCTATCTCCTACTCCTTCATAGCCATTGCACAAGCTTCTCTCCCGTGGTAGCAACAATGGTCTTGAAGTTAAATGAGGGCCTGCAATGGCAAAACTTGCTAAACCTCCACTCCCCTAACCTCACCGCGGGCAGTCACTCATGGAGGCGGCTTGGTAGCTTAACTCCATCTTAAGCTCACTAGAGCCAAGCTCAAGGAGAAAGCGGTGTTGCGGTGAAGCTCACTACAACATCATTGGATGGTGAGCTACTGCAAGAATGGAAGAGAGAGAGAGAGATGTGAAGGAGAAAAGAGAGGAGGGATGGCATGTGGGTTCTAAGATATTTTTTCTGAGTTGACTACTACGTAGATGCCATAGTGGAGCATCATGTCAAATGGTCTAGGCCAATACCACCTAACAAAGGGTCAAGGGGGTTATGTTCGAATTTAATAGTTGAGGGGTGCGATTTGCCTTATATCATAGTTGAGGGAGACAATTTATACTTTTTCTATAATTTAGGGGCGATCGAAGGATTAAATTGGACTTAACCCTCTAAAAAATGCCATACTACACTGCTTCTTCCTCCTCCTAAACCCTATATGTTCTCTATATGTTCTTTGCTTCCTAGATATTTGTTTTTTCTTAAACAAGCTTCCTAGATTTTTTTTAATAAAGCATAACCAACATATATAAACTTTGCACCATTTTACATCAGTAATAGGTTTCTAGTACATTTCTAATCAGGTCGTGTTCTATACTAGTGCAAGAAACATGCCATCCTCCTAAGTCTTCCTAAGTTCTAGGGTTCTTTTTTCCATACCCTTCCAAGTTCCACGGGCCGCATACGCATGACACCTATTGTTGTTGTTTTGGATTGATGGCAAAACATGCCTTATCAATTTATTGGTAGTTTAAATAATAATAGTGAATGTGGATTACAACCAAATTATTGGTAAAGCCAAATCAATTTTCTCCATATCATTAAAATTTGGCTTCATATAGCAATTCAAACATATGCAATACAACACCCTACCAAAGGTTTTGTAGGGTGGAGAACCAAATCCACCCTTAAGATTGCATGGACTGCCCATCGCTCAAGTTACTTTGTCATTATGTGCCTAGCTTTCATGGTAATTACCTTCTGGGCATGCCTAAATCCTTATACTCACGGTGTCTAATTCCTATATCCAATGCAAATGATCCAACTCTTGTAGGTGCTTATGGGCAAAAAAAAATGAATTTAACTTCTTGAGATCTAATAATAAAGTTTGAGGGATTTGAGACAAGGGAGAAAGAAAAATAAGGAAAGCCACATCTAGAATTTCATTCAGCGTTGAGTGTGTATTAGAGGTGCATTTGCGAGACGTGTGAGTGTGGTGTGCGTGTGTGTGTTTCGTGTAATTGAAGAAAAAAGAAATCCACTCAATGGATTTATTGGAGCTCCTAGTTGAAGTCATTAGAAATAGCAAAAACTATTTCAAACTTCAAGTTTTGTCTTAAAGAAAAATACTTCAAGTTTTTCTTGGGCAAACATAGTAGTCTTTGTTTGCACATATTCCATTGAATCACTTAGTCCTATTAGTCTTCCATCTCATCACTATCTAGAGGATAGGTGCAACAAAGAAGTGATCAAGACTAAACGGACAATTTGGTCATGGCTAGGACAGTTTGGTCAACATAGAGACTTGGTAGCCCGACTTCTATGGGACGGTCCAGTCAACTTAGAGAGAAAGAAAACACCCTTGAGAGACAAATGATCACACACTTGATTTTAACAAGAATTAAAGGGTGATCAAAAGGAGTATGAAAGAGAGAATAAGATCACCAAATAGAAAAATATAGAGAGAGAAAGAAGACAATGGTTTGTTTACCGATATTTAGATTTATCAATTCTAAGTTTCTGTTGAGGGGCTCATAAAGAGCTAGGTCTCTTTCAACTCTTTCCTTACCAAGTGGTCACAAAGATTAAGCTTGGTTTTTACTCAATTTATCTCTTTTCTTGTAAAGGCGAGGTAAAACCTTCAAAAATTTTCTCTAGAATACCACACTTTGTTTTGCTTGTGGGCAATCAATCTCAAGTGTTCAAGATGATAAACTTGAAGCTCACAAGCAGTCAACTCCACCACTACTCTCAACTCAGCTCACTAAAAACACAATAAACTCTAGAATCCTATGTGAGTGTGTCGGAGATGAGATCAGCCTTCCAATCTTGCACAAAGATGACTCTCAAGGCTGAACTCTTGCTTAAAAGATTTTTAATTTTCTCATAAGTGCTCTTGTACAATCACTTGATTTACTCAAGTTGAAGAGATATCCAAAAGTCTTTAAACAAGGCTAACTTGAACTAGATGTTTGTTATCATTGCCTATAAAACACCTAACCAAAAAGCTTGGTCACGGATTGGACAGTCCAATCCTTTATTGTGTAGCAATGGTTACTAAGCAACTAGTCCGGCCTTCACTAGATTGTCCAAGCCATTCAAAGCTATGGTCCGACAAAACCAAACTCCCACTGGACTAAGGACTGGACTAAGGATTGACCAAATTGTTTGGTCTATGTAGTTCCAACTTTCAAGTGTGGACAGACACATTGTTGCATGGCAGCTACATAGGATGGACATTTCCAAAATTTCGAACCAAGGCGGACTACCAATTCCATTGGCCTCCAATGGGTCATGACATCAACACATAGATGGACAATGGCCTAGATGGATTCTCCAGTTGACACCAGACTATCCGGTTAGTGGAGCCTTTAGGGCAGCTCGATCAACCTCCATCCAAACTTAGCATGGCTCACTTCCACTTTAAAGGGTATTTGCTTTGATGGTTGTTATTGCTTTCACCAAAGTAACTAATGCATGTTTATCACTTATTAAATAGATTATTCCCTTAATTGTTTTATCATCAATTACTAAAAAAAATTTAGAGGCCTATATATGTACTTTCAGGCATGACATGTACACACCTGACTTAATGGCAAATAGTTAGCGGTTAGTTCTTCCAATATAGTCATTCACACAACTAAATTAAACCGCTAAGCAAATCTATTTGATATTAGTGTAGACGACATGAAGGAGAAATTACTATTCTAATCTATCTAGCTATTTGATATTAATGTATACAATATGAACATAAAGTGGCTAATCTAGTCTGTTGAGCAAAGCACTGTCGTAATGGAACTTGCCTGTGGGCAGAATTCCAACCAGATGGCTAGAACTTGCATGTTTTGATGCTTAAAAGTGAAATAATAAATATGATAAAACAAAAAACAAGAATAATTAATCTATCATTTTTTTAAAAAATATTTCAGCCAATATTCTCTTTGTTTTTTCTAGATCATCCAACCTGGAGCCCTCATACTGGTTATGACAAGAGCCATTTTAAAATATAGCTTTCACAAAATTTTTGTCCAGTACCTCACACAACCCTCGTACTGGTCATGACAAAGACCATTTTAAAATATAGCTTTCATAAAATTTTTGTCTGCAACCTCACACAATAAGTATATGTTTTTCATGTGCACAAGAGACATGTAGAGACGCTGAAGGCGGAGACAATGAAGAAAATAAGCCAGGCGGTCTTATGGTTGTTGGTAAATCCTCAATCTTTTCAACCACACCCATAAAAATTATGTACATCTTTTCAATGACACCAATAAATTCTATACATATTTTAGTTTTTTTGTCGGTTTTTCAATATTGATGTAATGAAGTCTAACTTAGCCTGTAACCTTAGAGCTTCCTAGTCAACACAAGCAATTAGCCATTAATACATTTGTTGTAGATCTAAGCGGTTGTACTTTCCTAGATAAAGTACTCAAATATTACGATTAGTCTGAAATAAACAACACTACAATTGCTAAACAACGGTCATTACTCAATCACTAGTAAATATAATCTTTCTGGATCAATCAAAAAATAAACATTCCGATATACATAAAATAAAATATATTGACTTGTAACCAGCCACCGTTAAATTGATCAATAATTATATTTTGGCTACTTCAACTACATTATTAATTTATTACTCGACAGACACACAAATAAAAAATTAAAAAAAAACACTACAAACTACACAGGTAATAAAAATTAAGAAAACATATTTTCTACCAATAATTATATGTCCTACAATTTTGTGAACATTTCGTACTTTTGTTTGTTTAGATGTAATTAACATGCACTACATGGTACAATAATCAACAAATGAAATAAAATTCATTACAAGAATAAAAAAATCTATAAGGAGAACCTATATACTAACCTGTTGAATATTTACTATAAGAACGTACTGAACATTTCTAGGTTTTTTTAAATAAAAATTGGATGTTTTCTTCGTTATCAGTACAATTTAACCTCAAAAACAATGAGAAGATGTCACTTTCAGTTGTCATCACATATTGCACCTTGACATACTGCTATGGACTGTAATTTAAGTTAAGCTGTGCAACAATACGTAAGTGTTATAGATATAGTATCCTATATACTAGTTACTGCTGAGAATATTATAAAAAATATCTGAATTTGGATAAGATTATGGATAAGAAATTAGTCAAAATTCAGCCAGAGAACGGTAAGGACTTGTCTGTTCATATCATATTAGGGTTTCTTGAGTTAGAAACATATTTCCGTATAAATACAGAGCCCTAAGGGGAGAGAAAATCAAATTATAAGTTATAGACATAACCCACACCACTAGATGAAGCCTTACATCTAGTCGCCCTCCTACAATCTGCAAGATTACTTTATCAAGATCAATTTGATGGACTAGAGCAACTTGCTCACCTTTGTACTCGGTGTGATATATTCTCAATATATACATATAAATTATAATAAAGCTATTAACCTTCTCAAGAGCTGAAATTAGTATTAGAACAACTAGCTTGCTCAACTTTGTACTCGGTATGATACGTTCTCAAGATATACATATTAGAGCTATTATTCTTCTTGAGGCAGTATAAAAACTCTCTTGTCTTTTTATTCCCATCTTAAGGAAACATTGATTATAACCGTATCTTACATTTCTAAAATACTCAGATATAACCAGTCTACATCTAGAAAAACAAGATACATGAACACATTTTTTTAAAAAGAATAATAACATCCATGTTTTTGAGACTAACAAAGAACTGTCAGAAATGATATGAAATACACTATGTATTCCCTCTTGCCACAAATATAAGGACTTCTAGTATTTATTTTGAGAGATTAAGAATGAAAAGAAAATACTATAATATCTCTTATTAAATAAGGGGTGGTTAGATGTAAGATTGGATTAAAATTAAATGATGGATAGTTAGGTGGAGAAAGTAGTACTACCTAGAAGTCTTTATAACCGTGAATAAATTTCAAATGGTAGAAATATTATATTTATGGATGGAGGGAATAATACACAAATCAGCTTGCCTTGTTACCATCTTGAAATTCTTAAAAATTGGTACGCCAATAAAGTGAGTCTATCAATCAAAAGCAAAAAAGAATCCATCAAACTCTAGATAACAGAGGGGAAAAGCTTCATCAGTTTACACGACTCTCTAGTACAGCTTCTTCTCCAGTTCGGTCCTGTCAGCAATGCACCCTGTTTGGCAAATTAACACCAACAAACTTAAGTAATCTGGTCAACAACTAAAACGAAAGTCTCAAAGAAAAAACAACTGAAACAAAAGAAAGAAGTGTGTACAGAACCTAGCTTCTAAAGCACTCATGTACAATAAGCTTTTCTTCTAGATTTACATGAGTTTTTGTGGAAGTCCGATTGTAGTTTTGTAGAAAAGTTGAAAGGGTCTACTCATGGGGACTGAGTAGTCGATTTTGAAGTAAAATTTCCCATTTCCACACAATGAAGCAGAACTGCTCAAATCTACCCTAAACATATTTATCTAGCCACTTAATTTTAAAGCAACCCTCAGTGAGACAAACCTAAGCAGTAAGCACTAGATTGGAAACATATTCAACAAACAATATATCCACTGTTAAAATTTAAACCATGTAATGAACTAGACGCGTCCATAGGTGGATCTAAGGGTTTTTTTGGGTGATCTGCGGCCAAGAAAAGGAGTTTGCTTCAGCCGGAATTCGTCACGTATGGATCTCCAGTTGATCTCACATTTGAAAATATGAGATGTAGCTAGAAAAGATTTTTTTTATAGATTTAGAAATTTATAGATCTAGATCTATTATTATATTGATAATATTTAAATAAATTATTTTATTTCTACTTTAGATTTATTCCTATTTTAAATAAAACATAAAATTTTCAACTACTTTAATTTAACTTACAAAGTCCAAATTTAACGTGGATTTTAGATCTGAAACTATACTAAATGAAACTATACCAAACAACACCGGATCTAGTGTTGATTACACGGCGTGCACGTTTGAATTGAATTATCTAGTGATTGGTGTTCTTCGTATGAGTCCAATTGCGAACCATATAGTGATGGATGCATTCGCTGATTGGTTAAGCATGCTTCAAAACCCTTGTATACGTGGAGCAACCTAACTTACCGATTCAAGCGACGCGAAAATACAATTGCGTAGAACACTAACATACTCCGAAGCGAAGCAAAACTATACATCATTACCAGTTACCACGCAGAATTGCATTTAGTTAGACTGTTATATATACATATACCACCCTCAAAGTCCATTGTCAAAGTACCATACATTCAGATCCAAAAGTAATTCCACAAATCCGAACAGAAGAAGATGGTAATTATAGAGGCAATAGTATGTACAGCTGATGCTACCATAAGATCATCACCATGCCTACTCAAACTGATCATGCTCAAAGCGGACAAGTATAATGACAAACTTGATGACAAGTACTCAAGAGTCGTTGGAGCTGCAGCAAGATCAGACAAGAGCTACTACTGTGCGGATTTGGTGCTGCTTGAGTTGAGGCAGCCCATCTTTTGAGACAACAAGTTCATATCAGCCTGAATAGCGGGGTTCCTGGTCTCCTCATCGAGCCCCCCCTCGTGCAGCAGGTCCTCCCAGAAATCCTCATTTAACTCTCCATTAGGTGGCCTGCTTTTCCCTTGTTCAGAGCTACTGGAAGCAACATCCTGTTGTGCCTTGGCTCCCTTGGCCTCAATTGATGAACTTTCAAGATCTGATGGAACACCGTTGAAAAGTGAATCCACTGGATCATGTGGTTCAAACATTACCTGTGACCCTTGCTCAGGGCTAGAACCGGTACCCATGCTATCAAGTTCAGGTCCCTGATCGATGTGGCGCCTTCTTTTCTTTGAGACAAAATCTTCCAGTTCCTTCCTCATCTCACACTGGGAGATCAGCTGGCGTAGGAACTCAGGGTTATGCATGACTCGTGCCAAGAATGCCATCATCTGCTGTTGCTTCTGCTCAGTACCTTGTAGCTTCTCTTCCATCGCTTGCAGGTCTGACCTTGTGTTTTGCTGCTCCTGCCTCAGCTTCACGACTTCAGCCATTAACATCTGCTTGTCCCTCTTCAATTGATCAATCTCTCCATCATATCCAAAATGCCCTACCTCAAGGAATGAGCCAAGAGATTGTTGACTTGAAGAGGAATGCGGAGGTTTCCGACGCTTTATGCTTTTCAGAAGATGCTTCTGTCCTCTCAGAAAACCCTCATTTGCAAATTCCCACTTGTCAGGATCCACCTTCCTGAAGCCCTGCCAAAAGTAATCGACACATCAGAAATTGGAAAGTACATTCAATTCAACAAGGGGAATATGATTTTTTTATTTGTCTAAATCATTTTAGATCAACGGTAGCAAGAACAGAGGTAGAACTGAATTAAGAACATGCTATTTACCTCTTTATGACAATTTTCAGTTCACTTGACACATTTTTCATTTTGCATAGTTTCAGTTCTTCACTTTATTTGTCAACTTTCCTCTTCATTCTTCATCCTTAACATTGTTTTGAGGAAGAGAACGAAATGCATTCATTGTTATCCTTCCCAAGGCAAACAAATGAAGTATCAACTAGAGGATCTAAGGCCTTTGGTAGAAGAAGATTTCACTCAAAAGATGCAGGTGGTAGCCTGAACGGGAAGAAGAACACTTAAATGGGGTCAAGTCAACAACATATGGGACATTAAGTTGGTTAATATACACAAAACTCTCTAAGTCTCAACAGGTTCAAGAAAATCAAATATAGAGAGGTCAAATCATAAGTAAAATCAACAAACTATACAAGCTCCTGTTTTCCCTAGAAATGTAAGATTTGAGCTGTACAACACTGTAGAGGATCGTGTTATTATATGTTGCTCATAAATGATCTTCAAGGCTAATAAGTTTTAAGGACTAGAGCATTCTGCATCACTGTCTTTTCCAATTTTACTTTTGGTTCATGTAGTTGCTATTCGTAACACAGAAGATCACTCAACATCCTTTCCTGATTTTATTTTTGGCCAATAATCACCAGGGCTTTTCCACAAAAGGTATTCAGAATATGTGCAATTATGTTTGAGTAATGATGAGATTTCAAAAGAAAAAAATGGTGTTCTAAAGTGATTTTGTAATGTTCCAAACTGATACTCCATTTAAATGGATTTGGTTATGTTGCTTAGGATTTTTCCTCACAAACTTTGGTTGCATTAATTCCAGGACCTTCTATTATCTACTTCACAAAAGGAAAGCAGCACACAAACAATCATGCTATAGGCTAGTTCTTCCTAGACTTATCTGTAATGTCTTACTACATAACTCCAGTGTCAAAAAGAATGCCCAACTTAAACGATTATCGGAGTACCATAAATCCATCACCAAGCCAATAGATCAAGTACTATAACAAATAATCATTTAATTAACAATTCCTTGAAACTGTTACCAGTTCCCTGATTATTTCTAACAAATCAGGGTTTAGCACAGATTAATTGGGTTTAGGACATGATCGAGCAGGTGACTTACATAGGTGTTGAGCTGCCGGACGAAACTGGAGAAGTTGTTGTGCTTGAAGTACCTCGGCAGCAGCACGTTTCCAAAGAGGTGAGGATCCCACACCACGAAGCTGTTGTTGGTGGCGCTCCATGACACGACGGCGTCCGTGGTCGGATCATCAACCATGTCGTACGTCTTGGTGAGGAACGGCGGCGGGCCGCCGTCGGCAAGCCCGTCCATCGGCCTCGGTGACTGGCCATTCGCCACGCCCGATGACGGCCGGCTCTCCACCTTCACCGGGTTCACCATTCGGTAGTTCATGGCAGCTCAGAGCTCACCACTCACCAGTAGCAGGATCTCCCCTCAAGCAAGAGCTAGAACTAGAGCCACGAACCAAATATTGCTCATCCAGCACCAGCAAAAATGGTGGATTTTTAAGCTCAGATCGCCAAGCAAGGTAGCAGTCAGCCAGTCACGGCTTAGGCGTGACGAAAGCAAGAGGCGTACGGGCAAAAAGAAGACGACGCAGCGAATCGGACAAGCGCAATCTAATCCTGTGAACAACACTTCACCCCATCACGAGCTCTCGCGCACCTAATAGCAGCAGCAGCAGCAGCGGAGGCAATCAAGCGGAGAGAAGGAGGCAGACACCGATGTGCTCGTGCATGTGAAAGGAACCTGACAGAATCAGAAACGCACACCGCGTGATCACCCCGACGAAGGAAGGCGAGATCGCGAGGAAGGCGAACCAGACGGATGCGCGCTTCTGGCCCGCAGCTCGCAGCTCGCGGCAAAAAGCACGGACTCCGGGAGAGCGAGGAAGACGACGACGAGGAGGCAGCACCTGACCACCTGAGGCTGACGAGGAGACCTTCGGGCTCAGGTGAGTGGCCCCGCTTGGAAAGGAAGGTTCTGGAAGCCGAGGTGTAGGGGAAAGGAAGGAGCTCGCTCGCTTCTTGAAGCAGTGGAATTGGGGATTTCCTCCTCCGCCGCGACAGGGAGAGAAGATAACCAAGACGAGACGACACAACCGTAGAAACGCGGAATCCGCCCACACAACCGTACAATGGGCCCAGGCTGGATCACTCCATTGCTCCGGCCCATGTACTCGTATAATCGTACGATGCCGTATACCGTATGCCTTACCCACGAAGGAAAACGTTTGAGACTTCGCGAGAACAATTAAGACAAATTTAAAAAATAAAATTCGATCGCATCGTGCCGGATAGCTTGGTGGTTGCGTTGGCCTTCGTCTTCTCCTCTCTCCTCCTTCTCTTCTTCTTTCCCATCGGCAGCGCCGCCACGGAGGAATTGCAGTTGCAGATTGCGTCCTTCTCTCTTCCTCCTGCTGCCCGCGCCGTCTCCCACGTCGTCGGTCACCGGAGCCAACCCTAGAGGAAGGGAAGTTGAGGGGGGTAGCCATGTTTGGGAAGGGGCATGACCTCGAGGCCGGCGGCGCGTCGGAGCCGCTGTACCCGGGGATGGTGGAGAGCCCCGACCTGAGGTGGGCGCTCATCCACAAGATCTACGTCATCCTCTCCGTGCAGCTCGCCATGACGGCGGCCGTGGCGACCTTCGTTGTCAAGGTCCGCGGCGTCTCGGAGTTCTTCGTCTCCTCCAACGCCGGCTTGGCCCTCTACATCTTCCTCCTCATCTTGCCCCTCATCGGTAGGATTCAATTTACTCTCTGTTCTGAATTTTATTGCCTTACTCTCCAGCGAATCTCGTCGAATTTGTGCACTAATGGGCTTGATTCCTTGGTCTGTACAGTGTTGTGCCCTCTGCACTACTACCACCAGAAGCATCCGGTGAACCTGCTGTTGCTTGGCATCTTCACGGTTGCCATCAGCTTCGCCGTCGGCATGACATGTGCCTACACCAGCGGTAATAATATCGTCCTTCGCTTGTTGATTTCTCTGAATCAATCATGATTACATCTGGCTGCTATAATTGAGGTTGCATATTTCTGGTTTAATTGAGCATCTGAATCGCTTATGCGGATTGTTTGTTGGTTTTCATGAATGAATGACACAGTCTGTGTTAGGAATCCGATGTTCCTGCCATTCTCTTATACTAAGATTGCTAGATATGTTGGCGTGAATGAAATTTTATATTTCTTAGTTGAGCATCCATAACAATTATGCAAGATTATGCTTGATAGTGAACAATGGAAACCACTGTTGGCACATGGAATCTGTTCTATGTTCTCCACCACAAGTTAGTAGCTTTAGAGCTTTTGGTGTGCATTGTGCTACAAACCGCAGAGAACTAGCGTGTGGATGTGGCTCTTTTGACATAGAACTGTTCCTCAATAAATGCAATGCCGAATTCTGCCCTTTGTAGTTCCATCGGTTTATTACTCTGCATTTTCTTAAGGTTCTTACCTATATAGTGTTCTTCATTAACTGCTTTGGTTGTATTCATGTTTACAACTCTCTGCTTCTTCATCTGAGATCTGAGTAGCAATGGAGTTCCACACATCTCAGTTTAGAAATAAACTAGTTTCAGTGGGGAGAATGCTGATATGGGAGTAGTTCCATGATCCTTTTACATTCCATCTTTGAACCTGGTCTTTCACTTTTGTAACACCCTGTTTTTTCATAGTAGAAACAGGGATCTACCATATTATCAAAAAAAAGGAAGTTATACTATAAACTATAACTATGACAATTTAATTTAGACTACACTGAAGATAGACCAGCAAAAAAGTTTAATTGATTGTGGTTGTAGTTCCCTTCCAGTTATCTTGCATGTTTATCTGCCTTTTTTTATGTGCTCCAGGAGATCAGTCTTTAGTACTCTTCATTAAGTCAATCTTTATTATCTGCCTTTTTTAACTAACTTAATAGGTTCTCTATCGAGGAATTGATTGAAGTATGTTCTATGAACAGGAAAAGTCATTTTTGAGGCTGCAATTCTCACAGCAGTGGTGGTGATCAGCTTGACAGCTTACACTTTCTGGGCTGCAAAGAGAGGCCATGACTTCAGCTTCCTCGGCCCCTTCCTATTTTCTGCTGTGATGGTGCTGATTTTGTTTTCCTTTATCCAGGTTGGATGGCTGCACCTTTAGCCCCTCCTATCTTGTGCATCTTATTGTTCTTGAGATGTTTATTGTAGATATCTATTGCTTGTTGATTTGTCCTTGATACTGATGGCCTTTCTGCTCTGCAGATATTTTTCCCACTGGGCAAGATATCTGAAATGATATATGGTGGACTGGCATCGCTCGTCTTCTCTGGATATGTCATCTACGACACAGACAATATCATCAAGCGCTACACTTATGATGAGTATGTCTGGGCTGCCGTCTCGCTCTACCTTGACGTGATCAACCTCTTCTTAGCTTTGCTGCGAGTGCTGAGGGCAGCAGATAACTAGTTCATCAAGGCTAGTTCTCTACCCTGCACATAATGAATGTCCATGGATTCCTGTACCCTGATTAAGCATCAAGCTTTTGTTGATTCTGCTGTAAATTCTTGCAAAAGCGTACCCTGGAGACTTTTTATGGGACCACATAATTAAATTTGTTAGCTATATTTCAACAAATAAATGCAATTGTTGCCTTGTTTCTTTGCTCGCTGAAAACCTGAATGTGTAACATTTATACTCAAATTTGCTACTTCATAGAGATCAGGCTTGAATAACTAGAGAAAATGCACAATCCTGCGTGCTTGCAAAGTACCTGACCGAATACTATTGAAGCTCTCCAAATGCCAGCACAAAGATGCCAGTTTGATGAACAGGGAAGACTTTATAAGTTGACAATTTAGTACCTCATAAACAAAAATAAGAAAGGACATAGCACCAGTGGCATTAAAAGCGCTTTTTTAGGCCTTAATAAAGCACTTTGCTACGGTAATATGCATAAAACAAGCAAGATGGCAAGTACTATATCCTACAATAAAACCACTGGAAGGTGCCGCATCAAATAAAATACCTCCTCCATGTGGAGGAATTGGCATCAATACCGAAAAGGGGAGAAGTTACAATAGGATAAGACCAATATTTCAATAATCCTGATTTACATGTGCAAGCGTCAGCTCACTACTTCTAGTGGATGAGATTCTGGTGACGCCAGATGAGATTCTTTCCATGTTTAGAAAATCCATTAAACAGATAAGCAGCATGGCATACCTTATTTTAGCAGCGCATCAAAACTGCAAAACATGTGTACCGAACAAACATATATAAAAAAAACTGAGAAGAAAATATATTCATCTGAAGTTCTCAACTAACTAGTAAGGTCGCCGTAAATTACTAACCGAAAAGAAAAGGATTACATGATATATATATTTCAGACTGCAATCCCTTGATTGTTGTCAAACAAAAAGGAAACACACAAGATTCAGATCAATGGCAATACTACACTATCTTTAATTGTTGATTGGCATAAAGCCACGATACTTAACACATTTTCAACAGCTAATTATCAATCGCATGGTTCAAATGTGCTGCCATTTAGTAGCAGGGCAGCAAAGTGTTGTCGAATTGCCAAACCAGTTGTAGTCTTTCAGAGTTGCCGCGTCGGTCACTCTTCCACCTGTCCACCACAATCAGAAATTCAGAGTGCAGTCATGTTGGTACGCGATATGCAATTGTTTTTTCCATGGTGGCTTCCGGAGGGGACCGAATGCAAAATTTCGGCCAACATGGACAGCCATATCGACGCCAAGAGAGACTGATAAAATACACTTTGGATTTATTGTGATACATTAAACCATAATTATAATTATGGATCTAAATGTCTGATTTTACACAATCTTTTGGTAAGAAGAAAGCGCCTCACTCGCCCGCATCATCGCCGGCGAACGAGAGGGAGATGGCTTGTGAAATCTGAAGCGAGGACATTGGGACACAAGCCTTGCACTGGAGGGAGCCGTGCGGACGCCGAGACTCTCCCGCCGCGCCGCATGTCTACACGAACAAGGCACCGCGCCTCGGTCGGGAACGCGACCCCCATCCCGTCATGGTAGTACCCACCCAGCATGAGGTAGACGGCGTGCTCCTCCCGCGTGCTCAGGACGGGGTACATCGCCGTCGTGTGCTCCGGCAGCTTCGCCTCCTTCAGCTCCGGCTGCTTCCGCAGGCTGTCCACGCTGAGCTCGTGTTCTTTCACCCACGTCGCGCGGTGCAGCCTCCATGCCGTCACCTTGCGATCGCCGGCGTTGACGTTCTCGACGAAGCCGTCGACGGTGACGAATTTGACGGAGCCACCGGCGTAGCCCATGGTACGGTAGGCTTTAGGCTCCGACACGTCGTGCCGGAGGTGGGAGTACTGGCACCTCGGCGGCAGGTCGATGAAGCCGAAGTCGACGCGACCGGCCTCGTCGGAGAGAAGGTCGCTGCAGAACAGGGCGCCGCCGAGGAGATCCGCCCAGAACCCGTGGCCCTGGAACGAGAATGTCACGTCGGGAGCGAACGCGCTCTCGTCGTCCATTCACCGGTCGGGGAAGTTCACCGTCTTGGTCAGCTCCCACGGCGACGGCGACGGCGGGCGCCACAGAACGACGGCGTCTTGCCGGGTGATGTCTTCTCCGACGAGGACCGGATTCTTGCCCAGGAGGACCAGCGCGTAAGACGACCCGTCGTCGTCACCATCGCCGGCGCCGGCGCCGCCGCGGCTCACGATGAGAGCGCCAGCAGCGCCGGTGGCATCGAACCAGCGAGGTCCGGAGGGGATCATGGAGAGCGACTTGCCAATGGTGTCGTAGACGACGTAGGCATCACAAACAGCGTCGCGCTGGTCGGTGTGGAAGACGACGAGGTTCTTGTCGACGGTGCTGACGCTAGAGAACAAGCCCAGCTCCCCCTCCTCCGCCAGTCCGCCGCCTCTCTTCTCAGCTTCAGGGAGGAGAGGCTCGGGACGTCGGCGACGCGAGATTCGACGCTCAGCCGCCGCACTAAGGAGTCTGCGTCGAAGGGAAGGCCGGAGTTATTGCCATAGCTTTCGAATCCCCACTCCCGCTTGGTTTGGCAGTCCAGGTGCAGCACCGGCCACTGCGCTGCGTTGTCGCCGTCGGCGGCGGCGGCGCAGGCGCTGGTCAGGATCAGGCCGCCGTCGAGCAGGCACGAGGAAGGCAAAGGGGGAGACATGATGGCGGCGAAGGTGCTCCTGTCCAGATTGATTTAACAAACACTCCTCGAAAGTCCAGATTGATTCCGTATGTGAGAGACTTGGAGACGACTCGAGAGGGGGGCTCGTCTCCATGGCGAACACGAGGAAACCGTTTCAGCGACCGCGCGCCAAGAATAGCAAGCCTCGCCGCGCGTGCCATCGCCGCCATCTCTCTCCACCACCTCCACCACCCAAAAATTCTAAAAGACGCCGCGCTTTCTCACCAACGCATCGACCAATCGACAGGACGACCGCGGCCACCGCGTACGTCGTCGTCGGCATCGTCGTCTCGAATCAACGAGGGGATCGATCGACGAACCGAGGGGCGCGCGCGGCAGCACGGAGTTAGGAGCTAGCGAGCCATGGGGAAGCACGGCAAGTGCGACGTGGAGGCGTGCTACCCGGCGGCGGCGGCGGCGGGCGGCGGCGGGGGGATGTGTCCGTACATGATCGAGAGCCCGCAGCTCCGGTGGGCGTTCATCCGCAAGGTGTACGTGATCGTGTCGGTGCAGCTGCTGGTGACGGTCGCCGTGGCCGCGGCGGTGAACCTCATCGAGCCCATCAAGACCTTCTTCCAGGCCCGCACGCCGGAGGCCGTCGCCGCCTACGTCGTCATCGTCATCTCCCCCCTCATCGGTACGCAGCTGCTGCTCCTCCTGTTGATCCTTTCTTCCGCCAGCAATTTCTTGGTTTTGTTAATCATTGCAGCGACCCATTAATTAAGCTTATGGTTGGTGTTTTTAATTCAGTGATGCTGCCGATGATCTACTTCCGGAACAAGCATCCGATCAACCTCTTCTTCCTCTTTCTCTTCACCGTCTGCATCAGCTTCTCCGTCGCCCTGGGTTGCCTCTCCAAGAATGGTACAAACAAATTTGAATAATTTCATACAATATTTGTATTATTATTATTACTGTGACGATAGATGAGATCAACTTTTGTGATAAATAAATGTGTGATCAGGAACGGTGATATTTGAGGCGGCGGGCATGACGGCGGCGATAGTGGTTGGGCTGACTTGCTACACGTTCTGGGCGGCCAAGAAAGGCTACGACTTCGAGTTCCTCGGCCCATTCCTTGTCGCTGCCTCCCTAGTCCTCTTCCTGTACGCCTTGATCATGGTACATGTATCCTGTTCTCTTCGCTTTAAAATATAATTATGTTTGCTACGAATCTGACAAGCGCGTGTTAAGATTCGTAACCAAATACTCGTAATCAAAGTAGAGAGTACATTTCATCAACGATCACTTCAAGAGAAAAAAAAAACCTAATGAGCTCACTGGATGGGCATGCAGATCTTTTTCCCGATGGGGAGGACGGCGATGTTGGTGTACGGGTGCGTGGCGGCGCTGATTTTCTCCGGGTTCATCATCTACGACACCGACAACCTAATCAAGCGATACACCTACGACGAGTACGTCGCCGCCGCCATCACGCTCTACCTCGACATCATCAACCTCTTCATGGCCCTCGTCACGGCGCTCCAGGCTGCCGATGGCTAGTACTAGCACAACACAACAAATTGCAAACCACATTCGCCTGCCTTCCTGCAGCTGGATCGATATTTGCATTTCTACTCTTTAACAAGATAGCCTATGTAAAGATAGGGTTAAACAACTCCTTAACAAGGAAGCATTGCCAATCCAAACTATAGTTTGCATCATCTCATCGTGGCATGGGAAATTGGCCGAATGACCGCCAGTTTGGTTCCCAGTTGACTAGACAGGCAAACAAACACAAGCTAAACATGCAACAGTTGCTGCGACGCAGATCGATCGATCAAGAAGTACCACCACAACTCCAAATATGAATTTCTTAAAGAGGAAACATATTAATTCGCTTGCCAGGTCAAGCCATAAGTAGTACAACAAAGTAAAGCTCGAGGAGGCCAAGAGGCAAATGCACTGGCATCTCCACCAGATCCCGCGTCTCTCAAATTCCTCACGTATAAAATGGGGGTGCAAAGTTGCCAAGATCAACTAGATATTCAACTGTTAACTGTTTTTTTTAGCCATACACCCACTGGAACATGCTAAGTTTGTATGGTCTTAATGCTCTTCTATCTTCTTCAGGTCCTTCATATTTGTAGTGTCCACACTGCAAAAAGAAACCAAGTCTCTTAGCCTCTTAGCATGCAGGCATAGCACATGTAATAACAATTTCCACCAAACATGTGTCCCGATGGGAGATTCTGCAATGACCCAATAAAAAATTGGGGCTACACTTCATGCAAAATTCAAAGCCTGAGTTTTGTTGAAAATGGAAAATGTAAAATTCAAGCTTGGGGCCCACCAAGCATATTCAGTTCTAAGTTGGTAACTATGTGCTTTCACCATCAGTTTTTATCATAAAATAGCAACTGCTAAAAATGATCCAACCAGCAAAGGTAATAGCTACTTGCGTGATATAACATTGCTGTAAACATGAACAGCTAGATAAACCTCCTTGGGCCTTTAAACTTTAAATAAACTCCTCAGTCCTCTCACATCGCTATTAAACTACAAGCTGGAGACACCAAACTAAGATCTCTATGAGGAAATCTGTAGCTAATGATTAATCAATCACCAGGCGAGCAAGCCTACTCCACGTTCCAAATCCAAGAGAATCTACTCTACGCCATTAAATTTGTCCCAGTTCAACGATTTGCCATTGATTTTGTTCCTTTCTATAATATACCGGTGAGTTTATCGATGCCATTGGGTTGGGTCTTTTATTCAAAAATACCCAAAATACCCTTATAGACATACAAGGTTATCAATCTCCAAAATATTCTCTCCAAATGAATAATCTAATGATATGTATTATGGCCCCAACACTAAACAACTTGATTAACTAGGCAAGTTTGTTCTGATTCCTTCTTCAGCAAATCTAGAGCTGTAATATTCTCGTAGATGTCTTCCAGGAATTCAGGCATTTCTACTTCGAAGTCACCAGTTCCTTTCTTAACTTCACTCTAACAAACTTACTAATTATATCTCCACCAATTTCAGCAGTCCAAGCAAAAGAGCAATACATGTACTGTTTGAAACTAAAGAAAAATAAAACTTACGTTGTTCCATACAGCGCAATCTTTTGAATTTTTGAGACATCACTTGCGCTTTGATTGTCCTCAATAAATATAGTCAGGCTGGAAAGAGGAAAAAGGTCATCATAAGAAAACAGGCAGGTTTGCACATGCACTGCACACTCGTATGTCAGAGAGAGATGCCCGTACCTGCGAACATTCTGGAACTTGACATACTTAAGCTGCACAGGCTTACTCTGCAGAAAAGAATGGCCAGGCTCATCATTTTGAGGTAAGACGTTGCCCAAAATAGGAACTACTGACGTCAAATACTAAATGATCATCAAGGACCAAAAAAAATCCAGTGCCAAAACTCAGGACAAGGAGATACCTCTGCCAAATGATTGGAAGACAGGTCAAGACTGTCACTTGGTGGATAGTCATTGACATTGCTGCCATTAATTAGAGAAATTTATGTCAGCCTAAATAGAGAAGGTAAAGCGCTTTGAAAAGTTTAAAGTCCCAATGAGCTTTTAACTTCAGAGTTAAAAGTCAGTATACCTGAAACCCATATGTTCTTTGTTGCAGAAGAGTTTAACTGTTTTTGGACCTACGATGACAGAATATTAGAATTATTTGAGAAAGCATCACAACCCAAAAGAAGTAGTGGAAGTGCACTTAAGAAAGGGGCTTCTAACTTTTAGGAATCAATTAGCTCATCTGGAAGTATGGATAAAGAAGCATAAATAAAGGTTGTGGACAAGAAGTTCCATGCAATTTCATCAGTTGTGCCAACATCAGGGCATACAGTGTTGTGGTCAAAAGCATCAGCTGTACTGTATTAATTCCTGCTTGTAGCTAGAACTTAATGCACTCAACTACCTACAGAGAATTGCACAATATGAGAATTCTTACAGATTGCCTAATAGGTGGGAGGATCAAAACTGGTAGCAAATCGTAGGAACTTAAAGAGGTTCAACTACAACTCTGTTTCAACTTTGAAAGGAACTAATCTCCACTGGTAATTTTAACGATGAATTAATGTGTTATGCCATAGATGTCACATAATTATCTGGAATTTGTACAAGCGACCACCTTTGTTGTAAGTCTCTAAACAATCGAAACTTTGTACCAACACTAAAACCACAACTAAAAAATTATTCTATATAAGCTACAGAGTAATGATAGTTCTTACCGTTACCATTTCAGACCCACTAAATCATTAATTATCACAAATGCACAAAATAACAACTTAGATATCACCATATAGCCATATTGCCATAAGGATCCTCACATAACTGGTACCAGATAGGACAGCTACAAGTCGTCCTCCTCCAAATTAAAAGTATTCCCTCAGGTCATTTTTAGATGTTTTAGGTTTTCTAGGCAGTTTTTTCCCTAAATTCTCGCTATTAAAAGCTAGCTGGCATAAATGTCATTGCTATAATTCAACTCAACATCTATCCTAACTGTAAGCTAAGAGTTGCATTTTTCAAGGTAAGTTAATACAATGTCTTGCTCAGCCAGGCAGCAAGGTGCTGCTCGTCTGTGCACGCCCAAGACTCTGGGCTTGAATAATGATAAAACTGAACAGGTAAAGTAATCTAGGGGCCAAATGGCTAACATCACTGTGGCTTTTCGGGCTGTAGCGGCACAACCCAGCTGGTTAGGGGCACTGTGCAATGGGAAATACAGGAAGCCAAATGGTTTGCTGTGGGTTGGCTGCAGCCGCTGCATTGCTGCTGCTGCTGCCAGCTCAGCCGAGCGGCTCCCTAGATTGCCATTAATTACATAGAAAAGTATAACACCATATTTAGGGGCAGGGATAATCAGGTCTCAAATGAAAGAACCAATCAGACCTTGGTTTTTGTGATTTGGACTAAAATGAGAGTATGTAAGACCACCGTTCAATTTGCATAGAACGATAGCATCCATGCATAAAGCCCTAACAGGGGCTTGAAAATCTCACCATCTTCCTCGGGGCCCTTGAACAGCGCGGAATGCAGCTTAACCACTTGCATGAAGGGGATGTGGATAAGCAGCTGCTCGTCCGAATCGCTGGCCACGTACAGCCCCTCGTCATCCCTGTAACCCTGCAACCACCAAGCATCAAAACGTAATCACCATTAAATCTCGCACAAGGAAAACCGCGCTAAGCACAGCGCGATCAATCGATCGGGCACAAAGCCACCTTCTAGCAAGTAGCGAAACCCTAGATAAATAAAACTTTAAACCACGCAAAAAAAAACATCTACATTCTGCGGAGCCGGAAGGGGGATTGACCGAGCGAGCTAGGGTTTGTAAGGTGGGGGAGCAGGTGGGCTTACCTGCTTGAGGGCGTTAAGGATGCTGTGGGCGGGGTCCTGGTTGAGGCACTCGACGCCGCTCCAGTCGATGAAATCGACCAGATCCACCTGCCCGCGCGGCACCGGCGTTGCGGGGACGGCGGGAGCGGGGGCCGGAGCGGCGGGAGTGGCGGCGGCGGCGTTGGTGGCGGCCATGGCTTCTGGAAGGCGCGAGAGGCGGGGGTTCGCGCGTGCGACTCCGACCCGAGAGATCAGACTGCGAGTTGCGGCTGCGACGCGGTGCGGTTGGGTCGTTGGCCTAACTAGCTTAAGTAGAGGCGACTGGCGCGGCGGGTCTCTTTCACTCCAGTGTCGGTCGTTTTATCCCAGAAATCAGACTTGGATTCCATTTCGAAAGGGCAAAAGGGAGAGAAATCAGAGTCGCAAATTGTGTTCGGAAATTTTGAATTTGGCAATAGTTCAGATAGTCTGGAATTGATTTGATGAGCAATAAGGTGTTAGCTATGCTATCCCGGAAATTCACCTCGCTTTGTTTGAAAGCTATCCAACCCTGTTAAGAATTCTCTCGTACTGTAAATTTCTCCATGTCAAACTCATAATAACAGGTCCAGTTCAAAATGTTCATTGAGTTCCTAATAACAGGTCCACATCAACAGCACGTAAGTACAATAAAAGAAGCAAAAACAAGCCGCAAAGTTCACTGCGCTAAAAATTACAGGTTAATCCGAAAAAGAAGAGAGAAGATCAACACTACTTAAACAACATAGTCAGTGTAGATTATAACGATGGATATTGATCGTCATAAAAATGGATTTATGAAAATAGAGCTGTAGAAGAAACTACTACGTACTAAGCACAATTCTATCTTTTAGATAAACTTATATGTAGCTTCATGCAAACGGGAAATCCAAAGGATATGACTACAAATCGGACATTGTTCTTCACTACTAAAAAAATATTTCACAGCTGAATCAAAAAATGTTTCAAACCATGAAAATTATCAAACACGATTAAAACATTTCTTATTCATATATGAAACATCTAGTTTCAACCTAAAAACGCTTCACTCCGGATTTTTTTTTGTGTTTCACCCTTTCCTAGAAAAATATTTCACTACTAATAAAAAATGTTTTAATCATATGCATACCGACTAACCATAGTTGAACCATAGTTGAAAGATATTGGTGAAATAAGGTTGAATCTAAACGGACCGTGATGTCACTTAGAGAGAAAGTGAATATATAATTTTAAAAATTACATAATTTCATAGTAGATTAAAATGATCTAAATTTCCAAAACATCTATAGAAGTGTTCAATGTATAGGAATTTCTGAAATGACAATTGAAATATCCGATAACGATAGAAGAAAAACACTAAATATGTATTTAATCTCAAACAAACAAAATCTACATGAATCTAAACATATATAAGGTCACCAACTAAATCAAATCGGATAAAAATAAGCTCAAGCAGTAAAGACAAGGACGGGTAAACCAATAGAGAGGAAACACGATTTATTTCTCGAAGTTCAGATCCATCAATTCTATGTCTGTGTTGAGAGGACACAAAGGCCGAATCTCTTTTAAACATTTTTCTCACAAGGTTATACAAATGCAATCCTTGATTTTACTCTTAATTTCTTCTCCGATGAAATCGAAGGCTTTATAAACTTTCCGTGGCACATTACAATCTTGGGTGCTCACCAGCGATGTCTAGGAGATATTGATCTCTAAAAATAATAAACACAATCAACGATTTACTTGCTATTAACTCTGAAATGGATGAAGTGACCCTTGATAGCTCTCAATCTCTCTTTTCGATCTTTCCCTCAACCCTAAATCTCTTTTCTTCTCAAATCTCACTTAGAAATATCTATCGCTTAGTAAAAAATTAGAGATGAGTTATTTGGCTTTAGCTATTGATCTATCAATTAGGTAAAAAATTAGAGAAAGGTTATTTGACTTTAGATATTATCTTTCTTGCCTAAGAACAACAATTACTCAAGATAGGGGTGGAGAGATTTAAATATCTGAGCCTCTCAAAACTAACCATAATGCACATATAGTATATTTTGATATCACATCAGAATTTTTTGATATTTTTCTCATCATAAGCACTTGCCATCATATCGGAAATTTTAACACCCGCATCGGAATTTTTGACCTTCATTAGACCTTACGAGATTCATATCGAAACTTTTCATATTTTTTTCAACAATAACAAATAAGGCCATATCAGAAATTTAGACACTCACATCAAAATTTCCAACCATATCGGAATTTCCAATATCACTAATCAAAACAACATAACTCTTTGCTCTTTTTGATAATCTTGGGCTCTATAAAAAATTTACTCAAAGGGCTATCCAACTAAACTAAAACCAAGCTCTACAATCACTCAAAAGATATATCAAAACTTAGGTTTCTCTTAAACTAGCACTCAAGTATGTTGCTTTGAGCATAAAGACATACACAAAACACACCGATATTGTATCTCTTAATAGTACAACATTCCTCTACTTAAATGTAAGTAGAAAAAGAGTTATATCAATAAGAATGTCTTGCCATCTTCCTTATTGATCTTGAGGGGAGTCAACACCAAACTCGTTTCATCTTACATTATTTAAATGTGAATTACTCATAGCTTCAACCACCCTCCCATGGTCCATCACTATAAAGTCTTTACTCACCATTTACCATTGGATTTAGGTAATTCAGCCCCAAGCCATTGCTTGCTCTTCATTATCGCATGGTTCATTATGGCTAAGCATCGCTTTCTTTACCGTTTTGGCATAGATAGCCACTTTGTGTCTCGCATCTTTAATATCTTTATATTGAATTTTTAAGTGTCATGACTTCACTTGAGCATCAACACATTTTTCTCTTATAACCTATTTCTTTTATTCAACTTAATGAGATTATTAGTCTCAATGATCCAGATATCAATCTTCACTTCATGATCAACTGATCTCATATATAAGATATAAATAAATTAATAAGTATTAATCAACACTATAAGTATCATATACTCGCATATGTGCTCAAAAGTAATGATTTCAATTAAATACAAATGATTAAATTGGATTAAATATATGCATATATAGAATTTGCTCTCCCATATAAAATATTCTTTAGAAGCAGTTGTATGCATATTTAGAGATAAATTAATAAGAGTTTATCATATACAACAATATAATGCAATAAATACATACATTTATTATCTCCATATTCTTAATCCATAGACTAAATAATATATGATTGAAATAAAATATTAGTCTTAGTAACGAAATAAGAAAAAGTAATACGTATAGTATTGATTAGGATCTACCATCTATCACAACTCATATGAAGTTTAAAAATGACATTATTTGCCAACTTATAAAAAATTTAGTAACACAAAACAAATCTATTATAAATCACTAAAATAATAATTATTAATTATTAATTATAGATATGTATGACAATGTAAAACAGTAAAACATATAAAGGTGTGTAAATGATATAGGATAAGTTCATCTAACTATGTGAATGCATATGAAAATAAAGAAAAAATATATACATATATATTTAATGAACTACATTGAAATTATTCTATATATTTTGAACGGAGATATATTTAGAATATAAGAAGTTTATCACATATATCTCACCATTTTTAGTTTTATATCAATATAAAACTAGATAAAAAATATTGTTATTAATAAAAAACAAATTAATGGAAATCACACTTCAAAACATTTTTTCTAACATATAAAATATCAAGTTTTAACTATTGAAATATTAAAATATCAATAGATCCATATGTGTTGAAGTAACATTTTAATCAAACCCAAGAAATAGCAAGTGTACCAAAACATAAAAAAAATCATATTACACCGTTGTACTCCTCATAGAGATGACGGCTTCCTCCAGCACGCCGGCCTCCTCGAACACGAGAGGAGAAGTGCCACCGTCCCCGCTCAAGGTGAAGGTCACCACATGGCGCCACCTCCACATCATCTTCCCCGGCACCGGCCACCACACCGTCGTCGCACACTGCCCTCGGCAATGGATCTCCCTCTCCCTAACCACCTCCTTCCCTCACACCCCATAGATGTGAAGGGAGGCAAGCAAGCTCTAGGACAAGGCAGGACCGTGACCTCATCCCTGTCCGTTGCCGCGAGGAGGCGACCTCCGCCGCTCCGCGCCGTGCCAGCGCTCACCGTCTCGCGATGGAGGGAAACAGGAGGGAGAGGGATCGGAGATGGAAAGGGGAGATAGAGGGGTCAGCTTCTCGCTTGGGTTGTTGCATACTTGCGTGGGAACTGGAAGACAAGGGATAAAATACGAGTAGCTGAGGACCGCCCGATATTTTATCTTCCGTCGGGCGACCGACCCTGAGCATTATCGAAATCCAAATCCAACTAATTCTATCTATTCCATCAATGTAAAGAACTGAAATGTAATATTGCTCTGGCTCAGAAATGGAAAGAATTTGGTCTTTGTTTGGTGTCGGCGTCCTCAGGGCTGCCGGCATCGTCTTGTATTTTCCCCTCGGGTTCACTGTATTTCTCTTATTCAAATTAATGGTAAAGCTCCAGCAAACGGATAAGAATTTTAAGCCCCATACAGAATTTTGAGAGACATGCAAGCATAAACTTTTTCAGCTTGTAACTTCTATGAGCAGATACAGAAGGCCTCGCAATCCGCCGGGACTCCGGAAACTGTAAAGACGGAGGATTAACCTTGAGTCAACCACAAATATTGGGTGAATAAAAGGATCAGACAATAATGAGGGTAAAATGTAAGCTGCAAACCTGGAGAGCCAACAAGGTAAAACAGGTGTCCTTCAAACATTCAGAATAAGCAAATAATGGTGGACTTGGTGGTACTCTTCAATTTGTAAACTAGTGCTTTGTTCTTCCTTCCTGAATCTTCCGTTGTTAACCTCCTTGTTTTGTTTATTCATCACATCTCAAGACAATATTCAGGTCAGGATGAATTATAGTAAATCTGCAAGTACAAGATGAATTGTTCAATCTAGAAGTTTACTTGGCACACCACACGTTTTGTATCCTTCAGAAATCCCTGATGAACAGAACCACAACCAAAACATGGCTGACCTTTGATAAATCTTGGGGCGGTAAAGATTGCAGATATGAATGATTCGTCCAAGTAACATACTAACATACAATTCTTAATATTGTTTTCAAAGGAAAATCATAAGTTCATAACACCATGGGCTTCAATTCTTGTACAGTTCAGGCTACTGTCTATTTTTATGCATACCCAAAAACAAATGCTGAATACTTATTCATGCAACAAAGCAAAACAGATGCAAACTGCATAAGTGATTATGCCCACAGGAGCACAAGAATGATTGGTCCAACCGTCCAAGAAAAAAAATTACAGTTCATTACATGAAGGGCGTCACTTATTGAATCTGTTAGGCTACTGTCCACTTTATCCATATAACCTGAAACAGTATGCTGACGATAAAGATTCATGTAAAAAATGCAAAACAGAACAAAGGCACAAGGTTACAGAGATATACAACACACTTGTGTTGAATATAATTAACTTTCTGCAGTATATTATGCAAGGAAATTCAGCATGTCTACACACATACTAGAATGAAAACAGATTTAAGCATAATGTTACAGGATAGAACGTCCTACATCATGCAAATTTTGTAAAAAAAATGATAAAGCTAAATAGCTGTTTTCTGAAAGACAGATGATGATGTATAGAAAAACAGCTTAGTCACTCACTATCCCATCTCCTGGAGGTATTTGTACATTTTACAACCTTCACATCACAAAGTTGCTTGAGCATCCATGCCATCCAATAATTATGACAATACACACAAAAACCAAATTAACATGATGCTTCTTTACTGATGAACTTTCCTAAGAGAGCCACCTGAAAATGTTGTCCCTCAAACAGCGCACAAATATAGAGCACAAAGGTCAGCTGCGCAACTATCTGCTTGTGATTGTACACCGATTAAAAGCCAGTCTTGCGGCTCTTAATCTAGACCCTCCAACAGTATGTTGCTTACATTGTCATCATCCACTGCGTGGTTGACTGCATCAATTTCTCTAGGCTCCTCTCGACCACTGCTGCTGAGCAAGATACTATGTGTCCTTGAATCAGGTACCCACCCCTTCTCTATCATTTGATCAAGAAACTTACATGCCTCACTCTTGAAGCCTTCTTTAATAAGGCCATAAATAATAATGTTAGATATTCTGGGGCTCATCATTCCATCTATATTTACAACTGTAAGCAAACTTTCTGAAATCATATTAAGTAAAGAAGAAAGGGCCATATCAGGGACTAATAGCTCAAATGTCTCTTGGTCAAGAACAAAACCATCCTTCACCATTCTGTTGAACAAGATAGCAGCCTCAAAAATCATTCCCTTGGTAAGGAAACAACGCAAAATACAATTGTATGTAGACTCATTCAATAGACAACCTTCCATCAGCATATGTGCAAAGAGAAGCAACACATCCTTCTCCTTCTTCAAATGGAATAGTGCTCGGAAAATTGTGTTATAAGTGGTAAATGTACAAGTACCTGTGCAAACAGCTAATGAATGCATTTCGATTGCCTCATGGATCATTCCAACCATACAACTCTCTTGAATTAACATCTCAAGTGTCTCACTGGTAAGGCTACATCCTCTTTTACAGTGATATTTAAAAACTTCAGCTGCTTCTTGGATCTTTTTCATGTGGCACAAGCTCTCTACCAGCTGTGAAAAAGATTCTGAATTCAAGCATAAGTTGCTAACATCCAGCCTTCTGAACATATCTAAGGCATTCTTGTACAAACCTAGCTTGCAGTAACAAGATACAACAGAAGAATATGTACTCTCATCAGCTGTAAAAGAGGAAACTATCATTCTACAGATGATCTCAGATGCTCTTCTAATATTCCCATTGTTGCAGAACTGAGCGATAACTATATTCCATGATTGACAATTAACTATGCCCCTGCCGTGTAATTCTGTAAGATAGTTAACTGAATCCTGAAGTCTTCCTGTTTTACACAATGATCTCAGCAATACATTATATGCTTCTATTTCAGCAACATCATTTTCCTCAAGAAAGTTCACGGCTTTGTGGAACTGACCCAGTGTGCAGTAACAGTCTACAAAGTTCACAAATGTACTCCTCATCGGAGCATGGCCTGATGCTATCATTTCATTAAATGTTGTAACTGCATCATCCAATAGTTGATTCTCACATAAGCATCTAATCAAGGTACTATACAAATGCTGATCCGACTGAAGTTTATATTCTTTCATCATTTGATGCAATTTTCTGGCCTCCTTCAATTTATTGAACTTACAGAATAAGGGCAGAACTTGAACACAAAAGGAGCTATCAGGGATGCATCTCAGCTGCAGCATCTTATGTAATACGTCTGCTGATTCATCAGCTCTGCCATGGGAGCAAAGTTCTGTTATGAATATCTTGAAAGTACGGCTATTAGGAATGCACCTCTTCTTGCTCATCTTATCAAACTGAACCAGTGCCAGGTCTAAATGGCCAGCTTCACACAATACCTCGATTAACCAATTCAATGTTTCCACATCAGGAGGAACTCCAGCCTTGACGACCTCCATATATGCACGCATGAACGGCTGCAAGCCCCTCCCTTGCTTGACCAAACCACACAGCACGTCATTACAAGCTGACACTGACAACTTGAAATTACCAGAGCTAGCATGCTGGATAACCAGCAATGCTTCATCGAAACGGTTTTTACCACTCAGGAACTGAACTAAATCATTCATGACCTTTTCCAACCCAGGGACATCCAATCTGACCATCTCCTTCAGGAATCCGCCTATCTCATCATGGTTCCTAGCATCACCAAGCTTAGCAATCATACGGGCGTACGTGTCAACCGTGTGAATGGGCATTCTCTGATATGAAGCCCATCTGAAGATCCTAAGGGCCAGGTTGAAATCTGAAGCAGAATCAAGGATATAGGCTAGCCTCTCTGGCTGGGGATTGTTCCTGAGAGATCGGATAGCAGAATCGAACTCAGAAGAATCCCCTCTAGCGCCGCCGCCGGAAGCACGAGCAGCAGGCACATCTGAGAAAGGGCAGCACACCAGCCTGCTCCATAGCAGGTGCGGTCTCGCAAACCACATGTGGGACTGGACCTTCAGCGCCATGGGCGCAACTACATGGCTAGGGAATGGCTCTAAGCTGCCGACGGGCAGCTCATGGCCGATACCTTGCGGTCGCGCGTGTGTTGGAGGAAGCGGCGGAGACGGGTGGGTGGGTGGCCGCGCGTCACCGAGGAGGACGGGCGGAGGCGAGCGCGGTCGCCGGTTCCCCGGGGGGGGGGGGGGGGCAGAGGGGAAAGGCGGTGCCGGACAACGGTAACTGAGGCTGATGCGGCGGCGACACAGGCGGCGCCGCGGCGGCCGGAGGGGAGGCTGGAGTACGGAGATTTTGGTTGCGACGACGAGCAGGTTTGGTGGGCCCACGGTTCAGTCACAGCCTTTGGGCTAATGCATTAGGAGTAGATAATTGAAACGTATGCCTGTTTGTTTGGGCTAGATTTGTGAGGATCGCAGCTTTGGTATGTGCTCAAAAACTAGTCTAGTAGCATTTTAAAATCTAGTTGTATATTTCATGAAAAAAATGGTTCTACAAAAAGCTTTCAAATAATTGAAGGGATTTGCATCTTGCCTACCTCCAATTTCTTATCGCAAATCAGTGGTGAATAGTTACCGGGCTAGTCGAGTAATGTTTTGAGCTTGTATCATAGTTGGCTACTACTAAAAATCAACACCAAAGCCCATCACAACCACTAAAGAGTTTTAAACTATTTATTAAGCTTATTTCTTAAAATATATAATTTATCTTTATAATTAAATAAATAATCTGCTTAACAATCTAAATCAAACTAAGCCTATGGCAAATATACACGTTAGCTTCCATTAGTTCCTCGAATTTATCCAGTCATTACATTACAAGTGTGATATGCCTTCCTCATAGAAGAGGGAACAACAGAGGCACTACCAAAATAAGCATATTCATAGAGGTGGTCAATATTCTAAACGCTAATTAACATGCATATATGATATACCTAAGCAAGTCTTAACTGTCCTTGTCACTAATGAGATGAATTGATACCATGGGCCTTTTTGAGAGCTTTTGACACCTCCTCCCAGAATTAGAATTAGAAATCTTCTAAATAGTCTAGTTTCTGAGTAGAGTCTAAAAAATAAATTAAAAGCCAGAAGATAGTTTTTCTAGCTTCTCCATATTATTATTAGCTGGATTTCTACTTAGCTGCTTCTTAAAATTTAAAATCTAAAACTCCCCAAACAAATCCATGATTAATTAGAGATGGAGATAGAGCTCACTCGTGTAAACTCTTTGTGAAATGATCCAATCTCTGAACTTGCAGCTAGCTCATTTTGATCAGTAGCATCAATTCGCCCTTTACTCCCAATTCTGGCGCACAGTGAGGACACTGCACTGACATACACGCTGAGATGCATGGGACCTTCAGTTGCATTGTTCTAAATTCTTGGTTAGCTTTGTATAGGTTTCAATATGGTCTGCTGCAGTGCTGCTGGTCCTGCTTACTGTACTGTAGTACTACTCCTTTGTAATTGCCTACTTGTTGACTGTAAATTTCTTCTCCTACTTCCAATGAATGAATGAGAAGTTGAGAACTAATGTACTATACAGAGGAGTGAAAAAAAAACCATCCTACTGAATCTGCAAATTTTCAGAGTTCTATGTTCTTCTGTAGGAAAAAAAACAGAGAAGAAGATACCAACTAACACTGCCATTTAAGAAACAAAAGCTTTCAACTAACAAACTTAGCTAGGGACATTACATGCAGATTAATTATAAAAACTCCCCCGAAAAAAAAGATTAATTATAAAAACTAAAACACAAATTTGAAGGTTACTGTACGCCATCACAATCAAGTAACAAAACCATTTTTTGACACGGTACACATACGTGTGACCACTGTCCATTAACATTTATATGTGACTGACCTAGTGATCTCTTCCTGCTGCAGTTGGTGAGTCTGCAGTGGTTGGGCACACGCCAAACGTATCTCTTTCCAACGTGGAAACGGCCTTCTCATGCTTAAGACCTTCCGTTCCTACTCACGCGCCCCAAAGAACAGATCAAACGAGCAGATACAGAGATGCTTCTAATTTCTTGCAATGGAGCAAGTACTTTGCAGAAGTTCTGACGAAGCAGCCATCGTCAAGTTGCATGCATTTTTCTCCGCTGTGATGTAAGAGCAGAGACCGTCCTTAATATCTCCATGCTGACATAGTGACATGCATGCATGCCAAACGTCGAGAAATTTTAAGAAAAAAAAGTTGCATGTTAGCTGATATTCTCTCGTTCCTAATGATATAAGGATAAGGGATTATGTATTCATTCTAAGTCAAACTATTTTAGATTTAACAAAATTTTATTAAAAAAGAGTATTAACAACATTGAAGAAGTAAACTACGAAAATATATTTCATAATGAATCTAATTACGTCCATTTGATATCGTAAATATTTTTTTCTATAAATTTAGCTAAATTTAAAATAATTTAACTTAGTACAAACATAAATCGCCGGACAGAGGAAGTACATAATAGTGTTTAAAAATCTTCCCCAGGCAATTTGCTTGCCTACTCCTATTAATTATGGGGTTTACCAGCTGAATTAACTATTAATTATGCTGGTTTTATGGGGGTTTATCTGCTGAATTAACTTTATGAAGAGAAACATCATGTTAAGATATGCATTTAGTAGCTAGAGACCTAGAGCATGAAATGAATTTTAGGTGGAATGCCTTTCAAAATGGTGAGCTTGAACTGGAGATCTCTCTTTTTTTTGTTATCTATAAAAAATATCCTATTTTACAGCCTGACGTTAAATGCAAAAAAGAGTCAGAAACTGAATTATACAGGTAGGGAACCAAATGACCCATCACCAAACAATATTGGGGTTCAAATGATATCTAACTATAGTTCCTATGAAGAGAATAGTCTCCTATGATAGTGGCACCTCCTTGCATAATTAAGAAGCATTCTAATATTATTTGGTCAACAAACATGCAACAAACATGGAGAAAGCAGGCAAACTAAAAAATATGGTAGAAATTAGCTGAAATGGTCATGCCAAATACTTAACATGCATGCATGCCAAGATAATTTAAGGTTTATACGAACAGGCGTATCCATCATCAAGAGCACATTAGCTTAAATCAGCTAATTTAAGGTCAATACAGGTGAGCTGAAGCGGCCATGTCAAATACTTAAACATGCATGCATACTAAATGCAAATTAATATTGCGATAATATTTTGACAAAAATAAACCAGGGAAGAAGCATCTTCTAGTCACCATTTTTGAAATACGACGCCCAAAAATCAATGTTTTAACAGATTCTAGATCGGTCTAAGATTATCTTACATTTTTCTAGGTAATGCCTCAGATTATCTCGTGTAATATACCGATTAAACCATGTACTTTAATTCATCATCACAAACCGTAGACACAGCGATATTTAAATTGATACACGAAATCATTAGCGAAAACGAGAGCAATCTCTCATCGATGGGCGATTCAGAGAGCTTGACATGTCACCAAATGCTGCTGCTGCTGCTGATCCGATGAACAACAACAGCCAGCAAGTCACAGGTCACGTCAGAATCTGATGCTACCGGTTCTGTGCCGGGGCGTGATGTGAAATGCATTCAGAGATCGATCATGTGAGATTACAAGAGGAAATTAAATCCCACTGCAATAACGCGTACAGGACGAGATTAGGAAGGGGATTAAGAGGGAGATGGCGTTGTCTCCAACTACCTTACGTACTACAGCTGCATATATTTGCATCATCATGCAATTATTTTGTTTTGTATTGCTTGCTCGCTGAGAAAAAAATACTTTCTTTTGAAAGGATAGCTACCATCTGAAACAAAGATACTACAGCATACCAACAACAGACAAGCTAGTATTTATATCTAATTATCTTTAGTTTGTTTATTGTTTTTGTTAGATATAATCTCTGTTTAGATTTCTGATCAAGTATGTCAACTACTGGTAGCTAGCTAGTTTGTGCAATTACTTTTTTCTTGAACGATCATGATATTACAAAATTTCAGAGGAACCGGGCGAGTTATCATTCATTACTATTGAAGGAATGGAATAATGTATTAATACGACGCACTTCTCAGCTCTTAAATGGTGCAGTTTTAAAAAAAACTTTATATATATGAATTTATTAAAAAAACGTTTTGAATATATTTTTTAACTTTATAATAATAATGTACCCTTGAATAGTAACCACAGAATCATTCGGTTATTCAGAAAAAAAGGCAGGAGTGCAACAGAGGATACTTAAAGGAAATGACTGAAATAACAAAAGTGCATGGTCTGATACTGTGACACAGCCTAATAACCTATGGCTCTAAATCTTTTCAGGAGTAGATTCTAATGCCTAAACACTAAATGAAACTGATGACCCTTGTCACTGAACCATGCACTGAATAACTGAATACAAAAAAGCTTCCTGAATGCACACAAGTTGTGCCTTTTTTTTTATCTATTCCAACCAGGAAGCATCCCTGAAGCTTTCTTTCATCGTCAAAATTAGTGCAGGCAATACACATATTTTTTTGGCTGTTTCTGTTGATTGGGTCGTGCGAGCATGAGCAGAGAAGAAGGTGTAAACAAAGCAAAAGGAACAGCACAAGAGAGGCCAACAAACAGGGTATAACTAGAGCTAAAGTTAGTTCTCCCTCTTTTAATTAGTTAAACGGAAAGGCACAAATACGGTTTTTAAAAGTGCCAATGCTTGCCCTTGTCAGGGCCGTCATGTGATTGAGTACCAGGAACATCTTTTAATGTACTTGATTTGAAAACTCACCAAAGAACGACATGAGTAACCAATATCAGTGAAAAAGACAGCATCTTATGATATCTAAACGCAAACTATCCGTAATATAAGGTATAAATGAAACTATCTGCAATATAAGATCCTAAGGTATAAATGAAACTATCTGCAATATAAGATCCTAGATACAAGCCACATATCACAACTGTCCGTGCAGGTTTCTTCAAGAAGGCCAGTTCAGTTAAGCAGTTTTTACGGTCTCCCACTGATTTTTTTTTCAGGAAAAAAGCATTCATGCATAGAGAGTTTTTCAGAGAATGCTCTCTCTTAGATAGGATAATTAAGAATCGGTTTAAAAACTCTGCCACTCAAATGGGTACAAATTCTGAAGCAGGTAATAAGCAGTAGTACGGGATAAAATTATATGAAGATAGTGTCGCATGGTTTGTCAATTGCCAGTGTCAGTGTCACTCGGTGCAAATTCCAAATTTGACCTTGTGTTCGCGGTGCACTAGCAGGTGGAGTCTACTGCATACAGCCAAGTTGCTAGGTAGGAAAAATGGAACGGCTCCTCCCTTGTCACACACAGACCCTACCAAATATGAACAAGATCGTCAAGGAGGAAATCGCAAGCGAAGCAGTCAACCATGCGTCCGTGCTAATGATAAAAAGATTAAACGAAGAAATTAATCAAGGATAGATGAGTCGATGATGCACACACGCATACTTACACCAAAGAACAGAGAATATAAAATCAAGCTTAAAAAACAAGTGGAAAGCACCAAAAAATGGCCTATAGAAGCAGAATTAAACACCCGGCAGAACGCGTACTAAACACAGATTAGTCGCACTACTACACATAGGGACATACGAAGTGTAGCTAGCGACCAACTTTGTACTGCCATACGCGTTGCATTGCGTGGCGAGAATGCGCGTCTCGACGGCGGCGGCGGCGGCGCTGTTCGTGGCGCTGGTGGTGGCCTCGCCGCTGCTGGCCACGTCGCAGAAGCCGGCGATGGCGCCGGCGGCGCCGACGAACAACTCGCGGCTGGAGAAGGCGTACGTGGCGCTGCAGGCGCTGAAGCGCGCCATCACCGACGACCCCAAGAACCTGACGCACAACTGGTGCGGGCCGGAGGTGTGCAACTACTTCGGCGTGTACTGCGCGGCGGCGCCCGACGACTCCTGCGCGCGCACGGTGGCCGGCGTGGACCTCAACCACGGCGACCTCGCCGGCACGCTCCCGGAGGAGCTCGGCCTCCTCTCCGACCTCGCCGTCTTCCACCTCAACACCAACCGCTTCTGCGGCTCCCTCCCCGACTCCCTCCGCAACCTCCACCGCCTCCACGAGATCGACGTCAGCAACAACCACCTCTCCGGCTCCTTCCCCTCCCAGCTCCTCTGCCTCCCCGACCTCAAATACGTCGACCTCAGGTACCTACAAATACGTATAACATACGTATATCATACACTTATACATACACACCTGCAAAGGGAAACTAGTATAAGTAACGTATCGTACGTATGTATGATGTATTTGTGTACGGTGTGAAGATTTAACAACCTGTGCGGCGACGTGCCGGCGGCGATCTTCGAGAAGAAGATAGACGCGCTGTTCATCAACAACAACAACTTCGACTTCGAGCTGCCGGGGAGCTTCAGCAACTCGACGGCGTCGGTGATCGTGCTGGCGAACCTTCCGAAGCTGGGGGGCTGCCTGCCGAGCAGCATCGGCGACATGGCCGGGACGCTCAACGAGCTGGTGCTCCTCAACAGCGGCATCTCGTCGTGCATCCCGCCGGAGATCGGCAAGCTGGACAAGCTCACCGTGCTCGACCTCAGCTTCAACAGCTTCGCCGGCGCGCTGCCGGACACCATCGGCCACATGCAGGCGCTGGAGCAGCTCAACGTCGCGTACAACAGCCTCGCCGGCGAGATCCCGGAGGCCATCTGCGAGCTGCCGCACCTCAAGAACTTCACCTACTCGCACAACTTCTTCTGCGGCGAGCCGCACCGCTGCCTCGAGGTGCCGCACATCGACGACCGCCAGAACTGCATCGCCGGCCGCCCCGACCAGCGCTCCGGCGAGGAGTGCATAGCGTTCCTGCACCGCCCGCCGGTGCACTGCGACACGCATGGGTGCATCGCGCCGCTATCGCCGCCGCCGCCGGTATATTGATCTGCGGCAAAACTGTAATTGCTGTAATTGTTTGCTGCCTTCGAGCTGTGAGAAAGGGTAAATCAGTAAGTGTATACATGAGGTATATACAGTAATATTTGTTTTTCAGAAAGAAAAATAATAATGGATTGACAGATTGCATTGCAGAACCCAACTGAAAGTATGGTAAAAGATTATTTCAGTTTTTTACATAATCTCTTGTAAAGGTTTTTTTAAATGTTCTAGAATTCCGGTACAACATACATAAATCATCTGTCAAATACTTAGAGCTGTGTCAGATTTCATCAGTCAAGAAATGGATCTAGGATGCAGATAGATTAGGGACCGCGCTATGTTAGAATTCAGTTCAAAAATAGGACCACCACTAAAGTAGGGAAAACATAGAGAGATTATGAAATATCAAGGGAAAAAAATGAGTACCGATTTGCTCCGTACTCTGAAATGGTTAAAAAAAGATGACTGTTCAGTTCGATTAATACAAAGTCAAATATATGAACGTTGGGAAATTCATGGAAAACTAGTACCTAACTTGATGGCATCTGGCAATTCAGGCATCAACCGTAGTCCATAGTCAAAAAGTTCGATCATAGAAAGAATATAGGTCCTAGTCAAAAAAAAAAGAAACTTAAAAAAAAGAAGAGGAAATAGAAAACCCAGTCAATACATTAAGCAAGATTCTAGCTCAGGCACACCAAATGATGAACAACAGTAAGGGCATAAATGCATTTGATAGAGATTGGTCAAAGGGAAATTAATAAAAAGTGCTTCTCATGGATTCCAGCTACGAAGAAGGGTTTCTTTCCCTTTGGTTGATCAACTCTAAAGACAAGATCAGAAGAAACCTCCCTTACCAGTTATATTGGCTGGCTCCCGGCAGGCTGGGGTCACGGCTTAATATATCTGTTGGGCAATTTTTATCGGGGTACCAATACGACCGGAATTTTGGATATTTTGGAATATTTTGGTCCAAAATAATTTGAAATTTGAACAAAATTTGATCAAATTTGAATAAATTTTGCTAAATTCACAAAAATTGAAAGAATCAAAAAAATTCGGACAAAATAGTTTCCTATTGGAGATTATTTGCACCAAAATTTAGTAAGTTGTATAAATAGGAGTGAAGAATCGATCGACTTATGAAAAGAGATTAATTGATGTAGGAAAAGAAATGATAAGATGGATTAAGTATAAATTTGATTTAGAAAAAAGACGAAAAGTTATTCAGATGAAACCGAGTCTGAAAATAAGCTATGAAAATCACGGTATGATACTTTATCTATATAGAATATATTTTATAAGATAGTTAAGTTTAATTAATTTTATTAACTTCTTATTTTATATTTAAAAAATAACGTCTAGAGATTGTTTGTAACCGCGTCGAACTCTTATAACTTCAACATATAAATATAGATCACCTGAGATCTTGTAAATTATCTTTCAATCAATACAATTTCGGTGTATCATTACCCTAGTTCATCTAGATTTTTACCGATGGGTTTTAGCTCTCGACGTGAGACTGTATCGGTTAAGTCCAATCTCTAACGAAAGGGTAAGTTCCGCTACTATTTTGATGTATCTGTTCTACCTAAGGCTATATCGATTATATCCGATCTCTTAGTCCAATTGGGTATATCATATCACGTTCACATGATTCTATTAATTTATCATGCTTCCTCTACTGCCATCAGTCTCGTATTGTATCGATTAAGTCCGACCTACTAGATCGCTGATATTAGATTAAACCATAGATTGATAGGTCTTTATATAAATATTTCATCGAAACAACCAGCCGATGAGTTATCCATACATTGAATCTCACGCCTAGTGTATTGGCTACTCAGCCGATATACATATATTTTCAGTAATTTTCTCTCATCAGCTCAGCTAACTGATGGATTTGGCTGTTCCTTCTATCCACACGTCCGATCTAGCGTATGTTGTCTCGTTGTTGTTAGTTTTCTCCTTATACTATATCGGTTCGATCCGATCTATTAAGACTAGTCGCTAAGTCTCGTATCTTCATAAGATTGGGTCTTATTAGTTACTATTTATCGTATATTTTATTAAGAGCACGCTTTGCAGCCGATAAATTATTTATCTTATTCCTTGCTATATGCATATGTTTTCATTAGCTTTTCAGCCAATAAACGAGCGCTACAGCCTCTATCAACAACCAGCCGATAGAATGAGTACATATACATGCTTATTAAGTACTTTATTTCAAAACGTCATTGGTTCTATAGCTGATATGTCTTTTATTCCCTTCGTTGCTATTTGTCTATATCTTTATCGGCTTTCTAGTCAATAGATGATTACTTTAGCCCCTATCAATAATCAGTCGATAGTAGAAGTGTATTAGATGTAGCCAATAGCTATCTCAATCTTATCGACGACCAGCCGATAACAGGAGTTCGTATTGGCCCATCGATCGTCTGACTCATCAGTTTATCTCCTTGTTAATTAAAGGGTTAAATTGACTGACACGTCTGTAACTAGCAACCCTGACAAAAGGACCTCAAAGCCAAAGTAACTGCATTAGAGTGAAGTAGATTTGTCAGGTCTCGACATATCCGCACATAATGTTCCATCGGATCTCCATCGGCGAATACTGAAGACCAATTTCGTTCTGGAATTTTAAACCCTAGGTGGGGTTCCTTCATGCAAGTCACTCGACATTACGGCTTCACCAGCACACTCTGTCCATATAACTTTTAATTCATTTCTTAGTCACACACATCAATCCACTGAGATTACATTTAGATAACTGAAAAGAGTATAATGTACTATGTCCACGTACATCCAGTATAATGAGCAAATAAATGAATTTCCAATGATGGACATCATCCTTAGAGATGGTAAATGAAGATGATTCTGAAGATAGCAAGGACATGTGCAGATGATTGAAAAATACAAGCCATCGAAATCAAAATTAGAAACAGAGTAGTCATGCAGCATGGCACGGCGTGGCTGACCTTTCATTGGATCGTTTAGTGAGTGACAGACAGACAGACAGATGTTAACCAAGCAAGAATTGGACACATTTGCAGATAATGGAAGATGAAAATAAAGACATGGTGATGAGGATGACTAAGCCAAATTGGACCAAGTAAAACATGCGAATTGGACTAAAATATTTGAAAACCAAAGCTTACCACATCATTCTTACCGCACTGTTCAATTGATCAACTGTAAAAAGGTGTGTGTGTGTGTGTGTGTGTATATATATATATCAAATTATGTGATAATCAAGTCCCTCAAGGTAGCAGGTAACCAAATGCATTGTGTCTGGTGGGAAATCAAGGTCTTGTTAGTAAGTTACATGAAGTACGGACAATCTAATCGTATCTTAGCATGTATTAACGGTGGCTTTCATCCTAATCCTAAAAGGCAAACTTGCTTCAGTGATTCTTATTTTCAGTCATCTAAACAATGTGGTTTCTTAATCTATTTATGGCATAGCATGGTGATGATGAAGTCAAAGTGTTACAGTATTCAGTAGCAGAATGTGAGGTCTGAACATTCGTTATGACTATTTCTAGACATTGTTGTGGCTAGCATTCCACCGATTTGTAGTAGGGCAGAGGCTAGAAAGAGATATATTACCAACCTAAAGACAGTTTCCTAACCAGCCAATATCTTTAAAGCTAGGTCTTTGTTGAAGTGTGATCTCATTAAGTAAAAGAATTGATCTACATACAAGTTTTCAGGATCTCCCATGGTGCCAATGAAGTTTAAATAAGCACAGCAACTTCACAACATAGTGCTACCTCACCAAAAAAAAAAAAGCTTGCTACATGCGTCATGCCTGCATATGATTTGAAGCTCAGTGGACTAAAGGTCAGACCACAGTTTCATGACCACCCAACCAAATTTAAAACAGCGCTGGTACAATGGAGGTCAATCAAAATCATGCATACCAATCCGAGCAGCAAATATAACCTACAAAATATAGTCATATAAAACAAATATGTAGATGACCCTACAGGACAAGTGTTCAAAACTTTGAACAAGAAGAAAGTCCTTGAATCGGCATTTGCAGCCAAGTATTTTGAGACAAACAGCAGCTTATGCTTGGGCATTATCATCTTAGGTTTCTTCAAGACGCTCTGGGGCCCCCATCACTTTCAGGGTACAATGGGGCCCCTTGAAAAGCTTTCACTATCTTTCCTAACCAAATTACCATCATTTAGTTTAGACACATTTGTGTAGCTTGATTTGACTTTTGAGATCTAACCAACTTCTGTAAGCACTGATAGAAAAATCAACATGATTCAGCTTAACAGCTTATTTTCACTACTTAATTTCCTAATTAATCAGGTAATTAGAGGTCAAAAGCTCAATCATATCCATCGAAAAGTCACTCTTCACATTCACCAGCTGAAATTCCAAGTTGTTTTATCAGGCTAATGGCATTCACCAAAATAGGTAATTCCTTTATCTGGAATATTTTCAGAGAAAAAATTCTTCTATCCGCAGCTATCCCATTTATATCTGATCTAACAACATGGCAAGGCACAGTGTGGTGTTCTCCACTGCTTGCCTAGAGGCAAATCATTAAGCTTGAAAAATAGCAATATATAGTAATTTCATCATAAAGTGGTAAAACATCTGCTTCTCTGTTGTTTTTTCATGTCCAAGAGTAACAACGCCGACAAATTGATTGAAAAAAAATTCAAGGTTCAGATGGCTCATTTTAGCACTTACATCAGGAAAAAAACATCAGTTTAGGGAGAAAAAAAGGTGCAAAATAAAAATAGCAAACTAACAACATCAAGCACAAGCTTAGGCTTAGCGACTTGGTGTGGTATGTGTTTGTAAGTAATGAAAAAAAGAACATGTGCAAGGTTTAACGAAAAATGCTCTTCAAGGATCAACATATACATGCAACCAGTCAATGAAACTATTAGGCTGTAGGCATGATCATGCAGTAGGTATTGACAAATTTTGATCAGCAATTCTTGTCTCAGTATCATCAATTTTCAAAAAATGAATCTTCAATCATCAGTAAGTTTCTCATGGATGTACAAGTTAACCATACCTGAATAGATAAGGCCTTTGTGTTACTGGAAGGATAATAAGGCATTTTGGTACAGAAATTATGTTCCTAAACTCTACCAGTAGTCACCACAAGAGCAGACCCCATCCTCAAAGTGGTGGAAACGATTTAGATCTCTGAGTATGATTCGCCTGTTAAAGACCATAGAGACAAGCTTTGCCATCGAATGGCAATCTGGACATACACGAAGATTCTTAACAATACGCAGGGTAGTTCCTGGTGACGTATTTAGAAGCCCAAAAGAAATTGCCAGCTTCTCACTATGGTATCTTAGGCTTGTTGCTTTCTCCTCCTCACCCATTTCAACATGAAACACATGTGAAGTATTAGGGGCATAACCAACAAGTTTTAGCTGCTCAATAACTTCATCAACCATTCTGCGTGCCTCCTGTGATTGTGGGTGCCTTCCATCTCCTGCGAAGAACTCATGAACCATGTTATCTATCTCAATAGAGCTACACCCTGGCACCTTTACCACCCCCTTTTCACTCATCAGCTTCCTTACCATGTTCATCTCTTCCCATCTCCCAGTATTAGCACACAAATTTGAGAATATTACATAGTCACCACCATGAGAATCATCCAGCTCCAGAATCCTCTCAAAGACACGTTTTCCCATATCGACATCTCCATGACCCCCACAAGCAGAAAGCAGAGTCCTCCATAAGATGGCAGTTGGTTTTATTGGCAGTTCATCAATGAACTTGTAAGCCCTTTCAAGCTGACCTGATCGAGATAGCAAATCAGTCACACAACCATAGTGCTTGATCCCTGGAACAATGCCATATTCCCTCATGCTGTCAAAATATTGGAGTCCTTCGCTCACCATACCAGAGTGGCTGCAGGCATAGAGCACCCCTAGGAATGTAACATCATCAGGTTTTATCCCTTGTTTCTTCATCTCTTCGAACATCGAAATGGCCTCTCTGCCATAGCCATGGTTGGCATATGCCACGATCATCACAGACCAAGCTTGTTTATCTCTTGATTCCATCTCCTGGAAAACACCAATGGCATCCTCCAAGCTCCCACACTTCGCATACATGTCAATCAGTGCAGTGTTGACCTTCACAAGTGAATCAAGCCTCATCTTCCTGATATACTCATGGATCCACCTCCCTAGTTCCAATGCTCCGAGCAATGCACACGCTGAGAGCACACTAATCAATGTCACGGACGTTGGCTTGAGCCCCTTCGCCTGCATCTCCCGGAACAGCACCAGTGCCTCCCCAGGCCGGCTGCTCCTAACGGCCGTGGTGATCATGGCATTGTACGAGACGACGCACTCCCCCTCCATCCTGTCGAACATCACACGCGCGGCGCGCACGTCCCCGCACTCGGCGTACATGTTGATCAGCGTGGGCACCACGTACTCGTGCTCCGCGGCGCCGGCCTTGACCGCCACGCCGTGCGCCTGCCGCCCCTCCTCCCCGGCCCGCGCGGCCGCGCACGCCTTGAGCAGCGACACGAACGTGTACGTGTCCGGGGCGACGCCCTCCTCCATCATCCGGACGAACACCCGTGCTGCCTCCTCCGCGCCGGCCCCGCCCCCGCCCCCGCCCCCGCGCGCGTACCCGCGCAGCAGTGTGTTGTACCAGACGACGTCTCCCGGGTGGGGGATTCTGTCGAACACCTGGCGGGCGTAGGCGAGGTGTGCGGGGGCGGCGGCCCCCTGCTCCGTGCAGAGCGTGAGAAGTCTGGTGACGAAGGCCGGGTGCGCCTGGAGGCCGGCCTTGACGGCGACGGCGTGGAGCTGCGCGAGCGCCCGGAGGCTCGCGCAGTGCGGGAGGTAGGAGAGGAGCGGGTTGTGATGGTGGTGGGGTGATGGGTTCTTAGATTTGGCGGGAAGGAGAGGGGAAGGCGTGGCGGTTAGAGGCGAGGACGACATGGCCATTATTGCGTGAGGACGAAAGAGGTCAGTGGGAAACTGGGAGTGGGGATGGGATCAGTTCGGCTTCCAGAGAGAGGATAACCAGTGATGATTGTGCTAGGAGTTATGCGTTTTGGTACTTGCATTTGTTCACAAATACACATGGGTCCAAAAAAAACTTTTTTTTAAAGATAATGGATAGAAATCCGGTCTCTCTATCTATAACGGGATATATATCGCCAAAAATTACACGAGTGCATACACACCAAATATTATAACCGAGATAAAAAGCAAACAATCAAAAAGAAAAAAACTAGAAGACTAAGCTTTAAGCTTTTCACAACTCTGCAAACTTCATGGCAATATGAAGCTAGCCCGCCATTCCACTGCATTGCCGTTCTAACCACCCCTAAAGCTCTTGTGTTTTGCCATGAGTGGAGGAAGGGGACATAATTAGTCCACCCAACTGCCTTATTGTCTGTCATCAAGCATCGGTCTTACACCACCCGTGAAAGAATCTTGATGTTGTATGTAAGGGGATAAATAGTCGTTTTCTAAAATTTCTTTGTAGTGAATTAGTACTACCTAGAACTTCTGTCTCAAGGTCCAGAACTTCAAGTTAAGATAGACAACAACTAACCACGAGAACAATCTATCCACAAACACAAATTCTACTTAAATTAAAAGATGACAAGCAATGCATATGAGCAATATATAAGATCACCAACTAGATTAACCAAGCATAGAAATAAATCACACAATATTAAGCATAATAATGGTAAAAACACAAGAGAGAGACGGAATTAAGTGATTTGTTTCTCGAAGTTTGAATTCTCCACAAAAAATCATCTGTCTCCATTGAGGAAGCTTCCAAGAAAGCTAAGTCTCTTTTAACCACTTTACTTTCTTCACTATCTTTCTTCTTCCCTTGCGAAGATGAAGCTAGACCTTCACAAACTTCTTATGACACATCACAAGCTTGAATGCTCACTGGTGACTCTTAGCCATCTAAGAAACCTTGATCTTTAAGAATAATAAGCACAATTGACAATTTACTTGCTATGAACTTAAGTGCTTAAAGAATAGAGTGAAGCTTACTAGCTCTTAATATTGCAACCTCTTGATCCAACCATTTTCTTTTCTCAAATCACTTTCATAAAGAGCTACCATTAAGATGAGATTTGAGAGGGGTTATATGGCTTTAGATAGCTCTACTTTTACCCACGACCAACAGCAAAAGGATGGAGGGGGTAGAGGGGTTTAAATACCTAAGCCCCAAAAACTAGCCATTAGGCACAATCTGCTCAAGCTAGAAACCTCCATGCCTGAGTCTAGGAACCTCTAGGGTGCCTAAAAACTAGCCGGTAGGCTTAAATTTGCATGAGTCAAGAACCTCCGAGCCTGAGGCCAAGAGCCTTTAGGACCAAGAACCTCTGGTCAGCCTGTGTTTGCGGTTGAGTGAAGTATCCTAAAGTCTTTAGGCCTAAAGCCAGGAACCTCTAGGCTCAACAACAAGGTAGGCCAAAGGGCCTTCCGAGAGACTTTAGGTTCACCTTCCGGTTAGCCAAACACCTTTCTCGGAGATTCTAACCTATTGACCCAAAACCCTCTAGTTGAGAAACAAAGCCACAAAAAAAATATCATAATTCTTTACTCCAGAATCCATTTTCAATAAACTTTGGCTTTGTAGAAAACTATTAAAAAGAGATACCTAACCCGACTAAGAACAAGCTTTAAAACCACTCATAGGTTAGGCTAAAACTTAGGTTTCTCTTATGGTAGCACTTGTATAGGTCACTTTAAGCACTAAGATATATACAAACATATCAACATTATATTTGTCTTAATAGTAGGTATTCCTATACTCAAATACAAATAGAAAAAATATATCAATAGGAATACCTTCACGCCCTCTTATTTCTTCACTTTAAGGGTTGCCAACGTCAAAGTTATTTCACCATCGGAACTAATTTTCTATAACTCAATAAACACATTAGTAACAAATCAATTATATATTTGCCTTGATCAATGCCCTTCTTGGTCATCAATAAATCACATCTTCTTAATCTTTAGCATTTTATCTTCCATTATTCCAATGATTGATGCAAATAATCTATAGCTTCAAATGGTCTTGTACGGTACACCACGATAAAGTCTTCACTCATCCTTCATCAATGGATTTGGTTCGTCGGCGCCAAACCTCTTACTTGTCCTTCACTATTGCATGGTCTATTGTAATCGAGCTTCGCTTGGGCCTCATCGTCTTGCCATAGGTAGCCACTTCATACTCTGTATTTTTAATTTCTTCTCTTTGATTCTTATTAATTGATAGAGTTTATCTTCTAACTTCTCACATTATCTTTATTTTTATCAACTTCAACCATGGTGTCTATATCCTTCAGCATGTCCATTAATTCATGATGGAGTCTCACTGAGCATCTCATCGATTCCTAATATGTGAGATACCATCTCTCTTTGTTAGAACATAATATTATCATTGATCCTCAACATATAAGGCATCAATATTTTTGCTTGATGCTAGAATATAACATATTACTCAAACTCATAGCAATAGATAGTTTCAAAATATATTATCATTAATCACCAAAATTTTTTATAACACAAGGCTAGGGAACCAAATCTTTTAGCCTGGACAACCTACGCCTCCGTGGCATGAATGAGTACGTCGATGTCATGCTGTCGTTGTTGTAGAGCACTACCTCTATCGAGCTGCCATAGCTTATCTCGCCAAAAGTTATCGCTATTACACTGTCATCGTCACAAAGCACAACACCAATCTCTCCCACAGCACAAACCAGCCCGTTGTCTCCCCATTGTCGTTGCTGCAAATGCTCACTTCCGCCAAACCATTGAAGCTTATCTCACCGGAGAACTATCGTCGCCACGTCATCGTCGCCGCAAACTACGACCTTCATTGAGCTGCTATAGCTTATCTCACTAGAGAGCCACCACCACCACGCCATCTCTACCACTAACCTCCACCAACCCCCCTTGAACCATTATTGTGTCTAGCGTCGCTCCTAGCATGTCGCCAAGTCAACCAACCAGCATCGCCACCACCAAGACAGTCATTTGACATCTATCATTACCACTACTATCATTGCAAGAGCCACCTAGGCCCTTAGCACTATCGCTATTAATCTTTTCCCTTCTAAGGACGCTCCCTGACGCCACCGCCCGTGGCCTACCTCCAACAACGCGTTGACCGACCAGATCTCGTCTAACTAACCAGCCTCCGCCACTACTGCCTCCTCCCATCATTGTCACCTCTATTGCACCTCCCACCTCCAAGGCCTATGCTGTTGCCTACCTGTCACCTCTCTCTCCACTGCGCTTCACCGTCCCACCAACTAGGACTGACGCCACCACCTGCGTCGGATCCAACGCCACCACCTGCCTCAGAGCCAACGGTGTAGCAATTTTTTTGAGGCAATTTCATGTTTCTCGTTGATAAAAGGGCAAATATGTGCTACTTCGTATGACATGCAACACAGTTGGGTGTGTTTTAATTAAAAGATTGGACATATTGCAGAAGAGAAAAAAATGTTCATGTGAGTAAATTAAATTTATAAAGCTAACAAATAACATAGAGAAAGGTACCTAAGCAATGATGGTATTCAAAGTTTTTGAGATATCGTAATTCTGGAAGCATGACACGGATAATACATGCATCCATTGGCTGTTTAGAACACGCCTATTTTATTTCCATCTCCAAAGCTCTCTTATGAGTTCATAAATTTATTTTCTTCTATTTTGTGAGGAGTTCATATTTTATTTTCGTATCCATATTTACATGTTCGGTGTTCCTCACTTCCTCTAAGAAAATCTAGTGTCTCAAAGAATATCTCCAAAATGTAGTGCAGTCGTGTGATCAGCAAAAGTGAATGTACTTTTTTATTCTAAGAAAACGGAAGTCAACTTACCTAGAAAAGGATGAAGGTCTACTTTGTCAAAATATATTAATGGTACCATAAATTGCAAGAATACAAATTAGTCTTGTATGTGTTTCGTAGATTACTCAAGTGATGTATAAAACTTGATTGGGAGTTGCATATCAACCAACGTGGGATGATTACACTAACCTAGATGCCAACTTAGCTGGCTGAGGGCTGATATATAGGCAACATATAATTTGAAGATGCTACATATTGTAATAAATGCATTACATTTTACTGATTTTAGGCCTTGCCTTATTGTACCTGTCAATTTGGCATGTGCACGAGCACATCGAATTGATGCAGTGCATGCACATGGATTACACGTTACCTGCGTATCAAGCTACTCTATATCCATATCGGTGTAAACATGGTGTATGCGTTCAGCTTAACGTGTAGCATATAATAAGCGCAGGGGCAGAGACAGGGGAGCCCCATGTTTTCAATTTTTACATTAAAGTTATTGTAGCTTTAGTAAATTTTAAAAAACTAACACTATTGGCCCTCTGTAACAAAGTTTCTTAAGGTTTTTGGCTCCGCTGCTGAATAAGTATGACTCATTTAGAGCTTGTTCGGTTAACACCTTTCACCTAATCCACATAGAGAAGGGATTTCAAACTATGTGAAATAGATTAACCAAAAAAACCCTTAATAATCTTAAGTTTAAAATGTAACTAACTAATTTACATCCACGTCACTTATATCGTTTTCAGCATATATTATTTTCTCATCAAAATGTATCATGATCATACAACAATTAGATATTCGCAGGTTGAACAAAACTAGATGATACAAGTTGCAAGGTGATCCACGAGGTATAATATCAATTTCCAAGTACAAAAAAAAGTGCAATGGATGCATCATGCATCCATCCAAGCCAATTTCTCCTCTCGCGTCAACGTTGATGCGTACTCCAACTTCATAGTCATCGTCAGCATCGGGCAATTAACATCTCAGTCTCACAGTTCCATGAACCCGACAAAGCATGGATGGCAACCGTGAGTGATCATAGATGACGAGATGGCTGCAGCTGAACACAATTGTAGCTTATCCATCACTGGATCAATAATTATCCATTCCTAATCCAGATCTACCGAAAGATATATTAGATCAACCTTTAACTAACCTGTTATTACTGCGTACCAAAACCTTCGATTCAGTTAAAAAATGAAGTTTCTGAAGGATGAAACAGATCCACAGGTAAATTTGATGGGGACATCAGTGTGATTACAACGTGTAGTACATTGCTGTGAGCAATTATCCACTGGTTGTTCGACATCTTATCCACAGGGTTATCTCATCCGCGTCGTTTGCTTTGCTGTTATGGCGCGGGTTGGTTGCAGTCGATCCACCTGTGGCTCGCTGCTTGCGAGGAGGCGGCCAGGCGAAAGCTGCCGTCTTTTATCGGTTGGACTCATCCTCCCCTCGCTTCCTTTTCGGCTTCTTGGAGAGAGAGGAGAGAGGAGAGAGAGACCCACCTCACCTTCTTCTTCTGTCCTCTTCCTCCCCCTGCCCCCGGTAAAGCTAGCTTTTCCAGTGCAAGATTCATGCTGCTGCTGCTGCTGCTGTTCTTGCTGTTTCGCGTTCTTGTGCAGAGATTTGCCCGGATTCCTGGGTTGGGTTTCGGTTTCAGTTTCACGTGGGGTTCTTGCGTGCAGTTCTTGATCTGGTTGGTCTTCGTGTCGAGGCAGATTGCTTGCTGCTCCTGGACGGCAACGCTGCAACTTGTTCTAGGCGCAGCTCGCGAGTCGGGGTTTGATTTGATGTGGTGTGATCTTGGCTCCGATTCGGCCGCCGCTCCCGGTGCAGAAATCCCCCACTTTGATGAGGCTCTCCCACTGTGAGAGCTACTGCGGCCCTCCCCTGTGCTACATCCCCTGCCTCCCCAAATCCAAAGATGCAGCCGGCGACGCTGCCCACAAATCCAAAGATGCAATCGGCGAAGCTGTCCCGGCGGCGCCGGCCGCCGCCGCGGAGGACAAGCCGCCTCCGATTCAGAAGATTGAGGATGCGGTAGCGGAGAAGGACGATGACGACAGCAAGGAGGTCGACGACGAGGACGATGTGAAAACGGCGGTGGCGGCGCCGGCTCCGCTGAAGAGTAACCTGAAGAAGGCCGACTGCACCGACAGCAAGTGTGCCGAGAAAGTCAATGTGAAGTGGCTGGATTTGCTGGGGAAGGATCTCACCAAGGTCAAGGAATTTGAGCCAAGGTACATCTCATCTCTCTCTGCAGTTCAATGAACTTGTTGAAAGTTGAAATTTTGGTTGGAATCTTGCATAACTGTATTAGTGCAGTCAACAATTTTTGGTGAATTATTGCTTTCTGATGTGTATGCCTATGGATTTAGCTCAACTAGGCGAATGGTTTGCATGCTAATTATCAGCTAGACATTATCATCCTGGGTATTGAGTTGATCAATTGTGCGCGTTGAGTGTTGACATAAGTGAAACCACCCTCCAGGCAGTGCCAGATATGTCCTCCATTTGTTTAGTCCCTTGAATGATGGCTGACATTATTTGGTTCCTCAATCTTACAAGATATCTTGATAGAAGTGGTCAAGCCGCCAGTCTCATGCAACTTGGCATAGTTACTTGGTCAATGCTTATTTCAGATACTCTGGCTATACAAGTTGGAAAATGCATTATTGCCCTCATTCTCATTTGTGTGTGCATGGTCTTTGTGTAGAGCAAATGTGTGATTATTGCTTAGATCAGTTATATACATAAACACAAAACTTCATGTGGTAGGAGAATTAGTGTTTTGTGTAAATTGTGGCATGTTGTTTGTTGTGTTTTGCATCGATAATATTCTATCAATGCCATATTTTGAGGAAGTGGTTTGGGTTCATGTTTTATTGTTTTCAACCTGAGCAGTAATCTATAGTTGGGTATCCCCTAAGTTTATCTGCAGATCCCAGTCAGTCAATATGGTATCTAGAGCTACAATATTTCACTCCCATTTTAGTATTGAAAACATTTTGAGATAATTCATAGCCTCATTGGTCTTTGCAGAAAATCATGTGTACCCTTGTCATAGACTGATAGCTAGTTATCACTTGCAGAATATAGCCTTGTCATAGACTTCTAGTCAGTAGTCACCATATACGTGGAGACAAACAGAATAAGGGCATACCAATCAAACACTGAAATTACTGCTCATCACTGCTTTCTAATAAGAAAATTCCTGACCACAACACTATTTGGCTGTCACCTCTTGTAGGCGATATCTTTGTCGTGGTATCAAAGATTTGCTTTGTTCCTAGTTACAACTTTTACCTGAACCAAGCAATAAATCAACAACCGAAACATCATTTCATTCTTTATCCTGATAGGGATCTCAATGTGGCATGAGAACATAAACTCTTCAACGACTTTTCTACCTTCTAGAAAATGCTTCGTCACATGGCATTTTCACATTTAGCACGGGTTGTTTTCCTCCTTTTTTTTGTTGTTAAACTTACATTGTGCTCTCTTTTCATACAGTGAATCTGGAGATTCCATGGATGAAGATGATATCACAGAATGTGTTTGCGCTATCCAATGATCCAGAAGGTTTTCCCCAACATTGGTGTAAATTCTGAAATGGGAGTTTTGCACGAAATCATCGATCTTTCTTTCCTCTCACTGGAGGGCCAGGTTGTTTTGTTGGCCCCTTCCATGAGCTCCACTGAAGCTGCCCAGCATCCAGTGCCTGTGCCAGTTCCATCGGTACATGCTGCCATAGATGCCTAGCTGCAGATGTTTCTGCGCTCTGTTGATCAGATATGTGTTTGGGTTGGTATAGTATTGGTTGCTGAGGAGTGATGCATTTTTCACACTACCTGGTGTTGTAGCCAAGATTATTGCTTCTGTAAAGTTTACATATAAAGTAATTGAGAGTGGAAACAGATCCTGTCATCCTGTGTTCACTTTGACAAAATGCATATGTAAAGCTTATTGATTTGAAGCTGTCAACTGAAAAGAAGACTGGTTGGTGTTAGTATCATGCATGTTGAGTGCTGACAAAGCATCTGGAATATCATTTTATTCATCTACTTCCCATCATGGTATCCAAGCAAATAACAGGTCCACTCTCAGTGACCTGAATAACCTCCCCATTTGAAATATTTTTCCACTCTATTCCCATTTGAAATATTTTTCCACTCTATTGCCATTTGAAATATTTTTCCACTCTATTCGAAGCTAAGCATGATGCAGGTATCCGTTTTTTTTATGAAAAAGTGTAGAAATCAGATTTAATCGCTTCTGCTATGTGTGGAATGAAATGACATGAATACAACCATTTATAGTACGATATAACCTGTATTGTTCAGCGAAGAGGTTTCTTCCGTTTGTTCATACTATCTCGGTAGCCAACGCCCTCGCCGATCGACTGTCCCCCACGCCGGCGGCGACGGCGATCGAAGCCGGCAACAAACGCACAACACGACCACATGAAAAAAAGAGATCCGATCCGGCGGAGGCTACCTCAATTTCCCGTGGGAGGAGCTCAGCGCGTGAGCGAGCCGGAGCTCGATCTGCTGGCCATGGCACCGCGGGCGCGGGGACGGAGTAGAGGACGGGGAGGACTCTCAGCACAAATATAAATTTTTTATTTATATATTGTTTTATTAAAATACTTATAAAAATATATTTTTTTAAAAAAATTTACACATCTATACTACAGCTTCTTTTGAGAGGGTCGAATGTGAAATCCGATATAACGAACGCTTGTAGCATACATTAACGATGAAATAGCGGAAGTTTGTAAATTTGTAGTTGGTCTTCTACCATCCTAGCCAAGGGGGTTTTTTTCTCACGATAAGAAGCCGCCTGTAAAATGCCGCACAATACACATGAGGGAGGAGACTTTTTTCTCTCTCTCAGAGGTCATTACAAAATTACCAGATATGTCCGTAGGAGTGGAGGGGATATGTAAATTTTGTAGGCAGCCCCCTTAATGTGAGTGTCTTTTTCTATCGTACAAATGTTGAAAAAAAGAAAAAAGTGATTTAAAATAAATCTATTTTTATTTAGATATTTAATTGTAAAGAAAATTTGAGAATACGTATAAAACATAATTGAGATGCTTAAATTATGTAATAAACTTAGCATTAATACTAGAAAATCATTATACCATAAATAGAGAGTGGGACGATTCATACATTCGTACGTAAATATTATTTAGATAATAGTGATAAAAACATTACACAGTTAGTGAAAGCTTTACATGTTAGAGACATAATATATACATAATATAAATAATACAATGGATAATATGATACATACGCTTATTTTAAATTTGTAGATATCATTATCTACCGTCTACTTGTAGTCACCCGTTATTAGAGAAGTCGACTCTTTGCTTAAACTCTACTTTAGCCGGTATGTATTGCTCCACTGTTATGGACTAAATGATCCATGTAGAGTTATACGTTGATTTTTTTATGTTTATCCATTGTTTGAACTCATACCTTCTTAATAGTTTTTATGGAGAAAAAGTACATATATAGCTATTATAGTCATGGTGATAATAAAATTGAATCAAATTAGAGAGATGTAAAGCAAACTTACAACGAAATTATCGTCAAGAAAGTTTGGACAAATAAAGTACATTCACCAAAAGTATTGTTACTTATTGATCTCACCACCTGGCAGTAATCATCGCAAGCGTACTTAAGACATTCGCGTCATGGAGATAGTACAATATGTTACATCCTTCAGTATAACCATTTGGCTTGCCAATATCGTTCGTACTCCTTATTTCTCATCATGTACTATTCATTTGATTCTGAGAGCAAAAACCAACAGCCCTTGGAGAACTAACGGTTAGGCTTAAATACTGGATTTTCTATATTAACCCATTGAATAAAACTATACATTCTTCTATAGATCTGACAAATAAAGTATTAGTTTAAAAAATATTGTTGTAAGGAACAATTAAAAAAACATGTGCATATAATCTATATCTCATTTGAATAGTTTAGTCATTGGAAGAATCTCTCCCACTAGTGTTGGGGTCCTGAGATGTCAGCTTGTATCGATCACTATATATACAGAACGAATGATCACACCAAAATGAAATTAAGCCAAAGGATCCCATCTCTAGTTAGATCCTCTGTAAAAACTCATTTAGCAACCATTGTTCTTTGATTCTATAGTAGATAGGACAAACGGGTGGTGTAGGATTTACAAGGGTATCAGCAGCCAAAAAACTTAAGCTCCATAATGCATACAAAGGTATTATATAGTGTAGGTTGTGTTATGTGTGAAAGACATGAATGAAAGCGTTGACAATGATGTGACATTCACACGTGGAAAGTATCGTGTCTGTAAAAATACTTTGAAGGTAACATCACATTAACGCGCTGAAAGTTAACCATCGGGTTGTGCTGAAAGCGACGTGACAATGACATGTCAAAAGTTGGTTGTTGGTTACGTTGAAAACGACATGGCAGTCACACACTAAAAGTTAGCTAGCATCACTGAGCATTGATTATGATTTAGCAGTTATGCACGCAGTAAGGAGTGAAGGCATCGAAAGTTGATTGTTGTATGCTATCGGCAATCATGCATACACAATAAAAGTGTGAAAGCAACGTGGTTTTAACGTATAGTAAGTGATGTAGATACGCACAACCAAAACAGTAAATATAAAGTAGTATAAACAATATACAAATGTCACAATATACTATTGGCCTAGGGCCTATCCTTTACCCATCTTTATCCTCCTGCAACAAAAACACTAAAGCGAGGATCCACAGGCAGTAGGTGTCGTGAAGGGCATGAAGGGAGGATAGTCAGCATGACATTCTTGACAGTTGAGAGGTATAAGTAGTGTGACCGATCGAGGCCATGGTCTAGTAGCTTTGATGTCTAGTACACCATACCTATATTGAAAAAAGTTAACACAATTATCAAAAATAAAAACATAATTTATAGTTTATATGACTGACAATAAATTTTTGTCAGACAAAATAAACAACAGTTAACATTACTGAAAGGCCGAAAGTAAATAGCATTATGATACATATAGTTCATACAATATAGAAGAAAATGTTTATGACTCTAAATTACAATAATTTAAGTTACACATCTATTCTAAAAATAATATACTTACATGACTAAACCACCAGGTACATGAGAACGCATAGGCTCAATTGGTTTTAAAGTAGTGCCTTTCCCTATAGAACGTCTTCTATTAGACCCTGCTCCTAATAAAGCAGTTTTCACTTCACTTAGAACCTCCGCATCTTTTAGATACTTCTTATAAGTATACACTATCCTTGTCGCACTTGCTAGAACGTTTAAACATTCTACTTACTTTTGACTCATCTATGTTGTTACAAATCCATCTAGTCTTATGGTGATCAGCCTTATCCATCATTTTCGTTGGGTCCGAAATATAAAAAACCTGAGATTATTGAGCTGTGAAAGACCCCATAATATTAAAGCCAAATACTTCACCACTCTAGGTATGCAAAATAACTTCCTTTCTAAATAAGGCGACACAAAATGACGATAAAGTATTTCACACTCTGAGCTTACAGCAATAACATGAGAATATGGCTTATGGTATAGTCTTGGTTTTTGGCATGAGCATGAGAAGATCTTGTCGTCCTTTAGGATACACTCATACACAACTCTCTTACAATACATTTCATGCTTGACAAGCTTAGCCTTGTCAGGACACAATATTTCGAATACGTGTTGCTATGTATCTTGAGGTATAGCTCTATGTTGTTGGGTCTTTTATGTTTTTTATTCAAGTAATTTATCATCACTGTGCCAAAGAAAATATCATTGTTTAATATAAAGGGGCTAGTTGTTTTGTACCAATCTCTAAAATATTTGCATATGCCATACATGATGAACTTAATAATGACAACAAGCGATAGCTCTCTTATACCACGCATCACTCAGTTGTAAATCTCAGCCAAATTGATAGTCATTATGATAAACCTAGCGTCACCATTGTCATACAATAAGTCGCATTTCTTCTTTTTCTCATTTTCAATCCAGTGCGAAAATTTTCTAACTTGAGATGCCAACCTCTTTCTTATAGTATGATCATCACTAAAAAGTGATCCTAGAGCTTAGGAGTCTCATCACTTATAGATGTTGGCCTTCTTGATTGCTCATATGTTTGTTTTGTTGTTAACTTGTCCAACTTCTCCAAAGCTCAGTGAATTTTTTTTGTTGATTCTAGGCATATAACTTCTTAAAAAGATCCATAAGTTGTTTGTTCTTAAACTGCTTGTAGACATTAGCACATATCTAACATATGCACCATTTGATGTGAACATCTGACCACTCTTGTGCATACCCTTTCTCTATGTTACCATCCTCAAATACTCAATAGCCCTCAGAAGGCCGACGTGACGATTATGTATAAGGCATACACCTAGCCTCATATGCACAACTATGTCCTTTACTCGCTTCGGAAACCAATATTAACTTTTGGTGTTCTTGTTCTCAACAAAAGCAAAAGCCATAGGTAACACCTAATTGTTCCCATCAACTCCAATTGCTATTAATATCCACCTTCTGTACTTTCCAGTCAGGAATGTCTTATCGATGCAGAGTATGAGACAACAATGCATATTGCATTAATGCACATACTTAATATGAAGAAATCCCGTGTGTTAAGAATGATAAAGTGATAAGAGTGATTTAAGGTCATAGTAGCTCCGTGGATTCTGAAGAATGCAAGTTAGAAGATGAGATAAATTATCATATGAAGCTTTGAATGCGTCAAACCTCATCTCCACAATCTTCTATTTCATCCTCCATGCCTTCGTATGGCCGATTGTGTACTTAAATTTATCATCAATGTGCCTTATAATTGACCTTGATTTGTACCCAAGTTGTGTACAACATCGAAGTATATCTCTATTACAACAAATACATATATCATATTTTTATGGTATTTCTCGACCCCATATAAATAATAATTATTCTTAGTAACGATTGATATATTTTAGTAATCCTTTCATTTACCCTTAAATGTATGCACCCTCTATTAGCACCGATAACTTGAGTTCACGTATTTCACTTCGTACACCGACTTGCTTAACTTCGTGACCCAGAACTTCTGTCGAAATGATACCGTCAAGTGTTTAACTGTCTCCATCAATTCTTATTTATATGCATATTTAGCCTATTAAATAACCTTGTTCTCCTTGTGCTCCGATAATATGTAATACCCCTTAGAGATAATAAGTCTAGAGAAGTCCTCATTAGACCAATATAATGGATTTATATTACCGCCCTTCTTGTCTGACGATTCATCATCTTTTGTGCACTCTTTATCAGAATCTTCCTTATACATTACCTCAACGATGATGCTATTTATCTCTTCCTCGTCTACCAATCCTTTTGGCTCCCCGTCTTCTCATCTTCGTCTTCTTCTTGGTGTTCTTACTTATTTTCTCCACTGTTTTATCATCACATCTCGTCATACTTGGATCCTCTTTGTCTTACATGGCCAATCAAACATTGATGTCTTTCTCGTACACTGATATAAAAATACTAGGTGGCCAACCTTGTTCTAATGCATTCTTCTCATACCATCTTTAGGTGGTAGTTGAATCCACCGGTATCAATTCTTAGAAAAAACCTTCGCTTACTCGACTCACTACGACATACATAGCTATTGCGTTGATATGGTGGTTGATTCAGAAGCCTTGTATTAACCGGTTGTACACTGCTATAAAATTTTTCTTAGCTGGTTTTTCAATACCCTTAAGGGTTGAGCCGATTTCTGACAGATTTACTACACCATATGTATCATACCTAATATTCTCTCGACTATGGAATAATTGAAATACCACTTTATTTGACATATATGTTATGAAAAAATAAAGTTAAATTAAGTAAGAAATTAATCGTCATATTTAATACTGTATATTTAATATTTTAACACTGATGTCTTTATGAACAAAACTATTAAAAATGAAATTATCAAACCATAGATCTAGAACAAAACAGATCTAAAATAATACTATATATTATTTTATTTCATTACTAAAAATAAATATTATAAATTATATAAATCTTTTATCTCCATATAAATCCAGTAGGGCTTCGTGGCTTTCCTTTGCCTTCCCTTAACCATTTCTCTTTTTTTGTTTGATTTTAATAAAATGACTCTTAGACAGCTAAAAGGGGATTTATAGGCAACCACCCAAAAAATATCCTAACAAAGGGCATCAAGGATCGACTATAAAATTGTTAGGCTCCCCTCCTTTTCTAGATATGCCTAGCAATTTTACAGGTGGTCTTCTGAGAGAAAAAAAAAGGCCTAACTAGAGAATTATAAGGAAGCCGATTGCAAAAATGATAGGCTCGGTTCCTTCCTTACACGCCCTGCACTATATTTTGTAGATGACCCTCTTCCACATAAAAAATACCCTCGGCTGAGGCAACAAGGGTCAAATGCAAATTTTCTATTCTTCGTCGTCTTACTGTTAATGTATGCCAACGGACGTTTATCACGTTGAATTTTATGTAAGACATTTTAAAAAAAATCGCTTAGAGTGTATATCTGTAAATTTTTTAAGCAAATATATATATATATTAAAATATTTTAATAAACATATATAAATAAAAAATATTGGCACAAATATCCCCCAACTCTGATTCCTCATGTAGGCCCATGTAGCCCACTCCGTTCACGATGGTAGAGATCTATTTCTAGTGGGCCTAAATGAGACCTAGTAGTGTGGACTGAGCTACGCATTTGGGCTGGGCCCATTTTTTGTGGCCGAGACAGAAGGAAGGGGAGAGACGGCGCCGTGAGGGGGAGGCGCTGTGGCGCGGTGGAGGCCGGAGGAAACGGAACGAGAGGAGAGGAGAAGGCGAAGCTCTCCCACACGCTCGCGGGCAGATGAGATGATGGCCTTCGGCTTGCTGCTGCTCTCGCCGCCGCCGTCCCTCCCGCTACCCGCCAGACCCTCCGCCGCGTCGCACCTAGTCGCTGCACGCCATGGTGGACGCCGCCGCCGCCCGCCTGATCCTCGCTGCCGCTCGCCGGAGATGGCGTCCAGCGGCGGCTCCGGGGGCCTCGGCTCTGACGAAAATTTGGAAGCCGCTGCGGATGCTGCTTCTCGCCCCTTAGACCTTGACGGCGCCGCGGCATCCTCGGATGACTGGCCAGGTGAGCTGCTGGTGAGCTTGACTGCGATGTTTCTAATGCATTTCGTGTGTGCAAGGGTTGGGGTTTGAGGAAATTTTGGTGGTGCGGGGCATATAAAGCAAAAGGAATCCAACTAGCCGCGGAAGCAATTACTGCAATCTTAGGACCATAAATTTTTTATGTTGCGAAATTGCGGGATGTAGCCATACTAATGTTGGGAGAGATTCCCTCTGTTAATCACTTTAGCGCTGCTGACTAATATGTAACTTTTTACTTATGTATGAACTGAACACTATAATTTTATCTTACAGTTATATGCATGCAGTGGCACTACCTTAAACATTTTTGTTTCAACGTCTTCGCAGTGTAACTGTTATCAGGGTGTCTAGCAGCATCATTAGCCAACAATTGTTCTAGATGTGCTTTTAGCAGGGCGACATTACTTTGTAGCGGGATTGTTTTTTTTTGGACTCACTTAGCATAATGATCTGTCTAATATAGTTGGGACAGTGTTTGTCAGATCCTGTTCTGATTGCCCATTTCGTTATTTGTGTAACACAAATGTGTAGTTGAAGTTTTGTTTCGTGTTTCTAAAACTACAACTATTATGTGATTGTAAAAATTGTCTTATGTTGTAGTCATTCCTACCATGGTACCTATTGTAGGAAGCACTACTTCTTTCTAGATATCATACCATGTAACTTTGAGTGCAGGGGAAACATCTAACAATGGAGATTCTGAGAGGTGGCAAACAAGGCAACATAGTACTGATGATATTTCCAGGAGCAAGTCCAAGCCAAGATACATCAAAGCATTTGGGGTAGATTTGTCTGCTGATAATGTGGCTGTTGCTATCGTTTATTTTGTGCAAGGAGTTTTGGGTCTTGCAAGGCTTGCTGTGAGCTTTTACTTAAAAGATGATCTTCATCTTGATCCAGTGGAGGTATGGTGGCGACTCCTTTACTTCCTCCAGATATAACTTTTTTTTCGAGTCCCTGGGCATGTGTACTTTTGTAATTTTGTCCCATTCGAGCTTAGCAGTAGGGGTTCATGGAAAATATTTCCTAGAAGTTGGAGATTATTTTTTTCTCTTTGAATATTTTAAGTCTTGGATAATATGCGTTGGCAGAGATTAAGACAATTTGTGTTGTCTAGACTGCAGTGATATCTGGTTTATCAGCGTTGCCATGGTTGGTCAAGCCCCTTTACGGTTTTATCAGGTCTCAGCAAAATACCAGATCTTCTTTCTAACATTCTTTTATAGTGTATGTTTCACATAACTATGAAGCTATATTGTTTTGATTTTCATTGCAGTGATTCCATCCCTCTCTTTGGATATCGAAGAAGGTCTTACCTTATTCTATCAGGACTCCTCGGAGCACTTTCGTGGAGTATGATGGCGACAATTGTGAATGATAAATACAGTGCAGCACTGTCTATTATTCTTGGATCTCTTGCAGTTGCCGTCGCTGATGTTGTAAGTGAGAACAGAAAAGAAATGTGCTCACAAAATTTTTTTGTTCCTCGATAGTTGTGTTATAATCTGGGTAATCCTTAACTTTCAGCTAGTGATAATATGATCCCAATCCTTAATATTGTATTAATATAATCATATTTAGAACTTGAGCCTTTCAGTTCAGTAAACCTAGGTTAGGGAGGTTGTTTTCTGAATTTCCGAGAAAGGACCAGGGGTCTTCCGGCTAGCACCACAAGGTGGTGGGCTAGCCAACCAGGGTTCGAGCCTCACTCCTCTTAATAATTTCCGATATGAGAGCCCCTCCTATCATATCCAGATTTTTTTTTCTTCTGAATTTCCGAAGTTACTTCATCTGTATAGCGGTGCACATAATCTTCTTGAATCTCTTCTCATACTGTCCTATTTACTTAGCGGCAATTTGCATCAATAGCGCGATAGTTCCTTCATTGACATGACAAGTTTTTGTTGAGTCCACATTTGCAGATTGTGAGAGAGGAAGGAAAAAGGGGAGGGAGGGGGGTGTCAAAAAGGGAGACACAGTGTATAGCTTGATAACAGGAGCATTTTATATTAAGATGTGTGCTAAGTATATTTCAACTTATTTTCAAATATAATAAACTCAAAATATATGGTTGGCATATTGTCCATACCATTAATATATCAATATGTAAAAGACCTTAATTCAGTACAGGTCTCACACGTTAAACATGGTTTCCAAAATTTATCTCAAAACAGAAAGGTCTGCTTCTGCACCATCTTTATGACATGTGCTGAATTCATTCCGTTCTCAGCACATGTTATGACATAAGTGTTTGTTCTTCTGTTTGTTTCCATATTTACATGAAACTACTGCAGGTGGTTGACTCTATGGTTGTTGAGAGAGCTCGTGGTGAACCGCAGAGTACATCTGGATCTCTCCAGTCATTGTGTTGGGGGTCATCAGCCTTTGGAGGAGTTATGAGTGCATACTTCAGTGGTTCTCTAGTTGATACTTATGGCGTAAGGTTTGCCCTATAACAAATAGCATACCAAAAACTCTTCATTTTTACAGTTCACTGATATGAGGTCCTCCAAATGCAGATTTGTTTTTGGTGTTACGGCATTTTTGCCCCTCATGACATCTACCGTTGCAGTTCTTGTAAATGAACAGCATTTGCCTTTGGGAGAAGATACTACCTCACCTTCAGGTTCAGGGTTAATTGAGAGCTCTAAGCTGCACATTATGCAGATTTGGACTTCAGTAAAGCAACCCAATATCTTCCTACCCACCTTGTTCATATTCCTTTGGCAAGCAACACCACAATCAGATTCTGCCATGTTTTTCTTCATGTATGTTCTCACATGCTCATTTGTTTGGCTTGATTGCTCTGAACAGATGTTGGATTTAGTTTTCAACCAGTGAACAGATTTACAATTGTTGGAAGAGTTGAATTCTAGTTGGTCACAGAATACTTTATCTAGCTTTTGTTTTGCCTGACCCAGCAATTTCAATTGAAGGTATTGCCTGCCATGCAAAAATTCATTTCTTAAGAACACTAGAGGTCTGAGCTGCCCTCTTCATGCCACCGTTATTAGCCAACTGAACTTCCTTGGGGTATAGTAGATTAGTTCCTAGCAAAAACTGGAGGTAAGTAAATCTGTGGCATGCTTGTCAGTGGTGTCAAGAAAGTGGTCATATAATCATATTCACCATACTTCACATCAAAATAATTAGAAATGAATTGAATATGCTATGAGCACAAATTTCTTTGTTCTAGTTGGATATATTTCATCACCCTGCATTTGCTTAGATTCTTGTACTTCTTAAATGCATAAGAAACAAGAGTTGACCATAAATTGCTATATCTTGGTATATGAACACCTTATAGTTTTTTCTGATTGCTATCTATTTAAAATGGCTGAATTTTCATACGTTACCTTCTGATCAATTTCAGCACGAATAAGCTTGGGTTCACTCCAGAGTTTCTAGGGCGTGTCACACTCGTTACATCTATTGCATCCTTGCTCGGTATAGGAGTATATAATTCATTTTTGAAGGAAGTTCCATTGAGAAAAATCTTTCTTGTGACTACAATATTTGGTTCTGCCCTCGGAATGACACAGGTCAAATTCATTGATGCTTGTTTTAGTGAATGCTGCTACAATCTTTGTTGTTAAATATAACTTAGGTATTTTCAGGTTCTTCTGGTCACTGGGCTCAATCGAATTCTTGGGATCAGTGATGAATGGTTCTCCATCGGTGATTCCTTGATTATCACTGTGCTTGGTCAGGTGCGATAATCTTTGCAAGAACTAGTTAATTTGGGGAATGGGGCTAAACCATTAGCAGTTTAGCACTGTCACTGCTATTAAATTGAGTACGGTATGAAGAGCATAAAAAAATGTTTGTATTTCTTTGCTCAATAAGAAAATTCCTTTTGCATCAAGCTGGAAGGGACTTTTTCTAGGGTAATATAATGCAAGAAAATGTACTTTCATTTTACCTTTTTCATGGCAACCAATATAGAAGCCTAGTTGCTTTACATTGAAGGGTAACATTACACCTCCAGCCTCTTCATCCTAGTTTCTTTACGTGTCTGTAATTAAAACAGAATCCCTATCAATGCCACTTTAGGATTGGCATGGAAGATGCTGCTAAGATGCCTCCATTTGCCCAAAAGTAGAACTTCCACATTTGAAGATGCCACTTTAATGTCACAATGAGTTAGCTGTTATATCAATTTCAAGATTATTCAAATGCCGAATATGCACATCTACAATTAGGCCATGGTTATGGCATTTCCTTCCTATAAATAGAACCGCACTCTTTATGTGGACTCATGCTGTGAAAAATCGTTCTGTAGGCTTCCTTTATGCCCGTCTTGGTGTTGGCTGCAAAACTCTGCCCTCCTGGAGTGGAAGCAACTTTGTTCGCCACTCTGATGTCCATTTCTAACGCTGGAGGCGTCACCGGTGGTCTATTGGGCGCAGGCCTGACACAGCTCTTGGGAGTCACCAAAGACAACTTCCAAAATCTAGCTCTTCTGATAGTGATGTGCAATCTCAGCTCCCTGCTGCCACTACCTCTTCTGGGTCTCCTCCCGGATGAATCACCGGGTGCAGACAATGGGCAAACAAAACTCGATTAAGACTCTCTAACTCCAAGTATCGGTCCTACTTGAATGCAATGCATCCAATCCCCTGTACATGAACTCAACGGCGCAGGGGAATTGGGAATCAGATTGCAGCTGATCTTGGCCTTTGCAATCTCGATCACCCTATAGAAGAGTTAGGGTGATCAATTGATATTGCTGCCATGTGGAGATACGCCTCATGATTAACAGACTTGCGGGGTCGTTAACTGGTGGTTGGGTCAGGATTGTTCACCGTCAGCGAATGGACATGGAAACCGCGGTGTACAGAAGTACAGGTACGACCTTTTGTTCTTTACCATGCAAAAACGGCAGAAGAGTTTCCTGTGTATTCTGCTATATCCAACCGATAGAAGTAGCATCCATGTTCTGAACTCTGGCTTAGTTACTTGTACTTGTAACGAGATGTAGCGTACCGATTATAGATCAATCCGAACTTTCTGAAGCTCATTGTGAAGGCGTAAGCGTAAACCGCTCAGTACAGGTCATGCGGAGAAAATGAACAGATAGCGGGATGTCTTGCCGGTTGCAGTAGGTGTAAGCATCATTGCAAGCATGCAAGCCAACATAATTATGAACGCAACGCAGCGCGACGACATGACGAGTGCCCTCCAAAAGGCGACCTGCACAACTGAATGCCAGCCAACACATCGACAGCACGAATCCAATGATTCCAAACAGAAACGGAAGCCATGTGATTGATGATAGTTCAAAAGCATAATAAAGCAATCAATTATCATCGCATCGCAGCATGGTCACCACCGACCGCTTCCGAGAAGAAAAGCCGCGTTACAACAAATACCAGCCATAAAAGTACACCAAGCAACCAACACCAGCAAGGCACAAACTATAGCTAACATAAGATAGTCATTAATTAAGCCGAGATAGTTCAGTGCTTGAAGATTACATGCCGAATTTTTTTGGTTTTAGAGTGGTTTAGACTGAATTACAACACAAGATGACGAGGTCCAGGGGCAACACGTTCATAATTTACATTCAGTTTCTTCAGTGCAAAGTAGCGAGAGCAGCTAATAACGTCGAGAACTAACACAAGCATCTAGTATTCAGGAACACGCCCCCACCCACTTACCTTTGTAGTCAGTCACTACAAAACAGGGCCATGGCGGCGAGCCGCCTTGCCACCATCAGCAATTCAGCTCATTGCCATTTCATCGTCTTCGACTGATCCTACCGGTAGTAAGCCTGGTGGTGAAAGGCTGGGGCCATTGCATTGCTGTAGCCACCCAGTCCATTACTGTATCCGCCATAGGCCAGGTAGGGCATGGGAGGGGATGGGTATGGCATGCCAAGGCTGGCAATAGATACCTCAGATGGGTGGTGGCATGCATAAGGTTCCCTCATTGCCAATGTGTTCTGGCCACAGTAGATGGGGTGTGCAGCCGGCCTATCATAAGAGTAAGGAGATGCTGTACCGTAGGAGGCATGGGACGGGGAGCGAACAAATGTGGTGGTGGTGGTGGCAGGCGAAGATGGTGTACCGGTGTAGTCGGTGAGACGGCCTGCCTTGGCAGGGGGCATCGGTCCTCCGTTGCTTGCCCGGATGCGCTTGTTGGCTGGACCAGAGCTACGACCGCTGGAACTGCTTGATGCCGCCTTTTTCTTCTCGGTCTTGGCCTTCTCCAGTTCTTCCAGCCGCTCATGGAGATCCTCCAATGGAAACTCAGCTTCGAGTTTGTGGTCCTCAACACACTTTATAACAGCCCGCAATGCAGACTGCTCCTTCTTGTTCGCATTGCTCTACAACAGAAGTAATATTAGACCCTCTAATTTGGTATAAGAAACAAGCGCAGCACTTGAAAGAAATCATCTCTGGAGGCTACAAAGATCAAACGCATTGCTAGCAAGCAATCAGGGGTACAGCAGTATGATAGCACCAAGAAGCACTGATCAACATCTTTCAGAATGCTCTGTGGATATACCACTTTAGAGACTTTATATTAGGAAGTCAGCATTGACTTCAAATGATTATATGGAACCATTTCACTTACCCCAGATTGGCCAGTGCTAGTACTCAGGTTATCTGAATTTGAGGGTATCTTCTTTGAATCTTCAAGGTAGGCTTTTAAGAGAGGAGCTGGGGGGAATTTTTCCTGAAGACCAGCCTCATATGCAAAGTTCACAGCATCAAGTTGCTGCCCCTTAGTGATAAGTTCTTCAATGATATCTGCAAACATAATAATCAATCAGAAAAGATGGCTTAACTCAGGACAGAATTAGCAGGGTGTGTAGATGAGGAGGATTCCTTCAGAAATTTTATTCGAACTATATACAAATCAGGCCACAAATGAAAGGTTCTACCATTGTGAGAAACAGGAACAATGATCTATGGTAATCAGTCCATACAAAGTACAAGGGAATGGAGCAAAGCTACTTAAACAAACCAACCAAAACTATGAACCCAGCCCAATAGTCAGAGAGTTTCATAGCTGTGCAACAAGCACAGAAGAGAAAACAGATCCTGGAGATGAAATAAAACACAGAAGATGTTGAAACATTTGAGAAGGCTTTCCAAGTTTTGATGAAAAAGCATGTGTCTTTCACGTAGCAACAAAAGCCGATGCATCATTTGATTAAAAAGAAAAAAAAAGGCTACTTATTGTTGAATATGGCCAAAAAAAACTACAATGAAATATCTATATTGATGCTTATAAAGTTCATCCAACAGAGAGATGATACCATAGATCTGTAAGGATAAGCAAAATAGTCAAAACAAATCTACAGGATCGCACTCAGTGGCCCAGGTGGCCAGGACAAGCACCACTAATCTTGATGACGAATGCAACAGTCAAAGTGGTCCTCGTGCAGGCCATGCTGACTTGGTAAAGACTGCAACATTTTCCAGCATTTGTACAGGATAGTGACAACACATCCCGGCAAAGGACACACTCACTTAATGTTACATACTCTAATCACACTCCCAGCAATAACCCAAGCACCACTCGAGGTACCACAGCAATCTGCACTGCTGCTGTGATCTGCAATTCCATAAAGGCCTGAACAAATCATGAGCTTTGCAGTGACTACTGTACGCTACGCTAGATCTAAGCACTCAAAACGATTCTAGTCTCTCGCATCAACCGAACCAAACATCTAGAGAAAATAGGAAGGTGAGAACTCAAAGAAATTACCATCCATCTCATCCTCGAGGCCAAGCGTGATAGCAAGGCGCGGCATCTGCCTTCGCCACGAGAAGCTCACTACAATCCTCCTGTACAGCTCCTTGTCCTCCTTCTCTGCAACTGCGAATGTGGCGACGTGCTGCAGGAACGCGTGCGCGTCCGGTGGCTTGGAGCCCTCCACCCCGCCCTTCTTCTCGGCCGCGTCCTTCCACTCCCTCGCCATCCCGCGCGCCCTCTCGCGCGCCGCCTGCGGCACCATCGGGCGCGCCACCCCGATCTCCGGGTCCGGATCGGCGAGCGCCGGCACCACCGCCTCCAGGATCAGCACGCACGCCCACGCCAGGTCGGTGGGGGACCTCACCGCCCGCTTGTCCACGGGGAACACCTCAGAGACCGCGTCCATGACGAACCTCGCCGGATCGACGCAGCGCTTGAGCGCGTCGGGGAGCTCGGTGCGCAGCGCGTCCACCTCCTTGCGCCTCGCGACCACGAAGGTGAAGAACGCCGCCGAGTCCATGCTAGCGCAGAGAGACCTGAGCCCCTCGGCGATTCCGGCGGAGGCGGAGGCGGTCGTCCCCGCGGAGCTCTTGGCCAGGGAATCGAGCTGGGAGATCGCGAGCGAGACGGAGCCGTCGATGGAGGCCTCCCGGCGGCGGAGAGCCTCGAGCCTGCGGGAGGTGCGCACGTCGAGGAAGCGGCGCTTGGTGCGGAGCGTCTCGGAGCGCGCGGCGAGGCGGCGCTCCAGGGAGCTGAAGTGCTCCGTGAGCTGCTGGTACAGTCGCGTGCAGGTCGCGAGCAGCTGCTGCTGCCGCTCCAGCTCCGCGAAGCCATCCCTCACCGCCGCGCTCGTCGCCGCCGCCGACTCCGCCGCCGGAGCGGCCATCTCGCAGGCACCCCCCGGCCCCCCCAAACCCTAGCCGCCCCACTCGATCCGCGAAACCCTAGAGCTCGAGGTGGGGGTTTTGGGAGAGGAAAGCGAGAGGGGAGAAGGGAAAGCGAGCGAGGCGACGGGGGTTAGGAATAAAGCGGAGGAGGGGAACGAGGTGCGGAAGCTACGGGCAGTCGCTGCAGCCAATGGGGAGGCGACGCGTGGCGCCGGCTCGGGAAAGAGAGGCCGCCACGCCGCGCTGGTTATAGCTACGGACCGGACGACGCCGCGAACGGGGTGAGTCCGGCACGGGCCCACCTGTCGGTGATAGGGGACGCGAGCTGGTGGGATCGTGGCGGGTAGGCGTAGAGTTTGGCGAGAAGGCTGGTGGCGTGCTGCGGGAGGGAGTAGAATAGTGGTGCCGCACGCGAGGTGACTCCGGATGTCGCTTCAGACAGGCAGCGGTCAGAGTGCCATACGCCTGGCAGTACAAATCATGATTTATTTTTTGGTTTAGTGGGTTAATTAAGTCATCTCAGTATAAGATATCACCAGCTAATAGAGATCTGAACAGATGGTTCAAGTGACTGCACGGTATGGTTGAGCTGTTGGGCTTTGTACCCACAGGTAAGAAAATATCATCAAAGATATTACCCAGGAGCAATAGTTCAGCCAGAGTCAGCACTCAGCACCCAGAAAGTGCACACACGAAGTAGTATCAGCGTTGATCAGAGTTGATCTAGCTTACAGATTTACAATGGCGGTAGTTTGCCTATTTCTTATGATTTGTCCTAACTACGGAGGTTTGTCTAAATCCCTGTCCTAAAACATAACCAAAACCAACTCCTTTGGGCGTTATACAACAATTCATTGATGGAATGTAAATTGATGTGGTGGTGAAATAAAGTAATCCTATGGCGGCTTTCACTAGGAGCTTGAAGGCTTGCAGTGTTTACATGGTACACAGTTTGAAGGCGATCCCGCAACCTGGTTAGACTGCGGTCTGCGGATGATTTCATGGATAGTTTCACTCACTCAAGACATTAGGACCTTGACCCTTGACACGGTATGCTACCTTGGTAGCCTGCTGTCTCTTGTCATGCTGTGATCTCGAGTTATCTTGCTTGGGCTGTCTATCCATGGCCATCCTAGGATCCTGCTTGGCAGGTACTCCTGCTCGGACTTCACTTATTGGCTTGCCAATCCATGCACTAGGGGGTAACGGTGGTTGAATCCCATTTACTGCTGGCTGATGTTGCAGTCCTATTTGGACAGGCCTCTGCTGTGGAAATCCTGAATATCGGGCAGGTCGCTGTGGCGTAAAACTGGCGTTCTGCATGGGACGCTGGGGTGGGAATCCAGCATACTGATGGGGATGTGGCTGATTATGTGAAAATCCAGAGTTATGCATCCTGTTGTTTTGATGCATCCTTGGGCCATCTTGGATTGTTAGTTTTGACATCCCTGAATGGATGGCACTGTCGTTGTTTCGAGAGTTTGGCCGTTCCAGTATCCTAACATTCTGTCGATTGGCTTGAGCGTCACCGAAGAACTGAGGATGAGAATTTGGAACGCTTCTGGACATGTGTCTATGGTATGAATTTTCAACAAAACCTCTCTCATATCCCAATGGTCCAGCAGGCCTAGGTCTGTTTCCAGGACCATAGGGGGCACCCCTGTATGGCATGTCAAGCAGCCCAGCAGAGTGGCCCGATTTTATCTGCAGTGAGTTTTTCACCAGGCGATGTGCAGCCTCTCCTAAGACACAGCCTGACAGAGCTCCAGAAACCTGAGGCCTGGAATCAGAGAAACAATAATGATGAGGTTTATACTATCAGATTGGTCAGGCTACAACTAAAGAAAAATATTCTTCCAAGAATGAAGTATTCTTCCAAAAAGAATTAATCTATATAAAACTGAAATAACAAATCCACAAGCAATGTTTTAAATAGCAGTTTCTAATTCTTTATAGTGCAAATGAAAAGGTTATGCTAACAGGAAATTAAAGCCATACCTTTCTCTTGGCTGTCGCCGACTATTATCTTCATGCCACAAAACAGGAAAAGGTTTGAAATCACTAGGCTTCAATATCTACAATATCATACACAACGTTGGCCTATAAATTTTATCTTAAATATGTCAAGGCCGATCTCTTCACACAGAATGAATAGACAATATATTTCAACTGTACTTTTCTGAAAACATAACTTTGAAAACATGGAAGGGTGAAAACCATACTATGAAAGGATAATTAAAGTATAAAACTGTCGGGACGAGTAAATATTATATTCCTTTGCATGCAGCCAAAATTTATCCACTAATAGTCCATAAGAGATACTTAATTGGTTACATACAAGTGGCATTAACAATTTTCTTCCATAAAAAAGTATTTTTTTGTAAGTATGAAATACTTCACACAAAATAAAAAAATAAAGTTATATGAACAATGTTGAGCTAGAAATGTTTAAGTTTTATTATTAGGAAGAACTATTAGTTATCCAGCTTGCATAGAGGATTAGAAAATACTTTTGCAGGTATGATGACACCCTCCGGAGGCTCAGGGATGTGTTTGTGATACTGAGGGTTAAGGTAGGTCGCATTCCTGAAAAAAAAAGGCATATAGCACTTGAAGATTTAGTGGGGACTGGTGGCTGGCTTACGATATGCTTTAAGTTACTTACAGAACTCTGTTGTGGAAGATACCATTGAACCCCTTAACTGGAGATGTCACCGCAATGCTGTAACAGTTCCTTTCAGATAAACAAAGTAATCCATTCATTCCGCCACTGCAAGCAGGGGAGAAATATCTAACACTGTAAATAATTATCAAGAGGTCTGAATCACTGAGACAAAGGCTGATCCTAATGTATTCTGCAGTTCTACAGACCTAGCAGCAGGGTCAACGGGAATAATATAGGAAGCATCTGGTGATTGAGAGAACATCTGATATAGAAATGCAATCTGAGAGGCCAATGGATGAGTTTCGCGCACATAAAGTATGTCAAACATTGTCCTATTCCTGAATCTCTCTTCATCCTGCAAAAGATGGTGACAATATAAACACACTGGGCAACTGAAATCCATATATGAAGACAAATACCTAGAAAGTTAACAGGGAAGGGTCCAAAAATACAGGTCAGGTAGCCTGATCCTAAAAAACTACGTACTGTCAATGTTTCTTCAAGCTTCTGTGTCTCTGCAAGCAGACGCCTTTCATCGATAAAAGGCAATTTCGCAATACCCTGGAAAGAACAAAAGAACATAAATGAACCTTCAAAGAATATTTAAACCAGTTGTCTGAAGGAAACATGATTTGTCCATTCAATGCATTACCTGCCATGCAAAACGTTTGCCGTTCATGTCTATCTCAAAATCTGCAGTTGCAATAACAAGGTATCATGGAACAATATCGCAAGATTTTACAAGAATGAACAGCAACCCTACACATAAGGTCCTAAGAGAAGAAACCCACATCTTTTTTTACTTTGGAATCTCTTATAGACTTAACATTTCACTTTCCATTAGGTAAGAGATAGTGATACCTTTGGGATAGAAAGACTTCAACGGCGAATTTGGATCATTCATCAAATCCCCATAGTACTTTGGCAACGCATTGGAACTGCAGCAAAATAAATAGTGATTCATCTTACAGCTTGCAATATTTGTCGCTCTTCCTATCCAAACATGGGCCAGATTCACTAGCAAATAGTAACAAACCTAGCAGCTGGTAGTGTGCCCATTAGTTGATCAAATGGCTTGAAAGGTTGACCCAAGAAAAAGGTAATCTCCAATTCAGCCAAGCATTTCAGGTCTGATGCAAAAGGTGCATAATGGTATGGATAAAACCTGTCGTGGACCAAAAGAAACTGGAGTTGATAGTTGATACCAAATACAAGAAAATACTAGTGAGAAGCTTTATCTACATTATGTCACAATCAGCAGGTATGCAAAATGATCACCATACAAGAACCTGCTAGAACTACATCTATCTATTGAACAGACTAACTATTCCACATCAGTACAGCACAAACAACAGAAGTCTGTGACAAAGTCACATAAGAGTATCACTTAGATTCAGGATTGACAAATATTGGAACTAACTTCTTCAAAAAAAAACAGTGCACAATATTTGATTCTAGAAGATTCAATGTTTACTCATGCCATTGCTATAACCAACCATAAACTGGGAGTTTCAATTGAATCAAAAAATAAGTTGCTTGGGTATGTGCGAGCAGTTAGCAACTTTAATGAGCCACATCGTAAGAAAGTGTTTTTTTTCCTTATCAGTAACAGCTAAAGAACTTCCAGAAAGATCAGGTGGCGTTCTTCTCTTACCACTGCCATGAGCAAACACCTTGATAGTAGTATCTCATAACCCAGCAAAGACCTTCGACATATTTCTGGACCTGAAACATGGATTGAAGATAACTTCAGATAAAATAAGTGCTATAAGTGCACGATGAATGAATAGAAAGATAGGTGGATTCATGGTGGATATCAGGTTACATACAGTATATGCTACCAGATATGTACACAGTAACACAATTAGTACAGGTCTAAATGGGTTCTTCAAATAATACTAAAAAAACAGGAGAACTCGTTGAGCTAAAAAAAGGCCAAAAGAAGTTCCAGTTGGTGCAGATTTGCTAGGACTGACACCTCATATCTGAAGCATGATCATTGAACATCAGAAAAATTGGCATGCAAATCAGCAGGCAGGAGAATGCGACCTATATAGTCTAATACCCTATGTGCCAAAAACCAATCTATATTCTTACATAAATAACAACAGAAAAATCAATTTGAGAACATTAGAAAACAAAGTAAAATATATCTTTTTATCAGTATATATATTAATATTGGCCAATATGGTTAGCACCATTTGCCAATACAGAGGGCAGATTGTTGTTCAATTGCAGTTAACTAGAACAACTAACTTAGTTGTTGCAAGACCAAAAAAAGGCACCATTCATGAGTCATGGCATTCTGGGTAATAAAATATTGTGTTGGATCATTTTATTTTTAGGATATAAAATCTAGGCATATTTACGCATGAATAATATAAAATACAAAATAAGCATGTCAGATGGTAATGCTTATCATTACTGTAGGAAGTATTGCCATTCCACCAACCAAAAGTGCCTAGCAAGAAAACTCACAACATCTCTCTGAACTTGATCGATGGGTTTTAATTCTGCCTCTTCTTTAAACTTCTCAGCATAGTATCTCGCCCTATATCCTGGTTCTCCTAATTTTACCTGAAGGGTGTCAGTGAAAACAGAATCATTAGGCAAGACTTACAGGTTATAACAGACAATTTACAAGCTTCTATATCATAATCAGCAGAAAACAAAAATGTTTTGGAGCTAACAGTTATGAAAATAAACTGTTAATTACAGTATAAAATATTTTATATTCCATAAAAATCATATACACAAATTTGAATAGACAACAAAGGTATTAGAAGTCTAAAATGCTCCATATAAGGTACATCATAACTGATAATTGGTGAAGCCTCTGTAAATAGGAGCAGATACTAACTACCAAGCAACAGAGTACAAAAATTAAGAGCAATGCACTTGTTCTCAAAAGGAAAAGAAAATACAAAAGCCCATAGGAACCATCTTGAGAACACTAGAACCTCGACATAATGCCGAGACAATTCTGCCCTGGGCAGTACCATGCTTCATGATGATGGAGATTATTTATAGAATGCTTAATACAGCAAGCTATTGTTCAGCATAAAAAGTTCAAATAACCAATATAGAATTACATGTAAAAAGTGAATCTTGAACATCCACACTATACAAAATACAACACTACAATAAAAGAAGAAATTAATATGTAAAGTAAAAGACCTCTAGATTCATACTCCCTCCGTTGTAAAATATGAGGCGTATTAGCTTTTTACACTGTCTCCAACATTATACTTTGGCCATTAATTTCTTTCATAATATGTTATCAACAACTATAAAATTAACATTATATGAAAATATTTTCGAACAAACTCTAAAGGTACTACATGCATGACACCAAACACATATAGTTTTTTACACATTTGCTTTAGATGCCCAGTTGCTGTTTTTACTTGGTGTATTTGTAGAGATGCCTTTGGGTGGTCAAGAATACCTCAAGACTTTGTGGATTTCTTTACCATGGTTGTTGGAGGTGATAATTCCAAAAAAAACTAAGAGTTAGATACATGTTACTTGCTGCTGTATGTTGGCTATTATGGGCTGTCAGAAACGATATGATTTTCAGAAACAAACTCATATCACCACCTCTATAAAATTAACAGCTATAAAATTAACATCATATGAAAATATTTTCGAACAAGAATCTAAAGATACTATGTGCATGACACCAAACGCATATATTTTTAGCTCAATTATTAGTCAAAAGTTCAAAATGTTGACTTTGTGGAAAACAAGGGCGCCTTGTATTTTAGAACGGAAGGAGTACATTCTTTGTGTGCAAGTTTCAAGAAAACTTTAATATTTCCTTAGCTCCACTATTTAACTGCATATTTAGCCACTGACCCACTGCTATTTGTGACTAACTACAGAACCGGTAGTATCCAATCAATGAATAGCAAAAACATTCTGTCCAACTGCTGGCTAAAACAAGACATCCTCCCTACACAATACTATAGCCACTAATGCATGAACCACAGGACAACAACCCATGAGGTTGGGGCTACAGGCTTCATTATGTATCTTTTGTGTGTAAATATGTGTATGTGATTATGTCATATGGGTAAAGTTTGTAAGGTTTAACTGGCTTACATGGAAAACCTACAGTCTTGAAACCTGCCTAGAAAGAATAAGTTAACATGGTATGGTTTCATATAAAATTCTAGTCATTTTTGTAATACTTGCTAGTAACAGTAGGTCATGCTCTGTAGCAGTGTAGATATCTTTTGCTTATGTTTCAGAAGAACAAACTGTCAAGAAAATAAGATGATTTGAAGTATTAATAGGTGATGCTAATAAAATCAGTGCAAACTAGGATTCCTCTAAGAAATACTAGCCACTCTAACACAATTTAATTGTATGACATCCAATTATCATATATTGTCAACATGATTCTATAAGAAGAGAAAAGTAACCTTGTCCACATATTGATTATCCTCAGAGTTTTCTGTCTGCGCTTTATTCCTCTCCTCGTTGTTCTGGATAGCCTGAAATATAACAATCATAAGCATGTATCCTGATGTAGCACTACCAAAAAAGACAGACAGAGTTGGAGATAGATAGATCTCTGTGCATTTGCATACATGACGAATTTATAGGATTAAAGAACCAAGAAGGCACTGGTTGGAGAATTAGCAGTAAAGTACCTGCTGAATGCGTGCACGCTTCCGGAAAATTTGCTCTTCATGGACAGCAACAGATTGAATGAAATGCTCCACTCGCTCCAACAAAACCTTTATTGAAAAGGATAAAATGTCATGATGTCAGGCAATTGCCCTCATGCAAAAGATAACCCATGCATTCTGCAGTAAAAGGGCATTTGTTGCTTTATGGTTATAAGTTCATTGTAACACAACCCTGGCTCCTCACGAAGCCCGGATAATTAGAACAGAACAGATGAAAACTTGGAGAATTCTCCCATTTAGAATTGCACCTGCAATGGAATAGTGAACAGACTTAAAAATGTGTGCTCCTTTGAACTGCATAATGTCCAGAATATGTCATTATTGCAGCAAAAACTGCATGTTCAAGCTACGTAATTTGGTCGAGAAAGTCCACATTTGGTCCTTCAAAAATGGCCTTGGTCCGGTTTTTGTCCCTCAACCACAAAACCGTTCACAACTGGTCTCGCAATTCTAAAAAATGTTCATATTTTATCCCTAGGCCTAAACTAGGATGGTTTTTGATGATGTGACATCTACGAGGAATCTACATGGACAAAGAGTGATGATTCTACCATACCAATCAATAATAAAAAAACTAGATTGGGCATATTGTTAGGTCATACCATCAACGCAAGATTTCAGTGCTTGAAGTGAAAAACATGCATGTCTCCAGGTGAAACCAATATGCTCCAGTTGGAAGGTAGCAAAGGGAGAAGCCAAGCCAAACAAGGAAAGATATACCAGAAATGGCCCATGGTGTGCTATGAACTATAGCACAACATATTTGCCAAACACTACTTTTTTTTGTTAAAATAGCATGTATTTGTCTATATCCTAAAAAAATTTGTTTTCACACGCATTGGTCCAAAACAATATGCCCATGGTCCATATGGAAATTCCTTCTGCATAAATAATGATAACACAACCATATTTCAATTATGAAAACCTGTCCCTTCAGCGAGGAGATCTGTGAATGTGGTGGATGTGGTCCTAGAGAGGTGGTGCTGAAAGGGGAGAAGCAGCAACAGATGCGCATGGGGAAATATGATGTGCAGGAGAACAAAGGAACTACACATGAGAAGAGGGGAATGCCTAGGGGATGACCTTATTATTTCTTGCTTACTGACTTGCTGCTGTTAATGATAGAAGCCTCCTTTCAATCTTCACACTTAACAGCCGATCCTAACTGATAGAATTCAGAGCGAAGCTAGGCCAATCAATACTGAGAGAGCAAACAGCTATCTAACCCAGACTAACATATGAGCCATTCAGCTGACATCTCCTTGTCACTGGACCGTAAAAATAATGCCATTAAATGTGATATGAAAATTGAACTCATACAGACAAAAGAGTCCATAAAATCATATTTCAGTGGTTCAACAAACTATAGATGAGGTAATAAGCTTCACTTCGGTATTCGATAATCGATCTAGCTAAAGTGCTGTCATCTTAGGTCATTTTATTCAGAGTCTATGAACATTCTAGCCCACCAAAGTAGACAATATATATTCCAGGCATTAATTATTCAGTAATTAAAAGTTGATGGGATTGGTAACATTCATCTTAAAGAATGATAACAGCCTAGTAACCTATGAAGAAATGATACAACATGACAGCATAATCATGTGTAGCTATCCGCAGATATTTTCTCAACTTTCTGCCCTAAAATTAGTGATATAATATGGAAACATCACAACAATTATCAAATATTAATTTATCATAAAGTTACAGTTAAGATAATCCAAACTATATTGATCACTGAGCACTGATCTATTCAACATTCTATAAGCACATGTCAGAACAAAAGGTAATGCATTATTAGGCCTTCAAAGTTTGAACCACACAAGAAAGTGAAACAAAGAAACTTTACCTCACCCCCGTCAGTGAGGTAGCCACCCATTGATGTGAACTCCCTTCTATAAATATTCATGAGAAGATTAATTGCGCCCTACAGAACATTACAGAAAATTAATCACTTGGCTTATAAGTGCCAGTTACACAATGGATAAATAAAGAAGCCTACGAAAATATTAAAGAGAAGTCTGCAATATCAACAGACCTCACGGATCTCCAAAGTCGGCATGTGAGGCAGAAAGTCATTCCCAACAAAGAAACACATAAAAACAAAATCATCCACAATGCGTTCAAAGTTTATCTTGAAGGGGGGATCTACAATTTCCAAATCCTTCTCCAGGTATTCACGCAGAACCCAGATGTTAAGGAACTGTATACAGGTAGATAGTTACACAGTAAATCAACATCAGTAAAAGATGAAGAGTCACAGCTTACAAATTATATCAAATGTGGCACCAAAAAAAAGTTGAGAATGAATAGAACTACAAAAATACACTAAAACAAGGTGGTGTAGTCTGAGTACCTGATACTTCTTCTTATGGATAGGAGGGAGCTCCACGGTCTTATCAGACTGACCAGGTCCTCTGCATTCAGCAGCCAAGTGCCCAACTTGACCACACAGAAAGCATTTTTCATGTTGCCCTGGCATGGTAATCACCTGTAAAGTCAGTTGAATTATGAAGTTATGGAAGTACTCCTAAGGTACCATAAAGGACAGAAAATAAATTTTAAAAAATGGTTAAAGTCTCCTGCAAAGAACCATCAGAAGTTTTACCTCTCTTAAAATGGAGAAATGGACCTCATGAGTAGCCAGAGAAAGCATGATCAAATCAGCATCCTGGAGAATGTGGCAGCCAATGTTTAAAGCAGAGGAAATGCAAACAAGAGGCCAACAGCTACTTTGTAATTTTCTAGTGAACTTACAAGGCCATATAAACAATGGCGTGTATTTGGATCGAATCCTGGGAGATTGCGCTGCAAGCGGATGTATGACATAATCTTGTGCTCTCCCTCCCCAGGCACGTTCGAATCAGATAGTATTACCTTGAAAAATATACCCAACACAGTTCACATTTAATACGATATCACACATCCAGAAATGGACTAATTTTACAATGCTAACCAAACAAGTAATATAAACATTCAACACCTTGACAGATTGCCACCCAAGTGTGTGATTCAATCTTAGCTGTATGTAGTATTGAAGCGCCGTAGAGAGTACAAACATGAATGGTGTCCCAGGAGTTATGACATTTGAGTCAATCGCTTCTGACTTCTCCTTTGCAACCAAAGTCCTACCCTCAGCCTCAAATTCCCTCCTCAGCCTTTCCTCCTCAGCTGCCTGAACAAAGTGACAACCCGTGAACAACTGCCGTTACCCTCAATGTCGGCGACGGGTGGTACCACAACCACAAAAGCAGTAACCTTACCGCGTCAGCCGCATCCTTAGCAGCCCGGAAACGTCTAGACCTCTGCTGATTCATCTTCGCCCTTGGCGCGACGCCATCTGTGCAAGTGGACAGAGCATCCACACACCCAACTTAGCATCACGACGCAGTATCAGCAAGCAGACGCAGAAGCAACTCACCGATGGCCATGTAAATGAGCTTCCTTGGGCGGACGAGGCCGAAGAGGTGGTCAATGTAGGCAAAAATCGACTTGAACACCTCGTCGTAGGTGGTCGGTGCTGGCTGCAGGAGAGGGGGACCAAAGCCATGAGATCGAGCGCAAAATGGCAGGGTGGGATTCGAAGAGAAGGAGGCAGTGGGGAATCGGATCGTACGCGGCCCTCGGGGTGGAAGCAGGGGTGGATGATGCCGTTCATGTCGAGGTAGAGGTTGTCGAACTCGAGGCCGTTGGGGTTGGGGCGGCGGAGGTCGACGGGGACGAAGGCGCCCGGCTCGAGCTCCACGGGCTCCTCCTCCACCGCGTCCGACACCGTCTGCGGGTACCGGTCCGCCAGCCACCGGTAGAACGCTGGGACTCCCATCTCCTCCCCTCGCTCCGGATCCCTCCTCCCCTCTCTCGCCTCTCCTCCTCCGGGGCGGCGCTTCCGGGAAGCTCCTCGCGCTGCGGCGGTGGCGTGCGTGCGGCGGCTGCCTCCTCTCTCGCGGTTCGATCTGGAGGGGACGAGACGAGGCGGCTGTGAGGCAGGCTGAAGTGCGATGGGCTCGCGTCGCGTTGCACGGGGGCGGGTTGGGCTCAACCGCGGCTTGGATAGGATTGTAGTTGCAGTTGTACTACTACAGTACTACGACCGGTTCGATTCGATTCGATTCGACGGGGCAGTGAAGCCTAGTACAGGTTTTTTTTGTTTTTGACAGGATATGCCTATAGAACGTACGTTTTGGCTTGATCGACACTTTGTTACTCACTTTTTAGTTCTATTGTCTCAACAGCAGCGGCCAACAAACTGGATCCTGATAAACTCTTTTAAACAATGGTCTAATCTGAATATCTTTTTATTGAATATTTAATCGTATTAAAGATTTTTAAGCTTGGAAAACAAGGTACTGACCTTCCCTCCCTCTCGTTTATAGCTTGGACAGAAAATAAGAACTTACAAACACAGTTTTAAGTTGGATATGCAAACAAAAAATCGAAGCAGAAGAGGTATACCATCATCTTAGAAGTTACAGGACCCACTCCTAGATAACACACCCATACCCATGGCTGATCAGACTTACCACTGATTCATTGTTTCTTCAATATAATTTAAGATTCATATGACTAAAGAAAACAACATGTGAATTGAGAATAGCTGTTTTTCCTAGAAACTATAATCCCTAGTATGATCTGAAGGTGGCCATTAGCAACAACAACAAATAAATTGCAAGAAAATAGATATAACCTGTACTGCTGAACATAATGTAGTTTTCTATGCATGGCAAAAAATTACAATTGGGCTGATGCAAAAAAAAATTCCAACTATAATTACCTGGAAGTTAGCAAATGGCTAAGTAATTGATAGGCCAATATGTGATAAAAAGGAAAATGAGAACTTGCTGCGACAGCTGCTGGTCCCTGGCTACCAGAGGTTCACTTGCCCTGTTATTTATTCTTTCACAGTAATGTCTTCAAAATTTTCTGAAAAATTGAAAAGACACGTGCTAAGACACCAATTTTCAGTTATTTATTTAGAGGGTAGAGAGGAAAATGCCAAAAAAAAGGGCACACTATACTCTGATATAAAAAGCTTCTATCATTAGCTGCAAATAGAAATGAAATCTGAGGGCACATATATGTTTCTTCCTTTAGCTACAAGGCCTGCAGTTATGCAATTTTGGCATGGCCAATGGTATCACTTTCTGCATGAAGTGAAAGATGCATTATAGTTATCCAAGAGGAAGATGAATTATAGTTGTCCAAGAGGAATTTTATCAGCATATAGTAGTCCAAGAGGAAGGTTAACCGTGCAAGAGGATGCTTTGATCTTGGACAACTACTATAGTATATGCATCTGCATGAATTATAGTTGTCCAAGAGGAAGGTTACACAAGATGAATCTGAAACTACAATCAAACTACATAATTAGTGATGTACAAACAGAATTAAAAAATATATGCATCTGTTGACTCTTAGCACTTACAAACAAAAATGTCATAAACCAAACTAATTTGGGGGAGATGATCGTGGATAATTGTTGGGCCTGTTTAACTTTGGAATTCTGAATATTTCACGTTAGAATTGTAAAGATAAACAGGCCCAACTGTTAGAAAATAATACTTGTGACAACTGTTAGCCCAAATGTTAGCATTACTCTTGAAATTTCTAGTTAGTACTTTGTGATCGTTGCTTAGTTGTAAAGTTGAGGTTGTATAAGAGAACTAGGAATTGACTACTAGCTAATGCTTAGTTGGCTTATTTTATGTGTATGCTTGGTACTGTAACATGTTGTATACTGTAGCAGCCGCCTTAAACAGTCCTATAAAAAGATGTGTATCTCATATTATGAAAATGGCTTGGCAGAAATAGAACTACTATGTGCTAAATACCTTCAGCTAGACTAGAGTGTAGTTTAGTGATCCTACCTACACTAACAATTATCCATGATCATCTCCCCCAGATTAGTTTGGTTTATTTTAGATTAGAATTCTAAAGATAAACAGGCCCCACAATTATCCATGATCATCTCGCCTAAATTAGTTTGGTTTATTTCAGATTAGAATTCTAAAGATAAACAGACCCAACAATTATCCATGATCATATTCCCAAATTAGTTTGGTTTAGGACATTTCTGTTTGTAAGTGCTAAAGTGCCACAATTAGAATTCTAAAGTGCTCCTGATTCAAATTCCAATTAGGAACATGTGTTTTAATTATATCTGCAGGAAGTAATTTCTGAACATTATCATTGTCAGAATGTACTATGAGCTTTCCATCTATATGTTGTGCCTATTTACAATCAGAAACTTAAACTGAGATATATTCAGATTCTGAAATAGATATCATGTGCTGAATCTGAAATAGCATATGATGTGCACTACAGTAATAAATACTGCACCATTTATTTTCATGCCAGGTGATAATATCTGCACCATTTGTTTTCATGCCAGATGAAAATAAAGGCTGGCTTTCCTCTGCAACCAATCAATCCTGAGATAATTCCCTTTTCTGAATTAATTGTGCAAAATGTTCGAATATACAACAATTTAGGAGGCCTAGCAAAATACTTGTAGTTTGAACTGACGCCAGATGAAAGTAGCAGAAGGCCAAGCAAAAGTGATCAATCCTACAACAATTCAGAGGCTTAAAATGGTTATACTACTAACCAGGATCCATGAGTAATGGGTAATTTTGTATTGTCAAGTAGTGCAAATAAGAAGAGAAAGCCCTAATTATATGACATTTATTGTAGAAATAAAGAGGTATCAAACTGCCAATCTAGAAGCAATTCACATTATTGAGCAACTATAGTTTGATAGAAATCTCGCCCGCAAATAAGCAGAGCGGTAGAAAGAAATGGCTGTCAGTGGAACGAACCCTGAGCACTGAGTTTTATATCCTCCAGAGAGAATCAGACTGCTACCAAACTATCGCTGTTGTTCTAGACTTGAAGTGCAACAACTGCATCAATGTTTTCAAATCGGCTAGTCGTATTGCCGTAAGGGTGCCGACTATTCGCGATTAGTCGGTGAGAGGGGGAGAGCAGCTTGAGCAGCAGAGAGAGGAGGCCACTAACCATCGGAGGAGGGGCTGGACTAGCTCATCTTCTCCCACTCGGCAGCGGCGGCGGACGGGCGGTGGCGTGGGGGCGGTGACAGCTGGGCACCAGAACGGAGCACCCGAGCAGAGGGGAGAGACGAGGGAATCGCATCGCGCCGCCTCGAGCAGAGGAGAGGAGTTAGGTTGCCTAAAAAAATCGGAGATGCTACTTTTCTGTCGAATGGTTTTTCCTCCTTAATCATTCGGTTTCTGGGCCGTCTGACCATGTTCCAAGATTCGTGCAACGAGGGCAACTCGTGATTTGTTTTTTATTCGAATTCTCTACCCCTCGGCTACCGCGCCCTTTCTCCGACCGCATCGTTTCCATCGAGAGAGAGAGAGATTTGGGGGGCAATTCCGTCGTCGTTGCCACCGCCGGTGTGGTTTTCAGGGGCGAGTTCGCTCCATCGGCGAGATCCCTTCTGGGATGCTGTGGTGCTAGCCCTTCTCTGGTAGTGTGGGCCTGTGGGGTATTTCTTCTTGCTGCTTTGGGGCGGCGCGCCTTTCATCCGGTGGTGAGACCTCCCGTAGCCACCATGCTGGTCTAACTCTTGCGGCGTTGAGCTTCGCCTGGCAGAACAGTGCTGGGGATTCTTCCCGTGGCTTGGGGGCTCGAGATTCCTCGGCCAGAGAGCGTGTTGCCGTGGTGATTTGGGGGCTATTTTTGCTGGTCTTGTCTCCGGCGTGTTTCCTGGGCACATAGGCTTCTTCTGGTGGTTCTAGCGTTGGGCCTCCTCTCTAGGTCTAGGCGTTGAGCTTCGCCGGCCATCGAGACTTTTGCAGCTGCAGCATTTTTTCCCATGCCCTCGTTTTTTGTCTGCTGACTGCAGTTTTGGTTGGGGGCAAATTCGTCACTTTTCTTTGCACTGTCAGAGAAAAGTTTCGTCTCAGCTTGTTGCTTCCCATTCGTAGTAAGCTCCATTCAGTGGTGAGATTTTCATCAGCGCTTCTGGGTATTTGTCCCTTTTCATTGTTAACAGAATAACAGTATGGTTTAATTTTAGTACAGTACTTGAGTATGGTTTATTTGTCTCACAGTTTTCTCTGTCTTTGTTTTTCTTTTGGTTTTAGAATTGCGTATGGTTGGATTTCAGGATCTGAGTATGTTTCGATTAGGATTTGTGTATGGTTCGATTTAGAAATTTTTGTGCTTTAGTATTTGCGCTCTTTGCCATCCTCTTAGTTTTGGGTTTTGCGAGACATCCCCTTTTGCAGTGAATTTTTACCTCATAATAGTTCGACATACTAGAGTGGCTGGTTCTTAAGGGTTAATTTATTCTCGCTGCTGTGGTAATCTGTTTGAATACTTGATTTATCATTCATTTGCCGCTTTTCCTGGAGAATTCCTTCTTATTTGTAGCAGACAATTTTTGGGTAATATGAAGGAGCTAGCAGAGATGGTTTTTGGCTTTTTTTTTCTAGATGAAAGCGGAAGCTGAGGGAATAGCAGAGAAGATAAAGGTAGCTAGTGTCACGTGCCATGATGAAAGTGAAGCATTCATGTTATAGTGAATGGTTACCCTGTTATAGTAAACTTGTGATTTTGTTTGTCTGTTTATGTTAGCATATTCGGAAATTAGATTTTTACTAGCTGTAAAAACATGATAGAGTAAACATGATGTATTCTGAGGCATGATTTTTTGAGGAATGATAGATTAAACATAATAGACTACACTGGATGTGATCAAGCCTAAATAGAATTGTGAGTGTGATGAAGTCTGAAAAATGAATATACCACACTGGATTTTTTTTCATCAGTGGGTATGCTTATTATTTTGTGCAAATTTATTAATTGCATTTTTTTCTCATGTCAAATGATGTAACGGCAATCTTGTAGGGAAATTTACACAATCAGGCCAAATTGACTCAAATCTGTCAACAGAGATCAAACTGCTTGAATTGAAATGAGTCAGCACTTTGTTATTTGCACTCTGCTCATAGGAAAACAGTTGAAATGTTTATAACTAGGGTTGGTGGGAGCTTAATTTTTGCTAAGAAAATATGCCAAAATTTTCATTCTGTCTTAATTTTTAGTACTTTACCGATCCACTTTCACTCTGAAACGTGATGACATTGTATGAGTTTGCTTGTCCCTGTAGCTCAGTACCATCGTCTTTGAAGATGTTGCCTTGCACCATATAAGTAGATGAAGATCCTGTTATTTTAAATGAAAAAAGAAGACCATTATGATAGTGTCATGAGATCGATTATCTCTTCCTCTGTCTTCTTCTTTCTCTTCCGCTTTCTTTTGCTGATTTTTTTTCTCTCTTCCTCATTAGTTTCAAATTTTTGCTTCCTGTTTCTCTGTCTTCCTCTCCCTCTCTTTCTCTTACTCTCAATGAGAAATAAAATCAGATAGTTACTTCTTCTTCTTCCTCTTCCTTTCTCTCTTTCTATTTAGATTTCACCGATTTTTCTTTAGTTCAAGCAGTTGGGTTTTGCTGATTTTTCTTTTAGTTCAAGCAGTTGAGTTGATTTTCCTCTCCCTCTCCTTCCTATCTATCCTCCTCTTCCTCTTCCCCTTATTCTTCTCGGTCTTTCTCTTTCTCTCCATCCCCTTCTTCCTCTTCTTATTGCAGAATTGTAATCACTGATATACTCTCTTCGTGTTCTTCTCTGTCGTTCTCTCTCTCCTTCTCTTCCTCTTTTTCTTGACAAATTTGTTCTAATTCCAATTCACTTATTCTAATTTTTATTCCTCTTGCTGATCTCTAATCACTAATTCAACCTATTTTTCTATTTAGACTTTTGTTACAGTACTTACTACTGATGAAGTACTTACATTTTGAATTTGATGCATTTGTTTAAATTTGTACAAAATTATTCTAGTTAAGCACATCCACAGATTTTCTAATGCAAGAATGTAAAATATTCTCTGCAGAGAAAGTCTGAAGCAAGTTTTCAATGGAGATAACTCTGGATGAGGAGTGACGCGGGGTGGCTCCACAGCTGCTAACTAGTGCTTTGCCAAGGTACTGCCTACTTATACAGTGTGAGGCTTATTCTTTCTCTTCCACTTTTCCAGCAGATGTGTTAGTTCACTTTTTTGCTGATGTGTTAGTTCACTTTTTTGCAGATGTGTTAAACCCAAAACAAATTTGTACAGTGAAGAACCTGGTAAGATAGATCATGTGTATTGGGGTTGGGGCAATTTGCTTGTGTTTAGAGAAAACATGGTAAAAATGAGCACTCACTGCCACATTGAACTAATCAGAAACAACTACATTGAACATGGAGAAGCTGATCCCGGGGTTTCATCTAGCGCCTAGGATGCATTTTGGAACAAGTGATGATGTACAAGAACAAGAGTCTGATGTATCAATTCTCCTTTTGATCTGCGAAATTCTCCCCTCGCAGGTCATTGTTTAGATCTGTATCAATGGCGTCTTTCACATGGAATAAGACAAGGGAGAGCTTCCTGTTGGTCTAAGATTTCTTCTTATATTTGCCGGGCCTTTGTTATTAATGAGCCTGCTTGTTTGACATCCTTTTCATGTTACTGGACTGGCAGTGTCGCGGACTGTGTTGTTGGGCTTTTTTTTTTCTTGCACGGCCGTCCATGTAATAAGAATCAAACCCAGCAGGAGTTTGATTAGGTGGGAAACATTTGAATGTTGTCTCTGATTGGGTGGCACCAAATCCAGCCAATCAATTTTTTTTTTTGACTGAGATGAGCTAAAAAACATGCGAATGATGTATAGACAGTCCAAAAAAAAAAGGAGAGGAGTTGGTTAGCATCGAACTACTGGGTTAGTGGGCTTGGCTGCTTCGGCCTGGGTCCAATTTTATTAGGGCCTGTACAGGCCCATTAAGGCGACCAACCCGGATGGCCCGGGAGGAGCTAGGGTTTCACCCTTCAGTATATAATCTCTCTTTCCTCCTCGGGCTGCCGCCTCCAAAACCCTAGCTCCTCCATCCGCCGTCTCCTCCTCCCGCCGCCGCGCCGACGCCTCTCCCCTCGAGAGAGCCAGCGGCCGCCATGGTAACCTTCTCGCTCGCTTCCCGTTGTCGATTCGTCTTCTCATGCGCTCCTCTGACTCTCGTGACGCTTCTGGCCGCAGTCGCTCATCGCCGGGGAGGACTTCCAGCACATCCTGCGTCTGCTGAACACCAACGTCGATGGGAAGCAGAAGATCATGTTTGCGCTCACCTCCATCAAGGGTATCGGCCGCAGGTTCTCCAACATCGCCTGCAAGAAGGCCGACATCGACATGAATAAGAGGCAAGAACCTCCTCTCTGCAAACTCTCCTCGTCAGATCTCGGTAATAGTGGTGGATCGGGCTGAGCATCGTGCTGTGTCTGTGGTGGGAGTGCAGGGCCGGTGAACTTTCGCCGGAGGAGCTGGAGCGGCTGATGACGGTGGTGGCGAACCCGCGGCAGTTCAAGGTGCCCGACTGGTTCCTGAACAGGAAGAAGGACTACAAGGACGGGAGGTTCTCCCAGGTCGTCTCCAACGCGCTCGACATGAAGCTCAGGGATGATCTTGAGAGGCTCAAGAAGATCAGGTCATTATAACATCTACTACCTCTCCCTGCTTGCCGAATTAGTAATCAACCTAGTTTGCTAATGGCACTGTGTTAGATTAAAAACTAATTTTTTAATGTCAACTCTTCACATTTAGCATTTGTGATATTAGGCGTTGCATTAGTTTTTGTTTTCGTTAGCTAGAGGGGTCTGGACCATTGAATGTCTGCATAGAGACTTGTGATTAGTGTACAAAGTAATTAGGATGTGCTTCATATGGTGATGCTCTGATGTAATTGGGTGATGTTGTGTAGCCTACTGGTAGCTAATCTAGGGTACTTGGGTGCCTGTGTCGTGGGTTGGGTACTTGGGTTCTGTGCTTTGCTTCAGAAGTTCTTGTTTAGGTTAACTTGGCAAGTTTTAGCAATTTGGCTAGGTGGTAGGATCAAAGATTACTTAGTCTAAGGCCCCCTTTGATTCGCAGGATAGGAAAAACATAGGAATAGAAAAAATGCAGGAATTGAAGTGGTGTGTTTCTCCAATCCTGCAGGAATCAAAAACATATGAAAAGATAATAGGAGCTCTTTGATAGTGCCATAGGAAAAACAAAGGAAAGTTTGCAAAGAGGTCATACCTCTTGGTATTTTTCCTATGAAAGTGAAGCACAGGGACAATCCTATAAAAAGTTTCCTTTCCTTTCCTTTGAATCAAAGGGATATGTAGGAAAAAATCCATAGGAATTTGAATCCTATGAAAATCCGTTGCCAATCCTATGAATCGAAGGGGCCCAACTGCCAGTTATCTTGTTGCTTCTCTATTAGCGTGAAATGGCTGTATCATAGTCTTAGACGGTTGGATTATGGTTGTATCATTCTCTAGTAGCCTCCAATGTCTGTTGGCTTTTAAGACTAAATGATTTCTTATCCAGGCACTCATTTTGTACTTGAGTCCTTTTATGTCAGCTACTGTCTACACTTTGCTCTCGATCACACTTGTGCCTTGTACAGGAACCACCGTGGTCTGCGGCACTACTGGGGCCTCCGTGTGCGTGGGCAGCACACCAAGACAACTGGCAGGAGGGGGAAGACAGTCGGTGTGTCCAAGAAGCGATAAACTTAAGAACCACCCCAACCTTGATGAGGCCTTTCGTTGGGTGATATTTTGCCCTAGGATAATATTTTGCAGTTATGGAACCTTGTCGTAATGTATCTTAAAGAGTGTCCTTGGGAATTAAGAGTAATTTACTTTTCTTGAAACTATTGCAGTTTTGACTCCTTGTTTATTTTATTGCTTTTCTCCACTTGTTTCTGCCGGCTTAAAACTATTGCAGTATCGACTCCTTGTTTATTTCTATTCTCCACTTGCTTCTGCCTAAATTTGGATGCTGCATGCCCTTATATCTGTGTATCGGTCATGTACACCATGGCAGCATGATGCATAGAGATTACTTTGAGCAATGAGTTAACGCATAAGTCTAGAGAAAGATGGGAAGGATGACCGGATGACCGGTTTAGGAAAGAAAAGTTTGATTGTTACAGGAGAAGAAAAAAGAATTTGATAAGACTAAGTTTAAGGAGATGCTGTGAAAATTATGATAGGGTATTATATCTATATAAAGTTTTTTAATTAGTTTAGTTAAATTTCTTAGATATATTTTTTATATATATTTAGGAGATAATGTTCGATGGTTGTTGTAACTACGTCGGATTTTGTAATGCTTCTTGAAAAAGATATTAACATATCATTCGATTAATATAACTTTGTCTCATCGTCACTTTAGTTTATCTATTTTTTTACCGACGGGTTTTGACTCTCGACGCGGGGCTGTATTGGTTAAGTTTGATCTCCGACGAAGGGGTAAGTTCTGTCATTATCCCGTTATGTCTTGCTTTGTCTAAGACTGTATCGATTAGGTTTAACCTCTTAGACAGATCGGATATATCGTATCACGTCCGTGTAAGGTTTATCAATCTATCAAGTTCTCTCTATCGTCATCGGTCTCGTGCTATATCGGTAAGATTTGATTTACGAGGTTACCGATGGTAGATTTAGCTGTAGGCCTATAGGTCTCTGTACGGCGATTTATCAAAATATTAGCCGATAAGTTATCTATACCCCAAGCACCACGCCCAGCGTATCAGCTCCTCGGTCGATACGCACCAGTCTTTAGAGATTTTCCTCGAGCGCCACACCAAGCGTATCGCCCTTCTAGCTGATGCACGCCTGTCTTCAGAAAGACGTCTTCTCATCGGCTCAGCTAGCCGATAGGTTCGCTTTGCCCTTATTTCAGCAGAACCGATTCGGCGTCCACCGTCCCGTTGCCATTGGCCTCGGTCTCATGTTGTCTCGGTTAGGTCCGATCTTCGAGATTTGGTACTAGCGACGCCGTCATGACGGGTGGCGGGTCTCGTGCTGCCATATCCGGAGCGGCATTGGCCTTGTAGCCGGTGTCTTTTATATGATTTATTGCCAGTTCACATATGCCTTTATCGGCTTTCCAGCCGATGAACAAGCGGTACAGCTTCTATCGGTAACCAGGAGGGATCCCGCGTGCTTTGATGTTCTCTAAATACCCTTTGGTACCTCCATCGGCTCTGGGGCCGATAGATCAGGATCTCACTTTCGCTACACCCGGAGTCATCACGTCCTTCGTCATCTATCCACGCCTTCATTGGCTCCTTAGTCGATGGAAGTGTATCCCAATACCTATCGACGACCAGCCGATAGTAGGAGCCATCTGGACAAGGTCGATGACCACCTTGATCCTATCGGCGGCCAGTCGATAGTGAGAGCTCATAATCGGTCCATCGTCCGACTGACCCATTTGCCTCACCTTCTTGTCAATTGCAGGGTCAAATTGACTGGGACGTTCGCACCCGCACAGTCGCGTCGGAGCAGAGCGAATCTCACGGGCCATGGTGTGCGTACCTCGAGCTACGGAGAGAAGCCAACTGATCTGCACTGGAGCTAAGCAAACCTCCCAGGCGTCAATATGGTCGCCCAAGATATTTTCAGCGCGACCACAATGATATCCGCCGGCAAGGCAGATGGCATGATACCACGGGTGTGGGAGCACAATGTAGCTGAGGTAGGTGAGCACGCAGGGGCTCCATCGACTCGTACAGCTCCCAGCGGCAAAAGGTGGCCACCTCCGGGTCCGATGCCCACACCATCATGGCGTCCACATCGGGGAGCTCGAACCGGAGGAGGGTCACCTCCATGGGCGCTCGCTGCCGCACCTCCGTCAGTGACGGTGGGATGGGTTGCTTCTCCACTCCTTCACGGCCGGACACTGACTTTTCTTGATTTGATTGAATCCTTGTTGAACTTTAACACATAGTCATGCCAAAATGTCAGTTAATTTATTGGGATTTTGCCACGTCTAGGCCTCAACTGCAAAAGATTTGGATCCCAAAATATTATTCTTCTTCTAGCCAAGTAATTCGAAATAGTGATTATGATATTTGTTAACGAGATTTAGCCGTAGTCTAATTTCTAGGGTATTGATTACGAGTGTTTCTCTCAAATCTAATATAATTACAGCTTATAGCATATCTGAGTTATATGACTCTCGATCGGCTAGACTGTTGGCCAGTCGATCCCTCGCTTATGCTAAGTTACTATATGGTTATAATAGGTCCGCTCTTCTATATATAAGACACAGTCTAGAACAAAATTTAACTTTAACTCTACCTTATACCTATTACAACTTTAAGACTTAAACTGTAACCAATTATATACTCATATTTAACATAGATTCTAACAAATTTTATCTTAATAAATATGTCACACCAATCTAAATTTGCTCCTTGCGCGAACCTTGTATATACCCGTACTTGAGTTATTTCCTTCCGTTACTCACGCTGAGCCACATCGATGAGGCTCACCGACATAAAGAGACTTCGCTATTCTCGTAACTTCTTTATCTAGACTCCACTTGTGTTTTACTTTCTCTTCTATTGTCATAGATGTTTTAACAAATGAAATCAGACTCTTTCCTAGCTGGTACATTCTAAGCTCTCTGAAGAACATTTCTTCTTTGTCGTCTTATGAACCAAGCTAATAAATCTAGGATCCACACTTTATACATTCTTAAGCTGAGCAACTAATAATTCGAGAAAAGTCACCAATGTCTCGAATCACTCAAAGAATTATCACAATAAAACTCACTCTTCCTCTTCAACGACATAGTTTTCATATATCCCTATCACGTAGATCCATAGATCTTACGTATATCATGTACTACCAAACACTATTTATCGAATTGTTCAAGCCGAATCGGTCCACCGTGTTCGTCGATAGAGATCCGATGTGATGCGACTAAACACGCGAAGGACTAGGAGATCTATTTAGCTCCAGTACATATCCTAAACTCGAAGTTCGTGGGCATGCTAGTCAATTTGACCCTACGATTGACAGAGGAGATAAAAAAAATTAGATTGATGAGCCAATCAATCGATAAGCCGATACGAACTCTTGCTATTAGCTGGTTACCGATAAGAGTTACAACACTTATAAATCAGCTAGAAAGCCGATGATGGCAAGGAATAAAATTGCAAACACATTGGCTATGGAGCCAATGATGCTCTGAATAAAATATACGATAAACATTAAAGAGCAAAATCCAGTCTTCTAAAGAAACAAGACCTAACAACCACCGATGATCGTGCTATTAGAACCAGACTTGATAGATTAGATCGAACCAAGACAGTATAAGTTTAAAGCTAATGACACTAAAATGACCAAAATTAAATTAGTCGTGCTAACGGAAGGAACATGTAAACTCATCGGATAGCTACGATATAAACAGTTAAACTCATCGGCTAGCTACAAATATAATCAGCTAAACACATTGGCTAGCTAAGCCAATGGGAGAAATGAAACTTGCTAGATCACGATACTAACCTTATTAAACATCACATTAATAGATCAGACATCACCAAGATAGTAGAAGACTGAATCTAATAAAACTCGTTTGATTGCTACCAAATTAACCATGGGCAATTTATGTATATCAGCTAGTATGCCGATACATTAAGTGTGAAGCTCAGTGTAAAGTTAACTAATTGGATGGCTACTTTGATAAAATGTTGCATAAAGAACCACTGACTTAAGGCTTAATCTACTATCAGCAGTTTAGAAGTTTAGATCTAACCGATATAGCATGAGACTGATGACGATAAAAAGAGCTCAATAAGATGATAGATGCCACATGAACGTGATGTGATATATCCGATCGAACTAAGAGGTCGGATCCAACCGATGCAATCATAGATATAGCTGATATATCATGATAATGGCGGAACTTATTCCTTTATAGGAGATCAAATCTAACCGATGTAGCCCCACGTCGAGAGTCAAAACACACCGAGAAAAACCTAGATGACTAAGGTGACGATACGTCGAAATTGTATTGATATGTATAGATGATTTACAAGCTAGTGAGGTGTTTGTATTTATACCTCGGGATTACATGTGTCTGAGATGGTTTACAAATAATCTTCGAATATTATTTTCTAACATAAAAGGAAACTATCTCTAAGAATGTAATAAAATTAACTACTCCTACCTAATTACAGAAGATATTTTATAGATACGAAACCACTCTTCTGTGATTTCCAATTCGATCTCATCTATATAATCTTTTACCTATCGATTGAACCGAATCCATCTTTATCTATCCGATTGGCACTTTTCATATATCAATCGACATTTTTTTATAATCCGATCGCTCTTCGATTCTTAATCAGGTTTACCAAATTTTGTTCTTAAATCGGACGTTGTCCCGGTATAAATTGATTTTTCACGGACCAAACCAAACCTCCAGCATGTTTAAACAGTAACAGTACCCGGGCCAGACACAGACAGTGCTCGCTCCAAACATGAACAGTATCCGGCTGCAATCAAACTGCCCAAACCCTCCTTTTCTTTGTCTTTTTCTTTTTTACTTTCTTCTTTGTCGGTCAAAACATGGTCAAGCCATAAGGTCAACAGCCACCCCTCCCGTCCACCGAGAGCCAGGCACTTTCTCCGGTGCCTCTCCGCCTGCTCGCCGCCAGTTCTAACCGCTCGCGCACCAGCACGCTCAGGCCCGCGCGTCGCCTCTCCCGCTCCCACGCCGCGTCCCGATCCTCTGCACCGCTGCTCGTGATGCCCCTGCGTCGGATACCAGAGCCGCGCCGCCTCACCGCCTCCAGCCGCCTTCTCCTTGGTGTCGCCGCCACAGGGAGCCGACCGCCCCTTCTGCGCCACCTATCGGAAGCCCTCGCCGGTGAGTGCGATGCCGCCTCTCCCGAGCTTCCCACCGGCCTGTGCGAGCCGACGCCCACGGGAGCCGCCTCCCCGACGTAGGAGCCGACGCCACCCCTGCTGCCGGCACCCGCTGCCTTCTCCTGGAGCCAGCCCGATGAACCCCGCCAGCACCTGCACAACGACCACACCAAGCCGTGCTCTTGCCGTCGGGACTTCGTCGCCAATAAATCCGTTGCCGCCCGCGAAAAACCCGGTCCGGTCTCGCCTTTGGATTTGCTTCGATTGCCTCATTTTGTTTGGGAAATCTGAGTCCGATTCGTGTCTAGTACGAAGTTCTGTTTGTTTCCCTTCCCGTGCCCGCTATCTGTCTTGTGCAATACAACCAAATCGAAGGCGGAGACTCATCTGACTCTTACCATTGCCGCCACCTCGTCGAGATCGAGTCCTACATGATCACAATTCTAGAGTCTGCTATCCCTCCAGCGCAGCTCTAGTCTCCGCCGCTAGCCCGCCTCGACGCAAAATTGCGCATACCACCACGACCCTGACCTCCGAGCACATGACATCCAGCACCTCCACTCACTACTGGCGATTACCATCAATATGTCCTGCGTGTGCTTGAGCTGTGCTAGAGAAACCAATTATTCGAGCCATGCGTCGTTCAGCCACCCGTCGTTCGCACGCCCTTTAATAGTAATTCATCGTGCAACACCTTAGCTGTCAACAAATCTCTAAAACACCCTTAGTATCCACCCGCTTCAATTTTTGATTGACTACCTATCAATGTAGCTACAAGTATAAAACCGATAAATCTTCACGCCGTCTTCTTAGTCGCCAATCGACTCAAGCGTTAGGTCTAACCATCTTCTTATCGAAAGGGCTGAGTCACCCTGTTCAAAGTGTTCAAATCAACAAATTGAAAACGCCGATCGCCTCCAACTTCAATCAACTCTAAGTGTCACGTCTGACCGTCTTTCTATTGAAAGAGCTCATCAAACATTTCGAACCGACCACTTGAAGTGTCCAAATTTATCGATCAAATCATCGTCGTGCTTCACTTTGCGCATGTCCTATCATGGACACTGTGTAACCCCACGCGGTGTGAGGCACCACCATCACACCTATATCCTTATATTCCCCTCTAAGACCGAGCTTGGAGACTACTTGTTCTAAAAATTAGCCTTGAAATCGATCTCGATAACCAAACATGGAAGCACTCGATAGAAGATCCAAATTTGATGATGATGGGATACGATATTTATTAACGAGGTTTAGTCATAATCTAATCCAACATTGATTACGTACGCTCCTCTTTAATCCAGTATCGTCTATGTTAAATCAACGTATGGTTATAATAGTTTCGTAACTATAAGAAAAACAAGAACAGAGCTTGATTGTAACTTCATCCTACAACTAATACAACTCTAAGTCTTAATTTGTAATTGACTATATACTAAATTGCAATATGCGGAGGTTGACTGAATGATTAGCAAAAAAGCCATTAACTACTTGATGATCGATCTAGCAGAAAGTCTGCTGCTTATTGATCTGTACATGCAATTTACTCATTACCGAGTAACAATAATTTGTCCTCATAATTTGCAGTTCCGCGCGCATTTTGAACGTCAGTTACACGGATGATGCATCAGCTGACGAGCGGATCAGTGGAGATGAAGCTGTAGATGACCATGTCCTTGACCTCCCCTCTGAGCACGCGGTACTTGCGCAGCACGGCCTCCCGCCGGAACCCGGCCTTCTCCAGCACGCGCTGCGACGCCGCGTTCCGCACGTCGACGAGCGCCTCCACGCGCTGCAGCCCCTCCACCTCCGCGAACACGGTGGCGACGACTCGCATCACGGCGGCCGTGGCCACGCCCTTGCCCCATTGCGCGCGCGCCAGCACGTACCCGAGCTCGGCGCGGCACGGGTCGGCGGTCGGAGTCACGGACACCGCGCCGACGGGGCCGTCGTCGCCGCCGCCGCCGACGCAGATGGCGCGGAACCACGGGTGCGGGAGCACGGTGTCCCGGAGGTAGGCGATCAGGGGCTCCGTCGACTCGTACAGCTCCCAGCGGCAGACGGCGGTGACCTGGGGGTCCGACGCCCACGCCATCATGGCGTCGACGTCGGAGAGATCGAACCGCCGGAGGCTGATCTCCACAGCGCCCCTCGCCGCGGCGGCGTGCAGTTCTTGGCTCCTCTCCATCTGTTAGCCGGTTGCAATTTACAACGACCCGACTGGTGGCCTGCGTTTTATGTAGGCCTATCCATCTGTTAGCCGGTTGTAATTTACAACGACCCGGCTGGTGGCCTGCGTTTTATGTAGGCTTATCATCACCTTATTTTGTTTGACTTTGACTGGATTAATTATGATTCCAGATTCTTGAACGCCAAGTGTTATGTAAATTAATTGCAAATATGGATGTGATCAGATGATACTGATAAAGCTCTCGATAATGAAAGCTAAAAGGTGGAGGAGAGAGGAAGGAGCTGAGGTCAGCTACGGACAAGTCAACGGTCAACCTGGCTATGACCTTTTAATAAGAATGAATCAAACAAATTTATCAGGCAGCCAATTGGGTCGCCAAAACAACGGAAAAACACCCGACCTCTATTAGTCTGAACTCTGAAGTGAAATGATCGAGTGCATAGATGGACAAAGCGTAGCGGTCTACAGCTCTACATTGCACCCACCCCTGCGCTTCTCTACCGGTGTCCTAGTTTGAGTTACAGATCGGACCATCCGTTACTCCCATAATCCGTGCCGTGCCCCATCCAACGGCTCATGCTCCACACGACAGATAAATCTATCCTACTTGGACTCATCTTTGTCTCCAAAAGCAACTCAGTTACTTCCACAACTCAATCCTCAAATCCTCACCCATGGCCATGAAGATGACGATGGCGATGGCATTGCTACCCTAGGTCATGTTGGACCAACACGCTCACCCATTCGAAGAAACTAGTGTCGGAGTGGGTGGTCATGGGGTGCACGGTGTGGAAGGCGTTTGGGTGCGAGGATGATGCCGAGGCCCTGGTGAGGAGCTTGACGCTACTCATGCACCTCGTCAGCCCTTCAGGTCTCTCCACCCTAGCCATCCGCGTGAGAGATGGCATCTTCTTACCTGTCCCTTATCACTGTCGACGTCGTGGATGGAACCTAGTTGTCCTCAGCACACCAATGGTTTTCCTCAGGTCTACGGCCTCATCTACTGTCACACCTCAATCTAATGCCACCAAAAAGCTAGTACCAGATAGAGCATGCCGCTGAGAACAGTGAACCATCTCTAGCGAAACTGCGCATGTCAATGATAGTCCTAAGATTTTAAGCTAGCACCCACGGTAACAAAACAATAATCATTATAAAAACTAAACGAATATATCATAGCTTGTTACCATATCAGGTAGACCATTAGTAACAACTACCAAGAAAAACTGTAACAATAAAATTTAGCATGAGTAGCACACCAATCCAAAGTCAGTGGCTTGGATCTAAGGACGAAACCAAACTCTTCGACATTTTCAACGTGAACTTAAGGAGAAAGGAGAGAAACAAAATAGAGAAGGTGAGTACTTTCGTACTCGTAAGCTACAGCAAAACGTGAGTATGCAAGCTGTAAAGGAAGACTAGTTTTGTTTCGCAAATCTTTTGTTTGAAAATGGTTCGTAATCTCTAAATGTAAGTTTCACAATTCATTTGAAACGATACTTTCTGTCTCAATCCAATACGAGTTACTTTGCAACAACTCAAGCATTAGAACAAAGTTTTAGTTTCATTAATAGTTTCTTTTTGTTTTCCATCTCTTCAATAAGCATTATTCTTTAAGCCATACATACAACATTTATCTCACTTTATTCGGAGCTAAACCAACATATTCCTTTTCATCATCTCTTTCTCGAAACCATCGAAGCTTTAGTTTCACTTTCTCTCGAAAAGCCTACTCTACGATGCCATCACGATACCCTAGGACACACAAACCAATTCCTTACCACTAAGGTCATCCATCAGTCACCAAGATCGACTCTGATAACGGCTTTCATTTTCATAAATATTTTCCATAAAACATTGTTAGACAAAACTATGCTAGGAGAATCACCTTACATTCGTCCTTAATCGTGGGCATGGCTATTCGAATAGTTGAATCTCTGTAGAGTTTGTACACTTTACCGACACGGCACAAAATTGACATCGGATACCCATCGGCATTGAAAGTTCATAACAAAGACTTTTAAAAGCTAACCCATGAATATAACATGTCATATAGTTGGGTCAAATCTCTTAAAATCGAGTGTTAGACAAGTCTCATACCTTCAACTACTTAGAACTCACTGGGGATGTCTTCCATACCTAACCAGTCGCCTTGAAAGAGGCTAGGATAGCACTCATATCGGACATTAAAGATCCACGATCCCATCTTCTTATCCCAACATTTCACAACTATGGACATATAAAATTTTTATGTGCTAACTAATTACTCCATCAAAAGTATCTCATAAATACTCATGTAGTCATACTGTAAGGATACTCGGATGCAATTTTTCAAGAAATCTATCCTTACATGCAATTGCAAAACCAAGCCACACAAACGAGATTCTGCATTATGGGTTTTCACAAACCTTTTCTCTTTTTAATTTTTTCATAACCCAATTTTTTCCATAACGACCAACAACGATGTAAGATGAGGCAGTGGTATTCTCGCCCAAGAAGCAAGAATTTCCAATCACCATTATGGTGGGTTATAAGGACACAAGTCAACAACAATCTATAGAAAGTAATACAACTACTTAGGTTGGTGTGTCGGTTGCATATAAACCAAAGTCGATCAATCTAATTGTGTATGCTAAGCATGCGACTTTGCAAACAATCATATTTTATAAATTAGGAGCAATATGATCAAGGGTGACTTGCCTTAATGACGGTGGTCTTCAAATTTTCACAAACTTTGTGTCTGACGAAATTTCGGAGCGTCGCTATGAAAACATGGAAGAAAGCCACACCAAAAACCTAAAATTAATATAGCAATAATTATATTCGAGTAGTGCCATCAGGTAGATCTCAATTTTAGAAGAATTATAGAAGTTGAACAATGTCAATGTTATGGTTGAAAATACATGAATTTTAAATGATTGTTTGAATTTCTAAAATTTTTGAAAAAGAATAAATCACTAGAAAATTATAAGGAATATTCCCCTGAAACATTCTCTAAAGTGGGACCTAGATGAGAGAATATTTTAGGAGGCCCACATGTCAGTCTTGAGGGAGCTGTTGGGCTAAAATAGGTTGTGGCCTATAGGGCTTGGCGAGTGGCCTGATCTAGTGTTAAGAAAGTGAGACCCACATGTCGGGGAGGAGAGAGAGATAGGGGCTAGTCCACATGTCAGGAGGACAAAGAGGAGTGACACGTGGCCTCATCTCATTGGCTGAGGTAGGGCCCACATGTTGTGGCACCGAGGAGGGATTCCTTCTTCTTCCTCCTTTATTCTTTCTAGTTCTTTCTTCCTCTTTGCTCTCCCCTCTCTTGCATGGTACGGAGGCACAGCGTCCATAGGGTCAACCAGACAAGGAGGGGCGACGAAAGGGGTTAGGAAAGCAGAACCGGAGGGCAACAGCGCTCCGGCAACCAAATAAGGTGGCACTGCATGCGCGCAGGGGCTGAGTGGCTAGTCGCGGTGACGCCTTGATTTGAGATAAAAAAAGGGAATGGCGGCATGATGAGGTTATGGAGATGGCGAGGGCAGGATATTTATAAGCGACGTGGAAAGGTGGGTAGTATGGCCTTGAGGGCCTGCCTGGCGGTGACAGCAAGAGGGAACTGGCGAGGTCATAGATGTGAGGTAGGACCGGCAACTGAGCATAGGGACAGCGAGGAGGGTCCTCCTGATAGGACTCAATGTGCAGAGAATGTAGTAACAGGGACACGGGGCCGACGATGCGATGGGACACGGTAGCACGGGGTCGGGCAACGACACAGGTGTGATGCAACATGGATTCGAGCGGTTCATGACCGGATTTGTGGCGTGGGGCCAAACATGGAGCAGTGCTGCATGGTGCATCAGCAGAATTTGCATCGGGGAGGGGCTAGGCTTGGCGCAACACGGTGAGGTGACCGTACACGAATGAGGACACTTTGTGAGATTCACAGTGGTGACGTGACACATTGGAGTGGTGAGGCCATGGTGGGAGCACACAATGCGCGAGACAGGGTCAAGGCGCATGGAAACGGGCGTCGATGCATCTGCTAGCGGTTTGGTATTTTGTCGAACAACTTACGAGCGATGGCTCGGCGTGGAGATGGGGACTAGTACGTGGGCATGAGCGAAGTGAGTGCGTCTGGCATAGTGGAGTGACTGACGAGCAGGGCTCACAGGGCACAGTAGGTAGCAGGGGTGCGTGTGGGGACGGTAGAGCGAACGCGAGCGGGAGTGGGTGGCAAGCTAGGTCGTGGGCCGCGTGAGGAAGAAGCATGTGGTAATGGCCTGCTTTGGGGAGGAGGAGAAAGGAAAGAAAAGAAAGGAAGGGGGAGTGGCCATGTAGGCTGGTGACGGGCGAGGACGCGACTGAGTCGGCCTAGAAAGGAATAGGGAGTAGAAGAAAGTAGGCTGGGCCGAGAGAAGAATTTGGGATAGGATGGCCTAAAAAATGTTTTTTTCTTTTTCTTTTTCTAGGGATTTTAGAATTAGAGTTTTGAGGGGATTTGGAGAGGTTTTAAATTCAAACTAGGTATATGGTCTTGATAGAATTTTGGTGATTTCTAGGGAATGCATAAAAAGGTGTTTGGAAGATTTGTAGGGATATTTGAGTTTCAATTTGATATTTGAACTCGCAAAAAAAATCTAAGAATGTCAAAGGGCTTCAAGATTAGGAATTGTATTTTGGGAATAGATTTGATTTTGTGGAGAGGAAAAGAGGGAGTTTCAAAAGGGGCTTTGGATAAGATTCTATATGTATTTGAATTTTAAAATTCTAGCCTCAGAATTCGAATATTAGGATTTGCATATTGAAATTTTCTAAGGTCATAAAGAGAGATTTAATTAAAATCTTTGATACTAGAATTTAAGTACATACAAGGAAACAAATTTTTGAAATACGATTTTTATTAAAATAGTTTTTTTAACGATTAAGCTAAAACAGGAGGTTACATCTATGACTCCATTGATGTGTCGCTCTCCATCACCGCACATTTGCCTAGGATCTATAACCTATTGTTCATGTTACAACCCCTCCTAGTGCACCTAACCCCTCCTAATGCACCTTAGGTTGGAGAGGCCGATGGAGATCACCACTACATCCTTGTCCTCATGGCCATCAACTTTGATTGGGATGTTCTCTGCCAGTGGCCTCTTTTGTCACTATTGTCGTTGTCCTCATCGTCAACATCATGATGTCATCACCCAAGTCATCGTCCTCCACTACCACGCCATGGTAGATAAAAGAAACTCTTTTCCCCGTTAAGATGTAATGACCCTTAGAGGATGTATTTTTTGTCATTTATGTTTTCACATTGAATGGAATGGCATGGGATTGACGTCACTATTATCGTCATCCTTATCATTGTCATAATAGATGTCATCACCCAAGTGGTCATCCTCTACTACCATGCCATGGCAGATAAAGGAAACTCTTTTCTCTGTTGAGATGTATTAGACCTTAGGGGATAGATTTCTTGTCTATTTTGTTTTCATATTAAATGGAATGGCATGGGAATGCTATATTATAAGTTAAACATTGTCTGACCGCAATGTCGTTGAGTTCAGCTTTGTCAACTCGCCTCCCGATCACCATGCTGATCGCAAGCTCTTTGATCCAGAGATGTTTCGTATACTTGGTTGCATGGGTTCCTCGATGGATACTTCCATGAATGAAGTGGCGTATTGGGTAGATCTAGCATTAGGAATAATATACAAGTCAAGCGATTTACTGTCTGACTACAATGTCATTGAGTTTAGCTTCATCAACCTACCTCTCATTCGATCGTGAGCTCTTTAATCTAGAGATGTTTGGGACACTTGGTTGCATCAATGCCTCAAAGGATAGTTCAAAAGGGAGGAGGGCAGCGGCGACATCATTTGACCGGTCGCAGTTGCTAACCACAAAGTAACACTATGAACTCTAATACCCGACAAACTCGAGTGAAAAATGATGCAGAGTTCAGTGTGGGTGATCTGTGGACATGGGAGGATGTAGGAGGAGTTCAAGAGGATACAATTGCCGCATACGCAATCCTATACTACACACTCAAGAAGATGGTGTACTGCTATTACTCATCGGGACTACTATAACAACGAGAATGATGTCCTTAGATTAAGAGATTAGAATATAATTAGTGTTGACATGAACAATCTATCGATTATGTGCTCCTGCTATGTTGGTCCTAATTCATGGTTCTAAATCTTCTTGTGTTGGATCTTCCCTAATACTAAGCTCTTTTACCATTTCACTGTTCTCGCTGAATTTAACATGCAGATTGTCATCGCGTAGGCCAAGGATCCCTTGTGCTAATAACTTGTCAAACACAATCAACTTATCGTGGTACCTAAACTAATAGAGATCTAGATTCATCTTCTGTGTGATCCATTCAGCAAGCCAAGTGGGCATCTTGAAATTGCTCAATGACAGGAACGATAAAGCTAATTTGGTCTTTTTTTCAAGGCTTTCATAGTCTCTCTAAACCTCTTCCCATCGCATCCGTTCTTAAAGTGGGCGCTACTACACCAATCCAAGAGCATCCTTGATGCACATAAAAGAACTGATGCAAGAAAAAAAAGACATACACAAATATGTAAAACACAAATGCAACATATGAATCATGCACACATATGTAAGTTTGTACTTGTATATGGGATCATGCAAAATATATGAATTCTGAGATACAAAAATTAAAAAAAACTAACAAATTGTTCATACTCTAATCATTTGAAACATTGTATTGCATAGGAGGGCCTAGATGAAACACATGGCACTAGGATAACACTAGGCAAAATTAAAAAGTCACCCAAATCTGGGTGCTTGCATGCAACATATGTGCGTCTTGGGTTAAAAAAATGCTACAAAATGCTCGTATCCTAACCATTTGCAACGACCTGTAAAAAAACCATGTCCACTATATTTCACCAAAATGAGCCCTAGTTACAAAAATGCTAAAAAAATTCATAATCTAATCATTTGCAACCAAAAATACATAGAGCCCCTAAAACACAAAAAATCGCATCACCGCTATATCCACCAAAATGACCAAAATCCTAGAAAGTCACTAGGAGTAGTGTGGAAATTATCAAAGCAACCACCCTGTTCAACGTTGAAACAATAAAACCCTAGAAAATCTTACAAAATGTGCACATGGATGAAGCTAAAATACACCCTACAATATGACGAAATGGAGCGATCATACTCAATTCGAACCTCAAAACAGAGAAGATGGAGAGCGAAAGCAATGGATGCTATGCTTGTCCTACCAATGAAACTGCTATTGTTAGATTTGGAACCACTCTGCACGCCAACAGCTAGACCTAAAGAAATCGCTAGAGAATAGGCTATTTGGAACCGCCTCCACCTTCTTTGGCACCACTCTCATTGCCTCTCCGCTCGCTCTCGCTCTCCGTACCTCCTCTCTCTCTCTCTTTGAGAAACAACAGGTATAGAGAAAAAATGAAAAGCCCATGATTTTTTTAGATGTTGCAACAGGCGAGATAAAGGGGTGCAAATGGCATTACGATGGAGTCAGTCTAATCCGATTGTGAGAGATGGGGCGCGTGGGCGCCCGATGATTTGGCTTGCGTTGGACTCCTAACGCTAAGCGTTTTCAATACAATACACTTGTGTTTGATTTGATATATTGATACTCACTCTCAAGTTAAAAGTTGCATACATTTGTACAGCACAGTTGAAACATGAACTGAATTTTACAGTACTGTAGTTTTCCATGGGCGAGCTGAAGAAATAACAAGAAGAAATTGACACCAATATACGAGCTTTACAGTTGAAACATGAACTGGATAAGTTCGCCAAAGCTCTCATTGTCACAGGTTTTTCATTTATACAACGAAGTTGGCCAATGAATAAGAAGAAATTCACCAATATATGACTAATGGTACGAGAGAAGTTTAACAAAAACAAAGGTCACATAGACGTCAGTTGTTAGAAGCCGAGCTATCATGGCGCAAATAAGCCCAAAATTTAGTAGGACGTTACTTCTCACTACCTAGCAAACTCCCCATGACGAAGTGACGAGAGCAAATGCAAATCCAAATTAAAAAGTACACAATAAATTTACTGTAAACAGTGCATAGGTTTCTAATTCTATATAACAGCTTCCAAAATCACCGGTGCCAGTTGTTGAAAACTTGAAATACTATTGTCATTTAGCTGCATTTTTGCAAACTGGTCAAAGCTACTAAAGCCAGGTAGATGATAAATGCTGTCAGATTCAGAGATTTTATCTTCCGGAAATGATCCGCTGAAAGGAAAAAAAATCCTTTCACAAGATGTTGGTGTCATGCCAATTGTCAGTATGACAAAAGCTAATTCCTAACCAAATCAAAGCAACGCATAATAACCAACAAAACCGTACTGTGACACTCCGCACGGAGATGGATTTTTTATTCTATAGGACATTTCCTGGTGTCTTACCTACCAACTAGATAATAAAAAAATTTAAAAATAATAAGAAATATTAATATAAGATATATCAGTTTATAAATGTATAATATCTAATTTTAAATTAGAATTCTATAAATTATAATAAAAAATAAATTAAGCGTTAAGGTACATTCAAAATTATATTTATTTTTTATAGCATATAGAAGTTTACGAAGGGGTATATTTCATATTAATCCATTTTATTATTTTTAAAAAATGTAACTATTTAGATAATATATAAAAAAATGAGGAGATATTTATAGAAACAGTTTCTCCACTCCACACTGTTGTGAACCTCGTCTAACACGCCACTCTGATTTGGTTCAACTCTGAACACCAAACATATTCTTTTGCATCACATTTTCGGAAGTAGTAACAAGTCCACACACAACTACTACGAAAAATTCAGCAGAAAAGGGATTTGGTTCCTGACAGAGTAGGAGCCGGCAGTTCACCAACATAACCAACTCATCAACCTTTCCCTGCAAATCTCCCCTATATAATCACACTTATACTGGTGCAAATAACACACACAAGCTAATCATCTGAATTAGCAAGTAACAAGTTGTGATACTAATTTCAAGAAGCTTCTTGTGTTGGAAAGATTCGGAGATGGCGGCTACAGGAAGAGAGAGCGGGTTGGCGGTGGCATGCCTCGTGGCCGCCACGGCGGCGCTGCTCATCGCCGGCGCGTCCGCGCAGGCGGGGTGCACGGCGGCGCTGATCAACCTGTACCCGTGCCTCAACTACATCAGCGGCAACGAGACGTCGCCGACGAGGACCTGCTGCTCGCAGCTGGCCTCCGTCGTGCAGTTCCAATCGCAGTGCCTGTGCGCGGCGATCAGCGGCGACTCTTCGTCGTCGATCGGCGGCGTCACCATCGACAAGACCCGCGCGCTCGAGCTCCCCAAGGCGTGCAACGTGGTCACCCCGCCGGCTAGCCGGTGCAACTGTAAGTGCTCGACGAAACCACACATCGCATTGCAATTACTGAAAATTTAATTAGTCACCATTTTTAATTCTAGCAATGCTAAGAGAGAACGCTGCGTTTGCTTGCAGCTGCCGGCGGCAACACTCCGGGCGCTGCCACAACAACCTCGCCGGAGACGCAGACACCGGGCTCCACCGGCGCAGGTAGGACAAATTAAGAACGGCGCTCATTGCGTTCTTGGCAACCTGATGTTGCAGCGCTGACGAAACGTGCGTGGAAAATTTTCTGGTGCAGGAACCGGCGTTGGATTGAAGACGACGCCGACGGCTCCGTACCTGATCAACGGCGGCGCGTCGCTCCGGGGCGCCATGGGCTTGGTGCTCGCGCTCGCGGCTGTCGCGGTCTACGCCGTGTGAGTGCGTCTCGGCTACTCCGAACTTCTGAAGCGCTGGCGATGCAGAACGTGTTTTCTGTGTATTACACAGTTTATTCACTTTGGTTTAGCCTCTGCTCTTCTGGCATCAGGGACTTGTAATCCCTTGTAATCCGGACACGCTAGATATCCCGCAGTTGCTCTCTTCTCTCTCCTTTTTTTTTTTCCTCCTTCTCCACAGGTGAGGCTACTGTGCAGTATTTCCCTCACCTTAATATAAGTACACCCCGACAGGGTTTAAAAAAAACATTGGTTTAGCATCATTGAGTATTGGCGAGAGATTTGAGTTTTGTCATTCACATTTGTACCATTGATTGCTTGATGCAGTTGCAATAAAGAACACTACTATCCGTGGTTTTGATTTAAAGAAACATTTGACACGTCTCAAAACTATACTTTGTTGACTCGGTGTATAAAGTAGGATCGTCATCAATTTCTTTCTTGTAATAATCTGATTCCTGACGCGTCGAACCCGTTGCACAATTCTCGATACGCGATCGAATAGGACTCAAATTAATAGTTTAACTACAAATCAAATTTTCTCAAAGCACGCAGGCTAACTAGTAGAACTCTGCATTAGTAATTTAGTACGTACTTGGGTTCACAGACTTCATACAGTTCCATCTATACATACCTCAGCTAATACACATACGTTAATACGTAGTCACGTACATACATAAAGCGTACGTCCCCTTGGCTACACGTACACGCAGTACAGTACCGTATTAGCACCGTACACGCAGCACAGTACCGTATTAGTACCGTACACGCAGCACAGTACCGTATTAGTACCGCACATGCAGTACAGTACCGTACACGCAGTACAGCACCGTATTAGTACCGTACACGACGCATGCGTAGTTTAGCGGCTTATTCCTCTCGAGCACACAGTCGCTCGGCGTACGCGCGCCGGGTGCAAGGGACGTCGTCCTGTTGGGCGCTTACATGTCCGAGACGCTTCGGTCGCCGTGCGGCCCGCGAAGGAAGATCTGCTCCGGCTGCGCGGCGAGCACGCGATCCGCCTCCCTCGCCGCGGAGCCGCCGAACACGAGTGGCTTGGCCGGGTCGTCAAGCTGCTTCAGCAGGCTGTTCCTGCCGGCGAGGAACACCATGTCGTCGTAGTTGGCGCCGACGCCGAAGCAGAGGACGGCGAGGTTCTCGTCGTCTTCGGCGACAATCGTCACCGGGTGCGACGCGGGGATCACGATCACCGAGCCCTCCCTAACCCGTGCCCTCACCTTCTTGTACCTCCTCGCCTTCTGCCCGCGCTCGCCGTGCTCCTCCTCTTCCTCCTCTCTGCTCCACTCCTCCCTTCTCCTCCCGTGCTCGTGCTCGCGCTCGCGGCGTTCCGACGACCGGCCGCCGGACATGTGCGGGCACGCCATCTCGAAGTAGCCGCTCCCCTGCAGGACGATGGCGACCTTGGTGGCGCGGGTGATGTAGCTCGGCGCCATCATCGAGCCCTGCACGCATGCACGGCGAAGCAAACACATCGTGACTCGTCATTACTGTTTGGAGTCCATGATGTCAGAGAAGCCACGGCTGGGTATGCGAAGGTTTAGTGCTTCTTACGCGGGTGATGTTGGCAAGGGCGACCAGCATGTCGAGCTTCTTGAGGTTCCGGCACTCGTCGCCGGTGATCTCGAAGAGCTTGCCGTGGTCGTTGGAGAAGGACGGCCTCTTGCCAGTGAGGCTGGACGGCTTGATTTCCCACTCGGAACCCGAGCCGCTGCCTCCGCCGCCTTCGCCCCCGCCGCGGGAGCAGGACTTGCTCAACTCACGTATCTGCTCCTCCGGCGCCGTCGTGATCTCGCCGCCCTCCCGCTGCCTCCCGAATACCTTCTCCAATTCTTCCCGGCGAGTCTAATCCTAACAAGAGACCAAGAACACAAATGAATCAATCAAGAATGTTCTAGATACGTTGAACCGGACCAGCAGAACGTCGACACTAAAGGCGCTGAAGAATGACTCCGGCCGCTCGCCGCCGACGGGGAAGTATTCCAGCAGAAACACGCCCACCGAAACCGTCAAGAATTGCTCGCTCCTTCACTCTCCTTGTATGCATAGAAGAAGGGGAAAACCTCGAAGTGGTCGGGAGTGGAGACGGGATTGAGCAGCATGACGACGCGGAACCACTTGGAGCAGTGGGTGTTGGCGGAGTAGACGATGGCGCCGGCGGGGATGACCATGGCGTCGCCCTCCCTGACGCAGAACGACTCCCTCCTCCCGTCCCGCAGCAGCACGAGCACGCCCTCGCCTTCCTTGACGTAGAACACCCCGTCGGCGTCGTAGTGGCTGGGCTGCAGGAACGCCCGCGGCGCCGCCTCCAGGACGGCGCGCGGTAGTCCCCGACGGCGCCCACGAGCGGCTCGTCGGAGAACCGCTCCAGCACGCTGAACCGCCCGTGCCGCGTGCGCGTCCAGTGCCAGAAGCTCTCCTCCCCGAAGTGGTACGCCCGGCCGCCGCTCCTCCTCTCTCCTCCTGCTCCACCCCACAGCGGTCGAGTCGAGGGAGAGGAAGCACAGGGAAAGGAGCAGCGCCAGCGGTAGCAACGGCGGCGATCTCGCCATGGACGGCCATGGTGTTCGATCAATGACGAGCTAGGGGACGTTGGATGGATGGAGGTGAGGAGTGATGGTTTATGTAGGGGACGCGAGAGTGGCATGCAGCCATGCGCGCGGCCAGGTGGAGGTGGGGAGGTGCGTACGTGGCGAGACGAAGCAACTGTGTGGCGCTTGCAGCGATGTGTGCTGGGCGGCGTGCGGCGTCGCGTTAGCTGTTTGCCACAAAGGCGACAGGGCCGAGATGTGTGGGAACAAAAGAAAATAATGTGCGGAAAGTGTTTTCTCTTTTCTTGCAAATGAAAACAATATGGGGAACAAATGAAAACAATACGGCGACAGGGCCGACAATATCTCTGGGAGATATTCAATTTTTCTTACATGTTATTTAAATAGATGTTAAAAAAATTAAAAAGATTAGCAAGATAGATTAATATGAAATATATAACTATTAAAATTAAACTTCTATAAGTTTTAAAAAATAATAAGTAAGTTTAATAGTTTCAGTTAAAATTTATATTAAAAATATATATTTATGAAGTGATATATATTATATTAATCAATTTTATTAATATAAGAAATGAGGGGTATCTCGAGGATAAAAATCCCATCTCAATTTGTACGACACATCGTGGATGCACAGATACATACAGTACACTGCACCCTGTGTGGGCCGTGTTTTCCTGGGTCGCTCGGGAAGGGCGATACTTGTGTTGGGCCGTTTTATCGGCCCAATATTAGTTTCTACTCCTTGTCGATTTCATGGGCCTTTGCCCTTTGGGACACTGGGCCGTCCTGGCGAGGTTGCTGGCTCCCTTGTCACTATTCTAGCAGAAGAGAGGAAGAGAATAGCATCTGGCAAGCTGACGGCCAAATTAACTGAGTATTCATCGCAAGAAATAAAACGCTACTCCTCTGTCTAAAATTAAACATTTTCACGTGTTTTTTTTTAAAAAAAACGTATCTGAGCCTACATTTTAAAACGGCATGCCGCTAGCGGCGTGTACAGGGCACACTACTCCAGCACATTAGCAACCTGCAGCGAGGTTCACGAGCAGTAGGCAGTCAGGCACGTACACGGCGGCGGCCCGCGGCCAACCGGGTCACGAACAGTGCAACGTACGAGTTCTGTACATGTATCTGTGCACGTCAGCCTAGGAGCTAGTAGCAGCGAGCTCATGACTCGCTCGTCGATCTGTACGCATGTACATGCCATGTTGCAGTCTAACGATCCTTTGCATGCAGTAACCGCACTGCAAGAGCGCAGGGCTGTGCCCCTGTGCCAAGCCAGCGGCAGAGTGCTGCGTCTGCATCTGCAAGCAAAGCAGTTATTAACACGGAGCCGTGCGCTCTTCTACTTTGCATGTGTCGCCCGTCTCGTTGTAGTTAACGGCCGCACGGTTTGGTGCGTTTTATTCTTCGTTTAATATCTTTCAAAAACGGCTAAACAGTAAAATTTGTTTTAGAAAGTCTATAAAAATTTATTTATAAAATTAAATAAATGTATTTTCTAAATTTAAAATACTTAATACTTAATTTATTATACATAAATGACTTGTATTATTTTACGATATTTTGCCAACCGCTACCGCAGTTTCGAACTAAGCCTGCATTGATAGCTTCAGGTTGCCGTTGGCCTCGCAAAGTGACACTAAATTTTGATTATTTGCTGTTCGCATTGCTGTTACTGTACACTCTCCTGGTCTTAACTTGGTCGTACGCATTTCAGCTCGAGCGTAAAATAGAAGCAAGATTACACGTACGTGTTCGCTGGCCAGTCGTCCAACCATGCGATCGTTGACTCGGAGTTCAAATCAATTCATGAGCTGACCACAAACAACAAGCACACGACGGTAGTAGTAACACAGCAAGGGGGAGAAGTAGTAGTGGTACAGTGATGATAACACACAAAACTAGCTGCGACCATGTCGCGTCCGATATCTTAAAGAAGGCAATGCGAACCTGCAAAGGGAGCTGACCGGCACCAGCACCTGCACGCTGCTGCACACCAACACCAACAGCTGCGTTTCTGTATGCGTGCATGCAACCATGCATGCATGTCCATCAATCAATCTACCTCACCTCATTTCTCGGCCTCAGATCCATCGGCCATCCATCCATCCGTCGATCGTCACCTTTTAAATCTCAACTTTAATTTCTTTGATATATCGGTTGGCTGAAAATAAATTGCATGGTTTATTAGTAAATAATAAAAATTTATGTTTAAAACTTACGTGTGTATATATATATCATTAGCAATTTAAAAGCTAATATAAAAAATAAATTTTAATAAAAACTTTAAAATCAGTTTTAAAATTAAATTTTAAATTTTGGTAAGGACTGAGATTCTATGTAGCGCAATATATCCATCGCTTGCAGAGTTGCAGTCTTGTGCACTGACAAAACTGGAGATGGATGGATGCAATGAAAGAAGAAGGGCGCACACATGGGCTGAAACGCTGCTGCTGCTTGCCCAACCTCTGCTTCTACGGCAACGAGACAGAGGACGTCGAGAGAGCGCGGGCACCAAGGCGGCTGCCTCAAGATTCGTACTCGTATCGTACTTGTGTTTTCGCCGGATGCATTTGTTTGAGTGCCTCGCGCCGTGGCGTCATCACCTGCAATCTTTTTCCAGTTGATGTCACAGCCTCACAGTCTGTCAAGCTGGCAGTACTTGCTTCTGAATTAAACACACGCAAAAACAGTAAATGCTTTAAAATTTCATAAAACTGCATCACTTTTTATTGGATTACTACTAGCAATATCATAGGCGATTACTCATCGTCTTGAGCGTTGATGAATCCTCAAAAAACGGTCTCAGTAGTCTGTACTACTACAGCAGAGAAACAGACAGGATTCAATTAACAATACTGTTCACAGTAAAAAGGAAGGAACAGGTTAGGAACTTAGGATTAAAGCAACATGCATTGCTTGTCCTTTGGATGCAACAGTTTCTTTTCCTTTTACTTGCTTTGTCTTTTTTTTTGTTTTTATCATTTACTAGCATCTCCCTTTCCTTTTCCTTTTCTACCTTCCTTCCCATTGGAACTAGGAACATTTTTACCATCCTCAGTAATCCTCAATTAGTCCTCCCCTAATAAAGGCAATTTGGATTAGCAGTGCATGGCAAATCTATATCATAAGTCATTTCATTTCTTACTTTGGAGTAGAGCTGAATCTGTTGGTTGACCAAATATTCAGTCTGCAACTACTACTAGCATAAACCATTACAGTGCCAGTGTTTGTTACTACTAGTACTACTCAGTTTTCACCAGGGAAAGGGAGAAACAGCACCGGTCAAGCAGCAAACAGTAAGAATTAAACACCCAATATTAATTCCCTATCATGTCAACTAAGTGCATTGTACGTTGGTAGATCAAATCACATCACGTGATTTACCTCCTGCAGCCAGAGAGGAAAGGACAAAAAGGAGGTCAAAAGCTTGTTCTTACGACAAGTCACAGCTGAAGATTTTCAGTAATAAACAACAATAAGCATAGCGGCCAACCTGGCAAATGGAGTAGTAGTAGTACATTATATAATGACAGCAACCAATGCAGGGTACATGCAAGCTGACACTGTGTCTCACCATGTATTCCGGGAAGGAAACATGCCTCTGTGTAATCCAAGTAAAACAATGGGATTAAGCTTGTGTTTAGTAGTATGCCACAACAATGAGTGCAGCAAATGCAAGCATCATTTAGCTTCACAGGTACACCATCAGAAAGGTATGCACATGATTATAGCTTTGCAAGTCTCTCAAGTCACATCAACCTATCATTCTCCCCTTGCGCTAGAAATAATCATCTGGAATTAGTTCGATCCAAGATTTCATCCTCTTGCCGATATACAATGATTTTACACCTCATGCTGATACAATGGCCAGCTTACAAAGTTTCCAAAATGCAAAGGGAAAAGAAAAGTGACGGCACTTATCAGTCTTAAAACAAAAGTAGAAATGAACTGGAAGATGAGAGCTGGTTGAGCTGTATAATTAGTTGTGTGGGTTGATACTTCCAGGAGAAGTGTTGGTTGCAAAATTGCCCAACTGCCCTGCAACAGAACAACAGTAACACTCAGACTTTGCAAGAATTTTGAGTTTTGCTCAACAAACAAGAGATCAATTACCTTTATGTTAGTTTTTGGATAATGTGTTTCACAAGCATCTGCACAGGCTTCAGGCTTGGTGATAGTTAATTAAACAATAAGTGTGCATCTGAAGGCTAACAAAAAGACCAGATGGAAAAATATTGGCACATTCACATCTGATCATCTACTAGAGTATGAACCGTTGATCTGTCAACCTGCATAACAAGTAAACATATGTAAAATATAAGAAATGCATGCAAAGATGTGTAGTAGTTCTTACTGAAAAACAATCGGTTTGCTTACAAAAACACAAATCAGAAAACTTGAGCATAGCATACAATGAGCTGACTTAGTAGAACTTGATGTCTCCAAAGCTGTAAGAATATGGCAAAAGCTCTTCCACCTCAACTCTAGAGTTGAAACAGCCCGTATTTCTTCTCCTCTGGCGGATAATTTCAACCTCCGCCACGAAAATACTGTACACAGGTCTATGGTCGGAGAAGCGTGACTCTCCGCGGACATAAGACAACTGAATGAGGCCGTTACCGTGCCACAGAATACGATCACACCTATGGTCAATAAAGAACAGGTTTTTCAGTAAGTTACTTTGAGAAAAAAAATACAAAGTAGGAGAAGGTTCAAGTTGATACAGGTAATAAAGAAGTTACCAAGCTGGTGTTCTTCGTTTTTCCTTTGAATAAACACATTCCCCAGAATAGCGATCTGAGTTGAATGAATATTTATATGTTGGAGGAAAATAAATCCGTCCTTCTTTCCATCCCTGGAAAACGCGCCCGCATCTTCGTTCTATTCGTAGCTGTTACAAAACACGAAACTTATACATGGTCCTGAAACTAATTGTTCTTTCTTGCATTTAATGTTGTAATGTAAGTACGAACAAAGCAGTGTCAATTACTTGATCTTTCTCCAACAGTTGCTTCCAGTTATGCATTTCAACGAGTGTTTTTGCCGAGCAGTATGAAAGGGAAATCCGGTAATTCAAATCCCCAAGCCATATGATACGACTGCAATTGAATCAAAGGAATGTAAAAAATTAAAGCCAAGTGTTGTGTTGCTTCCACATTACAATGTAGAGTAAGGAACATAAATTCATACTCATGCTCAAGAATGGTTTCTGGTGACATAATGTCACCAGCACCACGAACCCGAGGAAATCTAGTCTTTCTTAAGATTTCCATAACATCAGAATTTCTGCGCAATTCATCCCCCTCCTTTTCTCCGGATGTCAAATGACAACAGACAAAACAAAAGGTTGTATGATGCAAAGGCATGCTTATTGATATCGAACCCTGTAACAAAACGAAAGGACCTTAAGTAACATGTACTACAGTAACAGTGAACGACAATCCATCCGCAAGATGTTCACTATCAAAAGCACAAGATGATTAAAAGAAAGTATTTCAAAGAACTGTGAATAGACTTTACCTTGTTTCCAAGATACCCCATTAGACCTCTACCAACGCAAGAGACTTTAAGGTTTTTGACATCATTTCTTAATTCACTGCGCACCCAAACTGTGAGAAATATACCAACCATCTGCTTGCTGGCAACCAAACAATACCTGGTAGACACAACATTTTTTCAGAAGTTTTAGCTTAAATATGTAAGGGTCATAGTCAGCTTAGCATTTTTGAGCTGCAAGATTTAAAAGACTAGAATAAATACACATAATTATATAGAAACTAGCATATGTTAAAGTTTATGGATTTTCACCAAAACAATACCTAGAGGTATTTGGTTGCTCATCGTTTTCCTCCATAGGTATTGAGGCACCATAGCCATATGTGAACGGTGAAAAATAAGTCCCATTGCTTCCATCCTCCTCAATATATTCATCATCTGGTGATCCCACACATGGGAAATTTCCATCAAAATCACTTGGTCTGCCGCCCAGGTCACAAACACTGAACCTACGGTCCAACCTTGGCTGTGATGATATATAATTTCCTTCAACTCTTAAACTCCGACTAAGGTTCTGGAATGATCGACGATGGAAAAATGACAAGTTATCATGTCTTCTCGATGATCCCTCAAAATCAGCATCTATTTCAACAACTGGATCAGGAACAGGAGATGGTGTGTGATAGCCACCATAACTGGTAGCCCCAGGATTCCTGTTCAATGTCCTCCTAATGAGGGATACCCACTTCTTTGCTGGAACATTATCTTCAGTACCAAGAACATTTCCAGCATTCAAAGGAACAATTTCTTGAAATCTGCATAGAAAATGAATTGAAGACAATAGCTCAAGACCACTGTTAATGTACATAATATAGTTCAAAATGACAAGGCCTTGGACAGTACATACCCAAGCACATAGATATCAGCAGGAGGTGAAGAGTGGAGCCACTCATCTAAATCTAACCCTTTTGATGGGGATTTACCACCCACGTTCCATGTTGATGCAAATATTCTGCGCACAAAAGGAAGCGAATAAGCCACAACATCAATTATCCGACCAAAGTCATTGTGCAAGAACCAAGAACTGCAATGCATTAGATGAAAAGAAACATATGGGTATTTGGGTACCTGTAATCTTGAACTTCAGTCAGGCGTGACACATCAGATTCAGTCCTTCCTCGACGAATGCAGTCGGCATTCTTCTTTGGCATCCGGTCTATCATGCCCATAAGGAAAAACAGACATTCAAAACCAAACATTCAGATAAATTGGTAAAGCCAAATAATGAACAGTATTCGGATTTTAGATAATCATTCAAATCATTTAGATGAAAACAGGAAATCAACAGAAAAATAGAGTCCAGGGGAAAAGAAAAGGAGGTAGCTGCGATCTTTGATGTCTGAAGAGAGAGAAAGAAGTGTGGTCCAAATGCTTTAACTGTACCAGTTCTGCTTTTCTTGGCTGTGCCTGACTCCCTCTCTGAGCAGCTGGTCCACCATTCACCTCCATGACCATTTCTTCCTGGATCACCAAGCCAATTTATCCCAAACCGAACAAAGACAGCAAAATGAAAATAAAATGGTCTTTGTCCGAGACCGTTTCAGCATCTCTCTATATTGAAATCAAAAGTAGAAGCTTTAGACCGGTAAAAATGACAGGGTGTGAGAAGCATACAAAAACTCCAAACAGCACCGGGCAAATATTTGAATCACTTAGGAAAAGGTGTTTGATTGGGACATTCTAATGACTTTTGTACCATTAAACCAAAACCAGGAGCCAAGACATTGATGTGGCCGTGTCTAGGAAATTAAAGGCACGTTTGATTGGGGCATGTCTGGTGCTACTGCATCGTTGAATCAAAAACTAGGAACTTGAACTGGAAATGTCTGATGGAATCGAGGAACTACAAGCACAAAATGATAAAATTTGCATTCGACAAAACAACAAAAGCAAAAGAACAGGTTGTTGGTTGAGAGTTGAGTCCCATAAAATTAGCTATAACTACGAACTGGAATTAACAGTTTGGTTATGATGCCAGGAAAAACACAAGTTCTCATCTCATAAATCAAAATGAAACACTCTCATTACCTTGGCTAGCATCATAGTCTGCATGGAAATCGTTTGCCTTGCTCTTGATGTTGAACCACTTCCTCACAAGAGATTTGGACCATGAGAGCTAGACATCAAGAAGCAAAAAGCCCAACTTGATCAAAATCACAACAGAGAAACAACAAGATGCCCAGATTGATCTGAACACCACCACAATCCACAAAGGAAGCACATACCTTGCTCTTCTTGTTGCTCTCTTCCCTCATTGTCTCATAGCAACTTAACTGAAGCGACAGAGGAATCTACGCCCCCTCCTCTCCTCTCCTCCCCTCTCCCGAGGCTCCAATGATTTTCACCTCCAACCACGCAAAGGTGTGGCCTTGCGAAAGGAAACCTCAAATCTTGCAACAAATTTGCCTCCAAGAACGGATTGTGATCCGGGAACCTACAATCTTGGACCGAATTGAGCTCCAAGAAACGCACCAACCGCACCAGGGATCACAAATCCAGCTTCGCAAGTAGCAGAGAAAAACCCAACGAAATCTTTCCCGGGAGACAATGCAGCTGTAGCCTACACACAGCAGCAGCACCGGTCCGGCATGCTCCACCCTCCTAAGGCCTGAAAGCTTCTAGGCTTTTAGGCGCTTAGCTGCTAGGGGTTAAAGACTGCTGGTTTGGGCAACTGGCTAGAGCGACCAGTTCGTATGTAGTGGTGGTGGTGCACTGCCGTTGGCGGTGCCCAACACTGAAGTGAAAAAATGGTGGTGTGAAGACGTGAGACGACTGAGGTTTCTTATCTGCCTTCTCTCTCTCTCTCTCTCTCTGAGATTAATTATTCTAATCATCTTATCCTTGTGGTGGCTCAAACCCAAATTGATTAGGATTAGCTTAATGTATACTGGTGGTAAGATTTGGGAGGAAGCAGGGGGAGTGAAGTGCTGATAAGGAGAACAGATGGCAAGATAGCGGAGAAATGGGCTTCTGTTCCAAAACAAATGAGTGCACTTCAGTTGCATTCCATGTGTATTCCTTCCAAAGATTTTGTGCCAACAATTAGCACAGCACAAAATTGCAGTTTTTTCACAGTATTTGTCATGATCTTTGGTGATACTTTGTTGATTATTTCCTTAATACGCTCTTATTCCATATCAAATTATACAGCTACAGCAAAATTTTGCCGTTCGCCTAATTATGCCCTGGATAAGATGGTTCCAAGGAAAGGAAAGGAACAACGAACACCCTGGAAAGCGGGTCCCACAGAACAGTGCCATGTGTCACATGGTACTCTCCCCGGCCCCACTTCCTGCTACCTTCAGTTAGATACTCATTGTTTCCTTATATCAAATAAGCCATTATCAAAAAATAAAATTTAATTTTAAAGTTGATTTTAAAATATTTTTAACATAGTTTTTTAATCATAAATTATTTTTATAATAAATTGTTTTAGCTTATAATCGAGAAGGCATTGGCCGTGTTTTCTCTGGTGTTACAATTCGTACAACTTGTTTCTTTGTAATAAGACCACCAATGCCACTTCTTTTTTTTTATTTTATATTGACATTTATTGTTTATATATGTATGTGTTGTGTTCTTTTTATTTATTTTTAGATTTATATTTTTATTTATTTTACTTATTTTTGCATAGAAGCAAGCGAGACGAGGAGTGCGCAGTGTGGTTTCCCCGTTGGATGCGTGCGTGCGTTGCTCCTTTGCATGCATATGCATGCAACCTTATGGATGTACGTGTCCGATGTACACTACACGGCTTGCACGATGCGAGCATGGAGTCATGGACCCCTACCCTTTTAGTCTTTTCACGCTTGTCCTCACGTAAACGACGTACATACGATACCGTCTACGGCCTACTCAATGCAGAGTACTCCTACCACTGCTGCACGAAGTATATATACGTACACGCACAACCGGGAAACCAGGCGGATATATGTTTGCATGTACGTACTTACGTACGTACGTAGGCACGCCCTAGTACGCTACTACTACAAGGACAAGACGGGTTACATACATGCATACACTACGTGCAGTCCATTTCATGCCAAACTAGTTTCACTCTAGCGCTCCTCCTTTCAGTTCAGTCACATTGTTTCTTATAAAAATAATTTATAAATAAAACGTGTATATATATATATTTAATGACTTAAAAATTAATGCTAAAAACTAAACTACGATAAGAAAATATTAAAATCAACTTTAAAATAAAGATTTAAAATGTAATTTTTAGCTACGCATCATAAACGGAAGAATAAATTATGGATCCGGTGACAAGATGATCAGATTGAACTAGCTTAGGCATGGGTAGCATTTAACTAGGCTTGGATGCATGAATGGGCTGTGGTTTTTGCACCGTCTTTGGGACGGGAGCATGCATGGATGCGTGGTTACATAGCTGAAGCTAGAAGTGGGTTTGTCTCCGTGTGTCTGTCCATCATAGATGCACGCACGCGCGGCGCGCGCGCTGGCGCTGCACACGAGCGCCCAGGCGCCGCCCGGCGAGAGGGTTGCCATGGCATGGTGGATGTCTGGGCGCGCGCGCGCGACAGCCATGGGGACTCGTCGTGGCGACCCAGAGCGCTGCCTGGCGAGCGCGCGGCATCGACGCCGGCTTCGTGGGCTCGGAGGGACACATCATTTTGTTCGCTGCTTTTGGGACCCTATCTATCTAAAGTCTACTTAATTAGCACTAGTAGTGCTTCCCAAAGCTTAGTTTTAGTGTTGACCGCTCCATGGTTTGAGGGAGCTGGAGTAGAATTAGCATTGGATCTTGCCTTGAGATAGGGAGGCGACCGTTTGCTGTTCTAGCTAGCTAGGCCGATCGACGGCACAGATTGGGTCACGTAGCATCGGGATTCGTGCTAACCCCAAGCATACAAGAGTGTGCAACTTGTCATCTAAGAATGTTCCACAAACAAGCAGCAAAACTTGCGTGTTTACATGCGGTTGCAACTTTAGCATTTGTAACGCTAGGGACGATTTTTTTTCTGTCAGGTATGTCTAGTTTCAGATTATTTTTAGCTACGCAGCAGAGCAAGCACTTTGCTAGGGAGTAAAACCGATGAATGTTCTTATGCAGAGGCACTTTATTTGCTGGTTACAAACAACAGTAAAAGAAACTGCGACCCTGATGATTGATTACTGCGTCCAACACAGTAACCACATTCCCGTTCCAATCATCATCACGGATTTTGGGAAAAGAACCCATCATGCGTGCAGCATGCAGATTCCAGGATTCGCTTCTCGACGTTGCCGCCTTCCTTTTTTTTTTTCCCCTTTCCTTCTTCGCAGCAGCAGCACGGCGACCGGCCGGGCTCGAGGACCGTGCACTGCCGGCCGTCCCCGTGCACGGCGATACTAATGCAACGACACCTCACCGGGCGGCCGCGTGCCTATGCTGCAACGAAAAGCGCATGCAGAGATATGGATACATTAGGATATATACCAGACTTTTCGAAATTTTGGTGTGTCTATATATATATATATATATGATTAGAGAGTATTAATATATATATGTATGATTAATTTGTTGATATTATTAATTAATTCTATGCTTAATAATTTGGCGCAATAAAAAATACTAGTGCTGATACTGTTTACTATAATTAATTCATAATTAATAAATAAATTTAGATATGTTTTTCTCCTTTGAAAACCTGAAAAAATACCTCAAAAAGATACAGATAATATTTAATTATCTTATATTAAATTTTTACTCTAATATATTAGTAAGAGAAGCTTTTACTACTAATAAAACTATCAACGGTTATAAACTTTAGATAGAGATATTCTTGCTTATTTTATGTATCTTCTTACCTTAGGAGTCCTTATTTCAGTTAAAATTGTGACACATTGTATGCATTTCTCTCACTTTTCTACCGAAAATTTATTACTTTCTCTCGCAATCTGTATTATCAATTTACAGACCTAAAATGTTCTAAAATTATTCTTGGTGCATATAATTAATGTACCTAGTTTAGTTTTATTAGTCTTTTATTAGTCATAAAATTTAGATTAATTTATTAGTCTTACCATATCCTAAAAATTGATAATAACTTATGAATTTTATTCTTTTATATATTATATTTTAGCTATTTTTATTTGTTGGGTTGACTGACTATGACCACCAATATTCATTATATCTACATCAGAAAATAATACATTAAATTTTTTATCATGTATTTTTTTTTTATTTCTTGCTTTAATTCCTTATATAATTCTTCGTTCACTATCTGAGAAACTTATTCAAATTTTTTTATTAACTTCCAATTAAGTGTTTTTTATATCTAAGTTTTTCAAATTTTGGTGCTTTATTGTTTTTAGCCTTCAACTCTAAACAATAATTTATTAATAATATTTTCATGGCTTGGGTTAGTGGTCGTCAATATCTTTATATTCTTTTCATGATAAGTCTTCTATTAATTTTGCATCTATTTTTTTGTCTATTATTTTTTCATATGATATATAGACTACTAGAAGATTTATATCAAACACTATATGGATTTATGTTGTATTATCTTATAGTTTATTAGTTAGTATTAATTCATTTATTCGATAAAAATATTCAGTAATGCTATTTAATATTAATAGCGTATAACAATTTTCTTCTGTTACATTGATACAGAAATTCTAGAATGCATTTTTGTACTTTATGTATAATTATAATTATATGTTCTTTTAGCTTAAATTTATAAGAATTTGGTGAAAATATTTAAAGCTTATTATCATCTCTAAAATTAAAGAATTCAACTCCATTCATTTATTTATAAATGAGAGAGTAGGTCAGATAAATTATTATTATTTTCTTTAATATGCTCAAATAACTTTGTTTATATTTTTATTTTTATAATAATATCTTCAAATAAAATATCTTCTAATAGATGATTATAATATGGACATATTACTTTACAATCTATTCTAACCAAAAATTATTTAAAAACTAGTTAAATTCTAAAAATATTAATTATACAGTCACTTGTATTTATTAATTTATAATATTTATATATTTTCTCCTCTATTTTTAATGAATATATAGTGAGTCTTTGTTTTAATACAGTATCTCAACAACAATGAGATGCATCCAATTTTAATTACGAAGTAATTATTATCTAATGTTAATTCTAAGGGCCTTTTAATTATTTCTTTTATTATTCTTACTAATCTAATATATTCATAATTAAAGTATATTTGGTCATTTTTTTAATTTTGCATATTAAGTTCTAAATCACTATTCCTAATAATTATTGTAATTCCTTTTTAATCTTTTATGATATTAAAAAAATTAGGATTTTCTTAACAATACATTGTTATAAATGTATTTTACCTTCACTTATTTGATGACAAGGAAATTGATTTTCTCTTTATAAATTTTTATTTTTTTTTCTTAGATAAAATTAACCCATTTTTCTACCTTTCTAAAAAATTGTTTTTAAATGAGAGTTTTTTTAGAAGACTAACAAATCATTTATATATAGACTAATATAGTATATTTTTTAATCCGGTGGCATATCAAGACATTCATAATTTCACTGGGAACATGTAAATATTTTTCTACCATCTCTACTTGCTAAAATCTGACTTTTAAGTCAAAATTTTAAATAAATTTATTCTATTTATTCATTACTGCTTGTTATTATTGATATTATAAGTATCTTCTATAACATTACTCGTTTTATCTTTTTAACTTCTTTAACATAATTCCTTACTATAATTACTATAAAGGCTAACACCTTTCCCACCTAATTTAATTTCACTTGTTGCCTCTAATTTTAATTAATAATTGTCCTATATAAATTTTAAATTCTGAATGGATTTTATTATACATGTTTAATTATATAGTCTAGATTTATTATATTATTTTACAGATAATCGATTTTTTTCATATTATTTTTTCATGATTTCTTTCTCTTATCCACTAGTCGATGAACAATTCTATACATACATGCATACATGTGTGTGTGTATAAAAGAACAATATGATCTTAGCACTGGCATGCAGCTTACTAGCTTAGCTTATGGACAAGGTCTCCATAACCGGTCTGATACTACATCGCCAAGATTTTTTTTTCAATTTTTACAGTAAGAATAGATGGCTGCAAGAGGCCGGTGATGTCAGCCATTCTTTTTTTTTAGCATTCAGATCTCCCAAGAAAGGGAGATTTGATCGGTTGGCAGCTCACCGCAAAATGCTAGATAGACATGGCTTCGCATTGGAGCTTCGAATGTTGAAGCTGTCAGCACACGGTCCGGCCGTAGCAGATTGAAGCGATGTATAGATTCTTTGACCATTTTTCCTGAGATTTTAACCCCAAATGTTAGTTTGACGCGTACGATGAAGAAGTTGTTGAAAAGGAGCTTTCCTTAAGTGCATTAATCATGTGATTGTGCATGACATTGCGAGATCGGGAGAGCTGGAGATGTACCTTGACATGGTTGCTGGGAAAGGAGGAAGTTCGAAGAGTTTCTTGTGTCTCGTCCATTGGCTTCCTCTTTGGTATGCTCAAGATGAAGGCAGCTTGGTCAGGAGTTGCTGCAGTCGAAGTTATTCTGTAACCTGTCTCCCATCGCCGATGGATCCCTTCACTTGGGTATAGAAAGTCCAACTCTACTACCTGCACATTGCGAGATAGATTCAGTTTCAAACTTACTCTTACAGCAGCATATGTTAGTTTCTGCACACAAGGCTTAAACTGATGGTTTTGAGACTGCAGGCAGTAAGTTTCCGCACATATGTTACTGTTAGAGACAGACCACTGGTCTAGGCTGTATATATATAGATCCGACCGCCTTTATACGCTTGAGAGTCATAGTCACTATATACATTCTACATAGTATCAGAGCGAGTCTAGACATCTCGCCGTACTAGCTTCTCCCTCCGGCAAGCCGACCCTTTTCTCCTCCTCGTCGACGTCTTCTTCCCATCGCCGACCCTCTTCCCGGTACTCTCCTCGCTCTCTTGCCTCCATTTCTTCTTCTCCCCGTCTCTCCCGCAATCACCTTCTTTTCTCCGTCCCACCTCTACGCGACCAAGCGACGGTCTCGATCCACCTCCTCGTCCCGCCTCGCACCCGTCTCCGCTTTTCCTCTTGTTTCGTGCATCTTTCCTTCTCTGACGCCGATGCACCTCCACACTCGTCGTCTCCATCGGCTGGACACCTCCCTCGGTTCTTGCCCTTTCCAACACGCTCAACGGCTCTCGGACGCGAACCTTCTCCCCTCACGTCCGAGCTAGTCCAACGTGTCCACGTATCCACGGACACGAATCCCTGCCTCCCGGACGCGAACATATTCTCTTCGCGTTCGGCCACTCCTTGTCTTTTTCGCGTCCACCCCACTCCTTGGCCTCCACGAGTCCACGGACGTGAATCTTTTCTTCACGCACATGAATCCTCGCACGTCTATGACCCAACTACTCTCTGACCCACCCACTCTATCCTCACCTACTCCGCTGCCTACTCCCCATCGTCCAACCTCTCCTCATCAGTTGGCCGGCCCACTTCCCATCGGCTTCTCACATCCTTGATCGGTCGATCCGTCCTCTCATCAGCTTCCTCCTCCCATCGGCTTCTTTCTCCCATCGACTTTTTCTCCCATTCTCCCGTCATGGCCACGAGTCCGCTCTCAGCTCCGGCACTCTCCTAGTCGCCGAATCTGCTCCGGCCCTCGGTGCCTCAGACCACACCTTAGGCACCACCTCGCCGATCTTCTCCCCTCCCTACGCTGCTGTGAACGTGAAATCTCACGTTCCTATCTCACTTGACCTTAACGCCAATTATTCCAAGTGTGTGGAAAATTCGGCCTCCGATCCCATATTGATGGCTCCGCTCCACCTCGCCCCGATGATCCTCAGTGGGACATCGCCAAGTGCTGCGTGCGCAGCTGGCTGCTCGGCTTGGTCGACGACAGAGTCGTCAACCTCTCTATGGACGATACCGACCCCACCACACGGGATCTCTGGGTGGCCATCGAGCAGATCTTTCTGGCCAACAAACAGCCTCGCGCCATCTTCCTCGTCAATGAGTTCCACTCCATGGTACAAGGCGACTCCTCTGTCTCCTCGTACTGTCAGCACCTCAAAGTCAAGGCTGCTGCTCTCCGGGACGTCGGCCACCCTGTGGCCGACTCTCAACTTATCCTCGTCCTTTTGCGATGCCTCAATCCCCGCTTCTCCAACACCACCGATAACATCGCCAACGCCACACCTCTTTCATCGTTTGTCCGAGCTCATGACATGCTAGTTCTTAAAGAACTCCGTCTAGCCAACGATGAGAAGACAGTGGCCCACACCGCTCTTCTTGCCGCAGCCGATAATGGCTGCCGAGCTTCTTGCGCTGCCCCTTCCTCCCGCGGTCCTAGTGGACATGGCTCCGGCCACAGCAACACAGCCCACACCGAGAAAGGCAAGGGCAAAGGCAAAGGCAGGACCTAACAGGGTCTGACGCCATCACGACTTACCTCGGTCCCTATCCACCCTGCCGGTCCTACAGGTCCGTGGCTCTACTACAACCCCTGGACGCCCCAACCCCAGCCACGCAACCCCATCGGCTAGCAACCCGGAGTTCTCGGCGCCCATCTCTAGGCTCACCTGGCATCGGCTCTCGTTCTGCCGCCTCAGCCGATGCTACCGACCCTAACCACCCAATCGGTTCTCTCCTGGAACCAGGCTGGCCTCGTCGCTACCTTCAACCAGATAACGCTCCAACCACAGCACCCTTAGGTGCTAGACTCTGGGACGTCTTCACACATGGCGTCATCGGCCGGTATACTTCGCTCCTGTCACCCCTCTTCCTCCCCCTTTGTTACCATCGGCAATGGTTACTCTCTTCCTGTCCAATGCCATGGTGACTCCTCTCTATCTACATCCACCACTAACCTCCCCCTACGCAATGTTCTTATCGTCCCTTCTCTTATTCACAATCTTATATCTGTTCGCCAATTCACACGAAACAACCACTGCTCCATTGAATTTGACGCGTCTGGTTTCTCTGTGAAGGATATCCCAACCCGGCCACAGATCCTTCGTTGCAATAGTAGTGGAGACCTCTACATCATTCCCGCTGCGTCATCCACCCCACACGCCAGCGTCGCCCTCTCCACCAACCTTTGGCACCTTCGCCTCGGCCACCCCAGCCCCGACGCTGTCGCCACCCTCCATCACAGCGCCTCCATCTAATGTACTCACAGCAGCTCCACAGTTTGCCACTAATGTCAACTTAGCAAACATGTGCGTCTACCCTTTTCTAGTTCTCTCTCCTGTACCTCGCGTCTATTTGAACTTATACATTATGATATATGGACGTCCCCAGTTAAAAATGTCTCCGATAATCAGTATTATCTCGTTATACTTGACGATTACACACACTATTGCTGGACCTTCCCGCTCATCCACAAATCCAAGGTCGCCTCTCACCTCACTCACTTCATCACGTACGTATCCACTCAGTTCAACCTTTCCATCAAGGCTTTACAAGCCGATAACGGTACGGAATTCGTCAACCATACCGTTACAAACCTCCTCACCTCGCAGGTCATCCATCTCCGGCTCTCCTGCCCCTACACCTCTCCTCAGAACGGCAAAGCCAAGCGCCTCCTTCGCACCCTCAACAACATCAGTCGCACCATGCTACTTCACGCCCACTTACCCACCACTTATTGGGCCGAAGCTCTGGCTACCGCGATGTACCTTCTCAATCGGCGTCCATGCTCCTCCGTTCATAACAATGTTCCCTATGCCCTTCTCTACCGCACGGCGCCCGACTACTCCCACCTTCGCGTTTTCGGGTGCCTCTGCTACCCAAATCTCACCGCCACAGCTTCCCACAAACTCGCTCCCCGCTCCACCGCTTGTATTCTCCTCGGCTATCCCACCTCTCACAAGGGATACCGATGCCTCCACCTTTCCACCCGACAGGTCCTCGTCTCTCGTCACGTTATTTTTGACGAGACATGTTTTCCCTTCGGTCTCCTTCATCCGAGATCCTCCTCTAGTGATCTCGACTTCCTCCTCACCAACACCGTGCCGACCAGGTCTCCTCCACTGTCCTCTCCATCGGCCCCCTCATCGGCCCTGCTGAGGATTACCCATCACAAATCCCACACTACTCGGTCCGATGTCCCTACCATCGGACCCACCTCCATCGACCGATACCGATCCTATTTATCCTTCAGCCGATACTGTTCTCTCTCCATCGGACACCCCACTTCCATCGGCTCCTCATTTTCCATCGGCTCCTCCCACCCTATCGGCTGATCCATCTCTATCGGACCGATCGAAATACTCGGCCCACCCGACCTCATCGGCTCAAGCCGATCTAATTTCTCATTTTCCTCTTTTCTTTCCCAACGCCAGTACGCCATCGACCTCCTCCAGCGTGCGGGCATGGCCGACTGTCACCCCACGGCCACCCCAGTTGACACTCGAGCCAAACTCTCCGCTGCCGATGGCGCCCTCGAGCCAAACTCCAGTCCCATCGACTCCCTCACCGCGTACTCCGACACGAACTGGGCAGGCTGCCCCGACTCTCGACGCTCTACGTCTGGCTACTGCGTTTAACTCGGTAACACTCTCGTATCCTGGTCCTCAAAACGCCAGACTATAGTGTCCCGCTCCAGCGCTGAAGCCGAGTACCACGCCGTCGCCGAGTGCTGCTGGCTTCGCCAGCTTCTCCAGGAGCTCCGTGCACCCCTCTCCACCGCGACCGTCGTCTACTGCGACAATGTCAGTACTGTCTACATGACCGCCAATCCGGTCCATCACCGACGCACCAAGCACATCGAGATCGATATCCACTTTGTCCATGACAAGGTTGCATTAAGACAGGTTCGGGTGCTCCATGTACCATCGGCACATCAGTTTACCGATATAATGATCAAAGGCCTGTCCACGCCTTTGTTCATCAGTTTTCGGTCCAATCTCTGCGTCCGTTCCCCTCCCGCTGTGACTGCGGGGGGTGTTAGACAGACCACTGTCCTAGGCTGTATATATATAGACCCGACCCCCTTATATACGCTTGGGGGTCATAGTCACTGTACACATTTTACAATTACTCTTAAGCCTGCAGGCAGTAATTTATTGTTAGATGTTCTTTACAAATCAAGAGCGTATACCAATTTTTATCACATGAGGTGATTTGGCATATGAGAAGCCACCAAATTCATAGAAAGAATAAGGATGCAAGAGTGAACAATCGAAATATTCTAACCTGATGGGAATAGCCCGCATTCCTTGACATGACAACTCCCCAACGGTTTCCAGCAGTAGCCATAGATGTCACATGAAAACCTTCTTTCCACTTTTTGTTAATCCACTTGTAAGGAAAGGATTCACTGACTTTGTATGACTGTTGTGTGTATGGAGTCCCTGTAATGGTTAGACATGTCTGGTTTAGACTGATAATATCTGATGGAAGGACACCAGAATTTCACAGGAAACATTGGGGTCCAGACAGTAGACAGTAGAAATACAAAATTGATATTAAGTGTTCAAGCAAAGGAAAACAGGTAACGCAAATACACAATTGGTTCATCACCATTTTGATCAGAACTGGCCAACCCAATATTAGGATGTCATAGATATTATTTGTGTATTATAGAGACAGATTATGTATGTGTGTCTGTCTGCCATTCATGTCATGAACTTGTGGCAGCCTCTAAATCAATTGTCTCAAGCCTCAACCATTGGCTGATGAGAACATGGACGAAATGCATACTTACAAACCTACTGTTTACCATCACAGTTTTATAAGGAACCATCTAATTGTTTGCCCTTTACACAACAAAATGAACATGACTGTTACTTGCCGAGCAATTGAGCACCCATATTTTTTAAAAATTTCAAGGGATCCTGTTAACAGACAATAAACAGACATAGAAAGGTGTATCATCATTGTGCAGGCAATAGTACCAGTGGCTGTCCCCCAAAGAAAAAGGATCGCTCTCTCTACACAATTATTTTAACCTATGAAGTTGTTGCAGTTGATGCCTTCGACAAATTCATGTATCAATCAGTCTAGTATGCATGGCACATACCCTTGCTGCACAAGAGGCTCTGCTGAACAGGAAAGGATCTGTTTGGTTTGAGGTCACCGACTGTTTTCAACTATTTCATATTCATGAAGGGGGTTGTTTCAAGTTTTAAGAAATAGTAACAAACTAGTAAAATTAGTTACCAGTAGACATTACAACTAATGAGCTTTCATTGGTTGCTCCTGCTATTGCCGTTATGTAATAATTCTTCTCCCACTGCTCCATGATCCAATCCTACGTACAAACAAGACAAGAAGGGGTCAGGACTCTGCATTCATCATAACTGGAGGGAAAGAGGGAGAAATAGCCAGTGCACCTTGTGCAGAAACACTTGTGAAAGCTCATAAACTTGGGAACAAAAGCCAGTCCCAGCATCCATAATGAGAGCCCAAAAATTTGCTGAAGAAGCCACACAACTAATGTATAGCCCATCTTCATTGCCTTTTTCTATATGCTGATGTAGTCTTGAATCAGCAACATTATAGTGATATCTGTAAAGAAATAAGTGATGCATTTTGCAGCCATATCAATTTATATCATATTTAATTTTTAAAGAGGATAAAAATATGGATTAATATCTGAGGACTAGGTTGACTTCAAAATATCAAATTCTAGAACAAGAAGCCGAAAAAATGAGAGCTATGAATGCTGAAATTGTAATAAGCACGAGCATGCACACATACACAAACACTTTCATCACTAAAACTAGCATGAAGGGTTCAGCTAAAGTCATGGAGATATTTTCCTATCGCTGCTTTTGCCAGGAATCAGGTAAAGTAAAGTCCATGCTAAAATGGATGACACCAAGGTTCTTAAGGCGTTAAGGCGAGGCAAGGCGACCCACCCCCACTCGATTGCCTAGGCAACGCCAAGGCATTTAAGGCGACAGTCAAGGCAATGCCTTACACACAAGAGCACAAGAGGAAGAACAGAGATCTAAGAGGCAGAGCAAAGAGGAGGGGAGAGGAAGAACAGGGAGAAGGGGAGGGAAAGAGCAGAGAGGATTGGAAAAGAGGTAGAGTAGAGATCCAAGAGACAGAGCAGAGAGGAGAGGAAGAGCAAAGAGGAAGAACATGGAGAAGGGAAGAGGAAGGGCAGAGAGGATTGGAGAGGAAGAGTACCTGCCATGGCCATGGCGATGGTGTTGCAGGCAGGGAGGAGAAGGCGCAGATCCATCAGAGTACAGAAGCAGCATGAGGGAGGTCAGCACCACCGCTGCTGCTAGGGTTCCTGGCTTCCTGTTGCTCTCTCATCTCTCTAATTCTGGAGCCAGCCTCTGCTCTTTTCGTCTCTCCCCTCTCTAATTCATCTGCGGGGCCACGCACAGCCCACGATTCCTCGCTCACGCCCGCTCAAAAGACACATAAGGCTGAGCGACAGCAACGCTTTGCCTCGCGCAGCCACTCGGACGCCGAGGTGATGCTTTTAAAACCATGGATGACACTGGGTGCATACAAGAACTATCCCCATTGCCAATATCAATCAAGACAGCTAGTTACTGAACTCTTGCTTAACCCATCAATTTGGAGACATATAAAATGTATAGTTAGAACAATAAAATGTATAGGAGATAACTCAAAAGCAGTTTTCATAATATCATAGTGATAAGAAGCCTTATGAGATCCTGACATCAGGGAAACAGAACAAACCAGTAGTAAAGTGTGTCTGGTGGCAACTGGGTAGCATCGCGTTATGTGCTCAGCTGGCACTTAATGGCAAGTGCACTACGAAGGAACAATGTTTGGGAAAACAAATAACACAAGAAAAGAATTTACACCATTTGCATTTTGCATTACCTCTGCTTCATGGGCCGCCTAGCATTATAAACTGAAATCCATTGAGTTGCTGGGCTTCCCAACCTAACTTTCTTCTTGGGCTGTTCATCATCGTCAAGATTTACAACCATTCTTCCACGTTTTTGCCCAACCTATAATATGCACAAAGATACATGAGAAAATTTAACACATAAAAGTTAATTTGTATGGTACAGACACAGGATGTGTGTACAACAGTACATACCTTCAGAGCTCCATCGATTCTGATGGGCCTTGAAGCAGGCGCTTCAATTAAACCATCAAAGAGAGAAATAAGTTTTGGATAGTTAGGTTCTTCATCAAACTTCATGTTAGTGACCATCTCTAGAAAATGTTTGAATGGAGCTGGACAGAAGCAACACAGCAACTCTGGTGAAGTAACCATTTTCTTCTTACAAACAAGAAAACTCTTATTATCTCCCTGCATTACCAAGCCATTAACTCTAAAATGAGTTCAACAAATAGAAGAAAATATTATGTCAAAAACTTTGCTGAGAATATTAAAGGCTACCTGATACCCTTGCCAAGGTAATCTCCCTCTTATTAAAAAGATTAGGGTGTATGCCAGTGACTCTAAATCATCCCTCCTGCTACCTGTACGACCTAAGTGGGCATGGACGCTAGCGTATCTAATTGTTCCCCTGTAAAATGTCAAAAAAGAAACAGGTAAGTTGATAAGTGCCCATAATTTAATAGAGGAAAGATGTTATAGTGCACACACAAAAATTGACGAACCTAAAGACATCTGGCCTCTGATCATAGTCAACATGCTGACCAGACGATGCTTCTTTCCACCTGGATGCTGCATGATTTCAACATCACAAAATAAAAATAAGTCAACAGGGCAACATTTGCATGGAATTCAAGTACAAAATGCCTGAGCAAATGCATAGCACATTGAGAACATGATTGAATACTTCATACACAGATGAGACTACGTTAAACAACAGCCTACCTAAACCAAGATCAATCAGGAAAAGCTTCTTCTCATCAACTGACCCAGGATGACCAAGCAAAAAGTTCTCTGGTTTTACATCACCATGTACAAAGCTGGCAATGATAAGAGGCACTGGAAACATGAGCACCAATGAAATAGAACAAGAAAGAGAAATTCCATGCAGCTCCATATAACTTTCATACACAGGCGACTTCAAATTACCCTTTAGAGTGAAGCTTCTCAAGAATTGATATCGCTTCCACAGCAATGCAAGCAACCATATGGGCAGACATCCTGTTTGCGAGTTCCGATGCTGTTATTTTCCGTGAGTAAGAAAATCAGGTGGTCAATGCAAAAAGGTGATCAGAAACCTACGCCTCTCCCACTGAATTCCACACATCCCAGAGGCTGGGACCAAGCATATCCATTACCTGAAATTTTGGAGTGATGGTTGAATAAAAGAATACATTTTGAGTCCAGAAACATTTTGGAGTACATGACTAAATTAAACTCACAAGAATGTAGTAGTCCCCCTGACGACCCTTGTAGTGGACTGATGGTATGCCATAACAACCATTGAGAGTGCTGTTCACAAAAGGACAAAAGGTTAATGGGTCATACTCCACATAGAACAACATAAACATCAAAAGGGAAAGATTGTGTGAAATTCTTACTGGTAAACCTGCCACTCGTATGGAGGGCCATAGTTACAACCTTTACTGCTTCGGTGCTCAAATTTAAGCGCAACCTACAGGATATTCATTCAGATATCTAAAAATGACTAAACTAACAGAGCTTCAGTGTCCAACTGAGGTGTTATAAGAAATGAAACCTCTTGTGCATCTGGACCCGTGCGAGAACCTCCACCAGATACTCTTCGACCAACATAGACCTGACCAAATCCACCTTTACCTAACTTCCTATCAGTTATATACTCTGGGGAATTGCCTACTTGAACCTGTAAAACATATATAACTATTTAGAATTTTAGGAGGTTAATTAATGGCAGTGAAACTCTGCAACATAACGTGTCGATAAAAGATATCACCAGGAGAAGCAAACTGAGCATTACTACAGAAATGACAATCCTATTACAGTGATAAAATTTGATGTCAGAGAGCAAGAGATTGTAACTTTCCCATTCCTAAAACTTTATTGTTTAATGAACTTGCCACAGAGTTTCATTGGTTTTGTGATATCAGGATGTGATAATTTGTGACTATCTGACGTTTGCTTCCTGCTACAAAACAAAACTACTATAATCCAGCCATTCCGTGTCTCAATCTCGGCTTCTCGAAGCAAATAGGCACTCGCCTCTCAAGCATAACAATCAAACCATTTCCTATTCCACCATTATGACGAATCATCATCAATTATTACACTTTATAACTTCTAAATTTGGTTACACTGTATATTTTATGTGAAACAGACATGTCAGTTGTCTTGTGTCTAATAACACCAATACAGCACAAAAGCAAGTCATCTGTGAAAGGAAACATGAACATCTGGAATAGCAACCATACAAAAACTACCAAACAAAGTAAACAAAAATGGACCATATGAATGATGAATAACATCCCATGTTAAGGAGCATGAAGAAAATGACTTTATAGGTAGAAATGATAGTACACCTATAGAAGTGCAACGGGAAGAAGGTATTCCGTACCCGCTCAGGAACTGGTGTTGTAGTGGATTCATCTTCTGCCGCAGCAAATTTGTCTCCACTTTCACCGTCCATCATCAAGTTCGCAGCTCGGTCAGCTACCTTGTTCAACTTCAAACCAAGGTCCTCCTGGGCTCTGCCTGTAATTGCTCCTCTAGCAATAGCTTCAGGGAGGTCCTGGCAAGGTTGATCCTCACACAAATCAACAGCCCTGCACCCCTTTCCTCTAGGCTTCAGAGCTTTCCTCCCTCCTCCCTCAGCAGCCGCCTTGTTGCTTCTGCCAGCCACAGCACCACCACGCCTTCCGGTCCTCCCCCGCGGAGATGGCAACACCGGACTCGCAGCTGGATCTGCGGCCTGAACGTCGTAAACCTTCTTCGACCTTAGACGAGCGATCCAAATACCACCCCGCAACTCTGGCATTATCGCCCCATGCAACTCGGCCTTGTGCTACACCCCTCGGTGCTCCTTCCAATCTCCGCATGAAAAAAACAACCAACAAAAAGAATAAATCACTGATGAAGGAAACCACAGCAGACACAACAATCACAACATAAAAAAAAATCAGCTCCAAGATTGTTCCTTCACCATGTCATGGCAATCAAACAATGACTCGAGTAGGAAAAGGTCGGGGTGGAATCAATCTGAGGCCTTCAACACCATCGCGAGCCCCCCTTAAAGACCCAGCCTGCTTTGCTACCACCACTGCCCTTTCAACGGAATCAAATGCCGCCATCGGCCCTCTAAAAGAAGCCGAGCATCTCCATCACCCGATGCCCCCGGGGATCTCCACCAAAAAAAAAAAAAAACTCTCACCTTTACCACCAATCTGGCGCCAAACCGCTCCTAAGCTAATCCCAACCCGCCACAAATCCTCAATCCCACGCAAACCACGATTTTTTCCTAAATCCGCAATAAAGCACCCCGCGAGGCAAGCACCTATCCTCGAAACCGAAGCATTTCCAGCGCCCGAATCGGCCACCGGAGACCGAATCGGGCCGGCAGAACCCCATCGGATCACGCCCCCGCGCGTCAGCAGCCCCGCCCCGCAATCCGATCGTGCGGGAAGGAACCGCCCCACCCGCGCCCGCCGCCACGCCCACCGATCAACAAAAAAAAAAAGAAGACGACGCAGGGCGAGAGCGAGGAGAAGAGAGGCTTACATCGTCGTCGTCGTCGGAGGCCGCGATGGAACAATCCGGAGCGGATGCCGCCGTCGGCGGCGGCCGCGCCTCGGGGGGGTGTGCGGTGGTGGTGATAAGGAGGGAGGAAACGAGAGGAGGCGACCGGGGGAGCAGAAATCGTGGAGCGCTCGCGTCGCGTCGCGTCTGTCTCGTGTGTGCAGCTGGGTTGGGCGAGAAATTCGATATATACTGCCCATTTCGCGCACCTTTGGATCTCTGTCACTCAATCGTTATATCTTTGATACACTACTACTGAGTCTGGCTATAGAATTTTTAAGTTCGTGCCACTTTCACCAGAGAAAGAAAGAAAGATAGAAGGCGGTAGCAGCAGCAGCAGCGGGGCAATGCGATGACGGCGTGGGGAGCAGCAGCCGACGAGCTGGAGAAGACGTCACCGCTGACTGTCGCGCCGCCGCCGCCAAGGGCCATCGTCTGCTGTCCTCATCCGTTAAAAGCGACACAAAATCAAAAATTCTTACTTCTAGGGGTATGGTATTTTATTAAAGACATACAAATTAAATGATAAAAAAATTTAAAAGCATGTGAATTAAATGGCATATTATCAAATATATCCGGCTTGCTGCTGCTGGAGTCGGCTCGGCTCGCGCTCGGTGTGCCGCAGCGGCAGGCAGCGCGTGCAGGTGGCAGGGGCAGGAGCCTGTGGGTGGGGCCGGGGGGCACGATGGGTAGCGGACAGGTGGGGCCGAGGGTGGAGGGCTTTCATTACTACTTCCCCCCTCCTAGTTCAATTCAAAGCACGCACGCACTGGCTGTCCTTGACATGTGGGCCGCTTTAATTAATTCGGTCCATTTTGTGCGCTCCGTTGCCTCCTCCGCTTTTGAAAGTCCCGCGCTTCTTTTTTCCAAGGATTTGATTTCTTCCGTTTTGGATTAAATTAATCAGATTTTATTACTGATGGGTTCTTATATTTAACTATTTATTGTAAAGGTGGAATTGTTGGATTTGTGTAACCATAAGTATATAAGCACTAGCTAAAACTCAGTGTGTTGCTGCGGAGAAAAAATAGGTGAATTTAAAATCTAAGAATTTAGGGCTAAACATCACATTTCTAAGAAACAATAAATTATCACTATTATCAGTACATGATGTTAAAAATGTTAATTTATGTGAGCAATGCACGGATGACTCAAAATTTTGTGTTTTCAATCTTATTATTTCAGGTATGTTGCTATTATATTTCAAACAGGGTCTACCATGTAATAGACCATTTAAATATATTCAATATTAGACTCATTTCGTTGCTCTCGTCATCTTAAACATATAAACGAATTATGTGGTGCAGTCTTTTCAAACCTCTCAATATCATAAATAGAATACATTGTGACACGATTCAAAAGGAAGGGAAGGATCCTTTTGCAAACCTCCAAAGACATGTATTGATTGACCTGTACATGAAGCATTTTTTTGTCTGACTGACCAATGGGCCAATCAAGAATGGCAAGAACCACTGTGAACCGTGAGACAGGAGGGACATGGCACGGAAGGAGTGAGGCTTCATCACTTTGTGATGCGTTGGAGGGTGATTGGTTGGTTGCCCTGTGAGTGGACGGTGCAAGGGCATCTGACGGCTGCTAGATCCGGGAAGCAAAATCCAACGGCATGGGAATCATACTGTAGATTCTACAAGAGACTGAGACTAGAAGGCGAAGTACACGTGGCAGAGCAACGTGAGACCAGGACGTTTCACCCAGAATAAAGACTCTACTAGCCAGCACTCCGCGCGTTGCTGCCGGCTGCAGTGATGTTATTCGACGCGTTTAAAACATAGGAGTTTAATGTGCTATATACGAAGAAATTTGCTCGTTTGATATATGTGTTCTTATGATAATTGATATGGGGGCATAGAGCTTGTCATATGAAAAGTAGCTAAATGTTGCTCCTTTGAAAACATATTTAAGAAGTCTTTTCACACAAATAGAAGTGAATGGTTCTGTAATCATTGTTAAGTTTAAAGTTGGATTATACATAAGTATTGCAGTAATAGTAAAAATATATTATATACTGGACTCATGGTGTCACTCTATTCAAGTAGAATATGGTAAAATAGCTAGATCACAAATTATTTGATGGGTTCGTGGGATATAACCTTTTTAAGCTGTAGGCTGTAAGCAAAGAATATTATTACGTAATTAACAAAAAAAGGGGCTCTTTTGCAAAACTTGTTGGTAAATGCCGTTCTACTATCAGCTCTGAGCCTCTGACGCTCGGTACCGGTCTAGTGGAAGACACGTGGACGAACTGGATGTTAAGGGCAAAATATCGGACGATTGTGTTTGCAACTGTAATTTCTACGAGGAATCGGACGGCTCCTGAAGCATACTGTACTTTCTACAGGGTATTGAGTCTAGGAGCCGGTGCAACGTGGCAGAGCAAGGATGAGAGAGCCGTACTTCACCAGGAATAAATATTTTATAGCATTTGCTAGCATCCTACTTTCCGAGTAGAACGTAAACCGCCGTCAAACAAGAAGAAATCATAGTACTTTTGTTAAATTCACAAGTAGTAGTTCCTAAGCGGTCTTGATTACAAAGAAACAAAACATACTCGAGCAAATTTGTGAGATTCTTTTGGAAAGGATCATAATAAAAACATACTTGTGCAATTTTTGAATTTGTTTCAAAAATCCTTCGTTCCAAATAGTACTAACACATAGCGGAATGAGTTACAGATTTTGTGTTCAGTATGTGTTCCTCAGCTCCTTTGTTAATCGATCGTGAAAGTAAGCGAAGGGCGATCCGTCAACAACAGTGCGCAGCAAGATTTCTCTAGATACTTTAGGGAGTACTCCTCTAGATATTGTAGGTCACATCGATTCGTGAACAACCATGTACAGGCAAAGTAATGAACAAGGCATCCAAACATCAAACTCTCTCCAAGTTGGCTAGGTTTTCTCACTTTCAGTTGGTATATTTTCTATGCTTTGTAAAAAAATTGTTTTAAAATATTAAATAAATTTATTTTTAAAATGTATAATAATTAAAAATTAATTAATCGTTCGCTAATGTTTTCTCTTGTTTTACATGTTTTTTAACTTAATCTTCATCACCTTGGTCTTGAACGGACCTATTTATAATATAGTTGTCTTTTTTTTTAAATCGTTGGACTGTTTTTTTTATATAAAATATTTATGTAAGTAGATAAATATATATGACAGGGCGGCTATTTGGCTGCCTAGCTAGGCTGCGGCGCAGCCAAAGCCAGCAGAAACAGTTCCGCAAGCAGGAAGGTAGCACGGGCTGCAGTAGCCGCAGCTGCAGCCCTGCCGGCAGAACAGCCCCATGCTTAGAGAACTATGCTTAACTAATTAACTCATTGGAATGAATTTTCCTAAGTCAAAGTTTTAGAAAGAATAGACATCATGTTATATATTAAAAAAAATCAGTAATTACTCCAGCTTATTTACCGGATTATAGAAAATAAATTATTTGCCTCACGCTTTTAAAAAAAAATTCTTAAAAAACATTCTTGTACTGTATTGTGACAACATTCAGCTGAGGCACCTCTATTTCACAACACATCATACACAATTTGTTGAACTGTTTTCAATCTGATCTCGCCAATTAAAATTCTTAAACCTTTCAAAACTGACGGTACAGCATTGGGTGAAGTTGAGACTTGATAGTATCAGAGTAGCCGCATAAGGGATTTGATTTATTAGTCAAGTAAATATATGTACTCTTGAACTGCGTCTCGCCCCGCCTTCCCTTGTCCCACCGCCGAGGCGCCGCGCGGCAAAAGATTCTCCCGCTACCCTAGGAGAGGCAAAGGCGAGAATTGATGGGCCGGTGAGCAGGACGGTCTCCGACCTTGTTTCCAATACTCAGCCGCTTGATCAAACCAAGCTTCTGCAATTTCCGAATCACCCTGCAGAATGGCCTGTTCTCCCTGGTCGAAATAGGTAGTTCCTTCCCCTACCTCTCAGAAATTGCTATCTTAATTTTCCTTGTCTTAACTAAATTCGATTTCTCAAAAATAGATCCAATTTCTTCTTGGGTTACGTAGAAGAAGTTAATTACCTAAGTTTCAAACCCTAAATTTTGATCAATAATCAGTTTGATATTTTCTCCCACCTGCAGAATTGGTAGTCCAAATCTGAATAGGAGTATATGACTTACTGGAATGGGGCGATGCCATGGCCGGATTGATTGACAGGTGTGGTTCCGTCGGATTGGGCGTTCATGGCAGCACAGGATTGCCTTGCAGCTTGAAAGAAGAACACGAGGACTCACTCCACAAAACCTTTTGTGTACGAATGCATACGATGTGGGGGATACAAACGGAGTAGTTTGGGACAAACGCGTATTGCGATGAACGGTGAGACATACCGGGAATTTTAACTATTTATCACTATTACATTTGGTAATTATTTAAATGTCCTTTGATTTACAGTTAAGAGATTAATTTTTTTGAACTATTTATCACTTTGCGTGATGCAACAGTGTAGAATGCAGGATGGCCTCCACAAAGTCAACCTCATCCCCTTTCCTTTATCTCCTTCGTCTCCTCGTCGGTTGTCATTGTGCCTTCCCCCTTCCTAGCTACCATCTGCGTTGGCGCCCACCGCGTGGTCACCGCTGCCCGCCGCCGGCCTCTTGCCCTCGGCACCTCTCTCGTGGCCACCGATGGCGGCAGCGGGGGCTGTTTCTCTGGCGTGGACGGCGGAGGCGCGGCGGTTCCTTCCGCTCGACCGCCGCGGACGACGACGACGGCGACGAAGGCTCAGCGACACTGGTGTCCAGCGTGGGTGGCGGCATGGAGCCAAAGAGGTACTCGTTGATAAACCCACCAGCGGCGTCCGCCATGTGGCCTGTCTCCGGCGGCGGGGAAGATGAGCGCATGGAGGGAGCCGCTGCGAGGGAAGCGGCGGTGACGGCTTCAGCTCGGCCTCCTCATCTCCTCGACGTCCTCCAGCATCGTCGTCGCCATCCCCCCTCCTGTTTCCCACCGCCGTCACGAGCACCACCTGCCGTCGGGGGCAGGAGCGCCAACACGGGCATGACGTCGGAAGGCGCCACCGCCACGAGCACTGCTGCTACATCGCACCGACGCCGACCACGCCGTTGCCATCCCGCCACCGTGCACCTCCCCTTCACCGGTGGCTGGGGCGGCGTGGCCCGTGTGCACGTGCCGCGTGGCGACGACGTCGCGCAGCAGGTGCATCCGCTCTCGGCACTGAGGCCTACCTCCGCGCTGGAGCTCCTCCATCGACCGGGAGGCCGCGACGGCCGGTGGGGTGCTGCAATGGCCAACGGGCAGACGAAGGCTGCTACGGCGAACCGGTGCGCGACGTGCCGGAAGAAGGTGGGACTGACGGGGTTCAAGTGCCGGTGCGGAGGCACCTTCGGCGGCTGGCACCGCCACGCCGAAGCTCACAGCTGCGGCTTCGACTACAAGAGCGCCGGAAGGGAGCAGATCTCCAAGCAGAACCCGCTCGTCGTCGCCGACAAACTTACCGCCAGGATTTGAGTCTCTCTCACTTCCAACTCCGTCAAGAACCCTCAACTATCCATGAGGTCAAATCGAATTTGCCGATCAACGATCTGTTTTTCAATCTTGTGACAAGCTGAATCCTTGTATGTAATGAACTAATGATCGATTTCCTGTGCTCAACGCACAATTAAAGTGATTTAATTTTCTTTTTTAAAAAGTGAGTAGTTTGTTGTATCTGTTTTTTCGATCGATATATGCAGCAAAAGTACAAATCTTTATTTACGGCTTAGTACTAGTACTCCCAATGCAGTCAGGGCCACGGGCGTCTGGCTGCGATCTCAATTGCTCTCAGCTGCAAGCTCCACAAGCATGTTCAGATGTTCAGAGTTTCTCCGTGACAATGGCCGAATTATCTGCTCATCTAATTTCCTCTAAGATGCAAATCCTTTGATGAAAAGAAAGGAAAATAACTTTCTGGATAAGCGTGCTGACGTCATCTCATATGGACCATACGTGATTGATTCAGAGAAATCTAGGAGGCGCGCGATAGAACCTGGAGCGCAAGTGCCCCGACGGCGAGAGGCAGACGGCCGGCGTGGCGGCGCCGCCATCTGTGGCTTCTTCGGCACGACCGCAACCAACTACATGCGCTCCAAGTGCCGACGGGAAGCGGGAGCACCTCCTCTTCCGCCGCCGGTGACATCACGGCCGCCACGGAGAAGGCGGCCGCTTGTGGCGAGCTGATGAGCGCGCACTCGGCGCAGCATTGCCCGGAGAAGAAGGCCACGTTGAGCCTGGCATGTCGCCTCGTGCTCTACTGCCGTCGGAGTTTGAGCCACCGACGAAGGGGCACGCACGCTGGGCGAACCGGTGCATGACGACGCACCGTGACGAACTGACGATCAACATGATCTCCTCGTCTCCAGGAGGATCTGAGGCCTTCACTTACAACGATTCTGTCGAGAACATGTAATCCATTTACGACTGACGAGACGCAATCTGCAATCTACTAGTATCACCTTTACACAATGCGAATCGGATATTATTTTTTATGTATTTTTTCAAATTCGGTATATTCACATAAAATCGAATGCAAAACGTTAGATTTTTAAATCTTTTTCTGCTTTCCTCTCATGCTTTCTCCAAGGACGATCACAAGCTTGATATATCGTATCCAAAAACTTGTCGAAAACCAGAGTGATTTCCCGTGCCGGAGTCTACGAGAAGTGCTACTATGCTACGGAGTACGTAGTATATATATCTGAATTCGGGAAAGAGTTTTTCAGTATAAGGCAAGCACAGAGTCCGCCACTAAGTCCGAGACGACATCGCTAGTCGGTTGGCAAGGAGTCCGACTTGCCGTCTTCCACCCACCGTCTCATAAATCGCAGGGCACCTTGCACCCAAGAATCCAGATCAACTAACACGCGCGCGTCCAACCCACAACTCCAAGGCTCCAACCCAACCTGTCCCCGCCGTTCGCCTACGCTCGCCGCCGTCTCTCCAGAAGAAGGAAGTGCCATGGCGGCCATGAAGAGGAAGTGCCCCGATGACGAGACGGCCTGCGGCAGCGCCGGCGCCGCCGCCATGTGCGTCACCGGCTGCGGCTTCTTTGGCTCCGAGGCGACCAACAACATGTGCTCCCGGTGCTACCGGGAGCACCTCCTCGCCGACAACGACGGCGTGGCCGATATCGAGAAGGCAGCGGCCAACCACGAGCCGGTAGGCGTCTTCGCCTCCGCGCCGCCGGAGAAGAAGGCCAGGTTGAGCGTCGCCGTCGCGTCCTCCTCTTCAGCCGCCGCCTTGGAGAAGGCGACGGCCAAGCGCGAGCAGGGTGGCTTCGTCACCTTCGCGAGGCCGGAGAAGAAGGCGAGCGTCGCTGTCGCGTCCTCCTCTGCCTCCACCGCCGCGGCTGACACGTCGTCTTCGTTGCCAGCGACGGGAGAGCAGCCGGCGGCTTCCGCGACGAAGGCAGCGGCGGCAAACCGGTGCGCGACGTGCCGGAAGAAGGTGGGGCTGACGGGGTTCAAGTGCCGATGTGGAGGCACCTTCTGCGGCGGGCACCACCACGCCGACGCTCACAGCTGCGGCTTCGACTACAAGAGCGCCGGGAAGGGGCAGATCGCCAAGCAGAACCCACTCGTCGTCGCCGACAAGCTGGTCACTAGGATTTGAGTCCAGCTCTCTTCCATGGATTCCGTCAAGAATCTGCAAAGCATCCATGAGGACAAAGAAAGTATAGGGTAGCAGCTCAGTGATCTGTTTAATCACTCCTGAAACATATGTAAGATTGAATACTTAAGTTAGGTTTGAAAGTAATGGAAAATGATAGAAGGAAGATTATCAGATTTTTTTATAATAACTATTTAATGTTATAAATTATATAATTAATTACTGTAAAATTAAAAATCTATTTTAAAAAGATAATATGAAGAAATTTTATATAGAAACTTTTTACAAAATATGTATCGATTAGCAATTTAAAAAAATATACACATAAAAACCTTGTAGTGTTCTAGAATGCGGTCGTAATATTATTTGTTTCACGTAAAACATGTTTCCATTGACCACATCTTTATCTATGAACCAAAAGAACATATCTTTCTTTTGGGCTTGGTACATAAGCAGGTGTGAGGTGATAGAAACCATCCATTTGTTAAAGCTTGTTTTGATTGATGCACACAACAAAGAGTACAAATTTTATGGAAAAACTTTGCTGGTCACTGGTCAGTAGATGAAACAAGCCAAGGTTCCGGTTCAATCCCTGCTTACTCCTCCTGTACTACTTCAATTTAGATGTAAGTTTTATCTAGATTTATAGGTAGAGGAAGGTTTTTTTTTTTGACAGAGAGTACTGCTTGCACACAATTTTCTGTGTTGTGTCAAATATTCGAATTTGATCGATGTTTCTAGTTCGGACAATCCCAATATCTGAATCGAATCCCCGGCAACTACTCCTTGTTTGATGAAAGCGTTTCTTAAAGCTGAATTTGATCGATGTTCTAGTTCAGACATTCCCAATATCTCAATTGAATCTCTGGCAACTGCCCCTTATTCGGTGAAAGCGTTTGCAGCCAACTATGATTAATGCAGTCAAGGCCGCCGGAGTCAGGTTGGCAGCTGCACTGTTCGCTCCTGCACAGCATGCTTTTTTTTTTTTGAAACGGAAGTCTCGATGACAATGGATCGTTCACTGCTAATTTAATTTCCCCTGAGATGCCAGATTTCTAGGCAATTGTGCAGCTTGTAGTAGCAATTGCAACCAACAGATATACTTACTGTTTACTGTTTAAGATGTGTCTAATCCTACATTATTTTTTTATATTTTTTATTTTAGAACATGTCTAGAGTAATTCTAGGTTCTTATATTTTTTGGACGGCGAGTGTACTTGATTACAACCAATCTGACGCAAGATCGATTATTTTGATCAATAGCGTGATTGAACGGCAAGTAGCGAATACTGTACTAACATGCAAATAGGAGTAATATCGAAGACGCAAAAACGGGGGATCTCGAATTAATCCGTGAGGTTGACGCGGCCCATCTTATTGGGCCCATTAACAGCAAGGTGGGATTAGTGGGCCACAGGTTACATTTCATAGTACCGGAGAAAATAATGAGTTAAAATTTTCACGGGATTACCGCGCTCGTGCTGCCCATATATAAATTGACGTAGGCCCACATTGTCAGCCCCTTTGACAAATCAGGGGCCAGGAGGGCTTCACGGGACGTGCTATAGGGATATCTTAAAATCCTTTAATTTAAAAAATAGAAAACAATTTGTTTACTGGACTTGCTGCTGACGTCAATACACAGGCTTCTCATTCCCAGCGCCGATGATGTGGAAGTGGCCCCCGACGGCCACCGCCATGTTCGTCAGCCTGTAGCGGCTTCTTCGGGGCGTCCGCTACATGAGCTCCAATTGTCGGCAGAAGCAGCTCCTCTGCCGCCGTGAGCTTCAAGTGCCGCCGGTCGGAAGGCGGAACCAGCTCCTCTGCCGCCGACGACAGCACGGCGAGTCGGCGACCATGGAGAAGATAAGACGGCCGCCACCCGCCAGTGTGCAAGATGATGAGCGCATATGGCGCTCCCAATGCCGGCCCGGAGAAGGCGGCCAAGTCGAGCGTGGCCGTCGCCTCGTTTTTTACCGCCGGTCGCCGCAGTTCGAGCCAGCGACAAGAGAGCACGCCGGCGGGCATTCTGTTGATCGATTATTCTGCAATCTTTTCGAGCAGTTATTTTGGGTCAACGGATGTGCTTCCCTGGTTAAGCACGACCATTGATGCATACAAACATTTACCTGGAGTACGTAGCAACAAGTACGGCCTATCTTACTCTGACCTGCCAATTCGATTGGTGCTACTAAAACAATATAGTGAATTTTGTAAGCCAGAAGCTGTTTTGTTAAAATTATCAATTTACATTTCAGAAAAGTGCAACAATAGTATATAATTTTATTAGAAAGGTACACATTTATTTATCTAGATATATCTATGTTAGTGTAAATCGGGTCTACATATCATATAACCTCCTACTCGGCTAAGACTCAATCTCAAACCATGAGGGAGTATATTACAAAAGAAGGCTAACACTTCTAGCATGTAGCTAAAATAAATTCTAGTTGTCCCGAGTGAAGGATTGTTTGCTAGATCAGTAGTGTTCGAGTTTATTATAGGAAGATGAAGGCTACTTAAAGGATAGAGAGAATACTTGGTAGCTATGATACCAGACAAAGATATTTCTTTTGAAGATACCAAGGGACCACTTTAGCCACCCTTACATGCTAGCACTAGTGGTCTAGGAAGTTGCCCAATTATACTATTATATCTTTAGGGTTTTTAGTCCTTTAGGGCATTAATGTAATTTCACGTATACTTAAAAGACTATAAAAGTTGTCTTGATTCTATAGCAACACACATTACATCTTTTACTGAAACAATGGCAATAAAAACTATTTGACATATCCAAGAGGTGAGCTCAAAAAATAGATGCACCACCCATGACGAACAAGAACAATCCTAGCGAGATACGTTGACGCATTCCCTTCACTCAAAAGTGTAGCTGATACAGTTGATGAAGTTGAAATGAATAAACAACAGTATGCTAATGGAGAGAATGGAAGTAGAGCAAGAGACAACCCGGTCGAGTCAAGGGTGAGAGAAGCAGAAGGCATGTTGCTGATAAGTGAGGTAGAGTTGATAGAAATAATACAAGTACAAAGGGCTCTTATGATAAACCGTGAGCAATATGAGAAGATACATAGAGAATTACAGCGCCTATAGAGCATACATAGTCAGATGGTTAGATCTAGTGGATCTTAGAGATACATGAGTGACATGCCAAAAGCGCCAACAAAAGACGCAGTAGTGATAGAAGAAAGTCAACAACAACTTGAGCAGGCAACAATAAATGTCAGCCAAACAGACAACTTGAATCCTTGTGAGTTACCACCAATATCAACCCAACAGAACACTTTAAACCAATTAAACATTTTTAACTCGCCAAGTCTCTAGCACTCTTTGACTTATCAAAGTATTCCTGGGCCACCACCTACTTCAAATCAACAATATTTTCCAATCCATCCAAATGCTTTCAACTTATTGGCATGTCAAACAACCAAAACTTTTCAATACAGCCACCTATGGCCACCCCATCACTTATCTTAAACCAACAAAATTCTCCAGGCTGCATAAATACCTTTTCAACCCACCCAACCATAGAGACACAAGCAAATACAGCTCAAACACAAAACATACAAGTAGCATACGTGCTATACTACCATCCATTGTAAACTCAACTTATACCGCACACACAAACCCTCTCAAATCCACAACTCAACACAAGTTTTGTCCAATACTTCTCGCCCTAGCAAGTATCATACCAAAGTCATGGCCAAGCTCCACTTTAGCAGCAAACACTATACCACCAACTAAATACAACAGCGTGCCAAATATGGGGCCAAAGTAAGAACCAAGGAATATACCTCACCTAGCAACTACCAACCCAGTTTCAACCAACTCGAGCAATCGATGACAAAAGCTCTCTCAGTTCAAATATACAGATGGCCCCTTAGCCAGCATACTTCAAGATATCCAACATCACAAAGTACAAAGGTGACACAAACTCGAACAAGTATTTGAGGGTATACAAGACAACGATTAAAGCAACAGAAGGAGACACAACAAAAACAAAAAATACTATTAACAATGTTAGAAGGAGTGGCCCTATCATGATTTACAACGATACTATCAATACCAATTTACTCTTGGGAACACATGAGAGAGACTTTTCGAGCTCAGTTCATTAGGGCTTATGGGGAACCAAAGGAGCTAGATGATTTGTATGCAATCAAGCAATTATCAGGAGAAACAATACGAAACTTCACTGTGAAGTTCTTGATAATCAAATACTAGATCAAACACGTAGATGATAAAATGATGATAGCAACTGCCAAAAGGGCTTTGGTGATAGGACCATTGAGGTTCGACTTCGTAAGAAATAAACCAAAAGACGCAAAGGAATTATTTGAAAGGATGGAGAAATTTGTAAAAGAATATGAAGATGAGTTGAGAGTACAAGCTGAAGAGGTAGCCTTAGTGGGTAAGAAGCCCTTCAAAAATAAGCAAGTCAATTTAGGAAGTGAGGACCATCTTGCTAAAACAAGTAACAAGCTATGGAAAAAGTATAAACACGATCACAAGAAGCAAGTAAATTCCATCATAGATGAGTCAAGGGAAGAAAGAAAACATCTCTATAGAGATGAAAGAGGTCGATCATCATGGAGAAACCAAGAAAGAGGTAGAGGACAATTTCAAATCAAATACAATATTGTCAATTTCATAGCTAAGATGATCACTCAATAGAAGAATGTAAAACAATAGCTTACATACTGGCAAAACAAGCTTGGTGGTATGAGAACAAGCAAGACAGAATTCGATCATCTCATGTGCAAAACATGATTAAGGGACCACCAACACTAAAAGTATAAGCAATAGAAGAAGCACGAGTGATAAATGCTATCTCTATAAATGACCGTTAAAACGGAATCGGTGCAAAACGGTCTTCAATAGTCGTTTTATAACACCCAATTCCTATCATTACCAATTAATCAACCATTTATAACTAATTGGCCGTATAATCAATGACAATCACAAAGACCAGCCCACACAACTAAGTACTTCGAACCATTGTCTTCTCTAAGTATATATATACTATATAGCTTGCTGTATAGCCTGCACGGTTTACCATTCCAAATCCATCACAGCTCACCCACAATATTTGCCTTTCCCGCCCCAATCTTCCATTGATCTCATGAGACGATAAGCCACATCTCTATGTTTGTATCCATTAAAACACCACCCCCTCTTTCTTTTCTTTTTTAAGTAATATACGAAAATTTTTTATATAGAAATTACTTTAAAATATCAAATAAATATATTTATTAATTTTATAATAATTAAAACTTAATTAATTATATACTCAACTTTCTTATTTTATGTTCAACGAGCCGATAAAGATCATAGTGGATCCCACAATAATCACCCTCATGTTGAATCTTCGCATCTAGAAGCACCCCGCTCCTAATCCCCACCAAATTATACCATCTGCTCCTAGTTTAATTAATCTATCTTTTTAGCCCGACCCAACCACCTCCTAATCACATAATCAAATTTAATCATCGTACTTTAAAAAATCGAAGCGAAAAGTTGAAAAGCCGTGGCCGAATGAGGAAATGGTTGGCCTTTATGTACAAACCCCGACGCCACGCAGCTCGCCCGAAGAAGAAAAAAAAGGAAAAAAAAGGGCGACGCGAAAAGCAGAAAGGAAAACTCCGTTCTATCTTGGAAGAACAGGTGGGGAGGGGAGGAGAAGGGAAGCGAGGCTCCGCTCGCGTAGGCTGCCCCGCAGATCCGATCGATCGGGCATCTCCGGCGAACTCTCCTCCTTGTGGTAAGGATCGATCTGAGATTGCTTGCTATTGGTGGTGGCATGTAATTTTGCTTGCTGGTATGGTTGGTACTTGGTAGTCGTTTTGATGGGAATTCTGGGGTTGGTTTGTTGAATTGTCCGATGTGTAGTGCTGGCTGCTGTCGATCTAGGATTGATCGATCGGTTAGATGAGTAGATTAGCGTGGTTGATGGTTAGGAACGGATTAGTATGCCTGATTTTGGTGTGACTGTTATGATGGATGATTTGCCTTTGACTTTTGGTTATGAAAATATGGGGGATAAATTTGCCCAGAAGAGATTAGTTTTCAGGTAGGGGAATTCTTGCTGGCTTTTGATTACACACCGGAGGTATCTTCTTCCATGAGGCCTCGCTGAGATTTCTTAACCAACATAGCAAGTGCGTTTAGCCGGCAGGATATCTTTCTTGTGGTGTTCACTTCTGTGACAGGATTGAGGTTTCTTGCGGTTTACTCATCAGAGATTGCAATGATCATGAAGGCAATTGCATCGAATTTTTGTGATCTAAGCATGGGAATTCACGATGGTGTTGCTTGCCGTCGAAGAATATGGAAACTAGTGATTGCACAAGGTTTTTTCACGAGTATATGGAAACGAGAATACATCGTACCAGCTTAATATATGATTGCTTCATTCGTTTGCCTTGGTTTAGCTCATCATGATGCCATTTTTCTGTTTTGCGTTTTGCTGGGCTGGTCTCACACCCAACTTATTGCAAACAGGCACATCTTTAGTTTCTCTCCCACATATGTGCGTGCTAGGCAATATTTTTATCACCACGTAATACATATTGAAAAGTGAAGTAGTCCAATCTAGATTCTCTCCATATATATGCATGTTTTTTCTGCTAATATTTATACCACAAGGAGATTTTCTCCATATATATGCATGTATTTTTTTGTTAATATTTATACCACAAGGTACTACCTTTTGAGAATGGGAGTAGCTGTTAATGTCAAAATTTGTTAAGGCTAGGAAAAGAATGGAAATATGATAATTTTAGTAAAGAAGAGTCTGATTGCTATAGAAAAGAAGTCGATCGAAGGATTTAGTCTAAATATAAAAGATTATCCAAATAAGACCAAATCTAAGAAGAAACTGTGAAACTCATGGTAGGATAATTTATCTATATAAATCGTATCGTAAATCATATCTTATAATAGAAAGATTTAGTTAGTTTAGTTAACTTTCTTAGAGATATTTTCCTTCTATATTTTTTAGAAAATAACGTCCGATGCATGTTGTAACCGCGTCGGACTTTGTAATGCCAGGGTATAAATATAGACCCGCTGGAAGATTTTAAGATATCAATCAATCGATCAATACAATTTCGACGCATCACCATCCTATCTTGTCTAGGTTTTTACCGGCGGGCTTCAACGCGGGCTGCATCGGTTAAGTTCAATCTCCGGTGAAGGGGTAAGTCCCGTCACTATCCCGGTATATCTTGCTCTGTCTAAGTCTGTATCGGTTAGGTTCGACCTCTTAGTCAGATCGAGTGTACCGTATCTCGTCCGTGCGAGATCTATCGATTTACCAAACTCTCATCGCTGTTGTCGGTCCCATGCTGCATCGGTTAGGTTCGCCCTACGAGGCTACCGACAATAAATTTGAGCTATAGGCCTGTAAGTCTTTGCCCGGCGTTTTATCGAAGTGGTTATCCAATGAGTTATCTATACCTTGAGCAACACGCTCAGTGTATCGGCTCCTCAGCCAATACACACCCGTCTTCAGAGACTTCCATCGGATGTCACGCCTGGTGCATCGGCCTTCTGGTCGATGCACGCATATCTTCAGAGAGGTCCTATCATCGGCTTAGCTATCCAATGGGTTCCCTCCACCCCTCCTTCAGCACGACCGATCTAGTGTCCGCCTTCTCGTTGCCGTTGGCCTCGATCTCGTACTGTCTTGGTTAAGTCTGATCTTTGAGATCAGTGCTAGCAGCGTCACCACGATGGGCGACAGGTCTCGTACTGTGGGAGGATCAGGCACCGCTCCTTGTTCATCGCCTACCATATCCAGAGCGACATCGGCTTTGCAGCCGGTATGTCTTTTATACGTTTCCTTGAAGCCCGATTAGGCGTACCGCATCACGTCCACTCAAGGCTCACTGGCGCGTCGGGCTCCCTCCTCCGTCAACAATCTCGTGCTGCATCGGTTAGGTTTGACCTACGAGATCAGCGACAGTGGTTTGAGCCGGTGCCCCAGGCGGATCTTCACGCGGCGTCTCATTAGAGTGAGTAGCCAATCCTCACCGCAGGCCTCGCATCCGTCTGGCGTATCATCCAACGATCAATCTACTAGAGATCGATCCGGACACGTCGGACTCCTCCTGGTACTGTCTCAGTTCGGTTTGATCTTCCAGGGCTTGCGTCTGATGTGGCTGGCGTCGAGATGTAGAGGGTCTTGTTCCCCATCGGCTTGAGTGGCCGATGGGTTTAGGTGTAGGCCTGCGTCGGCCGTTCGGCCGTTAGGTAGCCGATGACCTCTTCTTTTCCTCCTTCGTCGTCATGTTTGGTTTAGGCCTCCGTCGTCTCTGTGTCGTTAGTCTCCGGCCTCATACTGCCTCGGTTCGGTCCGATCTATCAAGGTTGGTCCTGACGACGCCGTTACCACAGTCGCTGGCCTATGTGGCTTCACGGGGAATCAGGCCCCGCTCCGCGCTTCAGATGCTGCAAAGCGTCATTGGCTCTTTAGCCGATAGGTACTCTAGTATATTACGTGCGTCTATGTCTCACGCCTCCATCGGCTATTCAGCCGATGCTCGAGCGCTGCTTTCCCTATCGGCACCCAGCCGATAGAGAGAGCCGGACAGGTCTATCGGTCGATCGGCTCATGTGTCTTATTCTTTCTCCTTGTCAATTATAGGGTCAAATTAACTGGCATGTCCTTGAATCTCGAAGCTTAAAAACCTATACTAGAGCTAAGCAGATCTCACAGTCCTTCGCGTGACCGAATCGTTGTCTCTCACCGGTCGGACCTCCGTTCAGCCCGGTCGGACCCTCCCCTGCGAGGTTTGGCGACGAGCAGTAGCCCAATCAGGTAAATGGTTATGAACTAGTCCATGTCAATTGTCAAGGTCTGATCATGCTCATGTACTAACTGGGAAGGCGGTTCCTCTGTCCATAAATATGCCACTTATTCGGTATTATTCAGTAAGTACCTGTGACATCTCATCTCAATGATAGGAATGGAGTATTAAATTTGTGTTGTATGTGGGGATAAGTTATTGTCACAGACAGGACAGTTCCTCTTGTGTTATTGCCCTTGGTTCATAAGATGCAATGGAGTTTTATTAGTTCCATTCTTTGTGACCTTGAACCTTATTGACAGGTACAGCCAACTAAATTTGTTCTGTATGTTGGGATGTTGTCTTGTCATGCATGGTATACTCAATTATATCATGTAATAAAGTTATACTCCACACTTGTGAGAAAATTCTTGCTGATGGGTTGATGGCTATCTGACTCTTACCTAGCTCCAACTACCTTATGCATCTGGTGCAATGGCCACATCGAATGGTCTTGAAGTTTATTGTTTAATGATTAGTTGTTATTTGCTATTGAAGGTGCAGTTGGTGTTCTTACAATGGCACAAGAGAGCTGGAAAAAGGAGGCAGAGGAGACTGGAGTCCACACACCTGAGGCCCCAATATTGTGCGTTAACAACTGTGGCTTCTTTGGCAGCCGGTTGACAGAAAACATGTGCTCAAAGTGTTACAGGGACACCGTTAAGTCCAAGACAGTGGCCACTGTAGTGGAGAGGAAACTTCTTGCTTCACTGACTTCCACACCTTTTGTGGCAGAAGTCACAGATGGAGGGTCTGGTTCAATAGCAGATGGGAAACAAGTAATGGAGGAGGATACACCAAAGCCACCCAGTAACCGTTGCTTATCATGCCGGAAGAAGGTTGGGTTGACAGGATTCAAGTGCCGCTGCGGAGGCACGTTCTGTTCAATGCACCGCTATGCCGATTCACACAAATGCACATTTGATTACAAGCAGGCCGGGAGGGAGCAGATCGCCAAACAGAATGCTCTTGTGAAAGCTGACAAGATCACCAAAATCTGATGGTGGTTCTGGAGGATCGTTTATTTCCCCATGGTGCTGCTTGATCTGTCAAGTTTACTTCGAGATTATACTTCAGGGGTTGGATGTATCTATCATTCTCCTGGGATTTGCTTTGCCAGTGAACGCCTTCGACAAACACCATGGATTGATGTCTGTCTCTAGCACTGGAGCACTGCTCAATGCGCTCGGGCACGCCTTCAAGGCTATATTTCTTGGTGTTTGCGTGAGAACTTTCATTGGCACAGGTGCACCTCTCCTTATTTGCAGTATGAATAGTGTAAATATATATATTTTATCAGTATGCAATTCTACTGATTACATTATTATGCTCAAAGTTCTCCAGGCTTGCATGATCACCTACTACTGCTGTTTGGATAGACTACTGTGTGTTTTATAGAAATACTAGTACTTTTTGGTGCCATAATGTTATTACCCAGTGTCAATACCTCCTATGCAGAGCTCGTTTAGAAGGATTCTTGTTCGAGATAAGCATGGTTCTGATCTTGTTTTGTTCGTGATATATAGCATGGGCCAACCATTACTACGAGATAAAATTCTGTAACAAGGGATAACAGTTGAGCATAATCAATCAACCATCAGGTAGACACTGCCCAGTGCTTAAGAAGAACAGCTTTGGTTTCATCAATGCTCCATCTTTCAGGCACTAGTTTATTAGTTGGTCAGTGCAGAAGTGTAGTATACAGTGAGACTATAGTAAGGTCGGGTTTATATATATATAAGTCTAGTGGTCTAACACCTCTCGCAGTCATAGCGGGAGGGGTACGGATGTAGAGACTGGAGCGAAAACTAATGAACAAAGACGTGAGTAGGCCTTTGGTCATGATATTAGCGAACTGATACGTCGATGGTACATATAGCACCTGAATAAGTCTTAGAGCGATCTTGTTATGGACAAAATGAATGTCAATCTTAATGTGTTTCGTGCATTCATGATGAACCGGATTGACGATCATGTAGACGATGCTAACATTGTCGTAGTAGACAACTGTCGCAGAAGCGATGGGTGTACGGAACTCCTAGAGAAGCTGGCGAATCTAGCAGCACTCGGCGACGGCATGAGTAACGGCGCGATACTCGGCTTCGGCGCTTAACCGAGACACTGTAGTCTGGCACTTGAAGGACCAAGAGACTAGAGTGTCGCTGAGAAAAACGCAGTAACCAGATGTAAAGCGTCGGGAGTCAAGGTAATCCGTCCAGTCCACGTCAGAGTACGCGGTGAGAGAGTCGATGAAGCTAGAGCTAAGATGTAGGACGGTGGATAGTGTGCCCTTCACGTAGCGAAGGATACGCTTGAGTAGCGCGAGGTGGGGTTCGCGCGAAGCATGTATGAAGAAATACACTTGCTGAACGGTATAAAAGTAAGATCAGGTCGTGTGAATATTATGTACTGTAGAGCACCAGTAAAACTCTTGTACTGGGAGGGGTCAGCGATGAGAGCCGTCGGTGGCGGAGAGCTTGGCGCGAGTGTCGACCAGAGTGGCGGTGGAGTGGCATTCGGCTATGCCCGTACGCTAGAGAAGATTCATGACATACTGACGCTGAGAGAGGAATAACCTGTGGAAAAAGCGCGTAACAGAGATGTCAAGAAAGTGATGTAGGGGACCTAGATCGGTCATGGTAAACTTCGAGTGGAGTCGGGCCATGATGTGTTGTATGGTGGTTGTCAAAGACGCCGTAAGGATGATGTCGTCGACATAAAGAAGGAGGTAGGTGGTGATATCTTCGGTGTGAAGTACGAAAAGGGACGTATCGGAGACGGAGGCCACAAAACCAAGTTGCTGAAGATAGACAGCAAAATATTGGTACCAAGCCCGAGGAGCCTGTTTAAGGCTATAGAGAGAGTGCTGAAGGAGACAGACGTCGTCGGGATGAGATGGGTCGACGAAGCTTGGAGGCTGTTGGCAGTAGACCGTCTCCGTCAGATGACCGTAAAGAAAAGTATTCTTCACGTCGAGCTGATGAATCGGCCAAGAATGCGAGGCAGCGAGAGTAAGCACAACCCGAATGGTGGCGGGCTTGATGACGGGACTGAAGGTCTCGTCGTAGTCGATGCCGGGGCGTTGAGAGAAACCGCGGACTACTCAGCACGCCTTATGACGAGCAAACGAGCCATCAGAGTGGAACTTGTGTTTAAAGATCCACTTGTCAATAACAACGTTGGCACCGGGAGGACGAGGGATGAGACCCTAAGTCTCGTTGTCCATGAGGGCCTTGTACTCATCAGCCATAGCCACGTGTCATTGAGGATCGGCCAAGATAGAACGGTGAGTCGCTAGTATGGGCGAGACGGCACAATGGACTGCGGAGAACCTGTAGCGCTGAGGGGGGCAGAGGGACCCGGTTTGGGATCATGTGATCATATGAGAGGAGGTGGAGATAGCAGAGGTCGCACGGTCCAATGGTAACATCAGTGGTGGGCAGGGTTGGAAGGAGAAAGGGTGGCATTGGGTCGAGATAGGCGACTGTAGGTTTAGAGAAAGGGCTGAACGAGGTCAGCTTGAGCAGATAGAGGGTGGGAGGCCGATGGAGGTTGGTGAGTCGATAGAGTTGGTGGGGTCGATGGGGGGTGGTGAGACGATGAGGGTTGTGGAGCCGAGTGCAGAGATGCGTCGGCGTAAGAAGAAGGAAAGGTGTGCTAAAGCAAGAGGAAACTGAAGGTGAGTCTAGACGAGACGAGGAGGCGGATGGAGGTCATCTTCTTGTCACGTGGTGGAAGTGATGAGTAAGCGGTGGAGGAGACGTTAGGGATAAGAACCGAGACGAAAAAAAGATAAAGGAAGAATACCAGAGGAGATAGTCTGAGACGGGAAGGAGGCGTCGGCTCGTCGACGAGAAGGTTGCTAGCGCGTCGAAAATATCTAAACCTGCTCTGATATCATGCAGAAATGTATATATATATATATATATAGTGAGATTAAGACTTATTTTGAGATCGGATATATATATATATATATATATAAAAAAAACTCTAGTGTTCTACAGTCAGCTCACCTTACGCATCTGCATGGGAACTAGTTATTTTTGCCAACTTGCAATGAAGGAAAAGTCGTGCATCTAGACCATGTTATATTGGATCCCAGAACCATGTGATCGCAGCATCTTGGATTTGCATTCAAATCATCTATATACTAATAATAACTCTATAACGTAAAGGTTACCAAATCAGGATTAGTGCTAGTAGTTAACATACTCCATAGTACTATGATGGTGCACCCCCATTTTTGCGAACCATCTGATTGATTATCTGAAAGAACCACACTCGATTTTCTAATGTTATGTCACAATTTGAGCACGTCAAGTTTGTGAAAAATTATCTCAGTATACACACACACACTGAAAATGTATCTTCAGTACAAAGGTTACTAATTACTAACAACACCAAGAATGATGCAACTAATAAAAATCCTGTGTGAAACTGTAGTAGATCAAGCTAATGCAACAAGAACAAATGGAACAAAGCCAGCAGCGCTAGCACGGCGCCGGCTCGCCGCCGGTGGCTCGCCGAGGTGGCGGCGATCTGTATGGTGAAGTTGCAGGCCGGAGTGGAGGGGTCGATCTCCGTGGGCATGGCGAGCCCCTGGAAGTCGCAGGCCTCGTCCTTCTGGTTCTGCACCTGGAAGTATGCGTTGAAAGCGTAGGAGGCGTTGCCGTTGGTGTCCATGCCGGCGCAGGTGGAGCCAAAGCCGAGCGCCGTGCAGTCGGCGAAGGTACAGGCGAAGTTGATGTTGTCGGCGAGCTTGCTGGTGTCCTTGGCGTTGGTGTTGATGACGCACCACGTCCTGGGCAGGTACTGCACGTCCTTTGCCGGCACGAGCATGGTGTTCTGCCCCTGTCCGGTGAGGTCGACGGGGTACTTGGGCTGGCCGTCGAACCGGAGGATGCCCCAGTGGCGCTCGAAGTCGCCCGGCGCGACGCTCTTGGCGTCCTCGTCGAGGAGGCCGAAGAGGTAGACCTCGATGTACTGGCCCGGCCGGACCGGCGTGCCAACGTTGGCGGCGAGCCGCTTGAGCAGGCCGTTGTAGAAGCGCTGCGCGTAGGCGGCGGTGGCGTGCTTGTCGCCGTCGGTGGGCCAGCCGACCTCGCCGACGATGATGGGCATGTCCCCGTGCCCGACCCCCTTGAGCGCCGCCACGAGCGTGTCGAAGTTGGCGTCGAACACGTTGGTGTAGGAGATGCCGTTGTCGATCACCGGCGTCGCGCCGCCATCGAAGAAGGCGAAGTCGACGGGGAAGTCGTCGTTGAGGTAGAGGCTGATGAAGGGGTAGATGTTGACGGTGAAGGGCGCGCTGTTGTTGGCCAGGAACTGCACCATCTGCGTCATCAAGTCGGCGATGTCGGCGCGGAACCGCCCCGCCGACGGCACCTGTTGGTCCGCCGGGGAGTCGTACACGTCGGCGTTGAGCGGCACGGTGGCCTTGATGCTGTCGCCGAGGCCGGCGTCGTTCAGCGCGTTCTGGATGTTCATCAGCGCCGGCAACGTCACCTTGTCGAACGTGCCATTGTATGCCCCCAAGAACGGCTCGTTCCCGACGGCGACGTACCTGCAACCAAGAACCTCACAAGTCACATCACCAGGGCGGCCGGCGCCATGAACGACGGCAACGAGCAGACAGCGAGGCGAAGCGGCTCACTTGATGGTGACGCCGCCGTCGAAGTTGTAGCGGGAGACGTTGCGCCGGACCCACTCCTTGGCGGTGTTATAGTCCGTGATGGAGTCGAGCATGACGTTGGGGATGGCAACCATGACCTCGATGCCGGTGCCGGCGAGCGCGCTGAGGGTGTCCTGGTCGGCGTCGAACAGCTTCACCTTCTTGATTCCATTGTCCTGGAGCAACTGCGCCACGATCTTGGGCGGCAACGGGTGCGACGCCTGCGTGCCCCAGTTCATCCCCAGCGCCTCCGCCGCCGGCAGGACACCGCCGGACCACGACACGGCCGCCATTGCCACCATCATGCCGAGCCACCACCGGATCACGGCGAGATCCGCCATCCCGTTCGCTGATCACCAACTACAAAAGATCTCCTCCCAATCGCAGCAGGCGATATATGCGGCCTCCTAAATCCGACCAAGAAGCTCCGAGATTTCTACCCCAAAATGCTCCAAGATTCGCGATCCGAACAGAGCCAAACTCGATCAGAACCAATCAATGGCGACCTGTGAAAGTATGAACTAATCCTATAAACGAAAACGCGAGCTCGGTCTCAAAAAAGCGAAGCTCCAAGAAGGCAAGAAATGGCAATGGCGCCTGACCAGCCTACCTGGAGGAGAGCTGAAATACAGCACCACACACCTGAAACGCGGTTACTTCTCACTGCCAACTGCCGCAGATACAAAAACAGCACGGGAAAGCGGATGAATTCACGTGTAAACACCGCGAATTCCAGCAACCTAATCGAAGTAAATGTATCAATCCCCGGGACAGGGACGTACGAGAGAAGAAGAAGAGGAAAGACGCGGAACTTTCCGACCGAACCAAGCAAAGACGGTGACTGATTGATGGGCACACGGGAGCCGAGGCGATCGAGAGATCAGCTGCAGAAAGGCGGCATTAAACTCCTGAGATTGCCGCCGAAGCCGTCGACGAGCAGAAGACGCGGCGGGGCGGGGGGTGATGGATGGAAGGGATGGAACTCGCGTGGCTCTCATGGTTGTGAGAACTGAGAAGTGGTATAGTCTAAGTAGTGGAGGCAGGAGGGGCGTTTCGGTAATTTGGGAGGCCGCGGCGTTGCGGTGCGGGAGGACGTGGCACGCCGTTCGGCGGTTGATTGGTGGAGCCCACGTGGCGCGGGCGGCGGGGCGGGAGCCAAGCCCTCCAGTGCGCGCCCTCCAGCCAAGCCACTACAGTGCAAAACAAAAAAAAGATAGAGATTTGTTGCTTTTTGTTAGTACAAACTGTCCGTTTGAAATTTTCGGTGATTAGTATATAGTGTGAGGCTTGTCCTCCACATCTGTATGATCGAAGCATTATTTTTTTAAAAAAATGGATCGTGTAGTGTAGGAATGGCAAAATGGACGAAAATGGAGGGGACAAGCGCAGGAGGGAGCGGCCCAAGTGGCCGGCGGCTTGCCTCGCCGGGATTCATCGTGTCCTCCGGTCCATTCGCCCGTTACTCCAGTTGCATTTACCAAAACGCCCCTGTCTCGAAATGACAACTTGCCACGCGGAAGGGCCCAGGCACACCACGGCCTGCCCCGGCATTTCGCACATGTCTCCACGCGACGCACACTACTCGTGCCACGATCCGGCCGGCCCAATAGCTTGCCTCGCTACGCTAGCTAGTGCACGTGCTGGCGCCGTGTGAGGTCGACACGTGGCACCGACAACGTTGCGGTCGTACCATGCCGGTTAGGTCTAGCGGGGTTGGGGAGACGTACCGTGCATCGCAGGTGAGGTAAGCTGAAAACGCGGCCAAAAAGCAAGGCGTGCCGACCACAACCAGGCGAGGCGAGGTGAGGTGACATGATCGATCGCCGCAGGGACGAAGAGAAGAAAATGCAGGTGGCTGCCACGAAGCCGAGCAAAAAGAGTGCCGGATCAGCGCGTATTAGAGACTCAGAAAAACAAAAAGGCAAAACCGCACTTGCACTTGCCAGGAATCGAACCAGGGTGTCTGTATCGTGGCAGGGTACTGTTCTACCACTCGACCGGCTTACTTATCAACAATGTATACCATCCATCTTTCTTTGCTTCTGCAGTCTCCTGGGACTTTGAAACTCTCGTGACACTGACGGGCCATCGTCTTCCCTGGTTCTGTTACTCGGTCTGATAACTGTTCCTCCTATTAATGCTCGCTTCAAAATCAAGCAACCGCCGGCAACACAGAAGAACCGAAGCGTAATCCTCCCAAACAAAAGCTCCCAAGCGAGCCGCGCCAGCTATCGCCCACTGACGCCCCTTGCGACTGGACAAACTTGACGATTCGCAGGAAGTGAAGAAAGGGCGTGGCCAAAGACCCTGACGTTGCATTCTTTCCAGAGCTGCCAAGAGACCAGCGACACTAGCGAGTCGAAGCCCCGGCGATGGCAGTCCGCCAACTGCGTCCTCACCTGCGCACACCAATCCTGAACCGCGCAGCCATGATCGGGAGCATGGCCCGGCCAACCCACCGGGGACAACAACCGGAGCCACATCCGCCAAGCAAAAACACGGTCCAAAAAAGGATGCGGCTCACCGTCTCCAGTGCTCGCGCGCAGAAGGGGCAGGCAGAGTGGCTGTCGATGTCGCGCTTGATGACAACATTAACCGTCGCACAGCGCCGCTACAGTGCAAGCGAAAGGACGAGCTACCATTTGGTAGGGCCCTCGGCGTGCCAAAGGAAGTCGGCACAAGCGAATGATTGAGTTCTGAGGAAGAAAGCTTGGTAGGCCGAATAGGCGAAGTACTTCAGGTTGCTCGTCAAGTACCAAACAAGTGGATATCCCACACACGGGGCGTTAGATGAATGGAATTCACGTAGTCCCAAACAGGCAAGAATTGGGAGAGGATAGGGACCATCAGGGCACCGTGGACGTCGCGTACCATGGCGTTGTCAGCCAAGCCCACGCCCATCGTGCGGGTGCAACGGAGACGCGAAGGCATGGCGAGCCACGACTTGGGTGCTATCGAAGCAATGGGGCCTCCCTCCAGCCAGCGATATGGCCAAAAAAGCACGGACGACACATCCCCTACCACGAAGGCAATCGATGCATTGAACATATCGACAGCACAACGTTCCGGGGTGACCTTGAAATCAGCCCAGTATGGGTGACCCGCGTATTGCAACCATAGCCAACGGAGTCGCAAAGCGAAACCATCAACCTGAGATCGGCGATACTGATCCTGCCCAAAGACTTTGGTCGACAGATATTATGCCAAGGCATGAGGCATTGCCCGCCATACACCTTATCCGAACACTTCCATAGGAAGGAGCATCATTTTTTGTCAATGGTCTTCACTACCTAGCTTGATAATCCTATCGTCATTGAGACGCGCACATGGATAGAAGAGAGAACCGATTAGACCAAGACCGACCGACCTACTATAGAGGTAATCCGCCTCTTCCAAGGTGAGAAACGAGCACATACCTTGTCTGCTAGAGGTTGTAAATGGGCCTTAGGGATCTGTTTCATCGAGAGTAGGATACCTAGATATTGCATGAAAAATTAGAGATAAATTATGGGAAAGAGATTTCAATTAGCTCGACGTCATCCTCCAAGCATCCAGATAGTGTAATAGAACACTCGGTGAAGCTAATAAGCAAGTCAGATGTCGATCCAAAGGTGGAGAGGATATCTTGGATGAACACCAAGTCATGATGATTGGGGGAAGAAAGGCCACCAAGTCGTTCATATAAAATGATGCATGATGGTTGATCGCACAAACATCAAGCGAAAGAAAAGCCACATATGTTAGAGACCCACTGAATCATGGCATTGAGGATGTCCATAACTAGGATTAACAGCATAGGGAAGTAGATCACCCTACCTGGGCCCCTACTTATGAGAGAAACGACACCTAGGAACACCATTAATCAGCACTCGAGAAGAACGTTGTAAGATCATCGAAATCCAATCACGCCATTGGTGGCTGAACCCTAAGTAGGAGAAGACATCTAGTAAGAAAGGTCACCTTACTGTATCAAGCCTTGGCTATGTCTACCTTAAGAAGTAGGAGCGTGACGTGCTTGGCGTGCAACGCTTTGCCCACCTGTTGTACATAGCAAAAGTTATTATGGATCAAGCGATCTTTGATAAAAGGCATTCTGATTGACCAACTCATCGAGACGAGGGGTTAGCCAGGACGCAACAAGCTTAGAGAAAAGCTTGCCGAAGCTATGAATCAGGCTAATGGTTTAGAAATCCTTGATATCAACAGCTTCGACCTTCTTTAAAAGCAAGGTGATGAACGTATCGTTGAGGAGTTGCAAGCCCTGTCCATTAGTTAAGTACAAAGCGTTGAGAGCAGCTATGACCTCCTTCTTGATCACCGGCCAATAGGTTTGGTAGAAGTGACTGGTAAAACCGTTAGGCCCTGGCACCTTATTAGCAATGTTTTGAAAGCATTTCACGCTTCCTCCTTGAAGAAGGGGGCATCGAGACCATCGAGGGGAAGTGTTCTAAGACCAAGCGAGCCAAAGTCAGCCTTAATCTCCTGCTCGACGTATGCTCCCACAATGGAGCTAAAATGTGAGAGGGTGAGCCCCTGTAGCTTATCATGCGAGTCGCAACGTGGTCCTTATTACAGAGCTAAATGATACAATTCTTGCAGCGTCGAGCATGGGTGTGGATGTGGAAGAGCTTGGTGTTCACATCACTCTCCTTGAGCCATGTGAGGCAGGAGCAATGGCGACGTGAGGCATTTGTGTTTTAGGTCATGACATAGCTAGGCTTCTAGGGAGAAAGCATGGGTGACTCTTGAGCCACATTTAGTTGGAAGATGAGCTCATAAGTGTGTTTACTACCCTAATTAAGGGTTGGTTTGATTACTGCCGTTGTTGGTCTTGTCAACTATCATTAATATTTGGCAATTTACTGCTATGTTTTTTTGGCGAGGTGAATGTTACCAAAGGGATGCTAAAATTTTACTTGCAAACCAAATGAATAATATTTTTTTGGCAACACCAATATTTTGTTATGGTTGAGATTGGGCCGATTGGCAAACAACCAAACGCACCAATATTTCGTTGTTGGATCCTAAGCACGCAGCTTACCCTTCCCGCTGACATGCTGGCCCCACCTGTCATAAAAGCACCCGACGCGCCCCGCAAAAACCCTCCCCCTCGCTGACGCGCGAGGCCGCCGCATTCCCTCCCTCCCGCCCCAAATTCCCGCCAATCTCCCTCCCCCCCCGCGTCCCCTCGCGAGCCGAATCCCCAAATCTCTCTTTCTCTCTCTAGCGGCGCGGCGACGGCGAGGCGAGGAAGAGGGGGAGGAAGATGTTGTGGGTGGACAAGTACCGGCCCAAAACCCTAGACAAGGTCACCGTCCATGACCAGGTCGCGCAGAACCTCAAGAAGCTGGTAAGCCTCTCGCGACGCCCATCTCCGGCGACCCACTCTAGGGTTTCGCCGTCTTCGTTCTGTTCTGATGGGGTTCGGTTTCGGTTTGTTTGATTTTGGTCAGGTGGCGGAGCAGGATTGCCCTCACCTGCTCTTCTATGGGCCGTCGGGGTCCGGGAAGAAAACCCTAATCATGGCCCTCATCAAGCAGATGTTCGGTGCCAGCGCAGAGAAGGTCCCGTATTCTAACCAATTTATTTTTCTCTTCCTTTTCTTTGTGAAATTTTCTCTTGGAGAAGTTTCTGGCGTTGACGACTGACGTTTTTGTGTGGTTTGATTGCTCGCTTGCAGGTGAAGATGGAGAACAAGACATGGAAGATCGATGTGAGTCCTGGTTTTTTCTTAAGCTGATTTTTTTCTTCGCTTAGTACGTGGCCTTATTGCACAATATGTAGTGCATTCAATAACTCGCTGAGAAGTCCGAAGTGATGCCATTGTTAGTGCCTGTGTCCCTGTGCCACTTAGATAACTAATACTAAGTAATTGCCCTTTACTTTGTGTGCTTATGCTGAACACAGAGCTAAATGATAGAAAACTATTATATTTGGAATTTGGGTATAGAATAGTGTTGTGTGATACTGTAAGTTGGCAGTTTGGAATACCTGTAAAATGTTAAGACTCGGTATTTCTTTTCTCCAGACTGGATCGAGGAATATTGAGATAGAACTGGCAATGTTGTCAAGCGCCCACCATGTGGAGATGAACCCCAGCGATGCTGGGTTTCAGGACAGGTATGTTGTTCAGGAAGTCATCAAAGAGATGGCGAAGAATAGGCCAATTGATGCCAAGGGCAAGAGAGTATTTAAAGGTTGGTGCTTTTCTTTGTATTACATTACTGGGAAGGAAGAGTTGCTACTTTTGTCCTTACACTTGTGTTGGCCATGTTAAGTTAGCACAGCACACTCCTGTTGTTGATGAATGCCTTGTTTATTTAACCCATTTATTTCTTTCAAAATGAACTAACTATATTTTGCGTAAACTTACAGTCCTTGTCCTAAATGAAGTTGACAAGCTCTCACGGGAAGCCCAGCATTCCCTTCGTAGGACAATGGAGAAGTACAGTGCATCATGCAGGCTGATATTGTGCTGTAATAGCTCATCAAAGGTGACAGAGGCTGTAAGATCCCGTTGCTTGAACGTGCGAGTGAATGCACCCAGTGAAGACCAGGTTAGTGATGAATGTCTCAGTTGTCATATTTAGTGTCGCTACTCACTGGTTTATGCATTTTTCATCAATGGCTTGGACTACGTGTTTGGTGATACAATTTGATGCATGTGAGTTTTGTAATATCACTGCATTCCTTACCAGTTGGTTTTGTGTTAAATTTGCTGGTAGGTATGCAGATTCTGGTTTCCTCATTCTGAGTGTGGCACAGTGCGTGTGTAAAATTTCACTTCTATCTGGGACTGTTTGGATGTCTTGTCCAAGGTTCAACTGTAAGATTTTTGTGGGAAAAATATCTTGACGACAGTTGAAGAAAATGTTGATACTGCAGCTATTTATATCCAATTTTGATTATTCCATGCATCGTTAAATATCTTATAACTTTTGTGACCCTGAAAGTTTGATTATTTTGCAGATAGTCCAAGTTCTGGAGTTCATCGGGAAGAAAGAAAATCTGCAGCTTCCATTTGGATTTGCTGCTCGGATAGCAGCACAATCGAACCGCAACCTGAGACGAGCTATACTGTTTTTTGAGACCTGCAAAGTCCAGCAGTTAGCTTGTCTGCCTTAATATATTTCTGCAGTTCCCTTACTGTTTTGCTGTGTCCTACCAGTTATAACTGTCTTTTCCTAACCAACATTTATATTTCTTTCTGAACTGAAGATATCCGTTTACATCAAATCAAGTAGCGCCTCCTCTTGATTGGGAGCAGTATGTATCAGAAATAGCAGCTGATATCATGAAAGAACAAAGCCCTAAGAGGTTCATCATGTTTCAACTCCTGTTGCTTTATTGTTCCTGTAGGATGCTAATGCTATTATTCTGTGTTTTGTTGTTTTTATTGCAGTGCATATTTACATTGTGAAATGTGAGTGTTCTCATGGGTTCACTACTTCAATTCGATTTGACCTTGAATTGTAAATTCAACATTTCAGGCTATATGCTGTGCGCCAGAAGTTCTATGAATTACTTGTCAATTGTATCCCACCTGAAAGCATCTTAAAGGTGGTAGAATGCCTCCATAGTTCTGTTTAATTTTCCTCGTTCTGTTTTGTGTCACAAGCTAAATGTTTAATTTTAATATTGCAGAAGTTGTTGGCGGAGTTATTGAAGAAATTAGACTCTGATTTGAAACATGAAATTTGTCACTGGGCTGCACACTATGTGAGTAAATAAACAGGGAACACTTCTGCTACTGTTTTTATTAGTTCCATATGTTCTTCTATAAATATGGAACACTTATGTTAATGTTTTTAATAGTTCCATATGCTCTTTCTTCCTTTGTTATGTAGATTTCAGTACACGCTGCAGTACTAGTTTTTCTTAGATTTGATGCCTAGTTTGACCTTTTCCCCTGATTCTTGCTGTCAATCTTCCGATAAATCTTTGGTGTTAAGCTGTCTCCATGTTTGCAGGAACACAAGATGCGTCTTGGGTCCAAGGCCATTTTCCATCTAGAAGGTACCTGCTGTTTTCCATTTCTTCTCTTACCGGCGCAATTACAGCAGTATATACATACAGCGGTTAGACGTGCTCCTACTAACTGCCTTTTTAACCCCACATGTTCTGCAGCTTTCGTCGCCAAGTTCATGAGCATCTACAAGGAATTTCTTGTCTCTACATTTGGTTGAGCAAACCCGAAGCTGCTGATGGTCATTTCCGGCAACACAAGGATGTTGGGAAACTCTCCATACTCACCATCTTGGCCAATGTAATCGATTCGATCAATGCAACGGATCAAGACTTTGCTGTAGATTGTAGCAGATTTATGTGAGTGACATTCGGCTGTCCTCTTGTGTTTCTGCATCTGCTAATTTCCGCATGATCTGACGCATCTAATGGGAGGCCAAATACATGCTTAAATGATTCGGTCAAAACAGAAAAATATCGGTAATCTTGGTAAAAATGAGAACGAACGGTTCTCGATCTTTCGATTAATGGGGAAAGCTGCTATATGATGCACACGATTCAGTCAGATCAGCAGCCTAAACACTATTTATAAATTTCAAATTAAAGCTAAAAAAAAGCCGTGACTACTGACTACACATATCAATGTCCCAGATGACTAAACATAAACCCTTAGATCAAAGCTGCCTTCTAGAATCCAAACCATCTGTGGAGGTACGGCCGAACTGCCCAAACCAGCCGTTGAAATTTGAACGAATGTAGGAGTAATATAAGAGACTGATGCTATTATTTCAAATGTCGGCACAAAACAATTGGCTGTCCCATTTATACAGCAGCGTTTCGCTTACAGTCACAGTTACACTTAAAACAAGCCCTTGGCCTAGCAGTGGCTGGGTGTCAGACCCTTGGCCTCACCCTGCGTCCGCTGGTATTGCCGCCATCCGAGAGCTGCCCCCACACGCTCTGGCTCTTCCCGCCGCTACTGCATTCCTCCTCACACCCAGCAACCGTCCTCAGTATCTCCGATTGCAACGAGGGGCAGTTGTCTTTGAGGTAATCAAACCCGTTGGTCCGGATTACAGCTGCAGATACATAAGGGCATCTGGAATGTTATAACAGTTCAACGCACTTAAATTGGGCTCCACCAAGAAACAAACATAAACAAAATTGACGGTATGCAAAGTATTCTCTTAGCAGTAGCGCAAAGCCAAAAATGGGATTGCTGAAAGTAGTACGATGTTGTAGTCTCTTGATGGGATTATTAATATGAAAAATTATGAATATTAAAGATTGGTTCGAACCGAAGTAGTTCATACTAGCGATCTAACAAATAACTTGGTAATACGTTACTATTTACTAAGCACTACTATGCTAGGCATGACCATATACATAGCAGAGTTTTCATACCGACTATGCTAATGGAACATCAAACACGTCATATATGGCATTCTTCCATAGGTGTGCATGCATATGTATGTGCAAGCATTTAATATCCCTTGCTTTGCTGGACAAATCAGTTCGGCATAAAGGGGAACTTCTAGTGGACTAATCTCTAATCAAGAAACAAAATTCTTGTCCAAACTTATCATGCACAAAGCCTCAAAGTCATGTTATCCATATAATCAAATCTAGGCTGCTGTCATGTAGAATACTTTTTCGGATTTTATTCTGTATGCAAAGGGCAAAGATGGAAGTGGATAAAATTTTTAACAGTTCTACATTAGATGCGATGAATAAAGAACTTGCATGTGAAGTCTTCTTACCTGAAAGGTTTTCAGCAGCAAATTTTAGGCAAACAGATTTAAGCTCCATAGCATGATGCCGGTCAGCCAATGCTAGAGTAGTTGCCACAGAGTTTACAGAAATATGCTTGCACAAGTAAGATTCACACAATAATCTTAGTCTTGGTAACTCATATCTGTCAGCTGCAGCCAATAATTTCCCAGCTAAAGAATCAAAGATAGAGCAGTCAGAGCTTGATGCAGACAACTTGTCATCATCAACAAGATTGTCCCTGTACATAAAATGAAGCACAGCCTGCAACAGAGAATATTTGCATGAGATAAAATTATCCAAGTTTGTGAACTGTGAAATCAAAAGGTTATGACCAGTAAAGAAATAGAAATACACCTTGAACACTTTTGGCTCCATGTCATCAATGAATATCTCTTTGATTTCATTGCTAGTCTCCACTTCATTCTTCTCTTCATCTGATTCATGGTCAAAAAATTCAGATCTGAAAAAGGAAGATCGGGCAGCCAAGACCAACTTATGGGCATGAAACTTCTCTCCTGCTACATTACATATAACATCCACACCCTCCTGATTGTCCAATAGTGTCCCAAAATGGTAGCCTATGTCAGATTCTGGAACATGTATTGAATGTGGCTTTGAGTAATCCATAGTGGATACCACAACACCCACAGTACAATTTATCTTTAAGCAATCGTCTTTAAGAAAATCTGATGTCTCAAGAGCAGTCCGCCGAAAGAACCTTTTATAACCCCTGAAAATAAAGATCAAAATAAAGCTAGTTTGTCTATAGTTCTTCTCAAATATGAGGAAAAGGATTTATAATTACTAATTGCCAATCTCATTCAGAGGTAAAATTAACTAACAGCCAAATGCATTTCATCATACAATTTAAGCCTTTTTATGGACACATGATTGAAGATATGCTGGCATATATATGACCACAAGCAACACAATTAGCATTGATACATCTAACCCATCATATGACCAGCTCTTGTCTACAAAATCGGCATAATTCAATCAGTTCATAAGGAGGGAAAGATGTTACTATTCTCCCACTCTTTTGGACAGTTGAGGTCATATCTACCCATACTACTTACATATTCTCAAGGCACTCCCCCTTAACGGTAATTCCCAGAAATTGATCATTAATGCAGAGAACTATCTACATCCATTCAATGGGCCTAGCTTATAATGGTGTAGTTCAGAAATACTACTAAAGTTGAACTACTATAGAAATTCTAGCAAATGTGGAAGCACAGGGTAACACGTTCTTCTACGAGAATGCATATCGCAAATCAACAGAATATTGGAAGCAAATATAGCGACCATTTAAATATATCGCAAAAATATCATATTGAGAACATCATAAAACAGAACGATATCATAATGAGTTTGCCAAGGATAAGGTAATACACCACAAATTTAAAGATTGATTCCCGCATTACCAAATTCATTGCTGAACGAAACCAAACACCCAAATCGAAAATCATCAAATCAGTTAACACGTTAATGACCATACATAGCAAAGTTCTAGTCTATTTACTGAAAAATAACTCCGCCAATATCGCCAACTACATCCAAATTAAAACCAAACCGGTAAGGGATGAGAATACCGAGACACCCTGAGTTATTGTTTCAGAAGGCACCGAGGCGTGAAGCTACATGGAGGAGTGCGAGAACTGATTTACCGCATGGAAAATACCAGCACACCCAAATTGAGCAACTTCAAAACAGGTAACTATCGAACAGGTGGTATTTTCGATCTAATTACCGAAAAGTACCGTACAACCGCCATTTCCGTTCAAATCAAAATCGAATCGGGCGTTAATAAGAGCAGGAGACATGCTGAGCTGATTGCTCCAGAAGGCGACGAGGGCGGGAAGCACTACAGAGATGGAGGGAGGGAGGGAGGGAGGGAGAGGATTGGATTACCACATGGAGCCGCGGTACTTGAGGGTGTAGGGGCCGGACTCGAGGGAGCGGTCGAAGTGGGAGTGCACCTTGTGCTTGGCCTTGCCGCTCTGGTCGAGGAGCGTGAGCTCGAAGAGGGCGCGCACGTCGGTGCCCTCGGAGGCGAGCGCGATGAAGACGGAGACGTAGGCGGAGTTGTCCTCGGGGTTCTTCCCGTCGGGGTAGAAGTAGATCGCCCACTGGTACCCTCCCACCGTGAAGGTCTCGCTGGCGATGTGCTTCCCGACCCCCATCCCCTTGGCCAGCGAGTACCCCTGGATCACGAACCGGTGCGACCCGTTCACCGTCTGCGTCACCGACCGCGAGCTCGTCGGCGACGCCGCGATGTCACGCCCCACCTCCGCCAAGGAGCCCGCGTGCGGTGGGGACGCGTCGCCCCCGCCCCCGGCGTCCTCGTCCTCCATGGCGGCGAAGAGAGAGACGCGCTCTAGGGTTTGGTGCGCAGAGGGAAGGAAGGAGGAGGCGTGGTTGCTTTGGGAAATGGGGATTTTGCACGGTAAGGGGTAGGAGAGACGAGGGGAGGAGGGGTGGAATGGAATTGCCGCCTGATTTGAGATGAAACGGGCCGCGTTAACTGATCCCAACTAAGTCGAGTTGCTAATTTTTACTCTAGGCCTGTTTACTATTTGTTTTTGTTTCTTGACATGAACTTAAGCCAATTCCTGGAAATTTAAGAATGAGCACTGCTACACGTACTTCAAAAAATTCTCACGAAACTCTTACTAACAAAGTTCCCAACTGTTCTATCTCCTAAGAATAAAGTTCCCAACTGTTTGATGAAGATGGCACTCGTAAGAAATCTAAATTTACTCAATGTGTCACATCGGTGTTTCTGAGAGTTTGGTAAGAAAAATTTTATATGCATAGCCTTTTCCTTTAAACTGCTGCGTGTAAACGCGCGTGAAATTTATGCCAAATCACCATCAATCTCAATAATCGAACAGGCCATTAGAATCTGTATCATACGAGTTGCTGTGCTATACTTTTTGGATGTCTGTTTTTTACAGTGAAAGCAGGAGGAAGTATACTGATTTGGCTCGGTATGCTTTAAATCAAACAATGCCCTGTAATAAGAATGTTCTCGTCTTCATGCATAAAAAACACGAGACTGCAAAACCCAGCAACAAGAAATACATGCTTTGTCGCCATCAACAATTAACAGTCAATATCGTGTCAAAAAGAACAATCGACTGTCAAAAAGAACAATTAACATTCAATATTACTGTAATTGCGTCTAAAATTTTACTGTACACCAACATTTAAAATTAATTTAAACAACAGCAATATTTCGGATGAAAACTGCCCTGGCCACAAAAAGGAATGGTTCATCTTAGTATGTCAACATTTCATTTAGATTACGTTCCTTTCACTTCTATGATTTTTTTCTAAACTAATATTTTTTTTAAAAAAAATCTATACAGATTTTCCTCATCTTAATTTTAAAAGTGAATTTTTAATTATACCATTAAATAGCTATCACAAAAATTACATAACTTTTTTATCTTTCAAACACATCCTTATAAGCGGAATTTCCCACGCATTTACAACAAATTCACTATAGATGCTACAATTGCATACAAAATTGACTTCCATCGTAGCCTAAGTCTACCGATAAGTTCATCTCAGAAAGAAGTCACAAGTCCTACACCTAGATCCTCTGCAAGTTCATCCCACAGTGGAATGAGCGTCAATACAACAAGAAACACCGAAACTATCAATGCTGCTCTCCTCCACGTTCCAACATCACTCACATCATTCAAGCATGGTTTTTCAGGTGTTCTCTGAGCAAAAATAACCAAATGATATAAATAAGTCTGTGCATAAAATATTGATTGGTGTAGTGTATCTCCGAATCATCAGCATACTTTACCTGACATATTAACACATATAAGCCCCAAGGAAGAGATAATGGCCCCCCAAGCTGGAAAAAAGAAGAGACATTAGAATTGAATACGATACCGTGGGTAGTAGTACATTATGTTCAAGGTGAGGACAAAAATTAAACAAAAAAATTGCACTAATGCAGCTTAGGTCAGATCTCAAAAGTTAAAAGTAAAAACAACCTAGTACCAAGTCCGCTTGGTTCTTCAAATGTTTAATTCATCTCGCTTTTCATTACAAGTGCAGCAGGAAAAAGTACCATCTTGCACCATGTATTGAATTCATATGAACTAAGAAATTTAAACAAGACTAGCATAACTAAAAACGAATCCTGACATTCATAGTCTACTTGGCATTGTAAATTTCTCATCAACATGTCAAGTCCACATCTTCCTTCAATCACGGAACTGTACAAATCATAAGTTCATAACTGATACACATAGAATATTTGGTGTTCAGTTGCAATAAACCACACATACTTGTATGAGCTTTACATACGGATGAAAATGTTTTGCCATAGAGGTCTGTACTGCGACAGAAACTCCAAAGCCAAATATCAAAGTGCAAGACGGACTGGCTTACCACCCCGAGTCCAAGCAATGAGTATGTTGCCAAGCCAAATCCAAACAACGCATCCTTGCCGAAAGCACCCTGTTGCAAATACCACTGAACTTTAGACATGCTTGTTTTGTACAGAAGCTAGAACCTTTGCAACTGAACTATCATGTCCTTTCCAAACCATAGGTTAAGCACCAGAAGTTCTACAGATATTATCTATTGCTAAGTTAATTTAGGTTGAAACTTGGAAGCCTGATTGAAAAATGCACTGGAACCTCAAGCTAGTCAATAACTCATTGACAATATTTTAGAAAGGAAGTAAGGAACAGTGATGAAATTAACCAAAAAAAAAACTACAGTAAATCTACCTGTAAAGCTCTTCCACCATCAAGACATCCGACAGGAAGCATATTAAAGGCAGTAGTCGTTAAACCACACCTACAGAATTTGCAGGAAACAAGATAGATTATACTTGCTATTTTGCTTGGCTACAACATCAAGGACTTAGTGCAGGGTACTTTACCAGCCTGCAATTACAAGAGGGTGGATAGCAACTGTAGCAGCATGCATTGCTCTGTAAATCAATTTATGTTCATTAGAAGGATAAGAGTTGCCAACCAAAACTTTAAAGACATATAATTGAATAAAGGACGTAGATTACTTCAACTTATATCAAGATGATGGACAGACTACTTTGCTTCATCGAAGTTCAAACAAAAGTCAAAAGGACTTGTAACTATTTTAAGTGCTTAGCTCTCAGAATGGTGATGTTCATAAAATATCATATCCCGTGAAACTGTCTATAAATGTGGAGATCTAGGAAACCATATTTCACATGAACTGATCCAGTGAAAAAATCCTCTCAAAATTAGCAACGAAGTTTTGACTAATCTGGTGTGCATTTCAAAGATCGAAACAAAATTATGGAGAATATCACAATAACAAAAAAAAGTTCTGAAATGGTTATCTATAGGTCTTCCATAGCACAAGAGACTGAAGGAAAAGGTGCAGGTATCGCACATGGAACTAAGGCATGACAAAATTAAAATATAGTTAAATGACAACAAGTAAATGCAAAAAATATCAAGTATCATATACCTGTAGCCAAGTGTTGCTCTGCTAACAAGTCCGAGCAACAAGGAACCCTGGAATAGCTTGCTAGGTACTTCAACTAAATCACTTGCCCCAGCAGGATTTGAGGAGAGCAACAAGCCTACAAAGAACATTGAAAAAGAGAATGCAGCTCCAGCAAGAGGACCAGCCATTGATATGTCAAACATTGTCTTCTTATCCAGCAGAATGGATTTGAACTACAGGATGGATGACAAGAATAAGAGAATCTCATATCTAGTGGTTAAAAAGAACCACATGCCACTCATACCAGACTTCTGCAATTAGTGCACAAAAACAGAAATGCAAACCGAAATGCAACCGAGGACAAAAAATTCAGTTGTTGCATTGACATTTAGACTCTAGTGCCTTCTTTAGCATCACTCTGTCACACTAGAACTAGAAGTGGCCAAAAAAACAGTGTCACTGCTATGGCATGACTTACTGAGTTTAATATTATCTAGTGAAATAAAGATACAAGCAGAGATGTTTTTGAAAAGGAGGCATATGCTTTTTATAGGTGGTAAATAAAAGTTCATGCAAAGTTCAATATAAACTATTTCTTTTACTTATTACTAACCTGAGTAATTGCACCAAAAGTTCCTAGAGTGAAGTTCGGAATGAAGAAAGGAATGCTTAGTTTAATCTTCTTTGGAAATGCTGCCAAAAAGTGACCAACTTCCTGCATACAGAATGCGACATGGTAGGTTTTGTCAAAAAAAAAATCAAAGTAGAGGAGTTTCACAAAACAGCAATTCAAACAGACATAAATTAACATGGAAATAATGGACTCTCTGGTACCACTATATACCTAAGTTGAGACCAACATTCAATTGTTAACATCATGCTTGTTGATTGGAAAGTTTTGTTTGAACTAATCAAATATGTGATTAAATTGCACAGTAAATATTCAGTTTTGAGTATTTATACAACCCTCCATGCAACAATGTTTTAATATTGGAATGGAATGTAGTTCAACTAGTGCCATGCCCATGTGTTTATTCTGTCCGGTTTTTATGGTGGGTTGATTTTCGCATGGAAACATTGGTTTTTGGGTGGGGTGGTTTTCTAGGCAGGGTGGTATTTTACATGGGGAAATACTATGGTGGGGGAGGAGGAGAACGACTCTGCTTTTACATTAGTAAAGAATAGCACATCTGAACCAATCCAACTCAGGAACAAAGATGTGTTTAGCCCCTAGCCCCATGCTCCATATGACAGAAACAAATATAAGAAATCAATGTAATTCTGATCATCTTTTTAATCAAATTGGAACATGGCAGGATAAGTTATTGTGCCAATTTCACAATATATCTAAAATATTGAACTAGTCCAAAAGGTGTGTTTTTGTTGAAATAGCTTCTTTAGGAGTTAAAATACTAGATGATAAATACTCTCTGATTCTATAATACTTGTCGTTTTGAACAAGGATACAGTCTTCAAAAAACAACTTTGACCACTATTTTCTATTATAATATATATAGATATATCAATAAATATATGCTTTTATTAAAGTACCTTTTAAGATTAATCTATATATATAATTTTCATGCTTCTAAAATAAATATTTAAAAAATTATTTATAGTTGAAATTCTAAAAGTTTGACTTTAGCCTTATCTAAAATGACAAGTATTATGAAATGGGAGGGAATACATGGCTGCTCAACAGACTGAGGGAGTAAATTACATGAAATAGCTGGACAGCCAAGACACCATAAGCCACTGGCAAAGCTGATTCCACAAATGGAAGTAAAAGTTGCATATCAGGTGGGGGTCCAGTAGCATTTGGATCAGTGAAATATGTAACAATCTCTGGTGGAAGACTGCTAATCTGCACAACGCTCACCATTTATTAGAGACTTGGCATATAATCATATGTTGGTATAGAGATGTGGCAAGCATATAGCAAACAAAGAGTAGGTATACCTTTGATGCAATTCCTAGCTCGACACAGGAGAACATGGTTAGAAGGAAAAGTAACAGTGAAATGACATATTGCCACAATGTAGTAGGTCCAGGTTCTGAAACTTCTCTTCTGAGCAAACCAAAACTAACACGTGGTCCTCCACGTGGGTCTTCCCCTTCTGAATTGGGCTCCTCCACCATAAAAAGATTGTATTTGCCACCTGTGAGTTCACGTAACTGCTGTTGAAGTTTTGCAAATATTTCTTCTCTCTTCCCTCGGAGGTTCCCAATAAAAAGGACCCCTTCCCCAAGATCACCAAAAGGTTCTTCTCTTGTCAACCAGAATGTTGTGTAGCCGAAAAGTTTTTCCTTAATAGCCTTGACATCAGCTGAATCAACTTTTTCGGGGCCTAGTAGTTCCAATAACTTTACTGTGTCGATGTTATCAACGCTGAAGCTCAAAAATGGTGGCTCATTTGATACACCAGGTGTCTGAAAAAATGGAGACGTGGTAAATATATTTGGAAAAATAAATGGCCATGCTCACAATATACAGAAATATTTCACAGATTAAAAAGAACATGGGTGTGTGTCTTCTTAAGAAAAAGGGAAAGAGAAAAAAGTGCCGCATTACTGTTAAGTTAATTGAAAAGTATGAGATTGATGACAAAACACAAACCAGTTGTTATGATCAAGTTATTGTAAAACATAGCAGAGACAACCAGGGGTAGAGTACCCAATGAAGGGCAATCTGGAGCAGCTCTGTAGTTTGACAACCAAAAAAACCAACATAGAGGTTTCATCCCCTCATTTCTCACTAGTCACTATTAAATGTCTTCCCTGACATATCGATAATAACATGCTACTTTCAGTGGAAATGGATAATGTATTAATATGCCACCAATCCATACTCTACTTGCACGGAGTTGTGTCACACATTCCATCAAGCTCGGTGCTAATAGAAGTAAATGAGACAACAAGCTAGCTGCCCTACTATGTTCAACAAAATTCAGTATGATGCTTCCTGCACGCGACAGAAAGTCTAACTACATCTCCAACTGCAATACAATACTCCATCAAAATGCTCAAAAGCTAACGAGTAAAACAGGTCATTTAGCTAACCACCGCGCACGCCTTACCCCTGATGACGAGAACGAAGAGAAGCTACCGGAGCGGGTCCGCGGGGATCTCATCTCCTCCGCCGCGCCCCCTACCTTCGCCTCCGCCGCCGTCTCCTCCTCGCTCCACTTCTCCCCGTCCTCCCCGCCCGTTCCTCCACCGCCACCCCCGCCCCCTCCCCCGTCGATGGAGAAGCACCTCAGCCAGTCCTCGCACCGCCTCAGGGCCCTCAGCCCCACCTTCGGTCCCCACTCCAAGCTGCATGGCGGCCCCCTGGAGCAGCAGCACGTGGCGGACGCAGGCGAGGGCGTCGCGGGGGCCCTGGTGGGCCTGGGGAGGCGGAGCCGGGAGGCCGTGAGATGGACTATGGGGGAGCTCGCGAGCGCCGCGGCGGCGGCGGCGGCGGCCATGGGTGGCGACGTGGCGGGCGGCGTGCAGGTGGAGTCGGTGGCTGCTGCAGGCGTGGTGGTCAGAGGCGGGAGGGGAAAACCAGCCGTGGAAGGATAGGGGTGTGGGGCCACGGTTTCCTCCGTGGGTTGGATTTTGCACCGGAAATATCTGGAAAAAAATCTACGGTTTTCTCGTCGGTCGTCGGCCGGCCTGGCCCAACCCAAGGCTACATTTGGGTCGTCTCACTCTGGTTCACAATGACAAGCCACAACTTCGGAGCAAATCCAACGGTCCGAATTGGATTAAAAAAATTCCAGAATTTCTGTCGACACGTTTCTAGCAAAATCGTTTGGTAATTCTCCGCCTCCTCACTGTACCGGACGGTTATCGGACTCGGAGTTCCTGTCCACGTAGGATTACTACTAGCCCAGATAGATCGTAGATGAACCTACATCCACTTGCTCATTGCAGGCTGAATCGCGTCGCGTCTAGTCGGATGGGGATGGCGAAGCGAGCACCGTGCTCCGGATCCCACATGCCGTCCCGGCGGCGGACCAAGCGACCGAGGAAGCTCGACGATCCGCAGACCCGTAGGGGCCGGGGACTGATCGAATCTTGCGGACGGGCCCGGCGGGGCTGATCGCCGAGCGCGTCCTCGCCGACGACGTGGCAGACTACGTACGTTTCCGTGCCATGTGCCCCGCGCGGCGGCAGTGTGCCACCGACCCTCGTGAACACGGCTCCTCGGACGACAGCCGCTTCCACCCAAGGCGATGGTTCATGCTCCGGGAGAACCCACAGCCCGCCGGCGGTTCATCAACGTCGCCACGGGGCAGCGTGTTCCGATGGACCTTCCGGAGATCGAGGGCCGTTGCTCCTTCGGACCCGCCGCCGAGGGCCTCCTCGTCCTGGTCGACAAGCGCACCCTAGTAGTCCGCCTGCTGAACCCCTTCACGCGGCAGCTCACGGAGCTCCCGTCGCTGGCGACGCTGCTGCCCCGGCACATGCTCAAGAAATGCCTCTTCTCGAGGAAGAAAGGGTTCAACACGTGCTACGCCCATGACCTCGCCGGCGGCGATCTCTCGGTCGGTGGATATAGCAGCGACGACTATATCCAAAGGCCTTTACTATAAACGTATACACCGCTTAACAAACCGACATACTCTTCAGCTATCTCCATAAAAGCGACATAATTTGAGTTTTTTTAAGTCATAGATTTTGAGTAATCTTCACCGAACTTAATAGATCACCGCGAAGTCTTCCATCAAATTTAAGAAGAGCTAATGCATAGGCGGTCTGCACTCTGTTAGAGTATTCTACCCCGTGCGGCCTATCGGTACACTTGGCTCATTCACTGTACATATATGTATACTTCGTCTGTGCGCTCGCATTGCGCAGCGTGAGCCCTAATCCCCATTCATCTCCTTTCATGGTATCAAAGCGTTGCAGCGAAGCATGTGATTCGATCTCCTCACCGCTTCCGTGCCCGTAGGTTTGCCGCTGCTCGATCCAACCACATACGCACATCACGTCATCGATAGTGCTATCGCTGCTGAGATCTCACCAAGCCCACCTCACTACCCTCTTGCCATCGACGCAGTTCGCTATCGTTGTCGCTGAAGAGCATGACTAAATCCATGGCTTCTAACATTCCAGCAGAGCAAATCAGCCTGCAATGCGAGGTCACCGAGCTTGAAATCGACTCCGCCCACTGGAAGGCGACTGAGGATCCGAAGTCGCCCTCGCAGCCTATGAGGCCAAGCATGCAGCTGTGCACATGCAAGCCCTTGTTGTCCTTAATATCAAGATCTTTGTCCTAGAAACACTGGATCGAGCCGTCAATAACTACAGTCAGTGGCACACTCTCTTCCTCGTCATCTTGGGCAAATATGCCCTCACCGACCACGTCCTCACCGACATCGACAACTCTGATCATTCGACGTGGGTGCAGATGGACTGCACAGTCCTGATCTAGATCTACGACACCATCACTGCCGACCTCCAGCAGACGGTAATGCTCCGCAACCCCTCTGCTCGTAAAGCCTGGTCCATCCACAAGTCTGAGTTTCTCGGCCAACATGAGTCACGCGCACTCCTACTCTTCATCGAGTTTCACACCGTCAAGCAAGGCACGACCTTCATCATGGACTTCTATCGCCTTGAGAAGATGGCCAGTGCTCTCTCGGAGTTCAAGAACCCAGTTGGCCACCGAACCCTTGTACTGACTCTCCTCTGAGGACTCAATGGCAAATTTCGCCATATGGTCTCCAACTTGAAGATGCAGCGACCCTTTCTCACCTTCGATGAAGCACAGACATTGATGCTTCTTGAGAAGATCGACATCAACAACATCGCTGACGATGCCCCACCATCTGCCTCTGCCGGCTCTCACCAATGCTTCCCTGGCGGGGTAGCCGGGGCGGGATCTAGACGAGGCAACCACGGGAGCTACACCAACTCCCGTCCTCCCAATCAACGTCATGATCGCGGTGGCAAACCTGCCCTCCATCACGGCACCAACTCCTTTACCCCCGGGTTTTGCCCTGGCAGTCGCCCTTCTGGAGCTCCTTTCCTCAATCCCTAGATCGGAACAGTGCAGCTATGGCCGCACCCCTACGGTCCTAGCCGCACTCCAGGGGCACCACCACACCTGCTCGTCTTGCCGTTCGAGCATCAAGCCGTCCTCACCACTTCACCCTACCCTCTCTACTACAACATTCCCGGTGATCAAAGCTTCAGCCCTCTGCTGAGCTTCATCCCTGGCAGCATGACCTTATCATCGCCAGGCTCCGTGTGTAGGGGTCCTCCCTCCTAACCTCTTGGTTTCGCCTGTGGTGCACCGCCTGCTTCTCCGCCGACGTTCGGCGCTCTCTCGCCCTTCAAGACTGTGTCACCTGCCTTATCGGCGACGCCACCGGGGTCCTAGAACCTGATAGTCGACCCCTCGTGGGATCAAACCTATCTCATCAATAACTTCAATACACTCTCCCTAACTCCACCGGTCTCCAACGAGTGGTTTGTCGACTCCAGTGCCAGTTCACACATGGCTAATACTGTCAGTATACTTACTTTTTCTCATCATCATTCTCCTCTACACCCTTCACCAATTGTCATAGAAAATGGATCGCTCCTCGCAGTCACTATTGTTGGTTCATCCACTATTCCCACACCACTGCGATCTCTGGTTCTTTCTAATATTCTAGTAGCTCCTAGCATCATCAAAAACTTAATATCTGTTCGTCGCTTCATTATCGATAACATTTGCTCTATTGAGTTAGATCCTTTTGGCCTCTCTGTGAAGTATTTGTAGACTCGGCGTGTGATCGCCAGATGCAATAGCATGGGAGACCTCTACCCGTTCCTTCCGTCCGCTACCACCTCACCGATGCTCACCACCACCACATGCTCCACCATCTGGCATCGTCGTCTTGGTCATCTTGGATCTGATGCCTTATCCCAGCTTATAAACACTAAAACTATTTCATGTAATAAACGTATCTCGGATCATATTTATCATGCTTGTCAATTGGGACGTCACGTGTGTCTTCCTTTCAGTCGATTTACTTCTCGCACACTTCATCCTTTTGACCTTATATATTGTGATTTTTAATCCTCACCTATGGTCAACATGTCGGATTATAAGTACTACCTCGTTATACTCGATGACTGTACTCATTATACTTGGATATTTCCTCTTCGTGCCGAATTCAATACCTTTGGAGTCTTATCAAAAAAAAATTTTCTTATGTATACACTCAGTTCGGCACTACTATCAAGCAAATCTAGTGTGACAATGGTCGCAAATTCGACCATTCCTCCGTGCACACTTTCTGTCCGTACACCTCCTAGCAAAACCATCGAGCCAAACACATCTTTCGTACCATCAACAACATCATGTGTTCTCTCCTTTTTCAGGCCAGCCTCCCCCCACGTACTGGGCTGACTCCCTCCACACAACCATCTATCTTCTCAATCTTCATCCCACTACAACTCTCAATGGACTCACACCCTTATTTGCTCTTCATTGTACCCACCATTTCTACACTCATCTCTATGTCTTTGACTGCGCTTGCTATCCCAACATCTCATCCATCACTTCATAAACTATCCCTGTGCTCCTCCTTGTGTGTCTTCCTCGGTTACTCCACCGACCATAAGGGGTACCACTATCTCGACCTCCACTGCAATAAGATTATCATCTCTCAACACGTTGTTTTCGATGAGTCGTTCTTTTCCTTCTCTGCAATGTCCACGTCGTCCATTGATCCCACCAATCTTGATTTTTTGGGCAGTGACAACCACACCACTTTACCCATTTCACCTCCTAGAGCTTCTATAGGTCCATCTTTCGAAAGTGCCTCCCCTAGCACTATCCGGACGCCACCGTCCGTCTCTACTATAAGGTCTATTTCACCCAGGGCTAGTCTCGCTGCCCCTAAGGACGCATCGCCCTAGGTTGTTGTCAGCGGCACCATTGGGCTACTCACCGCACCTACTACGGCCAACTCCAGTTGCCCTAGGTACGTCACCGAACGTACCATCGTCATCGTTCCTTTGCCCATCGTGCCCATTTCCAACATGCATGGCATGCGCACCCGAGTCAAGTCCGATTTCATCTACCCTGTTGACCGCCTCAACCTTAACATGGTGGCTCTCTCTCCGATCCCGAAGTCTTTCAGATCGGTATTGATTGATCCCAATTGGCATGCTACCATGCAGCCAGAGTTTGATGCCATTCAAGCTAATGATACCTGGACACTGGTTCCTCGTCCTCCAGCCATGAATGTCATCACAGGGAAGTGGATTTTCCGTCATAAGTTTTAGTCCAACAGATCCCTTACTCCCTACAAAGCGAGATGGGTTCTTAGGGGCTTTACTCAACGCCCAGGCCTTGACTATAATGAGACCTTCAGTCCTATTGTGAAGCCCGCCACCATTCGTGTAGTGCTCACCCTGGCTCTCACGCACTCATTGCCTATGCACCAACTTGATGTCAAGAACGTCTTCTTGCATGGGACACTGACAAAGACCGTGTACTGCGCCCAGCCTTTCGGCTTTGTTGATTCGTCACACCCCGACTATGTCTACCACCTGAACCATTCTCTTTATGGGTTCAAGCAGGCCTCTCGTGCGTGATACAGTCGCTTTGCTTCCCACATTACCTCCATTGGGTTTATGGAAGCCAAGTCTAATGCTTCACTGTTCATCTATCGCCGTGGCAGTGACATGGTCTTCTTACTTCTCTATGTCGATGGCATCGTTCTCATGGCCTCCTTCGAGTGGCTTCTCCAAGAAATTATTTCAGCTCTCCGACGGGAGCTCTCTATGACCGACATGGGACCACTTCATCACTTTCTGAGCATCATAGTTACTTGGCAGGACAACACTTTGATTCTCTCACAGCGAAAATATATACTGGATATTCTGGACCACGCTGGTATGCGAGGCTGCAAGCCCAGCAACACGTTAGTGGACACTCGGTCCAAGCTATCCAAGAACGGAGACTCTATACCATACCCCACTCACTACAGAAGCATCGCAGGTGCGCTCCAGTATCTTATTTTTACACGGCCTAACATTGTCTATACTATTTAGTAGATCTGTTTACACATGCATGATCCTCGAGAGTCTCATCTTGCCGCCATGAAGCGGATACTGCGATATCTCCAAGGTAGCATGGATCATGGTCTCCATCTTTCCTACACTACTCCAACTAAACTCACAATAAACACTGATGCTGATGGGCCAGCTGCCTTGACACTCGCAAATTCACCTCCGGATATATGGTCTTCCTTAGAGACAATCTCATCTCCTAGTCATCCAAACACCAGCCCACCATATCACGCTCCAGCGCCGAAGTTGAGTACCGCGCAGTGGCAAACAACATCGCGGAAACCTACTAGTTACGACAGCTGCTCCAAGAGCTCCATTCTTCAGTTCGTCGTGCTATCATCGGATATTGCGACAACATCAGCGTCGTCTACCTCTCCACTAACCTCGTACAACATCAGCGAACTAAGCATATCGAGATCGACCTACACTTTATACGTGAGCGTGTCGCCCTCGACGAGGTTCGAGTTCTCCACATCCCCACCTCATCGTAGTACACCAACATCTTTATCAAGAGGCTGCCGACTCCTATCTTCACCGAGTTTAAGTCAAATCTGAATGTCCGTCGTACTCTCAGTTCCAACTGCGAAGACGTGTTAGACTTATAATTCTAGCTTGTGCGGCCTGTCGACCCACTCACTGTACACGCATATATATACTCCATCCGAGTGCTCGCGTTGCACAGCGTGAAACCTAATCCCCATTCATCTCCTTTCACACTCAACTAAAATAAAGATTACTGCTACAAGTGACAACAGCAAGAGAGATCTCTAAAATTCAGCCAAGCCTAATCTTGAGTGTATTAGGATGGCGTCGAACGAACCTCTGTCTTGCTAGATCGACGGCATGGATTATGTTGGAATGCATTTATTTGATAGCTGACCGACAAAGGGGAACCGCGAGCCAGCAGCAACCAAGGTAGCAGCATCGGAGGCTTCAAGATCGAGATTAAGGGGGAGATGACCTGTGAGTGTCTCTTGCATCCCCGGCGCACCACACACAGTATCTCCATGCCTTCCAAGCGTTGCCACCAAATCAGCAAGACTAGTAAAAGAAACGAGCAATCGATGCCAATCTTGCTGAGAATGCTGCATCTCAGCATTGTAAAATTTGAACACTAATAGTAAAATTCTTGGTTACCATTGTAACACACGGTCACTTTATTAGTCATGACATATAATTCTATGAGTATCATGGTACTTGATACTACCGATTACCATCGGTTATTTCGTGGCATCAATGAGATTTTTATAGAGGCATGTATCACGTCATCTGCAACGGTAACATATGTATCATTGGTATAATGGTATTAAAAAATATGCCATGACATCCAGTGTTTGGCTTGTGGCACATGTAAGAAGACCCGAAAGACACATCGAATAAAAAAGTAGTCAAAAGAGACTGTATGCATTGCTTGCTAGGGCCAATGGCTACATGCGTATCCCAGTCGCTAGTCTCATGTGGCCCGAGGTGGACGGGCTCGTGCGTGAGGTGGACACATTAATTACTCCCTCTTTCAAATTATTTATAGCGATATTTATCTTTAGCCATTAATTTTTAAAAATTCATATAATTTAATAATAGATAAATGTATATTTTTTATTATGGATCTAAAAATATAAATATTATAATGTCAAACAATATAAATTTTTAAAAGCTAATGATAAAAAATATAAATATTTGTCTTATGAAAAAACAGAGCATGTGATTTGAAACGGAGGGAGTATTTCGTTTTTTTAACTTAGATTAGTTTTTCTATAGTCTGGTTGTGTTCCTTTTTAAAAAAAAATTCTTTTATCACGTAAAACGGAGCATTAGATTAATATATGTTTTAATTAAATATTAGTTAAAAATTTAAAAATAAATTAATATAGTTTTTAAAGTAATTTTCATAGAAATTTTTTTATAAAAAATATATAGTTAATAAGTTTAAAAAACGAGTAATTAGATATTGGAAAGAGAGGAAAAGGAAAGCAGCGGCGTCGAGCGAAGCCACAACGGCAAACAGAATGAATCGGCAGAAACGATCGGCCGAAAGTGGTCAATCATGTCATATCAAGCGAAGCTGGCAGGAATCCATCGGAAAATACTTCTACGGCCAGGATCAAAAGAGGAAAAATGACGTGGTGACGTAGACGGTGTTGATGAGTCAGACTGTCATTACCTGCCGCCAATTCCTTCCCGGCCCCACCCTCCCCTACCTTTCGCACCGTCCACGTCCAATTAACTACGAATCGTGGAATCCGGGCCCACTTCTAGCCTACCGACAGGTGGGCCCACGAGACACCTGCTTTCCCTACGTGGATCCACAGGATCAGCGCTGCCTCGCGTACGGACAAAGCGGCCTTTTCAACGATACGTTCTGCTCCACCTAAACGCTCACAGGCAGGTGGACCATCCCAGAGGTAGGACCCGTATTCAGTGCCACAACAGAGAAGAGCAAATCAGTCACGCCTCGTGGATGGCCCACCGGTCAGTGACCCAGGAGGCGAGGCGCGCGTGGCGATCACGCGAGCTTCGGGGGAGCCGCGTGACGCCGCGTCGTGTTGTTAAATCGTTGCCCTTTTCGACGCACATGACCATGTTTCAAACCTAACCACCAATCCGATCCTAATTCTAATTTTATAGGTTTAGTTATTTGATCCTGTCTTTTAAAATCAGAGCCGTTGTCCGACCCTATTTTCAGATTTAGAAAAAAATATATTAACCCGAACTAACTAAAATACCCCTAAATAGACAAACCGTGTCTCTAAAATTTCACTTATGTGATACATTTCTCTCGGCGGTTCTTAGAGACGGTTTCTACGACGGTAGAGCATGGGAACTCAGGCGGCGACATGTAGAGGGAGTTATGGTGGCGGTGTACAGGAAGTCTCAGTGGTGCGTAAAGGAAGCTATGACAATAGTATCCCGAGCGACGATGGCGATGAGTGGAGCTCGAAGGTGGTTTCCATGCCAGCAGTTGCATGATCCAACAGATCCAAGTGGAGTGGTGCCTCAAAGAAGCCGATGATGGATATTCATCCCTCCCGGCTACAACAATAAGGTGCTATCTGTAGACAGAGAAGTCGATGGAGGCAATGATCTTGTGGCTTAGTGGCAACATAAGTGCCCCAAGGACAGACAGAGGGGGTAGCAATGAGGCCAAACGGCGTCCTAGCTTCTAGGACATGGTTTGGCAGCGGTGGAGAAGGGGCATGGCTTGTCCCACAACACTAACGATAGAGATAGGTCCCTTAACGACAACATAGAGAGGAGCCAGAGGTACACCTAGAGTCAATGGGTTACCGAGGAGACGTGAGGGTGTCGGATAGAGGTAAAGCCAATGATGATAGATGCTGAGAGGAGTGGTGCATTGATAACGAGAACCTACAAGGAGGCTTATAGATTTGGTCACCGGTGTGGTCGCAAATCGGGTGGATGACGATAGCCACTAGACAGAGTTAAAGAGTTGGCGCAGGACAAGGTCTTCGTCTTGAGGGCTTTTGTGCACATCTATCTTTGCTTTGGCCGCATCTTAGAGAACTACAAGGTGTTTAATGAAATGCCTGATAGAGACGTATCCATGTGAAATGCTATAAAGGACAGTGGGGTTTTTTTATGTGAGCATATCATCTGCTATTACTGAATATAATGTTATATCAAAATATTTTATATAACAGTGTTAAATAAGTCAGGGCAAAAATAACCATTAAGTAACACCGTTATATCGCTTTCACGGAGTAGGTTTAACCTTAATCTTCAACTTTAAAAAACGGAATTAAATGAGAAAAAATAAAAAAATAAGGTAGATTAGTAGCTAGACTTGATGACAGGATAAAATGAGCGATTGTCTCTGCCCTTTTCGCACCAGCCTCCTCCCCCCTCGCCCACCTCCCGCCGTCCTCTCGCTCCGAAGTTTCTCTCCTCTCTCGACCCCAGCGAGAGGAGGAGGCGGGGGGTGCAGCGCAGCGGCGCGCGGTTGGGCGCTGGGGGCGAGAGAGACCAAGGCCGGGGACCAGGGGTTCGGGGAGAGGAGGAGGAGGCGGAGGCGGCGCGCATAGGGGGAGATGTCGACGCCGGCGAGGAAGCGGCTGATGCGGGACTTCAAGCGGCTGCAACAGGACCCACCCGCCGGAATCAGTGGCGCACCGCACGACAACAACATCATGCTTTGGAACGGCATTATATTCGGGTACCCACGCCATAGTCACTCGCGGGCCCTAGGTTTTGGATCCGGGGGATCTCGCAGAACTTGTGGTTCCCTTCTCGTTGTGGTGTTGTTTTTCTGTGGGTTGATTTGGTTCTGATGCCGTTTTCTTCTCATGTTTGGTACGATTTTGCAGGCCGGATGACACGCCGTGGGATGGAGGTGCGTCCATTTCGTTTTTCTCCCCTTATATTGTTCTGATCGAGATATCTAGTTACTAGTGATTCTGTGATAATTTCGTGATTGGTGAATGAGAAATTAATGGTATGCATATTTGCAAGATATCAGATACTGTGCGTAAAGGTTCCATTTTGTTCATTTGATTTCACATTTAAAAAGGATGAGTTGTGTAAAAAGAGGAAACATTGGAATAGCAACCTGCCCACCTACACTTAACTTTGTGCTTCGTTTTATTTATGTTTTTGTTCGTTCTGATGTGTGAAGCTTATAATTAAGTCATTTATGACTGTGATGCATTCTTTTTTACTGAAAAGGTAGAGCTTGATCTTCTGGCGTGTTTGATTTGTGCTTTAGTAACAAGGCTTTCACAAGTAATGAAAAAGCGTATGATTGGCATGTTTAGTAAATTACAGGCGTATGCATTTTTAGCCAACAAATGAGGACGCTCTAACAAGTAAACAACACTTTAAAGTAGAAAATGAGTAGCTCTTTCTCATACAGTCTGGTATGCTAACAAGCACACGAAATCATTAGAGCTCTTAAATGAACTTACTCTGTAGCACTTGGAATTATAAATCGAGGAACAACCTCTTACCGTTCATTGGAGTCACTTTATCTGCAGTAGTTGGAACGCATTATGATCAGGTTTGGTTATTGTTCTGCTCTGTGGAATGTGGCTGTTTACATGAATCTTTACTGATCCATAGGATTTTGTTGTTATGACAAAAAGAAAAGTGTTTCCAACTAGTTTTTGTGGTCAAAAGTAGGAAAATAGTGCTTTTGAATAGCCATCACAATGCCAAGTTTGAGCCTTAATAAATTTCTGCTCATCTCTTGCTTAGTCACGCTCATAGACTTATGGCCTTAAGTCAGTTAGTCATAGGTTATGCCATGTAGGCTGTAGCTAATTTAGCTATCATATTAGTGGGAATAGGGATACCTCATTTAATATGCAGCCATTCTATTTGTGAACATTGGAGTAAGAAATTCTAGACGTAATTTTTGGAAGCTCTTTAAGTAATAGCCAATTGTTATCATTTATCAATCACCAGGACAAAATAAAGTAGTTCTTTTGGGTGCGGTTATATCATGATTAAGTCTTTATCCTTAAGAGGACATGCCAATTTGAATTTTTTTTAGCAATACTGAGATGGAGATGTAGCAATTAGATGGCAGCTTCATTTGATGGCCTATTTATTGTTTGGAATAAAACTGCAAAAAGAGTAGTAAAATGTACAGGAAAATCACCTTATTTTACGCAGATGAAACTCCTTTTAGTGTTTGGAGTCCACATTTTGCTATTATAGTACCTCCAATCTTATGGGCCTAAAATAGTTGATTAAATGCTTTGGACATACACAATTGGTCACATGATCATATCCCTTTATTTTTGTATGTTAGAATTGCAAATTTGCAACCTCATCTAGTCCTTTAAAATCACATAAATGAAAATGGAGCATGTTTGTGGTGTTATTACTTATGTGCATAATATACATGTTATGTTAGTACTAATAAGTTCTCTAAGATATGACTGTCACATTTATAGGCACGTTCAAGCTGACCCTACAATTTACAGAAGATTATCCCAACAAACCACCAGTTGTTCGGTTTGTCTCAAGGATGTTTCACCCAAATAGTATGTCTCATAACTTGATATTTTAAGCACTTATTATCTTTGCAAACTACTACATTATTCCCAAGAGATTGAATTCTTGAAGATATACAAGTCATTGTTTTTGTTATCGATTCAGTTTATGCAGATGGAAGTATCTGCTTGGATATCCTACAAAATCAATGGAGTCCTATATATGATGTTGCTGCGATATTGACCTCTATCCAGGTATCATTTGAACCTTCTCAGAGTGTCTTAACAATCACATCGATAGCTTCATTTGGTTTAATGCTTTCCCCTGGTTGTAGTTTACTGGATTACAATCATTTGTATATAATAGAAAATACACTTAGGCTTTGTATTTTTGTCATGTCATTGTTGTAGGGGTAATTCCAATCATGAGGAAATCCTTTCCTCCTACGATAAGTTGCAGACGCCAAAGTCAGATCCAGATTTTATTGACAATCGTTATTCTTTACAAAACAACCTGCTATATGGGTAATGTGACACCATTAAATTAGTTATCAATAGCATCTACAGCCTGATACTAGTGCATAATTAGAGCCTTTCATCCGTTTCATGTTGCTGTATGGATCATTGACCTATATTTGCTGACAAATAGTGGCTTGGGGTACTATGTTGATGTCTGCCTGCTTGTATCCTCAATTCCATGTGAAACTTAGTTCTTATGCTGTGCCTTTTACCTGCAGTCTCTGCTATGTGACCCAAACCCAAATTCTCCTGCAAACTCCGAAGCAGCTAGACTGTTCAGCGAGAACAAGCGTGAGTACAACCGCAAAATCCGCGAGATTGTGGAGCAGAGCTGGACAGCCGACTAAGCCAAGGACATGATTGAGTTGCAGTTTCTGCGATAAGCTTACCTAAGGATTATGCATTTCTGGCTTTCCCGGTCTGTATCACCTACTAAAAACATAAAAAAAATCATCACTGGTGGTTGTTCCTTTGCTTGATCCCTTCGCTTGCCCCTCTTGTTTTCCCAATGTAGTGGCGACCTATTTGATGAATTTATAAGCTATTAATGCTTATGTAAAGAATTATACTAGCCAAGAAGTTGCTTTTGCTTCTAGGTTGTAGAAGCCTCTTGAATCCTCCGTGCTTTTTTGCTGTACCAGCGTTCAGTCACGAGAAGGTGGCTGATGCTGTAATTGGCAGCAACAGCAGCTCATTTATTACTATCACGGAACTCTGACCGTCGATAGAGACTATTCCAGCTTTGATATTGACAGGACGGTACAGGTGCTTGCACAGCACAACATTATTGTACGCCTAAAAAGCACATATTATTGTACGCCTAAAGACAAAAAGAGAAGAAAAAAAAAACAAATGAAGGCGTTTGCTGAGATCAAGAATTCAGAGAGGAAAACAATCAGGAAAGGGGAGGGTGTGCATCAAGAATGAAACACAACCCGGAGGATCAGTTCATCAGTATCTCTCATCTTCAGCTTGCCGCCTGCCGGTGTTGCACGCCGTCTCAAAATTTCCATCTTCAGCTGTAGCCTGCAGCCACACTGATCCACGAGCTGACGAAACCTCACACTCTTTTTCCCGCCCAGACCTGTAAGAACAAGTTGCACTTCAGGATTTCAGTGAAAAAACCGATCTTTGTGAGAAAAAAAAACATTCTTTTTTTTTCGAAACAAAGGCGAAGCTCCGTCTCATTTCATTGAAACACACCAAGCCAACAACAACCTATAAACACTGCAAATCTAAAACCAATCTTGGTTTGCAAGTGTGATGATCACTTGATCAGAGGATGGATGATTGGTTTGGATGTAGGGTATAAGCACACCTGATTTGCTCATTCTGGAACCTGGAGGATTTTGTGACTCGTGACGACGACGACACCATTGACCCTTCACTGCTCCGGTTATCTCCTTCCCAGTCGTCCTGCACCTGTGCAGCGAACTGCAGGTTCCAGAGGACGTCCTCAATCGACGGTCGCTGCACCGCCTCCTTGGCCAGGCACCTCAGGCAGATCTGCATGATCGTTCTCAGCGACTCATCGGAGCATCCCTTGCTCACTTCCTGGTCTGCAAAGCTCCTCCTCCTCACCAGGTCCTCATCGGCGACTGCCCATAGCAGCTGAAAGAAGAGGAGAGATTCAGAGATTGTGTTGTGCATTGCCAGATAGAAGTTCAGAAGTTGGCATTTTCATGTGAACACGGGTTCAGGTGATGATCATGTTCATGTCACATACCAGTTCTTTCATTATCTCAACCTCATATAAGGATGTGATTGGCTTTCCAGACACGATCTCAAGTAGGATCACCCCGAAATCGAAGATGTCGGTTTTATCGTTGAGCATTGGACTGCAAAGTAACACATGCAAAATACAGTGGTTTTATTAGATTGTGCTGATTGAAACTACGAGATCAAAGGCATAGCATTGTATGGATCAAGTCCTGATAAGTGATTAACTACCTTTCATTTTGGTGCTTGCTTCTAGCTCCTCCCTGCTTGGATTGACAATCAGCATAACATTTCTAGTCAGCAAAAGCCGGGGAAAAAAATACTAAGGGTTGCTCACTGTTAAAATGACTGATCTACCTCAGATTTCATGGTCTCTCCTAGGATTGGAATATTGTAGCTGCTGATCTTGGCGACATGATTCTGATCGAGAAGAATGTTGTTCATCTTCAGATTATTTCCAAACAGACCAGGCATCATCCCTGCATGCAAGAACTGAATGCCATTGGCGATGCCGATGGCAGCTGATATTCTCTGTGCCCATGTAAGCTTCCTTCCTTCAGTTCCTTCTGGTGAAATCAGTACAGAATGCAGTGCAACAACAGTCAGTGACTGAATACTGCAAACAACTGAAAAAAAAGGAGAACAGCTGACAATTAACATACGCGAAATTCTGCTCCGTAAGTTCCCATTTTGCACGTATTCGAACACGAGGTACAACTGAGTTACAGTAGAATCATCAAGATCATACTCAAAGCAGTGTCCAAGAGCGCTGACCAAGTTCCGGTGTCTGAGTCTAGAAATTGTTTCAATGTGGCGACCGAAGCTTAGGGAAGTCTGATTCCTCTTAACCTTCAGGCTCCTGATTGCCACTAGCGTGCCATTGCCTAGTCTTCCTCGATACATCTGACAAACAACAAAGATCTGATCTCAGCTTCCAAGCATTTCAAAATGTAAACATATTGGTCACATACTCACATAAGCTCGTGAGGGTAATTTGAACAGAATACAGTGAATTTCATGCATCAATTAGCTGTACATTGCTCAATAGAGTCCGAATTGATCAATGGAGAAGATTTGCATACCTCGCCGAAAGAATCTTGCCCCAGTAACAAAGAGTTCTCAAAGTTGTCAGTGGCAGCTTCGAGCTCGACCAAAGAAAATGTTCTGTATGGTGGAATTCCCAGAGCTCCCAGCTTCACTGTCTGTGATATGTAGCCTGTTTTGATTTTGTCCCAGACACCAATAAGAAATCAAAATTTAGTGAATTTTGACATCAAAGTGCTGATCTCTGAAGAAAATTTTAGATAAAATACAGTGATGAGTGAGAGATCATACGTGCATCAGCGAACATCTTGGAAGGGTAGCCACTTGTACTTGAAGAATTTTCTTCTCCCAGCATCGCCGGTGGCCTCGCCATTACGCCTTTCTTGTTCTTCTTCCTCACGGCGAAGAAGGCGATGACGACGATGGCCGATACGGCGGCAAGAACTGCCATTGCAATGCCGGCGAGAAAGCCGGCCTGATGGGTGAACTTCTTACTCTCCTTGCCGTGAGTTATCCCCACGGCCAAGGCCTGGTTCTGGCAGAACGGCGACGGGTGCTGCGATGCATCGCCGCCGGTCGTGTCCAGGCAATTGGCATTGACGAGCACCACCGTCGGCGGCTTCTTGTCCGGCCTCAGGCAAGCTGGCTCGCTGCCCGTCAGGAGGTTGGAGGACAGGTCGACGAACTGGAGGTTGTCACCGCATGGCAACTTGTAGGACAGCACGCCGGTGAACCTGTTACCAGCGACGTTGAGGTACCCGATGGCCGGCAGGGACAGCAGCGCCGGCATGAACGGCCCGACGAAGCGGTTCCACGACACGTCGAGCCGCTCCAGCAGGTAGAAGGAGGTCAGCTCGGCGGGGAGGCCGCCGCTGAACCTGTTCCGGCTGAGCACCACCGTGACCACCTTCCTGCCCAGCGCCGGGAACGCCGGCCCGAGCCAGTTGTCGCTGACGTCGATCACCTGGAGGTTGGTCAGCCCGCTCATGTCCGGCAGGTTCCCCGTCAGGTTGTTCGACGCGAGCACCAACGACCTCAGCGACGCCATGCGCCCCACGGACGCCGGCACGGCGCCTCCAAGCGAGTTGTTCCGCAAGCTCAGCACAGCCAGCAACGGCAGCTCCCCTATCCACGGCGGCAGCTCGCCGGCGAGCAGGTTGTCGTCGAGGATCAGGGTCTGGAGGCCGGTGAGCTGGGACAGCCCGCCCGGCACGCCGCCGTAGAGGTAGTTGCCGCTCATGTTGACGATCTCCAGTGCGGCGAGCCGGCCGATCTTGTCCGGCAAGGGGCCCCAGAGCCCGAGCCCCGACAGCGTTAGCACCTTGAGGTCGGGGAGCTTCGACAGCGCCATGACTAGCGCGCCGATGGAGAAGTTCATCGGGAGCGGAGGCGCGCCGCGGACGCCGGAGATGTGCAGCTGCGTCACCGTGTCGCCGTAGCACACCACGGCGGCTGACGGCGCCACCGTGCCGCCGCCGCCGCAGAAGTCGGTGGTCCGGCGCCAGTGGCTCAGAATCGGCGGGTGGTTCAGCATCTGCTGGATCTTGAACAGCGTCCATGTCTGGGAGTACTGCAGCTGTGAGCTTCCCGGGAGCAACGCGAGCAGCACTGCCAAGAAGACGACCAAGTGATGGCTTGCACCCGCCATTGGAGAAGCTCTCATGAAATGCTACTGCTTCTTGATCAGCAAGAACCAGCAGGAGCAGCAGATAAACAGAGCAAAACAATCTGTACTGCCAAAAAAATAATCTCTGAACTCTGTCGATTCCTTCTCCTTCTACGATGAAGGATAGTATGTACCAGCAACAGTGGAATCAAGGCGTTGATGTGTGTTGATAGGACCAGAAAGTAATCAAAGCATCATCAGGAAGAGAAAGTGATCAAATATCACATTTCTTGCTTGCTATCATCACTCTTCTTGAACTGACAGGAGCAAGACAAAAACAAGCATGTTAACTGAAGAAATCATCACCTGGCGCCAACACTACCATTTCACAAGAACCAAACAACAAAACAACTGAACATTACCTAGCTCGCAGCAGACACCGAGACAGAACTGGAATAGCAAAGAAAACCTAGCTCAGATCACTGATGAGCTCAAGAAGCAAAGAAAACCTAGCTCAGATCATCATCACTGATGAGCTCAAGAAGCAAAGAAAACCTAGCTCAGATCACTGATGAGCTCAAGAACAGAACGGATAAACAAGAGAACCTTATTACGGTATACTGAATAGTGGCTAGTGTGAGTATCCTCTGAACATACTGCTACTTGTAGTACAATTGCTGGCTTGCCTGCCCTGCACATCACTCACGGGTGGCTGGCAGAAGCATGAGGTAACTGCAGGCATCAACGGACAGGTGTGTCTCCAAAGATTGAGCTGGAAACGGGGATCAGGCAAAAGACAAGAGACTAGCAGTCCCAGTGTTCTCTTTTTCTCACTGTTGAGTCTTCAGAAAAAAAAAAAATGCACCAGTGCTTCTCTGCTTTCTTGGGGTCACACTCTGCTTGGTGCTTGTTAGGTTTAAAATAATGTGCTGCTTTATGCCTTAAGTTTGATTAGTGAACTCTGTTGATTAAATAGTAATTATAAAATCACTTTGACAGACCTTAATTTAACTTGAGAATGTTGCTTCTGATCTACTGTTTCCCATGCTTAGGGTTGTAACTGAAACTTTGATGATAAGCCAGTCCTGAAGCACTAAGTAGACATTAGGACATGATGCTGGTACTACTACACATTTTGCACAGTAACAACTGGCAGTGTTAAATGATGCTTTACTCTCCAAATGAACCTTTTTCCTTGGTGAGTACCACATATGGCCCTTATTTCAGCACCACTGTTAGCAAGTGTGGTGAACATTGTCCTTTTTCTTTCAGTGCTTTTCCTTCTTTTCTTGGATTCTTTTTTTTTTCCTTTTAGCACTTTTACACCTGATGAGGCGTCTCCTCCTTGCTTTGCATAAAGCTAAGGTAGAGAAAGCATCAAAGCACCCAGCAATCCTGGCATTGGAAGATGCACACAAAACGCAAGAGACACTGTACATAATTGTTTGCACTGAATCTTTGAGCTCTGAAAACTTCAGATAATTGTTTGCACTGAATCTTTGAACTCTGAAAACTTCAGAGTGCTCTGGAGTTTGTGAGATTTCTTCCATGCAGGTGATGGATGAAACATAGTGAAATGAATGCCACCTTCTCCACCTAACTTGAGCAGCGCCCCAGCTGTGCCAGTACACTGCCCCGCTTAGAGCAGAGCACACGAAAATAATTCCAACGGGACAGAATGAATGTCATGGGCAAGTGATTTTTTGGAACTAATTATGTACCTAACACACATCCATCAACTTCCCACAAAACCGTGGCCCTAAAATTCAATGCCGTGGGGCAACGTTCATGTGCGTGTTAATGCAATACAAATACGGCGATGAAACTAACACCTTTCAACTTGTAATCATGGTCCTAGGAAAAGTATGCGACATCAATTACCTTTTGTCAAAGGACACAAAAAAATTACGATGGCACCAGGAAGTACATTTGTTTGTACGCAACGGGTGGATGAATGTATTTGTCAAGGTTTAAATCGTAATATCTACAATTATAAACAGGTAAGTACGCTTTTACATGTAATTAGTTATGTTCACACACACGTATATTTGTGTGTGTGTGACCTCTGTCTCCAGTGCATACGTTGCAGAGGATATACTCGTAGGTATATATGGGTGTTGCACATATTTGCTGATACAATCGCCAAGTGGTATCATCACCTAAAACCAAACATTTAATTACTCTTGAAGTGCCTTAATTTTATGGAAAAATGTCTAATTACTCTTGCCCCATCGTATGATAGGACAATCGATCAGAAGCATACGGCCCTACTAGTACGTACTGCTGAAGAGAGACTGGAACTTTTACAGGATCATCACTCATTAATTAGAATCGTACTAATATGTACCTTGGATAACTTTGCAGCAGCCTCGGATAGCGCTGTAAAAAAAAAAAGGTTGAGCCTCGCAAGCCACTCGGACTTGAGCTCGTTCTAGACTTAAATCTTATCCTAGACTCGATTTGAGCTTGGTTTGAGCTCCAAACAAGTTGAGCCTAAGCCTAAATGGAAGCTCACAAGCTTTACCGAGTTGACCTTGGACTTTTAACGAGTTTTTATTGTTTATTTATCTTGTTTACTTGATAATTAAATAATAGATGATACTATACTTTGTTTTCTTTTTATTAATGTGATTGGTTAGAAAATAGTAATTTTTATAAAAAAATATTCGTAAAGCATACGTTATACTAGTTTCGGCCGAGCTCAAATCAAACCTAAGCTCAAAGACAGAATAGGCTCAGCTCGAGCTTGAGGTTAGGCAGAGCTCGCTCGAGCTCTGCTGGTTGACAGTCCTAGCCTCCGATAAAAGAAGCTAACAGTGTTCTATTAGGTCAACTGTAGCTAGGAATCTCCTTTCGTTAAAAGCATCTACTGTATACGTACAAACCCACAACAGTTAATCCCTGCAGGTATAGGCATGTCGTGCGAGTTGATCGAGCTACAGTGGCACTATGCAGAATTCATTACCTTTTGTTTTAAATTACTTTTCGTTATATATTTGTTTTAAGTCAAATATTTTAATATTTAAACATCAATTTCTATAAGCTAAGTCAAATATTTTAATCTATAACCATCAATTTATATATACTCGTATAATTTATCATTACAAGATTTATATTTTTAACTTCACCGTGAGAAATAATTTCATGATATATAATTTACTATGTACAATTTTAAAAATTAACAATCAAGGACAACATATATATTTAATTTAAGATAAATCTAAAATATATTTAACCTAACACAAATCTAAGAATAATTTGAACTGAGGGAGTAACTGACTACACAATTAATGTCTACAGCGTTAACATAATGGCCCAAACCGCATGCAAATCATTTCTAAAAACCATACAGAGGAGAATTTGTACCGTGTCCACTCGAACCGAAGCTTGTGAAGCAAAGCAAGCAAGCAGCGTCCCGGCGAACAAGCCAGTAACTCATGCCCATGCCCCTCTCTTCTAGCTCGATCGATCGCATTCGATGCACACGCACGCACGTGTCGGGGTCCAGTAGATAGCTAGCGTGCTCGTCGACGCGTACGGTGCACGACCGTAGCTAGCTCGATCGATCGGCTCGCCATTTACTGGCGCCGGCGTCCGGTCCGGTCCGGTGGTTGGCGGTTTCCTTGCCGCCATTACTCGCGCTTGCTTGCGAGCTGATCGACGAGGCCTTCCTCCGTGACATGCTTTGCATCCAAGGATCGCTCCGATCCACCGCGCGCGCGGCGGCCACGGGCCACGTACCGCGTGCTTCCGGGCGGCCGTGCTTGTAATTCAAACTTACTGCCGGTTTCCAGTGGTGGAGTCGATAGCGTTGACGATGAGTATCACTTACTGCAGCTTCTAATTTTTAGTTTATTTTTTATTTTATAGCTACTGATGGTTGTTAAAATCTAGATGTGAAGCTATATTGCTTTGAGAAGCTGAAAGTTTCATAGCTGCTAAAAACTCTTTAAATAGGCCACAGCTAAAAGAGAAAGAGGAGGTGTTTGATTTACTTTATCAAACTATGCCGTGTTTTATAATGCTATTGTTTGTTTTATTGTTATATTTATAATGCCATAGATTTTAGTCTCAGAATCCACATATCATGTGCTTTTATTTTTAGTTAATCTTATCTGAGATATCTAGCCATCAATTTGTTAGCCACATCTTTAATTATGTTTAACTAGTACGTATGGTAAAATTAGGGAATGAACAAAACACACGTAACGCTTCTACGTAAAGGCACATGTGCTGAAATAGGAGGGGGAAACTACTATAGTTGAGGCCACCTACGCCCTGACTCGGGTCTGAGTTTGACGGTTCATGAGTCCGTAATAGGCTGATGCGGCCTGCGTTTAATGACATGCAAGGCTCGGTCTAAACCCTCAGGTACTTTTGTTGGCTATCTACAGTGTTCGCGGCCACTTTCGGCAACCAACCACAGCCAAGTTTCGCCGCTGTCAACCGCTTGCAGGCAGCCGTCCCCGCCGGCGGATTGTGGTACGCGAGGCATGGTAGCGAGCTGCCTAAGCATTAGCGTACACACATTACGCCCCGGTGTACGATATATCGGCTAAATCGGACAGCGGCAGCCACTGAATGGGCACATCTTCAAGTGCAGTAGGGCAGGGATGTCCACTGATCATTTGCGATGAGAGGGTCGACGTAGCATTGACGGTTTTGAAGTAGCAAGCACATACTACACGAGGATAGTATAGAATTTTTTTAACAATATTTACACTGGTAGAAACTAGCAGATGACATACTTGCAACGATAAAGTTCTATCGTGAAGACCGTATTGTTCCATACAACTTCGTTTAGCCTTACAGAAAATTAATTTTAAAGCACCCTTGTGAAATCTCTTATACCAAACAAGATCGTTCTTGGCCAAACGGTCACGCCACATGGCATGACGTGGCTCAATAAAATCCTCAAAATATAAAATTAAATCCTAAGAGAGAGTTTAGTGTAAAAGAGTAGACCCATGTGCCTTTTTTTGGGAAAGGTTGTGCCTTTTCCACTTTTTTCCATTATTTGGAGAAGAACTTTTTTGTTTTCCCTCCCTCTCCTATCATGTGACTCCTCCCATGTGCCGTGCCATCAATGTCGCCTCCTTCTCTCATCTCCAATCGTTTGAAGGCCTCCCCAAGCAACAAACCTTTTTAACCAAAGACAACAACAACGACAACCATGGCAAGGCAACACTCGGCGGTGCTCATGCGGCTCGTCCTCTCCTACCTCCTCTTCGGGCTACTCTCTCTAGCTGTGCGTGGCATGGAGACGTCGCAATATACGACAATGCACACAGAGTTAGACTTTGAGGTGCGATGCTACTATGACACCATTTGGATGTTCGTCCCCTTCAACGACATCTCCTTCCATGTTGCCACGAAGCTTGGGTTCCAGCGGTAAGTAAACTCGCCCTGATTTAAGACGTTGTCATTAGATTGGTTTCGAGATAGGGATCAACCAATTAATTTGAGCCCATAATCATGCAGCGTAGTAGGTAGGGCTTGTCTTCCTTGTAGACGAAACTATGGCACTTGATTTTTAGTGAGAAAATACCTTTCAATATTTTGGCTGTTGTTGGTTTTATTACTATATTTATGACGTGCCATTATTTTTTAGCCTTAGTATCTACATGTCATGTGCCTGTTTTTTTTGCCAAATCTTACCTAAGATGTGTGGCCATCAATTTATTAGCCACACCTATAGTTATGCTTAACTAGCATGTATGGCAAAATTAGGAAATGAACAAAACATATCCAAAAGAGCGCAAATGCTTCTATGTAAAGGCCATGACTTAGGGCCTAAGCTTGATAGTACATGAGCTGAAATATGAGGGGCGAACAACTATAGTTTCTAGGCCACCTAGGCCATGGCTGAGACCTAAGCTTGATGGTTCACATGGCCTAAGTTTTAGATAGGCTTGATTAATTTTATTTATCATATATGCAAATCAAATGTCAATGATCATATCTAGTGTGAAGACAATATCAATCAAAGATTATGTACTAGGCCTGCCTCTGGTGAGCTCCGTCCATCCTTCATCCGATGTGCTTGTTCTAGCAACCAGGTGTGCCCCTTTCTCTCTCATGCTCACCTCATCAGCATTGTCGCCACATGTCTATGTTGTCCTCTTCCTCACCGCCACCCTTCGTCTTGCCTACCACCCTATCCTGATTTCGTGGCTCTAGAGATGCCATCGCCGTCTCGGCGTATGCTCATGTCTATTACTCACCATCGGTCGTCTGCCTCCCCATATGGCTATACCTCTATCCTAACCCTATCCTACCCTTAGAACCCTAATTAGCATACCTGGTGTTTCGTTTGCGTTCGTGAATTAGGAATCTTAGTTTTACCATGGTGGGAGTAGATGGCGGTTGGGACTTTGCGAGAATTTGAGAAGTGGAAGCTGCTAAGGAGTAAGGAAGGGTGTGTCTTGACTCTTGAGAGTGGGCGTAAAGGATGTTTCTGGGTCAAAAATATCTAGGCTGGAGCTTTTGATGGGCTAATTGCGTGATTAGGCTTCTACTGCAATTTAGTACAAGTAAATTCCGTCACGTACTTTAGAGGAAAAGCAGCAAAGTGAAGAGGACGGAACAGTGGTGGGCTCTCGAAACATCCGCGTTGTCCGGGCTCCGATGACTCTATGGCCGCAATCTCCTCCTCCTCTTCGGTTCTTCCCGAAGACAGCCACCATGTTGCCTTCCCTTCAACCACCTCCTTCTTGTATGCTCCACCCCTCTCCCTTGATCTACTCCTTTTGCTTCGCTGCAGCTCATATAGATCCGGTGGATCTAACGCGATCACTTGCGCTTTTTCTCTTCCGAGTACACGCGGTTCGATCTAGCGTCCGCTGATCTGCTGCTCACGGTAGCCATGTGATCCATGTACCTGGTAGTTGGTTGGTCTTCTAGCTCTCGCTGAAGCCTAGGATATGGGTGTGCTTGATTGCTTCAAGTATTGCTTAGCATGTTCCTGTAATTAAATTGCATGGATCTTGCGGAATTTCAGATGGAGTTTTCTTTACCTTTTTTGTTGATTTTTTACATGGGTTGATTGGCTCGATTGTAATTTCAACTATTTTTGACCTCGTGGTTTTCTCAAGAGGACTGTGTGAAATTAAGTTGTTGATCTAGTCTTCATGATGAAAGATTGAATAAACACGTGGTTATGTTGATATTTATGATGTGGTGTTGAAATTGGTGAAGTGTCGTAGAATAGTCAATTTGGAGGTGGCTTAGCAGTCAGACTGGTGTAGTAAGTTGCGGTCTCACCGGATGTCATCAAGTGGTTAGATCAGATAATTTTTTTCCTTAGACCAGCAGATTTTAGGTGGGATTCGGTTTTGGAGTAAAATTGAGTTTGATGTTTGAAGCTCAATGTTTATGACTTATAGATGTTTCATATGCGTGCTATGAACTATGTTTATGGTAATGTGAGTAGTGAGAAATTGTATTCGGATATGTTTTTTGTTTGTTCAGGTGTTGCTTGAGACCTCGAGACCATTGCCGGTAATAGATCGGGACTAGACTTAGAAAAAATTAATATCCATACGGTCCATGAGATCATGCGGGATGATTAGACTAAAAAATAATATATGTGGAAGTGAAGTTTTTATATGACATATATGGAGGATACAATGTGCATGAAAAAAAGGATCAAATTGGAAGGTGTCTAAGTTTGAGTAGGTCTGGAGTTTGAATTTGTAAAAAGTTAATTATACTTCTAGCTTGAGAGGTTTCCTATGTTATTATGATTTTTAGTTCTAGTCGAATTCGTAGCTATGGACAGCTATATCTATATATATAAATAGAGAGGAAGGTTAAGGCTTGAGAGAAAGCCACAATTGAGAGATATAAGAGTTTAAAACTCTTTGTGTTATAATTTTGTGAGAAAATTATAAGGGGTGCTGTGGTACTTCAGCAATAAAGATCAAATTTAATTATTAAGGCGTCGACGATTTTTTCTTGTTTCATAGTTTTTACATTTTTTGCTTTGGTATTTCTTGTGATTCTTCGTTTTGCTACAATTTTGTTCAAGTTAATCTATCTAAAACCTTTCTAATATTATGATTATCACTAAATTCAAATTTACCCAAGTTATAGGTTTTACTAAAATTTTTTGAAATTTCTAAGATAGCTAGCTTTCACAGGTGTTTTCTCTTAAACATTTGATTATTTTACAAATCCGTCTAGTAGAGTTGTTTCATCTAGTTTATTTTGATAAGTTTTGAGCTCAATCTAATGGTTGATTTTAGAGAAAATATATTTTCACATAAGTAGTGCCAAGCTGGTTATGTCTAACGGTCACACCGATAATTGTATTTCCGTTAGATCAGATCTAAGCCCGATTAATCTACCGATATAGGTTTGGTCAAATCGTCCGAAGTTTAAAATTTGATTATTTTACACCATCATTTTGTGTATTCGATTCTACTTATCGGATTGTGTTAATTGTCAAATTGACTCAATGGACTGTCCGGTTTGCAGAGTTTGGAGTACTGATTGATGCATTTAGTCTTGTGTGCTTGAGTAACGGCAATAGGGGAGTGGAGTTAGATTAATTGGTCATGTGGTGTCTGTTAATGCCAAAATTTGATTTAGCTTGTAAAAAGGATCGGTCGATGGAAATACTGATCGGCTCGTGGGACAAAGTTGATCGGTACTGTAGAGAAGCCGATCAAATTATTGAAAGATTGGATCGGTTTGAGGACAGAAAACTATTCGGATGGAATGAGTCTAAGGAGGAGTTTTAATAACAAAAAACCTAGACAAGCCCAGGGAGAGGTTGGAAAAGGATCGGCTTGAGTAAAGGGAGGTCCAATTGCTATAGGGAAGAAGCTGATCGAATTAAAACAATAGAAGACTCGGTCCTGAAATAAAAGATTATCCAGATAAGACCGAGTTTACGGAGAAGCCGTGGAACCCATGGTAGGGTATTTTATCTTTTGTAAATCTTATCTTATATGGATAGAAAGATTTAGTTAGGTAGTTAACATCTTTAGAGATATTTTCCTTTATTTTTGTTAGGAAATAACGTCTGATGGTTGAAAACGCGTCGGACTCTGTAAATCCAGGGTATAAATATAGACCCCTGGAGATATGTAGAGGAATCAATCTCAGGATCAATACAATTTTGGCGCATCGCCACCCTAGTTCATCTAGGTTTGGCTCTTGATGCAGGGCTGCATCGGTTAGGTCCGATCTCCGGTGAATGGATAAGTCCCGCTACTATCTCGATATGCTCTGCTCTGTTTAAGATTGCATCGGTTAGGTTCGACCTCTTAGGCCGATCAGATGTATCGCATCATGTTTGTGCAGGGCCTATCGCCCTATTAAGCTCCCTCTGCCATAGTTAATTTCGTGCTGCATCGGTTAGGTTTGACCTACGGGGCTACTGATGGTAGATTGAGTTTTAGGCTTATAGTTTTCCGCACGACGTCTCATCGAAGTGTTAGCCGATGAGTTATCCATGCTCTGAGCTTTACGCCTAGCGTATCGGCTCCTTGGCTGATATGTGCCAAACCTTTAGAGGTTTTCCTTGACATGCCACGCCGAGCGCATCGGTCTCCCAGCCGATGCGCGCCCGTCTTCAGAGAGACGTCCCTTTATCGACTCAGCTAGCCGATAGGTTCGCTCTTGTCTTTACTTTAGCACGGTCGGTCCGGCGTCCTCCGTATCGTTGCTGTTGGCCTCGGCCTCGTACTGTCTCGGTTAAGTCCGATTTTTGAGGTTCGGTGTTAATGGCGCTATCACGATGGACGACGGGTCATCGTGATGCCATCTTCAGAGCAGCATCGGCTTCGCAGCCGATGCATCTATATGTTTTTCCTTGCTACTCGATATATGTCTTCATCGGCTTTCCAGTCGATGGATGACCGCTATGACCTCTGTCGGCTACCAGGAGGGATCTCGTCCGCTCTGCTATCCTCTGGGCGCGATCTGACGCCTCTATCGGCTCTGCGATCGATGGATTTGGATTTCATTTTTGCTACACCCGGAGCCGTCGACACCTGTTCGTGCCCTCATCGACTTCTCAGCCGATGGAAGAGCGCCATGATTCCTATTGGCTATCGGCTGATAGCGAGAGCCATCCGGACGTGGCCGATGACCAACCCGATTCTATCGGCAGCCAGCCGATAGGGAGTGTTCGTATCGGCCCGTCATCCGACTGGCCCGTTTGCCTCACCTATTTATCAATTACAGAGTCAAATTGACTGGCACGCCCGCGCCTGTACCATCACACTGGAGCCAACCGAACCCTACAGCCCTCGACGCGCGTACCTCGAGTCACGGAGAGAAGCTGACCGACCTGCACTAGAGCTAAGCAGACCTTTTAGGCGTCGACGTGCTCGCACTGGGATCCGGCGTAAACAGTGTCTAACTCATGTTTCATGCATGATGATGCAGATGTTGGAGTACGAGCACTCATTAGTATTGGAAAAAAATAGGCTTCATTCATCTAGGAGAGTTATCAATGTAGTATAAATCAGGGAGTTGACTGTTTCTGGGTACTTGGTGGATTAAGAGTAGGATTTGATGTTTTTGCCTCTGCATTTCTGAATTTCCCCAGTGGTAGGTTATGTTTGTGAGTTGCTATGTGCGGTTTATGTTTAATGGTGGTTTTTTGATTCAAAATTGTTTAGATTGAAACAATGTATTTTGTACATATAAATTAAGGTGTATGTTTTTTTATTTGATGTTGATAGGTATTTGTGTAATGGATTAGTCATCCTTAACCACTAAAATATATGTCGGTAAAGTGAGAACAGGGTCCTTATCATCAGTTGCTTAGGGCGCTAGGTGTTAGACCATCGGACTGGTGGACTGTTTGAATAATAACCAACTATAACAGATGGACACATGAAGGAAAATAGAATAAGGGCTTGAGCAAGGATCCAAGTTTGTCCCTTCTCGAAGGATTGAGCTCAAGTCCCCCTGCTCTCGAGCTCGGCCACCCCGATCTTAGGGCACTAACCATGCATTTAATCCAATAGGACACAGTGGGTTATTGTGTCCATTCACGTGCAAGTTTTATATTTAATGTTATAAAATTTAAACCTACCCAGCGTGCATCTAGGCTATAGGACGATGCTTGCACGCCCGTTATGTGCACTATCATCACTCCTATAAAGAGAAGTCATTGGTTACCAGATGGTATGATTGACCGCTATGCCTTTTGATAAGGCACACCACCTTTTGTGCACGTCCTGCCATGTGTGGCTGATGAGTGGTCCCCATGATCAACAAAAGGAGATCAAACTTCTATCCTAAGCTCGTCGCAGCCATGAAGAACACGTGGCCAAGCAGCAAACCATCCCCCAAACTAGCCCCAAGAGGGGCTCACTAGTATCTAATGATCGGGTTTACTTGACAGGAAGCGACAAAATCTCACATACCTAACCCTAGTGCACTAGGGTTTATTTCTTGGCCACTGTGATATTCTCTCATTGATTAGAAGAGGAGAACTAAGACTTTTTGGAGGGGTTTCAGACAAAAAAATCTAGCAAGTACAGAAAAGGTGTAATCAAGTTCATCCTCTTAAAGAAATAGAGAAGAACATAACATGAGTAGGATATTACATCTCTATACGGTCCGAACATGCATAATTATTTTCGCCATATCCACTACCACAACCACTGCTTGATCTTGTATTTGTATTTATGTTCTCTAGGCCAAACTCATAAAAGGAGAGGTCTTTTGATCCTCCATTAGAGAGGAGCCTGATTTCTAACAATATGTATTTCTAAAATTGCCTAAAAAATATGATTCTACATAATGACATGAAATGATTGGGCGATGGTGATGGTTTCTTTACTAAATTGCTTTTAATATGTTTTTATATGTTGACTAGAAAACTAAATATGTATTTTATGAAGTAGAAGGATGGTAGGGATGAGCTATATGCTTCTAAAAATGATGTGCTTTTTTATAAAATAAACTTTTTATATAAAAATCTCTTTAAAAATCAAATAAACTCATTTTAAATTTATAATAATTAATACTTAATTAGTCATATGCTAATAACTTATTTTATTTTACATGCCATCACCTCCTAAATTTCAAATGAACTCAGCCTAAATAACACTACGCCTGAAGCACTTTTTTCCCTGGAAGGTTCATTTAGTATTCTGGTGTAGTTTTCAGTGGTTTCTGGCCTTCTTGACAAAATGGTGAAGCTGACAAAGATAACACGTGTCATTGTTCCACTGGTAGAAGGGTTTGATGATGGACGGGATCAGAAGGACGTTGACTTTTACAAGCAGCAAGCTAAACTTCTTTTCGAAAACTTATCAAAGGGGCAACATGAAGCCTCGCGGATGTCGACTGGGCCATACCTTTTTCAGTATCCTTATGCTCTTTGTGGCTATTTTATTCGGAGCGACTGTTGAATTTGTTCCGTTCTTTTAAATCCACGCATTCTGTGTGATATAGAACATCTGGGTGCTAAATATTTACATCTGAACATGCGCAGTCATTCTTCTATATTGTTGATCAAGTTCGCATGTTGCATTCATGAAGCATTATATTTCTTTTCTAGTGATGAAGATTTCAACATATGATGCATAGTTGTATTAATCGCAGGTAAAAAGAGCATTTATAAACATTTGACGAACCTATGTAATTGTCTAGGCTAAATTAACAATCATGATCGTACAATAGCTACTCTATATTTTCTATTTTCTATAGCATTCAATCAATTTTTAGGATCTTACAACTTACAAGCACGTGGTACTTACTTGATACTCTTGTTGATCTGAGGCCATTTATCAGGACTACCTTTAAGATCATAATCTTATTTAACCTGCTACTTACATTGTGTTCTTTTTGAGAAAAGATAACACTCAGCCGCCAGCCAATGATATTCTTGTGATGCATTTTTTTAGCTTGTATTGGTTTGCTGAGTGTGAAATCATTATTACGATAAATATTTTATAATAAATAATTAACTTTTTAAATGATTAATTAAATAAAAATTAGTTTGATAATATATATGAATGTAAGTATGAGTGTGTACGATGTTATGATATTTATGTTTCGAAATAATTGTTTTATTTATTAGTGTGTATATGACTTAAAATTAATTTTAATCAGTAATGACAACCGAGAATAAATTCAGGATAGAGTCAAAGAGTTAGAATAATTAAGTCAGTTAATGATAAAATTAAAACTACGCTTAAAAATAGTTAAGGATGTTAGATAATAAAAGCAAGACGACATACACGCTGTGTGAAATAATTTTTATAATAGGTTTTATAAGTTGTGTGTGCAAGTGGCATACAAATCACGAGGTAAATTGGTATGAAATGGGAGGAAGAAAAAAAAAAGGGCTAGCGAGATTGCCACAGTACTCTTGGTAGTGTAGCGTGGCAGTATGTATGTGCAGGTGTGGTGGCTGATGGCCAGCAGCAGTGGACTGGTGGCTTGTTCGGTTCAGGTGGGAGCGATCGGCAGCAGCGGCCCACGCGGAAAGGAAGCAGGCCGCGCGGCTCGGTTTGGAGGCACGAAAGGCAGGCAGAACAACAGAAGAAGCGGGAAGCCGTACGGCGCACAGTGCGTAGTCCGATCCGGATCGGGCGAGTTGTGGTTGACGGTTTCGGAGGTTGAAACAAACAAAAAGACTTAATTTTTAGTAAATTGAATTAGGTTTGAAAATTGAGGTATGCAATTTTAATGTGACTAGCAGTTCTACCTTTTAGTTTGTGTTGGATATTTGGTTTAAATAGATAAGAGAAAAGTTAAGGTTTATTTAAGATTGTAATTTGAGTTTGATAGATGAGGGAGGAGTGTTTTAGAGACACTTTATGCATTTTCGGTATATGATGGTTGGTATTATGATAGTTGTTGGATCAATGGTTAGATCTATGCTTTAATATCAGACGGTCCGACTTCATCAGGTGAAATATATCTTTTAATTTTAAAAAATATTTTGTTTTTTTTTAGTATGATGTTGTTGAACCTTAATTTAAATAAACAGTTATTATATATAAAAAAACTTGCATTCGAGTAGCTAGAAGATCTGAAACACGAATTTGAAAGAGTTAATGACAGTCAAACCGAAACAGCCGCAAGGCCATATGCCTTTATTAAGTTTGGTGTGTTTCTAGAATTCACATTCCAGAATTATTTTCAATTGTGTACTCAAGTTCAACTGGTTCACAACTTATTCCTCTTTCTACCTAGACACATTCATTCAGAAGACTAAGAAACTCTATTTGGATACTAGAATCCAGAGGAATCTTGCGAAATTAAATGATGAGCTCTATGAGGTGCATCAAATTATGACTCGCAATGTTCGAGAAGTTCTTGGTGTCGGTGAAAAGCTAGACCGTAAGTTAGCAAATACCTCTTAGCTAGTTCTACCGTTACAGTATATGTCCTGTTACAATAAACCATCAGATTTCTGTAACATGCATGCATCAGGCTTACTATGGAGTAGCTTGTCCATTCAATTACTTTTATACATTTGTAAAAAGCTTCTTTACATTAATATCAAATTACTGCCTTAGTCTTATTTTTAATTTTCATTACACCTCCCTTTTTCTTTTTTGCATTTAACTGCCTTGATTCTGATGTTTTCGCTACTAAGGTTGTGTTCCAGAGTACAAGTTGGGATCTTCTCTCCCACTTACGTAAATCAAAGCGACTCATTAGCATATTATTAAGTATTAGCTTAAAAACTTTAAAAAATAGATTAATATGATTTTTAAAGCAAATTTTATATAGAATTTTTTTAAAAAAATATTTAAGTTCAGAAAGCATATACGTGGAAAACAAGAGATTATAAGATGTGAACTCATGTTATCGAACACTGCCTAAAGATTTGTGCCCACCTTAACCTTTTCCTTCGCATTTCACTGTGATACTACATCCGTCCTAAATAGTAATCTAAGTAACAGATGAGACACATTCTACTGCTACAAATCTCCAAAATATAGTTACTAGTATTAGATGGGACGTATACTATTACTACAAATCTTGCGTACTAGGTTTCTATATTTTCGGTTATGGTTTGACTGAATTAAAATATTGCTCAATCTTTGCAGAGGTCACTGAAATATCAATTTCTGACACAAGAATATATGCAGATAAGGCTAAGCATTTCAATCGCCAGGTAATCCATTTACACAATGGCATGCACTATTATTTGCAGATGCATTTGTCAGCTGAGCTGAGCATTTTGTTTTTTCATCAGAATTGTTAGAAACATCAGTATTGATGTTACTCAAACAACATCTGAAGTTATTTATGTATCAGTTCTTCACCATGTGCTATGCACTTTAAGTAGCATACAAGTATGACAGTAAAATCGCCAATACTTTCAGGATCTAAATTAGTATAGTCACTGCAATTGGTTGTTGCCTGCAACAGTAATAAACATCTCCATTGGCCTACTTTTAGAAGCTGTACCCTTTAACTAATAAAGTAAAATGTTGTTTTTCATTTTTGTTTATTAGTTCACTATCTATGATCAGTTGGTCAGTTTCATGAGAATATAGAAGCACCCAAACATTATTCAGCTGTGGGTAGTGGCTCAGGAGTTCTCTCCATCATTTAACGGAAGGCTTGCCTTAAGCAGCATGTCTGTTCAGAAGTCATGAATTCATGACTACTGTACGTGGATATCCACATTGGCATTTGCTAGTTTGTATCACAATGTTTGTCGTTGCGTTGCCCTTAAATTTGAATCTGCATTTGTCTACATTTTATCTACCTCTTTCAGCGTCTCATTTATGGTATGCATAACCTTTTTGGATTTCAGGCCTTGATTCGGAAGTATACCCACGTTGCCATTGTGATCGGTGTAGTTTTGATGCTCTTTTGGTTGAAGAACAAGATATGGTAACTGCACTGAACGAAGGAAGATGGGCCTGCGTTACAACACTGTAGAAAGAAAAACCGAAAATTAGGTCGATTCTGGATCAAGAGATGCTTTGGTGACTTGTATCCCGTATCTGCACATTCAAGCGAGTACTTCAGCTGCCCTTTCATCATCCTCCCTACAAAGCTATTCAAGTCAATTCGTTGTAGCATAGACCTTATAACGGACTTGATTTTGTGAATCCTTGGAATATATGAGCTTTGTAGATTTGACTTTTCGATATCGGAATGCAATTGTATTTTTTTTTGCAAACTCAACTCATGTAAGAATTCAGGCTGAATATATATGTACTCCATATCTCCTACGCTTCATGTGCATGGTTACGTAAACGTAATCTCCCTTGATTAGTTATGTTTTGAGGAATTTTACGATTGCCGAAGCTACCATATCTACGAAGGTAAAATTTAGAGTGCCTCCAATACCTGACAAGTACACCCTCCATCCTAAAATAATCAATTTCTGATGATAAATGTAGACACATACCCCTAAGTACTCTCGCTATCTCTTAGGGACCACGAATTCACTCTAAATTTTTAGATCAATGTGACATTTAAAAACATGCTATTAGTTAACCTAATGATGATTGTAAGTCGTATGGTTTATTAGTAAAAATAAAATAAGCAAAACTAGCAGTATCATATATATATATATATATATATATATATATATATATGACATATCTTATATATCTTAAGAATACCGTATACCTACACATTCCATATGTATCTTAAAAAATAATAGTATATGACTAAGAAAGAAAACCGTATCCGATTAAAATAAAACTGTAAAGTCTGATTCTAATACGAATCAACTTACTTGACTGTTTAAAAAGTTCTTTAAATTCTACTTTAAAAAATATTTATCGGTATAAATACAATAGCTTTTAGAAGAGAATGGTATTAAAATTTTAAGCCAAATATAAGCTATATTGAGCTAAGATTTAAGTAACTGCCTCGCTGCTTGTCATCGACTATTCTCGTCACCGAATATCTCGTCATATAGGTCGTTGTATACTAGTTGAATAAATTAGATATAGTAGATTACTCTTGTGTTTATACATAGACATTTAAATCGCTAAATATATATAAACATAAATATCGCTATTACTTATATGGAGGGCTCGAACCTATATAAAAATCTCTTTTATCTTCTCATTACTATTTATGGATAACTTATCTTATGTCATAGTTAGGTATTATATGTCAACAAAAACTTATATATATGTATACACATATATGTATTCTTAGCGATTTAAAACCAATGGTAAAAACTAAATTTCAATAAAAAAACATTAAAATGTTTTAAAATTTAAATTTCAGCGGCGGCTTTATAAGTTACTGCACAAAGCTAGTCGAATAGTGATTCGTTCCTTGCAATTCCATCTATCTGTCGTCGTGAGATTGCGTTTCGTCTTTTACGGTTTCAACCACTCTTCCACAGAGCAAGATACTGTGGAAAATTTGCTGGCTTCAAGGATTAGAATGTTTTTTCTTTATTTCATACGATGTATTAGAATGTTTTTAGTGCTAGTCACCATCATCTCAGCCTCTGATGATTCACAGTTCCACACAACAGTCATATGTATATTACAAAGGCCTAAGCTCCCCTATGTGAAAAAGTAAGCCGCCCGTGCCACTCGATCAGCTGATCATTCTGCAGCAGCAACACACACCATGACACCAACCGGCTGCAACCTGCCTGCCCCTGCAGATGAGATGATTGACGGATCACAAGATGATTGATCATAGATCACAAGAACAGTAAGAATTTGTCTGTTTGATCCTAACAAGAACGAATGTACAGAAAAGGAAAAAAAGGAAGTCAATTGATTTGATCAGCCAAGGTAAACCAAGAAATCGTCCATCCCGCAGAGGTGGTGGGTGGCGTCATCGACACCGGCACGAAAGGATCAGGAAACGCGTATGTGTGGGCTCACCGCTCACCTAGGAGGCGGAGGAAGATGCTGCGGCCGCGGCGGCGGGATCGAGTTCGACGAAGGGCTCCTGCTCCTGCTGCTGATGCTGCCTCTCCTGGAGGCGCGCGCGCGTCTCCTGGATCCGCTCCCGCGTGGCGGCGGCCACCCGCTTCAGCCCCCGCTGCTTGCCGTATGTCTCCTCGAGGCGGGGGAAATCGTGGCAGCTAAACAGAACTCACGACGCATGACTTCCTCCGGGCCGCACGCAGCCAATGCCACTGCCACGAGCACGATCGTCGTCTTCTTTGCCTTTCCTCTTCCTGGTTTTTGGCATATGCGCTATCACTCTCCCTATCTTGCAGGCTCTATTCATCGTCTATGCTACTTTCTTGATTTTTCGCCTTCTCTGAATCGCCCCTGCCCTTCCAAGCATGTGCGCACCAACGCCTCCGTTCCCAAACACGATCTTGGTGCAAGAAACGCTTGATGACTGCTGAGTGTTAAATTCATAGCAGAAGTTGCTAGGCTCTACTATTGAAGGGTACGTTCATCTCACCTCTTGGATATAAGGTAATGAAGTTTACGTGTACTATCTTGGGAGGAGGTGAATTTAGGTTAGAAAATGAGCAATGTTTTCAATTTTTCCATAGTTGCACTAGATTTGAACTCAACTGATGATATTATTTCTTATTTTGTTTTGGTAGAATGGCTGAAGAGATTTGGACACTGTGGTTTTTCAAACATGATTGTGGCTCATGAAATGAGGTAATTGAGGAGAAGATGGCTAGAGATTTTTTCTGCTTTTTCAACATATATGAGGTAATGAAGAATCTTGGGTATCAGAAAAATGATGAAATATTGTTTGCCCGTCTTGGATGTTATTGTCGCTCAGTAATGACAAAAATTAAGGGACAAAGATGTCATGAAAATGCTGAAAGAGAATGATAGCATAAAGAAAGTAGGCATTCATTTTTTTCAGAAAAAAATTCCCTAGACAATGAATTGGAAGAGGCTGTTGCCAGTGATGCCATTGACGGTGCAAAAGTAGATGGTGACGTAGTTTTTTGCAATAGAAGTTACTGATCACCTGAGCAAAAGCGAGGAAGAGCAGCAGCCACTGATGATTCATTATTATTGATAATGGTGAAGAAACAGAGAGTAGTGATGAGGATGTTGACCTTAACCAAGAGAAGATTGATTATATTTGTAAGATGCAAGAGATAAAGAGACAAATAGCTGACCCTAGGAATCATTGTGAAGGTGATACTGATGAAGAGGATTTATTTGTCCATCCTATTGATTGGAGTGCTCTATCTATTATTGACTCAGAGTTTGAGGATGGTGGTGATTGTAACTTACAAGTTAGGGTAGAGATAAATAGAGATCAATGTGGTAGTGGTGAGTTCTGTGATGGCATAGGTGCTGCTGCATCATCAAGGTCAAGGAAGAACAAGATTACCAAAGCAAAAAAAAAGTTAAAGGAAGAGATGGTGAAGGGTCCTCCCAAGTTGAGCCTCTAGTTGTATATTACCCTCCTAGTGAGGATGGTGGGGCTAATGCCATTGAGTATGAAAGCAGCGATGAATAATAGAACATTGATGCTCAATCTAAGAGGAGAAAGAGGAGAAGAAGAGAATGGAGGGTGGATAATAGGAGGGTTTATTTCGTAGAGGATAACATTATGGACCCTATACAGTTGTGTGAGGGCATGTGTTTTACTGATGTACACCAATAGAGAAGAGCTTTGAAGTCATATCACATTATCCAAGGAAGAAACTACAACTATAGAAGAAATGATCCTGATAGGGTTAATGTCGATTGCAAAGAACCATTATGTCCATTTGTCATGAGGGGGTCACAAGTTGCCAGTGAGCATGTATTTATATTGGGAGAGCTAATACCTCATACATGTGGGACGACTAGGCACCGTTTAAGATTGAATAGCACTTGGTTGAGCTCTAGGTGCATCGAAAATTTCAGAAATGAACCTGATTTGTAGATTGGAGCACTACAAGATCAATGCTCGAGGGAATTAGGTATCAACATTACTAATACTATGGCATACAGGACCAAGAGAAAGGCATGAGAAAAGATTCTTAGCAATCATAAGAAATAGTACAAGAGAATTAGAGATCACCTACACACTGTCCTTGATAAGAACCCAGGTTGCATGGCAGTTGTTTCAGCTATGAACAGGATAACTCTAGGGATGAATCCAACGTTTTATATTCTCTTCATATGCTTGAATGCACAGAGGCAATGATTTTTTAATGGTTGTAGGCCATTTATAAGTAAGTTTCATCAATTTCACTTTTTTTTTACTTCTGAGAACAGAGCCACAATTCTAAGCTTATCTTTTGTTTTTAGGCTTTGATGGTTATTTTGTCAAGCTCAGTAATGGAGCCCAAGTGCTAGCTACTGGTAGAGATGGGAATAATAACCTATTCCCAATAGCATTTGGGTTTGTTGGAAAAGAGGACACTGATAATTGGAATTGGTTCCTTGAGAGACTAGAGATGGCAATTGGGAGAGAAGAACATGGCGGATGGGTGATCATGTCTAATAGGCAAAAGGTAATAAATATACATGCTATAAAAATATGAATTACGACTAAGCTGGACCTAACTAGTAATTGTTATGTGTCATAATGGATGCAGTGCAGGGGTTCATGAATGCAGTAGCCAGTCTTCCCAAATTGTGAGCACAGATATTGCAAGAGGCATTTGTTGTTAAATTTGGAAGCGGCTGGCTATAGAGGGGAAAAGTACAAGGGCTTTGTTGATGCTGCTGTTTATGCCTTCATCCAACATGAATATAGTACAACTATGGATGTACTGAAGGCATTTAATACCAAAGCATGGAAATGGCTTAATGATCTTGGCAAAGAATATTTCAGGAGACACTTTTTTTCCCTATGAGCAAGACAGACCTCCTAGTCATGAACAACTTCAGTGAGGTGTTCAGCAACTACATCATTGAGTTGAGGGACAAACCCATTGTAACCATGTTTGACAATATTAGAAAGAAATTAATGGTCTGAATGAATCAAAAGCAAGAAGTTGGCTAGCAGGCCATGTGGGAGATCATTCCTGTTGTGGTTAAAAATTTGGAGGTGGAAAAAAGTAGCTAGATACTGCACTGTATATCAATTTGGTGTAGGCTTATAGGAGATTTTAGGTTCAGATAGGCAATATGAGGTTAATTTATTTGTTAAAACATGTGGATGTAATAAGTGGCAACTTACTGGACTACCTTGCAAGCATGCTATGGTGACTATATTTGTAGCAAAGGAAAGGCCTGAGAACTATGTCAATGACTACTTTAAGAAGAAAGCTTACCTAAGAGCATATGGACCATCTATCTATCCATTATCTAGAGAGCATGATTAGACACGAACCGTTTCACCTGATATCGATCCTCCTAAGTTTACAAGGCAACCAGGAAGAGCAAGAGAAGAAGTGAGGATGAGGTCCCAAGGGTAACTGGTAGACCAAGGATGACTACCATAAGGTGTAGTAACTGTCAAGAAATGTATCATAACTACACAACTTGCAAAAAGAAGTTAAAGCTTGATCTCCATATTAGATTAGATAATATCAAGGTAAAGTTAAATATTTTTTTCTACACTTATTCCAATACTAGCACCAAGATATAATAATCTTATAATGGATTCCTTTCTATGGGCTAAAAGGTCATGTGAGCCCCAGAACTAAGATCAAAACCAACATGAGCAAAATAGAGATTCACAAGGATCATATCAACCAACCATCTAAAATCAGACCCATAACCAAGCTTTTAGGTCATATAGTGCAACCAATGAAGTAGCAACAAGCAGGGAAGGAAAGCTTCATTCAAGAAAGGGAAGAGCTGCAGCCACTGGAAGTACCGTGAGTATGAGAAGTGGAAAAGGAATCACCAGCAGGGGAAGGGGTGCAGGAAGAACTGTCCTCAACAGATGGATCCCATAGAGATTTACTGTATTTCTTATTTAGTTGTTACTACTCTTGTGACTGATTTCTAATAAATAATTAGGATGCTTTTACATGTTTAGTCTTCTGGTCAGTATTCCCTTTTTATGTATTTGGTGACTACTTGTGCTTTTTTAAAGCAGAACATGCTACAGGTACTGTAGTAAAATTCAAAACAGATTATTAGGTGGTTGCAACTGATGATCACATTTGCCTCAGTTCAAATGTACAAACCATGCCTTGCCAAACATGTGAGCACTTATTGACAAATTTATGTACTTGTATGGTTTCTGTAACAAATAAACCATTCATCATCCAAGGGCACACATGGTTCAGATTACCAATACACTGCACTTTCTATTGGCAATGCCCATAAACAATTTCATTGATAGAAAATGGAACAAAAAAATGGTTACAGCATTTAAGGAAATGTAGCACAATTATGTGCAGCGACATTGGCTTCCGTCACATTGAGCTGTAATCCATTTCAACAAAATTTCCAGGTTAGTAGTCTATCTCCTAATTTTCCTATCACACACAACATTACATCATGTAATAGTTAATCTGTCTCACTAACAGTTCTGTGAGCTAACAATTTGCTATGCAGAAGCATTAATCAACATATTCATCTTGGCCAGAAGCATTGTTTGACAAACTGAATTTCAGCTCCTCTATAAGCTTTAGTCTTCACTGTACTAATAACACTACCACATTATTAGCTACCTGAAATGGAGAATGGTACATTGATCAGTCCTCTACAAGGTTCCAGTGAACTTGAAAAAACAGATGAAATCAGTAGAAGTATATCTATATAGTCAAGTTCCATAATCTAATTTAGCGAAAGGAATCTCATTTTTACGCTACACCGTCAAAGGTAATTGGGTTTGCATCAAATTAGCCTGCCATTATTTCACTAATTGAACCATATACACATATAACATCAAAATTGGCCATATTGTCAAGAACATTGAATCCCATTGGCCAACCTATGTGCTGTCAGCTTGCCACTTACAGCAGAGAGAATGCACAGACCTTCAGTACTAACGAGGCTTAGTTTGCAGGAGGACGGCTGGAGCGCTGATGGCGGCATGCGACCACCATGGATGCCCGGGCTTGGCAGCGAGGGTACACATGGCGACGGGCAGTGGTGGTAGCTTGCGCTGAGGTGGCAGGAGCGACTGAGCGCGAGGCCTAGGTCAGCAGCTAGGGGTCGAGCTACGACGGTTCAATGAGAGGTTGGTGCGGCGAGTCAGAGGAGAAGCAGGGCGGGATGTGACGGCAGCAGTGGCGTGCCACCGGTGTCGGCAGCGAGGGCCAATCGTGACAGCTTACGGCGAGGTGGCGGCGTGGTGGCAACAGGGCACAAAGTGGTGAGGCCCGGTTCAACAAAAAACGGGCCAACGGTGTGGGCGGCGTCAGGTCAGGTGGCATCAAGTCGGCATTTTTTCACCACTGCATGCCCTGTTTATTTTATATCATGTCATCGTTCAAATTCCAAGCAAGACAGGCGGTCCCACATATCAGCATAAGTTAAGGTTTTGTGAAACTATGTATCAAAATATCTGTGATTATATGACACACATCAAAATTCATGTGATTTTTTGTAATTCGGACCATTTGTCTCCGTGACATACTGACATGTTAGATGGTTGCTACTCCATTCAAATCTGATTCTAAATTCTATGTTCACATTGATTTTACACTGTACTTTAGATTTGTGTTTGCCAAATGGCCGGATCGCTCTGAACCCCGGCGACGCGGCGGCGATCCTTGCAGTGGCCGGCCGGAGTTCATTGATGATGTTGTGTTGCCACGGGGAGCATGGCCGTCGTACGCGGCGACGACGACCCGGACTAGCAATTGCCCAAAATGTCAAAACAAGAACTGGTCTCACACATTCGTGGAACAGCCCAAACGGAAGTATTTGTCTCATGCCGTGCATCTACCTAATCGCCAATATGGGCATGCGACTTCCTGTGCCGCCGTTGGCCTGCCTTATGCCCCGACCCCCTCGTATACACGGGGGAATTTATAGTCACTATACATTTTCTACATGGTATCAGAGCGAGTCTAGACATTCCGGCGCGCTAGCTTCTCCCTCCAGCGAGCCGACTCTTTCCTCCTCCTCGTCGACGTCTTCTTTCCGTCGTCGACTCTCTTCCCGGTACTCCCCTCGCTCTCTCGTCTCCATTTCTTCTTTTCCCCGTCTTTCCCGTAGTCACCTTTTCTCCACCCCACCTCTGCGCGACCAGGCGACGGTCTCGCTCCGCCTCCTCGTCCCTCCTCGTACCCGTCTTCGCTCTTCCTCTTGTTTCGTGCATCTCTCCTTCTCTGACACCGGCGCACCTCCGCGCTCGTTGTCTCCATCAGCTAGACTTGTTTAGCCCTTCATCGGCTGGGAACCTCCCTTGGTTCTTGCCCTTTCCGACACGCTCAACGGCTCTCGGACGTGAACCTTCTCCCCTCACGTCCGAGCCAGTCCAACATGTCCACGTGCCCACGGACACGAATCTCTGCCTGCCGGACGCGAACATTTTCTCTTCGCATCCGGCCACTCCCTGCCTTTTTCGCGTCCGCCCCACTCCTTGACCTCCACGAGTCCACGGACGTAAATCTTCTCTTCACGGATGTGAATCCTCGCATGTCCGTGACCCAACCACTCTCTGACCCACCCACTCTGTCCTCACCTACTTCGCTGCCTACTCTCTATCGGCCAACCACTCCTCATCGACTGGCCACTCCTCACCTACTCCGCTGCCTACTCCTCATCGGAGGTGCGCCAGCGTCAGAGAAGGAGATGTACGAAACAAGAGGAAAAGCGGAGACGGGTGCGAGGAGGGACGAGGAGGCGGAGCGAGACCGTCGCCTGGTCGCGCGGAGGTGGGGCGGAGAAAAGGTGACTGCGGGAGAGACGGGGAGAAAAAGAAATGGAGACGAGAGAGCGAGGAGAGTACCGGAAAGAGAGTCGGCGACGGGAAGAAGATGTCGACGATGAGGAGGAAAGAGTTGGCTCGCCGGAGGAAGAAGCTAACGCGCTGGGATGTCTAGACTCGCTCTGATACCATATAGAAAATGTACAGTGACTATAAATTCCTCCGTGTATACGAGAGGGTCGGGTCTATATATATACAGCCCAGGCCAGTGGTCTGTCTAACAATTAGGAATGTAGAAATCCAAAAACATAGGAACATAAAACATAGAAATTGATTCATAGAAATTGTGGTGGATGTATAGCTGGATCCCTGGGAATTCTAAAACACATGTTGACGCTGATTGTTTGGATGCTTCATATGAATATTATAGGATTTTGGGAGAGAGATAGACACATGAAAAGTTTTCCATGTGGTCCAACCTAATTTTAGAACTCTACCAAAATTCCCATGAATCAAGTCATTCCATGGTAGTTGTGTAGGAATCTCAAATGAACATTCCTTTATTCCAAAGTAGCGCCAAGGAAAAATTTACATGGCATTTCAATCCAGCAGAAATCTTTTAATTTTCCTTTGTTCCATATGAGAAAATTCTTGAGTTCCAAAGGAGACCTATTATTTATAGCTGGTTATCTTCATGTATATACAAAAGCAGAATTGTTGGTCAAAATTGTATTTGAAGAACATGTTATTCATTAAAACGCCACAATATCTGTGACCAAAGTACAGTATACTTGCGCCATCGGTTACAACCAATGCCTTTGTGTTCTTTCACTCGATAAATTCTGCTAAATGCTGCTTGAACTGCGCATTTCTGAACTTTGCATGAAGACCTGAAGTCCTGAACTGAACAACCGGCGGTGAAGACTATACAAGCCTGATTCATGCATGGTTGCTTTTATTTGTGAGGAATTCGAACAAACGCCATATGCACTGCATCGCATCGCATATGGCTGGGAGAGTGAGCTAGCTATGACGTGACTGGAGTCTGAGAAGATCGGTTCAACTAGCTAGTGGGTGACGGTGACGGCGAGCTTCATGCCGGACTGGCAGTGTCCGTCGAAGCCGAAGATGAAGAGCCACCGGCCTGCCTGGTCCAGCGCCACCGTGTCGTCGCCGGAGTTCAGCGTCGGCGCGTTGGCCGGCGCGACGCACGCCTCGAAGCTCCCCTCGTCCTCCACCACCACCACGTTGTGCGCGCCCTCCGCGTAGAAGAATTCTACCAGATCACACCACCATTGATGAGCGCGCGCGTGAGCGAGCCACAAAGGAGAGAGATCGATCGTTGCTTTGCCGCCGCGCGACTTACCGATCGTGTCGCTGACCCTGAACCGCTTGCCGCTGGCCCAGGCGTCGAAGTCGACGCCGTTGTCCCAGCCCGGGTCGTCTTCGACCCGGTACGCCGCCGCCGCCGCCGCCGCGGTCGCCGGGAGTGAACCGGCCACGGCGACGACCACGACCACGACCACGACGGCCGCCAACTCGAGCATGATCCTACGAGAAGCCATTGGCAGTAACGGAGCTAGGGGATGTTTCACTGAGAATCGATTGGCAAACTACGGTGTTCGATCGTGTTCATGTCTACATATATAGCATCACTGACTCAGGTGTGTGAGCCCGCCGGTGGCGGTGGCGAGCTTGAGAAAAGACGCGCGGCTTTAGGTGTCATCGATGCGAGAGAGCCGCGACGGAGTTGGCTTGGGATTGACGAGTTCGTGCAAGATCCACCAAGTTTTTTTCCTTGCTTTTTGAGACGAAAATCACAGTAGTTTTCAGTTGAACGGGTGAAGCCCAGCCCATCTATCTACGGGCTTTTCTATGGCATTGGGCCTACTGCCACCAGTTGGCGTGGGCCGTAGGTATATAGGCCAGCAATCTTATTTCATTTGAAGAAACGGGATTCAGGTTTTTTTTTCTCGGCGTACTTATCGGGTACTAGCAATTACTTCCTCCGTCCCTAAATGGTGTACTAATGCAGTAAAAATATATATAGTGACTGTTAGAAGTTGCGCACAGTTGAATTATCATAAGTTACCTTAGGTTTATATCGACACTCTTTAGGACGGAGAGAGAATTAGCAAACATATTTTATTAGAAAAAGATTGACGCCGCAGATTTTGACTGGAACTTTTTAAATCAAACAAACTAAATTTTCAAAACTTGCATTATTGGCTATTGCTGGGGTCAGTTACTAAGGTCGGATGTAATTAATTATAGGATATTAATTAGACAAAGCCTTTTTTTCCTTCGATAGTGAAAATCAATCAAATTAGACAAAGCTATCCTACGTACGTCACAATCTGATCGGGATTGGTTGCTGATTCCACTGGTGTCTATTCTGGCTGCATCTAGGAAGTTACTAGTCTCTTTTGCTCATCGCCATTTCTCACAGTCAAAACAGGAGATCAGTACATTTGTCCTTACAAGAAATTGTGTTTAAAAATCTGTATCATCGCCAATCAACAAGTTACCGTCTACACTATCTAATCCTAAAAATATCTTAATCACAGTAGTGAAAATTTATTGAAGATTCTATCCATAGCGATTTTGGTACGAGACATTTTTCGTACTATAGATGAAAATTTTTATTATAAGTTAGAATTGACGAAAAGTGTTTGATTTTTATAAAACCATATAGGTTAAATTGCTCGGTAAACAGGACATGTTAAAAATATTAAACTATGTTTAATTTTTGAATAAAATTTGATCGAATTTCATCCGTAGTCAATGGTTTTCAAGCTCCAAGAAAACCGCCTAGGACCGGTTTCCGAAGGCGGTTTGAACCCTAGTTAGGACCATGGAAATCGCTTCTTCCGCCATCTACCGCTTGGCTCCGGATTGCGTTCTTGTGGCGCTCGCTTTTTCTCTGCCTCGTCTTTTCGCTCGGCCCTCCTGCTCCCACCAACGAGGGCCGCGCGCGAGAGAGAGCCGCCCCGGCAGATGCCGTGGCGAGAGCGAGAGCGAGCGCCACAAGACGCGACGCTTTGCTCAGCTCGTACGTGGGTGCGACGGGTGGCGGACGTGGCGGGTGGCACGCCGCGTGCTTCCGGCGGAGCGGATATGGTGGACGTTGGACTGCTCGGCGGCGTCTACTTCCCTGTCGACGACGACCGCCGCGTTCAGTGGCCGGGGTTGGTTTCTTGGCGATCAGGAGATGTGTAGTCTACGAGCAACATGGCCGGCCATCTTGATCTTATATGCCCCAGTCACGTCGCATCTAGCTAGGATTATAGAACCCATATAAAATCACCTTAGAAACATACTAGATAAACATTTCCGGAAAATCATTAGTAGCACACCGGTAGTGTTGACTACGACGATGAACTCGGTGTTAGACTAGTACTGGAGTAAAATCGCACCGCACACGTAGGCGATCGATCTAGCGGCCATCACGTGGTCATTCTCACCAAGTCATCCCCCGGCTAAAATAAACCCGGCACGTCGCCTCGCTGCATGCCACCTTAGTAGAAGCTAGATCACCGGAGAGAGTAAACAAAACTAGAGCGAGTGATGTGTACTCCTAGCATTAGGCGTTGGACTTGGGGGGCGGCTAAGCTACGTAGTACTATGTGATCGCTTGCGTCGCGAGCGAGTCAGCGATAACGCACGCTCGGCAACTACTCAGCCCGTTCGCTCGCCGAGACGCCGGGTATAAACAAACAAAGACCGAAAGCGGCGAGAGCAGCCAAGGTGGGGCGCCTCCGACTAGGTAGGTACTCCTAGCTCTGCCGTCTCTCGTCGTCTCCTGCACGCGCGCGCGCGGCGGCCACAAGGTCGACATGGGGGAAAAGCCGGCGGGGAGGACGGCGGTGGTGGTGGCTGTGAACGGCGAGAGGTACGAGGCGGCGGGGGTCGACCCGTCGACGACGCTGCTCGAGTTCCTCCGCACGCGGACCCCCGTCCGGGGCCCCAAGCTCGGCTGCGGCGAAGGTGAGGCTACCATCGCAGGCGGCGCTGCCATCTCTCTCCTTCTCGATCTTACTGCTGTTTCGATCTTCTTCTTCCTCGTCGGAATCTTGAGCTAGGAATGGGTGCACCGGTCGATCCATGAGATTGGTGTCTGTCCTGTTCGATCGATTTCTAGTCTGTTTTGACGGTCAAGCGATTAAGTCTGCGTGTAGTTTTTCTCGCCGGGCAAGTCTGCATGTAGTAATTAATTACTAGTGTTTTTCCGGAGATGGCAAGAATTAATATTGTTCTTGAACACTGTTTAGCCCACCTATTATCACTGTAGTACTGTGCTGATGTACAGTAATCTCTCCAGTTTTATAAAACGTGTTATTTTGAACAAGAATAAGGTTATAAATTTAAATCTAAATAAATTTTAAAATATTTTATTTTACAGATATGAAAATTATATATTTTTTATTTATCTTACAAAATATTTTAATAAAACTATATATTTGTTAATAATTCTATAATAGAAAATAATAGTTAAAATTATTTTTAACCTTATTTTTATTTAAAATGATAAGTATTATAAAATCAGCGAGAGTATTTCATATAATGATAAAACTAGAAAATATGTTCTCTAGGGAAAGTTGTTCGATAGCATCAGTTCGCGTGAGACAAGCAGTTGTTGGATCTACTTTATCGTAACAAATCCAGGTCGCATCCGTTCGCAACAAATCCATTACAATGGTCTGGATTATCGTATTGTTTGCAGTTTTTTGGAGCTACTGACAGCGCCATCTCGATCATTAAACGAATCATCCAGCCTTTCCACCTGCAAATTGTACTTTTGTTTTCCTTTTGTTGTTTTATATTAGCATTAGGTAGCCAGAGTCGCACATGCTGACGTAGCAAGTATGCAACTAGAACAATTCTGAATACTTCCAACTTGTCTCAAATTTGATCTACGTGAATAATAACATGTCATCCATAAAGCCAAGGTCTATTTTCCCCAATGCTTTTCTTCAGACTAGTGGGCCTATATATTGCAACGCGATGAGATCTGATGAAGGTAATTTAATTTTTTTTTGATATACCAGTTTTTTCAGCAGTTTTTTTACGTGTGGAATTAGGGTATAAAGGGAAAGAGAACGATAATGAAATAGGAGTAAGTGATTTTCATTGAAGCTAATAATACTTTGCTAAATTCACAAAAGTTAACGAACATCAGTGATTGACATGACAGTGAATCGCTAATCAGGTAATGTTTCTGCATCAGCAATAGTGCACAATACAAGCAGTGACAATTAGTACTAAGGATTTTACTGTACCACGCATAGAGTAACAATATAATTATTGTACAAGCAATGAGTGTAATTGTCAATTTGACAGTGCGTGTAAATTACTAAGGATTTTTTTTCACTCATGATGATTTTTTTTCAAGGTGGATGCGGCGCATGCGTGGTCGTCGTGTCCAAGTACGACGCGGCCGCCGACGAGGTGACCGAGTTCTCGGCGAGCTCCTGCCTGACGCTGCTCGGCAACCTTCACCACTGCTCGGTGACCACCAGCGAGGGCATCGGCAACTCCAGGGATGGCTTCCACCCCGTGCAGCGGCGGCTCACCGGCTTCCACGCCTCGCAGTGCGGCTTCTGCACCCCGGGCATGTGCATGTCGATCTACTCCGCGCTCGCCAAGGCCGACAGGGCGTCCGCTCGCCCCGCGCCGCCGCCGGGGTTCTCCAAGCTCACCGCCGCCGAGGCCGAGAAGGCCGTCTCCGGCAACCTGTGTCGCTGCACCGGATACAGGTCCATCGTCGACGCCTGCAAGAGCTTCGCCGCCGACGTCGACCTCGAGGACCTCGGCCTCAACGCCTTCTGGAAGAAAGGCGCCGACGAGCGTGCTGAAGTCAGCAAGCTGCCTCCCTACTCCCGTGGCGCTGCCGCCGCTGTCTGCACGTTCCCAGAGTTCCTCAAGTCGGAGATAAGGTCATCCATGGGTCAATCGAACGGTGGTGCTCCGGCGGTGGCGATCACCGGCGACGGCTGGTTCCTCCCCAAGAGCATCGAAGAGTTCCACAGGCTGTTTGACTACAACCTGTTCGACGAAAGTTCCGTGAAGATTGTGGCATCAAACACCGGCTCCGGAGTGTACAAGGATCAAGACCTCCATGACAAGTACATCAACATCTCGCAGATTCCGGAGCTCTCAGCCATCAACACAAGCAGCAAGGGCGTCGAGATCGGAGCAGTCGTGTCAATCTCCAAAGCCATCGATATACTGTCAGATGGAGACGCAGTGTTCAGAAAGATCGCCGATCACCTGAGCAAAGTGGCCTCACCGTTCGTCCGGAACACGGCGACCATAGGAGGCAACATCATCATGGCGCAGAGGCTGTCGTTCCCGTCGGACATTGCAACTGTTCTTCTCGCTGCAGGATCAACTGTCACCATCCTGGTGGCTTCCAAGAGGATGTGCCTCACTCTGGAGGAGTTCTTGAAGCAGCCTCCATGTGATTTCAGGACGTTGCTGATCAGCATCTCTATCCCAAATTGGGGTTCAGATGATGGCATCACCTTTGAGACGTTTCGTGCAGCTCCTCGTCCATTTGGCAATGCTGTCTCGTATGTTAATTCTGCATTCTTGGCAAGGAGTTCAGTGGATGCAGCTTCAGGTAGCCATCTCATTGAGGGTGTTTGGTTGGCATTCGGCGCTTTCGGGGCCAAACACGCCATCAGAGCTAGGAAGGTTGAGGAGTTCTTGAAGGGAAAATTGGTTAGTGCACCAGTGATACTTGAAGCAGTTCGGCTGCTTAAAGGTGTTGTTTCACCAGCTGAAGGCACCACACATCCTGAATACAGAGTCAGCCTGGCCGTCAGTTACCTGTTCAGATTCCTGTCTTCCCTTGCTAATGGCTTGGATGAGCCTGAAAATGCCAATGTTCCCAATGATTCATGTACTAATGGAACCGCGAACGGTAGCGCCGAGTCCTCACCAGAGAATCACTCGAGGGTTGACAGCTCTGATTTGCCAATAAAATCAAGGCAAGAGATGGTTTTCTCTGATGAATACAAACCTGTCGGAAAACCGATCGAGAAAGTCGGGGGAGAGCTCCAAGCTTCTGGTACATACTCTCCTGTCCTAAATTCCTATTCTCAATCCAAGCTCACATGTTTTACTTTTAATTACTATTTTGAATACTGTAATCTAAAATCGTGCTACCCATGCCTAGTGCTCCTTGGAGGCTTGGACTTTCATAGCCTGAACATCTGAACTTGTTATTGCAGGGGAGGCAGTGTACGTTGATGACATCCCTGCTACAAAGGATTGCCTCTATGGAGCATTTATCTACAGCACACACCCTCACGCTCACATAAAAGGTGTAAACTTCAGATCATCTTTGGCTTCACACAAGGTCATCACAGTTATCACTGCAAAGGACATTCCTACTGGTGGAGAAAATCTTGGATCATGCTTCCCAATGCTAGGTGATGAAGCTCTTTTTGCTGATCCGGTTTCTGAATTTGCCGGTCAAAATATTGGTGTTGTGGTACTTACATCTAAACCACCTGAACTTTATTTTAAATGAGGCAAAACTAGTAATATGTCCGAATATTCAGAATTTTTTTAGAATAAGTTCGAGCTTAACATTTTCTGTTGCCTTGTTATCATTCAGTTTGCTGAAACACAAAGGTACGCCTATATGGCGGCGAAGCAAGCTGTGATCGAATATAGTACTGAAAATCTTCAGGCACCAATTCTGACAGTAGAAGACGCTGTCCAACAAAACAGCTACTTCCAAGTTTCCCCATTTTTAGCTCCTAAGCCAATTGGTGACTTCAACCAAGCCATGTCTGAAGCTGATCATAAGATCATAGATGGGGAGGTACGTAAGTTTTCTCCGAACACGCTAAAGCTTTCGTGCATAAATATATTAGAAGAACAATTTTGGTGCACACTGCAACCTACTGAGAAGCAGGTTCTAAGAAAGGAAGGAACAACCAAGATGATGTATAGTCTGACAGTCTGAGTTCCTGACAATTCTAGGAGAAATACTTACACCTAATTTCTATTTTTTTTCTACAGGTGAAACTTGAATCCCAGTACTATTTCTACATGGAGACACAGACGGCCTTAGCTATCCCTGATGAAGATAACTGTATAACCATCTACGCCTCAGCGCAACTACCTGAGGTTACTCAAAATACTGTTGCGAGGTGCCTCGGCATTCCATATCACAATGTCCGTATTATCACGAGAAGAGTTGGAGGAGGTTTTGGTGGAAAGGCAATGAAAGCAATACATGTAAGCTCCTGACTAACCAGACTTTGAATTTGCACAACAGAAATGTAAGAATGTATACAGTAAGACTAAGACCCTAACATTATACAGGAGATCGAGTCTATATATATATAGTCCAGTGATCTAACACCCTCCACAGTCACAGCGGGAGGGGAACAGACGGAGAGACTAGATCGAAAACTAGTGAACAAAGGCGTGGAGAGGTCTTTGATCATAATATTGACGAACTGGTGTGCCAATGATATATGGAACATCCGAATCTGTCCTAGTACGACCTTGTCACAGATAAAATGAATGTCTATCTCTATGTGTTTCGTACGTCAATGATGAACATGGTTGACGGTCATGTAGATAACACTGACGTTGTCGCAATATACGACGGTCATAAAGGAGATAGGTGCACGGAGCTTCTGGAGAAACTGGCGAAGCCAGCAACACTCGGCGACGGCGTGGACGACGGCGCGGTACTTGGCTTTGGCACTGGACCAAGACACTATAGTCTAGCGTTTTGAGGACCAGGAGACTAAAGTGTCGCCGAAGAAGATGCAGTAGCCGGACGTGGAGCGTCGAGAGTCGGGGCAGCTTGCCCAGTCCGCGTCGGAGTACGCGGTGAGAGAGTCGATGGGACAGGAGCTGAGGTATAGCCCGCTGGAGAGTGTGCCCTTCATGTAGCGAAGGATACGTTTGAGCAGCGCGAGGTGAGGTTCGCGCGGAGCATGCATGAAGAGGCACACTTGCTGGACGGTGTAGTTGAGGTCGGGCCGTGTTAGGATGAGGTATTGAAGAGCACTAGCAAGGCTTTGGTACTGAGAGGGATCGGCGACGAGTGAGCCATCGGCAGTGGAGAGTTTGGTGCGAGTGTCAACTGGAGTGACTACGGGGTGACATTCGGCCATGCCCGCACGCTGGAGGAGATCGATGGCGTACTGGCGCTAGGAAAGGAAGAGCCCGTGAGAAGAATGGGTGACAGAGATACCAAGGAAGTGATGAAGAGGAACAAGATCGGTCATGTCAAACTTGGAGTGGAGTCGAGCCATGATCTAGTGTAGGAGGGACGCGCGACGACGCTATAAGAACAATGTCGTCGATGTAGAGGAGGAGATAGGCAGTGGCGTTGCCGATGTGAAGAGTAAAGAGAGAGCTATCGGACATGAAGGCCACAAAGCCGATGTACCGAAGGTAGGCAGTAAAGCGCTGGTACTAAGCCTGTGGAGCTTATTTGAGGCCATAGAGGAAGAGTTGAAGGAGGCAGACATCGTCGGGATAAAAGGGATCGATGAAGCCTAAAGACTGCTGGCAGTAGACCGTTTCTATCAGATGAACGTGAAGAAAGACGTTCTTCACGTCGAGCTGGTGGATCGGCCAAGAGTGCGGGGCAGCCAAGGTGAGAATGAACCGGATGGTGGCGGGTTTGACGATGAGACAGTCTCGTCGTAATCGACACCGGGGCGTTGGGAGAAATCCCGAACTACCCAGCGTGCCTTGTAACGAGCAAGTGAGCCATCAGCGTAGAACTTGTGTTTAAAAATCCATTTATCGGTCACAACATTAGCACCGGGAGGACGAGGGACGAGGCGTCATGTCTCGTTGTTCATGAGCCTTGTACTTATCGGCCATGGCCGCGCGCCACTGAGGATCGGCCACGGCGGAACGAGAAGTCTCCAGGATAGGCGAGATAGGACAATGGACTGCGGAGAGCCCGTAGCACTTGGTAGGACAGAGGGACCCGGTTTGTGATCGGGTAATCATGTGAGATATGGAGGGGACAGGAGCCGATGGGAGCGTGGTAGGTGGGGTGGGAAGGGGCATCATCGGCTCGGAATCAGCGACTGTAGGTGATAGGAAAGGGCTAAACTAGATTGGCCTGAGTCGATGGGGGTGTATGGGCCGATCGGTTTGATCAGTCCGATTGAGGTAGAGCAGCCGATAGGGAGGGGGGAGCCGATGGAGGCGGATGGGACAATGGGTGGTTATGAGCCGATCAGGATTAAGGATCTGATGGGGGTGACGTGTCCGATGAAAAGGAGACAGGATCAGCCGAAGCCGATGAGAGTGGTGGAGCCGATGGGGGTTCAATGTGAGTAGCATCGGACCGAAGAGTAGTGGAATAGCTAAGCAGTAAGTCCTCAGGAACGACCGATGAGAGGGCCGAAGGTGAGATCGGTGGAGAAGATCGGGAGGGCACGGTGTTGGTAAGGAGGAAATCGAGATCGCTAGATGAGGATTTGGGATTAAGGAGATCGAAGGGGAAGCAGGTCTTGTCAAAAACAATATGGCGAGAGACGATGACTTGGCGGGTGGAGAGATCGAGACATCGGTATCCCTTATGAGATGAGGGATATCCGAGGAGAATGTAGGCGGTGGAGCGGGAAGCGAGTTTGAGGACAGTGGCGATGAGATTGGGGTAGCAGAGGCACCCGAAAACGCGTAGATGGAGTAGTCGGGTGCCGTGCGATACAGAAGGGTGTATGGAATATTGTGGCGAATAGAGGAGCATGATCGCTGATTGAGGAGGTAAGTCGCAGTGGTTAGTTTTTCAATCCAGTAAGTGGTAGGTAGGTGGGTCAGATAGTGGTTAGGCCACGGACGTGAGAAGATTTGCGTCTGTGAAGAGAAGTTTCATATCCTTGAACTCGTGGAGGCAAAGGATTGGCGTAGACGCGAAAACTTGGAGAGGGGGCGGACGTGAAGAGAGGAGGTTCGTGTCCGGGAGACAGAGATTCGTGTCCGTGGACACGTGGACACGTCGGAGTGGCTTGGACATGAGTGGAGAAGGTTCGCGTCCGGGAGCAGGTGAGCGTGTCGGAAAAGCGGAAACCGAGAGAGGGTTCCAGCCGATGAAGAGCGGATGAGTCCAGCCGATGGAGACGACGAGCGCAGAGGTGCGCTGGCGTTAGAGGAGAAAAGGTGCATTGAGGCAAGAAAAGGGTGAAGACGGGTGTGAGCCAAAAAAAGGAGGCGGATAGAGACCGTCACCTCGTTACGTGAAGGCAAAAGGGATAGGAGAGGGTGGTAGAGAAGAAGAAAGCCGTCTGCGGAGAAGACGGGAAGAAGAAGGGGCCGAAACGAGAGAGCAAAGAGAGAATACCGGGAAGTAAGTCGATGATGGGAAGGAAGCGTCGGCTCGTCAGCGGGAAAATGCTAGCGTGCCGAGAATGTCTAGAGCTATTCTGATATCATGTAAGAATATATACAGTAAAACTAAGATTTTAACACTATATAGGAGGTCAGATGTACAGTGGTGCTGTAGTCTAACAAACTAGTGGAATTTCCCGTCTCCGGCTATAAATACTACAATGCATGTGCTTCTGTTTGAAATAAAGCTATATTTATTATACCACGTTATGACAAACTTTTGTGATAGCATTTCACCTTTCAAAAAAATATAGTAGTATTTCATAACTAAAATTTATTGTGAGAACTTAATATATATTTCATTATTGTAAGCTATTTTAGAATATGAACCAACCATTATTGAGCAACGGTTTAAATGTCTGTTTTGATAGCGTCGTTAGCTAGAACTTTGAAACCATTTGAAATGCAGAAGATCTTGATATGACCAGAAGTACTGTTGTTTAACAGGTTGCAGCTGCTTGTGCTGTCGCAGCATTCAAGCTGCAGCGTCCAGTTCGAATGTGCCTCGATCGCAAGACGGACATGATAATGGCGGGAGGGCGGCACCCGATGAAGGTGAAGTACTCCGTCGGGTTCAAGTCCGACGGCAAGATCATGGGCCTGCACCTTGATCTCAAAATCAACTGCGGGATATCGCTGGACTACAGCCCGGTGATGCCAGCCACCATTGTCGGGGCTCTGAAGAAGTACAACTGGGGCGCTCTCTCCTTCGACATCAAGCTCTGCAAGACGAACGTCTCATCAAAGTCGGCGATGCGGGCTCCCGGCGACGCGCAGGGCTCTTTCATCGCCGAGGCCATCGTCGAACACATAGCGTCCGCGCTCTCCGTGGACACGAACGCCATCAGGAGGAGGAACCTCCATGACTTCGAGAGCCTCAAGGTGTTCTACGGGGAAAGCGCCGGCGATCCTTCGACGTACAGCCTCATCACCATCTTCGACAAGCTGGCCTCATCGCCGGAGTACAAGCGGAGGGCCGCCATGGTCGAGCACTTCAACGCCAGGAACAGGTGGAAGAAGCGGGGCATTTCTTGCGTGCCGATCACCTACGACGTGAGGCTCCGACCGACTCCGGGGAAGGTGTCCATCATGAACGACGGCTCCATCGCCGTCGAGGTCGGCGGCGTTGAGATCGGGCAGGGGCTGTGGACAAAGGTGAAACAAATGACCGCGTTCGCGCTAGGTCAGCTGTGCGATGACGGCGGCGAGGGCCTCCTAGACAAGGTCCGTGTCATCCAGGCCGACACCCTGAGCATGATCCAGGGAGGCTTCACCGGCGGGAGCACGACCTCCGAGACTAGCTGTGAGGCTGTTCGGAAGTCGTGCGCCGCGCTCGTCGAGAGGCTGAAGCCCATCAAGGAGAAGGCTGGCACGCTACCATGGAAATCCTTGATTGCCCAGGTGAGAATAAAAGCCTTGTAATTTCTTATTTTTGTCGTCCTTACAAAAACTAACTTTTTCAGTAAACTGCAAATATCAGTAAGGAAAATCTTATTTTCTGAAAGATCATTGTGTCTGACAACATTGTAAATTTGCAATTTGTGATGGCATTTGCTCGTTCTCGCTTTCAGGCAAGCATGGCGAGCGTGAAGCTGACAGAGCACGCGTACTGGACACCTGACCCGACGTTCACTAGCTACTTGAACTATGGAGCTGCCATTAGCGAGGTACACATTACAAATACCCTGATCCAAATTACAACAGAAGCTCTGCAAATGCATTTGCCGAGCCAAATTGCTGAACTTGATCTCCTGCTGAAAGCTAATGCATTTCCATCCAAAATCTGCACATGAACACTCTCAGGTGGAAGTTGATGTTCTGACAGGAGAAACCACCATCCTGAGGAGCGACCTCGTGTATGACTGCGGGCAGAGCCTGAATCCTGCTGTGGACTTGGGCCAGGTCAGTCAATCTGCTAATTACCTTCAAAATATTAGTTGCATCTGCAATTCTGCGCGTTACAAATCATTGCAAGAATGAGATATAAATGATATGTAATCTGAAATGTTGTTGATTTGGGTGGTCAGGTGGAAGGCGCGTTCGTGCAAGGGATCGGCTTCTTCACGAACGAGGAGTACGCGACCAACTCCGACGGGTTGGTCATCCACGACGGCACATGGACGTACAAGATCCCCACCGTGGACACCATCCCCAAGCAGTTCAACGTCGAGCTAATCAACAGCGCCCGCGATCACAAGCGCATCCTCTCCTCCAAAGGTGAAATCATTCGCTGATCTCTTCTTCCTTTGATCCTTTTTCTCGAATGCACGAGCACTGAAAATCAAATCTGAAACTGTTGCCATCCATCCTGGCATGCAGCGTCCGGTGAGCCGCCGCTGCTGCTGGCATCGTCGGTGCACTGCGCGATGAGGGAGGCAATCAGGGCGGCCAGGAAGGAGTTTGCCGGCGCCGACGGCACCGGGCCGGCCGGCAGCTCGGCGCTGACGTTCCAGATGGACGTTCCAGCGACGATGCCGGCTGTCAAGGAGCTCTGCGGCCTCGACGTCGTTGAGAGGTATCTCAAGAGCTTTGCTGCCAAAGCCTAGAGATAGATGGTTCTTTGGCTTGGCTTTGTAAACACTTAAACAATAATCTCTGCACAGCTCGTGTGTTGATGTGACGTATGTATAGAAGAAAAGGTGTTCTTTTTTAAGATAAACCCGTATCTATATGGAAATCATATGCATGGTAATGCTATACCTTTGTCTCATGGCTCATCCAAATAGAAGGAAAAAAATGCCGTTCTTTTTTTAGATGGCATCTGCCGGAGTCGGAGTGTTGGACCGGACCGAGCCGGGATATGGCCGGCGCTTGCCGTACCGTTGGTTTAGTGACAGCCGTTGATTTTTCAATCCAACGGACGAGATGCGCGTGCCTCGTTCTCCTCCAGGGCGCCAAAGTTCAAGCAACTCTGAATCTGATAGGGAAATTAAATGCAGTTTTATTGAGAAACCTGAATCTAGCTGTTACAAAATACTGTTTCATCATCAGTCGACGTGTTGTGAAGCCGTCACGGAAACGAGAATTCAGAGGCGAAGTCGTCTAGCTGCCACGCGGCATTATTCATGGTCGCCTGCTGCTGCGTCGGTGCACCGGCGACGCCGCCGCCGTCGTCTCGCTGCCGCGGAAGGGCCTGCGTCGTCCGAGCGTGGGCGGCGGCGCTGTGCATGGCGATCTGCGCGTGGGTCCAGGCGAGCTCGCACTGCGCGGCGCGGATCTCGTCCTGGAGGCGGTTGATGACGCCGGCGCAGCCGTACACCGGGTCCTGCACCCGCCGGTACGCCTCCGCCGCCATCGAGTCAGCCGCCCGCCCGCGCTCCTGCACCGGCAGTTGCTGCACGCAATGCAACGATCGAACTGAGACACACACATCACGACGAGAAATACAGCTCTCTTCCAATTTGCAGCGCAACTACACAGAGCTACTCTTTTATCACTAACAAATATTTCACTTGCCAACTTCTCACTGAATAAGGTGTAGAGTGAGCTCGTGACACCAATATCAATATACCCCATATTTTTTTCGACTGTACAAAAACCGTACACGCACGCACACCATCGGATGATAGCGAAAACCATACCACAGCTCGTGTAATTAATTTCCGTGTAGATATATGAGTGTGATCGAGTATGTGTACTAGCTAGCTAGCTCACCTGGAGCGTTCTGGCGGTGTTGCCGGCGCCGAAGACACGCTGCACGCAGGCGTATCTGTGCGGATCGGAGGCGGGGAAGTAGGGCGCGAGGACGCAGTCGCGGGAGCACCGCCTGCGCAGGAACTTGCACGCGGCGCAACGCCTTGCGGAGGCGCCGCTGGCTTCCACGTCGTCTTCGCCCGGGGACATGATCTAGCGGAGATCTCACGGAGGGGAAATGGAGATTTGGTTGAGGATTTCGTGGATCTTGGGAAGATTTTGCATGGGAGATTGGGAGGGGAAGGATGCAATCCATGGCTGTGCATGTGACTATGTATGAACGGGAGTGCGTACATGGAAGTGTGGCAACGGGCCAACGGCTAGTGGAGTACTGGAACGTTTTGCATGCACGTTTCCCATTTTATTCGAGGTCCCTATTTAAGGTTGGGCTGTTCCTGCCGGGTACCGTTTGTGAGCAGCTGGTAGGGTTTTCCTTGTGATATTTATTCCATTTAATTTTTGAGGTCATATGCAATATGGCAGCGGTGTATACTACAGTAGCTAATGTGAATAGGTAAGCATGCTCTAGTTTTCGGAAGTGCTATAGTATTTTTTTTCTGTTTCGAAAAAAAAAACTATACGTGTAGTTTGTTTGCAGGTGCAAACAGTAGCTGCTATTTTAGTACCTTCAACTTAGCTTAGATTTCCATCAGACCTTTAATTTCTATTGTTGCCGTCAGATTGTAATCTTGGGTTCTTGTTTTAATTAAGCACCCTTTCCTTCTAAAAAGAAGTTGATGTTGTGAAAAGGCAGGCATAATGCCCCCATTCTCACACTAAGGAGTGCAGTGTCAGGCCTGCCGTCAAAAAAGGAGAGAGCAGTGTCAAGAAACGCATATAAGACCACCTTCGCACAGGAACAAGATTTCATATCTCTGCGCGAACCCCAACCGGTTTTATTTATACACAGGTTTTAAGGAGCCATAGAAACGCTGGAGTTCAGAGATTCGTTCCTATGTCTGAATTCACCTCTAAGAACATTAGCTGCTCTTTGGATTGCCCTAGAGATTTTCCACATCTCATACCGCACAGCCGCCAGCCGTTCTTTCACGCTTCGATTGCTCGACCGGGAGATGGCGTCCGCCACCCCAGGGAAAAACGAGAGCTTGCTCTCGTAGTCCTCCGGAGGCGAGTACAACTAGCAAGAAGAATAAAAGCGTGGTCATACAATCAATTTTTCTATTTGAAAGGGCAGTGGAGAATTATTGTTTTTTTTTCTGAATTTGGTAATGACTTATGAGTAGCAAGGAGGCTCACCAGATGCTTGAACCATCCTCTTCCCTGGAGGCCATCAGCTTGCAGAAAGCTTCTTTCAGCAACTAGAAGACGGTCATTCAACAATCGCCGCCTCATCAGAGAGTACCCATCAGATATATCAAGGTCCTGTAATTTCTAGTTTTTTGTTCCAAATCAACAAAAAAAAAGAAAGGTTATCATCGGCAATATAGATTGGTACAAAATATTTAAAACATGAGATCCAAGTGGCAAAATAAATGGCATCCATCCAAGTGGTAAAATAACATTTTTTATGAGAAAGCATCAATAATGTGATGTGTCAGGCACCAAAAGGGTTAAGTTATAAGAACTAAAAGCAAATCTGTCTAAACATTTAGTTGGATATCCAAATATACATATTGCAGTTTCAAACTAGTTTGAACATACAGAAAGTGATAGGCAGTGTGCAGAGTGAGACAGCTACTAAACAAAACATACTAATAGACTACATACTACCCAAATACATCGAAACAGAAAAACAAAACAGAATACAAAGCAAAAAAATTATAATTCTTGAACATACCTTTGCCTCTTTCAGAACTTCCATGGCTGCACCAGAAAGATCCTCAATGAATCTATTCATCAAATTAACCCATTTGCTATTTTCCATCATAGTAGAGAATTCATTTGAATGCTCCTGCAACATTGCAAGTTCAAATTGCACATCAGAAGATACATGCTATATTGAGACCATGATCCTGTGGGAAAAGGAAATATGCCCCTACTCTGATAGGATCATATGAACCCATCAAGTTGGTCATCCTGCATGACTTATATTTGTGTTCCAAAGTTCAGATTAACTAGATTGAGCACATGTGTACGCAAAATTGTCAATTACCATGTTGTTTGAGTTGAACCCTGTTTTTGGGTCAAGCCCCCATTGCATAAGCAAATAATGAATATGCTACATAAACATACACGTACAGCCCTTCAGGATGATAAATGTAAATCATATGAAAATGTTAAATGCTTGTAGTAATTCTGACAGCATCGATGTACCTGCAACTGGGAAGCGTATGTCTGATAATCAAAAGGCAGCACAGGGTCATCTGCTAATCGAAGTGCCAGCAGTCCCCAAATCTCTGTGACTGTTGAGCCAAAGTAAACGAACCTGATGAGCATTATAAGAAATGTGTGCAACATATTTTAAAGCACCAAAATACCAAACTCTGCTGTGACTTTGTGTAGTTCTATATGGGATAGTCCATAGAATTCTTACTATTGACCGGTCTTGCACCAGTGCATTCAAGTTACAATAATTTGAACCAAAATTGTAGTTTGTAAGGCATTGCACCTTTTCCCCTCTTTCAGAATTACTTTAAAAGATCATTACTGCTACTTACTAGCCACGTGACGAAGAAACAGTGGATCACCATGCTTTTCCATCCAATGATATGAGTCAAGAGCCGTATGATATCCAGGAAATTCTGCATATTAGGCCGGTTAGATGATGTCTTGCATCGCATATTAAAAGAATCAAACAGGACACATTCTCTCTAGAAAGTAGGGTGATGGGGAAATTGTCTCTGCTAACTTTATGTTGGAACCAGGAAAACATTGTGATATACAAAATTGAATTGCATAGCTCAAAACAAAATACTTCAAAAAAGAGCAAGCAGTAATGATCTGTAACGCCCGCTCTCTTACTAAAAATTCTAATTCCAAAATTTTTGTTACCAGTGTCATTAAATCTCGATTCCATTCTTGAAACTTGACTCTCCAAAAAATTGCAAGTTCAATTTTTTTTATTTCGAAAATTCCGACCGTACCGACGAATAATTCCTTCCTGCCCAAAAAATTTTAATTTCGTATTCAAATCTTGACCGCCTGATGAATATTTTCTTCCTATTTAATATCATCTCGGACCATAGTTTAGTTCTCCTTCTCACCTATACACGCGCAGGTCAGACCGCCTGTCGTTTTCTCGTTGAATTAAATCGTGTGCAAACAAAGACCTACACGGCCATGATTCTCGTGACCCTTCCTCATCCATCTTTTCAACTAGACTACCTTCTATCCTCTTCCATCTTGTCACACTAAGGTGAGAAAGGAACCAGCTATGCCAATTTTCCTCTCACACCTTTTCGCACGAGCAATTAAGTAGCAAGCAATGAAAAGAGCAAAGAGTAGGATGCCTTATGCACACATGCATGCATTCGTGCAACTCTCCTCTATCCTTTCAATTCATCTCAGTTACAGGCCAAGGTACGACAACATTTGCATATCTCATCTATCTTTTCAAATAAAAACTTACCTGAAGCTCGCTCCTCTGACCAAACACATGAAACGATAAGAAATAAGTTGGACCAAGACGATAATGAACGCAGGATAGTGTCATGTCCTGTCGCAACAAATGCGGAAAGACATCAATGAAAGCTTCGCGTGATTCACGACGCTACGCGGAAGTTCTTCATCACTCGATTTTTCGCGAAATGTCGAAAGTGGCTACAAAGACTTTGGCCATTGCCCACACCATCACCATCCTCTCCATACTCCCTCTCCTTTCCTTGACGACCAAAGTCAAAAACCCTAGCCACCATTGTTGTCCTCCTTGAGCTCTCTATCTTCTTCTGTTCCCCACCATCCACTGAACCAACCAGAGCCCTCAACTGTCACCACCGTGTCTCCTTGGTTCCATTTCTCGTCATGCCAAGCTCAGCCAGCTGCCAGAACCACCACCGCAGCCATAGAACAAAGAAGCTGCCACCGACCATTTCTGCAAATGATGAGGCCACAATCCTCTTGCTTCCTCCCTGTGCCCTCAAGACAGTTCCAAGAAGTTAGCCGATGCCTACATTGGAACTCCCGACCACTGCCTGCAGCCAGCAGAGCCATGCCAATGCTCATACCTCCTCTCAACTGTTGGCTAACGGCTCCAAATCGACCACCTTCCCACACCGCACCTACTCTGCCTAGCTCGTGCCGCCCTCGGCCACTTTGGGACAATGCCGGAACTCCGCCACTATCACTATCCTCAGCATCGCCACTGTCGTGCCAGGCAGCTTGAGCACGTTCGCACTATTTGCTCTCCGTTGCCAAACGCCATAACCTCACTCTTTCCTTCTCCTTCGAGTTGCCACCACCGTGAGGACAACCTCCCTTGAAGCACCGCTACCTTCACCTCGTCTGATAGGAAGAATAGGCAAACAAAAGAGAATGAGGAAAGAAATAAAAGGTGGTAGGACCCACCAGTGGGACCCACAGGTCTAGTCGACCGTGCACCTAGTCCACATGCAACGGGTTAATGACGCTTAGGCCCTACCCATCAACCCTCTAAAGGAATATTCCCAAGAATATTCTTGATAATTTTCAATAATCCTTTTTAAATCCAACAAATCTATTTAAACTTCAAATTTTCATATATTTTTATCCGTAACTCCGATTGACCTCATTATTTTATGTCACTGTTATTCTAAAATCCTCCTCTACACAATGTCTGTTATTTTTATGTGTTTTATTACTTTTAATAGTATTTTATATAAGGTTTGTGATTCTCACGTGTACAAGTCGCAACCGAAGGCATTTTCGCACAAGATTTCGTCATGCCAAGATCCATAACATACCAAGGCAAGTCACACTTTGACCATGTTGATCCTAGTACTTGTAAAATATTTGTTTGTAAAGTTACATAATTATGTGCACATGAAATATTAAGGCCGCAATCGCAAGACGATTCGATAGGCCTAACCTAATTGCAGCATTATATCCTTACCTTTAGAATTGTTATATCATGTCACTGTTAGCCATGTTATATCCCATCATTGTTAGCCATGTTATACCCCAAGGTCTGTCACAAGACGAGTATCGTTAGTATTTACTCTTACATATATTTAATGGTTAAGTTTTGTGAATCAATTGATGATTTAGGAAAAATGGGTTGTAAAATGTGATAAAAACCTAGTATGTTGATGTCAGTGGTTTGTGAAATAAAAAGTGGTGGTTTTTAGAGAAAACTCGTCGTGCGAATTTGTCGCCTATATAGCAAGGCTTTGTATTTACACATAAGGATCGATTTTTTAGAGAACTATACTGAGTATAGTATAGTGTGAGCACATAAGTGGTATGGGACGCTCCTGGCTAAGTAACTAATGGGGCTAGGAACGCTTGTTGCCAGGAGTTGTGAAGTTATCGAAGTAGCCATGAGAAGTACTCACGGGATCCTAGGTATGAGAAAGTCTGGGACTTGCACGGGACTTCGATCTAGGACTCTTCTGGCTAGCAACTAGTTATTCTAGCTTTGCTTTGAAAAGGCTTTGTCATTAGTCCCTCTTTCATTGGCTATATCTGATCAAGTCATGCTAAGTGATCAGATGTGGATAAATATCTTGTGGTTAAAACCTACACCTTCTGCAGAAGTCTTGTCTAAACTGTTTAAACAGCTATACCCACGGTAATGGACGGATATAAAGTGATTCTTCTCACATAGATTTGTTTGTAAATGGTTGTAAAATAAATTTATGGGATAGGAATTGTTTTCAGAATCAGCCTTTGTAGTAGACGAATGACCTATGTGGTCAAAAACATATTTGTGTAACCTAAGAAGTCAAATGGTTTAATAGAAAGAGGGTAAGATGTCAACCCTAGGCTTTAAGAAAAAACAATTTTTGGAAAATGTAAAGTAAATTAATTTTGATGGTCGTGGTGATTAAACTGCCATGGGCATAAGACTTTGGGAGCCATAAAGTTAAAAGTGTGGCAAGGCTCTCTATGATAGTTATTTTCTTGAGGAGCTAAGGCTCATGTGGTGAAAAGTAAAATGAGCTAAATTTTAAAAATAGAAAAAACGTTGTAGATGGCTCTAAAAGCTCTAAAAGTATTGGAATTGCTGTAAAAATGAAACCTTGAAACAAAGGCCTTATTTTCATAATAAATTACACTAAATGGAGTTCTTCCATGGTAAGATTGAGGACAGAACATTAGTCCAAAAAATACACCATTAACTCTCGAATAATGGTTTTAAATAAGTTTATAAAATAAACCCAATCATTCTTTAAAAACTATGCATATTACACTTTTCTGTGCCTTACTCAGTAGATGTACTTACGCTTACTCCCCTATCCTATAGTAGACCAGGGTAAGACTGTTAAGGATAAAGGAACCGCCAAGGATCCTTCTTTTGAGGAGTTTCTACTCGTTCAGGCCGACTAGAAAGGGCTATAGGGTTTCATTCTAGTTACCAAGCATAACATGTGGATTAGTCACTTTAATGTTTTTCCGCTTCTGCTTATGTAAGTATCGTTGTGGTATGACAGATATATTCGTGCAACCACTTGTGTAATGTACTACTATTATTATGTAATAATCTACCAAACTTTAGTGTATACTAGCTTGAATTTCTAAGACTGGTACACAAATATAGGTATGCTGATATCTCTTGTAAACCTGTGCTACAGGATTGGTAGAAGAGAGTTGCCACATGATCCTAAAAAATGGGGTTCCATTAATGTCCTCTGCTTAAAAATATATATAATGTTGTCTCTTTGGGAAAAATCAGTTTATTTTCTTAGCGAAAAGAGCAAGTTGTTTTCTCTATATATTACATGGTACAATGGAGAAGGAAAAGGAAAGTTCTAAAGTAATCTAAACAATAATAAACAGAAAGATGTGATTGCATGTTTAAAATACCTTTTCCATAGTATAAATCCACACAGGGGATCCCAGCATGATGTAGAAATGGAGCAAAGTCAGAATCAGTTCTGGCAAGTCTTTCTATCTGCAAATTCATCATCAGTAAATAATCAGAGCATATGAATGTATGACTTAGACGTTCATAACCAGAAGTTTTTTCACTTACTGTAGCAAGCAATAGTAATTAATTTAACAGCACAAGATAAAAAAGTTTAGAGAAAATCAGAGTGAAGTTGATGGAATGACTCATGGGGCGTCTGGCAGAATGCTTTGCCTCCTGCACCAGAAACTCGCCGTTCAGGCACACGAGTGAGGTGATGGAAGGTACTACAGCAAGGAGGACCACAATAAGCAATTTGTTCATTGAAGACAAGGAACAATACAGATGGAGTGTCATGGACATGTGAACTGGCTGTGAAAATTAGTTGCCTAATTTACAGTTTTACACATAAACACGATTTTAATCATACACATCATAGGTACCTCATAAATCTACATTGTATTATTTGTGCACCCGCTGGTAAATAGGCATGGGAAAGTGTGACATACATGTGCCTGATATAGGTGAGGTTTCCCCCCTCCCAGTTAGGATAATTATTTCAACCGTGTAGGCCTGGCTGCGGCTAACATAGTAGGCACCAAGTTGTGTTAAAGTGGTAATAGCACTTAGTCTGTGGTTGAGGCCTTGAGAAGCAATGGGCAAAGGCATCTAATTGCATGGTCGGAAACAAAAGGTTCATAGGGACTGTGGAACTTGAGCCGGTTGTTGAGTTAGCAACAGGGTGATGCATCCACTTAGTCAAAAAATACGAGCTGAACCAATAGCTGACACCTTGATGCTCCTTGGCCAAAGTTAGTCCAGTGATAAACCCAGACTGCATATTTTTAATATGTAATAGTATGCAACACAAAAAATGTATAACCAGGTACAGGTTATATGTAGCCTAATTTATTAGAATTGGAATATCCATTGACACAAGTCGGTTATTATCTTATTCCACAATTCTACCTAGAAAGTATGAATTTTGACTAGCACTAAAATTGCATGTGGAATCCAGACCTTGCATGCTCCACTTGATGGAGACAACCGAGTAGCAATTATTCTTTGCAACCGATATGGCTGACTTTCACATGCACATTGAACTGTTATAGCTGTGTCAACTTCAACAGAACGGCATCTTTTTCTACTTGAAGGTATCACCTTTAAATGGTAAATATGATTGTAGTGGAAAGCAAATGACATTTTGTAGGGTTTGGAGTTTTTCATGATATTTATGGAAGCCATCATTTGGAGTGCTTGGAGTAATTATGACAGGTGGGCTTGATACAAAAATGAGTGGACGTCACTCCAGAAATCCAGATGTTACAAAATTAGCTGTTCAGGCCAACTAATCATTGCTGATGGATAAACTGTTGGGCATATTGCATTCAGAAGGTTTTTCAAAAATTCTGAAAAAAATTCAGCGAAACAATTTTGAAAGATCAACCAACTGAAAAAATCAATCAGCCAAAGACCAAGTAATTAGTTAATTCCACATATGTAATAGTTCTAAATAGATGGTAATCTTGGAGGAGCCTCCCCCAACCAGCTTTAAGGTGGTCAGGGGCTGAACTCCTGGGCCGGCCTAGCCTGTATGTGGCCTGTTTTCGGCTAGTTTCTATGCTTTCACTTTCAGGCCCCAGGCCACCTGGGTCAGCCCCTGAAGGTGGTGGGGGCTAGATGCCTAGATAAGGTGAAATTATGAAATATGAAGTTATCGTTATCTTTTAATAGTATTAGTTTTGGTTCCTTCTCTGTGCCATTGATGCGTTCTACTAAACCAATATTAATATATCTTGATCTAAATAACAATTTCATGTATCTATGTTACCTATTTTGTAAGGATTTCAAAAAAAAGGAACAGTTCACATCAGAAGTATAACATCAGTGCATAGTAAGTAGTAATTTTCACTGTCATTTTTGTATGGTTGTCATGTAGACTGTCGACTACAACAAAGATTTGACAACACCAGCTTAGCATATCTCATAAGTATATCTTGTGTGGGGATTGTCTCACTCTGAGAATTAAGATCTACATGGGCCTGCCCCCTACATTTGGAGCAATTGCACCCAATGTAGAACTACATACCTTACCCTACTAACAATTCCAAACAAAAGATCAACTAACTCACTACGCAGAAGATGAGTTATCGACATAGATAATTCAAGTTACCAACCCTGTAACATACAAAGTGTAACCACTAGATGGCTCTACTTTAAAAGTGATGTTTGACTTTAAACCAGTTTAGAACAGCTAGTGACAACCTGGATTGAGTACATCTCAATATGTATATACAAAAGCATATTTAAACCTTCGAGATCTTACATTGATGCCTCCATTCATTTTATTCCATGTATCATGGACTGTTTTTCCTTCAACATCCGGATCTTTTACCTGGAAGCAAAAGGTTTTGATTGAAATCAGCAACTTCACCTCAGCACAGTTCCAAAATTCGGTATAGCTAGCTGAGAGTGGACTGAGGTTTCTAAATGAAAACTGAAGCTCATAGAAAAATGCAATGGAAAAACATTACTTTCTACCTGTCTTGTAACATCGACCAAGAGGTTGTCCAACTGGGGGGTAGAACCAGCAAAAAGTCCAATGCCTTGCACCGCACAATCAACATTTAAGTAAGCTACAGCTTTCGAATGCAGATCTTCAAGGTTCTCTTCGACCCATTCAGTTGATCCGATCTGGAAAAAAGAACCTTCAAAATGTAGAAAAAAAATAAACAGGACAACAAATAAATGAGATCTTGAGAGCTGCGACAGATGAATCAAATCAACCAGAAAAGGTCATTCAAAAGGATAACTAATGCCTGACACCATTTTTTTAGAGGAGATAACATGCCTAACAATTAGATGGCGCATACAACTTAATCCTGGTCCAAAAGAAGAAAGGGGGGTTTCATGTAAATGGCTTTGCTGTTCACTATAATTCAGAAATGAGCTGCAAATAATCCCATGGAGAAACATACAATAACGTAAAATCAATCTTGGTTCTGATATTTGAATTGTAACAGAAAAAACCAAGGCAAAATTGGCCTGCTACAAACTAACATGAGTTTTTTGCATAAAGCAAATAAATTTGATATTATTTATTCAATGCAATCCAAACTTAGTGTTCATCAGTCTAAGACATTTGATTTGATATGCATGGTCAACATGACTTTGTTTGGACCATTTGTACATCTAGTCGCTGACTATATATCAATTTTTTGTGGGATTCCTTTCATAAAATGCTAATGCTATAAATGTTACTTTAAAAATGTTAGGTTGTGGGGGCATCTGCACTATTTCCTTTTTCACATGTGTTCAGCAACATATTCTCATTTTTTTAATATAAACTCACCATTCCAAACTCTTCGGCATCCCAACTACAAAGAATGATGGTCCTCCGTGGTGTCCAGCCTGACTGAAGCATTATTCCAAGACGCCGAGCAATATCAAGAAGCGCAGATGTCCCGCTGTTAGGGTCAACTGCTCCATAGGTCCATGCATCTCGGTGGTTACCAAGGATAACGTAACGATCAGGTTCTTCGTATCCTTTTATGATAGCAAAAATATCTTGAATCATGTCCATCTTCCTGCCCTCCTTAAATAAGTTAAGAGAAAACCATTATGGTCTTGATTCTACTAACCTCCAACACATAGTCTCATCTTCCAGTCATAAATATGCAATTATGCAAACGAAAAGATGCATCCTGAAACACTAATGTGCCTAGAGGACAAGCATGGACAGTTATGATGCAGTGTTTTATTTGTCCAATATATAACTCATCCAATGGAGAGACATGACAACAGATCCAGCATATAGAAACAACACGTAATAATGACAAATAGGCCTCAAACAACAGAACAAAGGGAGCCATAAAAGCATATCACTTGCAAATGTTACACAAGTGCTCAATGATTTGGTGCTCAACTTAGCTCAGTATGCCCACAATAATCCTCTCATTCTGTATAAATCTGTAACAACAATTATCTCCCTAACTTTAACCAATATACACTACAAAGGAGCAAAGACTGGTCAATACACTCAACATCAAGCATAATTCTACTTGTACACACTACAACCAATACAAAAAAGGCTAATAAATCAACAGGTGCTAGGACCACTGTCCACTGAAACCAAAATAGTCCAAGCGAACAACGAAAATGGTTACTGTGCTTCCTAGTCAAACTGCAAATGAAGTGACTATCTTTTGCAGCTCAAACAAATTGGGTAGCTTATCCAGATTCTCAAGATGGCAGTTTACAACACGGATAACTACGAAGAATCTTTCCCCATTCAGCACAGACGTCTCTCTTAAGTTGAAAACAAAATGGTAACAACCTATCAATGGAAAACTCAATCCAGATAGGTCAAAAGAGCGGTCCATGGCTGATTCCTGTTGCCCGCAAACGTACCCATCGTCCTTGTCTCTAAGCGAGTAATCATAGATAGACAATCCAGGCAGGTTGTATACTTGTATTTATACCTGATACGTGAAGTTGACCAACGTGGGTCCAGGACCAACGCCGCCGTCATCCACCGGGAGTCCAACTCCGGTCTGCCACACCGCCGGCAAAGCCGGGCCACCAAGGGTCCGTATGATCGCCGAGGCCGTCTTGCCCGAGACCGGCATAGATGGGATGGCCGGAAACCGCCGCTTAACTGCCTCGTGGTCGAAACCCAGGCGCTCGGCCCCGGCCGTGGCGGCCCACCCGGGGGTGAGCGGGTCGCCAGGGCCTCCGAGGATTACCGTGCCCCTCTCGACCCCGCCGTCCGCGTGGCCGGCAATGAGAACGGCAGCGGCGCCCCTTTCCGCCGCGCGCCGCACCACCCCGCCGCGATAGCCTCCTCCTCGAATCGCCAACGCGATGCGACCGCGGACGCTCACCCCGAGCCGCTCGAGTGTGAGGTAATCCTCCTCGCGGCCGAGGTTGACGAACACCGCCTCCGCGACGGCCCCGCCGGACGGAGCATACGCGTGGTACGGCCGCACGAGGCGGCGCCCCACGTCCGCCGGCTCGTCGAGCGACAGGTGCGCGAGGAGGGTCCGGTCGGCGCGGAGCAGCGCGAGCGAGGCGTGTCCCGGGTACGAGAGCAGTGGCTTGTATTCCCGCGTTAGGGTTCGGAGCCCCGCGGCGCGGAACCCCGAGAGCACCCGCGCGGCGGCGCCGGCCGCAGCGCCCGTCCCCGCGAGGTGCGGCCCCGAGGTGAGCGCCCGCAGCTCAGCGGCGATGGTCGCGTTCGCCCCCTCGGACAGGGACAGGAACCACGCGGCGGGGTCGGGCGCCGCGGGGCCGCCCCCGGCCACCGCCCTCGCGGGGCGGCGGTGGAGGACGACGAGCGAGACGAGCAGCACCGCCCCGAACCCAACGAGGACGCGCACCGACGCGGGGGGCATGCGAGCCAGCGCGGCGGCGGGCTGCGACGAGCGGGCCTGCGGCATTTCGCCGTGCTCGACTTCACCGCGGATGCCTCGGTGAGGCGAATGCGGCAAGTGCGTGCGTGCCACCCGTGCAGCGAGCAGTGCACAGCGCAGCCTCTAGTTATTGCGGCCATTCGCACCGTGTCGGGGGGGTCCCATGCTCTTTCGATAAGTACGCCGCCGCTTGTAATGCCTTTCACGGAAGCGCTGGATTGGCCGCGCGGGTCGGCATCGGCAGATTGGGCAGCGGTGGCGGTGGCGGCGGGCGCTAGTGCGCGCGGTTTTCACGTTTTTCACCGGTTCGGAAGAGGAGATCGGTTGTGGTGGTGGTGGCCGGCGACGGGCCCCCGGCACGGCCACCCGTAGAGTTACAGGTTTGCAGCGGCGTGGAAAATTGTGGTGCGTGCGTACGAGGACGAGAGAGTGAGACGATGCTCGATCAGCCGCTTGGTTGGCGATGGATGGATGGGTAGGCTGTCGCATCGTGGATTCCTGGTGGCTCTCTAGCTGTTCAGCACGGAGTCTATTGTTCTTTCTTTTTGTTCGGAAATGTAGGTATTGTTTCCTTTGATCTCATCCAAAGGCGGCGGGTCCCAACAATTTGCCATATGGCTACTGGAATTTTGGTAAGTGCTCTTTACTCTTTATAGTATTATTGGATAAAATCCCACGCATTTGTAAGGTGCAAAATGAAAATGATTTGTGCCATTGATCAATCATAAAAAAGCTACACACTAGGGACGTGCGATTGCAAACAAAAAAAAAGGGGTGCACTCTATGCCTCGTTTCTCTTTTCCGACAAAAAGAGCACAAGTAGCGTCGCCACAGCGAGTGGAATTTATTATATTAGCCCAATAAAAAAAAGTTTGCACATATAAACTTATATGAACTTTAATGTATAAGCTTTACACTGGATTTTTTTACCTATACATATAGATACTTTTTTGAAAAAAAATAAATGAAGTTTATACGTATAAACTTTACACAGGATTTTTTTACATAAATGGTTGGAATACTAAGGAGAAACTTAGCCAGCGAAAGTGATAGAGAAGAATATGGTGAAATAACCTGGTCCAATAGGAATCGAACCTAGGCCGGCGCTTCACTCCTAGCGGCTCCCTGCCAGCCGAGGTAGCCGCCATTCTTCATAGAAACTTTGTACTTATAGATTTTGTACAGTATAAACTTCAAACAAAGTGTAAAAAAGTTTATAAAAAAAACACAAGGCAAAATATACATCTGGGATGAAAAGAAAACGGCCTTATAAATTAGGAGGTAGACCAGATTCGGCCTGTAAAGCGAATGGGCTCGGCCTGATAAAAAGGAAAAAACAGATGACCGTAAGCCCATGGAACGATTCGCCAAAAAAGGAAAGGCCTAAACTTTGTAGGCCGAAAAGGGCATGGGCTGACTCGATCGCGAGGATCGGGCCGCGCAGTCGATCACCAGCTAGAAGACTCCATGCACGGGGAGTCGAGAGGGGAACTACGTGGGTAGAGCGCGCGCAGCCGACTCAAGGACTCCGGCACCGACTTCTTCATGTACCCATCCACTCAACAACAAACTGGCCTCTATCTAGAGGACTTTGCTTGGTTGCTCGATAGCAATTATTTTCCCTCCAAGACAAAAGGAGTAGCAGCTAAGCTCATCGGCTGCGTTGGACGTGGCTGGTTTAGAATTTAACCAGCGCGTACGCAAAATAAGATGGTTGATTAGTATATAATTAATTAAATATTAACTAAAAATCTTTAAACTAAATTAATATAATTTTTTAACGTATTATTTTTAAAAAAACACACCGTTTTTACCGTTCAGAAAGCGTGCATAAAAAAACACGAGAGATTTGAAATTCAAAAGAGATGGAAATGAACAAAGGTCACCCAACCCGTACCCCTACATGCAAATATAGTACTACTACATGTTATTAATATCTAATTTATCTAATAATCCTTTATGTAAAATAAAAGACATCTAAATATATATATGGTTCATATCATTATGTGACCAACATTTTAATTTCAAATCTTTGAAATATTAATATTTGCAATTTTTTGCTCATTTTGTCAAGCTTTTTTTTCTAATTATTTGTCAACTTTTAGCTCAGATGATTTTACCATTGTTCATAAGGCTAAATTAAAATGAATAAATATATTTATATAATATGCATATCTCTTATATTATCATAATTTTTTACGTTGATATGGTAGTATATTACCTATAAGAAATGTTGAAATTTACATATATTTTTTACATATATGTTGGCCCTCTCTCATACTCAAATACTGCTTCTCCAAGCCAGCCACTGGCTTGGAGGTAGCGGGCAGCAGACACTCCATCCTACTTGATCCTTTCATGAATTCAAAAATATGCATGACTCCATTCCCGCTGGAGCATGCACGAGTTATCAATTCACTAGGTCCCTAGTATGGATCGGGGATAGATCAAGAGTTTTGACGAGGATTGATGTGAGGGTTGCGGTGATGGTGGAGGCCCTTACGTGAGCTGAAAGAGCGGTGATGGAGGCCGACGCCTGCACGCGTGCTCTCTCTCCTTGGACGGCTTCCGCGCCTCGCATGAGGCTCCCTCCTCCCTCAACCTAAGTCCACTGGTGTGATTTACATGGCTTTGACCTAAGCAGAGCGCGGAAGCCCAAGCTGTAACCTTAGTCTAAAGCGTAAATGATGGTATTTATATGGTGGTAAGTGGAAAGTTGGCCCTCTAGTCCAATGCAAAATTATGGTTAATAGAGATGGCTCCTCAAAGTGGAATTTGCGCCTTTTAATTTCTAGACCGGCCCACTTAGTACTGGCAGTCTGGCATCGGTGGAATAGATACAAAAAATTGGTCTAGCGTATGTATGGTATGCCAGTGACGAGATAAACTTGAATGGCATTACGTGTTTTTTCCTCGCAGAATTAAACCAACGAGATGGATCCTTGCTTGCTTAAACGACACCAACGGTTCGCATGAACTGTGTGTGGTCCCTTCGTGCCATCTGCACTGCAAATTTATCCCGTTCCGTCAAGTATGGCACTGCCACGGCAGAATGTTCCGTCTAACTGTAAGGGCATTACTGACCCGTTCCGTTTTTATACGTAGATTACAACCAAACACACCTTAAAATTCAATTACTTGTTCACAGTTCACGATTATGTTCTACTCCCGCAGGTCGCAAACAAAAGAAAAAAAAACAAAAATATCACAAGAAATGGTAGGGAACAATTTAAACGCCAGGGGAAGTTTAAAATTCATCGCTGAAAAGAAAAAACAACAGGCATACAATCCATTCCATATCTTATTTCGACTTTATTTTTCTTTTTGAGAAGATTGGATTGGTACAAGTCGTATATATGAGTGGGCTGAGATGGAGGTCAAATCCAATGTCCAATAGGATTCCAAGGTGGGCCGTGGGCGTGTCACATGGCGGGAACTGGGCGTGCGCGTGTTCATGGCTGTCACGTGTATCGGTGCCATTTGCAAACCGACCCCTCCCGCTCGTCTGGATTTACTTGGAGTCACCGCCGTTGCCGTACACGAAGCGCCTGACGACCCGGACCAGCTCGTTCCCGGCGTCGCCGAACGGCTCGACGGCGAAGAATCCGTGGTGCTGCCCCTCGAACTCCACCATCTCCACCGGCTTCCCCATCGCCTTCAGCCTCGTGGCGTAGTCCACGTCGCGGTCGCGCAGCAGGTCGTGCTGGGCGACCACCACGAGCAGCGGCGGCAGCGCGACGGCGTCCAGCGCCGGGCTCTCCGGGCCGAACGGGTTGGCCAGCGGGTGGTCCCTCGTGGCGCCCCGCGGCAGCGCGAGACGCCACGCCTGGTCGGAGTTCTGCAGATTCAGGAGCGGCCCCGGCGGGTACTCCGCCTCCGACCTCGTCCTCTCCACCCCGCCGAAGAACGGGACGAGCAGTACGCACCCCGCGACGTCTACGACAAGTTGGCCTGACCCGAGAAGGAAGGCAACGTGGTGGACGATGCCCGCGCCGGCCGAGTCGCCGGAGACGAAGACCCGGCCGAAATCCGCCGACTCCGCGAGCCAGGGGTCGCCGGCGGCGGCGTCCCCGCTCGCCACGGCCTGGTCGCGCACCCAGGACATGACTGTCGACGCGTCGTCGTGAGCTGCCGGGAGGCGGTGCTCGGGGGCGAGGCGGTAGTCGGCGGAGAGGACGACGGCGGGAAGCTCGTAGGCGAGGCGGAGGCAGCACGCGTGGAAGTTATCCATCTCGAAGCTGCCGATGACGTACCCGCCGCCGTGGAAGTAGACGAGCACCGGGAGCTTCTCCCCGGCGACGGCAGCCGCTGGTGGCCTGTACACCCGCAGCTTGAGGCCTCGGCCGGCGTCGTAGACGACGTCCTTCCACTGGACGGCGGACAGCGCGGGCGGCAAGACTAGTGGAGGGAGGTTGTTGTAGTCCTCAAAACGGATCACCGTGCCGTTGCTCAAGAGCTTGAGGTTAGGGCCGCAGTCCTCGACGACGTACGGCTCGGCCGGCGTGGAGGACGCCATGGCCGGCGAGTTCTCACTTGGCGAAGTGGACTCAGACAGCACAGTTTGATTCATGCTAATTACTAATGTGATTACTGGAAGCGCGAATTTACTACCCAACTGCAGCTGGCAGTGAGCTTTCCGGTGCTATTTGTAGCAACTCGATCGGAACACGGAAGGAAGTGAGATGAATCAGATGACGTTGAATAGTTGTCGAAGCACGTGGATTACGTTGAATAGTAGTCCTGGCAGTCAGCTTTCCGGTGCAGCACGTGGATTACGTTGAATAGTAGTCGAATCTATAATTTCCTGGAAGATTAGTAGGAGTAATTGCTTGGCACCTACGGATCCGAAGCTGCTTGCTGACCACTGCAATTTTCATTTGGCGATTTTGACTTGTCATCACCATCTGACGTAAGTATAGTACGGAGTAGTACTGTTTTTTAATCAGCTGTGACCGGCGCGTCGGGAGCCACAAAAGATCAACGTGACATTAAGATGCAGGTTTTTTTAGTTTATATTAATATGAGTTTTAAAGAGGTATATTTTATATAAAAATTATATACAGAAGCTGCTTTAATATATTAAATATTTTTTAAAAAAATTTACATATATTAATAATTTATCTTCATCTTAATAAAAATGAACACCTCACTCCTCGCTCCAGTGAAAGCTCAACAGATTCCGGGAGAGGTCAGATCACAGAACGAAAAATGCAGCGGCCAGCAAGCAACTTCACATTCGTAGGCGACATGCAATTAGGTTGTGGAGCTTAGCTTTAGATTACTATTCAAACTACTCTATATCCACGTGCTGCGCGCTGCCCATATTCATTCTCGTACCTGATCAGCTCACAGTATATGAGCACCTAAAGAGATCATTTCATGGTGAAAGAGAAACAATAATCAAACACACCAAATTTTAGCAGAATTATGTATTATTAAACATTCTCTGTAGCACTCTCCTAAGTTGTCACGTGATACTGAAAATACTAAAAAATTTTAAGAAAAAAACATATATTTTCATTTAATTTGGTGGACCTATTATTTTTAACCATTATATCCATTTTTTTTTAAAAAAAAACACATACATCCTAACCCACCCAAGTACGTGGTTGGTGTTGAAGTACTTATGCCGTACCTTCTCCTCTCATTCACGCCTTCCTTTTTCTCTTATTGCATCTCCGCTATATTAGTTGAAAAGCTTAATTTATGAAATAAAAATTAAACAACTACATTCCCCTTAGTCCCCTCTTTTTTTTTCTTTCACTTCACGGTTACCTGAGATAAAAACCAAAATAATAATTTGAGATTTTTTTTGTCTATGTTCATTTTTGTTTGCTTATTGTTTTCTTTATCTGCTGATCCTCCCTCAAGACTTGCCGCTGGTATCTCCCCATTTTGTGACTTGCTGACAGCACCGCCCCGTTATGGCTTGCTGCCGGCATGGATGTAGCTGCAACATCCTTGCCAAACTTCAGAATATGTTTAGCATTACTACCCAATAGTCCCGTTAAACGACAACTACGGTGCTCAAACTGTTTAAAAGGCGAAGCTCTCAGGCAGTGGCAAACGCATGAATTCACAGGCTAGTATTCACACTTACAAAAAAATCATTTCATACAAAACACAAAAGTTAAGGATAATAAGTATTAAATTGTGAAGTGATATAAATCTAGTAGAAATAGTTCATATTAAAGAAATATCAAGAATCTGAACACATTACAAAATAACTAAAGAAGCCCAATGCTGAAAAAACCAAAGAAAGTATTATTAGATCTACAGAGTATATAAATAAGTAATAAACTATATATAAATTTTCTTTTCCAAAAAAAATTGAGTATTCCCAAGAATACCAGGACCTACATGGGTTCTGCTCCTGCTCTCAGGTTTAGTTCAAACCTCACCGTTTGTTTCTCCATGGATGTATCACAGTCCCCTCTGTGCATGGCCAATATGGCCATAATAGAAGCTGAAGCGAGAAACACGTTCATACTTGACATCATATTTCTGGACTCCTATGCCATCCTTGTCTTTGAGCTTCAGCCACCTCATCGGGGGTTTGTGCACTGGATGTTCAACATGTATCCTCAGGAAATCATTGGAAGCTCGGACTCTATCACCTACAGCCACCTTGCAAACTGACGCCAGTTTAGCCCCTATAATCTTCCCCATCGCTTCTGTCATCATCGATAGGGGTAGATTAAAAATTCTCACCCACACCGGCAGCTTCTGCAGCTTTACGTCGCATGGTCGAGATTGTCCATCTTACGCTGTTACCAGGAAAGCATCTCCTCGCTAGATCCACGGTCCTTCCCCCCTTTGGCAAAGTTAAAATCCCCCGAAGCCTGGAATTCAATCAGGAAACGGTTTTCCTGCAATCTTATAAAAAAAACATGCTTCTTATTAGCAGTGAAGCAGAGAAGTTTCACCTGTGCAAACCATATATTCTATAGAAAAACCTAAAAACATTTATGCAGACCAAAATAAAAAATCCCATCGAAGTCAAATACTTGCTACAGAACATTAGAAAAAATAATATTGCTCCTCACAAGTATAATGGCCCACTGTGGCCAGCTATGGTGCATATGCTAATTCATGTATGGTTGTTTTACGTCAAGTATGTGTATGAAACTCTAAAGTTAGAGTGAAATCAACAAAAGAAAAACTAATAATAGACAGTGGTTTGATTCCGTGACAACTATATCCAATACACACCTGACAAACCTTTCGAGTTAGTTCCTTGGGCGAGTGCTGGTAACTCTGTTTAATGTTCAAGAAGAATGAGAATTTGCGTGGACTAACGCACGAAACGGTACATGCTTGGACGGCAGATGGCATGAAGGAAACACACAGACACAGATCATGCGAGCCGTCGCGTCGTTTCCTTCCGTCTCAACGCGAAGCAAGCACGACCGATCTTGTTGGTTTCTGCGGGGTAAAGCACATATACGTGTGCGACATTGCAAATAGAGAGAGAGAGAGAGAGAGAGAGCGCTGTAAGGTCAGAAAAACTCCTTTCCACGAGTCCACTGAAAAACTGGGTGATTTTTGTGGTTCTGTCACGGCAGGGTATATTCGCTCGAATTCGCCACCTTTTCGCCGCAAAAATTCCCTATAACGATTTCCACGGGTAGTGGCCGCGCACGTAGAATCATAACCCCCACCCACGCACACATACCAACTAGTATTAGTACACCATTTGAGCTCCTAACCCGGGCCCACCAAGCTTAATCAAAACGGATCAATCGTAACAGCCGCTGTTTCAATCTCACCGAGCCTTTCGCTTCCAAGGACACACATACATAAACAGTTTGTTTATCCAACCACGACGTGGAAAGCTCTCCAACCTAATGCCAAATTAATCGAGTATGATACAAATTCAATTGTTATTTGATTAGTTTATTAAATTAGTTGATCCGGTTCGTGTCAAATTCCAACCTGGCTCGAGTCGCTTCCAACCAGACGCCACTGCCTTTCCCCTTCCGAGCAGAAGCGGCGCTTCGCTTCGTTGCTTTGCCGCCGTCCGCGCGCGCAGCTCCCGACGGCGGCGGCGGCGGCGGCGAGAGTGGGGTCTTGAATCTCGCTGGATATATAGATGCCTCCATGGATCCCGTCGGCGACCCATCGCCGTCGTCGCGGCGGTCGGTGAAGCGGCGGCCGCCCGCGCGATCGCCGGAGCTGTCGCCGAAGGCGGGGGGAGTGGAGGCGCCGGAGCTGATCCGGCGGCTGGAGGAGCTGGAGGAGGAGGCGGCGCGGCTTCGGGGCGAGAAGGAGGCCGCGGAGGAGGCGGCGCGGGGGCTGCAGGCGGAGCTGGAGGCGGAGCGGGCGTCGGCGGAGACCGCGGCCAGCGAGGCCATGCTCATGATCGAGCGGCTGCAGCGGGAGAAGGCTGCTGCGCAGATGGAGGCCCGCCAGTTCCGGCGATACGCCGAGGGCCGCGAGGATCGCGAGCGCGAGGTACAGGAAGAGCTCGCCTCGCTCTCCGACCTCGCCGCCTCCTACCACTCCCGTCTCCAGTCCCACGGGATCGACCCTGATTCCTTCTCCGACGACGAGGAGGAGGAGCTGGACGAGGAAGAGGGCGAGGAAGTACAGCAGATCGACACGGGCGCGCTAGAGACAGATGGAAGCTGCGGCGATTCAATCAGTGGCATGCAGGTGAAAGCCATGGTCGACGACGATGAGGGAGAGCAATTCACCCCTGTGGAGAAGGAGATCGAGTACACGGTGGATGTGAGGTGCGCGAGCTCGACGACGAAGGTGTCCGGGGCGGTGGTTGTGGGGGAGTTCGTGGGGGAGAGCAATGCAGGGGGGTTGTATGCGAGGGTGGAGGCTCTGGAGGCGGACAGGGTGGCAATGCAGAGGGAAATCGCAGCATTGCGGGCAGAGAGAGCTCAGCTGGTGATGGTGAGGGCAATGGCGCGGCGGTTTTGCTGGGAGGTGGTTGCTGAACAGAAAGCCAAGAAGGTGGCTGCCTCACCACGAAGCTTCTCGGTGCTAGGGGTTTGCAAGGTATAATTAAGTTTGCTCACATCAGTCACTGTTAGTAAGTTGCCACATTCGACACATTTATGCTAAATTTGGAGAGTAGCATATCTGGAGAATTTATAGTTTCATTAGGTTAGATTGATGGATTTAATTGGAGCATTTCTACTACTGCCTAAAACCAAATGAAATGTCACCAATTATATGTTTGGTGGGAGATAAAACTGCATTCTTGACATTTCTATCTTGGAATGGGGAGTGGTCAGTAGACAATTGCTTGTGGTGGCCGTAGATGAAATCAACCTAGAATAACTGAATTGCCAAGGAATAAAGCAGTAAGTCAGTAGCACAACAATTTGTAGCTGGTACAACAAAGGAAATTTAGGGTGTGGTTATCAAAGTTTTTCCTTATACTGTACACTTGAGTTGTGTAGATCTAAATGTTAGCATTTTAGTCTTTTGTCATTTCTACAGTTACCGAGTGGCTGGACTCATTTGTAGACTTGCTTATGTTCTCTTTCTGTCAGAAAGATTCAAAGCAGAAAATTGGCAATTCAGGGACTAATAATCTGCACGTACCATCTATATATGAAGGATTTATGCGTATGTGTTTCCTGTTGGAGTAGTAGAAACACTTCCATTTGGTAGAAATATAATCATTTCAAGTTCCTTAATTTACATGTCTCGGTAACTTAGCATCTGTAATAATTTCTCAGTACGTGAGTAGCCTTTTGAATTGTTGTACATCCAAGGTGTTCTCCAAACTGCATCTTCAGATGTCCTTTAGTATAAGATAACAGGGTGTTAAGCCCCAGTAGCCCAGTTCATCTCCTTGAAACATCAAGCCATTTCTCCCTGTGCAGATCGTGCAGCTCAATATTTCCACTGATGCAGATGACGATTTACTTAGGTTTCCTATAGTCTAAAAGATAACTGAATACATTTCTTATGGCCAAAATGTTTTCACTGTTTAATGCCTTTTTGATAGGTAATTTGTATATTCAAGGGAATTCATTTACAAATGGCATAAGCTAAAAAGGGGACTGTTGTGGTGATCAGTTTCCCCTCTGAGCTATTTTTAATGTAACTTTACTTCCTCCAGAGCTAATGATTTAACTGCCTTCTTCATATCGTGTTCATCATGTCAACACACAATGTGCTGCATACATGCTAGATGTGGTTGACAGCTAAAAACTTGAACCACAATTCTGTATGGGAGTAATGACCACACTAACATGTGTTGCATTCTATCTCAATTCCATTTCTGGAATTATACAATGTATGCTTGTCAACATTTCAAGTTGTAATTGGAAGGGAAGACAATAAAATGTTTTAGATTGTTTCTTTCCCACGTAATGTGCAGTTAATAATTGATCCTTCTCGATTTCTCTGAAGTTCTGTCACTTTATGTTCCATATCAATAACATTGGCTCTGTTTATTGATCAGAAACTAACAGCCTTTTATCTCTTTGCTCCAGTGGGTGCTCTCAATAATCTTTTGGAGAAACAAAAGTTCTACAGCCAGGTAGATTTTATATGACGGCTTGGTTATGAATATATCATTATCCTTTTTGCTCTGAAGCGAGACTAAATCTGCTCCCGTGGATATTTCGTAGGTGTACCTTCGGCTTGTCAACTACATTCTTTGGCTTCCTACTGCTACTCGACAGATCCACCATGTTGAGTCCTTGTCGTCGTCTGCCTAGGCCACAGCAATGAAAACGAGCTTCCCCATCCTGTAGCCTATTGTTTATAAACGCAGATCCTGGAATCATTGTTTATGATTTCCTTGTAAGTGTGTATATTGCATTCTTTGACACAAGCACATGTTTTGAGCTGTATGTTTTTGTTTGGAAGCTTTGAGCTTGTCATATAGTGTGTTTATTCAAACCTAGGCGTGAACAGTAATCAGGAGCTAACTGACATGCTCTGTATAGACACATCATAGTAAGTTGTGGAATCTGATCTTAGTTTGCGCGGTTGCGGAAATGCTGAAGTCTAGTAGCGAAGCAGGATCTAAACATGAGCTAAACATGGCTCATGATCTAAATATGAGGGGGCTAACTTGACAAGCGTAAAAGATATATATAACTTTTAAGACTTTCCATAATTAATATATCATATCAACGTAAAAAACGTATTATAATATAAAGGATATAGAAAGGCTATTATGCTTTGTATATTTGAATTTAAAGTGATGATAATATCCTTAAGCTAAACATATAGGACATACAGTGACTATGAATTCCTCCGAGTGTATAAAGGGGGTCGGGTCTATATATATACAGCCCAGGCCAGTGGTCTGTCTAACACCCCCCGCAGTCACAGCGGGAGGGGAACAGACGTAGAGACTGGACCGAAAGCTAGTGAACAAAGACGTGGGCAGGCCTTTGGTCATTATATCGGCAAATTGATGTGCCGATGGTACATGGAGCACCCGAACCTGTCCTAATGCAACCTTGTCACGGACAAAATGAATATCGATCTCGATGTGCTTGGTGCGTCGGTGATGGACCGGGTTGGCGGTCATGTAGACGGCACTAACATTGTCACAGTAGACGACGGTCGCGGTGGAGAGGGGTGCACGGAGCTCCTGGAGAAGCTGGCGAAGCCAGCAGCACTCGGCGACGGCGTGGACGATGGCGCGGTACTCGGCTTCAGCGCTGGAGCGGGACACTGTAGTCTGGCGTTTTGAGGACTAGGATACGAGAGTGTCACCGAGGTAGACGCAGTAGCCGGATGTAGAGCGTCGAGAGTCGGGGCAGCCTGCCCAGTCCGTGTCGGAGTACGCGGTGAGGGAGTCGATGGGGCTGGAGCTGAGATGCAGCCCGCTGGAGAGGGTGCCCTTCACGTAGCGTAGGATGCGCTTGAGCAGCGCGAGGTGAGGTTTGCGCGGAGCGTGCATGAAGAGGCATACTTGCTGGACAGCGTACGTGAGGTCGGGTCGGGTGAGTGTGAGGTATTGGAGAGCCCCGGCAAGACTCCGATAGTGAGAGGGATCGGCAACGAGGGCGTCATCGGCGGCGGAGAGTTTGGCTCAAGTGTCGACTAGGGTGGCCGTGGGGTGACAGTCGGCCATGCCCGCATGCTGGAGTAGGTCGATGGCGTACTGGCGTTGGGAAAGGAAGAGCCCGTGGATGGAACGGGTTACGGAGATACCAAGGAAATGGTGGAGAGGACCAAGATCGGTCATGGCAAACTCAGAGTGGAGTCGGACCATGATCTGGTCGAGGAGAGATGTCGAAGACACTATGAGGACAATGTCATCGACATAGAGAAGTAGATAGGCAGTGGCGGAGCCGATATGGAAAGTGAACAGGGAACTATCGGACGTAGAGGCCACGAAGCCGATGTGCCGAAGATAGGCAGCAGAGCGCTGGTACCAGGCATGAGGGGCTTGTTTGAGGCCGTAGAGAGAGCGTTGAAGGAGATAGACGTCGTCAGGCCGAGAAGGGTCGACAAAGCCTGAGGGTTGCTGGCAGTAGACTGTTCCGTCAGGTGGCCGTGAAGAAAGGCGTTCTTCACGTCTAGTTGATGGATCGGCCAGGAGCGAGAGGCAGCCAAGGTGAGGACGACTCGGATGGTGGCGGGTTTGACAACGGGACTGAAGGTCTCATCGTAGTCGACACCGGGTCATTGGGAGAAACCCTGGACTATCCAGCGAGCCTTGTGACGGGCAAGGGAGCCATCGGCGTGAAATTTGTGTTTGAAAATTCACTTACCGGTCACAATGTTGGCGCCGGGAGGTCGGGAACGAGGCGCCAGGTCTCGTTGTCCATTAGGGCCTTGTACTCGTCGGCCATGGCCGCGCGCCACTGAGGGTCGGCCAAGGCTGAGCGAGAAGTCGCCGGGATGGGCAAGATAGAGCTGTGGACGGCGGAGAGACCATAGCGCGAATTGGGTCGGAGAGACCTGGTCTGGGAGCGGGTGACAATGTGAGAGGTGGAGGGAACTGGAGCCGATGGGGGTGCAGGAGTAATGGGAAGAACTGGTCGGGTGGGGGCGTCATCGGCTCCGAGTCGGCGACTGTAGACAAGAGGAAAAGGAGGAATTAGATCGGCCTGAGCCGATGAGGCCGGGTGGGCCGAGTATTTCGATCGGTCCGATAGAGATGGATCAGCCGATAGGGTGGGGGGAGCCGATGGAAGTGGGGTGTCCGATGGAGAGGGAACGGTATTGGCTGAAGGATAAATAGGATCGGTATCGGCCGATAAAGGTGGGTCCGATGGGGGTCCGATGGTAGGGACATCGGACCGAGTAGTGGTGGGAGATGTGACGGGTAAATCCTCAGCAGCGGCCGATGAGGGGGTCGATGGAGAGGGCAGTGGAGAAGACCTGGTCGGCACGGTGTTGGTGATGAGGAAGTCGAGATCACTAGAGGAGGATCTCGGATGAAGGAGACCGAAGGGAAACATGTCTTGTCAAAAATGATGTGACGAGAGATGAGGATCCGTCGGGTGGAAAGGTCGAGGCATCGGTATCCCTTGTGAGAGGTGGAATAGCCGAGGAGAATACAGGCGGTGGAGCGGGGAGCGAGTTTGTGGGAAGTTATGACGGTGAGATTTGGGTAGCAGAGGCACCTGAAAACGCGAAGGTGGGAGTAGTCGGGCACCGTGCGGTAGAGAAGGGCATAGGGAACATTGTTATGAACGGAGGAGCATGGGCGCCGATTGAGAAGGTACGTCGCAGTAGCCAGAACTTCGGCCCAATAAGTGGCGGGTAGGTGGGCATAAAGTAGCATGGTGCGACTGATGTTGTTGAGGGTACGAAGAAGGCGCTCGGCTTTGCCGTTCTGAGGAGAGGTGTAGGGGCAGGAGGGCCGAAGATGGATGCCCTGCGAGGTGAGAAGGTTTGTAATGGTATGGTTGACAAATTCCGTACCATTATCGGCTTGTAAAGTCTTGATGAGGAGGTTGAACTGAGTGGATACGTACGTGACGAAGTGAGTGAGGTGAGAGGCGACCTCGGAATTGTGGATGAGCGAGAAGGTCCAGCAATAGTGTGTGTAATCGTCAAGTATAGCGAGATAATACTAATTACCGGAGACACTTTTAACTGGGGACGTCCATACATCACAATGTATAAGTTCAAATGGACGCGAGGTACAGGAGAGAGAACTAGAAAAGGGTAGACGCACATGTTTGCCAAGTTGACATGAGTGACAAACTGTGGAGCTGCTGTGAGTACATCGGATGGAGGCGCTGCGACGGAGGGTGGCGACAGCGTCGGGGCCAGGGTGGCCGAGGCGAAGGTGCCAAAGGTTGGTGGAGAGGACGACGCTGGCGTGTGGGGTAGACGGCGCAGTGGGAATGGTGTAGAGGTCACCGCCACTATTGCAGCGAAGGATCTGTCGCTGGGTTAGGATATCCTTCATAGAGAAACCAGACGCGTCAAATTCAATGGAGCAGTGGTTGTCTCGTGTGAATTGACGAACAGATATAAGATTGTGAATGAGAGAAGGGATAATAAGAACATTGTGTAGGGGGAGGTTAGTGGTGGATGTAGACAGAGAGGAGTCACCGCGGCATTGGACAGGAAGAGAGTGACCATTGCCGATAGTGACAAAAGGGGAGGAAGAGGGGTGACAGGAGCGAAGTATACCGGCCAATGACGCCATGTGTGAAGACGCCCCAGAGTCCAGCACCCAAGGGTGCTGTGGTTGGAGCGTCATCTAGTTGAGGGTAGCGACGAGGTCAGCCTGGTTCTAGGAGGGAACCGATTGGGTGGTTGGGGTCGGTAGCATCGGCTGAGGCGGCAGGACGGAAGCCGATGCCAGGTGAGCCTGAGGATGGGCGCCGAGAACTCCGGGTTGCCAGCCGATGGGGCTGCGTGGCTGGGGCTGGGGCGCCCAGGGGTTGTAGCAGAGCCACGGACCCGTGGGACCGGCAGGGTGGGTAGGGACCGAGGTAGGTCGTGGTGGCGTCGGACCCTGCCAGGTCCTGCCTTTGCCTTTTTTGGTGCGGGCTGTGTTGCTGTGGCCGGAGCTATGGCCACTAGGACCGCGGGAGGAAGGGGCAGCGTAAGAAGCTCGGTAGCCATTATCGGCTGCGGCAAGAAGAGCGGTATGGGCCACTATCTTCTCATCATTGGCCAGACGGAGTTCTTTAAAAACTAGCATGTCATGAGCTTGGGCGAACGATGGAAGAGGTGTGGCGTTGGCGATGTCATTGGTGGTGTTGGAGAAGCGGGGATTGAGGCCTCGCAGAAGGGCGAGGACGAGTTGAGAGTCGGTCACAGGGTGGCCAACGTCCCGGAGAGCAGCAACCTTGACTTTGAGGCACTGACAGTACAAGGAGACAGAGGAGTCGCCTTGTACCATGGAGTGGAACTCGTTGAGGAGGAAGATGGTGCGAGGCTGCTTGTTGGCCAAGAAGATCCGCTCGATGGCCACCCAGAGGTCCCGGGCGGTGGGGTCGGTATCGTCCATGGCGAGGTCAAGGACAGAGTCGTCGACTGAGCCGAGCAGCAAGCTGCGCACGCAGCACTCGGCGATGTCCCACTGAGGATCATCGGGGCGAGGTGGAGCGGAGCCATCAATATGGGACCGGAGGCCGAATTTTCCACAGAGGGATTTGAAGAAGAAAATCCACTTGGAATAATTGGCGTTAAGGTTAAGGGAGATAGGAACGTGAGATTTCACGTTCATAGCAGCGTAGGGAGGGGAGAAGATCGGCGAGGTGGTGCCCGAGGTATGGTCTATGGCACCAAGAGCCGGAGCAGATTCGGCGACTGGGAGAGTGCCGGAGCTGAGGGCGGACTCGGTAGCCATGACGGGAGAATGGGAGCAAAGAGCCGATGGGAGAGAGAAGCCGATGGGAGGGGGAAGCCGATGAGAGGACGGATCGGCCGATCAAGGACGTGAGAAGCCGATGGAAAGTGGGCAGCGGAGTAGGTGAGGAGTGGCCAGCCGATGAGGAGTGGTTGGCCGATGGGGAGTAGGCAGCGGAGTAGGTGAGGACAGAGTGGGTGGGTCAGAGAGTGGTTGGGTCACGGACGTGCGAGGATTCACATCCGTGAAGAGAAGATTCACGTCCGTGGACTCGTGGAGGCCAAGGAGTGGGGCGGACGCGAAAAAGGCAGGGAGTGGCCGGACGCGAAGAGAATATGTTCGCGTCCGGGAGGCAGGGATTCGTGTCCGTGGACACGTGGACACGTTGGACTGGCTCGGACATGAGGGGAGAAGGTTCGCGTCCGAGAGCCGTTGAGCGTGTCGGGAAAGGCAAGAACTGAGGGAGGTTTCTAGCCGATGGAGGGCTGGACAAGTCTAGCCGATGGAGACGACGAGCGCGAAGGTGCGCCGGCGTCAGAGAAGGAGAGATGCACGAAACAAGAGGAAGAGCGGAGACGAGTGCGAGGAGGGACGAGGAGGCGGATCGAGGCCGTCGCCTGGTCGCGCGAAGGTGGGGCGGAGAAAAGGTGACTGTGGGAGAGATGGGGAGAAGAAGAAATAGAGACGAGAGAGCGAGGGGAGTACCGAGAAGAGAGTTAGTGACGGGAAGAAGACGTCGACGACGAGGAGGAAAGGGTTGGCTCGCCGGAGGGAGAAGCTAGCGCGCCGGGATGTCTAAACTCGCTCTGATACCATATAGAAAGTGTACAGTGACTATGAATCCTCCGAGCGTATACGAGGGGTCGGGGCTATATATATATGCAGCCCAGGCCAGTGGTCTGTTTAACAGATCTTTGGCAATGTAAGCAACGGACTATTTATCTTATAAATATTAACTAATGTTTTACAAATTTAAAATTAAAGTAGAGGTCAATTATAACATAGAGTGAGGTTCTGTTCATACACGAAATTTTAGCCGTATTATTATTATTAGATACTTAGGTATTAATAAAATGTAATATTCTAAAAGAAAAAAAGGATGATTCTCATATGCTATGTGGTGACCACAGCATATATAAATAATATTATATTCCTGCAAGGTGCTAATACCTTTGCTAATTAACTGGTTCTTATGGTAACAGCTTCGATAATCTCTCTCATTGCACATCACTCCAGTAACATTCTCAGTTGACTTGCTCTCTTGATTAAACAAAATGATGTAAACAATCAATAGACTAATAGAGATTATTATGTGTATTTATGTGTATTAGACACATATCATTGTTGGATTGTTTAGAGAAGAGGGGGTACGTACTTACCCCGGCGTCGCCCCTGCTGGAGTCTATGATATGATTTGGACGTCTGCTGAAATGGTGTGTATTTTGGATGGAAATTTCCACCTTTGATCTAGACATTCTGAATGCTTTAGCATGCTTTGTGATTGTGTGACGTGATCAATGCGACACAGAATAGGAATGTTGTTGTACCGCTGACTGGAGTACTAGTTCTGATAGTTTCTGAATGTTTCGTTTGCATGAAGCTGCTGTTGGAGTTTGTCCAGAAAATTTCCCAGTTGCTTCTACCTGATTGGACCTTTGAGACGTCAAGGCCATTGTTTTTCCTCGCAGCTGCATTCATTGTTGATCCTGAAATAGCCCGTCAAATTTGCACCGAAATTCACAGCCAGGCTTATTTCACAAATGAACGCATTACTGTCAGCAATGTGCAACTGGATCGAACACTTCCGAAATCTGCTACAAGACGTCAAACATAAATAAATGCCAGGGAAGAAGAAACGATGAAAATTTCCAGCTTGTCTGTACAAGACAACGATGCTTACAGGTTACAGCCGGTGGCCGAAACTTGTAATTAATATTTTAAAGATTTCCTCAGAGGGCCGGCAACGCCATTGTCGCTGGTGTGATATCAAATAGCCGTAAGCATTTGGGAGATAGTCAAAAAATATTAGTCAGTTTCACAAGACGAAAAAAAACACTGTATTTTACTTATTTGTCACTGAAAATTTCATAAGGGTCCACAGGCCAGTCAGACAACACGTGACAAACGACAAAATAATTGGCAAATGCTAGGAGAATATAGGAAATTTATCATACACTGTCTGCATACTAGATACACATGTTGTCGACGCTGCCGGCACCCCTAGCCGGTGACAGAGCCGAGCACACTAACTGCACACCACGAACTCACAAGAACGCACACGAACGCATGAGGATTTGGTGCCGCGAACAACCTATGACGTTTTCTGACTCTATTGAAATATATACAAAGGTTGAGCGCACCAATCAACACGCAACCATCGCACGACCTAGATATGGCGTCGGTGTTCTCCTCCGCTCCTCTAAACTTTCACATGGTATCAGAGCCATCGTTTTTGAGTAGATTACATCTCCTCTCCGCAACTACAATGGCGTCATCATCTGCTTCCTCCAATCCTCTCCTCGCCCAGTCCGTCACGGAAAAGTTTAGCAAGAACAATCATGCCCTGTGGAAGGCACAGGTGCATACTGCGATCCGTGGTGCTCGTCTTCAGGGGTGCCTCACGGGTGCCACCCCTATACCTGCGGCGGAGCTTGTGCAGAAGGGCGCTAATGGAAAGGAAGTGAGGGTTCCCAATCCGGCGCGCGAAGACTAGGAGGCCACAGACCAACAGGTCCTTAGCTACCTCCTCACGTCGGTCACCAAGGATGTCCTCACGTAGATGGCCACCAGCGCCACCGTGGCGGACGCTTGGAAGATCATTGAAGACATGTTCACGTCACAGACGCGAGCGCGATCCGTCAACATGCGGATTGCTCTGGCAACGACCAAGATGGAGAATTCGTCCGTTGCCGAGTACTTTGCCAAGATGAAGTCTCTTGGCGACGACATGGCGGCTGCAGGACGGCCCCTAGAAGATGAAGAACTGGTGGAGTACATCATCACCGGCTTGGGCGAAGATTTCTCGCCCATCGTCTCTACTCTATGCGCTAGAGTGGAACCCATCTCCGTTGGTGAGCTTTATTCACAACTTCTCAATTTTAAAACTAGAATGGACTTGATCTATAGAGGCAGCCCTGGGTCTGGATCGGCAAACTCGGCATCTCGTGGTCGTGGCTCGTGGCGCGGGAAGAACCAGGCCCGTGGGAGAGGCCCCTCACGTGGGGGTGCGCAGTCTGGCCGTGGCGGGTCCAGTCGTGGGCCTCCTGCAGGAGGTCGTGGCTCCCACAACAACAACAACAACAACAACTCCCGTGGCTTCTACAACAACAATAGTCACGGGACATCTGGTGGTACGCCCGATTCAGATGACAACAGGTGCCAGGTGTGCTTCAAGAAGAATCACTCAGCCACTGAATGCTGGCATAGGTTCGATGAGAACTTTGTGCCAAATCAGCGTCTTGTTGCAGCAGCTACAAACTCATATGGCATGGACACCAACTGGTACACTGATACCGGTGCTACGGATCATGTGACAAGCAATCTCGAGCAGCTGTCTCTCAAGAAAAAGTATCATGGCGGTGATCAGATCCACACAGCTAGTGGAACAGGTATAAACATTAGTCACATTGGTCGTACTACAGTTCGTACCTCCACTCGTAACATACAATTAAATGATGTTCTTTACGTTCCACAAGCCAAGAAAAATCTTGTTTCAGTTCATCGTCTTACCACTGATAACTCTGTCTTTATAGAATTTCACCTTGATTTCTTTCTAATTAAGGATTAGGAAACGAAGAATACGCTCCTTAGAGGAAGGTGTCATAGGGGTCTCTATCCTTTACCCGCGCCAACAATAAAGCAAGCCTACAACTCCAACAGATTGCCCCTGTCTCGATGGCATAGTAGGCTGGGTTATCCATCTTCGTTAATTGTTAAGCAAGTTATCAGTAATAATAGTCTCTCATATATCGATGAGTCGTTGAGTCAGTCAGTTTGTGATGCTTGTCAGCAAGGGAAGAGCCATCAGTTGCTCTATCCCAAGTCTTTTAGTATTTCTAAGTCTCCTTTAGAACTTGTGTTCTCTGATGTCTGGGGTCATGCATAAGAATCAGTTGGTCGAAAACGATATTATGTTAGTTTCATTGATGATTTTAGCAAGTTCACCTGGATTTACTTTCTTAAGCACAAGTCTAAAGTATTTCAAAAATTTTAAGAGTTTCAAGCTCTTGTTGAACGCTTGTTTGATCGTAAGATTCTTGCCATGCAAACTGACTGGGGAGGCGAATATCAGACACTTAATTTCTTTTTTAATAAAGCTGGCATCGTTCATCTTGTTTCTTGCCCACACGCTCATCAGCAAAATGGGTCAGCTGAGAGAAAACACCGTCACATAGTTGAAGTCGGTCTCTCTCTCTTATCTCAGGCGGCTATGCCCCTAAAATTTTGGGATGAAGCTTTCCAAACAACAGTTTATCTCATCAATCGTGTACCCAGCAAAACGATTGGTCATGCTGCGCCTCTAGAGCATCTCTTTAATCAAAAACCAGATTACTCCTCGATGAGAGTTTTTGGACTTGCTTGTTGGCCTTATCTTCGCCCCTATAATAAGCACAAACTAGAATTTCGATCCAAAAGATGTGTCTTTCTTGGTTATAGCACCTTGCACAAAGGCTACAAGTGCCTTGATGTCTCCACTGGCCGTGTTTACATCTCCAGGGATGTGATCTTTGATGAAAATATTTTTCTCTTCACCGAGCTGCATCCCAATGCCGGTGCCCGTCTTCGCTCCGAGATCTTATGTCTTCCTTCTGATCTTGTTTATCTGTATGTAGGGGCGAATATGCAGTAGATTAATGTGCTAATGGTTCATCTAATTCTTCTAATGTTTCCTTTGAGTTGCATGATGAGAATCAGGGAGAAGCCGGTGAAAATTCGGAAGGAACCGGTGTACACGGAGCAAACCAGACAGGCGCAAACTCCGGAGGCGATTCGCATGTGGGCTTGGGATCGGAGTCTGATTCGGGTGCGTCCATTGGCCAACCGTCAGACGCCACGCTATCTCCGGTTTCCCCTCTCGCGATGGCGTCCGATCCGGACAACGCGCCGCACCAGCCAGGCACGGCCATGTCTTCTTTCCCACGCGCGGGAGATTCGCTAGGCCAGGCAGGCCAGACTGCTGCTGCGCCAATAGATCCGCATGCGAGATCGTCTGCGGCATCTCTAGCTGCAACCCGACCTGTAACCAGACTTCAAAGTGGCATACGCAAGGAGAAAATATATACATATGGTACTATCAGGTATGGATTTTTGACAACTACAGGGGAATCTAGTAGTACTGATGAGGCTCTAGCTGATAGTAATTGGAAAAATACAATGGATCTTGAGTACAATGCCTTAATGAAGAATAAAACTTAGCACCTTGTTCCACCTCAAAAGGGTAGAAATATTATTGGTTGCAAATGGGTATACAGAATAAAGAGAAAATCTGATGGTAGCTTGGATAGATATAAAGCTCGATTGGTAGCAAAGGGTTTTAAGCAGAGATATGGAATAGATTATGAGGAAACTTTCAGTCCTGTTGTTAAAGCTGCTACTATACGTATTATTCTGTCTCTTTGCTGTTTCTCGAGGATGGACTCTCAGACAACTTAATGTACAAAATGCTTTTCTCCATGGCAATCTTGAAGAAGAGGTATATATGCAACAGCCACCTGGTTTTGAAGATCCTTTAAGACCAAATTTTGTTTGTCGCCTAGATAAAGCCTTATATGGTCTGAAACAGGCGCCCAGAGCATGGTACTCTAGATTAAGTGCTAAATTAATATCACTTGGTTTTCAATCTTCAAATGCTGATACCTCTTTGTTCTTTTATCGTAAGAATGATGTTAGCATGTATCTTTTTGTTTATGTTGATGATATTATTATAGCCAGCTCTACACCACATGCTACCACAGTGTTACTTCAAGATTTGCAGGGGGAATTTGCTCTAAAGGATCTGGGAGATCTGCATTATTTTCTCGGTATAGAAGTTGCCAAGGTGCGAGATGGCATTGTTCTCACTCAAAGCAAATATGCTTCTGATCTTCTAAAAAGAGTTGGTATGTCAGATTGCAAGCCTGTTAATACTCCATTATCCACTAGTGAAAAATTATCATTACATGAAGGATCATTATTGGGACCAGATGATACATCACGGTATAGAAATATTGTTGGTGCTCTTCAATATCTAACCCTCACTAGACCTGATATAGCATTTTCTGTTAATAAAATCTGTCAATTTCTTCATGCACCTACCACAGTACATTGGACAGCAGTTAAAAGAATATTACGGTACTTGAAGCAATGCACAGAATTAGACTTGAAAATACAGAAGTCTCCTTCGACTTTGGTGAGTGCATTTTCAGATGCAGACTGGGCTGGCAGTGTTGATGACAGAAGGTCTATAAGAGGGTTTGCTGTGTTCTTGGGTTCTAATCTTGTATCATGGAGTGCAAGGCTACTGTCTTAAGATCTAGTACAGAATCAGTATATAAAGCAATTGCTAATGCTACTGTAGAAGTTATGTGGATACAAATTTTACTGCGTAAATTGGGTATTCCTAGTCCAAAGACAGCAAGACTTTGGTGTGATAATATTGGTGCAAAGTATTTGTCTGCTAATCCTATTTTCCATGCCAGACCAAAACATATTGAAGTTGACTATCATTTTGTCAGAGAGATAGTTGCTCGAAAATTACTAGAGATTGAATTTGTTTCATCAAGAGATCAAATTACAGATAGCTTTACAAAGATCTTGTCTGTTCGGCTGTTAGAAAATTTCAAAGTCAATCTGAACCTAGAGCGGTTAAGATTGAGGGAGGCTGTTAGATAGAAAGATTAGATGCATGTGTATTACCTTACCATATTGAGAGAGACTGTTAGATAGAAAGGTTAGATGCATGTGTATTACCTTACCATATTGTGCTAAAAGCTAAGAGATCTAAATTGTTTATGTATAGGAATAGATCATCTATATATAGAATGTTTATATTTAGAAAAGATCTCTTGGCTTAGCCCTCAAGTTGTAACGCCTATATGTAACTGTCATATACGGGACTATTCTGCATCCAATCAACATGTAACTATCGCACGACCCAAATAGTGCGTCGGTATTCTCCTCCGTTCCTCTGAACTTTCACAACCATGACCTCACCGCGCCATCTCACGGTCGAGAGCATGCCGAGTACTTCCACTACTCATGAACAAACGAAAAAGAAACAAACTAGACGACCCCGACTTAGCTAGTGTCAGGCACACGTTATTCTAAATATAGCAGAGAACAAAGAGCTGAGCCAAGCTAGGATTACCAACAACGCATACTTTGTATCAGGAAGCTCCCATGCATGGTAACAAAAATTTACAAGTGATTTACTGTTGTTACAGAACAAAAATTCACAAAAAAGCTTTGTGCAACCATGCGATCTGCTGTGCGTGCGAAATTTTAATTTCGCTTGTAAAATTTTGCACGAACAGCACAGACAATCGGCTTACACTAGATCTCCCTGTAGTTTAATACTTTAATCTGCTGTATACTATACATACCATCGTAATTTAGATGAATTCTACATGAACTCGCGGTTTGATTACAACAAGGGGCCGAGCTCCTGGATGGACTGCATGGTGTTGGGGGAGAAGATGAAGCCGGGGGAGAGCAGCATGCCGGCCGCCATCATCGGCGACGGCACCGCCGGAGGCTGCTGCGGCGCCGGCGCTGCCTGGCGCTGCCCGAGGGTGAGCAGCAGCGGGTCGCCGCCGCACGCTGCCGCACCCTCCTCGACCATTGCCGGCGCGTACACGGGCATCATCAGCGGCGGCGACGACGACGCCGCCGCCGGAGGCTTGCCCGTCAGCCGCTGCACGACAGTCATGAACTCCTGAGGCCGCGCGTGCACCACCTTGGGCGTGTGCTCGTATACGATCACCGGCGCCGCTGCCGCCTTCTTGGATGCCCCCTTCGACGCTGACGACGACCCCCTCGACGACGACGACACCTTCAGAGGCAGCGGCCTCGGCCCCCGGAGCCCTCCTCTCCTTGACGACGACGACGACGACGGCATGGCCATCGTCATGGTCATGGCAGCTATCTAGCTAGCTCTCCTTGCTCCCTCTGATCAACTAACCAACTAGCTATACTACTTAGTAGCTCCTTGTGATGCTTCAGGCAGTTGACGACTGCAATGGGTTACACAATGTTTTTATAGAGAGAGAGTAGCAGCATACTACTAGTAGCAATGACATGCATAGCTAGGACGTCGGAGTACAATGTCAAAAGTCGCCGGTCAAGTACGGCAGATTCATGAAAGCTGACTTTTTTTCGATCGATTACGATTAGTTAGCTAGCGAAAAAGTCAGACGCGTTCCATACTTCCATTTGGAAGGTAAGCGAAGGTATGTTAGAAGTGGTTAGCGATAGTTTTCAGTTATTGGATTGATCACTATTACTATTTCACTTTCGGCTGCTGCCCAACGCTGACCAAGTTGGTATTCATATCAGCTCGGGTCCACATTTCAGTCAAGGCGTTCAAACGCCAAACCTAGCTAGCTACTGCTATTCTTATGTCAAACGCCAAGAATCTACTTTTCTCTTTTTTTAACGGACAATAATGAACTTTTAATCGAGTGTTCAGGGATCACTCTGGTTTTATCTGCAATATCTGACCGTTCTTCAGCAAGAAGCAAAGCCGACCACAAGACTAGCTTAGACTCTGAATTCTCTGCACATCCTTTGATTGATTCGTTTACATGGAAATTAACCTAGACCCCCAATTGCGATCCCACTTGGGAAACAGGCGTCCTGCCGATCGATTTGGGTAGCTGAGCTAACACGTTCAGATGGAGCAGTCCTGTCCTAATTAACCACTTAATTTGACAAATTTCAAGGACTTAATTACGTACGACTTCAATCCGACTTGAATTTGACTATGGAACTGCATATATATCTACGGCACAGTTGAGTCCACCGCCAGCGTCTCTTAATTAACCGGGAGCTCGAGAAGAACATGACATCATGTACCAGTAGGACCGTTTGAAGTTTCTTAATTAATGACATCATGTGTCAGGGCAATTTGAAGTTTATTATTAATTAACTCGAAGCTCGAGAAGACCATGTACCAGTACCAGGACTGGTTGAAGTTGAAGGAGCAGGTCAACTGACAAGTAGAAATGCCTGCTCGTTTTCAGTCCTTGAGAAATTCAGACTTTCAGAGTCGGAAATGCATTGATTACTCGCCAAATACGGCGCCCCTATAAACGAGGGAAACAAACAGTGCTCGGGATCTGATTTCACCGTCAAAATCAAAATCAAAGCAATTGAACTCTACTCGGGGTTAAAACTAAGTTGACGATTCACGCGCGACGCGAGGGATTTGTTTAACCTGGCATCGTGGTCGCCATGACGCATGAGCCTTTTGGCCTGCAATGGAACCACCGTTTTGAACACAAGAATTTTGCGTGTCCCTACGGTTTTCTCGTGAAAGACTTGTGTATTGGAGTATTGCAGTAAGACTTTTGCAACTGTACCTCGTAGGTGGACTTGTGGATTGGTACACTTGTCGGCTGTGAAGAAACAGCTGTGGTAGAGCTACACTACCACCTAGTTCCACTCGTCAATCGTAGATCGGGCGGTGCGGATTCAGTCTAATGCTGGTTGTTGTGCTCTTCAGCAGCTCAGCGGAGGATCCAAATCCGTTTTGTATTTCGGCGTGTGTGTGTTTGTGTTCAGGGCTCAAACACAGAGCCAAATAACCGGTGAGTGAATGTAAGGCCTATGGTTCTTTGCCCGGAATTACCGTGCCTAAAAATTGGCAGCACCAATAGTGCTACGCATCTATGTAGTTCGTTGCCAATGAAAGTGCAATTTTGGTAAAACAAACGCCTACAAAGTTGTACATTTTTTTTGAAACACACAACATACGCAGACGCTCGTATACACACACGTTTATACTCACCCTTATAAACGTAGATATACATATCTGATTCCTATGAGTTTATAAAATCACTTGTTGGTTTATATATTTATAATAAAAAATTGGCAAAGGTCAGAAGTAGTGAAAGTATGATCATCAACTAATATGGATTAATATGGATTAAATTATGATATTTGTTAACTATATGTATACATTATTCTTAGAAGCTCAATCTTAATCAACGATAAATTATGAATAAACTTAGAGAATAGTTAAGATCTAGAAAGATCAAGAACATCTAGTAACAAAATTGAATATAAGGTGGTACATAATGGACAAACAACATATGAACATGTCTTTGTAACATGCTTCACAAGATCAAGTGTGCAAGTACCGAAAATTTACGAAAAAAATCAGAGCAAAAAAGAAAAAAAAGAGAGAAAGAGACGGCCTACAGTGATTTTGGTTTAGCAAGCCTCTTCCTCTCGGCTCATGGTGGCGATGGTCTGCATCATCAGTAATGGTGTTATCCCAGTGCATGGAGATGGCCTAGATGGGGGGTAGGGCGTGCGAGACAGTATGCTCGCCGCCAAACCTCACGGAGGAAGGTCCGACTAGACCGAGTGGAGGTCCGACTGGGGAGAGACGGTGGCTCAGTCACACGAAGGCCTGAGAGATCTACTTAGCTTCAGTGCAGGTCCTTAAGCTTCAAGATTCGAGAGCGTGCCAGTTAATTTGACCCTATAATTGACAAGGAGATAAGGCGAATGGGTCAGTCGGACGATAGGCTGATACGAGCTCTCGCTATCGGCTGGCCGTCGATAGGAACGAGTTGGTCATCGCCATGTCCTGATGGCTCCTGCTATCGGCTGGTCTCCGATAGGGATTAGGATGCTTTTCCATCGGCTAGAGAGCCGATGAAGGCGTAGGCAGATGTCGACGAATGTGATGGCTTCGTGTGTAGCGAAAGCGAGATCCGAATCCATCGGTCGCAGAGCCGATAGGGACATAGAAGGTTATTCAAAGGATAGCAAAGCACGCATGATCCCTCCTGGTTGGCAATGAAAGCTGTAGCGCTCTAGCATCAGCTGAACAGCCGATGGAGACGTGAGATAGACGCGTGGAACGGATTAGAGGACCTATTGGCCAAATAACCAATGACGCTCCGCGGCATCCGACTCACGGAGCGGGGCCTAATCCCCCGCAAAGCCACGAGGGCCATCGACCGTGGTAGCGGCGCCGTTAGCACCAGCCTCGATAGATCGAACCGAACCGAGACAGTATGAGGCTAGGGACTAATGACACGGAGATGCCAACCATATCAAAGGCGAGCCCTGGAAGATCGGACCGAATCGAGACAATACCAGGAAGTGTCTGACGTGTCCGGATCGACCTCTAAAGGATCGATCGTTAGATGATACGCAAGACAGATGTGGGGCCTGCGTTAAGGATAACTCATCTGCTACTCACTCTGACGAGAGGCCGCGCGAAGACCCGCCATGGCGCCGGCTCGAACCATCGCCGTCGATCTCATAGGTCGAACCTAACTGATGCAACATGAGACCGTGGACGGAGGAGGGAGACTGACGCGCTGGCGTGCCTCACGCAGACGTAATGAGGTACACTCTATCTGACTAAGAGGTCGAACCTAACCGATACAACATTAGACGAAGCAGAGCATACGGTAAGAAGACTTCTCTGAAAGTACGTGTGCATCACCTGAAAGGCTGATGCGCTAGGTGTGATGGTCGATGGAAGTTTTCTGAAGACATGTGTGTATCGGCTGAGGGGCTGATACGCTGGACGTGTTGCTTAAGGTATGGATAACTCATTGGCTAAACACTTCGATGAAACACCGGGTAGAGACCTACAAGCTTACGACTTAATCTACTATCGGCATCCTCGTAGGTCGAACCTAACTGATACAGCACGGGACAGACGACGATAGAGAGAGCTTGGTAAACCGATAGACCTAGCACGGACGTGATGCAGTACACTCGATCTGACTAAGAGGTCAAACGTAACCGATGCAGATTTAGACAGAGCAAGATATACCGGGATAGTGGCAGGACTTACCCCTTCATCGGAGATTGAACTTAACCGATGCAGCCCTGCATCGAGAGCTAGATCCCACCAGTAAAAACCTAGCCAAGCTAGAGTGGTGATGCGCCGAAATTGTATTGATCGAGAGATGATTTATAGGCTTCTAGGGGGTCTATTTTTATACCCTGGCATTACAGAGTTCGATGTGGTTATAACAAACATCGGACGTTATTTTCTAAAAAATATAATAGGAAAGTATCTCTAAGAAAGTAAACTGAACTAACTAAATGTTCTAGATACGATTTACATAGATAAATTACCTTGCCATAAGTTCCACGGCTCTTCCTCAAACTCAGCCTCATTTAGATAGTCTTCTATAATTAGACCGAATCCTTCCTCGCTTCGTTCGATCGGTTTCTTCCCTGTAGAAATCGAACTCTTCTTTACTAAACCGATTGCCTTTCCAATCCATCCAGGGGCTTACCAAATTTTGGTGTTAACACAGCCTGGTGGCGGCAGTGGCCTAGCTTGAGGGCATGCAAGTGAGCGATGCATGAGCGGCCTAACGAGGTGAGATAGCCTAGTAGTGCATAGAGGAAGGAGGCCTAGGTGATGTCGGCCAACATGTGGGAGCATGCGGTGACGGTGGCCGACAGGCGGGCCTGGCTCAGTAGCGAGAGGGTGCTCGTGTGGGTGCGCTCGATAGTGTGGCGGCCACACGGGATCCACTCCCAACACATGGTTGTTACTAGTTGGCGTGAGCGACGTGAAGGCTAAGAGCAACATATTTTCTATGGTCGGTGGTTGGTTTGTGTGGCTAACTGTGTGGCCAATGACGTGGCAAAATCCTATGTGAGGATTTTAGATCCAACGGTTAAGATTTGGCTTAAGTTAGGGTTTCGCCTTAGGGCCATTTTAGGTTTTGCCTTAGTGATTTTTTAGTTCTTGGCCTATAAAAGAAGAGGTATATGTAAAAGAAAGTTTTACACCTTTGAAAAGAATTAGAGAGATATTTAGAAAAAAATGAGAGTAGTTGTGTGGGGAAGATGAGAGGAGGTTAAGAGAGTTAGATAGCTCTTTTATAGTTCTTGAGAGAATTTTATAAGATTTGTAAAAGCTTTATAAATATATTTCAATAAATAGTGTTTATTTCATAATCAATTTGTCAATCCAATTTAAATTCCACAATTTAAATTTCTGTAGTATAATTTAAATTTCTATTATTGCTTTCATCCTTCTACATACTTGTGCTATAGATTTTTTTTTCTTTCTGTAACTCTTTTGGCTCTTTATTTGTCTTATGATGAAAATCAAGTTAACATCTATATTGTCTTAGAGCAAACACCTAAGATATTAAAGTTACTAAAAAAGTAAGGTTTTTATATTATTTGTTATGTATTTTGACCTTGTAAGAGGTATTGGGTCTTGTGATAAGCATTGTGTGATAAAGTTTAAAACTCTCATTATTTATAGGAGTCCATCTAAAGATCTAGCTTTCTTATAGCTATATCTTTTAAGCCGTTTATTGGTTGTTCTCTTAATCTAGCTTTTCAATGGCTAAGATTTTTGATAGCTTAACTATGTCAAATTTTTACAGATCTTTTAGGGGAAAGTAAATCACTCTATATTCACCCACTTTATAGCGCGTTCTGATCTTTTAGTTAGTATCAGATAACAGTTTATTGTAACTTAATCGTGGTAATGAACCAAACTATATAGAGATACTCTATAAAAACACATATTTTTGATGATGATATTTTGTTTATTAGAAGGCTCAAATGTAAGCATACCTTTAATCGTTAGGGTACAAAGTGTGAAAAAGGTGACATTGACTTATACTATACCCAATGATAGACTATCACTAATGTAAATATCAAGAAGTTTAATGCTAACTTCAATGTGCGAAATATGTTGATTACTGGGTTGGGATAGAGTCAGTTCAATAGTGTTCAACACCTAACCCCCGTCCATAAGATTTAGACAACCTTGTGCTACTTCCATCAAGGTACTAATGAAATCAAATTGGTTTGTAAAAATCAATTTTAGGAAGAGTACCATAAGTTTGATATGCGCATTAGAGAGTTCATTGATGATTATTTGAAGCGTTTTGACAGTATTATTTTAAATTTGAGATTGGTTGACAAAATACTCACAGACAATGAGAAATCCTAGCATCTCTTGAATTGTCTTAATTGTAACGTTTGAGAAATAAAAAATACATCTATTACAAAGTGTGTGTCATTAAGTGATCTTACTGTGGACAAACTTTACTCAAAGCTAAAACCTCATGGGATGGACATTCTTTAGTGTAAAGGCCTAAAGCACTTGATGGATTTGGTAGTTGATCCCTTTTCTAAGCACTTTTGCTCCCTACTCAACTCTTATGTGTGGTGATCTTTCGCTAGCCGCTCTACACTTGATTTTTGAGGAGCAACTAAAAGAGATCTTTGAACATGATCTTGTTCCATTTGTTCAAAAAATTTCCAATCTTTAAAAATATGAGAGATAGGAAGAGAGGTAGGACTAGCCATTTTATCACTTGCTTTGAGTGTGGAGAGCCAAACCACATTCGGACACATTGCCCCAAGCCCAAAAAAGGAGATAAGACATCAAAGAGACTCTAAAAACGCATATAGGCTTCTAATGGGTTTTGAGTGATTAGATGACAAAAAATTTGTGAGCTAACATTTTGTAATAAAAAATCTCGCAGCAATTTATCAAAGGAAGAGTGATTTGTTTTAAAGAAAATTCCCTATAAAGACATGGAATGAAGAAGATTTTTTTTCTGTTTTAACTTGAGTTCTTAGAAAAAATAGAGGAGCTCAAGTTTAACTGGTTTGAGAAACAAGTGTTCTAAAAATATCTAATCTAGATGAGCAAACACCTACACCACATACAACTTGTTTTTTTTGTGTTTTTATCCTGCGTGTTTTGAATGTTCGCATCTAGACTTTGTGAAAACTTATGGACAAGTTTCTTTATCAAACAGAGAAACCTGTTTTGAGTCTTTGGACACTCTAGAACCTTTCTCCTCTTCAATTTAAGTGTGGTCCAGATTTTTCGGACCACTGACTGAAGTATCCGGACTGAGGTCTTTGTCCATGCCAAAAAGACTGTCTGGAGTCTTCAGATTAGAATCTCTATTTAGGCTAAAATGCCTGTTTGGAGTCTCCAAACATTCCTACCGGATACTTTGAAGTTTAAATTTTTTGAGTAACGGTTACTTAGGTATATCAGATACATTAGGATAGTAGCGAGAATTACCCATTCATTAGAGATCGGACTTAACCGATGCAATCATACGTTGAGAGTCAGAACCCATCGGTAAAAACTAAGATAAACTAGGATGGTGATGCACTGAGATTGTATTGATCTGTGTGAAAAATTTATAAGTTTCCAAGGGGTTTATATTTATACCCTAGCTTACACGAGCCTGATATGGTTAAAAACAACCCCTAGACGTTATTTCCTAAACAGAAAATGAAACTCTCTATAAGAAGTTAACAAAACTAAGTAAACTTAACTATCTTATAAGATATATTTTATAAATATACAAACATCCTGTGATGTCTTCCACAACTACTTAGATTTGGTCTCATCTAGATAATCATCTATTTTTGACTGAACCGAATCCATCCTCATCCATATGATCTGCTCTTTCTCTATATCAATCAATCTATTTCCATAAGACAATTGGCTATTCGATCTTGTCTGTGGGGCTTATTAAATTTCGGTGTTAATAGTATTATAGTGCATCATATTTTTTTCTACACTATAATATACTCTCAACAAAATAAGAGCATTGCTTTTTTTCTCTTGTTCATAATTATATCAAGCATATGTTACTTTTGTTTTAACTTGATCTACAATATGATTTTTATGCTTTTAAGTAATTTATATGATCTTGTCATGTATATCAAGCATGCTAAAACTTACTTAAATCAAAATCAACTTAAACTTAATCAATATGAAAGAGCTTGATCTAGTAGTTAGCTCTTTTTGAAGTATTTGTCTCATATGCATACCATGTTTACTCTTTATTTACAACAACTATAGTACATGCATTCAAACTGCTCATACTTTTATGTTCAAGTTTTGTATCAATCATGCTACTTTTGGTTACATGTTTCATTATTACCTTCATTCACGTTTGTTCGAGCTACCGAGTGCATTTACACATGAGTACTTCTAAAGATAGCATGAAGATTGCCTATAATGTGAAATTTAGATGTATGTCTTGATTAAGGCTTAGACGATAATGTATTATGATGACAATGTTATTGTTTGAAGATAAAATCAAGAGTAGCATCGCTATTGTGCTATATGTGTTAAAAACTTGAAAAAAGTGAAAACAAGTTTAAAATTGCTATGTATTGATGCTTCCGGGAACTTGACATTAGCATAAATTACATGGTTTGATTATTTTGAGTGAGTAGACAAAGTATATTTATGAGCTTAATTGCTTCTTTTTGAGCTATTTCTAGTGATGGCAATTGAACTTTAAATTACTAAAAAAAGGTTAAAAGCTTTTTGCTTGTTTATGATACAAACTTTCTCGGTATGTCATGAATTATACTTTTTTAGCATGTTTTAGCTAGATTCTAGCACCTGCTCTTATATGAGTGATCTATATTTACATATTGATGCTTTTAGATAACTTATAAAGTTCATATGAACTAAAAGTGTGCAAGTTACATATCATTTTATGCATTTTTCTTTTTTTTCTTGATATCTCCATTGTCAAAGAGAGAGAAATGAAAATTAAAACAAAGTTACATTCATTGAAAATCTAAACATGTTTTAGATCTTGATGAAATGGGGAGTTAGTCATATAGGAAAACATCTTGCATTTGGTTGTATTTGTATCTCTTCTATTTTCTCTTATCATTTGGTCTTGATTTATTCTCTCCTTCAAGTTTAACCAAATTGACTCTTGTAAAGTTCTTTGATTTCAATTTTTAAAAATCAAATTTTAAGACTTTCATTTGGATTGCCAATGTTTCCATCAAGAGAGAGAGATTGTAAAACTAAGTGTTGGTTAATTTATTTGTGATGAAAAATTGGTAAGTGTTGTAAGTGCATAAAGTTCAGTCATAGACTAACGTAGGTTAAGTTATAACATATGTTTCTTACGGTTTGTTTGGACTATATGTGTGTTGGTTTCTTGAAGATAAACCTTGGTTAATGATAAACCAGGATTAAACTTAGGGAGGAATTAAGGTCCGGAATGATTATAGATGCCGAGTAACAAGATTAAATACAAGATGATATATGATAGATGAATACCGTGTATGGAGGTCTTCACAATGAGCTTCAGAAAGTCAAATGTACGAGCGTCAAAAATTCACAAAAAAATCAAGAAAAAGAAAAAAAAGAGAGAGAAAGAGATGGCCCACAGCGACGTCGGCCTAGCAAGCCTCTTCCTTTTCCTCCTCGCTGGCGGCCCATGTGGCGATGGCTCGTTGCAGCAAGAATGACATTGGTCTAGCACACGGAGACAACCCATATAGGGGGCATGGGCATGCGAGACAGCCTAGTGATGGCGGCGACCAAACTTGAAGACACACGGGCGAGCTATGCGTGTACGGCCTAGAAGGGCAATGGTGGCTTAGAGATGCGTAGAGAAAGATGGCCTAGGTGATGTCAGCTTGCGAGCGAGAGGGCGCCTATGCGTGAGCGCGCACGGCAACACGACGGTTGCATAGGATCCGTTCCCGACATGTGACAATTCTTGGTTATTGTCGGCAACTTGGAGGCTGGTAGAAGTGGATTTTCTATAGCTCGTGTTTGGTTTGCGTGGCTAAGTGTGGCTGATGACATGGAAAAATCTGACAGTTAATATTTGGCTTGAGTTAGTGTTTCGTCCTAGGGGTATTTTAGGTTTTATCTTAGTTACTTTCTATTCACCCTTGACTTAGGAGTGGCATAGGAATAGCTTTGCACATTTTAAGTGAATTGGAGAGATACTTAGAAAGAATTGATAGTAGTTGTATGAGAAAGTTGAGAGGATATTAGAAGAGTTGTGAAGATCTCTTTTAGAACTATTGAGAGAATTTTATATGTTTTGCGAAAGCTTTATAAACATATTTCAATCAATAAAGAAATAGTGTTTATTTTGGAATAACTTTTTTCATTCTTATTTAAATTCCACAATTTAAATTTCTACACTGTAATTTAAATTTTTGGTATTGCTCTACTCCTTCTATATATTTATGGTGTGAGTTTCTTTTCTTCTCCAACTCTTTTGAATCTTAATTTACTTTAGGATGAAAAGAGAATCAACCTCTATATTGCATTAGAGCAACAATATGTTAAAGTAAAAAAAACAAGTTATTTGCATTATTTATTATTTATTTGTAACATTTGAAAGGCTTGAGATCTTATGATAGGCATCTATACGTCATGATAGTGTTTAAAATACTTAACCGCTTGATGTTCATTAGAGTTTTCTTATAGCTATATCTTATAGATCAATAATTATTTGTTATCTTAATTTAGTTTTTCAATACTAAGATTATAATAACTTATCTAAAAGTAAAGTGAATCACGCTATATTTACCTCCTTTATAGCACATTCTAGTCTTCCAGTATATTTGATATTTGAAAACTATACAAAGTTATCACGGGCATATCAGACATTATCTATTAGTAAAATAATAATTAACATAGTGAATAGGTTTCACCATAAGGACCGTACTTGTTGAGTTGCTGAGTTCAGTTTGCACGTAGTTCTAGATTTTGCCTACTATCAAAATTTTGATAAGATTGGAGAAACACCAATAGTGTGGACAACGGAGTTATATGTGCGTGGCTCTAGTCCACTGTAATTTAAACTTGATTATGATTTTAATAAGAATTTAGTAATTTGGTACTTACCTTTGTGTTTTTGATTGTGTTAGTGGTGCACTTGCAAACATATATGTGTGGCATATGTTTTCTGTGTTATAAAAAAAGGGCTCGTTGGGATTACTAGATTTTCACGGGGGTTTGGAAGGAATACTGTTATGGGATTTTTTCCCCTTTTCCTACCGTTCGGATTAAAAAACGAATCACAGGAAAATCGTGGGAAAATTTCCTTCGCTGTCGATTCTACTGGAAAAACATATTAAAGAATCAATCCACTCCAACCTCTTTTTTCGTTTCTTTAATGTGTGGAAGGAGCCAATCAAGTGCCATTAGTATCATCGAAAAACAGAGAAACAAGAAGCGGATCTCATAAGATTGATTTCCATACAATTCTGTACATGAGGCAAACCACTACACCTACATCAAAGAACCCCAAGAACAAAACAATAGCATGAAGGAGGCCGCGCGCGGAGGTCGGCGGCTGCGGCTCGCGTTAGAGTCGAAGAAGACGGGAAGAGAGCAGACGGACGGCGCAGTTGTTGGCTTTGAGGAAGCTGGGCCGCACATGGAGGTCGACAGCGACAGGAGGAGGCCCGCAAAATTGGCCGTTGCTCAGCTCGGGAAGCAATGGGGATAAGAATAGCTGGGGGAAGTAGAGTTGGACGGAAAGAATGAGATGGCCTTAGTAAATGGATTATTGTTCCTTTTCGATCCTGTAATCCGAATGCTCTCAACTTTTATATTCCTTTGCTTTTCAATCCTCTATTTAAAACTTAGATTCCTCTCCTGTTTCTATATTTTTTCTATCACATATTTTCCTATCCTGTAATCTGAACGAGCACTAAGATTTGCGTTGGAACCAAACAAAGCCATACATCTCATGCTCCTATGGAACTCCGAACTCCTATGTAAATGGGCCAAATGAATACATAAAGGCATTCCAAACGGCCCTGCATTGTGTAACTGTCGATCCAGACCGTCCGATTTGGCGCGCAGAAACCCGTTCCGCATCCCGCGCCGTCCGGGCTCCCGACTCACCGCTATCCCTCATCACCCACTGACAACTTGTCCCACACGAGAGGATGGCCTACCCGTCAGTGATACAGATCCATTCCACGGGGCCCACATCATTTGGTCCCACTCCCTCCTCGCTCTCCTCTCTCTCTCTCTCCCCTTCTCCGATCCACCCAACCAACCAAGCGCCCGCCGGCCTCGTCGCGCGCCGTCCCTCCACCGCCCGTCTCCAATGCCACCGCCGCCGCCGTCGTCCGCGTAGGGTAGGGGCATCCCGCCGGCGATGGGCAACAACTGCGTTGGCCCCAGCGCCGCCGGCCGCAACGGCTTCTTCGCCAACGTCACCCTCTGGCGCCCCAGGCCCGCCGACGCGGCTCCCCCCGCACTCCCGCCGCCCTCCCCGGCGCCGTCCGATCAGGCGCCCGAGCCCGTCACAATCCCCCCATCGGAGCATTCCTCCCACCACTCGTCCCGCTCCGCCGACCCGTCGACCCCCAGCGCAGGGGAGCCGCAGGCGCCTCCGGCGAAGAAGCCCGCGCCCAAGGTCAAGCGCGTCCAGAGCGCCGGCCTCCTCGCCGATTCCGTCCTCAAGCGCGACGTAAACACCGCCCGCCTTAAGGATCTATACACGATCGGGAAGAAGCTAGGGCAGGGCCAGTTCGGCACCACCTACCTCTGCGTCGAGAAGGCCACTGGACGGGAGTTCGCCTGCAAGTCCATCGCCAAGAGGAAGCTGCTCACGCAGGAGGACGTCGAGGACGTGCGACGCGAGATCCAGATCATGCACCACCTCGCGGGCCACGCCAACGTCGTCTCCATCGTCGGCGCCTACGAGGACGCTGTCGCGGTGCAGCTCGTCATGGAGCTCTGCGCCGGCGGGGAGCTGTTCGACAGGATCATCCAGAGGGGGCATTACTCCGAGAAGGCTGCGGCGCAACTGGCGCGGGTGATCGTCGGCGTCATCGAGGCGTGCCACTCTCTCGGCGTGATGCACAGGGATCTCAAACCGGAAAATTTCCTTTTCATCCACCAGAAGGAGGACTCGCCTCTCAAGGCCATCGATTTTGGGCTCTCCATCTTCTTCAAGCCAGGTATGGCGCTCTCCCTTCTGGGACTCTTTAACAATGCAAATTTGTGCAATTGTAGTTTAGTTTCAGACTTATAATAACGTGAGTGTTTGTGGTGATTGCAAAATGGGGAACTGTGTATGTAATGATTTCATTAGCAGTGGTGCTATGATTCGTCCAATCAAGTCACCATGTACTGGCCTATATATACTTCCAGATGAATATGGGGATTAGTTCCATTTCCACCAATTAATCTTGTTGTGCACCTCATCCCACAGATTCGCCATGGTCGCGATGCTAAATCCTAAACAATCTGATGCCAATTATATCTTACTGGTTGTTGACGTTGATTTAGATTGTAGACCATATGTGGTTTGCTCATAAAAAATGCTCCAGAACTTACGATTTTTAGGTGCCATCTAATAGTCATGGTCATGTATTCATGTAATTTACTAAGATGAATTCTACCGATGTACGTGAAGTTGAGAGCTTACACCTGGATATTTAAGTCAAATTTTCTGCACAGCTATCTGTGAACACAAATTCCTAGCCATATAAAATATGAAGCAGAACCCGTCTATGTGCTGGCCTAAAATGACAGTCTAAAACTAGCTAAGTAGCTATAGACAACCAACCATGGGAAGTACTAAGTGTTTGACATAATCCTTTATATACCACGCATGTAATTATAAATGCCATTCTTCCAGTGTCATGAATTGAAAAAATTGCTTTGGCAGGTGAGACATTTACGGATGTTGTTGGAAGCCCGTACTATGTTGCACCTGAGGTTCTTATGAAACATTATGGTCGTGAGGTTGACGTCTGGAGTGCTGGTGTAATAATCTACATCTTGCTGAGTGGGGTCCCTCCATTTTGGGATGGTGAGATCATATGCATTTTCAGTGAAATATATTTGCCTTGTAATATTTGCAATATTAATTCAATTGATTTGCTATTGGCTTCTGAAGCAGAAAGTGAACAAGGGATATTTGAACAAGTTTTGAAAGGTGATCTGGACTTTTCATCTGAGCCCTGGCCTAATATCTCAGAGAGCGCAAAGGATTTGGTCAGAAAAATGCTTATTCGTGATCCAAAAAAGAGATTGACTGCCCATGAAGCTCTATGTGAGTAGTTTAGAAGTATACTATGAGTTGTAAATAATTTATTGCTAGTCATCTTGTTTAACTTTCAACCAAATCTGTCTAATTTTTTTCTAGGTCATCCCTGGGTCTGTGTTGATGGAGTTGCTCCTGACAAGCCTCTTGATTCTGCTGTCTTGAGTCGGTTAAAACAGTTTTCTGCAATGAACAAACTAAAGAAAATGGCGCTTAGGGTGAGCAGGATATCTTTCTAATTAGTACTATATAGGTTGTTTTCACGTTGATGTTTTAATATGAACTGGTATATGACTGCAGGTTATTGCTGAGAGTTTATCTGAAGAAGAAATTGCGGGGTTAAAAGAAATGTTCAAAATGCTAGACACTGACAACAGCGGTCATATTACATTGGAAGAGCTAAAAACAGGCTTGCAGAGAGTTGGTGCTAATTTGATGGACTCAGAAATTGATGCTCTAATGGAGGCAGTAAGTATTCTAAGATGGTTCCTGCTCATCTATTCGTCAGTTATACAGAAATTACTGAACAGAATTTTTTTCTGTTCTGTAATTGTATCTTGCAAATCTACGGTGACCTTTACTTCAATTGTTATTAACAAATTTTCCATTTTATTCTAAGTTTTTTTATCCATTTTTACAAGTGCGCACTGCCCTCCTTTTCTTGCTTGTAAAGTGTTGACCATGAAAGTACTGGCATACTTTTTTTTTAAACGCGAGCTTGCTTCATTTTGAATTTTTATCAGTATTGCAATATTTGGTATTTTTGTTGAGTGAAAATAGCTTGTAGTGAGGAGGATTAACTGTTTCCCAAACGCGGAACATTCTGGGAAGTTTGGAGATCAGTGTCGCATTACTTTTATGATGAGTATCCGTTGGACTTTTGGACTGTTTCTCAAATGAAGCTCCTTTTCTTGAATATATCAGGCAGATATTGACAACAGCGGGACAATTGATTATGGAGAATTCATTGCTGCAACTTTGCATATAAACAAAGTAGAAAAGGAGGATAAGCTGTTTGCGGCTTTCTCATACTTTGATAAAGATGGCAGCGGTTACATTACTCAAGATGAGCTTCAAAAGGCATGTGAGGAATTCGGAATAGGTGATACCCGTATTGAGGATATTATTGGAGACATTGATCAGGACAATGTGAGTAGAAAATGCTAAAATTTCATGATAAATTGCCAAACAACATTTTTGTCTCATTTGACTACCATTTGTTCAGGATGGACGGATCGACTACAATGAGTTTGTCGAGATGATGCAGAAGGGAAATAATCCAATGGGTAAAATGGGTCAGCATAGTACGGCAAACTTTGGTCTCGGGGAAGCGCTGAAACTTCGGTAAAAAGGTAACTGTTCTTTTCCTACCTTTTCTTTCATATCCTTTTACAATATTAGATATTCTCTCAAAAGTGTATGATTTCAGTTGCGTTACTCGGGATCAGGACTATTTGTTTCAGTCTATGGTTCACTTATCTTAAAAATTGGGCAACGAACTACTTATGATGGTTACGGTAGTTGTGGATTTAAACCAAGAATTTCCTCTGTAGACTACCAGCTGCAGTAGCCCAAAACTTCTAAATTTGCGAAATAGGCCTGAGAACAAACTTTTGCGCTTCTTCTAAACTAAAACGTTTGCAGTACTTCTGTAATGCAGTTTAAAGTAACTCCTGACTTGGATCATGTTCGGTTTCTAAAGACCGCATGAGAAAAATCCCCACAATCTACCGTTAGAACTTCGGTCATTCTCATTAGGGTATCTGATCGAACGAGCTCATTAAGACAATGTACACTCACTGGTTGTTTTGGTTCCTTTACAGGTGCTGCTAAGTGAAGTTGCCATTTCAGATAATGGCTATAACCCAACATCAGAATATCCCGATGTCAAACTTCCATGGCACCACAAGCTAGGTTTTGGATCTCTCAAGCAAAGCTACCACATGCCAGAGCATCAAAATTTCCTAGGCTTCAATCTCACAGTAACTGTCAACAGACCGAACAATGAAGTAATTTTTGACTTGCCTCCATTAAGTATGGACCATCTTTTTAGCTCATCTTCATTGGCAAAAGACGTTGTAGCTCGTCTTCTTTGTATATGCATTTGTAAGTAGGGAAAGTACATGAGAGCAGGCGAGGTTCGTTTCTTTCTGCTCCTTTACCATCCTGAAGTCTGAAGACCACAGCGGCAGGAAGGCATCGGTGTTCCTGAGTAGAATTCCAGTTTGTTGCATCTTATTCTTCTTGTTCAATTGGTTAGCAGTTTTAGCGGTTGTCATGCGTGTAAGAATAGGCTTGTACTATAGGTCTGACCAATGAAACGATCTTTTCTGTTCATTTTGTTCGAACTTATGGTGTATGTAAGAAGAATCGAAACGACAAAATTAATTAATCTTGACAATGACGATTGTTTGAAATTTCATCTTGCTGGCTGCGTCTTGTGCCGGCTTGCCGGCCGTTTACTGCCGGTGTCGTCGCCACTGGCTCGTGCTGAATTTTTCATGACATTGACAGGGAAGTTAAAAGCAACCAAGCACCCACAACCACAAGACCCCAATGTTTGTGTGGCGAAACCGAGTGTGCCTGGTGGATGCTGTGCAGATGACCTTCTTGCAGTTTTGTTTGTGTAGAAATGTGTAAGTGACAAAGACCCAAACATATAAAGGGGTCTATATATACAACCTAGGTCAGTGATCTGTCTAACACCCCCGCAGTCGCAGTGGAAGGGGAACGAACGCAGATACTAGACCGAAAACTGGTGAACAAAAGCGTGGGCAGACATTTGGTCATCATATCGGCAAACTGATGTGCTGATAGTACATGGAGCACCTGAACCTGTCCTAATACGACCTTATCACGGATAAAATGGATATCGATCTCGATGTGCTTGGTGCATCAATGATGGACTGGGTTGACGGTCATGTAGACGGCACTGACATTGTCGCAGTAGACGATGGTCGCAGTGGAGAGTGGTGCATGGAGCTCCTGGAGAAGCTGGCGAAGCCAGCAACACTCTGTGACGGCGTGGGCGACGGCACGGTACTCGGATTCGGCGCTGGACCGGGACACTGTAGTCTGGCGTTTGGAGGACCAGGATACGAGAGTGTCACCGAGGTAAACGCAGTAGTCAGACGTAGAGCGTCGAGAGTCGGGGCAGCTTGCCCAGTTCGCATCGGAGTACGTGGTGAGAGAGTCGATGGGGCTGAAGCTGAGATGCAGCCCGCTGGAGAGGGTGCCCTTCACGTAGCGTAGGATTCGCTTAAGCAGCGTAAGGTGAGGTTCGCGCGGAGCGTGCATGAAGAGGCACAATTGCTAGACAACGTACGTGAGGTCGGGCCGGGTGAGGGTGAGGTATTGGAGAGCCCTGGCAAGACTCCGATAGTGAGAGGGATCGGCAACGAGTGCGCCATCGGCAGCAGAGAGTTTGGCTCGAGTGTCGACCGGGGTGGCCATGGGGTGACAATCGGCCATGCCCACACGCTGGAGGAGGTCAATGGCGTACTGGCGTTGGGAAAGAAAGAGTCTATGGGAGGAATGGGTTATGGAGATGCCAAGAAAATGGTGGAGAGGACCAAGATCGGTCATGGCAAACTCAGAGTGGATTCGGGCTATGATCTGGTTGAGGAGAGATATCGAAGACGCTGTAAGGACAATGTTATCGATATATAGAAGTAGATAGGCAGTGGCGGATCCGATATGGAAAGTGAACAGGGAACTATCGGACACAGAGGCCACAAAGTCGATGTGCCGAAGATAGGCAGCAAAGCGCTGGTACTAGGCACGAGGGGCTTGTTTGAGACCGTAGATAGAGCGTTGAAGAAGACAGACGTCGTCGGGACGAGAAGGTCGACGAAGCCTGGGGGCTGTTGGCAGTAGACTGTTTCCGTCAGGTGGCCGTGAAGAAAAGCGTTCTTCACGTCGAGCTGATGGATCGGCCAGGAGCGAGAGGCAACCAAAGTAAGGACGACTCGGATGGTGGCGGGTTTGACGACGAGACCTTCGGTCTCGTCGTAGTCGACACCAGGTCATTGGGAGAAACCCCAGACTACCCATCGAGCTTGTGATGGGCAAGGGAGCCATCGACGTGGAATTTGTGTTTGAAAATCTACTTATCGGTCACAATGTTGACGTCGGGAGGTCGGGGAACGAGGCGCCAGGTCTCGTTGTCCATTAGGGCCTTGTACTCGTCGGCCATGGCCACGCGCCACTGAGGGTCGGCCAGGGCTAAGCGAGATGTCGCCAGGATGGGCGAGATAGAGCTGTGGACGACGGAGAGACCGTAGCGCTGAGTGGGGCGGAGAGACCCGGTCTGGGAGCGGGTGACCATATGAGAGGTGGAGGGAACTGGAGCCGATGGGGGTACGGGAGTAATGGGAAGAACTGGTCGGGTGGAGGCGTCATCGGCTCCGGGTCAGCGATTGTAGATGAGAGGAAAAGAAGAAATTAGATCGGTCTGAGCCGAGGGGGTCGAGTGGGCCGAGTGGTCCAATCGGTCCGATAGAGATGGATCAACCGATAGGGTAGGGGGAGCCGATGGAAGTTGAGGAGCCCATGGAAGTGGGGTGTCCGATGGAAGAGGAACGGTATTGGCTGAAAAATAAATAGGATTGGTATCGGCCGATGGAGGTGGGGCCGATGGGGGTCCGATGGTTGGGACATTGGACCGAATAGTGGTAGGATATGTGAAGGGTAAGTAGTCAGTAGCGGCCGATAAGGGGCCCGATGGAGGGGACAGTGGAGGAGACCTGGTCGGCATGGTATTGATGAGGAGGAAGTCGAGATCACTAGAGCAGAATCTCGGATGAAGTAGACCGAAGGGAAAACATGTCTCGTCAAAAATGACGTGAGGAGAGACGATGACCCGTCGGGTGGAAAGGTCGAAACATCGATATTCCTTGTGAGAGGTGGGATAACCGAGGAGAATACAGGCGGTGGAGCAGAGAGCGAGTTTGTGGGAAGCTGTGGCGGTAAGGTTTGGGTAGCAGAGGCACCCGAAAACGCGAAGGTGGGAGTAGTCGGGCGTCGTGCGGTAGAGAAGGGCATAGGAAACATTGTTTTGAACGGAGGAGCATGGGCGCCGATTGAGAAGATACATCGCAGTAGCCAAAGTTTCGGCCCAATAAGTGGCAGGTAAGTGAGCATGAAGTAGCATGGTGCGACTGATGTTGTTGAGGGTGCGAAGGAGGCACTCGGCTTTGCCGTTCTGAGGAGAGGTGTAGGGGCAGGAGAGCTGGAGATGGATGCCCTGCAAGGTGAGGAGGTTTGTAACGGTACGGTTAACGAATTTCGTGCCATTATCGGCTTGTAAAGCCTTGATGTGGAGGTTGAACTGAGTGGACACGTACGTGACGAAGTGAGTGAGGTGAGAGGCGACCTCGGATTTGTTGATGAGTGAAAAGGTCCAGCAATAATGTGTGTAATCGTCAAGTATAGCGAGATAATACTGATTACTGGAGACACTTTTAACTGGAGACGTCCATACATGACAATGTATAAATTCAAATGGACGCGAGGTATAGGAGAGAACTAGAAAAATACAGACGCACATGTTTACCAAGTTGACATGAGTGGCAAACTGTGGAGCTGTTGTGGATACATCGGATGGAGGCGTTGCGACGGAGGGTGGCGACAGCGTCGGGGCTAGGGTGGCTGAGGCGAAGGTGCCAAAGGTTGGTAGAGAGGGCGACGCTAGTGTGTAGAGTGGACGGTGCAGCGGGAATGGTGTAGAGGTCTCCGTCACTATTGCAGTGAAGGATCTGTCGCTGGGTTGGGATATCCTTCACAGAGAAACCAGACGCGTCAAATTCGATGGAGCAGTTGTTGTCTCTTGTGAATTGGCGAACAGATATAAGATTGTGAATAAGAGAATGCACGATAAGAATATTACGTAGGGGGAGGTTAGTGGTGGATGTAGATAGAGAGGAGTCACCTCGGTATTGGACAGGAAGAGAGTGACCATTGCCGATGGTGACAAAAGGGGAGGAAGAGGGGTGACAGAAGCGAAGTATACCGGCCGATAACGCCATGTATGAACACGCTCTAGAGTCTCAGTGGGGCCCACGTCCCAGTGGGACGTCTCGTGCGCCCCCGCTACGCGCGCCTGTCGATTTTAGCAACGCGCCAACGCCCCACCCCCCGCAATAGCCTCACTAGATAAGGGGGACCCACCGCTCCTCGGCCCCACCCGTCATTGGCATGAGGGGAAGGGAGAAGCGGGAGGGGCTTTTTTTTTTTTAGAGAAAGCAGACTCCGTCTCCTCCCCCTCCCTCGACTCCGTCTCCTGCCCTCGTCGTCGTCTTCGCCGCTGAGGCGGAACAATTTCGCGGGATTAATCCAGCCGAATCTTGAATTCCCCTTGAGCAATCGGGATAAGGTAGCCTTGCAATCCATCCGCGTGTCCTTTCTTGATGGTTTTCGGTGTTTTTCTTTGAGGTTACCGTACAGTTTTTTGGTGGAATTGGGCCATTTTGGGGCGGGGGCGGGGCGATTTCGTGGCATTTTTGGTCATTTTGGTGGATTTTGTAGCGCAGACGGGGGATTATTGAGCAACAGATTCCTGTTTCGATCGTTGACTGGCTTGGTTTGGCTTAATCCGTGGATTTTTAGCTCACAGAATTCGTTTTTTACTTTGGTCATCAGGCGTAGGAATCTTGCGCGCGAAGGGCTAATCGAATCGGTTGGGTCGTACGGAGATGGACGAGAAGGTGAATATGGAGAGCAAGCTGTCCTCCGCGGCGGCATTCGTGGAGGGAGGTGTGCAGGACGCCTGCGACGACGCCTGCAGCATCTGCCTCGAGGCCTTCTGCGACAACGACCCCTCAACGGTCTGCATCCGCCGACACGAAAATTTTGGATTCGATATGCTTGCGATCGATTCGCTCGTTTGTTTTCTTGGTGTGGATATTGGCGTTTTCTCTTGCAGGTGACGAGTTGCAAGCATGAGTACCATCTCCAGTGCATTCTTGAATGGTAATGTTTCTTTGCTGGCCTAATCGAACGATATTATTGTGTGCTATTTTTTCTTTTTATGTACTTCTTTGTGGAGCTGGTGATGCATCACAATCGATATAAATGTAAATTATGGTAATTGATTCATGCACATTGCATAATGTATTCCAAAGCATAGGTTGCTCTTGTTTCCACAAAGCAAATCGTCCAGTATTACCATGACTAGCTTGCTTGTGTATCTCAGTCTATATGATACAATCCCTATGTTTTATTCCTGTATCTCTTCTTGTTTTCCACCTAGATAAAGTAAAATAAATGATCCTGCTTTTAGCTTCACGGTGATAAAGTAAGTTAGTCTTTGACTGATAATTGTGAGTTTGTGTGTGATATCCCGATCCAATTAGGATGTGGCCTATGAATGCTATGTGCACTTAATTAGTACCACCTTGCTAGTTGTGTAAGAGTGGAATCAATTTATAAGGTTTTCTTCCAACCATAGCACTTAACCCTTTTACATGAAACGGGAACGAAAGTGTAAGCGTGGTGCTATGTATAAGTAGGCCTGCCTGTTGAATAGATTGGGCTGTGTGGTTTTGGAGGGTGTGTTGTTCATTGAGCGTCAGTGTGCGGATATATGTCGTATGACACATGTGGGCTCTGTGTGAGGCACATGATATGGCATATGGCACTAACACTAGACATGCCCTAAGAGGGGGCGTGTTCCTAGACATTTCTAAGTTGGACCGACGAGGACGTCGGGTCTTTTGAGAGAGGGTGTGTGTGACATCCTGGCCCAATTAGGATGTGGCCTATGAGTTTGGACCGACGAGGACGTCGGGTCTTTAAGAGGGGGTGTGTGACATCCTGGTTTGCATTTGATTATTACCACCTTGCTAGTTGAGCAAGAGTGGAACTAACTTATAAGGTCTTGTTTCTTCAACTATAGTACTTTAGGTTAATTGTTTTACACAAAGCGAGAATAAAAGTGTAAGTGGGGTACTATTTATAAGTAGGCTTGCTCGTCGGATGGGCTAGGCTGTGTGATTCTGGAGGATGGGCTGTTACATTGTGACTACACATTGATGGTTCAATTTAATTGTGCTGTTCTGGGAACTACATCTAAGTTGCTAGGGTTGCAAAAATTGTCTGTTTTAAGGTGATGGTGATTATCTGCTCACACCATTTAAATCTTTGCTTGTTGTCATGCTGAAATGCTGTCAGTAAAGTGGAACTACCATATGATTTGTAAGACGAAAATGGGATCTTACATTCCAGAAACAGATCATGCATTAGGCACATCCCAATTCTCTTCAAGCATGAATCCATGATCGACTTGCCTATGAAATTTAATAACGATCACCTGCTCTTCAAGCAGTGAATAACCCTGCAGAAATTCTTTAGAATATGAAACTCATCAAGGAGCATATCATCCAGAGACTTTTATTATTTCAGCAATATCAGTCTCCTATCAGATGGGACAGGGGTTGTAAGGTTACTTCTGAGCTGCACTGCTGGAAGATTTCCTTCATTTGTGCCAGCAGTCTAGAACGATAGCTTTGTCATAGTAGTTCTGAGCATGCAGTTCTTCTGCAGTATGCTCATAAAACTATCGTTGCCCTTCTGGTGATTTTTATGGATTGAATGGGACATATTCTAAATTTTTATCAAACAAAATATGACATTAGTTCTATATGAGATCTCAGATACTAGAGATGTACAAAAAAAATAACTTATGTGCAGTCAGTCTGAAATGCAAGATATAGTATATTCTCATGCTTTCTTTTTATGAATACGAATGATATTGAGGGTGAGCTCATGTTATTAAGGAGAATGCTGTATTTAAAGTCAACATTGGATCAATATGCAGTGAAAATTGTCAAAGTACTATATTGTCCTTGACAATTTTAATTTTTGATCTGCGCTTCTCACTGTTTAATATCTAGGTGCCAGAGAAGCTCTCAGTGTCCCATGTGTTGGCAACCTATCAACATGAAGGATCCTATGAGGTAGAACTTGTATCCTGTGTATCTCCTTAGTGAGGCAATGTAGTGGTTCTCATTTTATATTAGAACTGTGCAGCCAAGAACTACTTGAGGCTGTTGAGCAAGAGAGGAACATACGAGCTAACCGTTCAAACACTGCTGCTGTTTTTCACCATCCAGTATTGGGTGATTTTGAGGTGCAGCATGTTTTATCACTAATTTGCTATCATTTGATGATATTTGCAATAACGCCCCTTTGCACCCTGGAGGTAGGCTTAATTCATACAGTTATATTAATTTATCCATTTCATATATTAGGTCCCTGTAGGAGTAGATGATGCTGAACTTGAAGAGCGCATTGTACAGCACTTGGCTGCTGCTGCTGCAATGCACAGGTCACACAGACATGGTAGAAGAGATGGACATCGTAGCCGATCTGGAGCTCATAGCCGCCCACAGATCATGGTGTTTTCAAGGAATGAGGCTATGCCTGGTGGCTCCCTGCATGCAAGTTCAGGCCAAGATGGAGACCATGAACAATCTTCTGGCTTAGGTTCTGCTCGTCCTTTAGCTGCTCTTGCTGCTACCGACCAAGGACATATGAATCGTGGTTCACAGCTATATGTGGGTCATTCTGACCAGGGTGCTTCAAATCCATCTCTGTGTGATGAGATAACAATGAGCAGGTATTTCCTACAACCTGTGGTATATATTTACATTCTATTTCTATCCAGATTCCAGAGGTTTACTCTTGTTGAATCTTGATGTTAATCAGGACATCTGAAAATCAATCTACACCTGTCAATCAAGATACAGCAGGATCATCTGATTTGCAGTCATTCTCTGACACACTGAGATCTCGTCTACAGTCAGCTTCGATGAAGTAATATCTCCAACTCCTGAAAATGCCTTACACATTGAACATATGCATCAATGTCTTACTTGTGGGTATTCTTTAATGCCAGGTATAAAGATTCAATAACAAAGAGTACGCGTGGATGGAAGGAAAGGTGGTTTTCTCGGAGTAACACTATATCAGGTCTTGGCACTGAAGTAAGGAGGGAGGTCAATGCTGGGATTGCTGTGGTATCTCGCATGATGGAACGGCTAGAAACAAGGAATGGCACTGAGCCATCTGCTGTTCCTGCATCTAGTGCTTGTTCTCCCTCAGATGCGAATAATCAGAGGATGGTATCCCCCAACCATGCTGCTGTTGTAAATGATACTTCTTCCACGACTTGTGCATCAGGATCTGGCTCTCAATGAGCCCACTCCATGTTTGCTGAAGAACTGATACAGCTGTTAAGACAGGTATATGCTCATCTTGTGCACAAGTAAGCTTTAAAATTTTAAGGTTTTTCGGTGGCAAAATGTCACACCGGTAGATGCTCTATGTAATTCCTGCATAGGATGAAATTAAACCTTTTCCTTGTGTAGTTTCTCAAACCACTGCTAAATTCATTTGCATCAGGTCCAGAGAGAAACGCCGTTTGTTCGGAGCCACCTGAGATCCAGCGATGCTTCATGATCTTTGGTAGGTCTGTGTGCTTCAGAAGTTCGCTGAAGCATTTGCGTCCAGATCAGGAGACATAAGACTTGTGCTTGCGGATGAACCTTTACAATTTTCTTTTACCTTGTATAATATTTGCAAGGTTGTTATGAATCATAATCGCTGTAAATTGCAACATAATGAATGTCGGTTGTGAAATTCTTGATATCCCTATAAATCTAGTGCGCCAAGGGCGTGATGAGCCATCCGTTCGTCGCTTGACCTCTGCTTGTGAATTGTTTGTAATCAATCGTCACACTCATAATCTCGCTCAATGTTTTTCTTTTTAAAAAATTAGTTCATCTGATACTACTTTGCTGGGGTAATTTCTGCTACATGAAAAATTGCCGTGAGTTTATCGTTTCACTGAATATATACTTGGATAGGTGTCCTGAACGCGAAACATTGGGCTGCATTCGAGGCCCACCTTTTTGGGCTGGAGCCAGTTGGGCAGGCTAGGCGTTTTCTCAGAGGCTAGATAGAGTCGGCCCACGGTTTTCTGCCGGAAACCAAACAACGCGTCGTCACTAGGCTTCTTCCTGCGGGAAACTAGGCGCTCACAGTGAGTGAGTCGGTGCAGGAGTGCTGGCATGGCGGTGGAAACCGGCGGGCGTTCCCGCGAGCGGCGCGGCGAGGCCATGGATTTACTCGCTTACGGCGTTCCGACCTCGTGTGCGCACTGCGCGGCGGCACGGCGCACGCTGGCACGACCCACACCTCCATTTAGTTGCTACGCCCCTGAAGTCCCTTCTCCTATCCCGGAGTCCATCGCCGGAGTAGTAGACTAGTAGTACCAGAAAGGAGGAGAGTGACTAGCAGACTAGCAGAGCAAAAGGAGCCCTCGCCGACGAGGGCGCGGTAGTGGCAGCAACAGCAGCCGTAGGTGCGGTCGGAGCGATATTCGCGCAGAAGTAGTGGCCGCATCCATGGGCGCGCCGGTGTGTGGCGCGCTCGTGTGCTTCGTCCTCCTCCTGGCCCGTGCGGCCGCGGAGAAGGCGCCGGAGGAACCCACATTGCCATCACCCGCCGTCGCCAGCGACGGCAACGGCGCTGGTACGGGCACAGCTGCCGGCGCCGGCTCCGGGGGAGTGGGGATCATCTCCAACTCGGTGCTGGTGGCGTTGCTGGACTCGCACTACACGGAGATGGCGGAGCTGGTGGAGAAGGCCCTCCTGCTCCAGACGCTGGAGGACGCGGTCGCCAAGCACAACGTCACCATCCTCGCGCCGCGGAACGAGGCGCTGGAGCGGGACCTAAACCCGGAGTTCAAGCGCTTGAACTTGTTGATTGTATGTAAAACGAGATAAATTATTAGCGTGTAATTAAGTACTAACTATTATAAACTTTAAAAATAAAGTTATTTAATTTTTTAAAAAACTATTATATATAAAGTTTGTATAACTTATGTAGCTAAGCCCGGAAGCCGAATAGAACGTACCCTTTAACAGTTTCCCTTCAGTAGAATACCAGTGCCGTTATGTATTAACCATTCCATAATTATCTTATTCTTTGTTCCTTTTAATATATTGCAGGCAAGTTGTTAGAAGCAGCGTGCCAAATGGTTGGCATCCTTGGTCAGCGATCACGATTCAAAAGCTGCAGGTAGATGGGAAATATTGATCTCATGAACACGGACTAGAATTAATGAGGTGATAGACTGCTAGAGTCATCCACATTGTCATACTTTTTTTAAAAAAATGTTTAAAACGAATAGTAAATCAGGTGGGGAGTGTAAGTTAGTGGTTGTTCGTGTGTCTGAAAAAGGCAGGAAAATCCCTGTATATGAGTGTTTTGTTCTTGTTTGTCGTTCTTGCTTCTGTTTCAGTTTTGACAGAATCACGAGTAAACAATGCCGCATGCAATGGGTTGAAGCTTCATCAATTGTGTGCATTTTTTTATAGATTTAATCATTTAGCAAATCCTTCTAAGTTTTTCCTCTGAAGATTCTGGTAAATGCATGCCTTTTTCTTATCGAAGACTCTGATTGTCTTTCGGACGTACCTGCATTATTCATCTGAGACACCGGATGAATCGGTCATATACATGATGTACCTTCTTTGCATCTCCTTAGTGAGCTGATGTCGTTTTAGGTGGTTCTCGCTTTTTTTTCTTTCTTTTTTGAATGCATGCAGCCAAGATCTACTGGAGACTGAACAACACAGGAATATGCGAGCTAACCATTTGAACTCTGCCTATATTTTTCATCATTCGGCCTCGCTGGTTTTGAGATAGTAGGATTAAGATGCCGATTAGAGAAGTGAAAGCGGTTTAAAAATAAATAGCTCCTAATCAAATTAATTATTAGGCTGGTTTAGAGGATCAAACACTAACTACTTCAAGTTATGTTTTACAAACCTACGGTACAAGTGATTCAAGTAATCTCTAACAACTTAAAACTGCATGTATGTAAGTGGGACAAGAGACGACAGATGTTTTTCACCCGACGTTTGAAAGTTTCCTTGCTTCCTACTCATCATTAAAGTGAGCTCAACTTTATCGCTTAAACCACTAAGTTTTCAAATCTCTTCATCAAGAGACGAGTAAGATAGGAGTTGGCTCCAAAATGGTCATTCCAAACCTTAACCATTAACGGTTATTCTTCCTTCAAAATAACAAATCACTCACAATCAACTACTGAATCTCCATTACGATCTCCTTTGAAGAGATCGATCACCACGTAAACTCCTCGAAGCCATCAGGAGACAACAATATCCAAGAACAACAAGGAGTAACCATGTTCGGGAATGGTCAAGTTCTAGTAGTGATAGCACTTGTCTTGGCTCAACATTATCTCAAACACCCACAATGAAGACTAAATGCTCAAAAGGTATGAGAGTGTATGTAAGGCCTCAAATGAATTCTCCAAGGTGCCAAGAGACTCTTCTTGCTAAATGGGAGAGGGTATAAATACTTGCCACCCACCAAATTAGCCGTTGGGGTGAAATCCCTAACTCTCAGCGCATTATAGGTTTGATCAGCCATAATGGTCTGGCCAGGCCGAACTACAGCACAATGACTAGTTTTCTAGCTGTTGCCTCTGTTGTCAAAGCAACCTGGTATGACTGATCATAGGGTCCTAGTTAGATTGACCTCGATTCTTATCAGATCGAGACTAGCTCGGTCTGACCGAGCTTGGCTCCAGTGGTTCTATCTCGCCATTCCTTTGGCTCAAAGATGGCTTATGGTGCCCTGACCTTTTCAAGTCGGTCAAACTTGTGCCCAAGCCTAAATAGAGACAAACAGTAGGCTGATGGAGAGCAAATCTACAAGCCTACTTTGGTCTGACTATCTAGGCATATTTACACCACCCAACCAATTACTGACTGGTTAACAAGCCATGATCATATCAACCACTGCTAGGGTGAAGATAGATTGAGTCCAAACCAAAATGCACCCATATACTTATGAACTAATATAGAATAAGATCATATCTAGCCAAGTTAACTACACCTCTTGATAGTACATCTAAAAGTGAATCTAGCCATCTTAGTGAGTTTTGGATGAATAATGACAAAATGGTTAAGAGACCAATGAGTTTATTAAGATGTTGCAGTGATTAGTCCTAGGCTGCTTAGGGTGATGCATGGAGACCCCCACAAACATAATATGATCCAGCAAGAAGACTCAAAGCTAGATTTAAAATTTCTTTATAGACTTTGAGTCTAGGAAACCCGTACTATCAAGGGGTTCTAAATAGGTGTTCATGTCTAACCAAGTGCTCAAAGCCTAATCTTTGTCTAGTTGAGAGATACTGTTGCACAACACGTTTATAGGTTTGGATGCAGTATGTTTTAGTGGGTCGAAGGTTCCTATCACTGGGGTCAGAGGTTCCAACCCATAGGTTTTAGCTCATGTTCTAAGTGTTAGTCGGAGGCTCTAGATCCCATGGATAGAAACCTTCGACCTTTGAATCTTTAAGTAATGGCAACATGATATCATAATATGGGTATTTAACCCTTCCATTCCCTCTATTGTTCTTTTGGATTTTTCATTTTTGTTTTTATGTCTCCTAGTTTCTCTTAGAGTTCTATAACATCATTCACCTAGTTCTTGAACTCCCATGGTGATTTGAGTGTGGATTTAGAGTGGTTGTGAGGATTTGTGCTTATGAGTGAACTAGGAAGATCTTGAGCACTTGGGGATTGATATGGGCTACTGTTTGGTACTTATTACTCTTAGAGGGTGACATTTTAGATGGTTAGACGCCGCCCACAAGCTTTCTCAAGCTGTGGATTGTCCTAGGCAAGTTTGTGAGAATATACCTTACCTTTGAAAGAAAAAGAGATAACTTTGAGTGCAAAACAAGTTAATCTTCGTGGTCGCTTGGTGAGCTAAAGGGTTAATTGAGACCCGGCTCTCAGGAGCTCCTCAACGAAGACGTAAAATGTTTGATCTGAATTTTGGGTAAAAATCACTTGTCTCCTCTCTCTTGCTCTTGTATGTGTTTCTTGCTCTAGTTCTTGTAATTCTTGTGATATGTTTCAGTGTCGTGCTTCCTCTATTCTATAGTACTGTTTAGGAGTTCCATCACTTGTGATTTGTGCTTGTTGTGAGCTCTCTTAGGAGAAACTCATAGATGATCGAAAGTTCTGAGTCCAGTAATCGAAAGTTCCGACCAGTCCTCCTCATATGATCGAGAGACTTGGTTGGAGGTTTTGACCCCTTGGATCAAAGGTTTCGGTCTATTGAATTTGACCACTGCGATTGAAAATTTTTTAGGAATGCCTATTCATCCTCCTCAATGCACCATCCAAGGGCTTTCAATTGGTATCAGAGCCCCGGCTCCTGATGGGCTTCACCGCTTGGAGTTGATTCAGGATATTGAATGTTAATTCTATTACTAATGGGGATAATGAGGACGATGGTGACAAGTCCACTGAAAAAATTGAATCTACAAAAGCGAATACTGCTATACCTTTTGATTAGAGCAAGATTAATCCTCCCTCTAAAAACTTCATCTCTGTGTCTTTCGGGCATGCATCCTATTTTGATAGGATACACTATACTGCTTGAAAACACAAGCTAAAGCTGCATTTAATGTCTTTGTATCCTAATGTTTAAAAGGTGGTTTGCATAGGGATCGATATATCAAGCAAGGACATGGAGCTCACTCTAGAGCAATAACTTTATATTTACTGTAGTGTTCAAGCCACAAATGCAATTCTTTTTGCCTTTAGCTTGGACGAATTCAACAAAGTGGATGGGCTTTAGGTAGCAAAGAAGATTTGGGACATTCTTCAAATTGCACATGAAGGTACACCTAGAGTGAGGAAATACAATATTGAACTTTTAGAAGGAAAGCTTGGGCGGTTTGTAATGGAAGATGATAAAACTCCTTAAGAGATGTATTACCGGATGATAGTGATCATGAACAAGATTGAAGGGCTTGGGAATCTTGAGATGATCGGCCACTGTGTTGTGAGAAGACTTCTTCGAGCCTTCGCACCGAGAAATCCCATTTTGGTGACCCTCATCCATAAGAGAAAAGATAACAACATGCTTACTCTAAGTGACATACTTGAAAGAATTGTGGCTCATGAGCTCTTGGAGGAGGAAGCTAAGGAAGTCAAGCAAATCACCAAGAACGCCGCCATCATCGAGAACAAGATTGCATTAAAGGCAAAGGAGTAAGCTTCAAGCGATGTTGAAAGTGACAATGAAGACTTAGCATTTGTAGTGCTCAAGTTTAAGCAATTTCTTCATCGAGATGGCTATGGCAAGGACAAGAAAGATGAAGATAAGGGAAGAACAAGGCAATCCAAATATGCATGCTATAAATGTGGGGAATATGACGATTTCATTCTTGATTGCCCCCACACAAGAGCAAGGAAGGCAAGCCTAAGGGAGTTAAGAAGAAAATCAGGCATGCACACATTGGAGTATAATGGTACTCCAATGACAAGGTCAATCAACAAGAAGACAAAGATGAATGTGGAGTTGAAACAATTGCAATCAAGTCATATTTGTCTACCAAGGAGTGTCCCTTCAATAACTTGAGCAGAGAGGACGGTGACGACGACTGCCTTGAGCATACTTTCTTCATGGCACAAGGCCATAAGATAATCCCATCATTCAAATCATCTCTAGATAATGATGAGAATGATAGTGATGAAGAAAGTGAAGATAATATGGATGATGTACTCAAGAGTTTTGGCAAGCCATCCATGAAGCAATTGGCCAATCTAATGAATGCCTTAGAGGGTAAAGAAAATTCTATCAAAAATCAACTAGTCGTTCTCATTCTTGAAAAGACAAGAAATCATGCCTTAGGGGATGATTTGGCTAAGAAGCAAGAGAACATTGTAAAATTGACCAAGAACTCTCTTTGGTCAATAAATCAATCACTAGCTTAAAAGATGCTAATGACACACTTTAAGAAAAGCTTGTGCTGTTGGACCAAAACCACAAAGCTCTTGAAGTGCAATTTGACTTCCTTTGGGCTAGTACCTCTTCATCCAATGAGACCCTCAAATCTTCCAATACCTCCACTAGTAATGGTTGTGTTGGATGCTATAATTATCATTTGGATTTCTATGCTACTAATATTGAAGCAATGGATGCTCTAAAGAAGAAAAATAAAAGGTTTGGAACCTTGGTAAAGTATGGGTGTATGAAGATCTATCAATTCAAATATGAACTCTACAAAACTATCACCACACATAACAAAAAGGTTGGACATGGGTTTGGCTTTTGTCTTTATGAAAGCAAGCCATCCAAGTGTAGTGAGGTGAATGAGAAGCATTGTTTGAAGTTTATCAAGGAAGGAGATGCCTCACAAGCCAAGGATATGCAATCTCACTTAGTAGGTTTACAGGCCATAGGTTCTGACCATATGGACTAGAGGATCTAACTGAGGCTCTCGGTCTAGCCGAGAGGGCTAGTGAGAGGTTCTGACTCATATGGTAGGAGGCTCTGACCTAATTTCTCAAGCCAATAGAGAGGGCTAGTCAGAGGTTCTGATCGAGCAATCATACTATGACTTATATGTGATCACTAAGAACCATCATGGTAAAATGGTAGTTGATTTCATTAATGATCATTATGAAGAGTACAAGGCTTATGTATGGGTACCAAAAGCTCTTGTGACTAAGTTTGGTTACCTAAATCCCATGATTAATTTCTTTTGTAGGCATACTCCTTTGGCGAATCAAGTTAGGTGGTTGATAGCAGTGCGCCAACTACGTGACATGGGAGAGTAGTATATTTACAAGTCTTGATGAGGATGGAGTAAACCATGACAACATTGTATTTGGGGATGATGGCAAGGGCAAGGTAATGGGCCTCAATAGAATTGTAATCTCCAATAATCATTCCATATCAAATGTCCTCCATATAAAGTACTTAGGTTACAATCTCTTGGCCTTATCTCAACTATGTAAAATGGGATACAATTGTTTGTTTACCGATGTGGATGTGATTGTTTTTCAAATATATGACTCTTTCGTGCCATTCAAAGGGAAGTTAAAGAGGGATCTCTATCTAGTCGATTTTGACCTAGATAGAGTGAATCAGGGGGCATGCTTGATTGCTAAGTCCTCCATAAGATGGCTTTGGCACCGAAGGCTAGCCATGTGGGGATGATGAATTTATCAAATCTTCTAAAAGGGGGTCATGTTATCAGGCTTACTAACATTATTTTTGAGAAGGATTGTGTGTCCAGTCCTACATCTTGCAAACAACATCATGATTACTTTAAGGCTGCTTGAACTTCTTCATATAAATATCTTCGGTCCTGTTGCTTATATAAGCATCGAAAGTACCATGTATGGTATTGTCATTATAGATGATTATTATCATTTGACTTAGATTTACTTTCTCCATGATAAAAGTGAGGCTCAAGACACCTTCAATTAATTTGCAAGGCAGATTCAAAATGAATATGAGTTCACTATCAAGAGGGGACGGAATGATAACGGTAGAGAGTTCAAGAATACTTAAGTTAAAAAATTCTTCGATGAAGAAGGAATTAAATATGAGTTCTCCACCCATATGATCCCTTCTCACAATGGTGTTGCCATACACTCATCAAAGCGACAAGGACAATGTTTGATGACTACAAGACGTCGGATACTTTTTTGGGCAGAAGCCATGAGCACCACATGCCATGTCATCAACCGTATCTACCTCCACAAATTATTGAAGAAGACTTCACATGAGCTACTAAGCGATAAAAAGACAAATATATATTACTCTTGTGTCTTTGGGAGAAATGTTTCATTTTGAGTATATGACCTCATTCATCAAAGTTTGCACTTAAGGTGGATAAGGGATTTCTACTTAGTTATGAATCAAATGCGCATGCATTTAGGGTTTTCAACAAAATCTACACTATTGTTAAGACAACTAAGGATGTGACATTTGATGTATCTAATGGCTCCTAGGAGAGCAAGTTGTAATGCATGTTATAGATGATATGGCTCCAAGTAAGACTATTATGAACAAGGTAATAGGGGAGGTGAGACTATAAGAAGTCCGTGATAACCAAGATGGAGTACTTCATCAATATCAATCAACTCAAGTCAACTTCCCAAAATGGACTCATGATGAACTTGAAGATATGCATCCCCCGAATCTTAATTTCCTTGTACTATCTCAAAACTGACCAATTTATATAATATCTCTATGATGTGATTGAGTCAAATTTATAGTTTTTTTAAAAATATGATAATGGACAAGGAACATATAATATTACAAATGTTGAAAAAATTTGGTAGTCCTAATACACAGTGTACACTCAAGGGCCTACATATGACAATATCTACATTCTAGTTGGTTAATACTTTGCAATTTTTGGACGGTTGAGCCAGTCTTGTTGAATACGTGATTTTGGGTGATAAGCCACTCATATATAATCAGGACGAAAGCGTTGAGCTTTGAGGTGATATGAATTAACCGGGATACTTAAAAAACACTTGTTTTATTAAGACAAAACACTACAATAAAGAGTACACACTTATCTAGATCTGACTATATAGCTCACATGCTCATGCTCCACACACCTCATGATGATAAGAGGGGACATCTCTATTTATAGGTGTCGGTAAAATAGGAATCAGGGTCCCCACCACTGGTTCCTCAAGGCACCTGGTGACATATCATTAAGCCGACCCATCCGAACATTAATAGGCTTCAACCAACAACTATCGCGCGCCCAAAGAAGAGCAGGACAAGGACCCGAAGTCCTCCCCACCTTAGGGGGCTAAGCTCAAGGCATCTCTACCCTCGAGCTCGGTACCTCTAAGCGGCTTGGGAATAAAGATGGCGCATTTATTACGATGGGACACAACGCTCATCCATACATGAGTTTTTCATTAACTATGATAATACTCAAACCTACCCAGTGTGCGACTAGAGCGATGGGATAGCGCTCACACAACCGTTGCATTCACCATCATCACCCCTATAGGGTGGGGGCATGGATTATTAGACAGTGCAGTTAACTGCCATGTCACCTAACAAGGCCTATCACCTTTTCATACACCCAGCCACCCATGATTGCCAAGCGGGTCCTACTGTTAGCAGTAGGACTCCCGACTTCTACCTCAAGCTTCCTATTGCCATGCATGATGTGTGACAGGATGGCACGACTTTATTCTAAGCTAGCCTCAAGGGGGCCCACCATGGCCCAGCGACCGGGTCCACTTAATAGCAACGATGAGACTTCCCATACCTAACCCTCGTGTGTTGGGTCCAGTTTCTAATTTTCAACCACTGTGATATTTTCTCACTGACTATAAGAGCTAAGCCAAGGCCTTCAAGAAAGGGGTTCGAACCAAAAAAAACAAAAGAGACGCAAGCTTTGTAACTTAGATGCTACTAAGATCAAATGAATAACACAACAGTAGGGTACTATGCCTCCGTGCGACCTAAACATGCGTAACTCTTTTTCCCATTTACTATCACCTCAACTCCCATTTAGCACTTACGTTCTCTAGGCTGTATCCATAAAGGAGGTCCATCGATTCTCTGCTAAAGGAGTTTACTCTCCGACAATAGGACTTAATGACCATTGAATCTTTGACGAGTATTAAGATCCTAACTCTTATCCAGAGTTTTCATGTTTTTCTTAAAAATATATATTTGCTTACAAACTACTTTAAAAAACTAAACTAAGTTATTTTATTTTACCATTCTAGACCCTTAAATAATTTTAGAATAGTTTTTTTAAAAAAATGGATTTATTTTCACCTTTCCTTTTTTATTTATTCGATTTATTTTCTTCACTAAGAACTAATTCTAGGCTAATTTCGTCACCTTCCAATACTTAACTTTCCACCGTCAAATTTTAGTATGTGGTTGTACTTCCTTGGAATCACCACCTAACTCAAATTATTTCTCCTCAAATAAAATAGTTAATTAGCAGCAGCAATTATAATTAATTACCAAAACACAGTATTGGGGCTAGATGCTTGAGAGTTGCATCATGTTATATTGCTATCATTTGATGATCTTAGGGGCTTTGTGTAATGGCATGTTTGCACCCTAGAGGTAGAGGGTTCACAATCCTAATACCACATCAAAACCACTAACGAGCGGTATCTTTAGATTTTATGAAATCCGTTGATCAACCTATAAAAAACGATGAAATTCAGATAAATTTTGTTAAAAATTTAAAATTTAGTTTGATTTTTTTTAACTTGACCGAGAAACCGAACAGTTTTTTATCCGGTCTAAAAAGTCCCCGGTTTTCTCCGGGATTGTAAACTTACAAGTAGCCTTACTGTGCAGTTCTATCGACGCACCCGCTTCGGATTTCAGGTCCCTATAGGAGTTGTGATACTGAACTTGACGAGTGAATTATACAGAACATGGGCGCTTGGCTGCTGCCTCTGCTACTGGGACGCGGCTTCTCTGACTTTAGCAGGTAAAGTCACACTGTGATTTTAGCCCGCAATTCACTGTACATTTGATCCAACGGATTAGGTTTGCCTGTGTGGGGCCCATTAATACCATTTGCTTGCTAAGATAGTAGGAATGAAAACACATGCAATCAATTTTGGCAGCATAACAATTACTATGCACCGGCAAAATAACATATCTAAGCTAGTTTTTTTTTTAAAAAAAAGTGTTCTACCTCTTTTGATTGTTGTATGGCGTAACTTATTTTGAAAAAAAATTAAATGAAAATTTGGCCCATTTAATCTCAGATATATATACTTGCATTCTTAATAGCTATAAAGCCAACTTCTCTAAACGCACTTTGAAATATGAATATATTAGTGGCACACTTTTTTAACACTAAATATACTTATTGGTATAATGTTATTAATTTAACTTGGACTGTTGCCTTTATTATTTTTAGCTAGAAACCCTAAACATATAGAGAGAAGTTATTATTTTAACTTGGACTGTTGCGTATAGGTAACACCTCCATGGTAGAGTATGATGGCCATCACAGCCTATCTGGAGCAAATGGCCGCCCACAAATGGTGTTCAACTAATGAGGCTATTCCTGGAGACGTAGATTCTCGGCAGTACTCACCTGCAGTGTAGAGTAGACAATCCCACCTATATTCGTGGTGGTTCCATGCATGCAAATTCAGGCCAACATGGAGATTATGCGTAGGTTGAAATATAATAAGTAAGCCTACTTAGATAAATAATAGAAAAATTAAAAATCAAAATATTTTTTTAAAATAAAAAGATATCTCAGACCTATAGTGCGCTTTATAAACATCACATGTTTGACCGTCTCCTAATCACTAGTGTAACCATCAATATGACCGTATTGTAGGTGTCAGTCTGATTATCATATAATAGAAAATACAACTTAACGGAACTTTTAAAAATAGATCAACTTTATTTAGATGTATTTATAAAGTGCATCTAAATCACTCATCTAACTTACGAATTAAAATCAAAATCTCAAAGCAAACTTAAGTTTTTCTCTCTAAAAGTTGCAATACTTTGAGCCTAGACCCGCCATCTATTTATACCTATAAATGATTGTAAAAAACAACAAATCTGACAAGGATTAGCATTTCTAATATCTTAGAAAACTCTCTCGTATAGATATCCAACTTATCTATATCAAATACGAACTACAATCTTTCTAATTTTAAACTCCATCCAAAATTGACTTTCGTTTTCATACACACACATATTCCTTATATATATATATATATCATATGAAAACTTCATCTCCACCTGTATTACCATCACCGATAATATTCTCAGGACCTTAAGCAATACTTGTACATTAAAAAAATCATATCTAAACATAAGTTATTTCTCAACATAAGCCATATTAACATACAATAGAATATCTCTGGTATAAAAACCATCTAAAAGTCATAAATGTTAAGCAATTACCGAGAAACATAAAAACTATACGAAACTGATTCTTTTAGAGTCTGCCGGTCAACTTCTAGTCTAATTGACCTTACCTTGCCAATCTAATTGTCAGCACTCTGATAATTCTCCAATTTTATCACCACTTCGTAAATATCAATACTACCTATTATTCATACAAACTTTAATTACCTTTGTCAATTGTTCATCACAAAAGTAGATCATCACCATGATTTCACGTTATGACGAATTTTCTGCCTTTGGTTCTGCTCGCTCGTTCGCTTCTCTTGCTACTACGGACCAAGGACATCTATGGTGGTTCACAGCTATGTCTAGGTCATTCTGATCAGTGCTACCGAACCATCTCTACACGGTGAATTGGTGAAAGAGCAATTTCACGGTGAACAGTTCTATTTCCTACTGCCTATGGTACTATGTTTATATGCTTTTCCTTTCCAGACGTTTGCTGTCGTTGTATGTCGATTTTAATCAGGACTTCTGAAAACCTATCTACACCTGTCATAAAGATAGAGCAGGATCATCTGATTTTCGGTTTTTCTTGGACGCGCTGAGATCTTGTTAGCTATCAGCTTCAACGAAGTAACCTACTTCTGAAAACACCTTCACATTGAATATATGCACCAGTGTCTTACTTATGGGCATTCATTACAATCCCAGGTCTTTCACAAAGAGTACGTGCGAATTGGGAAAGGTATTTTCTCGGAGCAGGTCTTGCTGTGAACTCTGAAGACTGAAGTAAGGAGAGAGGTCTGCAATTGTTGCGTTATCCCATACGGTGGAACAGCTTAGAAACACGGGGTAGCACTGGACCATCTACTACTTTTGCAGCTAGTGCTCGTTCTGCATCAGATGCAAATAATCAATGGCTGGTATCTTCTCCGCACAACCATGCTGATGTTGTCGATGATAATGGCTTGATGAGCTGACTCCATGTTTGTGTGAAGAATTGTACCAGCTGTGAAGACTGAAGACAGTTTTACTGTGGCAAAATGCCACACGGGCTGATGTTGTATGTAATGGTGTTCTCTTCTTTTTTTAGAGGAGCATTCCACGTGTAAATTTAATTTATATTATAAATAAATCATGATATTAAACAATTAAACTAGCAGAATCATCTTATTCGATCTAAATATGTATACGAAAAAATTACATTTGAATAGATTAAACATACAAAACATAATTGAGACATACTGACGGTTTTGGTTTTATTGTGGAAGGGGAGTAGCACTACACACCGCATGTATGATACGCAATACTAAATGTTGATGATGACGTGCAGTGTCTAAATATAGAGGAAGACAAGCCATAATAGATGAACAGCGAGCGATCACGCAACGTAATTCCAAAAAAAACTTATTAGCGTCTTTTCCCGGTACATAACATCGAAGACAAAGGTTCCGAAGATCTGCTCTCCCAGTCATCGGTGCATGCTAGCAAACATGATGAAGTAGGCTATGAGCGATGGCATAGTATAGAGGAGGGGTTAATCCTAGATTGTTTTCGCATATATTGTATGGAGGCAATGAGTCGGTTTATATAAAGATATTAGGATATGTAATTAGGATGCCTACACGATCTCTAAAATACTGGACTCCACGCTACTCCATGGACCTAGAAATCCGGTGATTTTCTGAAAACATCAATTTATGCAGCAAAATAAAACTGCGTATGTGCAAGCATGAGAAGCCAATTTTAACAGACCATTCACCCATATGTTGCATACAGACGCTGCCTACCAAGACGAGACAATGCGAGCGTGTGTGTTCTTTTATTTCTCTCCACCACACATTACTCAAGTGGCTAAGAGAACACTCTTCCTTTTAAGAAGGTCACTCTCTTCTAAAATAAGTCAAGTAGTACTAAAGATTCACATAGCTCCCTTCCCATAAGGTGGGTCTTTGTGATTTTCCTAAGAATTAATCTTCATATGGGCCTTAGCTCACATATCAATTCCAACAATCCTCCATCAAATCTCAAAGTCCCATAGAGATTTGTCTTTTCCAATGTACTATTTATATACCAGTATTTCGATAAAGACCGGTTAAGGTTGAACATCAATTTAAAACTCTAAGCTACACTTACTTATGACTTGAATAATAGACTACGTCTTGAATTGCAAATTTTATACAAGCAAGTTTTACTCGGCCTCTTATCTGATACTAGATCGACAATAGACTAACCCTTTGTGGAGCATATAAGTTATATTTCTTGGTCTCTTCATGAGCTTCCTAGAATATGCACCCAAAATCTTTATAGACTGCGACTAATAGTCAGGCTCATATAGATGCTTTCTTTTAAGAATGTTCTACAAGATAACATCTTGACTTTTCAAAGCCAACAAAACACATTCAGACATAATCAACCTACCTTGTAGGCTCTGAGAGTACATGTATCTTTACCTTGAGAGGGTTAAAAAGGTACTCTCCTCAAGTTAACTAATGGCTTATTCTTCACACATTCTACTTTATAGGATCTCGGATCACACATATTGGGTTACCATCATCGTATAACTCACATGCGTCTCATACACATCTTCTTCGATGCATTGTCTATTACATTCTATGATAGTCCCTTCGTAAAGAAATCTGCTAGGTTTTTAGTTATATAGATGTAATCCAACGTTATTGAAAAGACCTTGAGTTGCACAAAGAGAGGTGAATGAGCACACCTAAAAATCTGTAAGAAACTCGCAGTGGAAATTAAAACTCTCTCTGGAGTATCTGGTCCTAATTACCGAAAACTCTAGTCGAGGTTCATTATTGGGCAGCGAAGCTTGGCCGAATACTCCAGTCCTAGGGTCCAAATATTTTGATCCCTCTTTACTGCTTCCAAAAAGGATGCGTGGAGGGAGCAATCTTAAGAGAGAAATATATATGATAGGTGATCCAAAGATAGTAAATAGATGAAAGAAGCACTACACAAGAAGATACAGAATTTTTCACTGAAGTTCAGATCAAAAGATTCTACGTCTCTGTTGAGAGACTCCAAGGAGTCGGATCACGCTCGATCCCTAGCCTCACCAAGCTCAATCCTAGGAGAAGATTTAGTCTCCAAGCTTTTATCAAGACTAGCACAAAGTCTAAGCCAACCACCAAGATCTTTATTAGGACACTATGCTACAACTTCTGATGAAGTTTGCTCTATCAAAACCAATCCCTAAGAATGAGCTTGGTATCCACTATAGTTTCATCTTTTATTGCGGAGATGAGGAAGACCTTCATAAATATTTTTGGATGATTCACAATTTTGAATCCTCACGGTCGATGCCTAACCGTCTAGGAGAACCTCTAAGAGTAACAAATGCAAATCCTTATTGGGCATCGAAACATAAGTGCTCAATCAAATCCTTGACCTTCTCACTCACTAGCTCTAAAAGATCAGGTGTATAAGCCAAGAGAGAGAGGTTTGAAATCCTAGAAATGCTATAGGGAGTATGGATCAAATGAATGAACAATCTTCTATCTCAAAGTGGGGGTTGATAGAGTTAATAACAAAGCTCCTAAGAAACTAGTTGTTACTCATAGATTCAAACTTTGGAGTATCTGTCCTAGCAGACTGGAGATTCCGTACACACTTAATCCAAAGCAGCACATCCAATCTGGAATATTTGGTCTAAACCTTTGAAAACTCCAAACAACTTTTATTGCCAAACAGAGAAAATTTTCTAGAGACTCCGCCAGTTAAGACCAGAGAATCTGATCTATTTTCACTATTAGATAGAGAAATTTACCCAAAAATATCTGGTGACTTAGACAAAATAACTAAAGATCTCTAGAGAAAAAAACCAAAACCCAGATGTGCATGTGGTGCAAGTGTTCACTTAAGAAAAATAAATAAATCTAATTGGGCACTTGCTTCGTAACTCGGATTAATATTTGTATTGTTTTTGATAGTACGACAATCCTATGACTCAAGAAAAATAAAATACATTTAAAGCACAACGTTAAGTTCTATTTGATGCCTTTTTTCATGGTAGGGTTTTTTTTCCATCAATTTAATTTTTCCCGGAGACTAACTCCTATACTTTTCTTCACTTAACATATTATTCCCCTAATTTTCTTATTATCTGTCATTCAAAACCCATAAGGGGGCATAGATGTATTTTCAGTTATAACTCCAGAGCTTCTCAATTTCCTAATGGACTTCAATCCTCACTTCACATGTCTAGATGATTTCATGTTATCCTCAGAACTATTCACCTTGGTAATGGCATTTTGATTGTCACTGTTCATAAGAATGGTTGGTACTAGTTTTTCAATCATAGGCAAATCCATCGGTAGATCATGTAGCCATTCCATCTCAACAGTAGCAATATCTAGTGCTATAAGCTCTACTCCCATGATTGACCTCGTCAAAATGATCTATTGATAAGACCTCCATGAAACAACACCACCACCTAGTGTGAAAACATATCCACTAGTAGTTTTGATCTCTTCAATATTAGATATCCAGTTAGAATCACTATATCTTTCTAGTACCACAGGGTACCCAGCATAGTGAAGTCACAAATTTATAGTACCTTTTAGATAGCGTAATACTCGCTCGAGCACATGCCGGTGATCATCTCCCAAATTAGAGGTAAACCGGCTCAATTTGCTCATAGCATAAAAGATGTCAGGTCTAGTTACGTTAGCTAGGTACATAAGTGACCCAATGATTTGAGAGTACTCCAATTGTTTTTGAGAAATTCTCTTGTTCTTGCAAACAAACAAGCTAGGATCATAAGTTGTTGAAGAAGACTTGCTATCAATATAGCTAAAGTGGATCAAGATCTTCTCCACATAATGGGATTACAAGAGTATAATCCTATTCTCACATCTAACTAGCTTAATGTTTAGAATAACACCAAGTACTCCCACATCTTTCATATCAAAATTTTAAGACAAAATTAATTTCACCTCATTAACCACCTCACGGTTTGTTCAAAAATCAGCATGTCATCAATATGCAAGCACAGAATAACGCCCTCACTCCCACCGTGCCGATAGTATACACATTTACTTGCCTCATTGACTATAAAGCCTGCAGATGTCAACGTTCTATCAAATTTCTCATGCCATTATTTAGGAGTTTGTTTTAGACCATACAAAGATAAAAACTTGCACACTTTGCTTTTTAACCTTCTACTATAGATCCATCAAGCTAATATATATAAATTCTCATCCAGCTGTCCGTTAAAAAAAGCTACGTTAACGTCTATTTGATGAACGAGAAGACCATGTGAGACAGATAAGGAAAGTAGCACTTGAATTGTGGTCAGTCTAACAATAGGTGAGTAAGCGTCAAAGAAATTTTTGCCTTCTTACTGAGTATAACCCTTAGCCATAAGCCGAGCTTTATACTTTTTAATAGTATCATCACGTCTAAACATCTTTTTAAACACCCACTTGCACCCCATGGGTCTGCACCCATAGGGTCGCTCTATCACCTCATAAGTCCTGTTAGTGATAATGAAGATGCATGTGCTTTTGAAATCAACTTAGTAGTGTCATCCACGAGGTACACAGTGAAATCATCGCAAAAAGACTTAGTTGTCATTTGTCTCTTGCTCCTCTTAGAAGCTTCATTGTCATCCTCTTTAGTGACAAGTTCATGTGTATGTTCAGACTATTTTGGTGGTATGATTGAGTTGGAGATTATTTCATAAGGTTGACAAAAAGTGTTATGTGTATTATTGGAAAAATACTCTAAATAATGTATTATCATGAGACCTTATAATTGTATTAACATGATTGTCAGGTATCTTAGATTTGACTATCAAAAATCTATAGGCAATACTATAATGAGCATATCTCAGAAAAACTCAATCCACCATCTTAGGTGCAAGCTTGCGCTTTTTTGTTATTGGTACAGTAACTTTCACCAAGCACCTCATGTGTGCAAGTAATAAAATGATGGTTTTCTCCCAATCTATAACTCGTATGAAGTTTTGTCCTTATTTCCGTTAGGACTCTATTCAATACATGATTTGAGATTAGTAAGGCCTTCCCCACTATGCCTTAGAAGTTCCGCGGTATTTAACATGGTATTCGCCAAGTCAGTCAGCGTGTAGTTATTCCTTTTCAGCAATCCTATTAGACTTAGGAGAATAGAGAAGCGTCCTCCCATGTATGATGCTATGTTCCCTCACAAAATAATTCAAATTCATTTGAGAAAAACATTTTACCATGATCAAACCTAAGTCTTTTTATCTTTCTATCCAGTTGGTTTTTAACTTTTGTCTTATGAATTTCAAAAACAGTCTAGAGCCTCATCTTTCGTTTTCAACAAATATGCATAGTAGAATATAGTGGCATTATCAACTAATGTCATGAAATATCGCTTTTAACCCTTTATGAACACCCTATTCATTTCACAAAAATTTGAATGTAGGAGTTGCAAGGTAGCTTTGATTGCACACAACTATAGCACTTAGAAACTTTGATAATAGAAAACTTTAAAATTAAACTCATACTAGAAAGCCGAAACATGAAACCAAATTTAATATGACATAAACTTGAGTGCCAAACAATAGCCTTATTATCCACATTGCCACAAAGGGTTCATAGATTTATTGCAGAATTCAGAAAGAGAAAAGCAGAACAAGTATCTATATTCATAGTCTTTACCAATAAAATATTTATATTTAGATACAACTACTTTATTAGACTTAAACATCAACTTAAACCCGTCTCTCTATATAGACAGGAGCCACTGATGAGATTTTTATCAATAGTAGGAATATGTTGCACGTTCTTTATCTGCGTAATCTTTTTTAAAGTAAACTTTAGATCTACTATGCCAACACTATAAACAGAAGCATCTAACATGTTCGCCATTAGGACAGAGGAATCCCGTGTGACCTAATAAGAAAAAATAATGAGATATCAATACAAACATGTACATTGGCCCTTGTATCAACTCATCAATTAGTGGAATGATTAACTGAAAAAATAGTAAGTAAATTACTATACCTGCTTCCTTCTCCAGAGTTTCCAATGGTCATATTAATAGACTTAGAAGTCTGTCATGTAGGTGCCTTCATTCTCTTACATTGTGGACCATTCTTGACCAAATGAATGAGCAAGCCACACAAGAAGCATGTCCTCTCATCCTGATTCAGATTATTGTTCTTCTTCTTTTTTCTTGAAGTTGGCGGTCTTTTAGGTTTTAACAAACTTCTCGTTGTTCTTGTTTGGGGCCTTGTGCACCACATTGACACTAGACCACTCACCATCATTCTTAGACGAGACATCTTTTTCTCGAACTTTCTCCTGAACATCAAGAGAGGCTATCAACCCCTTAATAGAATGCTCATTTCTCTTGTGTTTGAGTATAGTACTAAAACTTCTCAATGAACGAGGTAGTTTCATAATAATGCACATAGCCACAATGTTGTCAGGTAAGAGACACTTAAGAAGTTTGGGTTTCTTAGAGATTATATGTATGTCATGAGCCTACTCGACAACAAAATGGCTGTCAATCTTCATGATATTATGAAATTGCTCTATGATGTACAAATCATTGCTAGTATCGGTAGCACCAAATTTGATATTCAGTGCATCCTATAACTCGTTCGCGTTGGTTATATGTATATACGCCTCGACTAGATGATTACCAAAAACACTAAGAATACATCCACAAAGAGAGTAATGGCTTCCTCAAAATCTTTCTGCTATTCAGCAAAAATATCTCTTTTAGGTTTACCAATACTAACCTAGAAGTATTTTATAGCCGTCAGCCATAGAGTGATCCTGATCTACTATGTCTTTAAGTACATACCAGTGAATTTATAATACGTTAGTGCATTAGTGAATCCAACTATAGTAAAATCACAATGGATTGTTGAAAATATAAGCACATGTAAATTTAATTTATTCTATAAATAAATCATAATATTAAATAAGTAAATTAACATAACCATCTCATTTGATCTAGACATGTATATGAGAAACCTACACATAAACATATCAAACATATGAAATATGATTGAAACACACCGATAGTTCTGGTTCTGTTGTGGAAGGGGAGTTACACGGCACACCACCCGTACAACGCGCGTTACTGAATGTTGATGATAACGTGCAACGCCTAAACGTAGAGGAAAATGAGTTATGGTGAACAAACAGCGAGCAATCACATGTCGTGCTTCCTAAAAATCATATTAGCACCTTCCCTCGGTGTAGGACATGGAAGGTGAAGGTTCTAGACACCAACTCTCTCGGTCGCCGGTGCAAGAGTGGGCTCATATGTAATCTATGTAGACTCCACGCACTAGAAAATCCATTAATTTTTACAGACCATTCACGCACATATCGGGTACGCGCACCATCCGATCCATGCCCATCGAGACGAGACAAGCGAGCGTGTTTCTTCTAGTTTATTCCATTACATATTTCTCGAGTGGCTAGGAAAACACTATTTTTTAAATAAGATTTTACTCTTCTACAATAAATAAGATAGTACTAAAGTTTTGCATACCTCTCTTTCTATAAAGTAGCAGGACTATGTGATCTTGCTAAAAATTAATCACCATATGGCCTTAGCTCACATATCAATTCCAACGGATCAAATAAACCTTTTCCTTCAACCGCAGCCAATTTCACTTTCGTCAGGTCCGTGGAGAAATGCCGCTTGTTCAGCGGACCTGAGATCCAACGGTGCTTCATCTTCTTTGGTAGGTCTGTGTGCTTCAGGAGTCCTTTGAGAAGCTCTTGCGTCCAGATCACGGGACATTAGACCTGTGCTTCCACTCGACGAACCTTAATATTTGCAATGTTGCAACTTTCATTACATGAACAAAATTCAGGTAGGGATTTGTCCCCCGTTGAACTATCTAAAAGAGTATTTACAAGACAAATGTAATCGTTATCATGCATCCACGACTTAACCATAACACTGCTAATGATTCCTGACCTAACCACAACAGAACACTCCCGGGAAGGACAGGATCTAAGTTCTCTACAAGCTGGACTAGTTAACAACGCACAAAACAGTACTACCACGTGTTAACCACCTTCATGTTGCGTACGGTAACATGTAAACATTCTGAAAAGGAAATCCACCATCCAAATGCCTTGCTTTTATGATCAGAGCTTTTCAGATTTGTCCCATGCATGACTCATGATTCCTTAACTTTGGCATCAACACCTCGCGGAGATAGCCCTCACATAACAACGATCTCCCTAGGTCCAACACCCTCAAACGGTGAACTCCACACCATGTGCGTCCACAGCGCAGCGCTGCGCAAAGTGACGTTCAGGAGGGCTGTCACTCGATACCCAATATCTATACATATACTCATATTATTGAGAGAGGTATGGATTATAAGAAGTTATCCATTTGAGTTTTGAATATTGGAAAGGTAGCATCTACTTGACATATATCTATTACATTACATGTGTGTAAAATTTGGACTCAAAATTTTTAAATTCACATTTATATTATAAAGTTTTATCAAACTCGGTTGAATTTTATAGGGATGATTTATTTCATAAAGATGCAATTTTGTATAAATTCTGAGCTATTTATACATGAGATTACTTATACCCATTATACCCATTGAATAATATCCCCTTTACTCGTATCCGATGAGTAAGAATAAGCGAAGTTTAAAATAGTTACGGATGACACAAACCCTCCCCAGTGCCAGTCCTGTCCAGTCACAGCCAGGTCTCGCTAGCGAAAACCAACAAACCCAAGCGTGCGTGATTCGTGCGGCCGTGCGCTGCACTTGGCTAGCTTATTGCTCGCTCGCTCCCGTGTCGGCAACAGCAGCGTACGCGCGCGCGCGGGGATTGCCGTGACGGAGCTCGAAACCACCGACACCGAGTCACCGACGGCTCCACCCTCTACTGTACACGACGCGACCCCCGCCGCCGCCAGCTGCCGCGTTGGTTACGTGGTGCTCCGCTATCGGAAGCAAATCGACGACGACAAGTTTAGCCGCCAAAAAGACGAACTCTAACGAGGGGCCGTCCGGTAGCTTAGCGTGGAGACTAACCCACGTCATACAAAAAAGACGGCGCGTCAGGCCAAACCATTAAAAGGTATATGGCTCATTTTTCGTGTTGTTGCCGCTGGCCACACAATAAAATCGGACGATCGAAACGACCAAAAGTGAGTGACTACCGACACTTGATTGCTCGATGTAATACCTTGTGATAGAAAGTGATACCACATGAGAAAAATGGAGGCTGGTTGTATTAATTAAACAATGATTTCGAGAAGTGGATTAAGCAATGACATTTGATTGTGTGAAAGCTAGTAAAGTTGCCGTACGGTGATTTCTGTACGTCTTTATTTTTTCAGGGCCTTGGCTGATTGACAATTGAAGCACGATTTGGCGACGGCGACCATCCAACGATCTACCATTAAATCACGATCAGTGCTGTTAAGCTACATGTTAGCGCAACGCCGAAAGCCATGGTCAAATGGTGCTTTCTCGATAAGGTTAAGATTAAATTTTTAAAATTTTAATTATTAATAAGTTTAAAAGTATTTAGTTTAAAGATAATAGAATAGCATATATAGATTATTCTTAAAAAGTAATATAATAAAAAATATTTATTTATTATATATATTATAATAGAAAAAAATATGATTAAAGATATGTTTTGAAGACCACATTGTTATCTAAAACATCAAAAATTATGAAATCGAAAAAATACACTACACCATCCAATTTATGAAGATGAACATGATAGTGTTTTTTTTTTCATTGGGTTGTACGATAAAATGCCAAGAAGAAGATATGCTTGAAAAAGAAGAAAAGAAAAGGAAAGTCGATACTGTATACATTGGTCCTTCGTAAACCTAATGCAAGCTCACGAGATGCTAGCTAGCTGTCCCCGCATGGCTCTTCCGGGAGGGGCCTTTTGAGTATTCATAACCTAACCTGTTGAAACTCCTGACAGGAGAAATAGAACATCTGGATCTGTGAACGCTATGCTCTGCGTTGGCTGGCGGCATGTAATCCTGCACGTAATAGCACGACTGCATTTGGGGGAGCAGTTGGTGTGTCTAATCACATCGCGAACGCACATGGTAGCTCCTGTTTGACCTCAGATAACACCCCGTTATCGTTAGGTGCCGCCGTATACGATCCGCTTCCGCTTCCGGTGGCACCGAACCGACGCAGTTGACCACTTCATTAGTGAGCTCCTGTCGGGCACGCCCCGTACCCTGTACTCAACTCCTGTATCGACAGGATTTGCTCCGTTTCACCGGAGTACGACTAGGAATCCATCACGCAGATCTCACCGGCTTAACTCACGGTCCCCATGCCGGCACGCCGGCGCCGTGCGTCCGTGCAGGGCGAGCAGCGCGCGCGGCAGAAAGCGGGCGGAAATATTCGCGGCTGCACCGCGCGACCGGGGCGAAACGCTTTCCTCGCTGACGGCACGCGAACCTTGTGTGCGCCGTGCGCGCGCGCGCACACCGACACTTCCTGCCCCCCTCGTCTCGGCTCCACCCGCCAGCCTGTGCCGCGGCCCGCTGCCCCCACCAACCACGGGCTCCGCGTCGTCTTCTCCTCTCCTTCCTCGTCTCGCCTCGCATCCACTAGTGCACTTCCACCTCCCTCCCTCCCTCCCTCCCTCTCTCTCTCTCTCTCTCTCTTCACTTATAAGCAAGCTCTCTCTCTCTCTCTGAGGAGTAAAAAAATAGGGGAAAGAAAAGAGGAGAAAAGATCGCACCACCCACCTGGCCACCTCCATCCATTACAAGTTTACTTCTCTTCTTCTTCCCATTCCCCCAATTCATTCCATCGCCGAACCACCAGAGCGGTGGAGAGTAACTACCAGCGTAGCAGAGCAGCAAGGGGTGGGAGGGGTGGGAGCAGCAGCAGCAGCAGCCGTAGCCGTTGCTGCAGCAGGGGAGATTCGAGCAGGAGAAACCGCCGCAGCGATGGGCGCTCCGGTGCGCGGCGCCCTCGTCTTCTTCGTCCTTCTTGTCGCCGGTGCGGCCGCGGAGACGGCTCCGAAGGAACCCACATTACCCTCCGCCGCCGACAGCGATGGGGCTAGTAGCGGGACAGCATCTGGCGCCGGTGCTGGTACTGGTACAGTCGCTGGTGCTGGGATCAACTCTAACTCGGTGCTGGTGGCGCTGCTGGACTCGCATTACACGGAGCTGGCGGAGCTGGTGGAGAAGGCCCTGCTGCTCCAGACTCTGGAGGACGCCGTCGGCAAGCACAACGTCACCATCTTCGCGCCGCGGAACGAGGCGCTGGAGAGGGACCTCGACCCGGAGTTCAAGCGCTTCCTGCTCGAGCCGCGGAACCTCAAGTCGCTCCAGTCGCTCCTCCTCTTCCACGTCCTCCCCGCCCGCCTCCCCTCCGGATCCTGGCCCGCCGCCTCCCACCCGACGCTCTCCGGCGAGGAGGTTGAGCTCGCTGCCGCCAACGATGGCGCGATGCGCGTCGCCCACGCCGCCGTCACGCGCCCGGACGCGGTGCTCAGGCCGGATGGTGTCATCCACGGGATCGAGCGCCTCCTCGTGCCGCGCTCCGTCCAAGAGGACTTCAACCGCCGCCGCAGCCTCGCCGACATCTCCGCCGTGCTGCCCACTGGTGCGCCCGAGGTTGACCCGAGGACGCACCGCCTCAAGAAGCCGGCGCCACCCGTGCCACCCGGCGCGCCCCCGGTGCTCCCGATCTGGGACGCCATGGCCCCCGGCCCATCCATCGCGCCGGCTCCGGCCCCTGGACCGGGCTCCGGGAAGCACCACTTCGACGGCCACAACCAGGTGAAGGACTTCATCCAGACCCTGCTCCTGTACGGCGGCTACAACGAGCTCGCCGACATCCTCGTCAACCTCACCTCTCTCGCCACCGAGATGGGGCGGCTTGTCTCCGAGGGGTACGTGCTCACCGTGCTCGCGCCCAACGACGAGGCCATGGCACGCCTCACCACCGACCAGCTCAGCGAGCCCGGCTCGCCGGAGAACATCCTGTACTACCACATGATCCCAGAGTACCAGACCGAGGAGAGCATGTACAACGCGGTGCGGCGGTTCGGCAAGGTGCGCTACGACACGCTGCGGCTGCCGCACAAGGTGGTGGCGCGCGAAGCCGACGGCTCCGTCAAGTTTGGCCATGGCGAGGGGTCTGCGTATCTCTTCGACCCGGACATCTACACGGATGGTAGGATCGCCGTTCAAGGCATTGACGCGGTGCTGTTCCCGCCGGATGACACCAAGACAGCGCCGGACACCGCCCCTGTCAGGAGGGCGCCCGCCGTCACCGGCACCCGCAAGAGCAAACTCCGAAGAGGTCAGCCAATCTTTCTATATCTAAACTTGAGTTTTCTGTTCATCCATTCAATTAGTAATCACGCAATACAGTTCACAACCTAGATTGGAGAGGTTAGTAGATGATTTTGTTTCTGCAATTGCTTGAGTCAATGCGGATTGATGCTAGTAATGTTGCATGTGCGAGGGTTTCTCTTCACCAGTAGGAACAGGTTAGTGTTCTGATCGTAGCGCCAGGGACTAATTAATTCATCGATTGGTGGGTGGTGTGTACTGAGTGGAATAAAGACGAAGGCTTAGGCATAAAATAGGAGCAATTAGGGTTCTTGCCACTGTTCCTACTATGTGTTCAGTAAGGCTGTGTTCATTAGTGGTGGAGGATTGAGGATTTTTCTTTGGTTTTACGCGCACGCTTCATAGACTGCTAAACGATGTGATTTTACAAAAAGTTTCTGTACAGGGGTTCATCATCTCACCTTTCTAAGGCAGATTTTTAACTTTGTAGTAGTTAATTCAATCGTTTATACCATTAAATAGTTATCACAAAAATCAGATAATCTTTTATCTTCTAGCATTTTCAAACACAACCTTATACTACCAAAGTTTCAGTTATTCTCTTTGGTGTTTATGCACATTATTCGGGCCATTACACATGGCTGGCTGCTTACTGGTATTAGCACTGGATTGGGAACTGAAACGTTAGAAATAGCTGTGCTGCCTGTGCTGGTATGTGGTGGGTCAGTCTTTACCATCTCTTGATACTGTACCTGGGACTGCAAGCAAGAGTTGTGCTCTACCCGTGACACATGAGCAACAGCTTTTCTTTCCCCCAAAGCATCAAAGGCTCATGCTTAAGCCTTTGCCATGTCTTGTTACTAGAGTTTGGTGGAATGGTAGTAGCCTGATTGGATTGATTATGCATTGAGGGATGGCAATTGCTGAACTGTGTGCCTTTGTATGCGAATGCTGCTTATGTTAAGTTATGTTTTGACTATGACCGGTGAAACAAAGTTAGAAGTAGAAAACCTACACATGTATGTTAAAGATAAAAATTGCAGTGTAGATGTGTTTTTCTATGATATGGGTCATATATAGATGGTTAAGATCCATCTAAATCCCCTCAATCTTCCTAGACCTATGCTCAAAAGGTATGCCAAGCATCTATAAGTTATCACGATCAATCATGGTCTGAAAAAAAACTTATGTTGATTTTAGTCTCAGAATTAGATAGATGATGGTGAGATTGGGCATGTTCGGGAGAGATTGCTGTGGCTGCAGCTTCTCTGCAGCAACAGTAGCAGCTGCAGTTAGAAGACTGATGGGTGCTGTTGCTGCTAAGCAGCTGCTGCCGCAAATAGCTGAAGCGAACAGCCCCAATATATATACTGTTCCTTGTAGAAGTGGTTCAGCGGCCACGGATTGTGGATTTGTGACTAAGATAAACTACCCTGGAGCCTGTGAATCTTGATCATTTGGTGATATTCCTTTTCTTGATTAGTTCATTTTAGGTGTGCAACGTGGTGTGATGCTGGTTATAAAACTATATGGCATCAGATATGCTATTGCCTGGTATAGATTATTTGGGCTTATTGCTTATTAGTAGCCATTGAGTCCCAAGTTACATGAAGCCGTTGCCACATCTTTAGCACAACAAAATTGCCGAAATTTTATAGGCACCCAATGCTAAATTGACAGGGCATCTAATGTAACATAATCTAACATTAGTCGTCTTGACTGCCCTGCCTCAAATTCTTCAAGACTCTTCAGTATAACACCAGTGTCGTTATGTGTTAACCACGCACTTGATAATAATCTTATACTTTGTTTCCTTTTAAAATACTGCAGGCAAGTTGTTAGAAGCAACGTGCCAAATGGCTGGCATCCTTGGTCAGCGATCGCGATTCGCAAGCTGCCAGTAGACGGCGAAAGATTGATCTCATGATACCGAAACACGAACTAGAATGAGGTGATGGACTGTGCTGGAGCCGTCCACATTATTTGTTTCTTTATTTTTATTCTTGTTTATTATTACGAATAATAAATCAGGTGGGGAATGTAATCTGGTGGTTGTTGGTGTGTCTGAAAAAAAGGCAGGAAAATGTTCATACTAGAAGACCGAGATCTTCTGTGTATAGGAGCGTTTTTATATATTTTTCCGTCATATTTTCTTCTGTTTCTGTTTTGACAGAATGCCGAGTAAACTATTAAACATTGCTGCTTCCATGGTGTTAAAGCTTCATCAATTCTGCGCATCTTTTATAGTAGAACTAATCATTTATGCGAATCTTTTGCTTCTTGTTCTCTGAAGATTACAAGGCTATGATTAGTCATTTGGACGTACAGGCCTGCATTATTCATTTGAGACAGCGGACTAATCAGGCGAGAACATGAATACACGATGTACCTGCTGAACTATAAACTATAGATGCTCCAACTAAGAAGCAACGACGTCGTTATTAATGAAGCAAAGCGACAGCTAATGTGAATTGACTTCGCTTAATACCACTACGTCTCGACGACTATAATCCATGTCTTCAGTGGTGTACAACTCATATGAGGTTGCTATAGTGCTGTAGTTAGCAGAGAAGCATAACTTGCCCACCACTGCATCATGTGGTCGCACTGTAGATTCACCTTGCAGAGAGTTGCAGTAAACAATGTGCACTGAACACTACAAAGTCGGTCATGGTGGTCCCGGCACGACGTGCTGCGCAACGGCAGCAAACGGGTCCTCGTAGTAGTAGTATCCCTGCGTCTGCGTCAAGTTGGGCGGGCGGACCACCGCGGCAGGATTGATCGGCAAAGCGACAGGTCCACGGCCTCCGAATCCAACGTGCAGCTGGGAGAGAGAAGTGGAAACCCAAAAGGACAAAGAAAAACGGCTTCACTTCACTTCACTTGTCTCCCCCCCACACGGCGCTGCCTCGGATCGGAGCTCCGTTTATTGCTGTACCATCACGGGAGCCGCAACGCGCGATCGCGGGCTCACTCGCAGACGCAGCAGCACACGTCCGTCCGTTCCGCCTACCGCGCGTCACGGTGGAGAACGCGGCAACACACGGTGAAATCACGCATCAAACTCGTTCGGCCGTTCGCGCGCACGGGATCGAGGCGAACGGTATCCATCACATGAACAGCGGTGGCGCGGAGACGAGAAACGAAAAATCTCTCTAGTATTTAACGTCAGAAAACAATCGAACCAATGCAGGAGTGACCTGTGACCCCCCCTCTTCTACGCCTGTACGTACACGCACACCTGACACCTCCCGTCGTATCCTCCTCTTGACTGCCACGAGCCATTCCCCTTTTCGTTCCAACCCTATGAACAATAACCGATCGATATGAGTGTCGTCGTCTCTGCAAGTGAAACTCTAGTGGCAGTCATGCATTATTACGACATCCTCAAGCCCTCCCTGAAGCCGATGCTGAAACTGTTCTGCAGCTCCCCTGCCTTCTTCGCCGGGAGCCCCACCGTCGGCTTCTGCATCATAGCCACGAACTCGCTGTAATCTATGCAACCATCCTGAAAACACAGCACAAAAAAGAACAGCAAAAATTATGTCAGATCAGCATTTCAGGCAGTGTGATTAGATTCGATCAGAATGGAACGGAAAAGTAGGTTCTTTTTTTTACTGACGTTGTCTTCGTCGACTTCTCTGATCATCTCCTCGAGCTGAACGTCTCCCAAGCCGAACTCCTCGCACGCGAGCTGCAGCTCATCGGCCGTGATGTAGCCGCTGCCGTCCTTGTCGAAGTATTGGAACGCCGCGAAGAGATGATCCTCCCGCTCGATCTTGTTCATATGCAGAGTTGCAGCGATGAACTCGCCGTAATCTATCGTGCCGCTGTTATCTACATCCGCCTGTAATACCATTTCAGAATTCAGATACAATTTTGATATGTTTGCCCAGTAGAGACCACCGTAAAAGTACTCGATGGAATTGGGAGATTGCTGAAGAACTTACGGCTTGCATGAGTGCGTAGATCTCGGATTCTTGGAGGTTAGCACCAACATTTTTCAGCCCAACCTTGAGTTCTTCGAAGGTGATCTGTCCACTGTTGTCTGTGTCGATCATCTTGAACATTTCTTTCAGGCCGGCAATTTCATCTTCAGATAGGTTCTCTGCAATGACCTGGAATCAAAAAACGTGTCAGGACATGTAGTTAAGTTTGATTGAACTATCCAATATGAACAACATTCTCCAACTAAGGCCCAGTTCAGCATGGCGGAATTGGCAAAAAAATTTTGCGGCACACAAAATAAGATAAACCATTAGCATATGATTAGTCGAGTATTAATTATTATAAATTTAAAAAATAAATTAATATGTTTTTTAAAAAAACTTATATATTTTTTTAAAAAAAATACATCGTTTAGTAGTTCGAAAAGCATGCTAACGAAAAACATGAAAATTTTCCACCCCAAATGCTATCTTGAATGGGCCCTAATAGAACATTGGATACTTATTTTCCATTTTAAAAGGATTATGTATTGTATCTTGCATGAGCTAAACTCCAAACAGATTTTCCTTTGGAACATGAGGAAAAAGGCAAAAGACAAGATGGTGCTATCCTAATATTGAGAAAATATTTCATTAGATAAATACAACAATTTCTCCAAGTCATACTTACCCTAAGAGCCATCTTTTTCAGCTTATTCATATCTGAGAATTGCTTCATACGAGACAGAACAGCAGAATCTAGGGGCTTATCAGGAGCCAAACCACCAACCTGAACCCATGGATGCCCTAAAAAGATGATGATAATGTCAAGTAAATCAGACTGCATTGTTCATGGCCTCACTGCTAAAATAGCTAGAAAATGCATTTTGAAATATATCATGGAAATTAATGAAATTAACTTACGTAAAACTTCATGAGCTGTCAATCTCTTCTTTGGGTCCCTAACAAGCATTCTCCTTACAAGGTCCTTGGCACCTTCCGAAATGCTAGGCCATGGCTCTGACCGAAAGTCAAGTCTACCATGCAAAACCTCTTCAAATATGCCCTGCTCGTTCTCTGATTCACAGCAATGAAAATTGTAATTAGCGCAAGAGTTTGAACAAAAACATCATATTTTGTCAGGAAGGATTGTATAGTGGTGTATAATTGATCTGAAAAAAGAACAAAATTCTCACCTGCCCAAAATGGCGGCACACCACTCAACAGGATGTAAATTATCACACCAGCACTCCAGACATCTGCCTCTGGACCATATTTCTTATTCAGAACTTCTGGCGCAACATAGTAAGGGCTTCCAACAACATCGGTGAATATTTGACCTGGAAAATATTGGCATATAAGTAGAAATTCAATGGAGGGTGAATGATTCTCATCTTGAAATATAGATAACAGAAATTAATTTACAAAATCTCACTGCAATTGTTAGTACTGAACAAAACAATGCAATGGTTGCGATAACAAATGCTGAAACTCAAAAGCTCAGATTGCCTGAAGATCAAATCAGTACATCAAAGATTAGGCTATATCACTATATATTTATCCTCAGATGCAGTGTGATTTCTTGAATGGATTGGAAATCTTATTTGTTACTATGACAGTTAAATACTCAATGCAATGTGCCATTCTGAAAAGAAAAAAAAGTGCTCCAATACAGTTGCAGGTAGACTCGTTCACCTGGGCGAAAGAAAATGGAGAGACCAAAGTCAATGGTCTTGAGAGCGGCCTCCTCCGTTTGGTCTGAGAAGAGGAAGTTCTCCGGCTTGAGATCCCGGTGCATCACGCCCATGGAGTGGCACACCTCCACGACGCCGACGATGACCCTGGCCAGCTCCGCCGCCTTCCTCTCCGTGTAGTGCCCCTTCTGCACGATCCGGTCGAACAGCTCGCCGCCGGCACAGAGCTCCATGACGAGGTGCACGGCCACGGTGTCCTCGTAGGCGCCCCTGATGGAGATCACGTTGGGGTGGCCGGCGAGATGGTACATTATCTGGATCTCCCGCCGGACGTCCTCGACGTCGTCGTCGGTGACCAGCTTCCGCTTGAGGATGGACTTGCAGGCGAACTCCTTGCCGGTGCTCCGCTCCACGCACAGATACGTCGTCCCGAACTGCCCCTGCCCGAGCTTCCGCCCCAGACTGTACTTGTCCTTGAGATTCTCCGTCTTGCGCTTCAGCACCGAGCCGACGAGAAGCCCAGCGCTGGAGACGCGCTTCACCGGTGGCACCCTCGGCCGCGACCTGGCCGCGGCGGCCTCGCCGGAGTCGGAACCGGCGCTCGCCTTGGACGCGTCCTTCTCGGCGGCCGGCTTGGTGCCGGAGTCGTCCGTGCTCGAGACGATCTTGACGGGCTCGGGGGCCTTGCTTTGGACGGTGACCAGCGCGTCGGCCGGCGGCGCCGGCAACCGGCCCTGGCCACCGCCGTCTGGGCCATTGGCTCCGGGCAGCGCGTCGCCGTCCTGGCGCGCCTTCCAGAGCACCGTGGAGACGGACTGGAAGAAGCCGTTCTTGCTGATGCTGGGGCCGATGCACGTGTTCCCCATTGCCGCCGAACTTTATCGGACACCACGCCGTAGACCCGCCTCGATCCAACAAACACCTTTGGTTCCTCGGCCCGGATCACGCCGCGAATGTCTCTCCCCGGAGAAGAGCAAGCGCACCAAGCAACGATCCCCGCCAGCTCGGAGATCACCCGGATCGCGCGAGACGATCAGAATCGGTGATCGAACCGCCCCCGATCACTTCGACGCGATGTATCCATAGAAGTCAACGCTACCCAATGCTCTCAGCACAACAACGTGATTATCCGCAATCACAATCTCAAAATCGCAATGCGGAAATGGCAGAATCCGACGAGCTGGGATAGGAACTAGCCACTACGAAAAGGATGACGCATCCACGCTCGCTCTAGTGCTCTAGACCTCTAGTAATGGAGCTGGAGTGAGAGGAATGGTTCAATGGTTCAATGCTTCAATGAGGACGCAAGGGTTGGTACGGTGGACCACTTCTAGCTGCCGGCGGCAAGTGGAAGAAGAAGAGGAGGAAGAAGAAGCAGTCAAAGGCGAATGCAAGAAACCAAATCGCTCGAGGCAACAGAGAGAACAGGAAACAGATGCTACTACGTAGTACTCCCAATTCCAAACCAAACACAAGGCGAGCAGCTCGGATATATCAAGCACAAGAACTGAATCTTTCCATGGCAAGAGCTGACGAAAAGGAAGGATAAGAGGAGAAGCCGTGACACCTAATGGAAAGAGTAAACAGGAACTACGTGACAGGGGGTACGAATAGAGGAGAGGAAAGGAACAAAAAGACATCCACGAGCAGGAGAGGGGGTTGCTTGCTGCGGCTAAGGAGCAATCATTTCCATCGATCATGCGGTGACCTGGACGTAGCACGGGATCGGCAAGGGGAGCAGTGGGAGGAAGAGGGCGCGAAGTGGGGACGCCGAACGGGGGCACGACTGGTACTTCACACACGCCAAATTTTCATATTTCTTTTTTTTTTTGCCCTTCTTTGGGATTGCATAGAAGTCACAGGATTACACGCTACTACACACTTACATTTAAATAGTTAGAAACTAGTAGAAAAACCCGTCTTATCAAATTTCTATTGAAAATACTGGTGATAGAATTATACATCAATAGCTCTTACCAGCACGTCACCGGTGTTTATCAAGATTTGATATTTCTTTGTCGCGAAGAGATATACTACTATATTTTTGCGTACTCCCGTGTCGTCTTGCTTCCCTGTTTCTTCGTTGCCCAACTAATTGCCTAACGCGAATGTGATCGCTTAAAGAAAAATAGGTTAACGCGATCGCGAAAGCGCGTGGCTTGGTGGCCGACCAGGTCGTGCTCCTGTGGCCTGTGCAAAAGTCCAAAATGCATCACCACCATCCAAGAAGCAGTGTCGAGATTGAGAGCATCACTTCACACGCAGCAGATGATCGGTACCGTCCCAGTTACACACTAGAACAGCCTGCGACATGCAACGTTGATTAGTCTATAAATTCAGCGTTGGTGTTGATGGGTTCTCTGAAAAAACTGGTCAAGCACACTGGATAAAAAGAAGTCGTTTCTGATGGAGATAAGACAGCGTGGAGATAGCATGAAACAGCTCATACATAGTACAGTATTTACTAGTACTAGACAATAAATTACTTTGAAATGTAAAGCACGCAGGATGTAAAACTCAATGGGCTTTTAAGGTAAATAAACTAGAGATTCTATACTAAAGAGTTATGGGCATGTCGGATATAAACAAAAAAATACAACAGTACGTTACACTCCGAGCCAAATATATCGGAGGCAAATAACACAGCAGATGGGCAGGGAAAAGAGAACAAAATTACACCTCGGGATACACTTCTTTTTTGTTCTATTTTACATTCCAATAGCACAGGCATACAACAACACGCCATCCGGCTTTGCCAATGGAAGGAATGATTGAGGGGTAATACACTGACCTTGTTTACAAGCCAGTCGGGTGATGCAGCAAAATTGTGCTGACGCGGGAAAATTTGTATGCCATACGGACCATGGTCGGAGTCCGCTCTGATGTTCACGAGATGTTGCCGGGCAGATCCAAAATGGCACAATGAAATGCACATTTGATCAGTGCGTCTTATCTTTTCTTTGGGTTCCTTTTGACCTTGATCACCCTTCTGTTAGATTTGTCACCGCCCCCACCACCACTGCCCAATGAGAAGTTCCCACCCTGAAACTCTAGGCTACCACCAGCAGGCGGGAATGCCGCATTCTGCTGCACGGAACCTTGTTGGCTCGTGAACTGAAAAAGTCCGCTAGATTGGACTGCTGGAGCGCCAAATACTGGAGCAGCAGGTGAACTAGCAGGCTGCCCAAATGGTGAGGAACCAAATATCGGTGCTGGAGCTGGTGCTGCTTGGTTAGTGTCATCTGCCATGCTGTCTTCGACATTCATCTGATCATTTCCAGGAGATCCCATGCTGAAGGCTGTGTTGGCATTTGTCATCCCAAATGCAGGTTGTGGAGTAGATGAATTCATGCTTGTGCTTGCCAAGGTAAATGAAAAGGCTGGAGCTTGTGATGAGAAAGCTGGAGATGACTGTGCTCCAAATGAAAAACCACCTCCTGAAGAAGCCGATTGGCCAAATGTAAACATGCTGGGAGGGGATGAACTCGAACCAAATAGGTTACTGAAAGCAAGGGATGATGAAGCCGTAGAACTGCTGCTGAACATACTTGTGCTGGCCATTGTTAAAGATGACCCAGCAGAAGAGCTAGGTGATGAAAATGTGAATCCACCTCCAGAGCCAGAGAAGGTAGTTCCTGATCCAAATGATGAATTACCAAACAAAGACCCAGATGAGGAAGTTGTCACTCCAAAAGACACAGTTCCAGGACCAGATGAGGAGGTTCCCACTCCAAAAGACACTGTTCCAGGCCCAGATGAGGAGGTTCCTGCTGCAAAAGACAGAGTTCCAGGTCCAGATGAGGAGGTTCCCGCTTCTGCTCCAAAAGACAGAGCCCCAGTTCCAGATGAGGAAGCTCCGGCTCCAAATGACAGAGCACCAGTTCCAGATGAGGAAGCTCTCAATCCGAAAGACACTGTGCTAGGCCCAGATGAGGATGTTCCGATTCCAAAAGATGTGGTTCTGGAACCAGTTGAGGCAGTTCCGACTCCAAAAGATACAGATCCAGACCCAGACGAGGAAGCTCCTGTGGAAGTGGTCACAGTTGGGAACGGTGAACTAAACTGAACAGGTGAACTCTTTGATGGCTGCGACATTGTGCCCTCTGACTGTGGCAGCTTGCTACCAAAGATCATGCTGGTAGCAGATGGTTGGGTGGTACTGACACCAACAGGTGTACTCAAACTAGCAGGTTGAGCTGGAGAGTTGAACCCAAAATTGCTGTTTACTGAGCTCAAAAATGTAAAAGGTTCTGTTGAGGAAGCAGTAGTTGAGGCAATTCCATCATTTGAAGCTGCAACTGTAGAAGATGAAAATGCTGTTGTGCTTGAGAAAGCAGAAGAGGATGTGACTGGAGAACTTGAAATATTTGAAGAAATAGGCGTAGTACTTAGATTTGGTGATGCCTTGTTGGCTGTATCCTGGGTTGTAGATTTGGTTTCAGCTATAGCACCCCCAGTACCGAACAATAAAGTGCTAGCTGGCTTTGCATCTGTATTTGTACTATCTGATTGAGCTGCTGCCACCATTGAAGTGCTTGAACCAAAATTGAATGTCGGAATCACAGGGATTGACGATGTAGCAGGTGGGCTGCTACTGGATAGAGCAAATGTGGTCGGTATAGTGGATGGAACCAAGCTAACTGCAGGCTTATCAATTGGCGTTAACTTTGGTGATGATGAGAGTGAGAAGCCATTGCTCAAGCTTGCTGTAGTTGATGCAGCGGAGGCAAAGTGGAAAGGTGCAACTGAGGGTAACACCTTATCTGATGATTTATGGGCATCTTCTGTTCTTTCTCTTTCATTACCCCTCTCCAAATTAGTGTTGTCCAATGTCGTGGGCTTGGTAACACTAGAAACATAAATAGCAGACAACATAAGCGGATACTCCATACATAGAAAGTAATTGTCCACACTACAAAAGGGGTATCCTCTTTTAAAGCAAATAGAAAGTAATGTTATTTACCAAAAAATTTCCCCCAAACAGCAAATAAGTAACCAAAGATTAAAAAAAAGGGAATTTCCTGATAGGTTGTACTTGCATTTCAATTTATTCTCCTCGATCCATCCTACTAAACAACTACTGGAATAAATTGGACCATCTCTTAATCCCAACATATCTTTAACATGTATATATAAATTATGACTGGAGTTAAATAATGAATACTGTACAGGATCTTCAGCCCATACCATAAATGTCATATCATTGTGAGAAGAAATGGCATAAGGAACTTCTCAAGTCAATAGCTAGAATGATCATTCTTTTTTAGCAGATTATTTGTAAGCAGTAACAAATGAATTTGCAAACACTTCCTCACAGAAAAAAGAATTTGCAAATACTGGGTTGTTTTTGTTTTATAGCTTTTACTTTTTCTCCTTCCAGCAGATGACTACTGCAAAGAACTGAGAATGAAGATAGGTGCATAAGGAGATAAAAGGTGTGAGTGCCAAGAAAATCACCTCTCCCCAAGTCTTGATTCTGCTTTTACACCAGCAGTGTTTGTTGGTTCTGAATCTGATGCACTGGACTGCTTGAGACCAAACAAAGAAGATGATGCGCTGGTCAGTTTATCGTCTTTATTTGAAGCAAGTGACACTTGTGACACAGTCTTCTCCGGAAGGGTGCCAGAAGGTACATGTGGAAATTTGAAACCAATGTTGTTGTCTGAAGTAACATCAGGAGTAGCCCTCTTTTCAGGGTCATTAGGTGAAAACAAGCCTAAGGAACGGGCATCTTTCAATGGGTATGCTGGCTTTTCACTAGCCGGAGAGACAACCTTCTGCGCTGAATTGGACTCAACTTTCTGTTCCAATAAACTAGGTTCAGCTTTCTGCTCCATCTTCAAATCAATTTTTTTATCAATTGTCTTCACCTCAGTCTTGCCCATTGAATTCTTAGATGGGACAGGGGCCTCCAGGTCATCATCAAACTCTAATAGATCCTGCAACAACAAAAGGTGATAAAGAATACTCTCAGAACATGAGTGAACATATGATATAATTTGAGGAACTAAGAGTAAATCCCATACCTCAAAAACAGCCATTTTAAAGCCCGGTTTGCCCGATGTGGTAGCAGTAACTGAAGACAGAGAAACATCATCAGACTTAATGTCTTTGTTACCTAAATCCTGAAATGAATGTAACAAAAGTTTCGATGATCCATCTTTTCTCTGCTTGTCTTTACTCAATGGTGAGCCATTCAGTTCTGGATCAAGGGAACACTTAAGACTATACGTAGGTTGAAATTTCTGGGAGCTACTGGGGTCACTCACACCGTTTGGCTCATTGCCTTGCTTAACAGGTTGTTTTGACATGGAGCGACTTGCATTCCCAGCAGCAAATTGTGGAAGAGGCTGCTTCTCTTTTGGTGACGAGACTATTATATTAAGCTGCTCAAATATCTTCTCAGCCATCTTGTTTGATTGAGATGATGCGGTAAGAACATTATCAGTTGAAATTTTGCCATCTTCATCATTCCTATGTGATTCTGCAGGTTCCACAGATTGACCAGTCCCAAGCAATAGTCTTTTTGAACTAGGTGAATCATGAATGGGTGAACTGCCATCAGTCAAATCTGAACCAATTGTACAGCTGGGAAGAAAGTTTCCTCGGGGGCTTGAGCGAGCATCTCTAAAAGTAGACATCATATTTGACTTTTGGCGAATCCTGCGTATAGGACCAATAGATCCAAGCTCATTCTCCAAGTCGGCACCTCTTCGTTTCAAGACCTGTCAGGGAGATATAGGAATAAGAAAAGCTCTGGTATGTCTAGTTTAGACCGTATATCATGACAAATGCCCTCGCTGGTGTAAAACCTGCAAGTCTAAAAAAGATGCTGCCACAAAACAACACTAGTATCAAGTCAAACATGATGACCTGCTTCTTTATACCACATATATGCTTGCATTTGCAACAATACAGACATACATAAGAAAAGGAAAAGAACCTCAATAGCTAGATGCCTAGTTTATTCAACCATAACTGCAAATTATGTGCCCACGTCTTCTCAGTGACATGAACTTGTTCAACTAAGTGAATAGCAAAGTTAAAATACATACTGTATATAGTGCAGTATATGTTTCCATAAAGTGCTAATGAATTACCTGCCTGCCACCAGAAACCAGACTATTAGCCCGTGTTTGAGATGATGAAAATGGTGACATATTTATATCATTGGAAGAGCTTGGTCCCTGTGAGATTATTGTTAGTGCATCATTATACCGAACAAGGAAAAAATTCAAACACCAATAATCAGTATGGAATGTTGAGAACACATGAAAATATGACTCAGAATGCTATGACATTATGTACAGTAAATATAATACCTTAAAAAAGGGGGAACGGGACATTCTATATATCGCTGACCGCCCACGCAATCCTGGAGTCACATAGCCATTCACAGGAAGCTCAGAGTTTTCATTGCTAAATTGACTCAGTTCTTGCATAAATGGTCCTCTAGGTCTCCTTCTATCATAGGCAGTGTTACTTGCTTCTGCTTTGTTCTTGAGGAGTACTTGGCTCCTCAAACTGTTAGATCGGTTTTCTTTCGAATAAGGCGAATTCATATGTTGCTTTGCGAGCTCTGCAGGTGAATTAGCACCACAAACCGGATCCTACAAATTAACCAGGAATAAAATTAAACATGGACTAAAGTTCAAAAGGAAGTTGAATAAAAGGATGCACTTGTTTGCTTCTTTCCTAAATAAAGCACTGAAAAACTTAAGTAGCAAAGCTGTAATATAGTAGTTGGATGGAGCATGGAAAAGAAAGGTAAAATCCACTGCCTTGTATGTAACATGGAATTTGTAGGAATTGAATCCAACAATTCATATGACATACCAGCACTGCAAACAGGCCCGTTTAGCTGCATATATCTTATATAGCTAGCACTTACACATTAAAAGAACAGTAAAGAGCTTTGATGCACAAACCTAAAAAATGGAAGATCAAACAAATCCAAATCAGCATTTCTCAGAAAAATGTGGAAAGAGAACCACAACCTTAGATTCATTATCTCAAATGGACAAAATTAATGCAGGATCTAACATGTGTGGACACAACAAATATTTCTGGACTCACGAGTTCAAGTAACATGAAGGCAACTTTAGGAACTACAACCTACCTTGCATTAAAAGAATAAGAAAAGGAGCTTCCATAATGAGCAGAAGGTAAAAGCAGTAATACAGTATACCAGCAGACTGCAGATATGTCTGTACCAACAACATAAACTTTCACAGTGCTTGCCAGGCATGATTAAATTGTTCTTTTGTTGCCTCAAGGAAATTTATCCATTACCCAGAATTCATGGACTAGCATCTAGAATAAAAAAAATCATTACCAAAAGAACTACTTACATCAGAAGCAGTAGAATGATCTGCAGCCATCCCATGTGATGTGGAGCCTCCTATTCCATCAATCATATTCCTTGCTTCATTCTTATTCTCATGGTTATCTGCCGCTGCAGACAAATCAGAATCCACAGTTCTTGCACGCAGTAAGTCTGTAAGGCGGTCAAACTCAACCCTGCTGATGCAAAATCACATTGTCATTGGCAGCTTTAAAAGCACAGGGCGAAAAAGAGTGTCATTTAGAATTTTAGTACACCCCCAAAAAAATTGACACCAACAAAAAAGGAACGAGAACAAAAGTATGGATCTAGGTAACTAAAAATGAAAAATAGTTTGACCCTCCATAGAATGTGGACTGAAGAGTTGAACATCACAAAACCAATATAGCCATTATATTAGGGGATAGAATTTGTCATGAACTAATCAACATTGTTTGATACTTCACTGGGTCACTACAAAAATCAGTTATCATGGAAATACCAGTTCAAGAAGATTAATATGAAAATACTTTCCTTGTGAATGTTTTCCTCATTAACAAGTGCTCTACTTCAGACAACGCCTTGTCTTCTGATGTACCAGTGGAGTTCTTCCCTTTCTCAAGGATTAGTGTTGAACCCTGCATCAGATTTTTTAAAAAAAATTGAAGGAATAAAGCGTCAAAAAAACATCCAGTGGAATATGATTGGTTAACCAAAAGTATACAGCACAAGTTGCCAAACATAATATACAACCGATTTTTTTTGGCAAGAACTTGGTTGTAACTTACAGTTTGTGTTAACTCAGGTAAGCCTTGGTTTGGCTCATTATCACCTCCTGCATACATGAAGCGGCCATAAAATCAGTAACATACTGCAGTGTAGTACGCCAAGCACAATATTGTCGTTAAGTAATATTACAGGCAGACAGAAACAAGAAGACCATAACCTACTGTACTCTTTCATATGGTTTTAAATAACACAGACCGAATCTTACACGGAATTAGGATCGTTTTAAGTGGCAGCAATACATCCATCATACCGCACCTGGTGTTTTATCCTAAAGTTGTCTAACCTTGCCACCTTGGAGCACCAAATCCTTATGTTAGTCTTTGGAAAATACAAGCATAGTACTGCTATGGTTTTAAACAAGAGAATAGGACATTCAGTATGATTTAAAGTTCAAACACACAAACGCGAGGTGATGAAACTCCACACTAAACTTTCATTGTAGAACAGCGTCATTTTCATCACGAGTCTACTGCTCCATATCAGAGATAGCGCTGTTATAGCTAAAACCAATCAGACCAGAAACAGGAACCGGCTAATCTGAGCTAAACCCTAGCACGCCCTGGATGACTGAAACCCTAGCCCAAGCTCACGAGCACAAACCGCGGCAGCAAGCACGAGTCTCACGGGAGCGTACAGGAAGAAGCACAGGCTCACCGGGAGGCGTCGGCTTCGGTGGGTCCGGGGCCAGCGCAGGGTTGAGGCGCTTGCGGAACACCGTCGAGAACAGCCGCGCGGCGCCACCGGCGATGAGGCGGGAGGCCGGGTCCACGAGCCGGGACACCCACCCGCCGCCATCGCCGCCACCCTGTGGCGGGTACTCGTCCGCCGCTGCGGCCGCAGCAGCGGCCAGGCGATGCGCGGCAGCGGCAGCCGGTGGGCGGTCGTAGGGGGTGGCGGCGGCGCGGGACGCTGGTCGGCGCCGGATCTTCCCCCCGACGCCCCCGTACGAGCTCGGCTCCATCCCCCGCGGAGGCGGTGGCGGAGGCAAGTGGTGGCGCGACAGGGAGGCGGGGACGCGAGGAAGAGAGAGAGAGAGAAGAGCGCGGCGCGGAAAGGAGAGGAAGCAGGGAGGCGGGGTGGGGGGAAAGGAGGGTGGAAGGCTAGGGCTCTCGCGACTCGCGAGGAGGCCCGTGTACCTCGTAGCTTTCCTTTTGGTGATAACCGTAGGAAATGGGGCGCGTTCTGACAACGAATACGTATTTCGTACGGCCGCCTTCCGCTTCTTCGGGCTTAACCGCCGGCCCCGTTAACGTTCGAGTTGGGGCCGGCTAGAGCCGTTACACACGCTAAGATTTAGCGGGAAATTACGTGTCTTAGGCCGTGTTTGGAATTTTTTTTATTCATATATATATTATTAAAAAAAATTTAAAAAATTAAAAAAATTACAAATCTTTACCAACATTTTCTGAGATAGTCGTTTTAAAAAAAACACCCTCCTACAAGACATTAAATCCGATAGGATAAACGTTTATTGGCCCCCTCAATAGCAAGCCCAAGGGGATAGAAATTTACAAACAACTCTTTTATTATTCTAGTCGAGTATATTTTATCCCGCAACAAAAAGTTGCCTAAAAAATTGCATAGCAAGACATGTAAGAGAGAAGAGACCTGTTGTATTTATATACAACTCTCTTATCACCCTTTGCATAGAAGTTTTTTTTGTCCTCAGAGTACCACCTCTAAAATTACTAGTGACAGGGGCTGTCAATTTTACACACAGCTCTCATATCACACTCTATATGATATTTTTTGTCTCCACCATATAAATGTTCAAAAGAAAAAAAAGAGATTTAAAAAAATCTATTTTCAATTAGAGATTTACTTATAAAGAGAATTTAGGAGTACGTAGAAAAGATAATTGAGATAAATAAATTATAACGTTAATACTAGAAAATCAATACATCATTAATTAAAGGCTCGGACAATTAAAAGCTTCAAATGTAAATATTATTTAGATAATAGTAACAAAAACATTACACATTTAATAAGATATTTACACGTTATAGACAAACACAGACGTAATATAAATAATACAACGGATAACACAATACGGACACCAATTAAAAACTTATGAAGATCATTATTTATCATCCACTTATAGTCATATGTTGTCAAAGGAACTGACTTTTCGCTCGTATTCTACTTTAGTATGTATTTATTGTTTAATTATTTTATGTTGTATGATCTATGCAAAGTTATAAAGTAATTTTTTCATGTTTATTTATTATTTAAAATCACATTATGGAAAAAGTATATACATAGCTATTGTAGTTAAGATAATAAAAAAATTAAATCAAATTAGATAGATATATAGTGAACTTACAACGAAATCGCTATTAAGAATGTTTAGACAAATTAAGTACATTCTACTAAAAGTATAATCACTTATTGACCTCACCATCTAGCAACAATCATCACAAGCGCATTTAGGACTCTTTTGATATGAAGATAGTATAAGAGGTTGCAACCTCCAGTTTGACCATTTGACTCGCCGACATCATTTATATTTATCCTACCTCCTCATGTACTGTTCGTTTAATTCTAAGAGAAAAATCAGCAGCCCTTAAAGAACCAATGGTTTGGTCAAATAATAGAATTTTTATATCAATCCACTAAATAAAGCTACTCATCCTATCATGAATCTGACAAACAAAATATTAGTTTAAAGAAAATATTATGATAAAAAATAATTAAAAAATAGAAGCATACAATTCATATCTCATAATAATAGTTTAGACATTGAAAGAATCTTCTTCTATCAGTTTTAGGGTCCCGAGATGTTATAAGTTAGTATTAATCACCATATATGAAGAACGGATGTTCACATTAAGGTGAAATTAGTCAAGCCAAATGATCACTTTAATCCGAATCCTCAGTGAAAGTGTATTTAGTAGCCATTGTTCGCAAACAAGTGGTGTGGGATTTATAAGGGTATCAGCAGGCGAAAACCTTGAGGTTCATCATGTATATGAAAATCTTATATAACATGTTTTATGTTAGGTAAGGAGGATAGTACTGAAAATATTAAAAATGATGTGACATTTATGCACGAAAAGTGCCTTGCCTATAAAAATTATTTAAACACGACATGACATTAACGCACCAAAAATAAGTTGTTTGGTTGTGTTGAAAGCAACGTGATAGTCCTACACCAAAATTTGATTATTAGGTTATGTTAAAAGCAATATGATGGTCACACATTGAAAGGTGGCTGACATCACTCAGCGCTGATTGTGACTTGGTATTAATGCGCACGATACCAAAAGTTGGTTGTCGTATGCTACCGACAATCATACGGGCAGAAGAAATAGTGAAAATGACGTGGTATTAACTCATAATAAATAATGTAGATACGTAGAGTTGAAATAGTGAATATAAATTAGTACAAACAATAATTACAAATGGCACAACATAGTACTAGCCTAGGGCCTGTCCTCTACCCTTCTTCTTTCTCTTCTCCTGCGCTCGCACGTGACTCTAGGAGTAGATAAGACGGTTGATTGGGACGCTATGGCTAGCGCGGACTTGTTGCACAGGAGTTTAAGCACGCAACTCCTATGTGTGCGGTAGCGGAGCTCCTGTAAGCTAGGAGGAGCTAAGTACGTCCTAATCTGCTATGAGACCATTGTGCTCGAAGGAGTCGTGCGGCCATCCAAAGGTAGCCTACCTAGATTCGCTCGTGACTACGGTGATATGTGACGGTGCAGCCTAGAACACTGTGAGAAAAATTATTAAGCAATTCAAACTATAATATTATAAACTAAATGGAAATATGTACCATCTGGCAAATCTCAAAACCATCGTGGACCGAACGCAAATTGTTGTAACACACGCTATGGATGTTGTGGCTCGATAAAGATCTCGAATACCATCAGTTGGGTTGTCAACTAGTAAGTCTAGTTATATGTGCACATAGTCCAAAGTCTAAGTGGTGCATGAGCTTATAGGGCTATACGGCCCCCAAAAGACATAGTTCGGCTGCAGCCGATCGATCTCTAGCACGATGTCTAAGTAGGACCTTATGACCTACAAGGCCCATCATCGCTATATAGCTTGAAGCTCCATCATACCAAGTAATCATCTGCCTCAGGATAGAGCTAATTAGCCTTCATAGAGATAATGTTATTTTCATAAGTAATTAAGGCTTAAGTATGCACATAATATCATAGCACCTACTTTACTTACAATGAACTTAAGTAGACACACATGGATGATGCCACTCGTGATGTAGTGAGGAAGTGTACCCGGAGTAAGAAGATCAGGCGGACACTAAACATAAGCAAAACACTCCTAGATGTCGTCATGTTATCCTTGAAGTCCATCAACCAGACCCATTGCGTCCCCCGTGAGAGAAAGACCTAGAAGATATGAGATGTTCTGAAGCGTAGGTGCTATCTCCCTACACGGCAAATGAAATGTGTGTGTCTTCGACCACCAGCAATCCAGAAGTATTGCAAGAAGATACCGATCTACAAACCATTGCTTCACCAGGTCCTTCTTCTCATGTGCTGTGGCCTCAACTAGCCTACACAACGAAAGTATGCCAATATCACGTAATATGCAAAACAAAATGCGATGTATGTATTATCGACTAATAATCATAATTAAAGATACAACAAATAACAAAGATATATCTTACTTGGCACAAAAGCGAGGGACCACAAGCAGTAGGTGTCGCAAAGGGTATGGGTGAAGCGTGATCAGCACGACATTCTCAATAGCTAAGAGGTTGGAGCGGTATGATCGATTAAGCTATAGTCTAACAGCTTCGGTGTCTGGTACGCCATACTTGTATTGCAAAAGAAAGTTAGTATGATTATCGAAGATAAAAAATATATAATATATAGTTTATAGAATTAGCAATATTTTTTTATCGAGAAAAGGACCAATAATTAAGCTGAAAGTATACAACATTATGATACATATAGTTTATTACAATAAATATAAAAAATTTCATGACTATTTAAACTACAACAACTTAAATTATACATCTATTTTTAAAATATTATATATTATATAGATGTGTAGTACACGACTAAATCATCAGGTGCATGAGAACACCTAGATCATGTTGCCCTTGAAGTGCTTTATTCCTTCGTGAAGCGTCTTCCATCGACCCTTACTCCTGATAGAGGAGCCTACGCTTTACTCGAAACCTTAAGTATATTCTTTCTTATCATGCTTGCTACAGCATTTAAATCTTTCATCTGCTTTGAACTTATACATGCCGTTGCGAATTTTGTCTTGTCCCTTATTTTTATTAGATACGAAATGTAAAAAATCTAATGTTTTTAAGCTGTGAAAGACCCCATAATATCGAAGCAAAATATATGGCTACTTTAGATATACAACTTTTTTTTCTATAAGACAACATAACTTATTCTAATACTCCAAACTCTTCGAAGAGAACATGGTTTGTCAACGCAAGTCAGTTAGTTGTCATAGTATGAAACTAATGATGGTTGTAATTTATTAGGATGAGAAAAAGAATAGAGAAATTAAATGAAAAATGTTTATAATTAATTTATATAAGAACATGGGTGAAAAAATATTATACTTTAAGATAAATTTTGAATGTTAGAATTTATTATATTTTAGGATAGAGAGAGTTAACCAGAGTTTATTGTTACCCGTCAATGACATTGACAATTTTTTGAAGAGATTTCATCAAATACCATCAAATTATCATCCGACTTTGGTTATTGGTTATCGGTGCCCTCGCGATAACGCAAACCCTGATAAGAAAATATAAGCCTTATAAGATTCCGAGAATGTATAATAGGTGTGCACTCAGATATGTATATGTATAGTGTCAGTGTTACATCCGACGTCCTTTACATGAATAAAAACAGGCAAAATATCCAGAGGTGACATGTAAACGCCGAGTTGCAAGGAACAAAAAAACATTTCGACGCACGTGGAGCGGTCTCAGCTAAAATTTGCTTGGTAGAGCTAAGCATGGGCAAGTGCTCCACAAAAACCGCATCCACCATCAAACGGCTGCCGGTTTTGTGCTTGTGCATTAGGGCGATGATGGCTAGTCAGCAAGCATCATACCTTGTCTGGCTGGTTGGGTTAAGTCGCAGCCATGACAGGTGATAGACGCTGTCAAGCCATCAAGGAAATTAAGTAATGGCCCCATTTCAATTTTTCCATGAAAGCAACCGGACTCCATAGCCACAGTAGAGAGACACAGATCAACGACAGGGCAATGCCCAATTAAGCATGCTGAACATAAGCGGAAAAAAACTGGAGTTCTTGCACAACACCAGAAGTAGTAAGATGTTCAACTCAGGGAGATTAAAACGGCTTAGTGGAACATGTAGGTAGGACTATGGGAGTTCTGCAAGTATATTGCTGTGACTCCAGTTGAATTTATATGAGAGCAAGAGATGAAATGAACCCGATGCTGAACCCGAACGAGATGCAGGTCAGTTCCTTGTCGCCGTTGTCTAGCAGCATCATGGTAAGGGTGTAAGAACCCTGCAACACAACAGAAGGTCAGAATGTCATACAGAAAGTTAGAAGTCATATAAGGACATGTTCTCTATCCCCTCTTCTTGGGTACTTACGAAATTCATCAACAAAAGAATATCTGCTTCAACAGAACTAAAAGTGCGCTGCAACTATGCTTACTGGTGGGGTGAATGATGGTTAAGTCGGTTCATGGGCTAGCACAGATTCACTAGTTACTGGGTAAGAGGTCTCGTCACAAAGGACATGACTTTCTGAATGGACATGGAAAAAGTACTTGACATCTATCACGAGCTTACCCTTAGTGATGTTTTTATCTGCCAGCAGTCATGAAAAAGTCCCCAGACAGTACTCAAAGGCAAGAATCTACTGGCTTTAAACTTTATAGTTTTTAAAAATTAAGCTAGGAAGCATATATTTGTAATGTACCTTTGTATTAATTGAATACTCATCATTAACTTCAAATTATATGCTATGTTTGCTTCCCTCAAACAAATTACTGAATGAATACAGCCTAGACAACTTCACAATTTTGTTTGGCACATAGTGATACTACTGAAATATGAGTAATTTTCAAATATTCCCTATAAACAAAGAATCCATACATCTACCAAAATGAATATAGAAACAACACATAGGAAAAGATAGTGCCAGCAGCTGTGCTGCCAGAGCTTTGTAAATTCAAATATCCAAGCCTATGTACTGTAGTCATGCTTAAGTCATACACACACTTGACAACCATACCAAGAACTTTTAATATATCAGTATAAGCTTCACTGGGTGTAAAGTGAGCAGTGTCGTGATACTTGTGATGCAACAAACAATGTTAGTAAAATGCACAAAAGTAACCGCTGTCAAGTGGAAAAAATGCACACAATTTTATCGAAACTATTGTTGGTTGATCTTTTTCAACTATAAATCATGCTAGATAAAAGATGTAACAAGATGGATGGCATTGATTACATGGTCTGCAGATGAAAGAAATATTGTCTGCCCAATTGTACACAACGGAGGTATTCCAGCTTTCCAAACAAGAAGATGTCTAAATTGAGAGCAACTAGAAACTTCCAAGGTGCCAAATAGTCCCAGAATATTAATTTTTAATGCTACACTATGTCTAATGAGATGAATAAGTAATATGATGTTTACAGAAAACATGCGTTAATACTTTTGTTTTACTTAGTATGAAATGACACTAAATAGCCACACCATATTTGTATTGAGCGGAATGTTGGACAAACAATATAGAGCTATTAAACTTGTAGATAAATTGTACTCTACAAAAAGGGGTAACCGTCGATGCTTTTTGAATAAAATCGGAACAGCTAGGTTATCCTTATTTGTAGAAATTTCTCCCCTTTGCTATCAGAGCAATTAAGTGGGATCACAATAAAAATGTGTCATTACAGTGTACAGATGAAGAACTTCAGGGAAAAAAGGGGTAACCATCGATGCTTCTTGAATAAAATCGGAACAGTTAGGTTATCCTTCTTTGTAGAAATTCTAACCCCTTTGCTATCAGAGCAATTAAGTGGGATCGCAATGAACATGTGTCAGTACAGTGTACATGAAGAACTTCAGGGCATCCAGTCGTAGTAAGCTCAAACATGGGGCATCAACAAACAAGGAAAGGCCATGAAACTACTACACTAAGTCCAGCATGCACATACACATGCACACATTATTGCAATTTGCAACCGACAAATATTAGGTGTTTCACGCGCAAATAGCATTGCGATGAACAATGCCTTGTGAACTGTCTCATAGAAACACCTGCAAGCTGCAGAGCAATATTTCCATGCTATAACAGCCAGCAGTTGTTCCTCACTTCCTAATTCCTATTGTTACTGCAAATTGGACGAATTCATAAATAATGCTAGTGAATGGACAGCGCTGGAGCAAAACCCACACTGTCTAACTCCCGATCCGACTACTACATGCCCAGTAAATTTCCCAACCACCGGACTCCGCTAAACTGCAAACCGCCTGCCGCCGTAACAGATTGGTGCTTGGTGCTTACCCGTGGATGCGGAGATCTTGAAGGTGGCGGGATGCCCGCTGACGACGGGGTCCGGGACGATCTCCACTCCGCTCACCTTCACCGGGTAGTCCCGCCCCTGCCCTGCAACACCAAACCCCACCAAAAGAGGAAACATAAGCTAGACAAGCTTGACTCGAAGCGCTCACTGCAGTACTTGACGTCGGTGGCGGCGGCGGAGGCAGGGAGGAGGAGGAGCGCCGCGGCGAGGAAGACGGGGAAGCGGCTGTGGCCGCTCGCCGTCGTTGCAGGTGCCAAGCTCCGCGTGTCGCGACGACTAGAGGGCTCGCAATACGCAGTTGGACACGATGCGACGCGACGAAGACTCTAGTCAGGCCCATGCCGATGCGGCCACCGCTTTGTTGGTGTTGTCGTAGGAGTTCGGCCTGGGTGTTGTGTGCTGGGTTGGGCCAGTCTGGCCATTTTTCGTTTTTGCTCAGGCCTATAGTTAGTTCCTGCTTTCCAAAGGTTTTTTTTCCCCTAAGGAATACGCAAAAGATCTGCACATCTTTGTGTTAGGATAGGGGTTGTTTAGCATCCGGCCAAGAAAGTGCCGGCAAAAGAAGATTACACGGATTTCTCCCAACTAGTTGTGCGACCTAGTGGAAAAAACCACGCTTAGACGACCGCTGAGTAGCTAGAACCCTGCCGCGACTCAAAGCCGCGCTTCCTTGATGATGGACTTGATTATCTATGCTCAGCTTCGGGATTCGTTGTTGAAAACCTGATTGTTGTGCTCTTTCCAAATCACCCAAGCCACTAGGGTTTCCAAAGGTTCTTGGCTGCTAATTTCTTGTTGATCTCGTTTATTTTCTGATTACATGGAAGATACACACGTAAAAGATGGAGACCAGCGTAAATCTATGATCTTACCAAATTTCTACTAAAACGTACCTGCATGTGCGTAATTCTTCGCGATATGTTTTGTTTCTTTTTCTCTTTGAGGATGAAAACTAAATCCCCTTAGCTCGACTTTAATTTACTAATATTTCCTATTACTTTCTTGTTTCTAAGTTAGTTTGGTCATAAAGAATGGAAGAGAAGACTATATCAGGCCAATGACCAACGTTCAATTGTTTAATGTGTTGTTACTTGTACACACTGGGCTAGTTAGATTGCCCTTCAAAGATGAGCTCTCTCAGGTCCTTCAGATTGAATGCTATCTTTTTATGTTAAATCTTGGGATTGGTTGGTCATTGTGAAGGAACTTTGGAGTAAATGGAGTTAGTTTTGTATCTCTTCTGTTCAGCAATTGGATCCCGAAGTCGCATGGGCTTGTACTAGAATAATACAATGCGTAGTGCAGTAGGTGCTACTGTGCAAGATCATTTGTTACTCATGTTTTACTCCAAGTCACATGTCATGAAACATTTAAAGAGACTAAATGGTCATTAGTTAACCAAGCCCGTTGCTATTTATTCTGGAATTGACACCAACGAAGATGTAAGGGCGACTAGGTGCATCATGATTCGTTGATCTAGAAACGGTAGAGCATGTCATCTCGTCTCTGAAGAACAAAAGAAAGCTGGCTTCTGCAGAGAGCTGTAGAAATTAGGCCTTCTAAACCACTCTGCCTTGACAAACCAGGCTCCAATATTTTTCCTACAGGGAATGACAGGATTTTCACCTGATACTTCCCAGTTTTTTAGAAATTATTTCGTATGCAAAGATTTGGTCTGTGATCTGCATAACATGCAGACATTCCTTTAAGCTTTTGTTCTCCATGTGATCAGAGAGGAACCTGAAATGATCGCAATTATATTCGAATTTATGCAGATATTTGCAACATCTATTCGACTATTCCGGTCTTCCGGACCAAATCTTTGCGACTAGATTTGTCTGTTCAATAGATATCATGGAGTTTGGTATACGGATCTTTGCTATGCATGTCATACCTAAGAGTTGCATAATCTCTTAATCATACAATGACTCTGCAGTCTGCCGTTCTGCGCTACAGCTGAAAATGATTCCACAGCTTCTGTGAAAATGATTCACTTTTGCTCTCTTTTCTTGAAGAGAGCAAAACCCAAAGCAATGATTTTGGCGTAATTGATTGATCCAGCAAACCTGGGGGAAGGGAGCATGTATGTTTCTTGCTTTGGGTGTCTAGGCGCCTTAGGTTGCTGATGATAATATTATGCCATCGTTTGGTATGTACCTGGATTTTTGAATTATTCAAGTTGCAAGGGTTAATACCTTTTTAATTGATCATAGAATCAAGAATATTGAAGCAACAAAAGTGGTATTAATTTTGGCATATTGACGAAACAGCTCCATGTTCCATCCTTCATCTGCATTTTGGTTTTGATCTTTTGTAACGATGCATTAGTGTTTGAACCGAGGTTATCTGTTTACTGCATTCCATATCCTCAACATACTCAATTTCTATTCCAATATGCAAGAGCATTAATTAACAGGATCTTAAATGTTACTACTGTGATTTAATCCTGTTGAAATGCACATCTTCAACTTCAATTTCTCACAGATATTCACAATAGAACGTTTACATATATAAAGCTTACTTAAACTCATCTTCGTTCTTCTGCGCTAAGCTTGTTGATATAAAGATTAGATCTCTAGAAGGTTCATCCATATCTGTAATCCATACATAATCTCCCTCCAGAATTCCAAAGTGAGTCCTAATTCCAAAGAGAATCCTAAGCCAAACTTTGCTTGTATCAGAAAAGAAAATCTACTCTGAACCCAAATTTACACCCAATTTTGAGGATTTTTTTTCATGCATTCCATTTTGCAGAATACTCAAATTCCATCCTCAAGTTTAGTGGTATATGAATAAAAAAAAAGAAAACAAAGCAAGAACCTCCCCATGTCATGACAGCCTCGCCATTGCCAGGGCGTGACCTTGGCGAGGGGCTCGGCAACGGCGACGTCCGGCAGACGGGGCAGGTCGGGTGCTGCCGGAGCCACGGGTCGACGCACTCCCGGTGGAACAGGTGACCACACTCCGGCAGCATCCGGAGCACGTCGCCGTCGTCGTAGTTGTCGAGGAGATCGAGCAGCAGCTTCACGTGGTGGCGCCGCCCTTCTTCGTCGCCGCCGCCTTCGCCTCCTTCCTCGATTCGCCGTCCACCACCTCCGGGTACCCCTTGAGCGTCGCCTCGTCGATGCCGAGCTCGATGTCGTCGTGCCCGGCCCCGGCCCCGTCGCCTCCACCCCCACCGCGGTGCCGTCGGGATGATCCCGCCTCTGCCGCGTCGGCCGTCGTGTCAGGCGCGCGTGTATAGAAGTAGGACGCGTGGTGGTGGTGATGAGGAGGAGGATCCCGATGGACACCCTCACGCCGTAGCCGAACCCGCCGATGCGATCGGAGCTGAACATGCCGACCGAGTTGCCGTCGGCCGGTGTCAGCCCCGCCCCAGGCGGCGCGCCGGCGCCGGATGAGCTCATCGTGATCGAGCTGAGCTAGCTAGCTAGCTAGCTGAAGAAAGCAATGGCGATCGACGACGAGCTATCTAGAGCTCGGTGATCGATGTGGCGAGTTGGTGTCGTCGCGGGCCGCGGCTCAGCGAGGCGAGGGGGAGGTTGCGAGTGCGACGTCAACGCTTTGCATGTTGCACTCACAACTTGGAGAGGGAAGAGAGATGATGCGTATAAGAAGGTACAGTGAGGAGATGATGAGGTTGTGCAATGGTTTCGAGGTCAATGCATAGACAGTTTTTTAAAAAATCTTTTAATACGATCATTTTGGTGTTGATTTGCTGTGGGCTTTGTCCTTGCGTAGTGTACTCTCTGTGGATTTGTTTGGTTTGTAATGGTCAATGCAATCATGTGTGTGTTAGGGATTTGACTTTGCTCGATGCATGGATTGTATTTCTCTATCGCAGTTTTTATATTCCAAGGTCGTGTGAAGCATACCGGCCATTTTGAAGAGTTTAGTTCGGTTTCAGCCTTGCAAGTCAAGGATTTATTTGAGTTGCAATTATAGCAGTCTTTTCGGTTTTCAGGTGCCTTGAGGAAAAAATCTCATGGTGACAATGTCGAAGTACTTCACATTTTAAAAGTCTTTGAGGAGATTTTCTTGCTTGACGTATTTTCAAGTCGTTGCTTCCTTTGCATTCTAGAAGAATAGAACTGTGTATTGTCCAAAAATAGTTTGTTTACTTCTGAATTCTAGAGTGAGCACTTCTTTACATCTGAATATTCTATACATTTCTTACAAAAAAAGAATATCTGATTCATCGCTAAATAACCATATTTTTGGCCGAGTTGTTTACTTGTTTGAAACCACATATGCCTATAATGTTTGATCAGATATAGCGTAACATTGGCAGGATACCGACTTCAAATTCAGCATGATTTCAGAAGTGAAGTTCCATGACAACTACAAAGCCATTCGAATTGACACGAGGTTTTGCTTCACACCTACTCAAATCAACATCAAGAGAAAATGGACTGCTACTGTAACCTTATTCCTTCTTACCAGCCGACTGGTACTTGAGAGCCGATTTTTTTTTCTGAATCTTTCTCCTTTGCTCTGTCTCAATGCAGCTTCTAAAAAATAAGTTGAACCGCCGGCTAATCAGGAACTCAGGATGGAAAGGTCAACTGCCAGAAGCACAGGAATCATTTAATTTTGGGTTGGGTTGAATCGAATATGGATAATGCATTACTTGGGCAGCCTGCCTCCAGTGGCACCTTCCCTAAATGCGCCCCCCTGTTGTGGATCAAGCAAGGCACACTCATGAGGAAAAAAAAGAAAAAAAAAACTAGCAGCCATTCTCCCTCATGACAGCTCTGCCACAGAGCCACTGCCTTTCCATGGATCCTTTGGTTTGCTTGATGGTACAAGGGTGCTTTATTCAGTAGATGTTCAGCGAATTTAATTTGAAATAACTTTCTCTATCCATTTTACAAGAATAAACAACCTGCACCTCTTTTTTCAAAAATAAACTCGTCTCCCGGGATGGGCGACCTATCGTTTTAGAGTTGCTTCGTCTCAATATTAAGTTTCCTTTTAGTTCAATTCATACAGCTATATTTTGTGACGGAGGGAGTAGTTTACTATTGCAAAATTGTTGCAAGCATTGAAACGACGTTTAGCCGCCTCCAACTTCTACACTACACTAGACCGCCAAAACACGCTGGAGTAGCGTAGGATTTTTGTTTTCTGCGGTGAATAAGTACTGTAGATTACCTGTAGAGGTCGTGGTACACCAGTCCTAGTGGACAGGAATAAACCATTGCCTAGTTCTAGTTCCCTGATGCAATGCATGAACGAGCCTAAACGAGTTACATCTAGTCAATTGCGCATTGACAGTTCCATTCGTGGTGTCATCTGCTACTGCTCATCTGAGGAAGCAACAGTGTTTCACACAGCAGGCAAGAACACAGGAGGAAGAGCAGGCGAGATTGTTTCATGGGCCAGTTGATGTACGTCATTAATACGCAGTAGTATCATATATAGGACCAAAAGTAGGACCTCGTCGTCATAAGCCTAACATGGAAATCTTGATAGTATTATCGCCCCAGAGCGAAAAAAACCAATTTGTCGCCGCCGTCAAGCCGTGCAGATATGTATGCACGGCGCTGCTTGCTGCTTACTGCTGGGCGCACTGCACGCGCTGGGCGCCGCCGCCGTGCATGTCCTCGTCCTCGTCGTAGGCCTCTTGTTGCTGCTGTTGCTGCCGCCGCCTCATCTCCTCCTCGATGTTGACGTCGTACGGCATGGTCTCCTCGCACTCGTCGAGCTCCATGTCCGTGTACTGCAACACCGGCCTCGGCGGGAGGACGGTCTCCAGGGCCTTGCACTGGTCTGGGTTCAAAGAGTCAGGGAATTCCACGGAGAAGTGGATGTAGAGCTTCCCCTTCATGAATGGTCGCTGGTACATCGGCATGCCCTCATCGTTGACAGCCTTGAATGAATCTGCAACAGGATGATCGATGAGATGAGTAAACAATAGAATTGGTTCCGGATATGCTGCTAATCTTTCTTTGCAGTGAGACTCACCAGGCTTGACGACTTCACCAGGCTTGGACTTGATGAGCAGCTGCCTGTTGTCCAAGTGAGTGAGAACAAACTGGAAGCCACAAAGTGCCTCAGTGAGTGTCAGGGTGTGCTCGTAGAAGAGGTCATCTCCCTTTCTCTTAAACTTGGGATGCTCCTTCTGCTGGAGGACGAAGATAATGTCTCCAGTGACAGTGTCAGGCTGCAAACCACAGATTGGTCAGTAACAGCTTTGACACACACATGGCGTACTACACCTTGGAACCATGTAGTACAAGCCAAGAAGCCAGAACGCAAACATACCGCTTCATCAGCCTCGCCAGGGAAGGTGATCTTCTGTCCATTCTGCATGCCCTTCTCAACCATCACCTCGAGAACCTTCTTCTCCTGCACCACCTTCTCGCCCTTGCACCCTGGGCATCTATCCTTGTCGCTGATGGTCTCACCAGTTCCCTTGCACTCATTGCAGGGATGTTGCATTTGCTGAATCATTCCTGGCCCCAACTGGCGAATTTGGACCTTCATACCAGAACCTTGGCAACCAGAACACTTCATGGAAGCTCCAGACTTCGAGCCCTTGCTGCACGATGAGCACAGAACAGTGTGAGATCAGAATAGTCAAGCAGTTAATGCAAAGATTTAGGACCCACAGAAGGAAGCAGATGACATACCCATTGCACTTGGAGCAGAGCACATTGCGAGAAAGGGAGAGCTTCTTTGATGCGCCATTGTACAGTTCCTCCAGAGAAACCTTCAGAGGATGTACCACATCCTCTCCCCTTCGTTGCCTCCTGCCCCTACTGCTACCACCTGAAAAACAACGACAATTATGTCAAAATCTAATCAAAACACAACTGACGAGAGGTTGAATTTAGCTGTTTCTCATGTCTCAGACCTCCAAAGCCACCTCCAAAGAACGAGGAAAAGATGTCAAATGGATCGTGCATCCCACCACCAGGACCCATCCCCTCCTTGAGAGCATCTTCACCATACTGATCATAGATCTCACGCTTCTCGGGATCACTCAGCACCTCATAAGCCTGAGCCAACTCCTTGAACTGAAATGAAGGCAAGAATTTTAGTTTGCCATCTCATCAAGAAAGCTATGGTTCCCATCATAGTACAGCTTGATCAGATAAAGCATCCGCAATTCAGTACTCATAAAGCTTAACCAGTTTACTCATAAGATATCAGTGATAATTGTGTAAGGCCAACAATATATATATATATATATAGTGGAATGAACCAGCCTGCATGTCACATCAACTAGGTTCCTAACTATATGATGAAGAAGAATATATGACAGTACACAGTCGCAAACTCACATAAAAAATCGGTTTGGCAGGTGACCATGTAATGTTTGGATCAAATTATCAGTATCACATATCATTATTAATACTACTTACCACTAGAATTGGCTATCAATTAGCCAAAATAAAAGCCGAATGAATTCGTTCGACCAATTGGATACCAGGAATTTAGCTAAATTACTAATCGATCAGGTATACAAGGAATTTAACTATGTGCCTATCAAGTAACATAAGACTCTAATTTGCCATAATCAACAGCAATGCCATTAAATGTGCAAATCAATAACTAATTGATAGTACAGTTAAAACCATACAAAAATAGATGATTTCGATATATGTACCAGTAATGGAATTGTATCTAAGGTTCACATGACTTTCGTTGATTTAGCAAGCAATTGAGGAAGGGCAACTTATCGTGCTCCGAATCCTAACACATTTCCACAGACGCATTTACTTTCCCACCTAAATCCATCACTCCCGGAGCACGTATGCGCTAGTCCAAACGCTCCTAAACCCATCGAATTCAACAACCCTATCACAGATCCAACTCCACAGCGTCCCTAAATCCCCCACCTCTTCCTACGCAGCTCCAAACCGGCTACGCCCCTTGCTGCCGCGGACAGATCGAAACGAAAAACGGGACGAATCCGCCGTAGAGGCCAGACTTCCTCACCTTCTCGGGGTCTCCACCCTTGTCGGGGTGGTTCTTGATGGCGGCCTTGCGGTACGCCTTCTTGAGGTCGTCCTGGGACGCATCCTTGGGCACCCCGAGCACCTCGTAGTACCGCGTGTTGTTGCTCTTCTTCGGCGCGCGCCCGAACATCTCGTCTCCTCAGAGAGAAGCAGCGAAACTCTAGGTGTTCGATCCGGCGGGGAGCGTGGTCTCGGGTTGGAAGCGGTTTGCGCGGAGGCGGAAAGAAGAAGAGGGCAGGGTGGTTATAGCGGAGGAAACGGGTGGTGAGGAGTGAATGCTCTGGAAGCTGCGTGAAGCGGATGCGGCGGTCGTGGGGCCGTCAGATCGAGATCGGGCGGTAAGGGATCGAGCTTCCAGATCCTTCCGGGGTCTTCCTGCGAAGGGGCGGGGAGAGGAGGGGGCAAATGCGGGTTCGGGGAAGGGAAGCGCGTCCGCGCGTGTTGACTGGGCTCCGGTTTCGGGTGCGTTGTCGGGTCCAATGCGACGGGAGCCACCCGGCAAGGAGATTCCCTTTCTTCAGAAAAAGATTCCTTTTTCTCGCCTCTGATGATGCTTACCTTGCGCTCTCGAGAAAAGGCAAGAATGCAAGTACTAATAGATTACCTTGCCTACAGAATTCTGTCTCACTTGTTTGTGATCATGGTTTGTGCATCGGGTTCTCGCAAAATGATTTCTGCATTGCGTGGAAAAGTTTATATTCTTTTTTCATGATTATTATATGTGCATCATGCAAAAAGGTGGCTGTGTTTTTTTCTGTTTTAAAATTATTTGTAAGAAACTTTATGCTCCGTTAACGAAGAAATGATGTCCTCCACTAAAAATACGTGTGTCACTTTTTTTCAGTTACAAAATAGAAGGAGAGATCAACTGTAAATTTCTGCTCTGAGTAAAATCACATGTGCTTAATATTTGAGGATAATTTCGTTCTTACCTATCCAATATTGATTTTGTCATTATTTTTTATTTTTTAGGGTTTTTATTTTTGCCCTATTTTTAAACGAATCCAACCTTTACCCTTGTTTTTATGGAAGTGAGGGGAGCTGGCGGTAAAGAAATAAAAAAAGAAATAATGGTTTTGCAATATATGGATTGACCTTTCTACCCTACTTATTTTGCAAATGTGTAGTATTGGTCCTAAAGACTCCCGAACACCGCCACTTCCTCTCCCAAATCCTCATCATAAACCCTTGAGACGGTGGTGGCTACTAATCGGCTGGGCGCAGGTGACGGGGAGCAAGCGGCGTCGTTTGGCTAACCAAGCGGCAAGGAGTAGCAGCAGCTGGCGTTGCCCATCCTTGAGAAAGGAGAGCAGGAGGCATGATGGTGTATCGGCTAGGCACAGGCGATAGGAAGCAGGCGACGTCGGTTGGCTGGCCAGGCGAGAGGGAGTACCAGTAGTCGGCACTGCTTGGCCATGAAAAACGGGAGCAGGAGGCACGTTGGCGAGGAAAAGGGCAAGGTGGCGGCGAGCATGCTAGATGATGGCAGATATGATGTCGATCTTTCAATTGAGATAAATAACTTGATTGATGGTTGGAACGACGTTTATGGTCCAACTACAATTATTCAGAGACGCTGTGCCTGAGCAACCGATACACCGATTCTAATGGTTGAGCGTGATCTTATGAAGGATGATCAACCCAACCACGAGGTTACTTGTCCCACAAGCAATTGAAGAACAAGCAAGAAAAAGTAGATCAAGTATTGAATTGCTAAATTAAGATGAATGATTCAATCTAAAAAATAACAAGAAAAGTGGGGTTCTAAAGATGAACAGGCGAGATCTAGTCGACACGTACATTGCAAATAAAGTAACAATGACTAACTTTCAATCTAACAAAACCTGCCCTATTTTGTATAGCTTCTAAAGATTATATACATGTGGAAGGACGACCACAAGAGTGTTGGGATTATGCTCCAACCCTAGGATGTGTCCCTAATAAACTCAACTAGATACATGAGCCGTCGGCTCAAAATAAGTTGACGCAACACCATGGATAGACTAGGGTCTTGACATTAAAACAACGATTGTGGCTGATTTTAAGTAGATATGGATGTGAAGCCGGATCCATTTGAAAGTAGATTTGATAAGCTTTTTGTAAAGTCCAAGAACGCGTAATCGAAGTCCGTATGCAATCGTGGTGACCATCACAAGTTGATATTGTTCTGTAGTCTAAAATTGGCCTGCGCAAATTTAAACTCAATAATTAAAATGATGAGCATGGCTACAAGAAAGTAGTCTAGTATGTTCCATTTGTATAGGTTGGGATGTATCGAGGGTGTTGATGTTCTCATCACCAGGTGGTGTGGAGCGAGTGTGGTGGTGTCATGAAGTGAGCGTGGCAATGACAAGCAAGCTACAGGAAAGGAGCACTAAGACATCCCGCGCAGGGATCCTTCAGTGCCTATGTTATGGATGTTAGTCGGTGCTGCTTGGCCTTGAGAAGGGGACTATGGAGAAAATCTTACAAATAAAGGAGATTTCATGGAAGAGGCCATCAGATAACCCTTTTTGTGCTATTCTTGTGAGTGTTGTCTCTCAATTTGATTCATTGCATTATCTAGACTTGTAATATGCGATACTATATTTGCTATGAAACTTGTAATATGTAGTGTTTTGTTAGCTACGATCTAGACTTGTCATACTTTGTGATATTTGTTATATAATTTTACCTGGTTTTGTAAATGGTGTCAAATTGCTGCACAAATGATGTTGAAATTTTGTCTAAAATATTTCAAAATGTTATTGAAATGCTGTCAAAATTTTGTCTAAAATCTGTCATAACCCTATCAAATTCTGAATCTCATCATGTCACACTTTTGTTGATATTCTATCCAAAATTTGTGGATATTAGTTAAAGTTTGTAAAAAAATCATTTGATTTTTGAAAACATGTTCCAAGCCGCATGTACAAAATGTGGAAAAACACAATTAATGAACAAATTTAGGGGCAAATGTGTAACAATAAATGAGGATATAAATGTCCTTTTGCTAATGACTTAACACCATTACGTTAATCATATAAAGTAGGAGTAAAAGCTAGATTAGTTTAAAAAATGGAGAGAAAACAAAAACCTAAAAAGTGAGGGCAAAATCAATATTGAACATGTAGAGGCACGGATGAAATTGCCCCTAATATTGTGATACCAAAATTTAAACCCTAGCGATTAAAATAGATGGTTAAAATTATACACCCATAGTTCCATCATCATACTAACAATGTTTTTCTCTTTTGTGTCACATTTCCTTCTATTTGACCTTAGTGAATAATTGAAACTTTTCTAACACATGGCTAAGGTTGTGTTCGATAGAGAGGAAAAGTGCATTTGACAAAGGACAAAGAAAGAAAAAATCTCTTGTTTTTCGCAATTTCTATAGAAAAGTTGTTTTAAAAATCATATTAATTTTAAGTTTAAAATAATTAATACTCAATTAATCATATGCTAATGATTTATCTTGTTTTATTATCTTCTCCTTTCTTCTCCTCTTAAACATAGCCAGTTTTCATTCGTTTGGGTATTGGGTACCTTCTTTCGTTTATCGTGTGCTTCCTAGATGGTTAAACGGTGTATTTTTTTATAAAAACTTTATATATCAATGTTTTTAAATCAAATAAATCTATTTTCAAATTTATAATAAGCAATATTTAATTAATTATGTGCTAATCACTCATCACGTTTTCATGCTAGCTATTAGCTCAGCCAAGCATATCTAATGAAGCCTAAATGCAACTTTTATCATGACACACATGTATTAAATTTTTTAATTCAGTATAAGTGAAATGGCAAATAGTTATTTGAGTTGCTTTCTTCATCCTGTGTCTTAGTCTAGAATTAAACCAGAGGGAGCACGAGCAAGATGTTCATTCTAGCAAAATAAATATACTATGGTCCACCACGTGTAAAAGAGGAAGTTATACCTCTAGGAACAATGCATATGAATTAATAAAATGGAAAAATATGGAGTAAAAGTAAATAGGGGAAACCCTTTTCTTAGATAGTTTTTACTGTCTAAGTTACCAAATTTTACAGTGTTAATTCTTATTAAGTTATATCAATTGTCGTAGCAAAGCCTAAGCATTGGACAAGAAAAAGTGACACATGACACGGAGCTCTATTTTTTCTCCAAAAGGCGCTGTAGTTTATGCACTTTGCATGTCGCTTAAAACATCACACGTTTAAAGCCATCCCTCTGCTGATACCTTTTTTAAAGTTTGATAGACTCCTATGATACCTGAGCGCAATCAGCTCGTTTTGCGTTAAAAATGTCTAGCTGACCCATTTGTCATGTCATGAATTTGAATTTGACACCCTCCAAAATCCAAATACTACTAGTAAAGCAGGAGTACATCTTTTTCTTAAAATATCTAAAAAAACTAGAAGAAAAGACTTCCTATTTTTCGTTGAGAAAGAAACAGAGCAAAAAGGAAAAAAAAACTTCCAGTTTTTCGTAGAGAAAGAGAGGACAAGATTCGATGGATAAACTAATAACTTGTCATCATATAGGACAGGAAACATGAACTCAATCAAGAACCTGTTCTGGAGAAACTAGAGAATTCCTGTCTATTTCTGAATACTGGCTCTTAATCTTAGTTCTGATGCTAATATTTCCAATTTAATCTCGTGATTACTTATGCAAACCACCCGGAAATATTATGGTTCAGCACGGCGTTATGGCCATCCCATCCATAACCATCATGCGCTCTCTCACAGGTGTCATGTCAATTTTCGGTGGTGACTCGCATGCAGATCTCCCATTTTATTGCCAACTGAACCCATCTACTTCTAATAAATTCGTATTTTGCCAAACAACCTGAAATTCTCATAAGAACAAGCTAAGTTACTTAAATTCGAGGCAGATAAACGGATTTAATTGAGCTTGTGATCGCAAACTCTGAACTTTCTGAAGCGGTCCTGCCTCTGCCTGTGTATGTAAGCAGTGGTAGCAGTTGATGCTTCAGCTCTCGGCTTCCTATGAGGTAGCAAATGACATTATTGAAAAAAGTGATACTAAATGACATGACGTGTTTGATTGATTTAGCGGTAATGGTAATAGTTCTTCACCGAGAGTTGAACAGTTTTGCACTGGTGGTTCTCGCAATAACCTAGTAAACGTAGAACACAATAAATGTGAATAATTGTAGCAGTAACACAACGTACAACTATACGTCTCTTTAATTCTACAGGAATTAAAAATAAAAAAACAAAAGAAAAATTTACAAAGAGATCATATGTCTTGCTATTTTTTCTATAAAAGTGAAGCATAAGAATACAACTATATTGAAAGTTCCCTTCCTTTTTCTATGAATTAAAGGGCTGTATAAAAAAATCCATGGAAATTTAAATCCTACGAAAATACTTTGTCAATGCCTCGATCATATGAATCAAAGGGGAAGCAAATCCAGCCTGCAAAGTGCACACTTCACCACGAAACAACTAGTTAAACAGTAAAACCAATGGTTGTATCAACGGGAGCCAAATGATTGTACTGTAGTTGTGCTAGTCTGAATGAGTGGGTTCATGTTGAGCTAATCCATGTTGCACTAGTCCGAACGACTGAAATTCCACGGTGAAATCTCCCAAAGTTTGCAGCTTTCAGCTTGAACAGGGCAAGCACATCGCTAATGCTAAAATTCCATTGTTGCTAGTACTACCACCAAGCATTTCTTCTCTCTTTCAGATAAAGATAAAGACCACTTTGTCTGAAAGCCAGGCAAAGATGAAGTGAAAACTAGAGTGTAAACAAAAGAGAGCAACAGAAATGGCTTTTCGGACAATGGGGGCGCAGAAAGTGAAACGTGAGAAAAGCGCGGCGCTTTCTTGCTTATTTTTATAAGCTAATCTCCTCCGCCTCTCTGCAGCAGCGTGCCACACTGCCACGCACACATACACAAGCAACCGGGGGGCGGGGCACCAATGGCAGCGATAATGCGCACGCAGGAGCGCACAGTGGCGGCAGCTGCAGCAGCGGCAGTAATAGCCGGGTTACCGGGTGGTGGTGGCCACTACTAGTAGCGAGGTGGCGTGATGATCCGGGAGGACCGGGACCGGGAGTAGTAGACCACCCTTGATCTGCAAGACGCGGCGCTCATTGGCCGGCGACCGCCGGTTCTTGGCCCCGTTTCGCGCCGGCGTTCAGGTGGCCTCGCCGCGATCTGGTGGTGCGGGTGCGGCTCTCTCTTGCGGTCTGTGTTGGCTGGTTGCTGATGAAGAGGATTGCGCCTTCAGGTTTTTGTCTCGGTTGAGGGGAGGGGAGGTGACGCGGCGGCGGCTGCGGTGCGATGGGCATCTCGGCAAGGTGGCTTAAGTCGTTGCTTGGGCTGAGGAAGGTGGAGAGGCAGCAGCATCGCAAGGAGGATGGAGATGGTGGGCGAGTGGCACAGGTTCTCACCCATTGCCCTGCTATTTTTTTCCTATCATTTCTGGTTGTTTTTAATGGGCGTAACCGATGTGGAAGTGGGGAATTCGACTTGTTAGTTAATGTTACATTTCGACAACAATTTGCTGAAAAAATGGGGTAATGTGGTTCTTGATCATGTCATGGGAATTCTTGGTTGTAGTGATCAACCTGGAGTATTCATCCTTCGCTAAATTAAGATTGCAGTTGGTAATCCTTTGTGCATTGCTTATTTGCCTATTGTAATTTTGGAAAGTTACTGCATATCTGGATGATAATATCTGCATCATTCTTTAGGCTTCTATGCCGCTGGCAAAAGAAAAAAAAAAGGAAAAAAAAGAGATTGAAACCACTATGTTAGCAATTTAGCATTGCTTTGTTTGCTTATCATAACTTGCGAACTGTTAAATTGCAGAAAAGGGACGTTGCCAACCATTTTCACTGCCAACATCAGCACTGTCAAGACCATGATAACCTTGGAGCACCAGAAGAGTTTCCTGATGAAAATGGCCCATCAGAAGGTGATAGCAATGCAGTTTTGTTCTCAGAACCCGCTTTTAGTTCGCCTAACATGCCAGTGCCTCAGACTGAAGAAGAACCCAGGAATCTGGGCTGCTACAGTTATTCAGACTGTGTTTAGAGCTTTCCTGGTATTGATGCTCTCTCTGCCAATCTAGTAGTTGATCCAATGCGGACTATACATTGCAAATATAGAGTGGCTGAAATGAAATTAAGGATTTTCCCATGATTCCCTCTAAATGTTTAGTTCTTCATGCTTTACTACGACAAGTTTAACTTGAATTCTCTTCAGGCTAGGAGAGCCTGTTGGGCTTTAAAAGGTCTAGTTAGGCTTCAAGCTCTGGTAAGGGGTCATATAGTGAGAAAGCAAGCTGCTATAACACTCAGGTGTATGCAAGCTTTGGTGAGGGTTCAAGCCTGTGTTAGAGCAAGGCGAGTTCACGTTGCTTTGGAAAGCCAGACGGATCAGCGAGCTATTTTACAAGACAAAATAAAGGAGACATATGTGTGGGAAATAGAGGTGAGTTGCACTTTCAATAGTTTTCAACTTTCAAAAGTGGTGGTTACATGTTATATTCTTTAGGTTGATTGCATTACCTGTGGGCACTTTCTCACAAGTTCTCTAGTTAGGCTTGCATCTTCCCAATTTTCGTAAGGAAATAACTGGCATTAATGTGCAGTGATTTGGCTTGAGTTGTTACTTATGCCATTTACTTTGCCTTACCTTAAAAATTCTGGATGGTTGGTGTGATAGCATAGGGTCTGTGGAAGATATCCAAGCAAAACTATTAAAGAGGCAGGAGGCAGCAGCCAAACACGAGCGAGCCATGGCCTATGCTCTTACTCACCAGGTAACTTTATCAAACATTTTACACCAGGACAATACTCAGCTATGATTATCCAAGTCATTGTATGATGCATGAACTATGGATTAGTGTGCGGTGTATACTGTAGTGCACCAATCATATTGCTCTGAATCCAAGTACAGCTTCTGGATATCTTGAAAGTAATTGACTTACCGTTCTTGCTAAGTTTCTGTTGCTGGATTCCAAGTGTTGCTTTCATGGATAACAAATGATGCTGTCTTTCCCTCCAAGTTAGCCTAATAATTAAGCTGGTCATTGTTTCCGTACTTTTCTGCTTCTGTTGGTCACTGCTTAATGGTAATTTCACTGTGCAGCTAAGATGAGGATTGTTTGCATGCTCCTTTCTGGAGAAAAATAACGCAATCATGATAAATGAAATTATTTTAGATAGTAAACATATCAACAAAAAATATCAGGAAAGTTTACCATCTGTTGGAGAAGCAAGAAAAGGGCCATTTGCTGCCAATAATTTTCTACTACTTAGCCAATATTTAGTTGAGGACAAATAACTTCTCATGCAGCAACCCTTTCCAGGAAAAAGCTGAATTTTATGTCTTTAAAAGTTTTCGTTCGGTTCATGGAGTAGATTAAGAATTTATTAGCCCCTCCCATTTATTTGATGTGAGACACTGTCCCAGTTGCTATATATGAACCGATCTTCAGCATCTCTTGTCAGTTGTGGCCACATCTTAGGTCACCTTGTGTTGGTTTTGACATGCTTCCATACTTCTATGAGGGCTTAATTCCATTGCTGATAATTAAACAAAAACTACAGGGGGGTATTAAAAACCTGTCACCTGAACTTATTTTCCTCCTTTTGCAGTGGCTAGCAAGGCAACATGCAGCCATTACAGTATTTCAACCTAACAAGAACAGCTGGGGCTGGAATTGGCTAGAGAGATGGATGGCTGTTCATCCGTGGGAGAGCCGATTCCTGGGCACTTATACAGCAGATGGAATCCCTGTTGGTAGTGGAGCGATGCAAGACGAGGAAAATGCTGTCTATACTCCATATAAGAAGCATGTTAGAAGACAAACTTCCACACTTCATTCAAACATTTTGGACCAGAAGACCTGCCTGCCAGACTCAGAGGGTGGTGGTTCCTCATTGAACCAGTCTGGTGGTTCGGCATCAGCTAAGTCAAAGCCAAAATTGTCATCCGGAGAAGGCTTCCAATGAAATTTTGTCTCATCCTTCAGGACTTGGAACTCGGTCAAGTAGTAACCCTAAGGAGAGAACTGGGCATTTAGATCCTCAGGGAAATAAGAGATTCTCCTTACCTACCAGCGGTGAGTACAAAGCTTGCATGATCTGCATGTGAAATAACTGACCTTATGTAGCATACAATGTTTCTTAAGGTTCAAACTGATACACTAACGATTGTAACCAAATCTCCCTTACTATCAGGTGTAGAACCCGGCAGGCGCATGAGGAATAAATCCGCAGTTAACTGGTCGCTGAAGGCAACTAAAGATTCCCCTGCCCTGGAGACAAAACATCATCTTGCCAGTACAATTCAGTTGCCTAGGAGAGTTGAGCTGCAGACTTGACAACCATCCAATTATCCAAAGAGCATCCATAGTCACCATGACAACATTTCCACCTGGGATATCTATCGTTCATGGATATATTGGCAACCTTGTACTGCAATGATCTATCCAAGATTTCAAGAAATCTGCTTTGCATCGCAGAATTTCATGGCCATATAGATATGCAAGGCCCATTTGATCGAGAGATAAGACCAGTTGGTAGCAGTACCTGGATATGTACCTGGATATGTGCCTGAGAGCCTGCAATGATCTATTGGTGGTAGTGTTGTATTTGTAACTAAGACATGTATGTAGTACGTATCAATCGTGTTGGTCCATGCCATGCTACTGGTGCAGTTTTTTATTTGAGAAATTCTACGCCATTGAAAAGTTACCTGTCCTGCAAGTTACCGTTGACAGAATGTCAGTTGTACTAGATGCCATCATGCAAGTGTTTTCTTTCCTTTTTGACCTCTTCGTTAGCATTTTGTCAAATGCACTCTGTTAGCCCCGTACAGAAGGCACCATACAGACATTCGGTGAATTTTGTAAAAAGATTTCCTCACACTAAAAAGCAAACAATTTAGTACTAAAAATGTACTAAAATAGTACTAACCAGTTTTTCTCTCAACAGAGAGAAGTACACAAGGCCCATGAGACTATTGGGCCTGATAAGCAGTGAGCCCACTAAGCAAGCAACCACCTTTTTAGCCTTTATTCCTTGCCTCCCCAAGACGCGCTTCTTCGTGAAGCGAACCGGCCGAGGGAAAGACAAAGCCCTCTCGTCAGCGACCTCGTCGCGCCCGAGGCCAAGGCGAAGGCGCACACCAACCCAATTCGCGCCGGCCATGGATGCGACGGCGTCGAGGCATGCGCGCGCGGCGGCGGCCGTGTTACTCCTCTTCGCGTCGTCGGTGGCCGCCGGGGGCGACACCAACGGCGTGTACGAGCCGTGCGCGGACGCGACGGTGCAGCGCGGGGACGGGTTCACCTTCGGGGTGGCCTTCGCGGGCCACGACGCCTTCTTCTCCGGCGGCGTGCAGCTCTCCCCCTGCGACGGAAGTCTCTCTCTGGCGTCGAAGGGCGCGAAGCTCGCTGTCTTCCGGCCCAAGGTTGATGAGATTTCGCTCCTCACCGTCAACACTTCCGGCGGCGGCGGCTTCGACCCGGTAAGGCCCTTGTTGAGTTAACTCTAAAAGCTTCTTGATTTATCAATTTTTTATGTCAGATGGTGTATACATACGAGGAACCCTAACTGACCGCACGGTTGCGTATCAGGAACCCCGTAGTTTGGCAACAACACATAAAGAACCAGTCCTCTAGTTTCTTATCCTTTATCTAATTGTACATATACATAATTCCTTTTCAAGAAAGAATTTATGTTGTCAGTTTCATCATGCAATAGATTTTAGTTAGAATCAAACACGTTCTTTTTGAAAGAAGAAATCGAATACCTTAATTGCCTAGTGAGAAACAGAGAAACGAAGAACTTGTCGGTGAATTATCAATTTGTCATGAACATTGGCAATTACGGCCTGTTTGGGGAGGATGAAGACAAGAGTTGTGGGGAGCTGGGTTGTGTGTCCCATATGGATTGATACAGCACCATTTTTTGGACTCTTTGTAGGAGCTCTAGTAACACAGATGGAAATGGTCTCATGAACATGCTCCTCTGTTTTTCAGTGGGCAGAGTGTCGGTTCATTTGATGAAATCTCTTGTGAAGTTTATTGAATGGGTTGTCCGCTGTGGATTGGATTTTTTTTCCCTAATTGATTGACCATAGAGGTAAACTATAGTATGCCAAATTCTTTAACTATCGAGCATCGACATGTGTTAAAATGGTTTACAAGTGCTTGAAATTTCAGATAAGGGCTAATCGTTAGAATGAAGACCATCATTTGTGTCTTCTACCTGATTTAGCGGTTGGAATTTTGTTCATGTTACACTAATCTGATTGACTATAACATCTCAAATTCTCAATTGCAATAATGTTGAGTGCTAATGCATAAAAACAGTTTTGTTGTACTGTTAGGAATTGCTGTGGTAACCTACGGCTAATGGCAAACTGTTGCACGTACTTTCCACTGTTTCTGCCAGCAAGCCACACATCCTCTTTTGAAGCATTTTGCATTGTTCTAGTGGTACTTTCTTATGCAAAGGTGATTTGGTGTTCATATGATTGTCCATTTTTACTGTTGTGAGCTCAATATAATGCAGCCACTTGTTTCTAATTGCCCACCATTTCACTATGTCCCAGGCAACTTCTGGTGGGTACATGGTAGCTTTTGCTGGGAGGAAATATGCAGCAAGGTCATCCCCTGTTTTCGTCAGTAACAGCTCATACACCGTGACCAGCTTTACCCTGGTGCGTCCATAACCAGCACCCTGGATACTGAACATTCTATCTTCACCTAATTCTCCACCGATCATCTTCCGAAAAAAAGTTCTCGCCGATCATTCGCCTAACTGAATTCTGCTTTTAGGTCTTTGAGTTCAAGAAAGGCACCCTTCAGAATCTGTACTGGAAAGCCAACGGCTGTTCTGCATGCTCCGGGCAACCCTCCTTCGCCTGCGTCGATCAGAACTGCGCGATCAGCACGACGAACTGCACAGGCAAGAGCGGCCGCGTGGACTGCAGCCCAGGGATTCTCCGGCACCGACAAGCACGAAGCCGTCCTCAACTCATGGTACGAGGCGTCCAAGCTCCGGCAGTACTCCCTAGTTGGGCTCTTCTCCAACCTCAAGGACTCGCTGACCAGCCAGTTCAGCATCTTCTTTTAGCTTCAGCATGTTCTTCTAGCTTGTCAAGCTCGCATTTTTCTTCTGCCATCTTGGTGTATATGTCAGTTCGTGTTAAGGTAATAACGTTATCTATTATATATAGTCCAGTAATTTCTGTTTGTAAAGAAAAAAAGAGACAAATTTTGTAAATCAGCTCCTCTGTATCTGGTTTTATATGAGATGATTTTATGATAGCTATTTAATGATATAAATAATATAATTAATTATTATAAAATTGAAAATATATTTTAAAAAGGTGAGATGAGAAAAGGGTGCACTGATAAGCTAGTTAATTAAATATTAATTATTATAAACTTAAAAATAGATTTATTTAATTTTTAAAGAAATTTTTATATGAACATTTTAAAAAACGTGATTAGGGAGAATGAGAAAAATAGCCATTTCAAATTGCTGATCCGAAGTCAGCCTTTGCTACAATTGGAACTAAAGCTTAAAAAAAATAACTTAGGATATATTATATATTATAAGTAATGCTGATGCAGAAATTTTTCTGAGAAGTCATTTGAGCGTGACAAATAATCCGTATTCTCATAAGTTTTTTCCGAAAGTGCCCTTAATTTTTGCCTATGAATTTGCTGATTTTCTAGAGAATGAATTACATTGCACACACTCAGAATAATCGGACAAAATGCTAATTCAACTGCAATGATCATTAGAAAAGAATCAGATATGTATAATAATCAAGACGATCAACTAATCATACAAAGTAATTATAAGCGCGTAGAACTCCCAAAAAAGGACAAAAATAGAACTCTCACTATGAAGTATGAACTCAACGTGGACTGGCTTAGCCATCACGCCGTCGGCGGCGACGGCGTCGCCGCCGGCGTGTTGCTGCTGCTTGTGTTGCTGTTGACGAACTTGAGCACCATGGGGAGGACGAAGAGGAGGATGACGATGAGCAGGATGACGATGGCGATGCAGGTCCACTTTTGGGTGCTCTTCTGGTGCTTTCGCGCCACCACCAGCTGCTCGCGGCCGCGGTCGATGAAGGAGCGGGCGCGGCCGACTTGGGTCTCGATGTCGTCGAGCTGCTCCCCCTGCGCCGCCACCAGCACGGCCATGTCGTTGAACACTTGGTGGAGCTCGAGCAGGCTGCGCTCCAGCTCCGCCACGGCGCTGTGCCGCTCCTGGATCTCGGCGACCACGCCGAGCACCTCTCCGCGGCCCTGCTCGGCGATCGCGCGCTGCAGGAACCGCTCCCCCTCTCCGGTCTCGGCGAGGTTGTCAAGGGTCGCTTCGTCGGGCTGCTCGCCGGTGATGGTGTAGTAGCGCCGCGCGACTGTCTCCCGGTACTCGGAGGAGATGCGGGCTCGGAGGGAGGAGAAGGACTCCATGGAGTCGCGGAGCTTCTTGCGGAGGCCGGCGACGACAGAGGTGCGGGTGTGGTCGGTGGAGGATCCGGGCCCGCAGCCGGGGACGGAGCGGTTGGCGGCGTTGGCGCGGTCGAGAGACTCGAGGCGGAGCTTCACCACCTTGGCCTTCTTGATGGCGGCGGCCACGTCGGCGTCCATCCGTGCCCGGAGCGCGCGCACCGTCGCCGCGTCGTGCAGAGACTTGCCCCCCTCGTTGGCGTCGTGGAGCGACCGCTGGATCCGCTCCAGGTCCCGGAGCTCGTCCTTGATCGACTCCACGTCCTCGAAAAACCTGTCAAGGTTCGCCCCCGCCGCCGCCTGACTCGATATCACCGCCACCACCGCGCTTCCACGAGCTAGAGAAGAGATTGTTCATGGTTGCAGCCCTCCCCTCTCGTCTCCTCTACTCACTACACAAAGGTCGGCCTCGATTTGCTCCGGTTTCTTGGATCGGGAGGAGGAGAGGTAAAGCAGTTAAGAGAGGGAGGAGGAGACGCGGAGTTGAAGGGGTCGGGGGCGTGTTCCCGTTCACGCGAGGGGTTGAAATGTCGACGTGAGGTGGCGCGGGTGGAGGGAGGGAGGGAGGGAGGGAGGGAGGAGGAGACGCCACGGCCGCGGCGCGGGCGGTGGCGTCGCGCGCGCCCTAGTCTGTCCAGGCCTCCCTCGTGCTCGCGCCGCGCCCGATCACGCGGTGGCGTGTGGTGGCGCGCAGGCCCGTTCAGAGTCCAGACGTCGTGATTTTCAAACCTAACCACGCAACTATGCGCCACAAAGGTGAAAGGTTCAGGCCCAATTTTCATTTCATTTCGTGAAGGCCTTGTACAGATCAAACCGAACTAGAAGAGCTCTTTTGGTTTTGTGATTAGAAAAGCTTATTAGGATCGGACCATTTGTTATATCTTATACGAAATTATCTGTATAGTTAGTTCTGTATAAAATTGTTAACGTGAACGATCCGATGACGGTAAAGCCGATCGACTGGGAGATCCGATGGGGCTAAAGCCGATAGGCTGAGAGGTTCGATGAAGGGTTTAATACAGTTATCGGTCGATGGAGATACTGAGATAAAGTCAATGAAGAACGGTAGAAAAGCCGATCAGATTAGTAGAACATTGAATCGGCTTGAAGACATGGAATTGTCCAATCGGGATCAGGTCTAAGAAGCCCGAGTGAAGGAAGGAGAAGGATCGACTTGACTAAAAGAAAGTCCGATAGCTACAGTGGAGAAGCCGATCAGGTTGTAGCCGATGAGTTATCCATGCTCTACACTTTACGCCCAGCGCATCGACCCCTCGGTCGATACGCATCAGCCTTTAGATACGTCCCACGACGCGTAACGCCAAACGTACTGGTCCCTCAGCCGATACGCATCCGCCTTCAGAGAGGGGTCCCCTCATCGGCTCAGCTAGCCGATGGGTTCGTTCCTATCCTTGCTATGACATAGCTGATCCGGTGTCCTCCGTATCATCGCCGCTGGCCCAGGCCTCGTACTGTCTCGGTTAGGTTCGATCTTCGAGGTTCGGTGTTGATGGCGCTGCCACGGCAGGCGACGGGTCTTATGCTGTCATATCCGGAGCGGCATCGGCTTTGCAGCCCGTGCTTTATTGCGCTAATCATTGCCTAGGCCGCATGCACACTCATTGGTTTTTCAGCCGATGAATCACTGTTCGGCTGTCCGGAGGGATCTCATACGTCTCGTCATCCTCTGAATACACCCTGATTCCTCCATTAGCTCTGTAGTCGCCCCCTCGTCGACTCCTGTTCACATCGGCTCCCTAGCCGATCGAACAACATCCCAATCCTATCGACAGTCAGCCAATAACGAGTGTCTATATCGGACCCGCTCATCTTACTTCTTGTCAATTACAGGGTTAAATTGACTGGCACGCTCGCGAACCTCGATGCTTAAGGACCTGTACTGGAGATAAGCAGAACTCTCAGGCCTTCGCGTGACCGAGCCACCGTCCCGGTCGCGAGATTTGTTTGCGGGCGACCAAAAATACTTTTAAAACTCTGATCTTAAAAACTATACTACAGGATAAAGCGACATTACCACCGCTCTCCAACTTCCGTGAGTAGAAGTTATACTAAACGTATCCTTAATACCATACTAATAAATATTTTCTCTCTATTTAAAAATATAATGATTTCTAAGATTTAAAGCTTATTTTATAACATAAGGATTTCTAACAATTATTTGTTCTATCAATTGTTTCTCATTTAAATTTATTTAAATCTTACTTTATCTATCCTCTCACCTCTATTTATTTTATATTTATTGAGAAACACTAAAGTATTTTATTATTAATTTTAATTTTTATTAAACGATTATATTTCGGAACGCAGCGAGTTTTTAAGATTGGAGATGGATGGCGTCAGCCATAAGCCACAGGAGCTGGTCGGGCACCTGTGCAAGTGTGCAGCTTGGCTTGACCACGACAATATAAAAGGACAGAAAAAGAGGCCGAAAATATATCAAGTATATATAATTCAATCCATCAGTTGCAGAGTTCGTTTCTACTAGTGCTTGCTGGGTAGGTACTAGTCGTCATCCGTCGTTGGATGTCTCAGTTATCACATGCCAAACTGCCAATCATGGATAAACCCTCGCAATTCTGCTCGCCATTCTACAAACCAAACCAGGTCGACGCTGACCGTCCGACCAGATCGATCACAAGGATGTGAACGTGCACATGTATATAGTAGCGTCACTTGGAAGTCGATGGATAGACGGCATGACGCATTGACGCCTTGTTTGTTTGTAATATATAACTCCCTCTATATTTTTTTAATACGACGTTGGTTAGTTGAATGGAGGAAGTACTACAGTAACAGTAGTACTCTTACTGCTCACTTTGGGAGTACTATAATGTACTCTCTCCATTGACCTCTCTTTGTTTTGCTTTGCGAGTTTGGCACGTTGTTTGTGTTGATATTTAGTAATTATTTTTTAGATACCGCGTTCTTTTTTAAAACTATCATTATTTTTAAAATATATAATTCTACAAACCGACACACATGTCCATGCGCAAATTTCACTTTTCCAACCCTCTACTTGCTCAATCCTAAAAAAATTCATTTATTTATCCCATGAAGATTTTAACCTTAAAGTAATTATTGTATTGGAGTTAAGAAGGTCAAGACATATGTATTATAATTTTTTTAAAATATGATATAAATAAATTAGAATTTTAAAAAGTAGATGATATTCTGTCTTTTGGCTTTATATTGGCACGGTGTGAGATAACGAAAAATAAAATCCTTTTGAAACTGATGTAGTAGATCGTACAGAGTTGCAGAGTCAGTGGTGTAGCCAACACTTGATGCGGCAACACTGAATTGCACAGATATTAGTAGCAGAATGAACCATTTGGATTTTTTTTAATAATGAAATTGATTTCGACCTTTATTTAAAAGAAGCTATAGCTAATTATTACAACTAATTATTACAGGTTTCAGGATGAATGATTGCAAATTAAAAAACATTTGGAATTTGAATAAGACAAACAATATAGAAGAATTTAAATGTAGAAAGGGATACCTGTTCAACCAGAGGTGAAGCACACTGGAGGTAAGGGTGGATTTTGCTATTTTGCTTTCTAGAAAAAAAATCTTTGGGCTTAAAGTCTGCATTTGGTAGGACTTCCACTGCAGCATCTGAATACGACTACGAGGATGCAGGACGTTGGTACTACTTGGTACAACCCGTAAAAGTAAATTGGCTGCACAAAAGCAGGGCTGGCCTTCTAGACGCAAGATGCTGTCGATGCATTAATACACAAATGAAACAAGATGCTATGTTGTCAAAATACAGTTACGATTTGGTAAACTACTACTGGAACGTGTAGCGTCACGAACTTCTTGCATTTTCAAGTTTCAGCTTGGTTAGTGCTACTGGACGAACAAGAAGACAACCCCAGCTCATTTTCTATTACATAATCTTGTAAAACCACAAACTTCACAAGATAATCCGGCAAATAAACTAAATCAACCGAAATAAAATAACATAATATGATCTGGCATTCAAAACAACACTATATGATGAACATCACAATTAGCCAGGCAAATCTGCCGCCTGTAGAGCGTTTCAAGTATCCAATTTCCTCAAAATGGGGGAAAAGAGTACAATATGACTGAAAACTATGAACAGATACTACATCGGCGAGATGTCTCAAAGTTCAAAGTTGACAAGGATTTACAAGAACAATGTAAGAACCTATAGGCTACAGCAACAATTGGCAAACCAAAGCTTTGTTGTCTGCATCCTTCCTAGCACCAAAATTTCACCGACAATGGTATACATCTAATCGCCAGAATTACCCTTGAAAAGAACTTGTATAACTGTGCTAGTATTGAACCTAGAATCCATGTATATTCATATTCTATATTCAACTGGGAACTTACAGGTACAAATCTGGTTTGGGTTGGTCGGATTGTACATCTTTACCCAGCAACCAAGGATTGAGTTTCTTCATGAGAAGGTTGTTTCACACCATCCTTCCTTGCAGTTCATTGAGCATCCTGAAGAACAGTCACGTAAAAAGGATGCCCTTGGCCACCACTAGATTCATTTTCATCCACCTGTCCTACCTCGGATGAATGCATTTTCCAATGTAGCTGATAATTCGAAAAATTGTATGTTCCAGGCATAAATATGCACACTTTCAGAGGAACTTTAGCAGAAGTGTCAGGTTTCAGCTCAACTTGAGCAGAACTCAATAAACACCAAACAAAAGGAGAGATGCTCTCTGATGGTTGTTTCTGATGATGTGTCCCCTTGGCAGTAGAGATAGCTTTAATGTCATTTTCCAGGGATACATCATACCATCCACCCTGATTACTGTTAGAATCTTGCAAATTGACAGTTTGGCTCTTATCTGGCACACTGTCAAAAGTAACTACTCTCGCTGAAATATTATGTTGCCCAGAATTGTGAATTACCAACTGGATGTTCACTTCACAGTAAGACTTTGAGAAATCATGAGTAACTGTTCTAGGCCCTTCCATAAACCACCATATAGGATTCTGGTCAAGAGCACTGAGAAACAGAAGACGGTATCAGCACATGAAAGTCCAGAGCCCAACAGAAATTTTCGTAACAAAGGTTCTACATTCTAGCACTTACCTGCAATGGCACACGTGATGAGAAAGTAGTTGAACGTCTGGTTCTGACTTGAAATAGTTACCACCTACTGCTTTCGAGATCAGAATAAAATCAAGAAGGTTGCATGGCCCCTGGACAGTGATGAAACCAATATATATGCCATCATTTGACTAAGTGATGGTAAACTGTATGAAAACAAAAACATATGCATCCAATTTCTTGTCATTTTTTGAGCCCAAATTTTTTAATTCCAACTTGAAGATTAGGGTAAGAAATCCTTGACAGCTGGAAAAAGTACCACCAAGTGGGTGAAAATGCCTTTATAGTCTTTAGTAGCACTCACCTTAGCCAACCTTCCCTGTTGGTATCTCTCTTGATAGTGAAAATTGGTGATAGGAGATCGGGAAACATCAAACTCAGTATTGCCCTCACGAGATAAAAAAAGCATATCACTTCTACAAGAACTGTTTTCAGCTTCTTTACAGGAACTGGTCCTTAAATCCTGAAAATAAAAGATGCATTGAAAAAATATAATATAGTTTTAAACTCTACAATGTAATGGGCAAAAAAAGAAGACATAGATTTGGAGGACATGGTATGCTACAAGTATTACCTTTATCTTGAAGAAGCACGACACAGACTGATTTGCTGATACTGTTTCAATAGAGTTCATAGAATCGCACAAAGGCAACGTTGAAATTGCCCATTTACTGTCATTGCATGACAGCTGATGAAGAATAAATGACTCTGAGGGAGTCCTGTTCAGGATGTCCATGCGCACAATATACTCTTTCAATCTTGATGAGCACATTCTTATAGAAAAGGACGCATCAAGTGATGGAAAAACCTGCAGAGAATTGTTTAGAGATAAAAAGTCACACCAGAGTAGGAGTGCTGACTATAAAAACACAGATGCTGATTAAGCAAAAAGATACTCAAAAGTTATAAAGGAATAAACCCATCACCTCCCTTCGAGTATTTTAATTCGTCCACTCCTTTGTGGAACATGACAACCCTGTTTTACAGTTAGTTTTGTGTAATTAAAAATATTTCCAGTTTTAAGGAATATGTTCATTTACCACCCACTCCACCACCTTGAACTTTGCTAAGAATCCACTTACAAACCTCAACTACAAATTTAGGTGTTTAATCCACCAAACTTACAACAAATCATGTATTCAAATACAAGCACCAGCCATTACCTCAATATTGTAGTGCATGCGCAATGTTCTATAAGCTATCTCACTTGGACTCTCCATTTCATAATACAGAGATATATAAAGAGAAAAGTTCCCAGGAGTTGCAGCATGGAACCAAATAGGCCAGGAGAATGGTGCTCCCCCTTGAATTTTAATATCCTGGCAAGAGAGTACAGTGAATATTTGTAAAGAAACAGAGACCCGCACATAGGATTTTTGCAGCATAAAAAAGGGCAGTGCATGAACTAACTCACTTGAGAAAATGCAAAGAGCAAACCCTTGGAATCTCCCTGAGTACATTTTGTCGATACAGTACTATTTTCTGATTGTACATGCTTTCTTAAGCATTGGGGAAACTTGAGATCAATTTCTGATAAATCACCAGGAATTACAAATCTTGGATGGCTAAGCTTCATCTTAATGTTCTGCATTACAAGATTGGAAATTATTAGTACAAAACAAGCCGCTGAAAAAAATACATAAAAGATAAAATTAGAGTACATGTCATAGAACTTCAACTAAACTTAGACCATCATAAAATCAACACTTTTAATAAAAAGTTTTCACAAAAACTTGACGTTCTTTAAAACCATAATAAAACTCTCAACAAATTATAACCAACTAGGCCCATATGTAAGTAAAATATGGTAGCATCTGACATTATTCCGACTATAAGGTGACTAAGACAATTTCTCTGCAGGCCAAGTAACGCCTTGTCAATTGTCATGCTGATGGCATGGCACCAAGGGGTATAGGCTTTGGGCTACTCCACAGTACATTTGCCACATTAACCAGAAGGTCATCCATGGACCATGAACGTGTGTGGTCCATATGGCACAGAGATTACCACGAATACCTTACAAATGGTCCCAGATTGTCAGAAGTCTGACTTGTGCAAATTCATAAAAGGGTAGTTATGTCGTTCTGAAGAACGTGTAGTTTTCTGAAAGCCTTCTTTGAAAGTGTGGTTTGTGGTAGTTGGTTCAAAATGTGTAGCACCATTAAATTTGATCTGAAAGTTATGCTCGTTTGAGCAAACCTCATTAAATCATTTTGATTTACTGAAAAAGAAAGGAAGAGAGTGGTAAAAGATATAGTTTGGACCTTCACAGCATATTCTGAATGGTTTCTCAGATTCAGCTTGAGTAGCTGTAAATCTCCAGCAAACACATTTGTTGGCAAGTGATCAATACACCCCGTAAGTTTAGGTAAACCCTGGAAATAAATTAAAGTTACTTATCTCAGAACAAAATATGTGAAAGAGAGCACTGGACAAGTCAGAACCTTGATTACAATCAGGCTGTTGCTCAAAGTACAACGAGGTCCTCTTTTCCCTTTCTTAGTTTTCCTTTTTGTGTCAAATTCAAAGTATTGATAGCCAACTAATAAATCTGAGAGCGTCCACCTTATCCCATGTAACTTCAGAAGACCTTCAACTTTTGGAGTAACTTCAAGTTGTACCTAATAGAGTGGAAAGGAAACTGGTTATTATCTTGATATATTGATAGCACAAACACCACCAATATAAACAAAAGTAAGTGTGAACTGAAACAAATCAGTTCAAAAGAACCCATTTTGAAGGTATAAAGAGCCAAAAAAAGAGAAATGTACTTCTCAACCAAGAACTCAAAAACCCTTTAATGCATGTATCTGAGTATTTCTATACTACTTTAAAAGATTCAAGTGGTGGTGACGAGGGGTGAATCTATCACCAACCACCAAATGACATGTGGGGCCATGAAGTTGGTGAATATGTTAGTCAAAATGTGGGGGGCACTATACATTGATGCATGTCGACTGTCCAATTCCCAAATCTATGGAGAAGGGAAAAGCATATTCAACTAGCTCCTTGAAATGCATGGATATTTAGCTAGTCCACCAAAACATTATCAGCTAAACTATGTATAACTAAGACATTAGTCAATTCAGTACTGCCTCTTGTCATTACAGGTCTATTATAATTTATAACATCAGACTTCATGATTTGAAGCAAATGAAAATTAAATTAAGGAAAGCCACAAGTATGAATAGTGAAGCAATATCAGGCCAAATGCAGATGGTCCTGAATGGAAATACTATTGGCTTTATAAGAAAACTTCTATTATATATTCTTTGGATACAATAACCACTTGGTAAGGAGTCATAGATTGAAACAGCAAAGAAGACAAATGACAAAGTGACACATAAAGTTTTCCTCCTTTTCATTTGATCACCCCATATACCACTGATCAATAAGGTTATAAACAGAAATTGTTGAAACAGTATTTTCTAGCACCGAATTATTTTACCAATGGTAGAAATTAGATTCTAGGAAAATGGCGAAGCAACCTAGCAGAACTTTTGTAAGGCGTATAATAGTGAGTAAAGTGGAATGACAAAGAAGGCATACACTTTTAGTTTCACTTCCTCCTAACACAATGTCCAGCTTTGAAACTGTGAAACTATTTCCATCATCCTCAAATCTGTAGTGTTAAACCAGAAACATCATTGGTAACCATGGGAATTAAGGATTGAATCCAAGACAGACATAAATAAAGCCTCAATAATTAGCAAAAAGAAAGATTACGTTGATATTGCAGGCTTTGTGTTAGCTATATCTTCCCCAGCACCTGTGGTCAGCACACTATTCTCTGCACGGTAGTGTAATCCATCAAAGAAATCAATGATCAACATAATTTCTCTGGATATGGGGTTGTTAAGATAAAATTTTAGCTCAGGGAAGAAATACCAGCACTTGAAGCATCCAAACTGGGGGAAAGCTGACATACAAGAGAGATACAAGAAACAGCAACAGGAATTTGTAGAGGATTCCTAAGCTCAATGCTCACTTTTACTGCTTCTGCAATTGACAAAAAAAAATCAATAATTCAAAACACTATATATAAGATACGTCCATATTTCCCTCTATTGACCGTTGGTCTCTATGTATGATAAATAAATCATTATCCTTAATCCTTTAAAGTGACTTGGGGCAAATCAAGTTTAAACTCATACATGGCTGCAACATGCAAACTTCCATTTGGACTGTTGGATGTGATATGGATGGATCAGATTCTTCTGGGTCATGAGAAGGGAGGCCTAATCTTTACTCTTTTAAAAGGAGAAGCTGGATGATGGCACTCTCGACACCTACCACTCAACTCAATATGTTTTGGGGCTGCATAAATGTAGACATAAGTGTTCTTTGAAAAATCTTTTTTTAGGAAACATGCATTCTTTGCACATGTGCATATGCAGGTGGTTGATTTGTCTTATGAAGTTGTGTATAAAATTTTCAGTTTTAATCAATATTATTGCTTGTTTTAACTCTACACCATATCGTATATTTATTTGGTATCTGTCGAAAGTTGAAACGCATGGGCACGATGAATGCTGGGAATTGATATTTCCAACATTCAAAGGGGATATGAGTCACCCAAACTGGTCTGTTCATCTCATCCAATAGTCCATGTGGAAAGCTTCCACAATTACACTCAAGATGCGCTAGATATGCCCCATGAGTCCATGGATAATAATTTTGGATTTACTTTGCCAACTTTTTGCTGGTTCTCAGTTGAAAGCAGCTTAACTCCAGGAAAATTCAGATACAATTAAGTTGATCAACTTAGAAGAAGGTTTATGGATATTGAAGATGTATTACCTCCCACAACACAAACACAGGAATCCTTGTATTTTCTCAAGTCAGGAGATTTTTCAAGCCAGTTAGTTCTAACAACAGATGATGATGGGATCATTTCTTCCTCCAGCTCCTGCCAAATGCTTTCGCTAACATTAACCTGTTATTGAAGGCAACTGATACAAGTTAGAATTAGAGTGCTTTAATTTCTAGAGCATAAAAACAGATACAGTTATTGTCAGAAAAAGAAAAAGAGTGGTTGAATCTCACAGTTATTATTTAATTGTTTGTGATCAGAAATGCTCAATACATCAATTCATTTTGGTCTTCTTTTATTTTAGTTTCAGCAACAACAAGAAATAAGATATATTCTATTAGAATAAATATCATAGATTCAATGTCTGAATACTGCAGAAAACTCAATGGTACATAAAATAGATATAGTCCTACAGCAATGGAAATGTACTTACATCTGCATCCGATGCATAAGTACGATGATCTTCATATATAACTCTGAGTGATGGCATGTTGATAACAGGAAGTTGAAGCTTGTAGACATCAAATTTCTTCCCCATACTCTGTTGGTACAAAACACAAGATGAATATTGCAATAGAAGCTTGGTTCAGAAAAATGAGAGCACAGTCGGAGCTGGTCAAGAACCTGAACAAAATGGAAAAAATCATTGAGGAACATGCTTTGCGTCGGCAGCGACTGATGGCTGCAAGCAATGACCTCCAGCAAGTGCTTTATGGCTACATCAAATATCCCAAGTACTCCATACCACCTAGTATACAGTCGCCAGAGTTAATAATAGTTTATAGAAAAGAAAAATATATGGATAGGAGCTAACACACACAACTACCTTCCAACATTAAAATGTACATGATCATTGATATAACTCCAAGGATGTTGTTTGTAAACAAACAGAGCATTTCTGTATGCCTGAACAGCATGTTGCTTCTGCACTCAAAGACTGAATGTTTAGACTCAACACAGATATAATTAACTTCTAAAGCATTAATTAAATATCACAGCAATAAATAATTATAGTACACCTGATCAGATATGTAATAACAATTTCCAGCTAACACTAGGTGAAATCCATACTTCCGAAGCATAGGTGGTTTAGATAATAAATAGCAACCAGCGGCTTGCTCAAGCAGTACAGCAGAATGCAATGAAGGTTCCTGAACATTAGAAAATTCCATCAGTGTTGTGTAACAAACTAAAAATTCTTCTTGCAAAAACATGAGTAAAATTCTATCAATGTATGCTTGATGCTAGATCTACCTCATTAGAAACACGGTAGTATACACTCGATGCCTCCCTATACTGTCCTCTTGTTTTAAGCATGTCTGCCCACCAAAGGCCACATCTAGTAGCATTTCTCTTCCCAGAAAATCCAATTCTCTGCAAATATGAACAGAATGAACGAGAGCAATACCAAGAGAGAACATAGAAGCACAAAGGATATCAATCATTCCAAATTTAATTAACTTCAAAAGTTGAAATAACACATAAAAGTAGCATTACTTATTCAGAATCTTCCTGCCCCTTAATAGCCCTTAATCGTAAATTATACATTCTTCAAATCTTGAATATCTAGTTTCAGACTTTCTTGATTATATGCCATAAAGCACACACAACTATCACCTCCCAAAAAAATGGAATAAAGGAAGTCATCTATCCTAGAGATGCCACCAATGACAATTTGAATTAACAGTGCTAGGTGAAGGAGGACACTGATTGGGGTAATAACAAATCTAGAACTGCTCAGATAAGAAAAGAGCACACCAGTAATTTAAGGACTGGGGAACTCCATAAAATTAACTGAGTCTACTATTGATATCATATGGATGACTATAAAACAGTGCAACAACAGACTTTGGCATTTGCATAGTAAGATCAATGACATATGATGCAAGAAAATCCTGAAAATTCTTACATCACTCCTTGCTAAGACAATGTTTATATCAATATTCCTAAAAATCAGACGCAACTGTATATTAATAGAAATTAAAAACAGCTTCATGCAAAATTAATGAACTCCTTTTCTCTTTGTCTATGACACATTGAACAGTACATGGAACACAAATATATATTGATGGAGCTAACATGTTAGGTAACAATTTAGAAAGAACAATTTAATTAAGTCTGAGAAACTAGAAATGGACAGAGATGAATACCAGATATGTACTGAAGGCACTCTCCATGCAATATTCAGCATCCTTCCTTGACTGGTCCAACATGAAATAGCACAATCCACTCAATTCCTGAAAAAGACACACATACATTATCATGGAGTGACTACCTAGTTGAATATTTGGCCACTGCACTTAAACTTGATTCAGTACTCAATCAATCATCAAAAAAAAATTCAGGAACCCTGTGTTACGAATTTGGAAGCATACAATATGATTCTGATATGTTGTATAGGTAAGAAGGCCTAAAACCATGTTTGAGGGGAAGCATGAGTTAGGCTGTTAACATAGCTGGTCCCATTCCTTAAGAATTGCCACGTTGATTGTTACTTTATTTCAAACAAGAAGTTAAAACAAGTAGAAAGCACCTGTACACCAGCAAAGCGCTTCCAAGCTTTATCAAGCTTATAATCTGTTGAGAGTAATCTATAATTGGACAAAGCAAGCTCGTAGTCCCGTAACATGAAAGCATAGTCACCTAGAACTCTAATCTGTGACTCTATGGAGGTGAACATATACCTGTTGGAAAAAAAATAGTGTTACAGCAAACTACTGAATTTTTACATAGGGAAAAGGCCAAGATGTAAGTAACCACTTGCATTGGGCCATTTGCAGCTTCTGGGACATCATCTCTTTTTCTCCACCACAAGTTCTTTATTTGATTCCTAAAGCCCTTCCTTGTTGTGGCTACCTACAAAAATGCTTAAAATTGTTATTTTTTTCAGAACAAAATGGTTAATCTTATTGAGGTAAAAAAAAGTAATAGAATAAAGAAGGAAAAAGTCAATATAGCGTCCTAAACTTTGGATAGAAGTCCATCTAGCACCCTAAACTTTAAAACCAAACATTCAACCTCCAAATTTTGCAATATCATTCATATTACCTCCAAGATAGTTTTGGACAGTGGTTGAGTATTTGAAAGCTTAAGTGGGCAGTTTTGAATAACTAATATAACATGTTTACATATCGCCAATCATCGTTCATCAATTTACACCCTATATTGATGGCATACTAGTATTATATCAACATTTGTTTGTAAGTGAGAGCAAAAAATAGGATAAAAATGAGTGATTTAGGTAAAGATTTTAACATATATATCTAATGCATATGTTACGTAGTCAAACTCATCCAACGTATATGCAAATTAGATAAAAGCCACTTTGCAAAACCACCTTATGGTATTATATGAATGGTATTGTATAGTTCGGGGGTTTGAATGTCTGGTTTCAAAGTTTAGGATATTAGATGGACTTTCAGTCAAAGTTTAGGGGGGTATTTACACTTTTTCCAATAAAGAACATACCTGCTGATTGAGGGCACGGATCTTTTGCTCCATGTAGGGAATTATATGATTAGAAGCCAAATCTTGCATGAAGTCCTTTATCTGACAAAAAAAAGGCTTATCTAATAAGTATCCTGTATGGTTTGACTCTCAGAAAACAATAGTTGCATGTGACACAGGATACTGCAGAAGAATAACTGAAATTCATTGATCTAGTACTATAAAGCTGCGAGAAATATTCATTTGGTATTCTTAGCATCAATGCCCATGAAAACCTTGCATACACTGAGTAATAACTACCAAGTAGGCCACTAATCTACCCAACAATACCCATCAGGGAACTGATGAATCCTTAGGTGCTACAAAATTTTGGACAATACTTTCATGGCATTCTCTGTGCCCAGGAAACTTGATGGATAAGCAGATGGTATGATGGTATGATATTTCATCAAATGTGGCAATACCTCATTCAAATCATCCATGTTAAGCCAACAAGCTCCGCCTTGGTTGTGCATACCATGAGATTTCTGTATTTTAGTCAAGAAAATACTGTAGGTAGATTGCACATGTTCTGCACAATGTAAACACAAATGCAATTTAATCTGAAGTAGTTCACTGTACTTACATAAGGTAACCATGAATTTTCAGCATCTACACCATCTGCTTCCATAGAAGAATTAATACACAACAATTTACAATCATTCAAACCAAGAGTGTTCTTCATTTCCACTAAGATGTTCATAGCTCTTTACCAAAAGAAGAAAAAATAGGTCAGCAAAAATAAATGGACAAAATTGCATACATGACACTGTAAAATGTTGGCATTTGGCATGTGACACTCTATATCACTGTTTGGCTAGAGAACACTATAAAACTGAGAGAACATGTTCATTAGTAACAGGGTTCTAGGCTATGTGAGAAGAACTAATGTTGGCGAGTATGTGCTATACAATAACAACTGAGTGAAGAATATACATCTCTTGTGGTCCATCTTGTTGATCATGAAGTATAAGATAGTGCTTAAGAATCTGGGGATCCATCATGCCTTCATTTAAAAGAGAAGGCAACTGATTTGTGTTGAAGAGATCAACAAATTTGCTGATTGGTTCATTGTCCTTTGATGATACAACTAACAGACCTGTTAACAATAGTCAAAGCATGAGCAAGAACATATCCTGCAAAAAAATAAACACCAAATAAGACAAAAGTACCAAATCTCACATGCCACAGGGTGGTCGAATGTTTCATGCTCTGAAAATGAGAGTGTGCGCATCAGAGCTCTGTTGAATTTCTTAATCCACAAAGGGCACAGCTCAGCTTCAGGCTCTGGCATTAAGAGAAAAGAAAGAACCATATGTAAGATGCACCGAACAAACAGCAAACATTAATCCTATTATTACAGTCTCTCATATCAAGTAACTTTAAGACATGATGCAGGAAAAGAAATGCTATGTTTGTAACCACCCAAAAATTCCTTGTTATTTACACTCACAACCACTGAGAAACACATCACATATTCACACCATTTACAGGAAATTTAAGCTATCCATAATGTAACACACATGCTCATTTGGTGTTATCACTTTGTAAAGGTACTTTCACTACCAGCACAGAATTATAACATAAATTATGCTGCAAATTAAACCATCTGAATATAAGGTTACTGTTGCTCATTGAACATCATGGTTCGGTTCTAATGTCAAGGTGATCGGATTACACTATTTTAAGTGATTTGCAAGGCATTCCATAAAATTCCCACTACGGTTCCATAATTTTGCTCAAAGTAAATATGTTAGCAGGTGAGAACATAACAAAATGAAGCAGTAAGGGATCTCACTGCTAAGTACATCTTCTAGCTGTGGTGGGTCTGAAAGCAGATCTGAAAGAGCACTCTCATTAGCCTCAGAAACTACTGACTTGATCCTCTGATCCGCCACCTGCTCCAAAACAGCCAAGGCCATCAAGAGATTCATAAGCCATCGGCATCCATAGCGAACAAGTCTACAGTACAACCCAGAAGCTTCCAGAAAGTTTGAGAATCACCTCGTAGTCCTGCTTCCGGACGTCCGAAGCATAGACCATCCGAATCTTAAACATCTGAAGCCTGTAAGGCTGGTCACTCGCCGTCCGCACGGGCACTGCTCAAAGAAGCACACAGAGACAGGGGACGCCCCATGAGATCACAGAACCCAATCGAAGGAAATGCCACAGGCGTCACAGACAATTATCCGAAGGAAAGAGCATCGGGAGGTGCATCACCGTCGATTTTTTTGAAGAGGGAGAACGGCGAGAGCATGTCGACGACGCTGAGGCCGCTCTTGCGGCAAGCGGCCTCGGCAAGCGGGGTGGTCAGCACCATCACCACCGGGGTGATCTCCTCGAGGAGGAGCCTCCCCAGGTAGCTCCTGATCGGATCCATCGCACCAAAAAAGACGGACGAAGCGAATCGCAGGAGCGTGATCTAAGGCGACTATTAGAGGTATCCCACCTTCGCCGGTACCAGCGGAGAAGGGGGTCGCCGGAGAGTGTCCCCCGGCGACGGCCGACGCGGCGGTGGAAGCGGGCGCCGGTGGTGATCTGATCTGGGAGGAGGGCGCAAGGCGGGGAAGGAGACGGCGACTGGGCGTACCGTGTAGATGCCTCGACTGTGTGGAGGGGGAGGGGAGACTGGGCTTGGTGGGCCCGTGTAATGGTCTGAAAACTTGAAGCCCAAAGGGTAAAACCCAATTAAGTCTAGTTTGGACAGGCTTAAACACGTGGATCGGCCGGCCCAGTATCTGGGCTAATACGAACGAGGGGTTTGTACTAGGAGACAAGTTCCTCTGGCCAAACCATAGTAAAGCTTTAGACCTTTAAATTGTTGAAATTTTACATAAATTTATCAGATTTTCACAACATTCGATTCAACTCTAGCAGGGTTCAAGAAAAATTCCTCGTTTAAAGGATATTTTTTTCTGAGGGCCCAAGAACAGACCTTGGCATAAAATCTTGGCTGTTCATCAGCAACACATGTATGCATGATGCATGGCTGATATTGTCGAAAATTCATTTTTTGTATACAGAAATGTTGCGATTGCTACAGCTCTCATGAAGAAAAAAGGTAGGAAAGAACAAGAGACAGCCATTTAATTACTACTTTACAATGTCTTTCGGACAATGAAATGAAGATGAGCTTTCATGTTATGATGGCAAGCGCTGTCAAGCCAGGTAATTGTAGATCTGGGGGTTACTCCTGTCTCTCTCCAGGTATTCCCTGTCGATTAGGCTCTCTATTCTTTTCTTGATATCCGATGGCTTGATTGGGAATTTGAGCTGAAAGAAGCCAACGAGATATTTTAAGATATCGATTTGCTGAGCGAGCACTGTAATGCATGCGTTGAAAACAAATATAAAAACATGTCTAACCTGCTGAAAAAGTTCAGTTATTAGAAGCGTGTGGCTGAGGGTTTTACGTGTCTTCATTATTCGAACTATGGCAGCATCCACCTGCACGGAACAAGAAAAGGAACTTATGTCATCATTCTTCTGTGATTGAATTCTTCATTAGATTTGCACCAAAAACATTCCAGAATAAATTTGATTGGAATGGTGATGTTGAACCTAAAAGATGCAGCCATTAAGCAAGAAAAACAGCATGTAAGATAAAAATATGAACTAACAATAATGCGTTGCTTCAGTGAATAAAAGCATGTGAGATTAGAAACTAGCCACCATGTGCTAAGCACAAATAGAGGGTAAAACTTCTACAGCATCGCAAATGAACCAGAGGAAGCATAAGCACAACATACTAGTTTAGCTAACATCCTATACCGAAAATCGAGGATAACTCTTGTTTGCAAACAGGTGTAACTAGAAGTCCTCAAAGGATGTACTTGTTTGCAAGTAGATGGTTTAAGGCACCTGATACTGTCTGTCCTGGAATACTCTCTCAGTTGTGCTTGTGTTTTCTTCTACGGTCTCCTTCATCTGAATAGCATTTACCTGGAACACACAGCAGCACCTTAGTTAAGCTTGATGAACACCCAAACTCAACGTACCCACCCCACCCCCACACAAATTAGAGGCCGAATATTACCTTTATGCGATAGAGAGGGGCACTAAATTCTTCATTAAATACAAATTCATCCTTATCTTCTACATCTCGCCCTTTTGGCATCTGAAAATATAAGTGACAACTGAACATGCTGATTACTGAAAATTAGTGAGATGTCCAGATAAAATAAAGAGACACACCTTTTGGAGAACCCGAACTTTACCGCATGCAAGTGATTGCAGTGTTCTTCGCAATTCTTTATCCTCAATACCAGTTGATTCCTTGATATCGAGGAAGCTTAGTTTTTGTGCATCATTGAACAACATCAAAACCACACTCTGACAAACAGAATAAATCAGTGATTTTCTAATTGTTGATCAGACAGTTACAGCTACAATAAACCACCAAAGAAATTGGGAAAAATAATCCTACCTGAAATAGTGACACCGCAAGTTCCTTTTTACCTTTTGGGAACTCTGCTTTTAATACACAGTGACCCAATGAATTTTGCCACATCAAACGCCTTCCACTGTACTTGCTCAAATAGAATTCTTTAAATATATCCTATCAGAAAAATAAAAAACTAAATTAATTTCCAGACAGTTAATATAAATATTTACTGCCAACAAACCTAGTTTTGAGAACCTGGCCAGACCTGATAGACATTAAGTTCATGGGGGAGTTTCACATCCATTGGTGGATATGTTGGCCAATAGCTGCAATGCAACATATTTAATCAGAAGTGCACATTTACGATAGAAAGTATCAAGTTGCGTGTTAACATGCTCAGCAAACGCCTATTATAAATTTATCATCCATTGCTCAGATTCCAGCTACATGTCATGGACTAAGCCTCCTATCTATCACTATTAGGTTTAGATAACTGTTGTGTAAAAAGAACATGCTACTCAGTAAGCTAGCACACATGTAAAAGTGGCAAGGCACTTGTTACCTACCCTGTTGTAAGCACGTGGACACTCATTTCAATGCCAGTCGGAAGCTTTGTCCTTGCTTGAGATGATTGCTTGAAAGACTCATTTATTTCTTTGGATAATTCAATGTCCTGTGAATAGCACCAAAGTCATTTCATTTTACAAGAGTAATAAATCCAAATAAAAGAAACTGATGATATTTTGTACGCCACCAATGGATAGCAAAGAGCATATATAAGTTAGCAACATTAGAGCTAAATATACATAGGATGAGAGTTAGCAAAAGGCTAGTATACTAGGAAAATCATTTATAGCAAAACAGCCATTGCTACCTTGAACATTCCCTCCAGTTTGTTGGTAAATTGACTTCCACACTCAGTTTTGAGCTGCAAACAGAAAAAATGTTGCTCAAGTATGTCAGTAAGTGAGATGACATGTAAAATATCATTTTTAACCATCAGAAAATAAATAATTACCTTTGTTATCATTGATTTTTCAGCATCTATCGATGCACTCTTCCCCAGCAGCAGCCTCTTAGCCAGATCCTTCTTGTAGAATGCTTCAAATACATCTTTTCCCTGAACATAATTAAAAATTGTTAACCTTCTTCGATTTTTGTTTATTAGTACATACTAGTAAATTTTATGAGCATTAGCTTCTCCTAGAAGTTTCATACAGCAGACTGTAGGCCTCTATAAGAATTTGACATATTATAACCATGTTTATGAAGGACCAGACCTATAGCATCTTCACTGCAATGCTTAAACCATCCACCCACACGCTCATGGAAATTATTTTTCCTTGAAATGATCACCATATACAAAGGGAGTTTTATTATTTTATACAGTTGAGTAGTTGAAAAAGGAGGTGTCCCACATGTACTATATCCAACGTGCAACTGAAATTGAAAGAGCAAGATGCTGACAAAGAAGAAATTTAGTGATATAAAATAACCTAGTGACTTACTTGTATAAATCGGAACAGAACCAAAACTTTATCCAATATTCCCTCCAGCTCTTCTTCAGAGGTACCTTTATTTCCAGCTCGAAGTTTCTCATCAAGAAACTTCGCAATCAATTCGGCAGGTCGATTCTGTTGGAGAAAAGGGCATGAGCTCATCTTTCATAAACAAAACATAGTACAAAGAAAAAAATGCAGGATAAATTACATATCTACTTAAGTACAAAAAAGCAACTAGATAACAATGAACACCAGAACCAAAATGTACACCAGCATATCTGAAATCTAAGAATTAAGCTTTCTGTTTATCAAGTCTCACAGCCAACTGGAATAAGATAGGAAACCAACATAAAGCACTATGTACAAGAACAGCACAGCTTCCTAAACAGACGGCCAATATCAACAGGTCCAAACAAGTGAGAAATCAAGGAATCAAACAGTTTAGCAGGCTATAAAAGGGAAGACTGACTGTAATTGGAAAGCAAATTACAAAATATTGTGACACTATACACAGAAATAAACCGCCCTGCTTGCTATCGCCTTGCACAGATTGGGAACTGCCTTCCAGAAACATTTGCCATTTCAACTTTTCACAGTTCTCAATTCAACACAGTATTTTAGTTTCAAACAAGTTAGGATACCCTAGAGTTAAAACCTAATAAAAATATCTAAATAATGGTTTAGTCACATCAGCTGCTTTCCAAGCATTCTTATTTAAGTACAAATCTTCAGCTATATCTCACTCTTCTAAATTCATTCTTATTATCTCTTTCCATATTTTTTTTTGTCTTTATGTACCTTTCTTTATTTTATTGTCTTTAACTTACAATTTCACTAGCGTTTCTAGAGCCTCCTTTGAACATGGCTAAACTAGCTCAACCGATGTTAGACAAGCTTTACATAGTTCTAATCAAATATTTAGGCACAATTTTTATAACAATAAATTATGCAAGCTTTTCCAAGAAAAATCTAACCCAAGCATTTCAAGTATGCAACAGAAACCTACGATTAGAACCTTAGTAACTAAGCATGAATCTTGATTGTAGTCTTCACTAATAGAGTTATAGCGCATCATGTAACAATATTTTGTATTTTAACCTTCTAAAGTCTCTGATATACATCTTGGACAGTCCCCCCCCCCAAAAAAAAACACCAATCTAAATAAATAGGTAATGTATTATTGGTCGGTTGAAGATCGAAGTTAACCACACAAGAAATATATACAATAAACGTAAACTAAAGTAGAAACCAAAGGTTATTATGGCAAGTATTACATCAACCTACATGTACAATAAGATATAAACTCGGTACACAAGTAAGGAAAAAAGTATTGTCAAACAGAATCGTAAATATGGCCTACCTGGCGTAGATTGATAAGATGTTCGAATGACTCTTTTATTGTATTGGAGAAAGCCTCGTTTTTGGCAAAACTTTCCTCCAATATTCTATCAAGCGATGCCTTAAATTCCAGAAGAAAGGGTACTAGTTCTTTGTCCTTTTCTTCATCCATGATAATGCCCTGGCCTGTGCCCCGAATATATGAACTAAGTGCTTGCTTTAGCAACTCAATGGCATCAACCCTCTGGAAGAGTGTGTACATCCTTGAGAGGTCTTTTACACGATTTGCTTCCATAAGCATTGTGAATCCCTGAACAGTAAAACATCATATGCTTTCTCAGGTCATGAATGGGGCAGTGGCTAAACTAAATTAGTGGCCAACAAATATAATATATTGATAAAGTAAACATATTATTTTTATATTTATTTATCTAATGGGTCAACAAGAAAATGCACCATCACATTCTTATTCAGGCCAGATAACAAAATACTAAAGTTGTAAGAGCAGGTAATCACCTTCTCAAGAATTGCAGATGTGTGACGCTGCAATAATTGCTTTTCTGTAGCTGTTATAAGCGGCTTCCTAGTGTTAGCTTCCAAATATAGAATACACCTTTCATGTTCTTCTTGCAACCTTGACTGCATAATTCATGTGAAATATCACCAATCGCATAAGTATACCTGAATTTTGTGTGAACAAAATGCAAGGAGAATACAAGAAATTTATCAATACCTCCACATGCTTGAGATAGTCTGGAATATCAGACTGCTGCAAATACTTAACACCTTCAGTAGCATAAAATTCAGATGTGCACTCCAGAAAGGGCTTTTCAAAACTCTCAGAATACATTCCAAGAGCAGTAAACATCTTCATAAGATGACTTAGTAATGTCCTGTCTATTGCTTCGCCAAGCCTGATAAGGAAATGATGGTTAATGAATAATCAGTTACATAAAAGAATATAGTTACTTAAAATACATTGACTCTTTAAGTCCACAATTTCAATAATTTAAAATGGACCCAACCAGACACTATGATTGTGAGCTACAACATCACATAAGGTAAATGCAGTGACAAAACTTTTCTCAAGGAAACTCATTACCCTTTGATATATAATGGAGTATTCAATGCATGCACTAAGTCTGATAAGGGTACTTTTTACAATTGACCATTCAACCCAGATCTCCGAACAATTCCCAAGTGAATCAGAACATGGAAATGAATTACAAATTTCCATCATTCCATGTTTACGATGAGGAGAAAGACCTAATAAATTTTAAACATCTACCAAAACAGATACTTCCTCCCCCCAAGACAGGTTATGCATACAGCATGGTTTAGGACAGAAGAGGTGGCATACCTCTCACTCTCAATTAATCTTAGAAGACCAGTAACAGTTTTGTGTTCAATCTCTGGAGACAGTGAAAGATGCTTGCAGAATAGCTTCAACCCCATGTCCCACACTGAACAAATGTTTGCAACATTCTTGACATATTTTACATCAAGAAGTAAAGCAATACCACGAATAATCAACATCTGATCGCAAAAATCTTGCCATGTTCTTTGCACCAGAGACAAAAATACAACTAAATCTGGACTTTGACCTACTAATGCTGATATTTTTGCTGATATGTGTACTTCACATTCTTTCTTTATGTGTTCATATAGATTTGCGCCTAGCTTGTGTAGACAAAGGTCACCTGCAGCCTACAGTGAAGAAAAATATTTCAAGTTCTAAATAACTAAAGTGGGATCATCAAATATTACAAAAGTAATATAAAAATTACCTGGTAAAGTTTTTCAACATCACACGAAAGCTTCTGTTTTAGAAATATAGCTGTAATAGCATCCTTCAAAATAGCCCATGTATCCTCTTCAAAGTTTGTTGGCAATTTTGGCTGACCTGATACATGAAAAACAGATGGGATATAATGAACAAAACAGAAAAGAGATGCAACAAAAGACGAATTTCAGGGTGGGAGTAAATCTTTAGGGGTTGTTCAGCAAATGGGTTATGAGAGGTGGGATCAGGAAAGGGAAATGAGTGAAGGGCTAGGATGAAATGAAGTGGAAAGAATGGATGGCCAGGATGCAATGTTGCATTTTGATAGGTGGATATTATTTCCCTATCCCATCTGCCAATCATGCCAAAGGGTTGCAAAAATACATCCAGAAGATCCCAGGAGTCTCTTATCTAAGAAAGGACATACGGCCTTCTGAATTTTTTATACAGGTTACTAGTTATTTATGGTGGGTACTGACCAGTGAATAGTGACTGGTGCAGGGATTATATATGACTCAGAAAATGAATAGATATTAAAGGTTAGAGCCACTGCAACATCCATTGCACAGAAATGGTTTTTAAGCTTTCTCCTGAAAACTAGAGAAGGTGACACATTGGGGATGCCAAGCAAGGCTTCCAATAAATACCGGCAGTTACACCCAATAAAGTCAAAAGAGTGCCAACTTTTAAGCAATCTAGCTAGAAAGCCAGCTCATATGGTGCAATAGAAACAAATGGGGAGCAGGAAGATACAAGAATAATACAATTATGCCCAAGCTCGCTTGTCAAATGCATAAAAAAGCACCACATTTCTACAGAAATCCTTGACGTACATTCACGCCCAACAAAGCAAGCCAAGATAAACAAACAATTACAGGGAATTGAACATACATATATATGCCGAGAGAGACTAGGATTGTAGCTGACCAAATCATGAGTTACCATAGCAATTATCAGTTCCCCCAAAATGGGTCTAGCCAAATTCTTTGTTACAAATACCTAGGCATGCCAATAGCGCAAGAACTGAAGTGGTGATGATGCGATCTATTTGACAAAATGGCTAACACACACCACCTCAATCCCTTGCTATTATTGGAATTTAAGTTAACTACGCAAGAAGGCAAGTGAACTAGTACAACTGAGAGGAACAATAGAATTCCCCTCAATTTAACCTGAAACCCCTCGATGATGTATTCTCACATGGAAAACGTGCAATTACAGTAGAATAGAGAGACCTATTTTTATGCGGAGGGGCTTGCGAGCGGCAGAGGGCTGGGGAAGTGTGGCCTTCTTCCGGAAGAGGTTGGCGGCGACTCCCGCTGGGGCCGATGCGCTCGGAGCGGGGAGTTCTTCCTGGTCGCCGAGCACCATCTCCGCATCCTCCTCGCCGTTGGTACGAACACCGCTCCGGGAGGCGGCCGTGGGATCGACGTGGAGCCCGTTCTTCTCGGTGACCCCGGGGGCGGAGGAAGAGGAGCCTGGCAGCTTGGCCTTCTTCATGTGCGTCGGCGAGGGGGAGGTGGAGGTGGAGGAAAAGGGGCCGGGGCGCTTGGGGGCGGTGGCGTGGGGGTGAGACATGAATCAGATGCCGAAGCGCATGGCGCGGCGGCGGCGGCGAGGCTGGGGTCGTGGTAGGGGCGGCGCGGCGCGGCCCGGCCCGGCCGCCGGAGCGAGGGTTTTGGGGGCGAGGGCGCCGCACGCCGGCGAGGAGGAGGTGGGGAGCGGAGTAGAGACAAGAGAACGAACGAGAGATCGGGATGGGCGAGGAAGGGTTTCCCGTTTCTTTCTTTGTTTTTTTTTGATTTTGAGGTGGGATTTGCGAGGCTGTAGCCCAAGGTAGGTGACTAGGTGTGAGGATGTGGGCCTGGAGGTCGACGCAGCCCAGTTTCATTTTTGTTTTTCATTAGCCCAATTTTGTTCTCTGTTGTTAGCTCTTTTTTTTTAATCTGTTGTTAGCATGTTAGCCCACTGGTAATTAAGGACAATCGACCAGTTTAGTTTCAATCCTACCAAAGTCCAACATTTCCGTAGTGCCAATATTAATTTGGATTGGTGTCAAATTGTGTCTACATATAAGAAACAAACCTGCTGATAATGTCAAATTTTCAGTTGGACATATTTGGATGAGGGCATTTGGCTTACTACTCTACCAATATTTCTAAGTAATGTTATTGTGGACTTGTTTGATTTGAATGTCAAACTATAGACAAGTTTTAACACTACCAAATTTTTGGTAGGGGAGAGTTATATCAACTATTTTGAATTTGGCAAAAATTGGCTTCAATCCAGATAGCTAGTATGCACTATAATGTTGCCAAATAATTGGTAGTGCAAAATTTGGCACCCAACCAAATAGGCCATATGTTAAAATTTGATGTGTTTGGTTATTGTTTCCCTTTCACCATGGAAATTCTTGACTCATTAACTAACTATTTTATTCTTTGGCACATCAAGTAATACAAAACAAAACTGTGACCACAATCAAATGCACCTGCCATGCATGTTAAAGGCGAAATAATATAATGCCGTTTCTTGTGTGATTTGTGTGATGGTCATCAACTAGCAATATGCCCGTTCGTTGCAACGGGATTTGGAAACACGGGTCAACCGTTCCACCCTATGATTGTTCTAGTTTTTCTATTCCAGTTTTTCTCAACAAGGCAATTTTGACGTAGGTCCATTGGTTTTTATAAGCTTCTACACATTTAAACCCATTGACTTCTATATTTCTTCCATTATCTTAGGTTCTTAGTTCACAAGTTATTTGTCTCCTGTTTAGCCATGTTATTCTTGTTCAGATCACGTTCTGAATAATATTTGATGCTTTGTTTTGTTACTGCCAAGTACTTGAAAATGCAGAATGAGATGTGAAGGTGAGTGCTAGCGCTCCTTTCTTTTGTTCTAGGCGATGTAAATTCATTATTCTCAAAATGTTTGGTGTTTTGGCGATGGGAATCCCTACTTCTTGAGATGGCTGTTGTGTTGTGGGAGATGTATGGGATTTGGATAAAATACCAGCCACAATTTAAGGAGGTTTGTGGAGTTTGGAGTTTTGAACTATTGAAAAGCTAAATGAAGAACAATGTTGATAGCTGCTATTTTTCTAGGCTTTTGGGCTTATAAGCGATGAGCCAATGATTATGTCTTTCCTCCTACTCGAGCCAATGCGCTAGGAGTGGGAGTGAGGAGCTCTTCCTAGTCGACAAGGGCCATCTCCATGTCCTCCTCGTCATTGGTTAGGCTATCACTCAGAGGCACGACTGTGGAATCGATGTGGAGCCCATTCTTCTTAGTGCCCCTGTGGATGGTGGAGGAGAAAGTAGGGTACTTGGCCTTCTTCATGTGTGATAGCTTGGGGGAGGTAGGGAAGAAGGTGGAGGAGAAGGGGCTAGGACACTTGGACGGTGGTGTGGGGGTGAGACATGAATAAGATGTCAAAGCACATGACGCTATGGCCTTGGTAGTGGCGGCAAAGGCCAAGGTTGGGGTAGAGGCGGCATAGCATGGTCTGGCCATCGGAGCGAGAGTTAATTTCTATCGTGAGAGATTGGGTTAGAGGAGGAAGGGTTTTACCTTTTATTTTATTTATTTTATTTCTTATTATATTTTTTAGGTGGAATTTGGGAAGGGAATATGGCCTTGGAGTTTGAAGCAACTCAGTTTTTTTTTCTTAGCCACTTTTCTTTCCATAGGTTAGTATTTTTCATGTAAATTTAACTCCTAGCATGCTAATTTTATTGTTACTTCATTTTACATGTGGGCCTGTATATTTGCCAAACAAGGTCTTAACCTATCTTGCTCTTCGCTCATAAAATTTTCCCAACAAACTATGACCATAATCTAAACAAAGAAATATAGTACAAAGTATATTTCATTTGAACCACAATCAAAGCAAGGGTAAAGTATATTTTATTTACACCACAATGAAAACATGGTACAAGGTATATTTAATTATGCGAATTGTAAATGCACCATGTGTGTTAAAAGTGAACTAGTGTGCTTCCTAATTTTTTAAAAAAGTTTCAAAATTATTTATTAATGAAGTGTCTTAGGTAAAATAAAACAACTAGAAAAACTTCTAGTAGTTCAATTTTAAAGTGTGTATACGCTATAGATCGAGGGTTAGGATCTTGATACTCGTCAAAGATTTAATGGCCATTGAGTTGAGGATGTTCCCTCTAGTCATGTGCACGAAGCTATGTAGCCACATCTAGAGAATTATGTACCTTTTGTAATAGTATTTCCATTAAACTTTGTATTCAACGTGAACGGCTCAATGGTTCGAAAATAGCAAATGACTAACTAAATAGAATGTAGTTAGCGCTATGTGTAGGTACTTGAATGTGGTTTATTAGTGTTATGACTATCAATTTTTTCCAATATATGTAATATTATATGTTCATTGTCGGTCATATTATTTAAAACAAACCTATAGATTTAACTCTAACATAAAAAATTAAACCATCAACATAAGAGAGTCATGGGAAAAATGAAGGTGTGGTTTAAAAGATAGCATTTAATTTGATGCATGTAGTAAAAGTTATTGCGTCATGGATTGAATTTGTTACAATTTTTTAAATAAGAATTGCTCAAATGGAATAATATAAGTGTGACCTTATATTTTATTTTAAATCCTTTTGATTAATAATGCTAAAACTTGGGTCAAAGAACATATCTCAATATTCTGGAGGCAACCTAAATTGAAGAGTGCTAATTTTCCAATAGACAATGGCAATGTATACTATTGTCATCATGTAGAATAAGCATGCCATCAGCCTTATGCTGGATGAGTACCATCTTCATATCGTGAGGGTTGTCTACCAATTGATGTGTCACACTGTTTTTGTGTTGACATTCTCAGGGCTACAATAATGTCTTTTGCCACCATCCCTTTGGTGTATAGTTATAAGCTCATTATACAAGCTATGCCCCTTCTATTTCTTCCCTACCACTGCTATTGTCTTTCCAATAGCTGCTCCTCCTACCCTCTACTCATATTATCTCCTCTATCGCCTTACCTCTCCCGTTGGTGCACCCTTTTTTATTGACGTTGTCAGTAAGTGGGGACTAGGGTCTTCACCATCAGTTGCTCGGAGAGACTGGCGACATGTCATCAGGTTAGGTAGCCCATAAAAGCATCAATCGGTTCTAAGCAAAACCTATTACAAACTCAGAGGAAAGCAAAACAAGAACCTAGCCTTGCCCTTAGATGGGGTTGAGCTCAGGATGTTCCTCAGGACCGAAGGTCGAATTTTGAGCCAATCTCGGTGTCCCTAAGAGGCTCGAAGACAACAACTGCATATTTATTACAATGGGATATGGCGTGCTACCGCACCAGGCTACTCGTAAGTCTCTCATTAAACACGATGGGACACATATCTACCTGACATGCGACTAGGGCAATGGGACGCCAACTGCACAACATCACCACCCCTATGGGAAGAAGGCATGGGCTGTTAAGCGGCGTGGTTGACTGTCGTGTCACCCGATAGTGCCCAACATCTTTCCATACATTTTACCACTTGAAGCCAATAAGCGGGCCCTGCTATCAGCAACATAACTTCAAGCTTTCACCTCAAGATTTCTATAGCCATGTAGGACGTGTGGCGGAATGACGTGACATTGCTCCAAGTTGTCTTGAGGGGGCCTACCAGGGCCTAATATCTAGGCCCACTTGTTAGCAAGCATAAGATTGCCCTAACCTAACCCCAGCATGCAGGGTCTACTTTTTGGTGTCTCACCATTGTGGTATTCCCTCATTAACTATAAAGGGAGAGTCAAGCCCTTTGGGTTCCCAACTAAAAAACTTAGTAGAAAGAGCAAGCTTTGTAACTTAAACTTTCAATCAAGAGCAAATCAAGAACACCACGGGAGTAGGGCATGATGCCTTCGCATCGCCTAAGCCTGTATAACCGCTCTCACCTCATTTACTATCATATTGACTCTCATCTAACACACTAGCTCTCTATACTGAACTCCCCAAAAGGGAGTCCATTGATTTCCCACTAGAGGAGCTCGCTCTCTGATAGCTAGGTGATGGCGACGGCAATAGTGACGATGTCCCATCTTCTTTCTCTCTCTTTTTGTGTTTTTCATATGAACTTGCACGCTTAAGAACTTTTTTATTGGTGTGGTGTACTCCATTTTTGTCACTCAAACCTGGTTTGCCTGGTATTTGTAATAATAACTTATTCTTTTCCTCTTCTTTTGTGGTCATGTTAAGGGGCGATGGCGCTAGTGACGTTGGGTCCGCGTTAGCTTGCATCTGAGCTCGGGGGTCCGAAGTGCTTGAGGGGAGGGAGAAAAGTCCCTGAGCATGTGGACCCGAACATGTGCACGATTCCATGATGGGATTCCACAGCCCACGAGCACCCATGAAAGGTTTAGCTCATGCGACATCCTTTGTGACTCCACCTAAACCTACACACGTTTAAGCGTACACGCTTGCCTATAATGGTTATACATGGCCATGCCACTTAGTTCACCCATCTCGGTCTCTTGGAGGCTTCTTGGAAACTAATCCTTGGTAGTGCATGAGGATGAACAAGTAATCCATAGTGCCTAGACTTTGGTATTGCCTAGAGTAGAGCTGGTCAGATCGACCACCGTTGCCCCTCACTAGGGTCTAAGATACCCTAAACCGGAGTTTGCTCGAGAACCCAGGACTTCGGCGATGCTTGGGGCATTGTCCACGTTTTGGGCAATTGTCCTCAGTACAAACGACCAAGTTATCCCGAGCACCTAGGCGCATTGCTATAACCGGCCCCTATTTGCAACCGAGGGAAAGGAGTAATCATCCGCATGGTGATTTGTGAATGAGAGAATTGCTCATTTGACCCTATTTTAAAGCCTAACTACCAAACTGACCCTACTTTTCCAACTTTGCTCATTTGATCCTACTTTTCAAAACTGGAGCTATCGTCTAACCCTATTTTCACCACATTGTTAGAGTTTCATTTAGAAAAAAAATAAAAAAAGTATTTATGTGGCCAAACTGACCAAAATACCCCTTATGACACATCTAACCCTATCCCCAACCAATAGAGGCCCTGAGCTTGACCCAATTGCACACGGCTGCTTGGGTTTCATCGGCCCAATCGCACGATAGGGAGCGGTGGCATGTGGGGCAGGCGAAGGAAGTTGCATGTGTAGTGGGGGGCGAGCGGCGACGGACAGAGGGTGCGGTGGTGCATGAGGAGGGACGACACAAAGGTTGCTCCATTAAGCTAGCTTGCATCACCTACTGGGTCAAGTGGCTAGGCTGGTTGTGGCGGATAGAGGAACAACCAGTGACCCCTTATTCCCTACTTGTCTCTTTGCACTGCTGCTACCATAAAAAGGTAAATTTACTCTCTTATATGGTCGATCTAATGGCAGATTGCAACATAGGTTGATTTGGTGAATAAATATGCTTATTGGAGACATACTTTGCTATGATTTGTAGGTATAGTCAAAGTAATTTGACTATTGATGTTAGAGTAAGGGCATATTCTAGCTTGCCTAATGGAGGGTCAAAGACATATTGCAGAAGTAAACACCTAATAATAGCAATCGACATTTATAGCTTCACCATGTTGCATTTAGTATTTCATACATTTTGTTATGGCATAGTTCATGGAGTAGTGCACATCGAAGCCCAAATTGATGATTTTTAAGTTCTATTGCAATGCTCACAAATAAAAAGAAGGGTCTAACCTAACATCAGAAATAGTGTCAAGTTGTATAGTCCAAGTACTCCACTTATATCTTTGTGTCCTACTAATCTAACCCAACCCATGGAAGATATGGTAGAGCTGCAGATAGCAAAGGCTAAGTGCACTAAAAAAATCCAAAAGGAAAGGAATGGGTGATAATGATGAGGCAATATGAGTTGATTAGGAACACTCATATTCTAACACTAAATTATTGGTGGCACTTAGTGACAGTAGCTATGACATTGATTTAGCTATATCATCTGATCATAATGATGATTGCTATGATTCTGATTGCTTAGACTTCAATAAAAGCTATGAACTTGATGATGAAAATTATCAATTACGATGATTGTGATGATATTCCTAACTTTTCATATGATGTTGATGATCCATGTATTGATGTAGATATGGTGTTCCCAGATGTGCATCAGTGTAAATCAATAGTAATCTATCATGTTATATTGCATGATTATGCATACAAAACAATTAAGAAATGCAAGATTGGGTTTATGGCAAAGTGTATACGAGAAGCAAAGGGTTACAAGTAGAAGTTTTTTTTTGCCTCCACCAGCGAATCCAGATACATTGGTTGCAAGGTATATTGTTGCATGAAGTGATTAGATTTTTTTTGCCATGTGGATACTGAGGTATATTATTGGTTAATCTAAATAGGCTAGCCCACACTTATATTTTAGTAAGTGTAGTGACACAATAGCTACAAAGAGTTGGATAGCTGATAGGGTGGTGGATTAGTTAAAGAACAAACCCACATTAGGACCAAAAGAGTTGCAAGAAAGGATCAATAGAAAGTGCCAGATGGATGTCCCATATCATGGGGTTTTCATGGGCAAAGAGAAGGCCCATGACATGATATATGGCAAGTGGGATGACAGCTATGACCTACTGTCTGTTATAAAGAGGTATTTCTCAAGACAATTCCAGGTAGCATTGTTAAGTTAGATATCAAAGAATATAATGGGGATGTTTGTTTTAGAAGATTCTTTCTTGCTCTTACATTGATGGTTTCTTGCAAGGATATCGTCTCTACATTGCTATAGACTCAACCCACTTGATAGGGAAGTCAAGAGGTCAATTGATAGTCGTTGTTGCAATTGATGGCCATAATTGGCTGTTTCCAAGGGCATATGGAGTGATTGAGACCGAGTCAAAGAAGATATGGACATGATTTATTCATAACTTGAAGCAAACTATATGGACTCCAACAGGATTAGTCATTAGCACCGATGCTGGTAAGTTAGCAAGTGTCTTTTCTCTGTAATTTTTTTCATAAATCTAAGATATAATCAATCTCATGCTATGTCTCTTTGATGTAACATGCAAAGGGATAGAGGGTGTCGTAGATGATGTCTACCTAGGAATGGAACACCGAGAATGCATGAGGCACTTATGGAAGAACATGAAGAAGTATCATGGCATATTGTTTTCTTAAAACATGTAGGAAACTGCCAAGAGCTTCACAGTGTAGAGGTATGACTACCACATGGCCAAAATAAAGGAGAAGTGTCTAGATGCAATTGATTGGTTGGAAGAGAATCATCCATATATTTGGAGTTATTGCACACATATAAAAGGAAGTGATTTTTTCCTTACTTTAGTTAAGTATTAACTTTTGTACTAACTTTTGCTTTCATATGCAGTGTAAGTAGAAGTGATAGGGGTAGGAGTAGGGGTACATGAAGGGAAAGGGAAAAAGCTATAGAGGGTAACAGTGATCAGCCTGTTGCACACGTATCTAATTAAGTGATTTTTTCTTACTTTAGTTCATAATTCAATTTTGTATTCAGTATTGCTTTCATATGCAATGCGAGTGAAAGTGGTATGGGTAGGGGTACTAGAAGGGGAATGGAAGAGCTAGAGGGAAGTTAGGTGCATGGTTTGGCACTTGATTGTGATCTTTGGTTGATCATGTAATATGTGCCTACTATTTAGTGCTTTTGTTAGCATTGTATGTATGATGTTTGACCTGATGTGCTTCTGTTTGACATGTTGGAACTGAATTTAATTAGTCACATGCTATTGGAAATGCCATTGGACATGAATTTACTATTATCACATCCTGTTGGACATCAATCTATTCGATTTGGATATATTTGTGTTTTTGTTTTACTGTTTACAATTTAGGATGGATAAAATAGGACAATATATTGTCAAAATTTTGTACAAAATCAGCCATAATTATGTCAACTTTTGTTAACTTGTTTTCATCAAAAATCTATCAAATCAAAGTCAAAATTATCAAATTTAAGTCAGATTTATCAAATTGAAGCTAAATATGTCAAACTTATTTCAAATAAGTACAAAGATAAGACAAATCTGTTACAAATATTTCAAAAAGGTTTGAATAAACAATTTGTCCCAAAAGCATTGATATAACAGAGTTAAATGAGCAAGGGCAAAAAGAACAAGGTCAAATAAAATACCGTTATCTTGCCTTCACGGAACAGGGTCATTCTTTACCTTCAATTTTAAAAAGCAGGGACAATTGAGCAAACTTAGAAAAGAATGGTTAGTTCGATACTTGGGTTTCGAAATAGGTCAAATGAGCAATTCTCCCTTTGTGAATTTGCAGGCAAATGAAAGAGGGAAAAATTCCCTGAGCATAAAATCAGGAAGAAAATAATATGCAAAGCCACTTAATAAAATTGTGCAAATGTATTCAAAGTAATGTACATAATGGGAGCCCCAACCAACTCATAGAGTACGATATTCTATTCGAGTTGGCTCAAGCTCTACACTACTTACAAGATATTTCTAGGGTATAATTTCTGCAAGTACTCAATGTTCCATAGGTTCAGAAGTGGATTCCCATCTTTCGTAGCTAGCCTTACGAAGCCTAGTCAAGGGACACTGGTCATAAGAAAGGGGCCTTCCCACATAGGAGACAGTTTGTTCTTTTTAGCATGCGTTTGGATACAGTGGAGTACTAAGTCCTCGACCTGTAGTGATGGGGCCTAACATTGTGTTGATGATAATGCCTTACGCTCTGTAGGTATCTAGCAACTCATAGCATAACTCATTGCCGGCACTCCTCAAGGTAATCAATGTCATTGTATCTCATGTGTTGTTGATCTTATTCAGCACACAAGTAGATTTGAGGTGACCTGATGATGAACTCATATGGGAGGATAGCCTTGTCACTGTACATGAGGAAGAACAACATCTCCCCGATGGCTCAGCTTGATGTGGTACGATTAGCCTAGAGGATAGCAAACAACTAGTGGATCCATCTAGCCCCATTCTTCTTGAGGACGTTGTATGTTATGGTCTTGAGGCCTTTCAAGATTTTGATGTTTTCTCGCTCTACTTGGCCATTGCTCTTCGTGTGAACGAGGAAGGTGAAGCAAAGCTTAATCCCGATGTCCTCACAGTAGTCCCCAAACAACTCGCTCATCAACTGCATGTCATTGTCAGTGATGATGCGGTTAGGGATGCCAAAGTGGTTGGTAATACTATGTATGAACTTAGGCACCGAGTGCTTGTCAATCTTGATGACTAGGAATGTTTTTAGCCATTTGGTGAAATTTTTTATGGTGATATAGAAGTACTCGTAGCCCCTATCGGCATGGGGGAACGGTCCTAGGATGTCTAGCCCCTAAACAACAAAAGGCCATGAGAAAGGATGGTTTGAAGTGTTGGGGTTAGTTGGTGGATTTGCTTCGTATAGAATTGGCATGCCCTACAATGTTGCACCAGCTTGGTGGCATTCTAGAGGGCCGTTGGCTAGTAGAACCCTTGGTGAAAGGCCTTCCTAACTAGGGCGTAGGAAGAGGTGTGGTTGCCGCATTCGTCTTTGTGGATCTCGATGAGCAACTCACCACCTTATTCTTGTGAGATACACTTGAGGAGGATGCTTTCGTGCCACATCGATAGAGGTCCCCATATGCTAAAATGTAGCACTTTGCCAAGCGCACAATCTTCTCCGTAGCAGCATCGCCATCAGGGAGGATGTTTTATTTCAGATACCATCAGATTTCGTCCATCCACGAGAGTCCCCAAGGACAAATGGTGAGTGCGACATGATCACTAGGTGGTGGTGCCTCGGCAAGGAGCTCTAGAAATGGTGTCATCTGGCTTGCCTTCCTCAAAGGCAAGGCTTCTTGTCCATCTTGGGCGGTAGCCGATGCAGGTGGTTGCGTGAGCCTTTCTTTGAAGGTTCTAGTTGGGACCAATGCCCGTGCAAGATGCTAGTCGTGAGAGCTTAACAATAAGCATGTTGTCGAGTCAGGAGATGTGCCAAAACTCCAAGCCATCGAAGTGGCATTCCAACCTCCTTACCTCGTTCACATACGTCATCTATGGGTCTCAACATAGGTACTCGGATACTTGGTTAATCACTAGTTGGGAATCACCCTTGACCAGCATGCGCTATATACCAAGGTCCGCAATAGCTCGTAGTCCCACGAGTAGGCCCCTGTACTCCGCTATGTTATTGGTCATCCGAAAATTGAGTTACACAACATACCAGAGCATCTTGCCGATTGGCAAAAGGAGGGCAACCCTAGCCCCTGTGCCATGTAGCAAATGGGAACCATCGAAATTCATGATCCAGTGCATTGTCCACTTCCCGCATTCCCCATCATCAGGGTTCATAGGCACATGTTCTTTCTCTAGTTCGAGCATCAGGGTCAACTCTACCATGAAATCAGCCAAGACCTGGCTTTTGATGGCATGTCGGCTCTCAAAGTGCAAGTTAAACTCAGCGAGCTCGATCGCCCATTCGACAACGTGTCCGGTGCCCGTGCGATTGGACAAGACTTTGTGCGATTGGAAGTAGAGGCATAGTTTCCTAAATATGACCAAGACCGTGTACATCATCTTCTAACCTACGAGTAGCGAATCTTGGCATCCCACAGAACCTCGCTGATGAAGTAGACTAAACGCTGGACCTTATGGCCCTGTCCCAATCCAATGTCTCTGGTGTTCTTAGGCTCGACCTCACACTCGAGGGCTTGGGGTTCGTTCGCAAGGGCACCCAGTTGCTCAGGCATATCTCCTCCAAGCTTGGGACTAGCCTCGCCCTCAGGGACCAAAGCCTTGTGCCTAGGGATGCTTGGTTGCTCATGCACATCTCCTCCAAGCCTAGGCATCACGAGACTAGGTCAAGGTGTGGCTCGAGCTCATGAAGATCATGTTCCAACACCAATGCCGCACTTATGACTTGCTGAGTGGCGACGATGTACAACAACAACAACTCATCTAGCCTAGGTGCCATGAGAATGGGCAACAAGATGAGGTAGCTCTTGAGGCCTTGCAAGGCCTATTTGGCTTCAGAGGAGGAGGGCTCGCTCCCTTAACTTGGAGATGAACTGTCCCAAGGTAGCCATGCAACTCGTGAGGCACTACACATCTTTGAGATGAGTGGGTAGGCGCATTTGTTCAATGGCCTATATCTTCTCAGAGTTAGCCTTGATGCCTCGATTATAAATGAGGAACCCAAGCAGTTTACCAGCTAGCACTCAAAGACGCACTTTTGGGGTTTAGCTTCATTCTCATGGAGCGAATACTATCAAAGATCTCCACCAAGTCCTCGAGCACCATGGCTTCATCATGTGTCTTCATCATTAGGTCATTGACATAGGCCTCCATGTTGCAATCTAGTTTCAATTTCAGAGTGACACGCATCATGCGCTGGTATGTAGGCCCAATGCTTTTGAAACCAAAAGGCATGTATACATAGCAATAAATCCCAACAAGGGTAATAAAATAAGTTTTTTCCTCATAAGCCTTAGCCATGTGTATCTGATGATATCATGATTATGTATCTATAAAGCACAAAAGTGTAGGATCAAAATACAATAATCAAGACTACTAGAGAGGGGTTGAATGGTAGGATTACCAAAAACTAAATTCTTTTGTAGAATAAAAGATAGCTCTAATCTAGATGAAGTTTCAGTGATCTCTCCAGATATCACCGATCCAATTGCCTCCTTATCGTTGATCTAACTGCTGTGCTGCTAGCGCTCCGACCACCTTGATACCGTTGATTCGATCGTAGCCTTGCCATTAGATTGACTGTCCACAAACAAAAAACATAACTTGATAGAACTATTAAAAGTAGATAAACTTTATTGCATCAAGATATGTTCTACAAAGTGCATACAAAACACCTCTATCTCTCTCAAAACTAAACCATAACTTTTCTCTCTTACAAAAGTTATAGTTCTAAGGATCAACCCCTCTTCTATTTATGCCTAAAAATTCTAGTCCCATAGAGTTCAAACTCTTGGATTCCAAATCAAATACAATAACTTGAATTCAAAACTTTCTCTCGTAAAACAGGAATCCACGCTTGCTATAGTACCCACTCCACTCTAGTAGCCACAAGTGAATAGTACCCCACACGTGCTATAGTAACCCATGCATATTTTCTTTTCTATTTTGTCCTTCAATTTCTCTGTAATTTTTCTAGCGCTTACAATTTTCAATCTTGGATTCTATCCAAACCCAACTACACTTTCCATACACATACAACTTCTTTTATATACCATATGAAATATTCACCTCTACATACATTGTTCTCTAGTTTTAGTATCCCACGTGATTTTCTTAATCATGTGGACCTCAACTTCTTTCAAGTCTAGTCTTAATCGATCATTGGCAATACTCCCGAAGCCTCAAGATAGAGCTATATACAAATAGACAAAACAACTGTTTTTAGGCATATATATCCCAACCTGACCAACATAAGCCACACACACTCAGACCAACATCACAAATATTTTCAAACCAATTTTTATTAATTAAATCATTCACAACACACACACTCAGACCAACATCACAAATATTTTCAAACCAATTTTTATTAATTAAATCATTTACAAAGCTTCATTATAAAATATTAATTATAATAATGATTAAACAAAAAGGTCATACCCCGCGGTGGAGTTGATTATCTGATCTATGTGTGGCAAACAAAAATGATCTTTTGGACATATCTTGTTGAGGTTAGTGTAATCAATGCACATCCGTAGCTTGTTGTTGAACTTGGAGATGACAAAAGGGTTCATGAGCCATTCTGGGTGGATGACTTTGCAGATAAAGCTAGCCACTAGCAGCTTGTCCACCTCCTCATGGATAAAGGATTGGTGCTCTGGGGTTTGCCATCACACCTTCTGTCGCATAGTCTGCACATCCAGGCGCATGGTTAAACAATACTCAATCATCTCCCTAGAGACCCCAGGCATGCTTGATGGTTCCCAGACAAACATGTTGGCACTAACCTGAATGAAGGCAACAACATGCTTTCCTATTTGTTGTCTAGGCCACCGCTTGATGGTCTTGGATGTGTTGTCTCCAATGACGACCTCCTTCATAGACACTAAGTCGCCAGTGACAATTTGCTACTTGGGCGTGCGAGAGCTCAATGCCTTAGGACGGTCACCATGATCAGGCCCCGAGGCAATGAGATCTATGGCACTCCGCTTAGAGCAAGCAATGAAGGCTTTGAGGTCACCAACGACGGTGATTGGACTAGTTGGGCCCAATATTTTTATCGTCAGATAAGCTTAATGCGTGGCTACCATAAATTTGATGAGGGCAGGATGCTTGAGCACTAAGTTGTATGGTAGGTTGACCTTTGCCACATCAAAGATGATGTGCTCTATGTGGAAGTTGTCATTGGTGCCGAATGTGACCAGTAGCATGATCTAGCCAAGGGGCCATATGTATCCCTCGGTGATGCCAATAATTAGTAGTTAGGGCCTTGAGCTTATCATAGACTCCTAGGAAAATAATGTTGAGGGTGGCACCCTCGTTGATAAGGACACGACTTACCTTGACATTGCATATGGTAGGGGAGACAACCAGGGCGAGTAGGCCCTCCTTTATGATGTTCGTCAGGTGGTCGGATTGGTCAAAATTTATTGAGGCATTCGACCACTTGAGTTGCCAGGCCACTTGACGAGCCAGTTATTAGAGAGCAAGCTCCTCTAGTGGGGAATCGTTAGATCCCCTTTTTGGATTTGGCCCAAGGAGTATGGATGCTAAACTAGGGATGTTGTGGTGAAAAATAGGACGAAATGATTATATAGGTTTAGGCCACCCAAAGGCATAATACCCTACTTCTATTGTATTCTTCACTTGATCTTACTAAATGAATCACGTTATAAAGTTTTCCCCCTCTTCTCATTTTGTGCATTTCGAGCCTCTTCTAAGGGGATTTGGTTCTCCTCTTATAATCTATAAGGGAATACCACATTGGCTGGACACTTGGACTGGATTCTAGTGCATAGGGGTTAGGTATGCGACATCTTGTCGTTGTGGTGTGGAGTGGGTCCAATCATCGAGCCTAGTAGGGCCCTTCTTGGGGCCAATTTGGGATGGAATCATGCCATCCCACCATGTGTCCCTCACAGTCACGAGAAGCTTGTAGTAAAAGCTTGAGTTTCTGTCGTTGACAGCATGCCCATTCGTTAGTCATTGACGAGGGCTGTGAGAAAAGGTGGTGGGCCTTGTCAGATGGCATGGCAGTCAACCATACCGCCTAACAATCCATGCCTATCCTCATATAAGGGTGATAATGGTGCATGTGACGGTCATGAGGGTGCCATCCCGTTAGCCTAGTTACATGCTAGGTTTTTTTTGCGTCACTTTGCATTTAATGCAAAGCTGGTGTGTGAATGGACACAACGGTGCGCCATGTCCCATCGCAATCAATGCGTGGTATGTGACCTAAGCTACCCTAAACTGCTTAGCTTAGGGGTGGGGATGCCCTGAGCTCGGCCCCTATCTCTTTTCAAGAGCGTATCTATTACAACCTTGGGGCTTATTATTGTTTGGGTAGGCCTCTCATCTCGATGACATGTCATCAGGCACCTTGAGTAGCCGGTGATAGGGACCATGGTTCCCACTTTACCAATAGCAGCACTACCTCTTTAACATCATGGTTATGCATTTTCTTTGCCACCGTATTGCGGGTCTTCGGTAGCTTACGCCCCTCGATTAAGTGCTTCAGTTCCACCATCGGTGCAACTTCCCCGTACTCTCGAGCATGTCGAGGAGTGCTTCATGCTGGAACGCGGGGCTAGCCAAGCTGGCATTAGACAGATGAGAGCATGACCTCACCATGGTCAAGCTATCACCCTCGCCCTCTATCATTACTCGCTCCTCCCAGTGAGGCATTTGATCGGGGGTCATGGCGTCTGGGTCGGGCTTGCCACCTATGTTGGTAGCTAGGGTGGCATCACTGTCGATGGCATCATCCTTAGCCCTAATTACGTCACCGCTTGGCTCAGGGGTTCTTTCTTTATCCTACGGTGGCATCGGTTTTGCCCTATCCTCAAGCCCTAGTTCACTGCCTAGTAGGGGGCACTTGGACTCCTCACCCCCACCTAGATGCCCATCAGTTGGCAACTCGGTCGTTGCACCACTCGCTTATTTGAGCATAGATTGAGGAGGCATCACTTTGAACCAATGCATGTATTGATTTCACTTCGTTGAAGCATGCGTGTGATTAAGTGGGAAGACAGAACAGTCACACCACTTTGCCTTCACCATCGCGTGTCCATCCACTAAGATCAGTCATGTTTGTCCCAAGGAAATGGGTTGGGAACAAGCAAGTTGGGCCATTAAAGGACGAGGTGTTGTGACACCATCTCACTAACAAAGTAGGCCTTAACCCCGGTCCCTAACATCTTCATGCCCAAGGTCGATGCCGAGGGCTACTTCAATAAAGTAGGGACTAGAGTCTCTACCATCGACTGCTCAGTGTGCTTGGCAACACTTCATCAAGTTAGGTGGCCTACACAAGCATCAATTGACTCTAAACAATATTTGTTGAGCACCTGTAGGAAAGCAAAATAAGGACTCAAGCTTGCCCCCGGTGGGGCTGAGCTCGAGATGTTACTAGGACCATAGACCGAATTCTAAGCTCAAGGCATAGTCATTCCCTACCCCCGAGCTTAGTGTCCTTGAACGACTTAGAGACATTAATGACATATTTATTATGACAGGACACGTCATGTTGCAGTACCCGACCGCTCATAATACTATCATTAAACATGATGAGATACATATCTACCCGACATATGACCGGTGCGACGGGACGACGCCTACATGACCATCACACACGACATCACCACCCCTACAGGAAAGGGGCATGAGTTGTCAGGTAGCGCGGTTGACTGCCATGCTACCCTGGGACCCACCATCTTTCTACACATCTTACTATCTAATGCTAACAAGCGGGCCTCATTGTTAACAATAAGAGTTTAGGCTTCCATCTCAAGTTTTTTACATTTATGCAGAATGCGTGGCAAAACGACGTGGCATTGCTCCAAGCTGGCCTCGAGGGGGCCTATCAGGGTCTGACGTTCGAGCCCACTCATTAGCAAGCGATAAGATTGTCATTGCCTAACCCTTGTTTGAGGGTATACTTTTGGGTATTCGACCATTGTAGTTTTCCAAAACTCAATAGGATGAGCAAGTTTTATATATTAGACTTTCAACAAGAACAAACTAAAAAACATCTAGAGTATTATGTTGCTATATAGCTTAAACCTATATAACCACTCTCGCCTTATTTACTACCACATTTATTTCCATTTAGCACACATGCTCCTTAGACCGGTCCATTGATTTTACACTAAAGGAGCTTGCCTTCTACAGACGTACATCTCTACTGCTCCTGTTGCTGTTGTCTCTCCTATTGACTTTAACTCTCCCGTTGAGGCCTCCTTCTCACTGCATTTGCCTCCGCTGCTGGCAGACCCCCTACTTGCAATGGAGGAGGTCGTGTTTAGAATTCGTCCACAAGTCGATGGGCAGGCTGATGCAAGGGTGACCAAAGCTTAGCTGTTTGAGTTAGGCTTAAATTTTTAGCTGTTATTAGCGTATAATTAATTAAGTATTAATTATTATAATGATTTATTTAACTTTTTATAGAAACTTCAAAATTTTTATATAAAATATATTGTTTATTAGTTTAAAAGACATGTTAACGAAAAATGAAAAAACTGCTCACTCCTACCGCTAGTTCGAACAGGGTCTTAGATGCATTTGTTTGCACAGTTATAAATATTTTTCTTATTTTTTACACGCAAGCTTTTTTTACTGCTGAACGGTATATTTTTTATTAAAAAATTATAATAAAGTTGTTTTAAAAAATCATATTAATTTATTTTTTAATTTTTATGTATTGCTTAATTAATCATATTAAATTATGTTATGGCATTTTGTTTAGCTATTATGTTTTTAATTACGTTCTGGCACTTTATTTATTCTAAGTGTTTTGATCTTTGTTTAGCTATACCTGAAAATGCAGAGACGAATGTTAACACTCATTTTATTTATCCTGGGCGATGTATATGCATGTTTATCTTGATGTACTTGACAAGCACGAATGGTTCTGGTTGTACGAGACAGTCTGCCAGTGCTCTATTCTTCTTAGATGCTAATCCTTCTGTTTGACTGTTTTAGATGGGTTGCCTGAGGTAGCTTTGTCCTCGTGTTCGACTGATTTAAAGGTGTTCCTGAGATATCTTTAGTATATCTTCCACTATATAAATTAATATGGTCTGTCTTCTACTGTTTAAGATTTGTCTAGCTTTAGTATATCTTCTCCTATACGAATTAATCTGATATGTCTTCTACTATACGAATTAATCTAGTATGTATTTTACTACACGAATTAATCTGGTCGTACGAGATGTCTGTTAGCGCTCTACTTTGCTGGTCTTCTCTTGACCTAAATAGGTGCTGCCTGAGGTAGCTTTTGCACGTGGTATCGTCCAAGGTAGCTTTGGTATGTCTTCTACTACCCGAATTAATCTGGCCATGCGAGATGTTTGCTAGTACTCTAATCTTGCTGTTGATCTAGCATGTAGCTTTGGTATGTCTTCTACTACACGAATTAATCTGGTCTGTCTCCTACTACACGAATTAATTTGAACTGTCTTCTACTACTACACGAATTAATCTGATCGTGTGAGATGTCTACTGCTCTAATCTTTGCTGTTGATCTTCTCTTGACCTAAACAAGTGTTGTCTGAGGTAGCTTTCCTAGGTCTTCTGTTACACGAATCAATTTGATTGTACAAGATGTATAGTAGTGCTATACTCTTTTTGCTGATGCTTTTGGTATGTGTTCTCTTGATCTTAGAGGTTACCTGAGGTAGTTTTGTATTTTTTATACTAAATCGTTAACAATTTCAGTAAAAATTACTACGGTGAATTTTTAAAAATGTTACATAAAAGTATACGAAAGCTATTTCTTCCTCTCAACCTTTTTTCTCAACCTTTATTCCAAAATAGATCTATTTCTCATCTATCTTCTTATCTCAATCAATCATAATTATTCTTTATTTAATTTCTTTATCTAATTTTTTCTTAACCAATCATAACATTTCCTAATTATTTTTAACTACTTTAATTTTAAAAAAAAACCTACTTACGTTTTATATTTTACATATTAGGACGGAGTGCTCATACAAAATAAAACCCATTCAATTAATATGTCCCAAAATGCACCAAAACAATGTCTAAAATTCCAAGAGATCTGTACCTTCCCAAAATATACTTCCTAACACAACAAAGCATTTCATAGTCTCACCATTTCTCGTCCAGCAGGGACAACGCATATGAAGAAGCGCAGAATATGACAACATATTTTTTGCGATCAAAATTCATTGCTAAAAGCCGTTTAGGCCAACAGCTTAGAGATATAGCCCATCAGTCACGCTCAAGAAAAGTGAAACATCACCAACATGGAAGAATTGAGTGGTGATAGAGGAAAGTACACTCAAGTTCAGTGCCAATTAAGGTTCGGTTGCCAATCCAACGTCACCGTTTTTTTGGCGCTTTGTTGAAGGTTCATCCTCTTCATTCGTTGCATTTCCTCCAGTTTCTGGAGTTGGATTATTTGGCGCCGCCACCTTTTCATCTTCGGTGCTGGCAGCCCCATTGATAACACGGTTGACAACGTCTGGACCTAACAGAGAAGCATGTTTACTTGTAATCTTCCGGCCAGCTCCAATTTTGGGACCCCAATGACGTTCTGGGTTCGGAAGGAACCACTTGATCTTCTTTGCTTGAGCCCTGCTGAGGGCAGCAGCCGATCTAGAGAAATTTGCCTATGAAAACACAAAAGAAGTTAAAAATGCCATTTAGTTCCTGTGCTGTAAAAACTAAAAGGCATAAAAGGACTGCTGCATGTTCAAAATATGCACACTTCAAGCTTGGGTGATTTTGAAAAGATTGCTGTCCCTACAGAGTCGTGTGGTTGTTCCTTTATAGGATGACTCTTCACCTGTATGCGGATGTGACATATAGTAGTCAGAATACTAAGAACATTAAACAGTATTTCTAGTAAACTATCCAACAATTTATACTAGCAAACACAATATGTTAGGAAAGTTATGCAAAAGGAATAAATGAAATGTACCCAGCAGCACATGATGTCCCAAATAACATCCCAAGGGGCATCAATTTTTAGTCCAAGTGGATTCACATGGGTGCTAGAAATCCGATAACCTGCATTTAGAACTGCAGACCGGAACAATACTGCAGACGGAGATGTGCACTTAACATTAGCACATATATTGTGGAGACTGAAGAACAATGGGATGTCATGTAACTCCTGCATCACAATAATAACAAAAATGAAGTTTAAAGAGAATATGAAAGAGTTCCTAAATTATAAATAATTTCTCAAGAGTAAATGAGTGAGCCATGACAAACAAATGCTCAACTAGATGGCCAGCTAATTTATTACTTGTATCTGGTGTAACTAAATTACTGTACATTTGGGCAATAAAATTCCTGTTCAAATGCTTTACATATCTAGGTCGTAATGAGCAACGGATTACCAGAAAGTCGTATTCCTTTCTGCCATTATTTATTTTCATCAGTTGCATGCCATGATTAAGATCCACATATCTAGGTCGTATTAGTAAAATGGATTAGCAAAAGTCATATTCCTAGCCACCATTATTAATTTTCTTCAGTTGCATGCAAGTCATGCTTTAGGTCAATATTCTAAAAAGAAAATTATTTAATGTGAAGCAATGTTAAGAATTGGCAACCAGTTCCACTTCATAGCTAATGCACCAAAACAGGCCAGTTTAACTTCATCACAAATGCACCAACAATGACAACTTGATAAAACACAGAGAACGGTCATAGCAATACCTCTGATATGTTTGTCAGAACTGAACTTATCATATGCAGGATATCTATCCTTCATTGACTTAACTTTTGTCAAAGTAGAAACTACCCACTCTTGGTCATGTATAGGAGCAGACCATATTGGCCCTCCTATAGTAAATTTCTTCCCACAGGCACTGCACTCTTGAGGAACAACAGGCCCAATGGCAGGCGCATTCTTCACACTATTATTCTTCAGTTTAGACAGGACGTACAAAGAAAAGGAAAGCTTCAGACTCAGTGCAGATAGAATTAAGGTTGTGTGTGTGCGCGCGCGCGAGGGGGGAGGGGGGGTGGGTTTAGAATTGAGGTGTGTGTGTGTGTGTTTTGGGTGGGGCTGAATGGAACAGAAAGCATACCTTAGTTACGGTCCTACCAAGACATTGAAGATGAAATGAATCACAACCAACACATTGATATACATAAGAAAGTTTTAGAGGAGTCTTCTTTACTTCGTTTGCAGAACTGCATAAGATTTCAGTGTTGTCAAATTTAAAAAGAATATTTCAACCAAATACTGAACAAAAGAACCCAGTCCTGTTACATAAAGGAAAAGATGAGAGGAAACAGGAACTCACGTGAATACTCGGACAAAAACACGGATGTAGAAATCCATAGACACAGAGAGAACATGCACAATATATCGCTTGTATCGATTTGCATGGCTCTGGTGTTACGAGATGGAAAAGATAACGAGAATCAAGATACCTGAAGGATGAAACAATGGAACTACAGAGTTTACGGGTCATTTAGCAAAGCCCATAATTCAAATTTTTAAAAAGTGACTCTTAAATAGGTCTTGAAATTTGCACATCCTTTAATTGGAATATGCAGCTTTTTTTACACCAAATCCAGTTATATATTGACCCAAACTAATAAGTTCACTGAGTGAAATGTACCTCAATACTGGCAAGGAGGATTCGCAAAGCCATTTCATGTTTGTACTTCCCTTTGGTTGGATAGGAACCATACCTACAAGGTCAACTTGATGGTTAGAACAAAAAACTAGATTTAGATTTTGCTTCAAATCGGTAGTACCGTCCATACTTGGAGTGGCAAACTTCACCATTTGGCCCACACAGAACCGCCATATCAGTGGCGGTGCACATTAGCAGCCCACCATCAGCAACAGCTTGTACAGCCGAATCAAGGAAAATAGAAGGCGCTCCATAGGGGTCAATATCAACCTGAAAACAAGGCAGGTGTAAGTTGACATAGAAAGATACAAATGGAGTAAAGCTGTATTAAGTAAGATTCTTGTAGTATTCACTTTCTAATGATTAAAATCCAATCTTTTCAACTTAATATGATGACAGGTCACTGATGAATAATTCCCTGTCCACAGGTGTCTATTGGTTTCGCCAGACCTAAAGCAAAGTTCAACAAAAAAAGGCTTGCAATACAAACTCGAGATGATACAATTGACTGTTGGATACAATCAACAGTTTGTCAATAAGGGGAACAAGTCAACAAAAAGGGTAAAGCATGAAGATCCATTTTTATATAGCAAAATGTTGCTACCAAAAATAATGCTATAAAGAAATCCTCCCAACTACCAGAGGAGAAAGGCTTACCACATCAAATTCTTTTGGATGTGTGAGCATGTAAACTCGAGCATCAGTCAAATGAGGCTCAATCTTACTCATAACAGAAGCACCATTAAACTTTATATTCCGCTTGCAAGCTTCAACACAAGCTGAAAAGGAAGAACCCACACGGTACTATGAATGCAAGCAGAGCAGCATCATTATTTAGAAAGGAAATCAGTTCATAAAATTGGCCATTACCTTTATCAATGTCCAGAGCAACCACCTTTTCTAACCGGTCTATTTCACGAGCATAACGGATAGATCTCAACCCAGAAGCAGCCAAAGCCTATATTTAGTTTTGTTAGCCAGTAAAAACTGAAAAACTATTACATATCAGGTCAGGCAACGTTAGTATGGAACTATATTACTGATGTGATACTTGTGATGTAAACATAACACAGTAATGATATATTTTTATGTCGAAACTGCATAAAACCCCATGTATTATAACTTGCAGCACATAGCACTGAGTATTATGGTCCTCAGGTTTCAAAAAATCCCAGCCCTATTTAAAATCCAGACAACATAACATTCTGAGCACATATTTAACTAAACGTCCAAACTTTCATGTCATAGAGTGTTTTATGTAATTTTTAATTATTGAGTTCTTGATAAGATGATTGATTTAACTCTTCACTACTTTGCACGGTATAGTTTTAGATGTGCTAAAATTAACTGAGATTTGAATAAAGGGTGGGGCTTTATGAAACCCGTAGACCGTACACCTGGGATTTTGTGCCACAGCTCATAATATCCTTGTTTTTCTGGAACGTCAACCATAAAACCTGCAATTTTTTTAGATTTATTCTATATTATTCATACTTAGATGTCTCACCTCAAGAACAATTGGTGCCTTAAGCTCTCTGGCTACTTTCCGCGAAGGTGTCTTTGTTGCTTCTGTTGACAGATCTTCTACATCATCCACAACTTCATTTGTTTCCTTTCCAGCAAAAACATCCATTTCATCATGCTGTCCTGTTGAACCATTCTATCCATTTGGACCAGATGATTTACCCTGGATCACTTTGTTATGTGCCTTGTCCCTCTTATCCATCATTTCCTTATGTTCTTCCTTGCGCTTGGCTATGAAAGTCCTTATAACGGCAACTGACATATCTCTATTGTGAACCTAATCAAGAAATAAAATTGAATTACAGAAAAGCACAGTAGCTAATTGGAGATTAGACATAATTTTAGGGCAAATATAATTACTCCACAACTTTTAAAAGCGATAGATATAGCAATATTAACTATGAATAACTCATAGTAATTTGCCGATGATATCACATTCCATAACCACCCTTTACTTGATTCCTCTATAGCAAAAGTTCGGGGTGTCAGTGACTTGAAAAAGTTATGGCTAGAGATATTAATTGTTGAGAATGCAACGTAAACAGGCCCGAGTGGCAGTTTTGAAGCTTCAAATATATTCTACTAGCAACTGCAAGTCTACAGCCTTAAACTGCTTACAACGTGTCACGAAGTGCTAACATATGACCAATAGAATGCAAACAAGTTGTAAAGATAAAAGCAAAGCGAGAGATGTGACTTTGACACTATTTCATATGAGATATGAGATGAGAAATGTTAGTTTGGAGGGTTAAAAAGCATCAAAAAAGATACCTTTTGCCATTTAAGACCGATATTATAGAGAGATGAAGATATTAATAAAGATATAAAATTAAAACAGGGTGAATGAAATGATAAAAAACATCAGTTATTCTTTATGATAAAAAAATAACCTAAAAAAATAAAAGACAAGTTTTATAATAATAACGATTAAACTTGTGATGTTGTATGATACAGAATATTGGTATAAAAAAGACATATTCAATTATTGCGGAGATACATATATTACATATAAGAATAGATTGAGTTTAAAATGATAATATACGTGATAAGTTAGGTGTAACATCAATCGAAGAAAAGCTTATCCAATACCGATTAAGATTATTTGAATATCCAAGAGAGAACTCTGAAGACATCCGTGCATAGTAAAATTCTAAAACACAATAATAATATAAGTAGAGACAGAGTTATGCCCAAAATTGATATGAAAGGAGTGACTTGAATTGTTAAAATATTGCAAAAGTTTTAGCATATTTTCGTGGCTAAATCTTGATATGTTGCTGTATGATTTTTTATATTTAATTTATCTCAATTCGATTAGGACTAAAAGGCTTGATGATGCTCTACAAATAGATTCAGTTAAAGATCGAAGAACTACTCGGCTAATGGGAAGAGCCTAATTGCTAATTGATATATGTAAAGAGCCAATCAAATAGTTAAAAATAGAAACTCATCCAGATGAGACCGGATCTGAGGAGAAATCATGAAACCCAGAGCATGTGGTTTTTATCTTTGTAAAATGTCTTATAATAGCTAAGTTAATTAGTTTTTCTTTTATCTCTAAAATAGATTCTATTTTATCATTAAGAAAGTTTATCCCGTATTCGTGTGGGATTTGTATAACCTCAGGATATAAATATAAACCTCCTAAAAACTTGTAAATTATCTCCATAGATCAATATAATCTTAGTGTATCACCACACTAGTTCATCTAGATTTTTTTCGGCGGGTTCTAGCTCTCAATACGGGGCTATATCGGTTAGGTCTAAACTCGGACAAAGAGGTAAATCCCACCATTATCCTGATGTATCTGCTCTATCTAAGACTGTATCGATTAGGTTCAACCTGTTAGTCCAATCAGATATATCACACTATGTTCACGTGGGATTTATCGGCTTATCGAGCTTCTATTACCATCATCAGTTTCATGCTGCATCGATTAGGTCCAACTTTTTAAACTGTTGATACTAGATTGAGACTTAAATCGGTGGTTCTTTATGTGATGTTTCGTTGAATTAACAAGTCAATGAGTTATCTTTACACTAAGTTTCACGCTTAACGTATCGGCTTTTCAGCCGATATACAGGGATTACACATGATTAATCTGTTAGTGATCGATCTGATTTTATTAGATCCGGCCTTATACTGTCTCGGTTAGGTTTGATCTATCAAGACTATGTCTACTAGGGTTGGCATTGTGATTTAGCAGGTTTTATTTCTTCCATCGGCTCAGCTAGCCGATGACTTTACCTATTTATATCATAGATAGTCAATAGGTTTACCCGTTCCTTTCATCGACACGATCAATCTAGTTCCCGCCATTTCAATGCCATTAGATTTAGGCTTATATTGTCTATATTTGGTTCGATCTATCAATACTGGTTCTAACGATACAATTATCAATGGTCGCTTGGTCTCATCTCTTCGAAAGACCAGACTTCGCTCTCTATTGCTTGCCGTATATTTTATTCAAAGCGTCGTCGGTTCTATAGCCGATATGTCATTTATTTTATTTCTCGCTATTTACCTATACTGTTATCGGTTTTCTAACTGATGTATAAATGCTATAATCTCTATCGACAACCAGCCAGTAGTATGAGTACATTGGACTCACAACCAATGACTATCTCAACTCTATCGACATATACAACCGATAATAGAAGTCCGTATCACTCTATTAGTCAATTGGCTTTATGATCTAACTCTATCTGTCTTATAATTAGAGGTTAAATTGACAGGCATGCCCTGACCCTACAACTCAAAGACGCCAAAGAATTTAAGGACCCGTATTGGAGCTAAACAGATCTTTCAAAACTTCGCATGTTAGACGCATCGCATTGGATCTTCATTGGTGAATATGGTGGACTGATTTGGGCCTGAACAATAACCAATGCCAAAACCTGAACTTATAGTCCTACAAATGCACGATTGGTGAATAATGATGAGCTCGCAGCTCACACCATTCGATTGATTTGAAACAAACATGCACGTATTCTAAGCTCTAAGCCAGAGGAACCGACAAATCCATCATGCAGCACCAAATAACAAAAAAAAAGGCATTACATGTACACGATAATACCTGCAAGGGATTGTAGAACACTTCATTTGTTGTTATTTTCTTGTGAATGATGATCTCCGCTTCGCCTTCCCTCACAATCTCATAGTCCTTGAGCTTGTTCTCCACATCGTCCATCTCTCCGAATCCAATCCAACCCACCTCCCGATTCAGGGGACCTAGCGAAACGCAAACCGTAACGCAAAAGGCGTGGGTAGGGATAGATGAGAAGGAGGAGTGTGCGTACGGATACTCACCGCCAGAGAGATCTCTGATGCAGCGGGAGGACGCCGACGCCGCGGCTCGCGGGGGATTGAAAGATCGGCGCTGCTCGGCGCAGGCGGCGGGCCTGCTCGCGAGGAAGAGACGGGAACGGGAGTAGAGGCCGAGAGGGCGGTGGCATCGATAGGGTATAGGGTAGAGAGGAAGGATGGTGTCAGGGTGGGCCCAATTACGATGGTCCGTGATCACTATGGGCTTTTTGTAGCCGTCAGAATTGACAGCGGCCAATAGCCCAATAGAAAATACAATCTGAACAATCCTTAATCCCTTATCCTGTCTACTGTCCTTGCTTCGGCCCGCCTCGCCGCCGCTCCCCCACCGCCGGCCTCCCAGCTCGCCGCCGGTGGCGACTCCGGATATCGGCTCCCTCGCGTACGAGCCTTCTCTTCACGGGCCGCGGCTCTGTCCGTCTCTTTTTCTCCAACATGAGGACCCTTGCTATACGGCGGTGGGAGGCGCGGCCCCTCCCTCCTTTCGCAGTCATCGTCCAGTCCATGGCGTACGTGGACGTGAAGATGCGGTGGAAGAAGGACGCCTCCTTCGACGCCGTCCCCGTGCTGTCCAAGGCGCGGGACCTCCGCCCGCTCGTGTCCCTCGCCCGCCTCCTCTCCCTGTCGCCGACCCCCGTCTCCGCGGTCTCCAAGCTCCGCCGCTCGCTCGAGACCCCCGACCGCCGCGTCCTGTCCTTCCTGCGGCGGTTCCCCGCCGCCTTCGTGGAGTCCGTCGGGCCGGAGCACAACCACCCCTGGTTCCGTCTCTCGGGCTCCGCCGCCCGCCTCCTGCAGGAGGAGCGGGAGATCTTCGCTGCCTGCCGTCCGGACATCACCTCCCGCCTCCGCCGCCTCCTCCTCATTACCCCGCGCCGCCGCCTCCCGCTCCGCCTCGCACAGGGCATGCTCTGGCACCTCGGCCTCCCGGAGGACTACTTCAGCTGCCGGGACTATGATATCGCGCAAGACGGATTCTGGATTCTCACCATTGGAGACAGTGTTTGCCGCGAGGAGGAGGATGATGGGAGGGAGCTTGTCCTCATTGATAATGGGGAAGGTCAAGAATTGCCAAAATCAGTGCTTGAAATGGATGCCATAAGGAGGTTTGGGTCCATGGAGGAGGTGCCGATCCCCCTCTTCCAGTCAAAGGGCCTCCGGCTGAAACAGAAGATCGAGGCATGGCTGGAGGGGTTTCAGAAGCTGCCTTATGTCTCTCCCTATGAGGATTTCAGCGGCATTGATCGCAGCAGTGATGTTTCGGAGAAGCGGGTGGTCGGGGTGCTCCATGAGCTGCTTAGTCTGTTTGTGACATGCTCAGCCGAGAGGAGGCAGTTACTTTGCCTCAGGCAGCACCTGAGGCTGCCACAGAAGTTCCATCGCGTGTTTGAGCGGAACCCACATGTGTTCTACTTGTTGTTGAAGGAGAAGACATGCTTCGTTGTCCTCAAAGAGGCATACATGGCTGGGGGAGACAATGAAATTGAAGAACATCCTGTGCTGGAGGTGCGGAGGAAGTATGCAGGGTTGATGGAGGAGTCAGGGGAGATCATAAAGTGCTGGCGGAGTGGGATGTAAGAATACAGAGGGCAGATGACGAAAGCGCTTGACAAGATGATAGCCAGAGGCGCCGTACGTATTAATTTATAACGTCATACAAGGTAAGCTCTCATACAAGATAATAATCTATTGCGCAGCTCACATACCATGTTTTTAGGATCCTATACAGTAGTTTCTATTTTACAGATTCTATCTTTAGTAACAAACCTATAACTATAGAAACTATTTCTAACAACCTCCCTCACAGGCAAAGCTTTGGTGAATCCATCAGCTACTTGATCCTTGGAGGAGACAAAGTCAATTTCCAAACGTTTCTGCTTGACTCGATCTCTCACAAAATGGTAATCCATCTCAATGTGTTTTGTTCTAGCATGAAACACATGATTGTTTGAAAGGTATGTGACGCCTAGATTGTCACACCATAATTTGGCAGCATTAGGACTCTTCACGCCTACCTCATGTAACAAAGTTTGTATCCACATAACCTCTGCCGTAGTATTAGCTATTGCTTTATACTCTGCTTCAGTATTGGATCTAGAGACAGTGGATTGCTTGCGAACACTCCAAGACACTAAATTAGTTCCTAGAAAAACTACAAATCCTCCGGTGGATTTCCTGTCATCCACACAGCCTGCCCAGTCAGCATCTGAGAAGGCACTTACTAGTGTGGAAACCGACCTGTGAATTTTTAGCCCGAGTCTAGTGCATTGCTTTATATACCTTAATATTCTTTTCACAGCCTCCCAATGTACTGTAGTTAGAGTATCAAGAAACTGACAAACCTTATTCACAGCAAATGAGATATCAGGCTGTGTTAATGTTAGGTATTGCAATGCTCCTACAATGCTCTTGTATCTTGTGGTGTCTTGAGCTCCTAGAGGAGTTCCTTCATACAGAGATAGCTTCTCACTAGTGGATAATGGTGTATTGACTGGCTTACAATCTATCATGTCGACCCTCTTCAGTAGATCAGACGCATATTTTTCTTGTGTAAGCAGAATTCCACCGTTTGTTTTATGTACCTCAATGCCAAGAAAATAGTGAAGCTCTCTCAAGTCCTTCAATGCAAACTGTTTTTTAAGATCTCAAAGTAATGCACTTGATGCTTGTTTGGTGAAACTCGTCACAATTATGTCATCGACATACACAAGAACAAACATTGTGATGCCTTCCTTACTGAAGAAGAACAAGGATGTGTCAGCCTTGGGTGCTTTAAACCCCAATTGAATTAATCGTTCACTTAATCTGGAGTACCATGCTTGAGGAGCTTGCTTCAACCCATATAAAGCTTTATCAAGTTTGCACACATAGTTAGGCTGGTTTGGATTCTCAAAACCAGGAGGTTGATGCATATAAACATCTTCTTCTAAGAGTCCATGTAAGAATGCATTCTGCATATCGAGTTGGCAAAGAAACCATCCACAAGATACAACTAGAGATAATATAACTCGAATAGTTATAGCCTTAATTACTGGACTGAATGTATCTTCATAATCAATTTCATACCTTTGCTTGAAGCCCTTGGCAACAAGGCGAGCCTTGTAGCGATCTAGATTCTCATCAGACTTTCTCTTGATTTTATACACCCATTTGCACTCTATAACATTGGTTCCCTTCTGTGGCGGGACTAGGTACCATGTCTTGTTCCTCATCAGTGCTTCATATTCAGAGTTCATGGCCTGTCTCCAATTTTTATTCTGCAATGCATCAGCAAGATCAGTCGGTTCACCAGTGCTTGCTAACATCCCATACCTGACCGTGCTATCAGTATAAATTTTCTTCATTTGAATACCGCGTTGGAGCCTTGTTACCGGCTGCAAAGGAGCTGCAACATCTTCTGGTGTACCGACAGAGGATCCATCAATGGAAATCTCCCCCGTGTTCTGTGTCGTAGCATGAGGTGGCGTCGTTCCCGCGCCTGAAGCAAGCGCAGGCCATGTCGGAGAGACTTCGGCGATAGGTGAGGGCGAGTGCGCAATGGATTGGCCCCCACGCGACATCACCTTGGTGGAAACGGGCGCGGTCGGCTGGCTGCTAGACCTGCCTGACGACATGGGCGCAGAAATCGGTCGGGGATCATCTCCGTGATCCGTGCCGCTGCTTCCAATCGTGATATCGTTTGTATTTGGCACCTGAGGCAAGTTAGAGTCTTCGCCAGGATTGTTAAATTCATTAGGCAAATTAACAGGCAAGTTAACATATTGATCATCCAAACTACTATCCCCTTTGATAGCAACGGAATCAAGAGAAAACAGGAGGATCTCTGAGAGCAGACGAGCACCCACATTGGGATGCATCTCGGCAAAAGGAAAAATTATTTCATTGAATGTGACGTCTCTAGAGATATAAACACGTCCAGATGTAATGTCCAGACATTTATACCCCTTGTGAAGATTACTATAACCCAGAAAGACGCATCTCTTAGAGTGGAACTGGAGTTTACGGGCATTATACGGGCAAAGATTGGACCAACAGGCACAACCAAACGTCCGTAGGAAGGAGTAATCTGGTTTTTGACCAAAGAGGCGCTCCAGGGGCATAGTAAAATTGATGACTACACTAGGAAGGCGATTGATGAGATATGTCGATGTGAGGAACGCTTCATCCCAAAATTTCAGGGGCATACTGGCGCATGATAGAAGAGGTAGACCAACTTCAACGATGTGCCGATGTTTGCGCTCGGTGGTACCATTTTGTTGGTGCGCATGAGGACATGAAACATGATGCGAGATGCCGATTTTAGTAAAAAAGAAGCTAAATCTTTGATATTCACCACCCCAATCTGTTTGGATGGCTTTTATTTTTCGATTAAGCAACCTTTCAACTAGGTTCTAAAAATCATAAAATTTCTGAAAGATTTCAGACTTATATTTAATGAGGTAGATCCATGTAAACTTGCTATAATTATTGATAAAATTAACATAATACTGTTTTCTGCCAACAGACTCGATAGCTTGATCCCACACATTAGAGAACACAAGTTCTAAAGGAGCACTAGATTGATTTAGGATATGGTAACTAGTGTGCTTTTGCTTGTTGACAAGCATCGTACACATGCTTATTATTGGACTCTGAAGCAAATAAAAGGTTATTATCGCTGATGATGTGACGAACGATCGGAGAGGCTGGATGTCCTAGTCGTTCATGCCACCGAGAAAGGGACGGGCGAAACGCTGTGAGGACTTGTTTTGGTGGTGGGGGAAGAGGATATAGCCCCCGATGACAATGATCTTTTAAGCAGAGTTTTCTTGGTTGCCTGATCCTTAACCAAAAAATAGGTGGGATGAAATTCCATGTAGGCAGAGTTATCAGAAGTAAATCGATGAACTGAAACAAGATTTCTGGAAGCCTTAGGTACATGCAGAACATTTTTTTAACTGGAGATTGCGGCTAGGGGTAACAATAGTAGATTGACCAATATGTTTAATTGCTATACCTGCACCGCTTGCGGTGTGGATTTGATCACCACCGTTGTACTTCTCACGTATGGAGAGTTTCTCTAACTCGTTGGTGATGTGGTCAGTGGAGCCGCTGTCGGTGTACCAGTTGGTGTCGATGTTATATGAACCGGTTGCCGCTGCTGCGTGCCTTTTTTCAGGGACGAAGTCCTCATCAAAGCGGTGCTAACAACGAGCTGCAGTGTGCCCCTCCTTGAAGCACACCTAACAGATCGGCTTGTTCTGCTTCTTGTTGTTGTTGGAGCCGCCACCTTGCTGGTTGCTCCTTTGACCGCGACCACGACCCTCACCATTTGGAGGGCCACGCCCACATCTACGATAGAGACCACCACGACCACAATTATTACCGCGGCCTCCTCCACAGCCGGCCATGTTGGCCGAGTTCTGGTCACCGCCTTGGACCAGATCCATCCTAGTCTCGAAGTTGAGGAGCTGTGAATACAGCTCGTCGATGGTCACCGATTCCACCCTCGTGACGAGAGAGGTAACCAGTGACTCGTATTCCGCGGGCAAACCGGTAAGAATACATAGGGCAGATGACGAAAGCGCTTGGCAAGATGATAGCCAGAGGCGTCGTATGTGTTAATTTATAACGCCATACAATGTAAGCTCTCATATAAGATAACAATCTCCTGCGCAGCTTACATACTATGTTTCTAGAATCCTATATAGCAGTTTTTATTTTATAGATTCTATCTTTAGTAACAAACCTATAATCATAAAAACTATTTCTAACATGAGAAGCCTTTTCTGTCGAAGCATGAGGATCATGAGCAGATTGAGGATTCTGAGCGTGCAAATTCTGCTCCAATTTTTTCATAGAGTTTTGGCTGATCAGAAAAAATGAGGGCATATGCAGTACGATATTTTTGATAATAATGAGGGGGATTCTACTCTTCGAAGTAGTGACTTGCTGGTTGCTGCTTGTTATTTGTGTAGAAAGACAGGAGGGTGTACAAACGGGTTGGTGACCGATGAAATTAAACTGCATTCTCATTTTTTCTCTCTGCAAGTCATTTTGGTTTGTATCCAGCAGTACGCACTGCAAAGCCACATTCCCATTAAGCCTTTGTAAAGTCTAATTTTATCATTTAGTCACCACTTTCTCACAATCTTTTCATCCAATAATTACAAATCTCAATCGCCTTTCTTAAAAGGGCGTAGATTGCTGAATTTGATTTTGTTTGTACCTTTTACATATGAAAATCACTAAGTATGCTGCAACTTATCTCTGATTTGGAGAAGTTGCTAGAACACTATGCTCCTTGAATTTTACATGTTAATGGCTCCTGTATTGTATTTGTGTCCATGCTCATGGTTGATTTTACACTTTTAAAGTGTCATAACTCAGTATCTCCCTTTTATGGCATGTGGATAACCGGATGCGCTACATTTCCTTTGGCTGAGGTCTTCACTTCTTGGCTGGCAAATGCTTTATGGCGTTTGTTTAGTTAATGCGGTAGAGTTGCAAAACAGATAACATATCTCCATTGCTGGAAACTTGGAGTACAACATTATGCGTGTGATCATCAGTCACCAGAATGAGAATGAAGCTTTCTTTTGCATGCACCAGTGGATGATCCGACTGAAATTTCTCTGTGGAAGTACTTGTCCTGTTTTATTATCTACACAGTTGGATGAACATTAATTGTTTATATTGCGCTTTAACTAATTTAGATAATAGTTTGTTTTGGTGCTGTCTGTCTTGGCACTCAGCGCACATATGACAATTGATCAATTGCAAAAAAGTAGATATTTGTGATTGGCAAATGACATGGTCAGGGCATTTGATCTTTGTGCTATTCTGTTTGTTGTGATTGCTGAATTAGATCAAGACCCACATTTCAGTTCTGTCTACCAGGGGAGAGTGCTTCTTGTTGTCAATGTTTCTGTAATTTAATTTTCTTGTATAAATTTGCTCCAACTACCGATTAGCACTCTCTCCACTCGCTTGCAAAAGGTGCAGTGTGAGATTTTCTGATACCCCACATCTTCTCCTTCACATTTTTTTAATTTAAAGATGACAATACTTTCGTGTTTTTGCAGATATCACTATTCCTAAACTGATGCCTTTCCTGGAGAATAATTGTGGCAAGCTTTGGAATCTGTAGTTATCTTCATTGAGTAACTCATCCGCATTTTCAAAGTAGCGCAGGTACTTCTCTTCTTTAAACTGCAGTATCGAATTAGCCTGTGAATGCGTCAGAAACTTGTATGCGTTCCTTTCATGGGACACAGATTTATGTGAAATCGTAAGTTTTGGATGTGTACATTTCCAAACTGTATCTCAACATTTTTCACCGTGAAATCTCAAATAAAATCATTTCACCAACTTCACAAATTCTACAGATGTCCGATTTGAGCTAGCCCCCGAATCCGAAACATGACGCATAAATAGGCCCATCGGCCCATCTGCATTGCAGCCCACTACACCGGAAAACAAAAAAGAAGAAAAGGAAAAGAAAGGAGAGACAGCACCGCCTATCCCCCATTTCCTGAGGCGGGAACGCGCGTCGCACGGGCACCATTTCTCTTCGCCTTGCCCGGCAAAATCGCCTCCGCTCCGCTCGCCAAAACCCCAACCGGCGACGCGTCGCGCTGGCTACGACGACCATGTCCTTCCCCGACGACGAGGACGACGAGGCCTTCCTCGTCGCCGTAGCGGCCACGGAGGAAGCGGCGCTGGCTTCCTTCGACTCCAAGCGCCGCCGCCTCTCCATGTCCTCGTTGACCTCGTCCTCACCGACTCCGGCCACTCCTCCCGCCGCCGCCATCCCCGAGGGACCCTACCTGGCGGCTCTCAAGGGAAGCCACAGCTCCGTCTGGAAGCAGCAGCAGGAACTCTGAGCCAGGCGCGCAAGCGGCCCGGGGGTCCCAAACCCTAGCCGCCCCAGCTGGCAGCATCGGCGGCGCGCAGGTCGCTAGGGGCGGCGCGTGCTTCAAGTGTGGGGACTCCAGCCACTGGGCAAGAGAGTGCCCGCAGTCGGTGCCAGCTACTAACGGCGGAGGAGGCGGAGGGGGAGTAGGCGTAGGTGGGGCCTTTGGTGGAAGCGGCGGAGAGGGTGGTGGCTATGCCGACGCGGGTGGGGCGGTGGTCGAGAGGGCGTGCCCCTGCGGCGCCGGGAGTTGGCTAGTGCTCACGGCCAACACGCCCAGGAATTCGGGCCGCAAGTTCTACAGGTGCCCCATGCGGGTGAGTGTTACGAATCCCATCACCCTGTACTGTAATTTGGGGAGTGATGCTTGTAATTATGTGTGGTCTGATAATGATGGTTTGCAACACCATTGGATCCCACTTAATAAAAAAATAGAACCTGAACTAATCACTATGACACACCTGCAATTATGTAGATGGGATTTGAGACCTCTAGGGGGTTTCTTTTTTTTCATGATGATTCGCCAAATCATCAAAGTGATAAACTGGTAATATCGTTGTTGTCAGTGAGGCTTGCTGGCTTATTGGTCATTGTTCCCCACTTTAGTTGTCTTTATTTATTGTGGTGTATCTGTATATGACTGAAATCGTACTTTAAAATATCTTAGCACATCTCAGACTTCTAATAAGAATGGCGATACATATTTGCGATATGAAACCATAAACAGGATACATGTCTCTGCCTTAGTATAATTTCCCATTCTGTTGTCTTAAGGCCAGTTCAACATATTATTGTTGTGTTGTGGAGTGGAATCTAATTAGAGAAACTGGTCAACCAATTGTACTAGAACTAGCCAAATTTCCCTTGCAACTGAGTGGGGTTTGATTGTAGTTTATTTGAAAGTAGAATTGTGTTTGCTATAGAACACTTGTTCTTTATTCCGAAAATACAATAGTATTTCTTATACAGTTAACATCTGTAGCAGTGATCTAATATGTCTTAGCAATTTACACCATCAATTCGGACCCACCAAAGATTAGCAGCATAGATCTTTCTTTTTTTCTATGATCAGTGTGTAAATTCTAGCCATTGAGAATGAACGTTGTGGCTTCTTTTGACTTTGTTTTAATAGTATAATGACTACCTTTGTTTTAATAGTATAATAACTACGTGGGTTTCCCATGCAATTGTGTGGTTGGATACTATATATGTGAGTTTTATACAACCAGATTATATCCATTTACTTTTAGGTTATATCTATTACGAATTTTAGTCATACCTAGACTTACTTTGACATGGACTCTTATTCTTTGATCTGAACTGTTATAATTTGGACTAACCAAAAAATTAGTGGTGTAGATTTCATTCCTTTTCTCCGATTAGCTGATATTTTTTAGGCCTTGAGAGCTGTTATGGGTGGAACTCAGCCCATCTCATGTATTCAGTTAGTTTGTTAGGCTTTGTTAGATAGGGTTGTTAAGACTTAAGAGGGTTGTTAGGAGCCGGCTCTATATAAGGAGAGGCACGATAGTCAATTAGAATAAATCAAGAAAGAAACTTGAACCTATCTAGTCTCCCCCTTTCTCTATCCGTCGTCAACTCCGGGGCAGTGAGGCTATAGGCCTTGCCCTCTTGTCAAGCACCACTGCATCCACGCACATAACATTTGGTATCAGATTCCAGCAATCCTTTCCCAGCGTCCACCATGGCTGCCATCAACGACCTCCACGCCCTGCGTCAATCATCCATTGCCATGCAGAACAACATCTCGGAGATCTAGACTGGGCTTGGTAAGGTGAGGGAATTGGTGCTGGCACTTCGCACTGGGCTCACTACGAAGGAGGTAGTGGAGGGAATGACAGTGACGAAGAAGGTGCATACCTTCGACGATGGATCAGTGGGAACGGCAATGACAATGCCTTCACTGTTGCTGCCACCTCAGCTGTAGGCCCACTCACAAGGATGCAGTGGTGCTGCCTTGCCTCACCACCGCTCTACCGATGCCTGTTGGGGTGCCATTGCATCTACCGCCACCGTGGGAGGCCATTGTGTCACGCTATCACCTCTCTATTGTGACCACGGCAACGAGGCTTCTTCAAATGGCACTGGTGGACCATAGGGCCCATCCAACAAAGGTGACAACATAGCCTGGTGCTCGCTGCCAAACCTCGCGGGGGAGGGTCCGACCAGGCCAAACGGAGGTTCGATCAGGAAGAGACGGCGGCTCGGTCACGCGAAGGCCTGGAAGATCTGCTTAGCTCTAGTGCAGGTCCTTAAGCTTCGAGATTCGAGAGCGTGTTAGTCAATTTGACCCTATAATTGACAAGGAGAGAGGATGAGACCTGTGAGCCGGTGAGCTGGTGGGCCTGTCCGGCTCTCCCTATCGGCTGGGTGCCGGTAGGGAAGGCAACGCTCGAGCATCGGCTGAATAGCCGATGGAGATGTGAGAGATAGATGGATGTAATATACAATAGGACCTATCGACCAAAGAGCCGACGGCGCTTCGCGGCATCCGAAGCGTGGAGTGGGGCCCGATCCCCTGCGAAGCCACGTGGGCCAGCGATTGCGGTAACGGCGCCGTTAGAACCAGCCTCGATAGATCGGACCGAACCGAGACAATATGAAGCCGAGGACTAACGACACGGAGACGACGAAGGCCTAGACCGAACGTGACGACAAGGAAAAGGCGAGGTCATCGGCTACCTAAGGGCCGAATGTCCGACGCAGGCCTACACCTAAACCCATCGGCCGCTCGAGCCGATGGGAACGAGACCCACTAGATCTCGACGTCGGCCATATCAGACGCGAGCCTTGAAAGATCGGACCAAGCCGAGATAGTATTAGGAAGCGTCCGACGTGTCCGGATCGATCTCTAGCGGATCAATCGTTAGATGATACGCGAGACGGAGGCAAGGCCTGCGGTGAGGATAACTAATCGACTACTCATTCCGATGAGATGTCGTGCGAAGATCCACCGAGGCGCCGGCTCGAATCACTGACGCCGATCTCGTAGGTCAAACCTAACCGATGCAGCACGAGACTATTGACGGAGGAGGGAGCCCAACGCGCCGGTGAGCCTTGCACGAATGTGATGCAGTACGCCTGATCGGGCTTGAAGGAAACGTATAAAAGATACCGATTGCAAAGCCGATGCCTCTTCAGATATGGTGGGCGATGAATAAGGAGCGGTGCCTGATCTTCCCATAGCACAAGACCTATCGCCTACGGTGGTGACGCCGCTAGCACCGATCTCGAAAATCAGACCTAACCGAGACAGTAAGAGAATGAGGTCGACGGTAACAAGAAGGCGGACACCAGATCAGTCGTGCTGAAGGAAAGGTGGAAGGAACCCATCGGCTAGCTAAGCCGATGATAGGACCTCTCTAAAGATATGCGTGCATTGACTAGAAAGCTGATGCACCAGGTATGACGTTCGATGGAAGTCTCTGAAGACGGGTGCGTATTGGCCGAGCACCACCGCATCCATGCACATAACAAGAGCAAGTGTGGAGGGTCCTTTTCACCCTGTTTTCATAATATTTGTCGAGACAAGCCTCTTGTGCTCTAAACAAAAGGTTATGAATTGGTTTGCATATCAGAAAACAGTAAACAGAAATGTTGATTTAAAGCCACCAGGCCATTCTGAAATAATGATTTGGAGCACCAAGGAAGTTCTGTTTCACCGATCACTACTTGACCACTTTTATTACTTGATCATCTGTCTTGATGGGGGAACTTCTATTCAGTTGGAACATGAGAAATTTTTTCATCAATGCAGCCTATGGTTTCTTTTTCTTTTGACCAGCTCCACATGCATTCATGCATGAACTAGTTTGTGCAGTGTATCCTTAATACATAATCATTATATTATATTTCTGATGTGTATGCATGTACCATTGCACCTTCAAAGCCTTACACGGCATTATTACACTCTGGTGTTCATGTGGCAGATGCCTTGTGTAACCTTTAGAATGTGCCAACCAATAAAGGATTTCTGTTGTGTCAGCTGATACTGTGTGCTTGTAAGTACATGTGGTTAATCGAAACTAGTTGTTTTATTTCTTAGGCCAGATAACTAGTTACTTTTTCTCCACTTTTTTGCTTAGTTACTTTTTCTCTACTTTTTTGCTTTTCCTATTATGTTGATTTATTCCTTTTGTGTTATTTTTATTGCCATCAGGACAATGGAGGGTGCAACTTTTTTGAGTGGTGTGATATGCCATCTCCAGGTCCTGCAAATGTCTGTAGCAATACTGTTTTTCAGTCAGATACATCAATGGCAGATATGCTTTGCCCCTGTGGTGCTGGAGCTTGCTTAATTCTCACCACAAAGACGGGAAAGAATGTTGGAAGGCAGTTTTATTGTTGCCCAGCTAATCAGGTTCATTCATGTTCCTATTTATCCTCCCCACCCTCTCTCTTTCTCTCTCTCTTCATTCCTCATCCCAACAAAGCTGGGAAAGATGTTTTACTATACAATATTATGCTAATATCCCCTGGAAAATGAATTTTGTCTGTTCTGTCTGATGCAATGTGTTGAATTCTGGTATTGTGTTGATCATCTACAGCCATCTTATTCTTGCTAAATGAGTGTGCCATTTGCTAAGCCCAGAATGATTGTCATAAATAACTGTAGTACCTACAGTCCGTGTGTTAAAGCTTTCAATTGTAGCACGGGAATTTTGAACTGTTTATCTTGCGAACAGGACTAACATACCATGCACACCTTATGTTACTCTAGTAGAAGATATGGACAATATTATAGTTACAGTTGCATAGTGCATTTGTGAACTAAGATTTTTTTGCATCAGTTTGTGGCTGTTGTGTCATGTGCTGCAGTGCTTAGTATAAGGGTGTGTCATGTGCAGCAGTGCTTTGTATCGGCTGGGCTAATGTGTCTCAGGCAAAACGAGACAGGTCGTTAGTGAGTGATTAATTAAGTATTAACTATTATAAATTTGAAAAATGGATTTATTTTTTTAAAGAAAGTTCTATATAAAAAGTTTTTGTACAAAATGTACCGTTTAAAAGTTTAGAAAGCGTATCCACAGAAGGAAGTAGCTAAGCCGAATAGCTGATTCAAACTCAGCCTAAAGGTGTTGCCAAAAAGCAGTTGTGAGTAACATGTAGCTGTCTGATATCCAACTGATAATGTTATTACATTAGACAAACTGTTATCCAACTGTTTGCCTCTCATTTGTTCTGTCATTTGAAATACGCTAATATCTCATTTAAGACTTGGTTTAGAAGAAAGCAGCTAGTCAGCTGATTTAGTTTTGGTTCAACTTGGTTCCAGCGCTAGTTAACACGATTCTTGATGATGGTGACAGTTTGCTTACTAGTTTAAATACGCTCAAATGCTCAATGTAAACTCCAATGCTCACAGCTTTATGTTTTGTCTGCAAAATTCTCCCCAGTTTCCAATTCCACTGATTGGTTGATGCATTTGGTGTGACCCCATAGCTGGACTGGACTGTGTCCTAATTTTAATGCTTTATGTCTGAAATCCGTAGTAATTCTAACATTAACAGTGCGCTCTTCTTACCCTTGCAACTTCTTATTTTATTGTTACAATTCTATGTCATGTTTGCTCTTCATACCAGAATGTTCTGCTGCATTTGCTTAAAGAGATGTAGTGGTAAGTTCCTATGTGTAGTTAATCCTTTTGTTCAAGTGGAGCACTTATTTCTATCTGCGCCTTTCTGGATAGCAACTGATGCTAGGATAGGATATCATCACTTGTTCTGTTTTACCTTTTTCATTATTGTTATATTCTTGTATGCATTTTTTCGAAACTTGGCATTTCATGTCTCTTTCTTAATGTACGATTGGGACATATCTCCAGGGAGGTAGCTCTTGTGGCTATTTCAAGTGGTGTGATGAACAACAGCTTAGGACAGCTGCTCCACTGCAAGCTTCAACACAATATCATACTGATGTTGCTTCAAGTGGCCAAATTTCCAGCAAGAGGAGCTCCTCCGCCTGCTTCAAATGTGGGCAAGAGAACCATTGGGCAAAGGACTGTCTGAATCAATCTTCAGATCCTTGTCCTGACAAAGGTGGGAGAACATTTACTTCTGCAAGCTCGCTCAATGCACATTTCAAGTGTGGCAAGCTGGATCACTGGTCCCGTGATTGCCCCACCGCAATTTGTTGTCCTGGTACCATCACCAGCCATGTCAAGTCCTCTTCTACTTTGGGCTCATGGAACCTCCACAGATACTGATAGCAGGTACCTGTGAACTCAATTGGACTGAAATGACATGCTGTACGAAACTTGGACAAATGCCCATGCCACGTGTTGCTTAAGTACGCATTCTTGCCAAATTTCTTTTGCTACTTTTAAGTTCAGTAATGAGTTTTTACTGAGGACATTCTGTCTTCATGCTGGTTGCTCTGGGAATCTCTGTCATCTGCTCTATACATTTCCACTGATGTAGATAATAAAAGTCAGCACTATGTTCAATTCTATGCTCTGTTTTCATACTGATTTCATGTTCATGTTCATGTTCCTTTTCAAGACTTTATTTGGATATTTACATGAGTTAGATTGAGTGCCCATTTAAAAGTTTTGACCCTGGGACCTGTAGGATATAGTTAATAGATGAGGTAGATAGGGTGCCCTTGAAAGTTTAGGGCCTGGACCCTGAACTACACTTTAATATACAAACCCAACCTTCTGACAAGGCTAAGTGAAACGGCCATAAAAATATTGGGAACAGTAGTTCTGTTGGGTTGGATAAACTTTATACTCACACCCACTGTGCCATTCATAGGACCCGTCTATTAAGGGTTTAAGGGCTAGTTCAAGAGTGATAGTTTGAGCAAATTGTTATTTTAAAGCAACTTTTCTATATATTTTTTTTAAAAAAACATAATTTATCATGTACTAATAATTTGTGTGAACAAATTAGTTTAGCTACAACCGATGCTAAAGAACTCGTCACTGCCGTAGCGGGGAGAATGCTATTCACTTAAGGCTACAGGAGCTCACATGGTCATGAGCTCGTGAGGGCAAGGAATCCCTGGATATTAGTTAGCAGCAGCAGCAGCAGCAGCAGTAGACAACCATAGAAATCATCTTGACACAAGGATGTGGTCCTGGTTGCTGGTGCTCAGCCAATAAACCGCAGGATGGTTGATGCCATGGCATGTGCTTATTGTTTTCCCCTGCAAAGCTTTGAATAGTCACTGGCCAACACTACCTGCCATCACAGGTCGGTTTCCCTCAGCGATCTCGGGGTCCCCTATATGTAGATCTGAGGTGCCTCCACTAACCTTGCTGGAGCTTGATTTGCTGTTTATTTGTTTGCTGTCTATTCGGTGGGTCTTTTGTAGTTGTTACTTCGCACTCAGTGCTTGTATGTATCCAGTGATTCGCCATTAGTCTCTAGGGAGGGCCTGATTCAGTTACTCCATAGTCAACTAGATCGAAATTTCTGAAGATCTCTTTGGTTATTTATCCTAATACGTGGTCGAGCCTCTTGAAGCCAGCTCCGGGTTTGACTTTTTTTTTTTGCTTGGTCCTTTGACTGGTACGTGAATCCAACGGTTTATGCTAGTACTTGTTGCCTGCATCTGACGGTGCTTAATTTGTGGCTCAATCAGTAGTCGAGAAAGATTAATTATTTCACTAGATACGCTTCTTATAGAGTTCCTCCAAGGAAATCTTTTAAAGTCGCTAAACAAGGTGTGGTCAAGATTCTTGATTGGTCCCCATAGGCTGTACGGTCAGATAAACTTTGCGCTTCTTTTATTTGAAGATGGCGCGTTGCACTTAGTAGTAGTGAAGCTGTTGAAGTTCTTTAGGCTCCTTGTGAGCACAGGAATTTTACATGAATTAGTTCAATTAGCTAAAATCCCGCGCGTTGCTGTGAAAGAAAAATGGGTGAATTTGATCTATAAGAATTTAGAGTCAAACATCACATTTCTAAGAGACAATTAGTATTATTAACCCGTGATATTAAACCTGATATTTATGCAACCAATGCATACATCCGTCAATTTTTTGTATGTTTTATCTTACTATTAGTTGGTATGTTGCTATATTTCAACCAAAGTCTAGGTTTGCCATGTAGTAAATTGTTCAAATATTCCAATATTATACTCATTTTGTTTCATTCGTCATGAGAAACTTGATGGAATAGACATATTACAATTTGTATACACTATTTGCATGATGCAGTCATTTCAACTCTCTGAAGGTAATAAATCTAACATATTATGGTACGATTGAAATGGAAGTGAAGGATCCATTTGCAAACCTCCTTAGACTTGGGTGGTACATAGGGAATTGTTGTCCGGCTGACCGATGAGCCAAACAAGAATTATTTTTTGGTTCTACGCAGTACATTGGCAATGGCGTTCTGATGTGTTGGAAGGATATTGGTTGCTTGCCTGGCACATGGGTGGATGCTGCGAGAGCATCGAACGGCTGCGAGACCCGGAGAGCAAAATCCAACGGCCTAGGATTGTACCTTAGATTCTACAGAGATCTTAGTGTGGGAAGCAGAGCCATATGGCAGCGCAGCGTGGTGTAGCCGTGGATCACCATGAATAAAGATTTTCTAGGATAGGATTCGTACCAACTCCTTTATTCCAAAAACGCCTCAAAAATATCCTGGCCCCATGAGCACATGGCAGAACACACAGCCACTGTGCGCCTTCCATCCCCTTGCTACAATCCTCTCCGGTGTTTGCGACTGTAACATGATCTCTTTGCTTGGCTGCATGCGTGCGCCAACTCATTTTTCATTACCCAACTGGAAGGAAGACGGAAGCATTTACCCCCATGGCACTCAGCAAAACATGACAACCAACCGAGGACGTTGGGCATGCCTGCCTGTTCGAGCTGCCACTGCCATCCCAAGGACCACCCGGGAGAAGTGGAACTGGATCGATTGGCAAGAACACGAGGCAGAGGCGCGGCGGGACAAATCCCATGGGGCCTCCTGCCTCTACCTCCCCTCCCCTTTCGTAAAGGCCCTTGGCTTGGCCCCCCTTCGCTGCGAAAGAGGAGAAGAGATGAGAGTAAGCAAGATGCCGGCGAGCGACACGCTCCCCCACCCCTCCCCCCGGCCTACAGGGCTACGCCTCCACAACAACATCTTAGTGCTCGGGGCATCCACTGTGCGTGCACAGGCCCGTCCCCCCTGTGGATGTGGCCTCCAACCAATTGTTGCCTTTGCTATTACAGCTGCCGTTGCTGCTGGTAGGAGAAGACGTGCCTCTTTTTAATTTTCAGCCACTTTGCTAGATTATTTTTATGGGTTATTTGCTTTACGACTCTAAAAATATGTTTTATCCAAATAATTTCTTAGACTATTTGTTCTAAGCTGCTATTTATTTAATTCATTTTTAAAAATATCTGATTTATATCTACAATTAAATTAAATTATCCATGATAATAATCTAATGAAAAATAAAAAAAACATTTTGAGAAAGCGGTTGATAAGTATTTAGTTGGTGAGAATATGAAGAAATTAAACTTACTAGCTTCTAAATACCGTGCTTTTGGACACTAGTTTATTTCTTGGATTCGCTATCAGTTCTTATAACCTGAGTAAGAACATAGATTATTCTTTGCGGGTAATTGGAGATTCTAATAATAGCAATAGCTGTTGTAAGTTACTTGAAATATAGCCTTACACTCAATGTAGCGTATGATTAATTAAATATTGATTAAAAATAATAATAACTGTCACAAGTTTCTAGAGAGGTTTTAGCTTAAAAACATGACATATCATTAGCGCATAATTAATTAAATATTAATTATTATAATTTTTAAAAAATAAATTTATTTGATTTTTAAAAAATATATAATTTTTTTAAAAAAACACACGTGCGAGTTGACCCCAAATGCCTAAATAAATGCTCATTTTGATTCAGCTGCTAGCTAAAGATTATTATCAGCACACTAAAACAAAACAAATCATTAATACTTAATTAATTAGTATTAATTATTATAAATTTAAAATATATTTTCTCATCACTCACCCCTCTGAAACCGATCCACATCGGTTGCGTAGGTCACATCTTCCGATGGTCTCTTCGCTTCCTTTCTCCCCATCAACACTCTGCTTCTCTCTCACTCACAACCTCTTCTTTAAAAGCCCCTGTTCTTTTTGCGACTTCTAGTACTGTTTGTAATAGTTGTAGTACTAGTAATTCAACGGTCGATTTGGCCACAGGAATTCCTCTTCAATAGACTACACTTCTGCTACTATCAGTATATTTTTTTGGCTCCAATCCAGACAGCGTGTGAGGATTGGGGCGTGATGAATTATCTATCAATCAGCTTGTGAAGGAGATTGCATGGACCACTACTCCTTTGTCTATTAATGGGTTTGGAAGAATTTTAACTTATAATAATAGAAAAAAATAAAAGAATATAAATACAAGCATATATTAATTTATAGGATTTTTTTCAAGAGGTTTGAGTGAATGAAAAATTTCTTATATTTTATCTCTATAACTTGTAAGAAAAAATTCCTTCAACTTTTCTATACTTATTCCTACCAACCGAATAACATTTATAGAAATTAATCCTTAAGAATTAAACCCTTTAATTTTTCTTTAAATCGAACAAGCAGGTGAAGATAACGTAAAGTGTTAGGAGATAGAGAGAGATGGGGGTAAGCTGTAATAGCAAGGGAGGCCAAGACAAAACAAGCCGAGACGCGCACATAAACAAAACTTCCTTTCGCTTTGAGTTGGAAACACGTCCTTTTGGACTGAAACTTGATAGATGTGTTCCTTTTTGGGACAAACTCGTGAGGTGGACGTGACAGCGCGACGTGCCCATCCAGATCTGTTCAGACTTGAGACGTGCGAAACAAGCCTTTCTGTTGCTTCAGATCATACTAGTACTACTACAACAACTTATTGTACTACGACTAATGAGTGCCACTTGGAGCACATGGTATTCCTCTCTTCTTCTCCTGCATTTTAGGATGAAATAATGAGTTGCTAACTAATTAATCCAGGGTCTCCATGACTCCAACTAACTATTAATCCTTTTATTTTTTTATAATGAATAAAATCTAGCATTTACGTTAACTTATTATAAAGTTTTTTTTGCTCAAGGCCAAGTATAAAAGTATCTTACTAGTAATCCTCTATATGTTGAGTGCTAAAAGAGTACATCTTGGAGCATCTGCTGCCAAATTGTTTTACTTGCAGATTTCTACAAAAGGGTAACCAGCATATGTTGTGCGACCAGGAAGGACAGGCCACATTTGGCATCTTGCGAAGGACAGTTTTGTGGGGACCCATCTAGCTATGCCTTGTTAATGACCCAACAAACACGAAATTGATATGTCATGGCCTACAGAATCCTATAGGAAATAAGGACACAGATACCGTGCAAAGTGATTGTTTACATGTATCATAGAAAAATTATAGGGAATTTAAGATAAATATATTGATTTATTAGAGACAAAATGGAGAGAGAAAGAGAAAGTGCATTAAAACTTTCAAAGGAATGGTAATCATGAGGTTAAACCTTTTGATAGAAATCCTCCAAAATGTGGAGGAAAATTTCATATGAAATTCCTTTGAACCAATCCTACCATCTCAAAAGATTTTTTTCTCCATATTATCTATAAAATTCCTTCAACCTAAAGGAGCCCTAAAGAATCTTTTTTGGTGCTGGATTAGTTAGCCACTTGTAGATGCTCCTATTGGAATATCTGTCCAGATCTTATATGATACATACATGACTAGACTAAAGATAACTGTAAAGGCTTGTTTGGATTGATGACCAAAAGAACACTTTATAACAAATTAAGAATACTACAAGCGTTGAAGTAAATCCAATCATGCAAAATACACTGGCTATTTAGCCAGCTTGCTACCAGAATCTTGGTATGCAAACAACCTAATGCCAAAAATTCATCCCCAGCAACTTTCAAAGTTCTGACTTTAATTTGGAAGCAAATTAGACACTTCAACTTTATCAACTTTTTGGTTATAATAGCCACGATTTGGTCACATATCAAACAAGTAATGAAATCTCTCAGATTGAGGTTTATTTTCAACGTGATGTGTGTTCGTGGAGGAGTGCATGTGTGCGTATAGCACATAGCCTTCGCGTCCATTTATTATTATTATTGCCCTGGCTGTTGGATGCTACCAAGAACGCGGCAGCAGAGCAGCCAATCCGAGCGAGCTCTTGTAGCTGGATAACACCTCTCGGCCAGTGCCCCCACACGCGTTTCCTTTTGTCACTTGAAATAATGAATCACTCAAGAGTACAAATAAATTTGATGTCAGTATAAATTTGACCTACCCTTTCGTAAATTTACCGTATTAAAAAATAACATTACTATTTATAAACCATATTACATACCACTAAAATTTTCTAAAATTTGAACCATTACCATCGAGATTTCTATCATCTTCTCCCAAAAATCATCTTGGTCTAAAAACGAGTAGACAGAAAGCTCAATGAGGTGACAAAAAACGACAGTCGCCAAGCCTAGCCATAGTCCTCACTTGAGACCAGGTGAAGACTTGCAGTGGCACTGACCTAAAAGAGCATCTACGTCTTAGTGAGTTTTTGATAATAAATAATTAAGACTAATAAGTTTGTTGAGTACATAAGTAGAAGATTCGTCCGATCAAGAAGATGATCATAAGATGTTCGTACTGAATCGGTCCTCTGTGTTCACTTATAAAAGTCTGATACGATGACATATCTGAGAGATTTGTTTCGCTCCAGTGTAGGTTCTTCGGATTCAAGGTCCCTTCGACGGATTGCTAGAGTTATAGGTGTGCTAATCAATTTGACTCTGCAATTGATAAAGAGATAAACCGATGAGTTAATTAGTTGATAGGCTGATATAAACTCCTACTATCAGCTGGTTACCAATATGAGCTGAAGTATTCATCTATTGGCTAGAAAGCCGATGAAGGCATAGGCAAATGGCGACAAAGAGAATAAAAGACACATTGGTTGTAGAGCCAATGCCTTTTTAGAATAGAGTGGTGCTCCGAATAAGATAAAAGATCCATCGGTTATAAAGCTAATGGTGCTCTGAATAGAATATACGATGGTGATTCAAATAAGATAAAGAATCCATCGGTTACAAAGCCGATGCCGCTCTAAATAGAATGTGTGACGAGTAGCAAGGGGTGAGACCTAATCTCCCAAAAATACGAGACCTAGTGACCATCACGACAGTACCGTTAAAGTCAACCTTGATAGATTGGACCGAACTGAGACAACAAAGACTAGATCGGATGCGCAGACGGAAGAAACAGACGAACCCATCGGCTAGCTAAGCTGATGAGAGAAATTTTCTAAAGATACATGTATATCGACTGAGAAGCTAATACACTAGGCATGAGGCTCTATGTATAGACAACTCATCGGCTAGCTACTTTGATGAAACGTTGAGTAAAAACCTATCAACTTATGGCTTAATATACTATTAGTAGCCTAATAAGTTGGACCTAACCGATGCAGCATAAGGCTAATGACAGTAAAAGAAGCTTGATAAGCCGATGGATCCCACGCAAACATAATGTGGTATATCTGATCAGACTAAAAGGTCGAACCTAACCGATACAGTCTTAGACAAAGTAAATGCCACCAGGATAATGATGGGACTTACCCCTTTGCTGGAATTCGGAGCTAACCTATGCAACCCCACGTCGAGCCAGAACCCGTCGAGAAAAACCTAGACGAGCTAGGGTGGTGATGCGCTGAAATTGTATTGATCGAGAGATAATTTACAAGATACTAAGGGGTCTATATTTAAACCCTAGAGTTACTGGAGTCTAACGCGGTTACAAGCAAACTCCATACGTTATTTTCTAAAACATAAAAAGAAACTATCTCTAACAAGTTAACAAAACTACTTAAACTTACTTATCTTACAATATATATTCTGTATATAGATAAAAGTATCTTACCATAGTTTCAACAGCTCCTCAAATTTGGTCCTATCTGGATAATTTTCCATCTTTAACTGAACCGAATCCATCCTCAATCCCTTCGATCGGTTTTTTCTCTGTATCAATTAGACTCTTCCCATAAGCCGATCGACTCTCCAATCTTAACTATGAGGTTTACCAAATTTTGGTATAAACATAAGATAATGAAGAAGAATGAATACAATGAGATTTCATTGTGATACAAGACTACAAGTGACAAAATATATCAAGATATGGTGAAGGGTTGATTAGACTTGGCTGTCCGATGGACCATCGATTTGGCAACCAACATCGGTCTAAACATCCGAAGACTCCAGATAGGCCTCTCTGCTAGACAAAGAACTCAGTTCAGAGACTCTAGCCAATTGATCTGGAGACTCCAAACAGATTTCTCTTTTTGATAGAGAAACTTTTTCATAAGTTTTCATAAAACCTAAATACAAACATCCAAAACACCATGAGGGAAAAACCAAAACCCCAATGTGTATTGATTGGTGGCATATAATCCTCATCATTATCACATCTCACAAAAAGAACGTTAGCCAAAGTACTACCTCGAATTAAGTTGTAAAGTGCTATGCAAGCAACTATGATCAAATTTTTCTTCTCAATAGGGTAGCTGGGCTTGTGCAATCAAATTCGCCATTTCATCTTCAACACACCAAATACACATTCAATCACATTTCAAAGAGAGGAGTGGATATGATTGAATACCTTCTTTCGACCTCTTGGATGTCAGTCTTGTTAAAATGCATGTAGATGGTACTTTTCTCCTTTGTATGGAGCTAAGTAAAAGTCACACGCAGTATAACAATACATGAACTCAAAAACGTAAGTATACATGACGTGTATCAGAATAAGTATTACAATTAAATAAACATGTCCTTGGTACAACATGCCATATAGACATACAACAAAGTTCTCATAATAATTAACAATACATGACAAGTAAAAATAAATAACTTAGGATACAACACATTTATACAACTCGTTCTTTATGTCCTTATATATCCTTCTCAGCCAAGACATCCTTCTCTCATTGGTCCTAAACCGTTGTGTGATAAATAACTTGGTTGCAATGTAGTGTTTATCAATTCCTTGTGCTACTCCACATTTAGCAGCTAGGTATAAGTGCTCTATGATATCATCCTTAGTTTTACTTAGTTTGTTGTGATGTCATAGAATGGCTACTTTTAAGATTATCAATTTTATCAATTAGTCGTCTCACTTCCCTAGGATTTTTTCTATTCTTCTTACGAATAGGAGCAATAGCAGTAGACCTTTGCTTTCTACTACTAGGTTCCTTAAGAATAGCAAGAAGATCATCATCGTCATCAATAACATGGGTATTAACCATGTCCTTATCTTTTTCACTACCTTTAAAAATATCAGGAATAACTGAAGAGGCACCGGAGACATGAATAGGTTCTCAATGGGTGAGAACCAAAATTTACCATATTCTTTGTTATTTTAAAAAAGGAAATACATGAAACAAATTAAAAAAATTATGCAGAAATGCAAAGAAAGATGGACACTTGTAAAAAAGTTTTACTGTTTCTATCGATCATCATTCGCTACTATTGATCCCTTTCTAACATCAAAACCAACATCAGTTGTTGCGTGCTTGAGCTCTTTCTATATGTATATTGTGTATTTAAAGTATCCCATCGGCACTTTAATTTTGATTTGTCATATTGACGCTCAGTCTTTGCAAAGAATTTTTCTTTCAAACTTTTTAGCCAAGGGGACTCAAGGCAAATGTAGGTCTATCCGCTAGAACCTCATCCCTATATAGTCGCAAATGTATCCCAATGTGCTTTTGGGACATTCCCTTTCTCCATCTATTTACCATGCATTTATCAAATAATTGTCTAAGTTGAAAGTATATAGGAAGCAATTGTATTTTTTCTATCAAATTATTGAAATGTATATGTGCAATATGTATAATGTTTGTGCTAAATAAACATATGTGCAAGCCATCTAAAACTGAACAAGTTCTTTTTCCATCAATTCAATAACTACCAAATATGAGTACTCCAACAAACTCAAGAACTATCACATTCAATACTTTCATATTTGACTTTAATATACAGTAGACTCTACAAAGAATGAATGAAAAGAAAAAAAAAGAAGTTTCACTCACCATAAAGCACGAGACATGGTGGAGAAGCACCTCGCTCTATCGAGGAAGGGGCCTGAGCTCAGGCAACGACGATGAAGGGGTGTAGGAGGAGACGATCCCCTCTGTCTTATCACTGTGCCATTGGCTGGAGGATGATGATGGCCTAGTCTTTATGAGAAAGGGGCGTTGGAAAGATGCGTATCCATTCCACTCTACTGAGGTTAGGACCTGAACTCTAGCGAGGAAGACATAGGCAGATAGCAAGGCGGCGTGGCATTATCCCATCGTCGCCTAGATCGGCCACGCGCAAAAGTGGCGCAGTTAAAAACATTAATGAATGAAGAGGAATTATTGGGTAAGAGATATATCTCAGTGGCATTAGTGAGTAATTTACTAGTACTTTAATGGGCTCATCCTCAGAAGCTGGTAGAACGCCCTTTTAGTCTATAGTTCATTTTGTAACTGAGATTCTTTAGATTGTCATTAACTGGTTATTTGGAAGAGGTTGTGGCTTTTAGGACCAGCTGAAATAGGCCATCGTATCACCACCTCTCGTTTAATAATCGCCTCACCTTGGTCGTGCTCTCTCTCTCCTAAATATCCGCGGCGAGCGAGATGGACGCCCCGTCGCCTCTGCCGGCGCTGGAGGCCGACCTGTCGCTGACGCTGGCGCCGTCGGGAGGAGGAGGAGGAGGCGGTGGAAGAGGAGGAGGAGGAGGCGCGTCGTCGGCGTGCATCGACGGCAAGGACGTGCGGCTGTTCCCGTGCCTCTTCTGCAACAAAAAGTTCTTGAAGTCGCAGGCGCTGGGCGGCCACCAGAACGCGCACAAGAAGGAGCGGAGCATCGGATGGAACCCCTACTTCTACATGCCGCCCACGCCGCACGCCGCCGACAGTGCTACCGTCGCCGCGCCGCCGGGCGCGCTGTCTGTGCCGACGGCGTCCGGGAGCTACGCCGGCGTCGGTGCCGCCGACGAGGCGGCGGGGGCGGTGGCCGGGGCTGGTGTTGGCGGAGGAGGTGGAGGGGGTCACCTCCCGCCGCACGCGTACGCCGGGCATGGGTACGCTGCCGTGCCGACGTCGTTTCCCATCGCATCGCACAGCTCGAGCGTGGTCGGCTCCGGCGGCCTCCAGTACTACGCTCCTCCCACCGGCGCGGCCGCGGCCACGTTGGCGGCGGCAACGACGACGACCGCGGCGGCGAACGAGACCGACTTGCAGGTGCCGCGGTTCGCGACGCACCAGCATCTCCTGGCAGCGGTGGGCAGCGGGCGCGCGATGCTGGCGGCGCCCGACCAGCCCGGCGCCGGGCGTGACGACATGATCGACGTGCTTAACTGGAGGCGAGGCTCCCACGGCCCCACCGCCCCCGCCGCCGCCACCACGCACTCCCCGGCCAGCAGCACCACGACGCTCACCACCTTCGCCAGCGCCGACGGCAGCGGCAGCAACAATGGCGAGGAGAACGAGGAGCTCGACCTCAACTTGAGCCTCTAGCTCCAGCTCCAGCTACTATCACCTCCGCCCAATCCAAGAAGACAAGGTTAATCAATCACCATGTTCTTCTTCTCCTAGGTCCACCTACTCCTGCTCCAATTCCTCCTCCTCCTCGTGTGATTAATCTCTCTTCTCGCCGCCTGCGTACGTACTCCTTAATTAATTAGCTCTTAGGGACGTTAATTAATCTCAGTTCTTGCCTCTTCTCTCCTCTCCTCTCCTCTCCTCTCATCTCACTGTATGTTAATGTTAGTAGTCCTTGTAATCGATCGATCAGTCTCCTTTTTTGCATCTTTCTTGTCCTCTTTTTCATTTTGCCATCGATTTCTTGGCTGCTCTGTTCATTTTTGCTTTCATGTTTGCCTTTGCTGCTGCTAATCTGTGACTGTCTCTGTACTTGGATGGCACCTGGAACCAACCGCAGTGCAATGGACTGCAGGCTCGATGGCTGCACTGTTCATCTAATGCTGGAATCGCCATTGGCATGGCCATCTCTACTCATAGCGTTTGCTTTTCTTTTCTTTTCTTCTCTGAAGCCGTGTGTTTTCTCCGGTTGCAGCTGCATCTACGTACCCGTCAATCCATTCAACTACGTTCATATATTCTCCTCCTTGCAATTGTTTACTCACTTTTCTCGTACTGTTCATCCACTGGGGTAGATATATCCGTATACATATACATATATGGTGTATCTATCCCCTGCTGCTTCGTCATATCCAACGGCTGTGACTGCTCCTAGGTAGCTATAGCTCTTCTTGTTTGTTCGTTTCTGTGGCTGCAGAACAGCAGAAGGATATAGTAGATTCACAAATCCGTTGTTTTTTACATATACGCATGCAAAAGGAACGTGCATGTGGTGTATGGTAAAGAAGGTGAAGCAGTTGCCGGTTTTGTTTTTTACCCTTTGTTCCCAAAACTGTTGCTGCTGTTTGGCGTACGTGTGCATGTTGCATTTGATGACATGAGATGAGATGCAGGTTGGAGTAGTGGGTGTGAGCAGTAAGGCAAATCGATCTCGCTGCTGCTGACATGTGGGGACAAGCGTATATATGTGTGTGAATGTTAGGTCGGTGTCCCATCGCGTCGGATCGTGTTTCGCAGTTGCGAGCTCTTTTCTTTTTTGCTCGAAATCTCGCCTCGGACGGTCGAACCACCCTAGAAAACTGCAAGCTTTCTATCCTCTTCTCTTTCTGCCATGATGACTAGTCGTCTCCTGACTCAAAAAAAAAAGAAAAAAATACACAGAGAGAGAGAGAGCTCCTGTTTCGAGTCAGGGTGAGAGGTGACGCGCCTCACGCACCCGACGGACAAATCCGCGCCGTCCAGAGTCTCATGCCGCTGTGCTGCCATAGCTCCGGGCCCACTTGTCAGCACCACGGTCCAATCCCGTGCCGCTTCGGGCGAGCCGGATCTTCTGCGGCAGAGCGACCCTTGGGTGGTTCGATCGGTCGGGTCGGATGGTGCGTGGGGTCGCGTCGGGTCGGGTCGGTCGGCTCGCGCGACGGCTGTTCCGTCCGTCGCCGTCCCGCATCAATCGCTCGCGCCCATAGCCTCAACTCTCACGTGAGGAAGTACCCAGCACGGCCTCAACAGCCGTCCGATGGGGTCCGTCAGACCATATCGACCGTCCGTCTCGAGGCCCTCTGTCCAGCGGTTAACAGTAGCCATCCGGGAAAGCTGTGTCGACAAACATGTCGACACATATTCCGAGACTCGTATTCACGTACTACTACATTTGTACGTACACGTCGGCGATACGGCCAGCTATACGTACTACGCCGCGCCATACATAGACGTACGGAAGGCCGGGCCCACCCGTCGGCGTGTGATTGCTCCAGCTGGGAGCAGCAGACAGCGTGGACACTACACGCGCATGTGGCCTGCATTTTTTTACATTTCAGCTATTTTAAAAACTTATTTTTATAAATATATTCTTAAAAAAACTTTAACAAAAATAAATTGATGCATGTCAACAGTACGGCTGTTCGCACATGGGTAGGAGCCGATCAGATGGGACAGAGAGGTGCGTCAAGAGGGAGCACGAGTATTAGCCGATGAAGTATCTGTTTTAACTTCAGTATAGTTCCTTTGACTCATTAGAGTGTACTTCCGATGATCTCATTGGACGTGGCAAATGATATGTTCGAGCAGAATCGGTCCTCTGTGTTTAATAGAGGTCTAATGTGATGGTACCTGAACACGTCGAAACCTGAGAAGTCTAATTTGCTCTAATGTAGGTCCTTTAACTTCGAGGTGTCTTCGTTGGGTTGCTATAGTTACGGACGTGTTAGTCAAACATCTAATTGATAAGAAAGACATATAAAGTTATATCATAGAGCCAATCGGCTAATAGCCCGATACAGACTCCTACTATCGACTGATTGCAGAGGGTTAGGTTGGCCAACGGCTAAGTCCGATATACCCCTGCTATCGGCTGGTGGTCGATAGCAACTGTAGCGCTTATACATCGGCTAGAAAGCCGATGACAGCATAGGCGAATAGCGAGAAATAAAGTAAAGAATTCATTGGGTATAGAGTTGATGACGTTTCAAACAGAATATGTAATAAATAGTAAGAAGCGAGACCCGATTTTCCGAAAATACGAGAACCAAAGACTATCGATGACGGTACCGTTAGTGCCAACCTCAGTAGATCGGACCAAGTTGAGATAGTATAAGGCTGAGGCTAACGACACCACAACGGCAAGAGCTAGATCGAATGTAACGATAGAGAAACCGGCTGAACCCATCGACTGCTATCGACTGTAAGTCTGATACAGACATATAAGTAAACTTATCAACTATCTAAGCCGATGAGGAAATGAAACCCGCTAAGTCTCGATGCCAGAGCTAACAGAGTTAGATCGATCACTAACGGATAATCACTAGACAAGATATATGTATATCGACCGAGAAGCCGATACATTTGGTATGAGTCTCTGTGTATGGATACCTCATCGGCTGACCGTTCCAATGAAACGTTGTGTAAAGGCCTATTGGGCTAAGTCTCGATCTGCTATCAACAGTTCATTAGGTCAGACCTAATTGATGTAGCACGAGACCGATGACGGTAGAGAAGCACTATAAGCCGATAAAACCATATAAACATGCTGTAATATATCCGATTGGACCAAACTGATATAATCTTAGATAGAATGAATACACTAAGATAGTGGTGGGACTTACTCCTTCGTGTGAAGATCAAACTTAACCGATGCAGGCCCACGTCGAGAGTCAAAACCCACTGGTAATAACCCAGATGACCTAGGGTGACGAAACGCCGAAGTTATATTGATCGAGAGATCGATCATTTATAAGTTCTTAGTGAGTCTATATTTATATTTTAGAGTTATAAAAGTCCAATATAATTACAAACAACCTCGTTATTTTCTAAACATAGAAGGAAACTCTCTATAAAATTTAATAAAACTAATTAAACTTATCTATTTTACAATGTATATTCTATAAAGATATATGTCTCTTACTATGGCTTCCACGGTTTCTTCTTAGATTCGGTCCTATCTGTATAATCCATCTTTAATCCGTCCGATAGACTCTTTCAATTGATTTCTTTTCATAAACCGATCGACTCTCCAATCCTGTCTACAGAGCTTACTAAATTTTGATGTTAACAACAACATCAACATAATTGGCACCATCCCTTGGCCCACCGACAATTTTGTCACGCAAAGCAGTGACGTGGCAGCGTGGGTCGAAGCCAGAGACCCTGGCGCTAACTTCTACCCACTTCTACCCCATATATAGCATCGTACCGATTATTTTATATTATAAATTTTGCTATAACATACTTATATTAATTTTTACTATGTCTGTAACATAATTAATTTCACTAGCTCCTTAAATTTAAAACACGTGTCCTACTAAATCTCAAGTTCAAGAGGCATGTATATGCATAGAAAAATTTAATACTTAGTTAATCTATAGACATAGTCAATGGAAATTTTGATTATTTTATATAAGTAAATTAAAGAAGTTTGAATTATGATATATGTATATAGTAAATCTAGTATAAATCTAGTATGTATATGGTATAGTAAATTTTAAGGTCTGTAAAAAAAATAACATAGCAAAATTGTACATAACCAATATAAATATAGCCATGGGAAAACTTAATTATGCTATAGGCATACTAAATGTAAGATTTAATAATACATAGACAAGTTTGTATTATTATAGGTATAGAAAAATTAGTACAACTATGGTATATTAAATTTAATTATAATTATGATATAGATATAGTAAAATTTAGAATTTAAAATTATCAACGTGAGGCCATATAAGGGTAAGGGTCAACGCTAGAGTCACATCACCGCTTACATCATAAAATGACGAGTAGGGTTAAGAAAATGGTATTAAAGATGCTAATACCATACTATTGACTTTCAGCACCAATGTTGGTGCTAAAACGGTTATTTTTAGTTAATTTTTTAAAAAAATCTATTTATAAAACAAGTTTTAAAATTGGATAAAAATATATATAATAAGTTATAAAAAAGCTAAAATCTAAAATGCAGACCAGACAGCAAGCCCACTAATCAGAGTTGTACATGCATTTCATACTGTTCTAGGTTGTAAGAAAAATAATAATTTACTGATAAAACTTACATATATTATTAATAATTTAATAGCTAGAAGATACCAACGGTTAGATGGGGTGGAAAAAAAAGCTCCTTTGGCTGGCTTCAAAATTGCTCCAATTGTCATAGTTTTTAAAATAAAAATTATTTAATTTTGAATTAAAGTTATTTTCATCATGACTCACCTTGCTCATTAGTGTGTTAACCATAGTAGTATTAAATAATAGGGAAAATATAATACAACATAAAAAATAATTTTAAAAAAAGTCGATAAAAAGGTTAACAAGCTTTTTCTTTCCATCCATACAGCGGATGAACCAGCCGCGCTGGTCCCCCGCTGCGCCCATGTTGTAGCCATACGCGTGTAGCTGTGTGTTTGGAACAGCCGCCTGATGATTCTCTGTGGCGCAACCTGTGGCACAGACCTAATTGGCTGGCTGCCTCAGTTGGCTCTTGTCAGTTAGTAGGCTGTGCTCGTTTGCTGTTTTTCGCTTATACGTTTTTCGAGCTGTTATACATTATATTTTTTATAAAATTTTGTTATAGTAAAATTACTTTAAAAATTATATTAATTTATTTTTAAAATTTTTATATTAATACTACATTAATTATACGTTAATATGATATTTTGTTTTATGGAATGTTTTCTCAACCCACACCAACTAACTCAACAGTAGTAGCGTTCTGGGGGAAAGACAGGTGGTGATCCAGTTAACAACTGTTCAAAATAATTTATGTAGAAAATAAATAAATTGAGTTTTTTTTATAAATAAGCAGATAGTTCAGGCCACTGGATGGCTACTCTGGGGTTTGATAAACAAATATGGAAAAATAATATATGAGCAGTTATGTATTTGTTCGTATCGGAGACGATTGCAACAGTAGCTCTGGTCTGATGTGCCGTATCTGTGTGTCGTTTTTTTGGATTGTAGCTTGACTGGCACGGGGCAGCTACTAGCTTTATCTTAATTAATCAGGACCATTCATGGATAAAATAGTAGTGTTTTGCAGCTAAACTCCAAACCGATATTAATTTTCTTTTTGTGATTGGCATGGTTGTGTGTAGTCACGAGTGCATAATACTGTAACTATCGATCTGTCAAGCCTGGTATACGACTAGTTGGAAAATCTATCTTAAAAAAATATACTGTCATTATTAATTTATTGGCAGGTCAACTTACACGCATTGAAAAAAAAAAGATAGAGAGAGGCTACATGGTCTTAAAATAATTTGACAAGTCGGTTTACGGACAAAAATAAATATTGAGCAAGCAGCTGGTCGTATGTACTGGCTGTTTGCAATTATACAACTAGTATAACATGGCGTAAGAAGAAAGGCCATGCATTTCTCTCTCTCTAAATAGACTAGTACATGCCCTACCTAGATAGTGAAACAGTGATAGTACGTTAGGAGTTGATCCACAGTAACCGTAATCCTAGTGGAAATGTGGAATATCCTGCCCAGATAATGGATAATCCGTCTCTACTTTCTCTTATTTGGGTTCTTAGTCTAAATTTTATTATGATCTAAAGTTTTGAACCTGCAGTACACGCATCAACGTTAATTTGTTTCTTTTATCACTTGTTATAAATATTAAGAGTGAACATGATAGCTTTTTTTTACCTTACTTCCTCTGTCTCAAAATAAATGGATTTCTAAAATTTTAAGAAAAAAGTTAATGGTTGTGTAAATAACCAAAGTGCATCATTAATAAAAAAATAATATTGATGAATGGGTAGATATATATTAAAAAGATGAAGTTTCTAGATGTGTGGATCGAGGTAACAGGCTATAAATCAAATTGTTTTGGACATATTTTAAACTCTAGAAAACAACTTATTTTAAAAACGGAGAAAGTATTCTACTACTATTCCAACAGTAAACATTCTTTTCTCGGACACATCTCTGGTCATTTTCAAATATTTAAGCTGCATTTTTGCATATGTATTTTTAAATATTTTCATTTTATGTATGAAATTACATTGGTAGATTAATATTTAAAAAAACTCCCATAACATATGATTTTATTTGGTTTTAAAAATATGTTACAATTAAAAAACATGGATTTACATTAACTAGTCCATGCTACAAAGACGACATACATAGTCCATGTTTTATAGAGATTCTAGCCACTATAGCTTCTTTTAGAATCTTTATCTTCCCAAGAATCTAGATTGTTATCTATATTAATAATCTGTAACTAAAAAAATTAGAAAATAAACTAAAACCTGAGAACTCATTTTTTCTATGTTTTCACCAGCTAGCTAATTACCAACGACTTCTCAAAACAGTAGCTCTCCAAACAATAGTAAGTTAGTATAACAGGTGAATAGGTATTTTATATATTTTCTTAAATTTTAAAATATATAGTAGAATTAGACCTAACCAGACAGTTTGGTACTAGGTCAGATAGTTCGATGGCTATAGGATAGTCTGATTAGTAACAATAAATAAAAGCTACTATATGTGCTCGAATTGTCCGACTACTATAGGACAATCTGGCCAACGTAGGAAACTTTGCTCGAGCTATAGAACAAGATGCAATCTGGAGAAACTTCTCAAGAAAGATAAACAAGCAAGCAAAGATGACTATAAGCATAAGATATAAAGCGATAAATACAAGGTAAGAAGAGAGAAAAGGGGACACTGATTTGTTTACTAAAATTTAGATTCAAGTAATTCTATATCTCTACTGAGAAGCTCTAACGAGCTAAGTATCAATTAATCATTTTCCTCTCAAGCAAGAACAAGAAAAAGAAGAACAAGCCCAAGCCTTATAAAAAAAAGCTCCAGACAAGCTAATTTGAGAGAAAAGTGATACTCTAACAATGAGCCAACTCCCGTGATAAAAAGTGAGTAGTAACAATTGTCATCAAGTTGTCTACCTTAAGCAAGGCCTTTAACAACTTGAGCGACGATGGTAACTATTATACTCTCACTTGTCTTATGATAAGAGGGTATAAAGTAACTCTAAAGTTTATGGAAAGTGATGATGATATTAGTGGTGATGATTAATATGATGATATGCTCAAGGGGCTTAGCAAGCCGTTTATTAGTCAATTGACTAAGCTTATAAAGCCATTAGAAGCAAAGGAAAAGACTGTCGAGAGACAAGAGGACTTTCACATACTTAAAAAGGAGATAAATCAAACCATTGAGAGGCTTTTGGCAAAGGAGAAGGAAAGGTTGATGAGTTGACAAAAAGCTCAATTCAGTCAATGAATCAATTATTTGGCCTAAAAGTTTAATAGGCCACTTCTAGAGAAATTTGCGAGTTTGGACAAAACTTATAAAGACCTAAAAGTGAAATTCGATGCTCTTTGGTCAATTACATCTTCTTCAAATGATGCTAACCTTTCTTCCAAAACCTCTACAATTAATGACTGTGCTAAGTGCTATTACCTTGATGTGAACTCTTATGCTACTAACATACAAGTTTTATTGTTTCTTAAGAAAGATAATGAAAGACTCAGCACCTTGGTTAAGTATGGATGCATAAAGATATATCAATCAAAAAATGCACTCTAAAAGATTCACTGTCTCTCAAGACAACAAGTTAAAGTTTAAGTTTGGATTTTGAGCTCATAAGAGCAAGAATCCTATGCGCAACATTGTGAATGACAAGGAGTACATAAGGTTTGTTAAGGATAGCAATGTGGTTTCAAATGCGCCACAAGATAAAAGCACTCAAGGGCACATGTTACAATCCATATTCTATGCTTTATATGTGCTCAAGACAAAGCACCATGATAAAGTGCTAGCTTGCTTTGTGGGAATTTACAAATAAAAAGCGTGAGCGTTGCTTATGGGTTCTTAGAGCTTTGGTTACTAACATGTAAGGACCAAAACTTCAACAAGTTTAGGTATCTAAATCCTAAGCTTAAACTTATTTTATGGGTATCCTCCTCAAGCGGATTAAGCTAGGTGGTTCATAGTGGAACACCAACCATATGACTGGAAAGAGGAGCATGTTTACAAGTCTTAGCGAAGTTGAGGAGATCATGACAATATTATGTTTGGAGATGATGATAAGGGGCAAGTAATGAGTCTTAGTAAAATTACTATCTCCAATAATCATTATATCTCAAATGTCCTTTTTATCAAGTCTTTAAGTTATAATCTCTTATCCGTATCTCAACTATGTAAGATAGGATATAATTATCTTTTTATATATAAGGATGTGACGATCTTTAGGCATGATGATAATTTTGTGGCTTTCAAAGGCAAGTTAAAGGGCAATCTCTATCTAGTGCACTTTACTCAGATAGGATGAATCTAGTGACTTGCTTGATAGCTAAATCTAGTATGGGTTAGCTATGACATCGTCGACTAGCCCATATTAGGATGAGAAATCTATCAAAGTTTTTAACAGGCAAACACATCCACAGGACATCTAATATCATTTTTAAGAAAGATCATGTGTGTAGTGCATGCCCAGCAGAAAAAAAGTTGGAGCTCCACATCCGATTAAAAATGTCATAACTGCAACAAGACTCTTGGAGCTACTTCACATGGACCTAATCGGACCTATCACATACATAAGTAATGGAGGTAACAAGTATGAGTTCAATGACTATTCTCATTTTACTTGGGTTTCTTTCTCCATAACAAGAATAAAGCTTAAGACACCTTGAGATGATTTGTTAAGCGTGGACAAAATAAGTATGAAGTCAAGATCAACGGAGTGACAATAGAGGTGAAACTTTGTTTTCTTAAAACTTAATTTATTGGTCATTTGATATATTCAATGACCCTCCTTACTTATCTACCCATGTTTATGCTATTTTTTCCTTGATGTTAAAGTGGAGAGCAAGCTTAAAGGAAAAAGAAAGATTGAGCATATTAAAGGAGGAGAGAAAGATTGAAGAAGAAATTTCTGATTTGCTCCAAAATTTTCAAACTTTCAATTTATGCCTTCGAAAGTTTCTTTAAAATTTTTAATTGGTATTATTGTATTTGCTTCGGTTAGTATATTGCATTTGCTTCAATGGAATGGTCACATTAGGCTGCTTCGGGATTGGGTCCTTGGGCTGCTTCTAGATTAGGAAATTGGGCTAGTTTACTCCTCGGTTTCATCAGTAAGCATTGCACCACAACCAAATTTATCAAAGTTTGTTCGATCTTTCAGATCTTGCATCCAAACTAATGACCGATGACCAAGAGTTCAGTTTTTTCAGGTTCGGTCTTGGTCTATTTGGGTCCAATCTTCGGTTGTCAATTTTTATGCTCACCCTTGGCAACGGAATGCTAGAAGATGGGAGGTTGGGAGTGGTGCGGTAAAGTCTACACTTTTACGTAGAAATCCTCAGAGTTGTAGGTTTTATAGCGCGGTACAAAAATCGTGATTTTGTCTTCTGTATTTGGTATTTAAATAAGGTGTAGGGGTTTGTATGAGAAAAACTGAACGGGGCACAAAGTGCAGAAGGGTGTTTCCTGGATTAGGCCTAACTAAGAGGGTCTCTTCGAAAAATTGCGATGACGGACGACCAGCAGCAGAGGTAGAGATGTGCCTGCACGTATATAGGAATACAACATGTCGCTATATATAGTCCGGAATTTTTCTAAATCCAGGGATGCACATTAGGCAAAAGGCCTAAATTCCTAAATAGTGTGTGTTCACGTTCTCGATTCCCTTCTTTCATACGTACCTACATCAATTTCATGCTACACCAGCCAGCGTTGTAAATTGGTGAAGACAAGGACGTCCGATTCCATGTGCGAATTGTTGTCCGTAATGAACAGGGCGTCACATGGACTCGTGTGCCCCACGGTGGTGAACAGCGCCAGCTGCATAGTCGAATCCGGGCAACCAACAGTGTTTCTCGATGGCCGGCTTTTTTTTTACAGACATAAATGGCATTCGGTACTAAAATTGGATGGGAGTTTATTTTTTTATCCCATTGTTTCACCTATAAGCTATAAGATTTATTAGTGACTGAAAATAGTTGATTATATAAGCCATAATAAATGAAAAATAAGTTTTAGGTAAAACTTTTATTTATGTTTCTTTTTAAGTGTGAACGGTCCTGGTGGCAGTAGCTTTTTATTTTAAGTTGTAGCCTACAGTAAATGGCTCGTGTTAAATAAGGATACAAAATAAGTAAGAAAAATATTTTATACGTGTGCACTATCTTGAGAGCGTAATCCAATTGGGACTATAAAAAATACAGACAAAAGAGCAACATTGCAGCATAGAGACACAACAGATATATGAATTATATGACACTCCTTTAAAACGGCAAACCACGATTGAAAAAACAGCTAAATAGAAAAAAAATGATATTTAGTAAGAATGTCAGCGTAAAATAGAATATTGCAAAACATATGAATGGTCGGTTGATTAGGTAAAAAAACATAAGAATCGGATGAGAGAGATAGATTCAAAATAATTTTATAAAAGATTATAGCTCTCGCTAATTTTCCTCTAAAATTTATATAAGATTATCTATTTCATACGAATTTTAAAGAAAAAAAGATTCAATCCTTTTGTTTTAAAAAAGATTAGAATCCTTTAAATTTTCTATATTTTTACTATGAATCAAATTGGGCCTTAATCTGCTTGTTTGTATTTTCCTGGAATACATTTCTATACATATTTGTGCCTTGAACTGTTTAACATATCAATCCTCCAAGTTGCAAAGAACAGGACATTCATGTCATCCTGCAAGTGTGAGCGTGGTCCAAACTAATAAATTTATTTCCCTTCCTGCCAAATGGGTCTCATTGGATTTTCAGTTAGATTTTATTCAACCATCCATCACACCAAACTTTGATTTCGAATCCGATCCAATCCTCTAGTTCCCCTTTTTATGCCTTTTTTTAACTGATGATGCTTTTTGTATACTCTCGTTGATCTCTTTTCATCACTGATGGAATGACGACTGAAAGTACCACGTAAGTAGAATAATGTTGTAGGTTGGATCCCACTAACAGGCTGATGAAAAGAAGAACATCACCAACCAAACACCAGGAGGTGAAGTGACAGTATAATAATCTATTTAGCAGCAGCAATGGATAAGCATAAAATATGGAGAAAAATGGGGACTAGTAATAGTGCACAGTAAGGCCTTAGTGGAGGGATTTCACTTGAAACACAAAAGAATTGAATGATTTCCCAATAAATTTCTGTAAACCTATTGTTTGGTAGTGCTTGCTGCTCTGCGCTACACCGGGAGAGCGAAGTTTAACTCTCCTGGTGTCAAATTTAGGCTGTATTCGACTTCACATTAGCGGTGTTATTTTTATGAGATATAAAATGAGATGAGTCATTTAGCATAAAATTAATAGATTATTAATTATTATATTTTTTTTAAAAAAATCTATATGAAAAATTTTATATAAAACACACAATTTAAAGAAAAATAAAAAAAGTTGCCGCAACTAGTTATCGTCTGTGACTAGAGGGGGTATTGCTACTGCTCAGGTAATAATAGTTACATGTTTCAAAAGATGGTAGAATAATTTGTTGGTATTATCTCTATTACAAAATAAAGTTATTTCTATCATTTTATTTTAAAATAAAGTTATTTATTCACGTACTTTCTTATTTGAACTAATTATAACTAGAACGGAGGAGTATTAATATGGATGAAGATGCTGGTAATTGGAATGTAATCTTGTCATATCTGGATTTCACAGTCGGTCCATGCCATGTCATCTCGGAAAAACGGATCGTAGGGCTGAGATGATGCACACTCTGATCGATCCATCACGGATGGCCTAGTTTGTTTTCAGGCAGCTGGCCGCCCGGGCGATTGCATTTGCATGCTATACAATGGCCCAAAAAGTCCTACTGTTCATCTCCGATACGATTTGATTTGTGTTTTTTAATCCTACAATCAGATATAAAATATTTTTATAAATTAAGTAAGATTGCATTTTTAATAACATGACTAGACGACGATTATGCAACGCTCAAATAGAAAAAAATAAGAAGAGGGCGGTAGTGCTCCAACCTTCATGCAGCATTGGCCCATCCTACCAGGAGCTCAACGGCAGATGTCTATGAGAAGGCGGCCATCGACTTGCCACCTAGCGCTAGCCTCTTCGTCGACCCTCTTTCCCGCGTTGACTTTAGGCATCGATGTCGCTTGGGGTCAATGCCACAACCACCTAATGCGGTGGAGGCGCCTAATGGTTTATAGGATGGCGGACAACGGAAGAGGAGCTGAGGCACCGGCAACCTCGTCTCTTTTCGAGTGGCGGCGACGCTGCCATTAAGCTTGAGCGACACTGCCTCGTCTTCTTTCTCCACCTTTGTGCTATCCACGTACACGACCCAGACCATGACTAAGCTCAAAAGGGGTGCCATAGGGTGGGTCTACTCCACCTCTTGACAGGATGGGCTGTTGTAGCAACAGCAACTCCGCACTGTAGGGTAGAGGTCAGTAGCAACTCCCCATCGCCATGGCTGCCATGGGGTGAGGACGTCGATATTTTATCTCTATCCGTGCCTCGGCACCACTGATGCATCCAATCGCTTTTTCATCGACAACGAATTCCCAGTGCTTACACATTAATCTTGTGATGACCGTTACAATAACCTCTTTCACACTATGTTTATATATCATATATCACCTTATATTTAATATTATCATCCAACATTATTAATTGCTTCAGAGTTCAACTCATCTCTGAGTCTAGTCATGATCCGTCATTTATAAAGTTGACATTGAAGAATTCTAATTTTAATCCCACCTTATTACGTGGCATCATGAACATATACAACCTCTTAGCATAGTCTCGATCCACATTGTTTATCAATGTTGATATTTATTATTTGTATATAAATAGATAAAACATATTATTTTTTATGTAGATATCATAACCTGACGTATATTACTCGTATAGGCTTATACCAACCATCATCAAATTTCTAATAAAAATTAACACATGATTCTATTTTTCTTTTTCAATTTTTCATCAGAACGTATAAATCAACCCACATATAATTTTACAATGGATTCACTCGACCTATTGGTGGTTTTGCGGTACACGTATCCGCGGTCGCCGGCGTTTGTGGTCCTCACCAGAATGGTCAGTTTAGCCCTGTCTTATTCTTTTGTTTTTCCGGTTTGTTAGCTCTCGTGCTCCGCGCTAGTCCGTATAGTTCATGGCGCCCTCGCCTATCGGCGAACCTATTCGATTTTGCTCTTGGTTGGTTCATCCCTAGCAGTAGTAGTAGTCCGTACTGTTCTTCACATAGCTTGTTTGATTCTTTGGGGATTTATGGATTCACATGTTTCAGGTCTTGCTCCCCAGGCGTGATGGAAGAGGAGAAGAGCGCGAAGGAGACGGGAAAGGGGAGGAGCCCGCGGAATCTGCAGCCGCCAGCTGTGGAATCTGGATGTGGTGACATGGCACCGCTGGATGAGGTGAACTACCCGGAACAAAAGCGGCGGCGCCGACTAGCAACACCGAGGGGAGGATATGCGTCCACTTCGACCCTTTCCAGGACGGCGTGCTCAAGTTCATCTCAGAGCTCAGGTCCTCCGATTGCCCCCCGAGGTGTGACCATTACCTGTGCGAGAGCAAGGTGGAAAAGAGCAGTATCCTAGTTTGCATCGACTGCAGCTTGCATTTCTGCATTGGGGACGGGACCAAGAAACAAACCGCAGGGACACGCCGGTGGCTTGCCGATCTGGAGCAGCATTGTGTTGGTGCGTTGTTCAGTGAGCCAGAAACTCTCTACTGCTTCCTGTGTGAAGGATTTCTGGACTTGGATGTCAGCAACATGCAGCGTGGGCACTTCTCATGTGACAAGGAAGAAATTAATAGGATCGTCTCGGATGTGAGCTCCTCCAAGAATGCTCCGGCGTGCCATCATTATGCGTGTGACAAGGAGGACATTGTTATCGTCAAGTCAATCATTGAATATGATGGGGACTCCCAGTGTGCGATGATGAAAAATGTCTAACCACCGGTGCGCGCCTTATGTTGGTGTGCTCAGAATGCAAGTGGTATTTCTGCATTGGAGGGCCAGCCAACAGGGCTAAGCCGCAAGTGCACATCTGGAAGCATGCATTGCTGGAGGAGCATTGGGTTGCACTGTGGTACAGTGATGCGTATGTTGGTTACTGCTTTGCATGTGATGATTCCTTGGTGATAGGTGGTGCGGAGGGCAAGGAGGGTTTGGCAGTCAACGACGAGGCTGGTTCTCATGCATCTGGGTCTTCTGATGGGCATGGCAGTGTTATCAGAGGGATACCGAATCAAGGAAACACTTGCTACTTGAATGCGTTGTTGCAGTGCCTCCTTGTTCTTGGAAAGACGTGGGCAAGGATGTTTGGACCGAATGCTCCATTGGGGATCCCTGGTACAATACTGCGTGGTCTCTTTGTTGATGCAAACAGCGTGAGGCATGCATCAGGCCTGCTGAACCCAGCGTTGCTCTTGGCTTGTGTACGCAGGTTTGACTCATGGTTCATAGGCACTTGAATGCAAGACAGCCATGAATTGCTTTGTTGTTTGCGCGATAGATTGAATGAGGAGGAAAAGATAATAAGGCCTCCTAACATGCAACAGGGTGCTCCTAGTTCTGTGGCTCCTACAGTCTTTGATTCCATATTTGGTGGTCTGCTGTCTGTTACCATCTCTTGCAAATCTTCCTCGTTTAAGTCAAATTCCCATTATGTATTCTATGATCTCTCAGTGCCTTTGCCACCAAAGGGTACTCCATCCTAAAGTGTTGCATTACCACCACAGAATAAAAGACCCATATCTCAACGTAAGATTTGTGTACTTTCTGAAGGCGGTGATTCTCAGATTCCTGTTTCAGAATTGGAAGATATTATCATGGTGAAAACATCAGATTCTTTGGAAGTAGGTAAGTTTATGTGCTTGTATGCGTAGCGTAATTGAAGGAAATGAAAGTATCAAAGTAATGTTAACCAGGCATCAAAATTTGCGGGTTGTCTCAGAAAATGGAACTTTTCATGAATGAATGCAGCAAACTGTGATAGTACTACAATAAAAAAACAATATAATATTTCAGTCCTAATCAAATTAGATAGGCTAGAGTTAAAACTCAATAAAACCCTTAAATCATGGTTCAGTCACGTTAATAATTACTTTATAAGCACTTTTATTTTAAGTATAGATCTTTAGCTATGTCATACTTTTTCAAGTTTCTCTCTCCATATTAATTTCGGTCTTTCTCTATCTCTCTTCATATTATTATCTTGACTTAGTATTCTATAATGTATTGGTGTATATGAGGGTCTCCTTTAGACATTGGCAAACCACCTCAATCGATGTTGGACAAGCATTTTTTTAATTGGTGCTACTTATAGTCGATCACATATATCCTCGTTCTGAACTCGATCTATTCTTGCATGACCACAAATTCAACGTAACATACGTATTTCTGTAATACTCAGCTGTTAAACATGACGTCTTTTTATAGTCCAACATTCTGTCCCATACAGCATAGCAGGTCTAATCGTCGTTCTGTGAAACTTGTCTTTTAGCTTCTACGGTATCCTCTTATTATAAAAAATACTAGATACTTAGCATCACTTCAACCAACCCACTTTGATTCTATAGCTAACGTCCATATTAATATTTCCATCTATCTATAGCATCAATTCCAGATATCGAAATATGTTCTTCTTAGCCACTAATTGACCTTCTAAACTCATATCTCCCTTATCGTATGCTATAGTGCTAAAGTCATATTTTAAATATTCAATCTTAGTTCTGTTTATTCTAAAACTTTTAAACTCAAGAGTCTGTTGTCACAACTTTAGTTTCCTATTTACTTCTCCCCGCTCTCATTAATTAACACTACATCTATAAAGAGTATACACTAAGAGATATCTCTTTGTATGTTTTTTTAACCTTATATATTACCAAAATAAAGAGGTACGAGCTCAAGACTGATCCCTGATATAGTTCTATTTTACTTAGAAAGTAATATGTATTACCATCATTTGTTCGAACACTCGTCATAGTATTGTTGTATATATTCTTGATGACAGAGACATACTTTATTAGAACTTTATGTTTGTTAAAATCATATCATATAATATTTTTTCATATTTTATCATAAGCTTTCTCTAAGTCAATAAAAATCATATGTAAGTCTTAATTCTACTATCTAAACCGCTCTATAACTTATCTTATTAGGAAAATTGTTTCTATGATTGATCTTTTAGGCATGAAATTAAATTGGTTCATAGAGATTCGCGTCGTTTCTCTTAAACAGTGCTCGATAACTCTCTCCCAGAGCTTCGTAGTGTGGCTTATCAATTTAATTATTTGGTAATTAGTAAAACTTTGGATATCTCCCTTATTCTTATAGATTGGTACCAGTACACTTCTTCTCTACTCTTCAGGCATCGTGTTCGATTGAAAAATATTGTTGAACAACTTAATTAGTCATACTATAGCTATATCTCCGAGACATCTCCACATTTTGATTGAAATAGCATCAGAGCCTATTGCCTTACCCTCTTTCATTCTTTTCAAAGCTTTTTTAACTTCAAATTCTTGAATTCTTCGCATAAAACTCATATTGGTGTTATCCGAAGAGTCGTTCAATTGGACGGTGGTGTCCTCGTTTCCACCATTGAATAAATTATCAAAACTCTTGCTATCTATACCTAATATCATCCTCCTTCATTAAAAATTGCTCTCTCTTATTTTTAATACACTTAACTTAGTTGAAATCACTTGTCTTCCTATCATGAGCTCTAGCTATTCTATAGATATCCTTCTCTTTTTTTTCGTACTCAGACGTTGATACAGATCCTCGAAAGCCCGTCCCTTTACCTCACTAATATCTCATTTTATGATTTTTTTACTATCTTATACTTTTTCATGTTATCCTCACTCCTGTTATGTTATAAATGTTTATAACATTCTTTTTTCTTCTTAATAACTTTTTGCACGTCTTCGTTCAACTATGAAGTTTCTTTAGTTTCGCATCCACTCCCTTTGATTACTCTAAATATCTCTGAAGTAATCTTTCAAATGTATATTTTCATTTTCTTTCACATTTATTTATATCATCTTCTTTCTTTTAAGAGCTCTCTTTAATAATCTTTTCCTTGAAAATACTTGATGTCTTCCATTCCAACTTCACCACTTGGTTCTTACAATTTTAGCTTATTTTTTTCTACGAGTATGTACCAGAAAGTAAAAGTTGGTCACCACCAACTTATGTTAAGAAATTACATATTCTCTAGATATCAACTTATAATCCACATATGCTCGTTTATCCATTCTTCTTATAAGAATAAAGTCTATCTAACTAAAGTGTTAGCCGCTATTAAAAGTCACTAAATGGGATTATCTCTTTATTGGCTATCATCAGATAAAAACACCTCAACACTGACAGAGTTACGTGATAGTATCACTATTATTTGTTACTTTTTTGCTCAACATTAGAAAAAGGGCACTTTCAGAGCAACTCTCTTGTTCTTCTAAATAGAGGAAAAATGAGGACTTGATTCATACATGGTTTGCAGAAATGTCAGAACCTTCAGGGTGTTTACATTAAAGTATTATAAACAAATAGGATATTTTAGCAGTTTTAACTTGGCAAAGTTTTATAGCAGTTAATTCTGCCACTGGAAGATAACTCAGAGTGTTGAGTCCTTGTCCTCATATGATAAAATTTGCTCCATATTGTTGGTTAACTTAAGTAGATGCAGAGGTCCTTGAAGAAAAGAAGCTTCAAATTATGAAATGTAGAGGACTAATATTCTCAAACCATGTAGAGAATGATGGGTATTGGTTTCATGAAGTTGCTGATGAGGACATAACTAAAAACTCATATACTTGGTTCTGCAGATTCTAACAAACTGAAACAGATCTCACAAAGCAAGGACGCTGTATGTTGTCCTTTGCAGTCTCCTACAAGGAAGCTGAATACATGGATAGCATTAGGCAATGATGTAGAGAAAACTGACACTGCTGTTCTTGATAATGCGTTCAGTGGGCTAGAAGTAAGTACAGAAGCCAAGATGGTTACTTTCTCAACAGAAATTACTTCCGATGACAAGGGGAAAGCTCGAAGTCATGATATTGTTAATGATGAGGCAGAGGATATCAACTCTCTTGCGTCAATTGAGGAGTGCTTGGAGTTGCATATTAAAACGGAGATGATAGAATGGACCTGTGAGACTGTTCCAAGGTTGCTCAGAGGGCAAGCACTATAAGTGATAAAGATGGTGAACAGATGGTGGCTAGTACCAATGTCAATTGGACGGTTGATGGAGACTAAGCTGAACAGTCGGACAGGAAAACATACCAAAGTGAGCTATCTAGCGATTTGATGGTGAGGACATGTTCCTGGGTTCTCTTGACGAGAAGCTGAGGGGGGCAGAAAATAGCCACCACAAGTTGGGAGCTGAGCTGAGTGCCCCAACCTCCAGTGGGACAAAAGCAGGTGTTAGTGAACCGCAGACACTTCAAGAAAGCTTGGACAAGATACTGGACAGGGAAACGTGTAGGAATGTGCAAATTGAGAAGGATAGAGTTCTGGCTTTGAAAATGCAAGCTGAAGACCAGCTCAGGGACAACTTGCAAGTGTTACATGGGGTAGGTGGGATGCCTGGAGGAGAGAGGGACAAAGCGAAGACCATACAAGCAGTGACTGATCCAGTTGACAATCTAAAACATGGAGAAGATCCATTTACTGGGAAAGAATTTGAGGGGACTGAAGAAGAGATACTGGAAGGTGATCATGAAAAGTCCAACTGGTAGGAAGTGAAGAGCTACTGGATTCTGAGGAATCTGATAACAGCTTTGCTAAATCAGTGGGAGTACACCTGATATTTGTTAGATATTTAATTTATTTTCTTTAAGAGGAAGAAGTCAATTGCATTTGACTTCTAGTTGATCAAGTTGGCTGCTTGTTGGTGCTTGAAGTTTGTAGCACAAATTAGTTTAACCTAGTTGTAAGTGAGATTATGGGCTCTAGTATGTATGCTTTGTGCTATGTCATCATAGAAGTATTCAAATCAAATTTTATTAGCTAGCAAGCTGCACACAGCAAGGAATATGAGCTTAGGTTAGTTAGAAGCAAAGTTGTGTTTTAATTGTCAATGATGGTTTGTGAGTCCTATATAAGGACATGTACCCCTATGTAAAATAAGTTTTGGCTTGTGCAACATATGAAGAATACGATAGTGCATACACCTATTGTTCTTTGATCCTAGTGGTAGAAAATCAATAATTGGTATGAGAGCGAGGTGAGTGTTGATACCTAAGATCATACTGGCAAGACAATTGTTGAAAAGTAGTGAGATCAGCGACAGCAATGTTGAGGCAACTGATGAGGGAGGGAAGTGTGACCCTCCAGTACTTGTTGCTCATGAGGAGTAACTGTGCTGCATGGGTAATCAAGATGAAGTTGTATATGCGTGCGCAAGGAATTTGGGACATCGTCGAGGTGATGGATGGCATTGATGGACTCCAAGACTAGATGGCACTAGCAGCTATCTACCATCGTATCTCAAAGAAGACACTTCTTGTTGGCCGAGAAGACGATGGCCAAGGAGGCATGGGAGACACTAAAGATGATGCACATGGGAGTCAATCGTATCAAGGAGGCAAAAGTGCAGACCCTCAAGATGGAGTTCAAGTTGTTGCACATGAAGGAGATGGAATTAGTTGATGATTTTGCCATTCGGTTGATGACCATCGTCAACAAAATCCGAGCACTTGGTGAGAATATGGATGAGTCATATATCGTCAAGAAGTTCCTTCTCGTAGTCCACAAGAAATTTCTCCATATTGCTTTGGCCATCAAGCAATTTGGTGATCTCAAGACCATGACGATCGAGGAGATGATTGGCAAGTTGAAGGCTCACGAAGAGTGCCTAGGTGGCTCTGGCGATGACACTGAGGAACATGTACTTCTTACTATTGCTAAGTGGAAAGCCAAGGAAGCAAATGCTTGTAGACGCTACAAGAAGTTTGACATAACAAAGGTACGCTATTATAATTGTCAAAAAATTGGTCACTTTGTCAAGGCTATTATATTACTGTTGAAGTGTCACTCAAAGAAAGAAGAGCATGCTTATATGGCAGAGAAGCAAGAAGATGGTGAGCTGTCCCTACTTATGGGCAAGGCTTGTCTGTTGTAGTTTCAAGGAGGAGCTAGAGTTGGCTCTGGATGTTGACAAGACGTGACACCATCCTAAGTCTAGCAAGACCTCTGAATCAAGTCTGAGAGTTGTGTCCAAAATGTTGTGATAGATATGTTTCCTATCTTGAATCGGATTTGAGAGTTGTGTCTAGGGTGAGAAGTTACAAAGTCTTGTTCATAGTCTTGAATTGGTTCCAAGAGTTAAGTCCAGGGTGTTGGGTATATGTGTTCTTCATCCTAAATCAGTTTCAAGAGTTGTATCCAGGACATTGTGAGCAGATATATTGTTCAAGTTGACAAGTTGTAGAAACGACCAAGTAGTCATCTTGAAGTCAAGAGTTCGGCAAGTCGAAGATGTGACCAACTGGCCAAATGAGTGTTTATCTAAGGTGTGTTGTGTCATCATCTCCGGCAAAATGAGTCAAGTTGAAGATGTGTTCAATTGAAGAATACTATAGTGCATACACTTTCTATTCTTTCATTCCAGTGCTATAAAACTAACAATATTGACTGACACATAAGGAGTTGATGAAGAAAGGAGACATCTCAGACCCAGGAACAAGGAGGACAAGAAAGCTTTGGAGATGGCAACTGAAAGGAAAGAGGCACAAAATGCATTCATCAATAAAGGTCAGACACATGTCCCATCCATTGTAGATGAAAGTAATGTTTCTCTTGCCCAGATGGCTAGTTTACTGGGTGTCAACTTAGGTTTCATCATTGAAGATATTGACACAAACTTAAATTTGATAAAAGATCTTGAAAATGCTAGACTTAATTTGTTTCTGGAAGAACAAAGAAAATTAAACCATGATAATGATGTTGAAAAAGTTGAGGATACATATGATCCTGTTATTGTTTGTTTGTTGAATGACTTGAATTCTAATGATAATGACTCGATTTAGAAAGAACAGAAACTTTGCTGTCACAAATAAAGCCTTTATCTGAAAAAAAAACAAAAGAAGAAAAGAGGAAACCTTGGAAATTTCAAGGTGACTCCAAAAGGGAATAAAAGAGGTGGAGGTCGATCTCCAAAAAGAAAAGGTTCATAATGAAAGGTCTCATATGGAACATTAGAGGGATGGGTGATAAAGAAAAGGTGAAACATGTCAGAGAGATATTTTGTGAACAGAAACTGGACTTTATTGGTTTGATTGAAACTGTAAAACAGGATTTTCCTGACAATATGCTTAAAAATCTCAGCTGTGATAAAGATGTGTGCTGGTCCTTTTCACCAGCTAGGGGGATATCTGCTGGAATCCTGGTTGGTATCAACCAGGAACACCTTAAAGTGATAGAAAAAGAAGTGGGCAAGTATGGAGAACCTTAATACAAAACAAATCGGATAATTGGATATGGAATCTAGTTGTGGTGTATGGTGCAGCTCAGCCTGAACATAAACAGGAATTCTTGACTGAGCTAGGCCAGATAAGTTCAAATCATAAACCCATTTTGATGGGAGGTGATTTCAATATTATTAGGAAAGAGAATGAAAAAAAACAAAAGTGGAGGATATAATAATTGGAGTTTCATCTTTAATGCAATAATTGAGCAGGCAAACCTGAGGGAAATAAATTTGGGAAATAGGCAGTTCACCTGGAGTAATGATCACTTAAATGCAACATATGAAAAATTGGACAAAATGCTGATGAATGTGGAATGGGAAAAAAATGTACCCACTAGTTAGAGTGGAGGCTTTGGAAAGAACTTTTTTTGATCATGCCCCACTATTAATTGATTCTGGTGGTGAAAAGCCAATCCCTGGAAATTTCAAATTTGAGATGAGCTGTCTTCTGAGAAATGATTTACATGAAGTAGTAACACAAGCAGGGGGGGCTTATAATGGGAATGGATCAAGTATTGACAGACGGCAATGGAAGATGAAAAATTTAAGGAAAAAATTAAAAGGGTGGAACTGGGAAGGAGTTTATAAAAGGCAAAAAAAAAGACCTTCCCATATTGATGAACTTGACAAAAAATGTGAATTACATGGTGTGTCCCTTCAGGCCAGATACGAGAAAAGATCACTGGAATTCCAGTTAAGACAATTGTTAAGGGAAGAGAAATTAAAATGGTATCAGAGAAGTAAAGAAAAAGAAATTGTAGAGGGTGATAATAATACCAAGTACTATCATGCAAAAGCAAATGGGAGAAAAAGAAAAGATAGAATTTATTCTCTGAAAGATGGTGAAAATATTGTCAAAGGTCAGGAAAACCTGATGAGGCATATAACAGAATTTTACCAAAAGCTGTTTGGGCACCCTGAACAAACTGCAGTTAAATTAGAAAATATTGATATGCCTCAGTTATCCACAAGTGACAGGGAAGAATTAACAAAGGCTTTCACTATGGAAGAACTAAAGGAGGCTGTTTTTAGTATGGAAAACAATAAGGCCCCTGGCCCAGATAGTATTCCAGTTGAATTTTATAAAAAAAATTGGGATATAGTTAAATTTGATTTGAAAGCTCTATTAGAGGGTTTTCATGTTGGGAAGCCTGACAATGCTATACTAAATTATGGCATCATAACTTCAGTTCCTAAATGCAAAGAAGCTATACAGGTTCAACAGTTCAGACCAATCTGTTTACTGAATGTGAGTTTCAAGATCATCACAAAACTCCTCATGCTCAGATTCGCAAAGGTTGCTGATGTGATTATAAAAAAACTCAAACTGCTTTCTTGAGAGGTAGATACATAGTGGAGGGGTCCTGATTTTGTGTGAGATCCTTAACTCAACTCACCAAAAGAAACAAACAGGCATCGTCTTTAAAGTTGATTTCGAAAAAGCATATGACAAGATAAATGGCATACCAAATGATGCAGGCAAAAGCTTTCCCTGACCAATGGTGTGATTGGGTAATGAATGTAATCATGGAGGGCAAAGTTGGTGTTAAGGTCAATGATGAGGTTGGGAAGTATTTCCAAACTTTCAAGGGATTAAGGCAGGGGGGTCCGCTGTCTCCCTTGTTATTTGATGTAGCAGTAGATGCACTAACCCTCTTGATTAAGAGGGCAGTGAAAAATGGTATGATTTGAGGGCCTTGGCCAAGAATATATTGAGGGTGGTGTGCCAATTCTGCAGTATGCAGACGACACATTTTTCCTTTTGAAGGATGATGTAAAAGGAGTAAAAAACTTGAAATATATCATTTGCTTGTTTGAACAAATGTTTGGACTGAAAATCAATTTCAATAAAAGTGAAGTAGAATATCATATACTAAATTCAAGAGTATGTTATAAATATCTTAAAATGCGCTTGACGGCTTGACGATGTGAAACATGAGGAGAAATTTAAAATAGAGCTAACACACAACAATTATATGTTTATTCTTGATGCAGTGAGATATAACAATAATCTAATCATACTTCGATATTTCTTTTAATTAATAGCCTTACCTTCTTCATTTAGTTATAGAATAGCTCTAGATCCCATTAGTATTGAAATAGACTTGCAATTTTACATCTTGGAACATCATAAAAGATTTTTTTTGTGTATTTTGTTTGATGTACAAACGTTCCTTGTGATATTTGCTTGATTAGCAATTCAAAAAGTAACTCAACTCTCCCATCATTCTTATTTCAAATTCAAAATTCTACAACCAAAACATAAGAAGAACAATAAAAAATAACATCATTTACATAAATCTAAACGAAAAGTTGATAATCACCATGTTTTAGAACAAAGAGATTAAACCACTTTTCCCATTCAAAAACATTTTTTAGGTAACAAAATTTTTAATCTATCATACCATGCTTTATGTGCTTGTTTCTTTAGGTAATTTAAATTTTTTGAATTTTTAAAACCAGGTGGTTGTCTAACATAAACTTTCTCCTATATAAAACCATTTAGAAAAACACTTTTAACATCTATTTGATACAATTTAAAACCTTTTAAAACAGTAAAAACTAACAAAAGTCTAATTGCTTCAATTTGAGCTACTAGAGCAAAAGTTTTATTAAAATCTAAGCCTTTAATTTGAGTAAAATCTTGTGCAACAAGTCTATCTTTATTTCTTACTATTAAACCATTCTCATTTTCTTTATTTTTAAATATACATTTAATTCTAAAAATATTATGACCAAGAGGTGCTTCAAGTAAAGTCCAAAATTTGTTTTAAAATTATCAAGTTCTTTATGCATTACGTTAATCCATGATTCATCTATTAATGCATATGATACATCTTTGGGTTCAAAAGAAGCAATAAAAGCAGAACGTGTAAAAAATTCAGTAGATGTCACCTTAGACCGTATAGTATGTTCATTTAGATTACCGACGATTTGTTCCGAATAATGTCAACATTGAATGTATAAAAGAGAAGTAACATCAAAAGTTGCTTTGTGTTGTGAACCTTGGGTCATCGAAGTTGTAACCTCTAGAAATCCATAAGACTCTATCTCACATGAACCCGATCTTTCTGGTCTATCTTAGTCTGACCGGATCTCATCTACTGATCGGACCAGTTGGTTGCCTTCGATTGAAACGACTTGACGCCCGGTTGGACCGGCTGCCACCTCAACCTCGTCTTCTTCATCATCACTTTCATCCAAAATATATTTCTGGTCTAAGTATCCGGACTAGCCTCATCAAAAGTAACATAATAAGTTTCTATAATTTTGTTAGTTTCCAAAACAAGTACACTGAGTGAGATATCCAAGAAAAGTTTCATTAATTGAACGTGCCTCAAATTTATCCAAATTTATAGATTTTAACACAAAACACATACACCCAAAAATACGTAAATGCAAAACTTTATGTTGATGTTTACAACGAAACTCAAAATAAGTTTTTTTCAAGTTTAGATCTAAAAAAACATGATTAGAAATATAACAAGCAGTATTAATAGCTTCAGCCCAAAATTTTCATAGAGCATAGTTCTAGCCATGTTAACCAAACAACGGTTTTTACTTTCAACAACACCGTTTTGTTGAGGAACACATGGAGAAAAAAGATTGATACTACAGGACTTTTTCAACATAAAATTGTTCAAAAGAAATATTTTTAAATTCTTCACCATTATCACTACTAATTGTTCTCAAGGATATAGGAAGTTCAAGAGTCAAACGAAGATATAAGTTTTGAAAGTGATAAAAACTTCATCTTTAGTTTTCATCAAAATAAACCAAAGAATAACGAGGGTAATCATCCACAATAACCAAAACATACCACTTTCCTTCAACTGATTACAATCGAATTGGACCAAAAATGTCTATATTTAAAAGCTATCCTAGTGCATCAGTCATTATAGAAACAATTAGAGCATGTGAAGAAGCAACCATCTAAGCATGACAACAGAGAGAACAAACCAAATCAAGATCTTTTTGAGTTTTGGTAAATCATGAATAAATTCTAAACCACTAATTCTAGTGAGATTATCAAAACCAACATGGCCAAGTATACGATACCAAAACATTAAATCCATTAAAATTTTAGCAACTAGACATGTAATCTCAGAAGAATCATAATTCTCAAAATCAACTTTAAAAACTCTCATTTCTCTCCCATATTTTCAATTAAAGAATAAAATTGATTATTATTTTGACCTTTCTCCACCTTTTAACAATGATTTCATTGAGAAATTATGTAGAAGTTTTGTTTACTTAGAGCAATCCTAAGATATGTACTATAAAACAAGAGAAATAGACTGCTCAACTAGATAACAACCATGTAGTAAAATATAAACAACAAATCAACACTAGATATTTATGATTTCAACGATTTATAATGTAATAGATTTAATAGTACATATATTGAACAAAATATCCCTATAACTAGACAAGTTGAATAAATAATTCTTTCTCAAATATTTTAGCTCAAGTAAATAAACAATTTATAGCATTTATTGAGAACTTTCATAATTTTAAAACTTTGTGCTCAATTTTATCTCTTAAAAAACACGTTGAGCAAATTTTAGCAATCAAAACATCCTTCTGTTGTGTTAGCCTTTTAGCTTTAATGAGATTAAAAATCGAACTTACATAAAAGCAACTTGATATTTTTTAAATCTTTTTGTTAAAAACAACTCATTTGCAACACGAGAATACAATGTAACATCAAAAGCAAAAGAAGATTTAAGATTTGTTATTTTCTTAATTTTAGACTCTAATTTCAAATAATTATTAGCATTCATATTTCATAAAGAATAAATTTTAGAAAACAAAACTTCACAAGATATGCAACTATTATTATCGAAAATTAGAGATATTAATCTAAAAATTTCAGCATTTGGAGATTCAATAATAAAGTCATGCTGTTTATCTTCTTCTCATATTTTTGAATCTTAAAGCCAAGAGAAACAATAATATTTTGAAAAAAGTTATCTCAATGTGATCGTTGTCAGAATCAGACTCTTCAAATGTTAATCCTCCTAGAGCCATTAGGCATACTCTATATATGTTCTTGCCTTTGTCATAATCTTCATCCTTACTCCAAAAGTCGACGTCACTAGCTTAATCAAAGACTTTAACATGTTCTTTTAGCTCTCTTGGTTCCTCCTTACTTTAAACATCTTCTTCTTTTTCTCAGATTTGTTCTTGTCGTCTTCATCTTGCTTCATTTCTCTCCCAAGCTTGGAGCAATTGAATCGAATGTGATTAGCATCCCTACACTCACAGCATTGGATTAGATCTCCTCATTTTCTATTTCTCATATTATTCAAGGCTCGAGAAAATATATTAGTTAGCAAAACCATATCATCCTCACAGATTTGCACGAGTTGGTCATCGGACATAACATTAAAAGTGGTCAGAGAAAGCAATGAAGAAGCATTAACTAAAGAACAAAAAAAAAAGATACCAAAGTAGAAGATTTAGAACTATTTTTTCGTAAATGAATATTCATCTCACATGTTTTAAGTTTGGTGTACAAAGATTCCAAAGTTAAAGTACTTATATTGATAGATTTTTGTATAGATGTAACTGTCATCTCCTAAATAAACATATTAATACCATTCAAAAGATATCGAGCAAATCCAAATTGAGTATAATTAGTATTGTAAGAATTATCAACAGAACAAAAATCACTCAAAACTTTATTAAAGTGAGCATGATAATCATTAAGAACTTCTCCATATTTTATCTCAAATTTCATATACTCATTTTTAAAAACATCTTTATGCAATTCCCTCGTGTTAAAATACCCTTGATAAAAATCATATAGAGTCTTCCACATCTTATGTGCAGTTTCAACATGAGAAATTCAATCAAAATTACAACAAGAAATTCCATTAATAATAAATTTACGAGATTTACAATTATTATCAAATTCGGTTTTATTAGCAGCAATAATCTTATTAGGTATATCATAAGGTTTAGAAACTTTTTGTTAAATACCAAAACTCTGAGATATAATATAAGATTGCATCTTTTTGCACCAATAAGGAAAATCAACTCCATCAAAACATGTGGCTTGATCATATATTTATCTACCATTGCAACTCAATATTAATTAAAATCAAAAGAGAAGAAAAAATAAGGCTATAATAACAATTGTATGATCGTAAAGGGTCTTTCCTACCATAAAAGCTAGCCTATGAGTTGAGCAACTTCCCTACTTATATACTAGTTCCCTTGCACTTCAACAACCAATGTGGTACTATTAAACAATCTCCTCCTTCACACATTGGTATTCTCTCAGCCATTCATCGTCCCTTCATCATACACCAATGGTCCCTCGGGTACACGGGCCCACAGACACTCACAATCCATCTAGACTTCACACTTTAGTTTCTATCCGAGCAAAGATATTAAACTAGTCGGGCTCTGATACCACTTGTAGAATCAAAACACAAGAACCAAAGCTACCAGGGGGTGAATGGTAGAATTACCAAAAAACCAAATCTTTTTGTGATATAAAAAGAAACCTTTGACCTGAATACAGTTGCGATGCTCTGTCGTATACCACCGGTGTAATAGCCTACCAGTCGCTAGTGTTGTCGACACTCCGACCGCATGACACTAGTCCATCCACCGACTTGCTGCCGATCTAACTACTAACGAATTAAGAATACAACTCAACAAAACTATTAAAAATAGATTAACTTTTTTACATCAAGATATACCTACAAAGTACATACAAATCAAACTAGACCATAACTTTTCTTTCTTACAAAATTTATATCATAGGACCTCAACCCTTTATCTATTTATATCTAAAATCTCCATCTTTAACTAGGAGTATAACTCCTTCTCCTATGTAGAGTCAAACTCTCAAATTCCAAGGCAACTCCTATTTCTAATAGGAATCAACCTCTCATATTCCAAACCGTTTACAACTTTCTAATTTATTTTTTTATCTTTCTTTTCAGTTCTACGTTAAATTTATTCATGATTTTTTTAATATTTGTACACATAACTTGTAAAGTCCGTTACGAAATCCTTCCATATGGTATCCATTCACCGTGTGCCACTTTGTGCTTAGCTTCATCACCTAGCGTTCTTGGCTGCTTTGAACCTCAGATCCCCCTAAACCTAGTTCTAGTCTCGTCATTGATAGATGTTGGCCCTAAGGCCTCCTGACTCTAGTCTAACTTTGTCACATAGTATCCTGACCATGCTAGACCTCCGCTCCTCCCTAAATATAGTCCTAGTTGTCACCATTGAACAAGGTTGACCTTAAGTCACATACACATAAATATACAAAGCAACCATTTGTAGTCACAAATATCCTAACTTAATCCACATTAGTCGCACACACTCACACAAACAACAACAACAAAGCATTTTAGTCCCAAACAAGTTAAAATAGGTTAGAGTTGAAACCTAAAAGGAGCCTTTCCAAGTACTTCTATTCAAGTATAGATCTTTAGGTATATTCCAATCTTTCAAATATTTTTTATTACTTATCCCCATGTTAATTTCGATCTTTCTCTATCTATCATCATATTATTATCTTGACTTAGGATTTCATAATATATTGGTGTCTCTGAGGGTTTTCTTTGGACATGGCTAAACCACTTCAACCGATGTTAGGCAAACTTTTCTTCAATTTATGCTACACTTAGCCGATCACGTATATCATCGTTCTGAACTCGATTTATTCTTATATAACCACAAATCCAGCGTAACATATATATTTCTGCAACTTTCAGCTATTAAACATGTCATCTTTTTTATACCAATATTTTACCCTATACAATATAGCAGGTCTAATTGTTATTCTATAAAATGCTTGGTGCCACTTCATCCAACCCACTTTGATTCTATGGCTAACGTTAGTATCAATATCTCCATTCATCTGTAGCATCGATCTCAGATATTGAAAGTTGTCCTTCTTAGGCACTACTTGACCTTCTAAACTCATATTTCCCTCCTCATGTGCAATTGTGCCAAATTCACACCTCAAATATTCAGTCTTAGTTCTGCTTATTCTAAAATCTTTTGACTTAAGAGTCTGTCACTATAACTCTAGTTTCCACAGACACTCACACAACAGCATAAATATTTATGGGCATAGATAAGTGTGTTCATTAAGTAGAAGATATTTTATTAATAAAAATTAGTTTAAAAATATTATGGTGTTGTGTGAGTGTGTAACTAATGTGTATCAGGTTACGATATCTGTGTCCAGTAGCAATTATTTTATCTATTTATGTGCAGGTGACTTAAGCTCAATCTTGTTCAATGGTGATAACTGAAACTACACTTAAGGAAGAGCGAAGGTCTAGCATGGTTATGACACCATGTGATAAAGTAGGACTAGAGTCAGGAGGCCTTATAGACAACATCTGTTAATGGTGGAACTGAGACTAAGTTCAGGGAGAGCTTAGGTCTATAACAGTCAAGAACATCAAATGACAAAGTTGAACATAAGGTGGCACATAGTGAATAAACTCCGTATGAGAGGATTTCGTAACAAGCTTCATAAGTTGTGTATACAATTATTGAAGAAATCATGAATAAATTTAAAGTGATACTGAGAAAAAAAGAAAATTTTAATTAGAAAATTATAAAAATTTTGGAATATAAGAGGTTGAGTACTATTAGGAATATGAGTTCTACACCTAGTTGGTCTTGGAGTTTGAGGGTTTGACTCTAAGTAAGAGTATAAGTTCTACTCCTATTCAAAGACACAAATTTTGGGTATAAATAGATGTGGGGTTGAGGTTCCATAGATATAGTTTTTATAAGAAAGAAAATATATGGTTTACCTTAAGAGAGAAATGATTGCTTTATATGCACTTTATAGAGACATCTTGATGCAATAAAGTTGATCTATTTTTAATAGTTTTGTTAAGTTGTATTCTTTATTTATAAGTAGTTAGATTAACGATAAGGCGGCGGACGGACTGACGGTATTAAGGCGGTCGGAGTGCTGACAGTACGGTGATCAAACTCGCAACAGGTAGGCAATCAGACCAGCGGTATACGATAGTGTATAGTAACTTCATACATGTCAGAGGTTTCTTTTTATTAAAAAAAGATTTAGTTTTTAGTAATCCTACCATTTATCCTTTCTGATAGATTTGGTTCTTATGTTTCAATCCTGAATAAAAAGTATCATTTAATTCAATAGTAGAAGGTGTGCAAACCTAAAAGACCTAGGTGTTCTAGGAATTAATGAATAAAGCATTACTTTTACAAATTGCTTTGGAAACTCGAAACTGAAAAGGGGTTGTGGCAGGATTTGCTCAAAAAAAAGTATTTATGTCGCACAACTTTGAGACAAAAACTAGAAATGGTGATTCTTTCTTTAGGCAAGGCTTAAAGCTTGTGAAAGACCGCTTCCTGAATTCTTGCTCTAAGAAAATTGGGAACGGGGAGAACACACTCTTTTTAAAGGACAGATGGTGAGGGCTGAGACCTTATGCTGTAAAATAGTACAACCTGTATAATGTCACCATGAATAAAAACATCACAGTGGCAAAGGCTGTGAAGGAAGGCTGGGGTGTGTTGAAATTTAGAAGAAATCTAGAGGTGGAAATTTTCACTTCCTCGCAAAAGCTAAAAGAGGATTGCATGAACATCACTTTGAATAACCAAGAAGAAATGTTGATTTGGGAACTTGATAGAAATAAAGGGTTTTCTGTGAAATCCTTCTATAGAGCTTAACAAATTCAACAAGTTAAGTGTCCTTATCGAAAAATTTGGAAATTCAAAATCCCAGTGAAAGTGAAAATGTTTATCTGGCTAATTCTGAATAAAAGTTTCTTAACCAAGAACAATCTGATTAGAAGAGGATGGAAAGGAAAAGATAAGAAATGCCAGTTTTGTCAGGCAGAAGAAACAATTGAACACCTTTTCCTGACCTGTCCTTTATCAAAGTTTGTGTGGAATGTGGTAAATAGTGCTTTCAATTTAGGCCCAATACAAAACATGAACCATCTCCTGGGAACTTGGCTTGGCAAGTTTAGCAAAAATATGAAAAACATGGTGGCTGTTGGGGTGGCAGCAATTTTATGGGCCATCTGGAAAATCAGAAATAGAGCCTGTTTTGATCATAAACTGCTGTCTGATCCAATTGAACTAATCCATTATTTCTGCTCTCTGATTACCTCCTGGGTGGTGTTGCAGAAACTGGAGCCAAATTCAAGAAGTCTTCTCTGGGGGGTGGAGCTGCTAAAACGACAGTTCAAAGCACGGCTGGAGGGTTGGAACATGGAGATTGGAGGGCGCCTGACTACATGCTGATGGGAGATACCAAAGTGTCAGGACCCTCTGCTGATGATGGGAACTATCTTTCAGATGATCTGAAGTTTTTGGGAAAAAACACAAACTGCTGGAAGCTGTGTTCTCTGTAGTTTTCCTCTTGAGTCCTGCTGTAGTGTTTTTTCTTAGTTCTTTGGATGGATCACACAGGCAATGGGATGGCATTGCTGTTGTGGTGATCCACTCCCGTGTTTCTCTCCCTTGATCTTTTCTTTTCTGGGATGGTAGGTCTGTAATGAACATGATACTGTTTCTTTTCCGATTATGGAGAAGGGGGGAGCTCTACTTCCCTGTTTCAAAAAAAAAATCTAGCGATCTAATCAGATTGGCTATAGAATGAAGTTCTTCAAGTAGCCAGCTACATGATTCTGAAGTACAACATCATGATATGCCTGTAGTGAACATAAAGACTAGTGGAGACACTTCAGGGATGAGTAGTGTTGAAAAAGACTCGTCCTCTTTCAGTATAGCCAATAAAAAGGCTGAATGCCCTGGAGGTGCTCAAGAAGATGTATCTAGCTGCCGTCTAGCTGAGAAACAGGCCAACCTATTGAGTGGCCAGTGTCAAAATATCAGCATACAAGATCAGGATAGGGGGGGAGGGGGGGGGGGGAACGCAAGTAAATCTAGGTCATAATGCACACCAAGTAGAAGAAAACCAGTATGATCGGCAAGATAGGAATGAAGGTGCGATTCGAACATGTCTTATTAGCAAGCTGCCACTTGTCATTCAACTCAAGAGATATTTGGAGCCTCTTAAAGTGAGTGGACATGAGAGCATTAAGGAGGTCCTTGATGTGGAAGCGTTCATGGACCCCAGGTACTGAGTAATTTTGTTTGTCCATTTTTGCTGTGATACTTTTATGAGTTTGTAGGATTAATTTATATTAAGAAAGAAATTAGAAGGGGTGAAAGATGGTGAAATTTTTTTAAAAAAATTAACACTCTCTCTTAATCATACTTAATCATAAAAATAAAAAATTGTGTTTTCCAAATCTAAACATATTGTTAACTGTAGATTTGTAACTCCGATTGACATAAAAAAATTATGTAGAATAAACTAGATAAAATTTATAAATAAATCCAAATAGAATCAACTCAACCGGACATATTAACAAAACAAAATTACTAAAACTAAAATTAATTAAATATTAATTAATTAATAATACGATACTTAAAAATAATTAACCGATAAAACTTGCCGTAACACTATAACCTAAATTAATTTAAATTAAAGAAAACGATTGAAATCACATAAAAAATAAATTATTCTAAAAACAAACGCTAGGCATGTAAAAGAAAAATAGATTAATTACCACACAATTCTTCAACAAATATTATCTTTATTATTAAAATTGTGCTGATAAAAATCACACAAAACTCTCTCAATTTTTTAATATAAATTCCTCATATCTCACCCTAAAAAATCACAAAAGAAAATAACTAATTATACTTGAGATATCATAACTGCCACTCTGTTTATTTTTAGCCATCGGGTTCAAAACCGACACTTAGAATTGTGTCACATTAGCACGACACAGTTGACCACAAAATCTACCATATTTCTTCAGAGAATCCCATTTGGATACTATTCACATACTTCCGAACCAATCCTATTACACCATATTGCCTCCAAATCTCTTGTGCCCCCGCGCGTGCTTGCGTCCTATGTCGCCTTGTCTAGCCTCATCTGTTAGCCATAGCATCACCACGCGCCCGCACCACACTCGCCGATAGACCTGGCTCGCCTGTCAGCCGTTACGCCTCCGCGCGCCCACACTTATTGATAGGCATACCCACCTATCAATCTCACTTTCCCACCATGCGCGTGTGCCCGCGTTGCTGGGCTGTTTCTTGCCATTAGCCTACTCCATCAACCTGCTGACTTATAGGTCTACAAGTCAGCCCACTCGCCTATCTAGTTGCATTCGGTTTCTTTCAGCCCATGTCAACCCGTTCTCACATCGCCTTTAGCTCATTTCCTACTAAGTCGTATCTATATTGTTCGTTTGGACTACTCGCAATTCCAATCCGTTACCATATCAAATTCCAAAAATTAATTTTTGAATTTTTATCCAAAATTCCTCTAAATTTTTTAGCGATTTTTTATGTGTTTTTCGTATTTAATACCTACACATAAATAAACAAAAAATATTCTCCAACACAGATTTTTTACAACATGTTATTTCAACGTGCACACACGTTCACTACATTTTTTATAAATAATTTTAATATAAATTAATTAAATAATATTAATTTTAATATAAACAGTGCTAATTTCAATATAATCTAATTTTACCAATTTTATCCTAAACTAATTTTTCATCACAGAGTTTGTGGATCACTGTATACTGTATGTACTTTTTTTTTGTCCAATCGAACCAGTAAGGCAAAATAAGCATGCTTCCTGTAGCCGTGTTAAAATGCTTTTTTCCTAGCACCTGAGCTAGTGTTCTTTAGCTTAGAAACAAGTTGCGACTTAGGATATCATTGGTCTTGTTTGTTTCTTGCAGACGAGCATGATTTAGGCTACAGAATTAGAAACTAATAAAATTCATGTTCTAGCCATAATGGAGCCACTTGTTTGATAGACCTCTGTAATTAGCGTTGATGCAAGTGAACTGGAACTGCTTGGCTGTATAGTGAGGCATTCTAAAGCTGCTACAGATGAAACTGCATTCCCTCGAACGTGGGCCTTGTGCATGTTATGCTTTTTCTAACCCTTCATAGTCAGGTTACACCATGGCTTTCAAACTCAATTCGTTGTAGCAGTTTATAATTGACCACTGTGGATATTTTTTGGAAAATGGCATCCCATTAGAAATAACTAGTGGAAGCCCGGCAACTTGCTGTGGAATTTAGAAACCCTTTGAAACACTTAAAAACAACATTAACATTGAATTAAAGGTGAGACAATAAAATATATGTTAAACTATAATTAATACAGAACGGTTAGCATACATGATATATTTATGGCTGTGATTAAGCATAGAAAGTTATCTAACGACTGTGATTAAGAATGGTAGTGATTCCATGGCCTTTCTTTTCTAAATGATGTGGTTCAAGGCACGTTGATTACTTGAGTCCAACTATATAGGAATAGTATATCTAAATAGTATATATGATTGCTTTTTGCATTTTTTTAAGGTAATGCGTACCTTAAAAAAATCATTCATTACGTGATTATTCATTCAAGATGATTTATACCTGTCTTTCACTCATATCTGATAGAGGTTTATTTTTTAAAAAGATAAGATAGAGATTTCTTGTTAAAAATATTCAGTTGCTAACATATAAGTTCAACAAAGACATTTTGTTGGTTAAGGCGGTTTGAGTGTTTTTTATTTCCTCTAATCTTCAGTTCTGAGGACAAAGTTAGTTCCAGCTATCGTTTAGCTGGTGTCATTGAGCACCGTGGCCTCAGCACTGATATTGGGCACCGCGTTGATTATGTGAGAGCAAACCATCAGCTGTTGGTCTGTGGCTCTTCCTCTTGGTTTTGTGCAAGCGATGCTGACATTAAAGAAATCTATTTAGAAGAAGTTCTCATGTGCGAGGCTTACCTTCTTTTCTACGAGAGAATGGAAAGCTAAGACGGTAACAAATGTCTGGAATTCTATATCCACCAAAGAATCCGAAGAGCAATCACAAAGCAAGCAGATGGGTGAGAGTCTCAAAGGTTTATTTGGATGGACAGTGATCCAATCATTGTATATACTGACGTAGGCTCGTGATCAGGTCCAATTTTGTCGTTGTGGCTGAATGATATCGAGTCATTGCAAGGCTTTGAATTGACTGCAACATGTACGTACCCAGTTGGGACACTTCGGCTGGTATCCTTGATCATTTGATCTTGTTACAGTCATTCACATTTTTTTTCATGAGGAATATATTACGGTTCTTTTGAAAGAAAAATAAACAGAGCAGGCATTGTGGCATTAATGAAGTGAGAAAGGTGTATATTTGACTCGATAAGCTTTACTCCATTGTTTTTTTCTTTTGTGATGGGCAAGCTATACTACTGCTATATGCAACATGATTCAGAATTTCAGATACTGCATTGAGAATCTACTGCTTTTGACTTACTGGGCAATACGTGCTGGGTACGTTGCGACATGTCCAGACAGGCCCAGTTGGAATCGGCAACTAGCTACGGTAAATTTTCTAAATTGCTAAACATTATATTTTATATAAAAATTTCTTTAAAAATAAGTAAATATATTTTCAATTTTATAATAATTAATACTCGATTAATCGTACGCAACCAGAGACTAAAACGGCAAGCAGCGAACCGGTGACGGCGTGAGGCAACGCACTATATCGGTCCTACTCCATATGCCCATAACGCTCCCACATTATACGTAAGCCATGTACAAGTCCGAGCCCACATCATGTCAGCATTGCTGTATGCGGCTTCTGCCGGAGCTTTGGTCGATCTAAATCCACTGCCTGCCAACTTGGTCTCAACATTCTCGTGTTGTTTCCAGTGTTGCAGATGCTCATTCTTTTAGCAAGTTTTTTACCCTTTTATATAGCATAAGAACCAAGATCAGTTCATATCAGTAGGTCATCAATTCTCAATTGTGCTCACGTGTCACATCAACAATTAAGCTGTTTGTGATTAACTGAGAGCCATAAGCATTCCAATAGCATATGAAAATCTACTTGTACTCTCGTATCCATACAAACAAAATTTGTCTGTTCAGACTTGTTAAGAAATGCAACAGATTATGGAGTTGTTTATCAGGCCTAGAAATTCAGAACCTAAAATGTTAGTCACAAACAAATCTACTCCTTTCACATACCTTATATTACGTTATCTACTAGCTATATATAGAGCTGATTCTACTTGTATATACACATTTCTACATCATTAAGGAGGTTAGATCTATATATATATACGTCTGTCTAAACGTGAATATCCTTTGCCACAAATATCTGATTAAAATTATTTATGGATAGAAGACGCTTAGAATAAAAGGTTTAGGGTAAGAAAGCAGAAAGTTATGGGGAAATAATATAGGGGAGACGAAGAGACGTGAGCACGCGGCTGCACGCAGCCAGAACATGCTAATTAGCCACGGTTGCGACTTAGGCTTTTGGAAGTCCAAACAAGATGGAGATTTAGATCACAGTCCAAAGAGATCACGTCGTGCATACGCCATCGCTGTGGTCGTACGAGAGTAGAACATCACAGTCATGTGTATAGCAGTTTTTAATCATTCGCATTGATGGTTTATCTCATTATACGTGTCATTAATTAACTCGCCCAATATGCTCACTCCAACATAGCCTTAGCTGTGTAAAGAAAGTGTGGTATTATTTTAAGCCTTGTTTTAATGTGCTGCCAGATGAAATGGATAAACTAAGTTTATGACATATATTTAGGACATGAACGAATATATTTAGGACATCAACGAAAAAAAGAGCCAGGAGGCTTGCCTTATTATATAAGGAGTACTAGTAAATAATAAAGCAGGAGTAAGCAAAGTTTATGCAAAGTAAAAAAGAAAAAAAAAGGCAGATTAATCAGGATGCAGATTGGAGGGCCCAGCCCAGCCTATTACAAGGCTGACACCTACTGGACCTGGGTCTTGATTTTTCCCTGGCTATTTAGCGAAAAGTCTATTTGCCTTCCTCATCTAAAGTTCGAGGTTAGTTTGCATATCTCAATTATAGTAAAATCAAAAATAAAGGATCCTTAACTATTAAAACTAAAACTAGTTTAATTAATGGTTTGCAAGACAGTTTTGACTGATATGACATATCAACTCGGTCTTTTGCTTGGTATTGCAATTAGTAAAATCTACGAGGCCCACGTGTCAGAGGAAGGCCAGGCTAAGCGTAGAATTTTTTTTTGAAAAAGTCTATATTGTTTAATCTTAATTCGTATGTACGTATTAGTCGTAGATTATTTAATCTTAATTCGTATGTACGTATTAGTCGTAGATTAATTGATACATGCATACTAATTAAGAAATGAAATTAGGTAGTTAATTAAAGTAGGCGATGGTGCCATATGGTGGCCATGTTGATGCCTAACGAGAACGAGGTCGGAATGGGATCCCTGCAGCTGCAGCTTCTTGTTACTGTCGTGTTACTTCTCCACGACGACTATGGCCGCCGTGCCCTTGTTCGTAACGGATTCCTCGTCAAGGAGGCAGCAGCGGTGCTCGAAGCTCTCGGTGGCGGCGGTCTGCGGCACGAACACCAGCACGGTGACGTCATCGGGGTGCAGCGGAGCGGCGGCGAGCAGCGCGCTATGAGGCTGCCGTGAAGGTGAGCGGGACAGGGTCCAACGGCTGGTAGAGCAGCCGCGGCAGTTGGATGCCCGCGTCTACGCCACCGCCGCCGCCGCCGCAGCTGCTGTACTCCGGGTGTCAGGTGTGTGAATGCGATGCGCGGGGGGCGGCGCGGGCGCAAGGCGCACTGGTCATGGACGACGGTGATGTCGCCGAGGTAGTGGTCGTCGCCTCGTCGGGGTGGGCGCGGTAGGGCGTGCCAGGCCTGATGGTCGTACACAAGACCATGCCGCCGGACCCCTAGCTGCATCACTCGCCAGTGCGCCGTCCACGGATGCCTCCGCCGCCGCCTCCTCGTCGTGGGGCTCTCCGGCTCCGTCCCCCCTCCTCCAATCCCCCCCTAACAACCCATGTATCTAGCGTAGCTTTCGTAGTGTACTGTTTATCTTCTCATTTTTTCGTTCTGGTTGTTTTGAGCCAGTTCGCGCACTCTGAGTTCAAGCATTTGCTGAGCTTTGTAAAATCATTGTCCACATTAATATTTGTGATCAATAATTATTTTTGTAAATGATTGGTTTAAAAATGCATATGAATTTTGATATGAGTGTATATAACTAATATGATCAGTTTATAATATCTATATCTAAAAAGGTTTATTTATCTATATACATGTGATTGTTAGCATAAAAAAACGTTAAAACCCTTGGGTTGCACAGATTTGTTTAATACCAATATAAGTCTATCTTGATTTATTGAGAACGTCTTAATAAATTTGATCATACAATTGATAAAAAAAATATAAACAAAAGCAAGAATCTTAAGCCAATTGATCTAATGGCCGATACAAGCTTCTTCCATAAATTAATAGTCAATGTGAATGATAGCACTTATACACCAGCGATAAGATTGATGTAGACATAGAGATACATCTAAAATAATATGAGCAAGTAAGCTTATCGGGTAGCTTAGCCAATGAAAAAAACGAAACATATTAAATTACTAACGCTAGTCTCAGTAAAGACAATCTTGATAGATCGAACTAAATCGAGACAATATAAGAATTTAGTAAGACAAGATTGATCAATAGTAGATTAATCGTTAAACAAAAGATAAATATTGGCTGGTGATTCGATATGTGTAAAAATAGTTTACGATAGACAGATATATCAGCTAGAGAACCGATACATATTAAAATTGAAACTTAATTATAAAAACACATCATCGACTAGAGCTTTGATGAAACGTTGAATAAAAACTACCGATTTAGTATGACTTAACTTATTAATAGCAATCTAATAGATCGGATCTAACCGAGACAATATTAGATTGAAGATAATAAGAAAAACTTAATTGCTCGATATATCTTATGCAAGTGTGATAGATATAATAGATCAAATCTAAAAGATTAAAACGATGCAATTTTAGACATAAATGATGTATCAAGATAAACCGGTAACTATATCGACCAAACTAGAATAATCTAAAAGACCGAAACAATGCAAACTTACACGAGATTAGTCTAGCCGATACAACTATTAGGTGACAAGACTTACCCCTTTACTAAAGATCGCAATGATGCAGCCCACATCGAGAGGCAGAACTCGTCAGAAAACCTAGAGAAATAGGATTGGTGATGCGCCGAGAGTATTGTTGTATTGTGTTGTGTGTTATATTTTTCTTTACAATAACACATGGTTTATATTTATACCATAGGATTACACGAGTTTTTTGCGGTTACAATATCCACAGCGACCACGAAACAAATAGAAACTAACAAACATTCCTAATTACGAAACAATCTTATTCCTAAAGATAACTTTCTTTGTCTTAGACAAATCGGTCTAGGCTGAATCACTCACGGGCCAGTTGATTCACCTAGACCCAAACTCAAACCTGCCAACCGATCCATCAACCATTGTCTTCAACTGATTCATCAACCATCGGCTCTAGCTGATCCATCACCATCGGCATTTGTCAAAGACCATTGGATTTCATCAAATACACCAAAACCGTCATGCCGATACACTGGTATGTGCCAATTTCTGCTATTAATAGTGACTTGAGGTCAAACTTATCAATGGTAAAGACCAGGACTACGCTCAGGAAGGAGCAAAGGTCTAGCACGGTCAAGATGATAATGTTAAAAGGTACGACTAGAGTCAGGTGGCCTTAGGATCAATATCAGTCAATGGCGAGATCGGGACGACTATGCTCAGGGGGAGTCGAGGTCCAAAATGGACAAGGATGCCAAGGAGTCAAGATCCAAAACTATCAATAATGCCAGGTGACGAAATTGGACACAAGGTGACACACAATGGATAAACACCGTGTAAGGAGGTTTTCACAACAAACTTCACATGTGTAAGCATCAAGAAATCACAGAAAAATTAGGGAAGAAATTATATGAAAAATGGAAAAGAAAATAGTGCTACAATACTCATACAATGTGCCCATAAGGTTGCACCTTAGCCTGGTCCTATGGAGCGCAATCAGCGATAGGCCGAGAAAGCAAGGCAGCTAGCCCATGTGGTCCACATAGCAAGAAGTATCAACATGTGCGTACGGAAATATTCGATTTTGAGAAGAAAGAGAAAATATTCAATTTAAAAATTGAGATGTTAAGTCCTAGTAGGAGTAGGAGTTCTATTCCTACTTTATGCTCTCAACACTCACTGTCAAGCAGACATTGAAAGAGGCTTGGAACACCATGAAGACGATAAGGGTCAGTGTTGATCAGGTACGTTGATCCAAAGCTCAGCAGTTGCAGAAGCAATTTTATGTGATCAAATTCAAAGACAATGAGACTATCGAAGAGTTCTTGCATTGGATGAGCGATCTCATCACCACGACGGCCACCCTCGGCATCCACATCTAAGAATCCAAGGTAGTTCAGAAATTTCTCAATGTCATTCATGAACATCTCTCATAGATTGTGCTATCGATCAAAATGCTTCTTGACTTCAACACAATCTTGCTAGAAGAGATCATGTGGCACCTTCTTAAAGCTGAGGAGTGCACCCCTACCAAGATGCAAGCCGCTGAGAATGACAAGTTGATGCTGACCGAGGAGCAATGGCTTGCATAGGTGAACGAGCGCTATCATGGTGAGGGCTTCTCCACCATTGGCACATAGAGTGGCAATCGCACACATAGATCACAGTGGAAGCCAGACTCAACAACCACAAGGTCTAGCAAGGAGGAAGCCATAAGCGGCGAGAGTGGTGGCAACGGCAAGTGCTCTTGCTGCAACTACAGCACGCTAGGTCATTGGGCTAAGGACTGCTACAACCAGCCCAAGCAACCCAAGTAGACCTACCTACTATGGGACAATAAGGACGAGGAGGCAAGCCTTCTTCTCATGTGGGCCAACTTAATTTGGGTGCTGCCTAGCCCACGTGTTTGTGAGTCCTCTCCCATCTGCTATGATTCAAATCGTTGTGGGAAAGAGGACGCATCGCAGGCACATCCTCCTATCAAGCTAGTAGAGGCAAAGGTGCTCGCCCAACTAGACGGCAATGAGAAAGAGCGGGACAACAATATATGGTACCTTGACACTGAGGCTACGAACCACATGACGGGCACTTGCGATGTCTTCTCCAAGCTTGACTCCTTTACGCATGGCTCAGTCAAGTTTGGCAATGGATTGATCATCAAGATAGCCAAACGAGGGACCGTGTTGGTGTCTTGCAACAATGGCGAACACCACACCATCATAGGGGTGTATTACATCCTCTGTCTCAGTGCTAACATTGTTAGCATAGGGCAACTCAACGAGAACAGCCATGACATCCGCATTCATCATGAACTGCTTCGCATCTAGGACATCGACCACGCTTCCTTGTCCACATGTGTCACATACCAAGCCGCCTCTACACCATTTGGCTCAGCATCGCACAACCAATGTACCTCCCAAACAAGGCATCGGAGGGTGCATGGTGGTGGCACGCTCGCTTTGGACATCTCAACATCCAATCATTTTGAAGGCTAGCCCGAGAGCAGATGGTACGCGGCATGCTAGATATCAACCAGGTTGAACAGGTGTGTGAGAGGTGCCTCACTAGGAAGTAGAGGTGCACCCCATTCATGGACCATGCACACAACAAGGCAAGTAACATCCTTGACCTTGTTCATGAAGGTATCTGCGGCCTAATCTCGCCAACCACACCAAGCGAAAATGGGTATTTCCTCTTTCTGGTAGATGTCAAGAGCCATTGTATGTGGCTTACTATGCTCTCTAGGAAGGATCAAGCTATTGTTGCAATATGGCGCTTTAAGGTGACAGTCAAGGTGGAGACAGGTCGTTACCTCAAGGCACTACACAGGGTAGGTGAATTCACGTATGTCGAGTTTGCCACCTACTGCATTGATGAAGGAGTGCATCGCCAGCTCATGACCCCCTACTCACTATAGTAGAATGGGGTCATGGAGCGGAGAAGCCAGACAATGGTCTCAATGGCGAGATCGATGCTCAAGTCGAAGGGGTTACTTAGCATGTTTTAGGGGAGGTTGTCTCGATGATAGTTACAGGCACTTAACAATGAGACTCCATACGAGGAATGATATAGCACAAAGTTGGTCGTGGACTTCCTATGAACATTTAGCTACGTCATGCACGTGAAGCCAGTGAAACCGAATCAACAGAAGCTCGACGATTGTAGCTCGCCGATGATCTTCATCGGCTATAAACCAGGGTTGAAATCCTATCGAGTCTACGACCTTGCTACCAAGTATGTGCGCATGACTCATGACATGGTCTTTGATGAGACCACACAATGGAGCTAGAATCGACCCGAGGATCAAGGTATGCTAGTCTATGTTAAGGGTTTCTCTGTCAAACACCTGGTGTCCTATGTACTACAAAGTGCATCAGGAAGCAGTACAGGGGCCACGTAGGCTACTCCCATGCCCCTGCACACCATGACCCCAATCAATGTGTGCTCAAGCCCTGTTGCCTTGCCCAACACCCGTGATGTGGTGAACACACTGGAAGGCATGCCAACTGGCACATCATCCCTATCTTCGGCGGCTATTGATCTCGCTCAGAACACACCGGGGGTTGAGTTTGCCTTGCTAGCTTTGCCCACAAGTGACAAATTGGATGTAGACCACGACGACAATGCACCACTATGTTTCTAAGCCATTGATAACCTTCTTGGTGAACTTGCCAGTGAGGAATTGCTTCTCCTCTTCACTGAGGAACCCACCTCATTTCATGAGGCCGAGCGTGATCCAAATTGGTATCGGGCGATGCTTGACGAGAATAAGATGTGGGAGCTTGTCAATCCGCCTACCGGTCTTTGCCCAATTGGACTGAAGTGGGTGTTCAAGGTGAAATGAGATGAGCTTGGCCACATCGTGCAACACAAAAGCATGCCTTGCCACAAAGGGTTATGTGCAGCAGCAAGGGATTGATTTTTAGGAGGTCCACCTCCTTCTAGCCATCACCGCCGCTGAAGTCTGTGTGCCCTTCATAATATTATCATACTATCATCTTTGTGCCCTTCATGGCAGCAATTAAGACTTTCATACTCAGCCCACACTGGGCAAAATCATCATCAATTTCCACCATACCCATTTCATAAAGCATTTAATAAATCACCAACACATACTTGTATCATTTCACCAAGTCACTCATGATCATAAGTACGATTAATCGATTAATTTAAACTATGTAGAGTTTGTTTGGCTTTACCCACATGATATGATAAAATCCAAAAGGCTACACTCTAGTTGTTTCAGTACTCTCGTTGATATCCCACACTCTACACATTGAGTGCACTTAGAGGTCATAACAAAGTCATTACAATTCTTAAAGTCTAGCCTGGCATAAGCACGAACAATGTTTCTCCATATTGACCATGAACCAATACCATTAGGAAAGATGGCCCTATGCTAATCCTAACATCAGGAGGTGAATACATTCATTCCCTCAATAAGACACTATTTGTTATATTGGATATGCTCATACGTCCATGCCATATGGCGAACACAAACATTCCTATATATGGTCATGTGGTTAACTCCTATGAACCATCGCTCATACTAGTCCCTATTACAACGACTTTCCAATGTAAGACTACACAATAAACAACTTAATAGGGCAAGGTTGTACCATAACCAATATAAGTTGTTGCACTGTATATTTAGTGACACAAAGTTTGTTTCTCAATTGTTACTCCTATTGATGTGTAACTACCACCATATGCATATCAGCTAAGTCTAAAATCATCGTTTCTAGTTTTCAATTTTCATAAATAATAGAGCCAACCCCTCTGTACAATATTTTTAAATATTCATTTTTGAAGAGTGAATATCATGTCCTAGACATGGCTAAACAATAGTTATATTAGTAGCTTAAATATACCTATAATTGGTACTTGGATTGCACTACAACCCTTCCTAGGTTTATCAACAATCAATAATCAAGCATGTTATCAAAATCCAACATTTTATAATAGTTAAGTATTTAAAAAATATAGAATTCGAGAAATTAAATAGGACTTGGCAACAATCAATTCGTCCTCTATTTAAATGTAAACATATAATGAAATCAACATGCAATAAAACTCAAGATAAAATATGTTTCGGTCGGCTGTTGTCACGGCAGGTCGTCAACGGCTCGGCGTGCGAGTGCTTTAGGCTTGCACGCCAAGTGCTTGATGAAATGCCCGAAAGGAGTGAGGGAGATATAGGGATGGATGGGTGCTGGCGTGGCTGGCAGGCGAGCTTCAGGTGGGCCCTGGGCCCACTGATCAGAGATTGGAGGAGAAGAAAGGTGAAGGGGTGAAGAGAAGTGATTTTCCACAAATTTTGGGGAAGGCTGAGAATTTGGTCGAATTTATTTTGCATGCTACATTGCTTGAAAATTTTTGGAAATTTAACTGCGGGTTAGTGTGGTCAGAAATGTCCTTTGGCGAATTTTTGGGATTTTTCTCATGTGTAGTTTATTTTTGAAAATTTAAAGAATTCACTTTTTTATTTTAATTTGAATTAATTTTGAATGTTTTCACATTTTTAATTGAGGTGAAAAAATGAGTTATAAAATTCTGAGATATTTACAGAAGTTTATTTCAAGTGTGTACCACTTATTTGAATTTTTCCATATTTTTATTTCAATTAGAACTGTTGTTCAAATTTCCAAATTAAATTAATTTATGCAAATGCAACATGAGATGCATGGAAAATCCAAGAACACCAAAAATAAATTCAAAAGACAAAGACATTCAAATTTCTGCTGAGTTTTTCCCTTTTTTTTCCTTCCATATATCTGGGCTTGTTACAGTATGGAGGTTCGCTCGACGGCCACCGGCATCTACATTAGCCAGAGCACGTATATGCACAAAATTCTGGAGAACGGCGCAATGACTGGATGCAACTCCAGTCAATTCCCCATGGAAGCGCGGCTCAAACTCAGCAAGCAGAGCACCGGCGCCACCGTGGATGCAACCTCGTACCGAAGTATCGTCGGCAGCTTCCGCTACCTCGTCCACACGCGGATTGATCTCACTTGTGCTGTGGGATACGCGAGCCGTTTCATGGAGAAGCCATACGAAGATCACCTCGCTGCCGCGAAGCGTGTCTTGAGGTACGTGGCTGGCACGATCCGTTACGGTGTACACTTCGCCAGGAAACATGGAGGACAGTCAATGCTGCATGGCTTCAGTGATAGCGACATGGACGATCGGAAAAAGCACCCATCAGTTGGCAGTCCGCGAAGCAGAAATCGTGGCGCTGTCATCATGCGAGGCGGAGGCGGAGTACATGGCCGCGACCACAGCGGCATGTCAGGGCATTTGGCTCGCGAGACTGCTTGCAGACGAGGCAAGCCAGTGCCTACGACGATCAAGATTGACAACAAGTCGGCGATATCCCTGTGCAAGAACCCTGTGTTTCATGAGCGAGGCAAGCACATCGACACCACGTACCATTACATACGGAGGAATAGCTGGCTGACATCCTCAAAAGCCGCTTGGCCGCGTCCAGTTCCAGGAATTGCGCGACTCAGTTGGTATCGCTGAGATGAAGAACGGGGAGATTGTTGGATATTTTCAGAGTACTCCTGTCGCCTAACAACCCATGTATCTAGCGTAGCTTTCGTAGTGTACTGTTTATCTTCCCCGTTTTTTTTTTTTCGTTCTGGTTGTTTTGAGCCAGTCCGCGCACTCTGCGTAGAAGCGTGGGCTGTGCGCGTCGCGTCGCGTCTGGGATAGCATTCGTCGCTAACTGAGCGTGGCGCGCACTGTGGAGGATCGTTGCATCATGGCCACCTCGTTTACTTTCGTTCCTCTTTGCATGTTAGAGATTGTAAACATGTTACACTAGGATTGTAACCGAGCATGTCTCAAGGATAGATGGACTCTTATAATTTGCTATAGATAGAATAGAACTTAAGTTAGAAGTCCTAGTTTAAAACTATCTATATCTGTAATTCTTGTTCTATATATAAACATGCAATCTATGGTGAGCCAAGATGAGACAACCATAGTTACTCCATATTTTTTTATGGTATTAGAGCCGCCTCTTCCTAAAATAGATTTATAAAAATCTCGTCAAATTCTCGCGACAAGGGGGCTGCGACCTGCTAGTGACGCTCCTCCCCGCGATCTGAACATCCCGCGACAAGAGGGCCGCGACCCCTGCTCGTGACGCTCCTCCCGCGATAAGATGTCTTCGTCCTCCGCTCATGGCGAAGGATACCCGTCCTCTCCTTTTGGACATCCGGTGTCTGACAAGCTGACATGGGATAACTTCGTCCTATGGAAGACGCAGTTCCTGTCCGTTGTCCGTGGCGCCAAGGCGCTTGGTTTTCTGGATGGAACCATCCCTAAGCCGCGACAAGTCCTTGAAGCTGAAGTCGATGACAAAAAGAAGGAGATTCCCAACCCAGAGCATGACTCATGGGTAAAAAAAGATCAGCAGCTACTTAGCTACCTAGTAAATTCGGTCTCCAAGGAGGTCCTCGCCGGGATCACGACTACAACAACCTCTGCGCAGGCATGGAAGGCGCTAGGGGCTATGTTTGCAGCACAATCAAGAGCGCGGGTTACAAATCTGCGCATGCAATTGGCCACCACCAAGAAGGGCAGCCTCACTACGACAGCCTATTTCAACAAGATGCAGAACATCAAGGATGAGCTCGCGTCAGCCGGCGTCACCGTCGGGGATGATGAGGTGGTTGCTCATCTACTTAATGGTTTAGACTTTAATTATCACCCCTTTGTTTCTTCTATGATGGGCCGATCAGGAGATCTTTCACTCTCTGAATTATATTCTCTACTCATGGAGTACGATCTTCGGCTCGAGATGTATCAAGGGACCGATCAATTCCAGTCTTCAGCTAACATGGCATCTCGCGGTCGTGGAAACCGTGGTCGTTCTGGTGGTCGACGTGGTGGAGGCCGGTTCAATTCATCGCGCAATGGACAGAACAGCAACAACAATCAGAGTTACACCAACAATAATCAAGGCAATAGCTCGCAAGTCACAAAAAAGGCGCCCTGTCAAATCTGCAAGAAGACAAATCATGAAGCCAATCAATGCTATTTTCGCTATGAGGAAGACAATCAGTACCGTGGGCGACTAGCAGGAGCTTATGGTGTTGATACAAATTGGTATGCGGACAGCGGGGCCACTAACCATATCACCAGCGAACTTGACAAGATGACCGTCCGTGATAAATATAGTGGCAATGAACAAGTTCATAACGCCAGCGGCAAAGGTATGAGTATTAGTAATATTGGGCATACAGTTTTTCATACCCCTTTCAGTAAACTTCATTTGAACAATATTCTTCATGTGCCCTCTTCTGCCAAAAGCCTTGTTTTAGTTCATAAACTTGCCAAAGATAACAATGCTTTCCTTAAATTTCACCCTGATTCCTTTCTCGTTAAGGATCAGGAAACGAAGAGGATTTTACATCACGGTAGATGCAAAGGTGGCCTGTATCCTCTCATTCCATCGGAAGAGAAAATAGAGTCAAAGCATGAAGTTTTTGGAGTCCATGTCCCTTCTACATCGTTATGGCATAGTCGTCTAGGTCATCCTGCTACTCCCATAGTTCAGAAGATCCTTAGCTCAAATAAGTTGCTGTGTGCTAGTTCCAAGAATGTTGAGTCAATTTGTGATTCGTGTCAAAGGGCCAAGAGCCATCAACTGCCTTATTCTGTTTCTAATAAAATCTCTAGTGCTCCTCTTGATCTGATTTATTCTGATGTGTGGGGACCTGCACCCATCTCTGTTCGGAGTTATAGCTATTATGTTAGCTTCATTGATGACTATAGCAAATACACCTGGATATATTTGTTGAAGCATAAATCTGATGTCTTTCGAGTTTTCCAAGATTTTCAAAACTTAGTAGAAAGACAGTTCTCTAAGAAGATCCTTTATGTTCAATCGGATTGGGGAGGCGAGTATGAAAAATTAAATTCTTTCTTCAAGCAAATTGGGATCACACACCGTGTGTCCTGTCCTCATGCTCATCAACAAAATGGTGCTGCTGAACGCAAACATAGACATATTGTTGAAGTTGGTTTAGCTCTTCTTGCTCATGCTTCCATGCCTTTAAAATTTTGGGATCAAGCTTTTCTTACAGCTACCTATCTCATTAATATTCTTTCCAGCAAGGTTATTGATTTTGAAATTCCTAGTACTCGCCTTTTTCATGATGCACCCGATTATAGCAATCTTCGTGTTTTTTGTTGTGCTTGTTGGCCCAATCTGAGGCCATATAATTCCAGGAAGTTATCTTTTCGATCCACCCAATGTGCTTTCCTTGGCTATAGTTCCATGCACAAAGGTTTCAAGTGGCTTGACATCTCCACCGGACGTATTTACATCTCCCGTGATGTCGTTTTTGATGAAGCCGTGTTTCCCTTTTCAAAGCTCCATCCTAACGCCGGTGCCTCTCTTAGAAAAGAAATTGTCCTACTGCCTTCTTCCCTTCGAAATCCAGGGGATGATGACTGTACTGCATCTGATATTACTAATACTACTGACGTACTTGCTGTTTCTAGTGAATCATCTGAGAAAATTGCAGGTCTTATGCCTATGCTCCCAGCGCTACCGGCACAACGTTGTGCACATAGCCCAGGCTGCAGCTCCCAGGTGGAAACGCTGTCTCCTTCCAGCTCGTCGAACGGTGCTGTTTTGCCTGCTACACCGCCTGAGGAAACATCAGTACCGCTGCCGACCGCTGTTGCTGTGCCAGAGGACAACAGTGTGGCGACAGGTGGGGGTAATGCGGTGGTGCCTGAGTCTCCACCTGGGACGTTGCATGCGTCTGAGGAGTCTCCACCACCGCTGCATGCTACAGCATCAGGTGCACATGAATTTGTGCCACCCGGATCTTCTACAACATCTGGATCTTCTACAACATCTGGTTCTCCAGCAGCCACACCTGATCCCCCGCGTCACCAAACACGGTTGCAAAGCGGTATTATCAAACCAAAGAAGCTATATGATGGTATGATTCGATATGGCATGTTTAGTGCTACTGGTGAACCTAATTTCGTTGATGAAGCTATTTCAGATCCAAAGTGACGTGATGCAATGGAAGTGGAATTTCAAGCTCTAGCTAAGAATAAAACTTGGCATCTCGTTCCAAGAAAAACTGGACAGAATATTATTGATTGCAAATGGGTTTTCAAAATCAAATGAAAAGCCGATGGGAGTATTGATAGATACAAAGCTCGATTAGTTGCCAAGGGATTCAAGCAACGCTATGGCATCGACTATGAAGACACTTTCAGCCCAGTTGTCAAGATAGCTACAATTAGATTGGTACTCTCTATTGCAGTGTCAAGGGGATGGTGCCTCAGACAACTTGATGTGCAGAATGCGTTCTTGCATGGTGTTCTGGAAGAAGAAGTTTATATGAAGCAGCCTCCGGGTTTTGAGGACACTAAAACACCGGGATATATATGTAAGTTGGACAAGGCTATCTATGGGCTGAAACAGGCGCCCAGGACGTGGTACTCCAGGTTAAGCTCTAAATTAATCACTCTAGGTTTTGTGCCGTCAAAATCAGACATGTCTCTTTTTATATATCATAGGGGTGGTACAACTATTTATATGTTTATCTATGTTGATGATATTATCGTTACAAGCTCATCACCTGAAGCGGTGACAACTCTTCTTGCTGATTTAAAAGAAGACTTTGCACTAAAGGATCTTGGCAAGTTATATTACTTCTTGGATATAGAAGTTAAAGAAGAGTTAGATGGCATAACTCTATCTCAAGCTAAGTATGCACAAGACTTGTTGAAGCGTGTTGGAATGCTCGGCTGCAAACCCTGCACGACTCCTTTATCTGCATCTGAGAAGCTGTCGAGCTATGATGGTGTTCCTCTCAGTCCAGAAGATGCTACTCACTACAGAAGCATAGTTGGTGCTCTTCAGTATTTAACAAATACACGACCAGATTTATCCTTTGCTGTCAACAGAGTTTGCCAATTTCTTCATGCACCGACCTCAGTTCATTGGACTGCAGTTAAAAGAATACTTAGATATGTACAACACACCATTGGACTCAGGATGCATATTCAAAAGGTATTGTCGTCATTTATCAGTGCCTTCTCTGATGCAGATTGGGCAGGTGATACAGATGATAGGCGTTCTACTGGAGGCTTCGCAATATTTTATGAAAGTAATCTTATATCATGGAGTGCTAGAAAACAGCCAACTATTTCAAGATCTAGTACAGAAGCAGAATATAAAGCGATGGCTAATGCTACTGCAGAAATAATATGGCTTGAGCAACTGTTGACCGAACTTGGGGTTAAAGTGCATCGCACCTCAGTTCTTTGGTGTGATAATCTTGGTGCAATATACTTATTAACTAATCCCGTGTTTCATGCTAGAGCAAAGCATATTGAAATTGATTTTCACTTTGTGCGTGAAAGAGTTATGAGAAAACAGCTACACGTTCGGTTCATCGTTTCTGGAGATCAGTTGGTGGATGGATTTACAAAAGCCTTACCGGTTGCAAAGATGAATACATTTATTCGAAATCTCAAACTTCAAGGTGGTTAGGAAAGTTTAGATTGAGCGGGGGTGTTAGAGATTGTAAATGTGTTACAATAGGATAGTAACCGAGTATGTCTCAAGGATAAATGGACTCCTGTAATTTGCTATAGATAGAATAGAACTTAAGTTAGTAGTCCTAGTTTAAAACTATCTATATCTGTAATTCTTGTTCTATATATAAACATACAATCTATGATAAGTCAAGATGAGACATAGTTACTTCATATTTTTTCAAAAGAGAACCTGACAAGTTGCCGCTTCATGGCAGCACAAACACCTTGTGTGCATTGTCTCTGTTCTTCGTAAGTTCTTTCTTCTTCTCCACAAACAGGTAGATTGCAGGATCCTAGTTTACAGTCACCTGGCTAGATCCATGTCGGGCTCGGCGCCTTTGCCCTCTTCTAGCGCCCTTGACCAGCTCCACGTCGAACCACGCGCCGGAGTCTTCCTCCTGCCTTGGCTCGAGCCCGGCGCCGCCCCGCTTCAACGAGCCACCGCCGCCGCGTCTTCCCAGGAGGCCAGCTCGGAGATAGAGGTGAGGGAGAGACTAGATGGAGGAGGTGAGAAAGATATCTCACCGACATGTGAGTCCCAACGGGGGCTTTATTTTTATTTGTCAGTAATGACACATAATTGCCATAGTTACTACGTTAACTATAACATCACTGTTAAAACCACCCGGTAATTTAGCATCACGAATCAAACTCGGCATATATTTTTTAAACTGTTAAAATGTATGTTTAGACAGATTTAAAACATTAAATAAATTTATTTTTTAATTTATAATATTTGGTTTTCTCGTATACATTAATTAATCTTCATTAGGGAAAAATATGGCCTGCTCAGCTATGCTGAGCTGGGCTTACAGCCATATGTTTCATGGAGTAACTAATTAATTAATTAAAGGAGTATATATATCGTTTCCGTAAATATTTTAAGACGGAATATACAGATGCCAAATGCGTGTACAGTACTCGAAATTACAAGATTAGCAATATAATTAAGCATGCAAAACACGACCCAGCTACGAGGGTTGTACGTACGTGTTTGCGTGTGTGGATCGACGAGATTTTTTTGCAAAAATTACCTAATTAATCGCCGCTCCCGGCCGTGCTCTGTGGCGTATAGGGGTGCATGTTTATTGTTGCATTGCATGGCTGGCGAGGTAGGCTAGACTGAGTCGGCGGCGACTCGCCGGCGACGGCGAGGCGAGCTCACAACCTCGGGAAGGGGCGGGCGAAGCGGTCGCCGTCGGTGTAGATGTGGCTGCGTGTGATGTCAGCGAGCGAGGTGCAGCCGCTGAGCGCCATGGTGAGCTCGAACTCCTCCCGCATCATCCGCAGCACGTTCCTCACCCCGGCCTCCCCCTCCGCCGCCAGCGCGAACACCACCGGCCTCCCGATCTGCAGTGCACCACCAAAACGAAGACAATTAGGTCATACATACACAACGAGATCGAGATCGGAGATGCAGTTTGTTTAGCTATCGACTTACGAAGACGCCGGAGGCGCCGAGCGCGAGCGCCTTGAAGACGTCGGTGCCGCGCCGGACGCCGCCGTCGAGGTACACCGGGATGCGCCCCGCCGCCGCCGTCACCACCTCCTCGAGGGCGCTGATGGTGGCCGGGACGTAGTCCAGCTGGCGGGCGCCGTGGTTCGACACGATGATCCCCGCCGCGCCGGAGTGCACGGCGAGCCTCGCTGTACACACGCATTTTTTTTGGTTAATCTCAGCTACGTCCACCACGAAATCTACAACGATCAGAGTACAAGAAGAGGAAGCCTACCGTCTTCCGCGGTGATGACACCCTTGACGAGGATCGGCAGCGACGTGATGCTCTGCAGCCACTTCACATCCTGCAGTATCAACAACACACACGCCGTCAGAACTCACAATCTCTCCCGATCTTAGCATGAATCCAGCACATTTTGATGATCATTACCTTCCAGCTCAGCGTGCGATCGATCTGGCCGGCAACGTACGAGGCCAGACCGGAATCGTTGCTCTGCAAATGCCAACGAAATGAAGTGAAATTGTTGCATAGAACAGATCAATTTTTCTTCAGAAAAAAAGAGCTGTTTTTTTGGCTGAAATTTACAGACCTTGTCCATCTTGCCGAGGTCCAGGCCTTCGAAATTCTTCAGTGTCAAGTATGGTGGCAGGACGAACCTGCAACCACACACCCATGGATCAAATCACTTAGTACTAACATTTATGACAATTCTCAGAAATGCATTTGAGGATCGTATCAGATTAAGGTGGCTTGTTTGGACTCACCTGTTCTTGATGTCAGCTTCCCTGCGGCCCAGTCGTGGAGTGTCCACGGTCAGTGCGATCGCCTTGAACCCGGCTCTTTCGGCTCTTCTGACAAGCTGCTCGACCACATTCCTGTCCTTGTACACCTGCAGATGTATGCAAGATCACAAAAGATAATGAGGTACAGAAAAATAGGAAAGTGCATTGACAAAAGCAGAGAGATGTGATATGCTTTACATATAGCTGGAAGAAACGAATTCCTGGTCCAGTCGAGGCGACCTCCTCAACACTTGAAGTAGCCCAAGATGACAGTGTCTGAAACATGAAGGCACTAGCAAATTAACATTGGCATTCATGCAAGTTTGAACTTCTGTTTTGGTTTGGTTGTTTGATACATCGTAGAAAATGTGGCGTGCTACTGAACTAACATACCATTATAGTTCCTGCTGCCGAAGCTGCCCTGGCAGTTGCATACTCTCCTGAATACATATGGGATTTTAGTTAGCTCAATGCTACGCAAAATTAACGCAGATTGTCTACTTGTTACTACATAACAACTTCAGTTTCTTTTCAGTTTTAGTAGCAAGATGTTTATGTTGATGGCTGAATACTACCTTTGGTTTGAAATTTTGACTGACATCAATATTGCACCATTAAGCAGCAGTTGCAAAGCTAACAAATATTGAAACGATGTACGTACCTTCAGGGTGAGCCATCTTCTGCATGGCACTGGGAGCAATCATTATGGGCATTGATATCTTGAACCCAAGAACAGTTGTGGACATGTCGATCTTCGAGACATCGATCAGGATGCGGGGACGAAACCTACCCAGAGAAGGTTGCAGTCAGAATGAGGGTTGACAAATTAACAAATGTCCAACCTAACAAGCTTAACATGGTACTTCTACATATAGTGACTTGGGGAAGGAATTTGATTGACAAATTCAAGTCATTTGCTAAATCTTTCGTTAGAGAAAGTGATATTCCTAATGTTGTATGATAGATCCTCTGGAAATATGATTAGCTCGTGAAAGTTTCAGTGATTGGCAGTCTACTGAACTAATGAAATGACCTTTCCTATATCTGAAAGAACATGATGTGATCATGCAAAACTAGTCTACCTAATAAACAAGACCGAATGATCAGGATTAGACAAGTAGCAATGTTTTGTCGATTCATACTACTTAACTATGAGCCTATCAGAATGCACTTGTACATGATAGACTCATAGGGAGGCATTTACAAAGATGAAAAATTGATTCACAATATGGCATAGCACATAATACCATAATAACATGTAGTAGTGTTGCAGTTAATTTGTAACATGGTATATAGCAATCAAGTAAGGATTATGGCTTACAAGATCCTGGAGAATGCCTCCCTGTTCTCCTTGAGAGTCCACTCATCCTCAGCTCCAGAGGCGTAGTAGTCGTAGATCATCTTCGGAAGCTTCTGCTTCGCGATGGCCTGGTACTCCATGACATTGGTGATCTCTCCCATTTTGTCCGGCCTTGTAAACCCTGCACCGCTCTACAGCCAAGAACAGCGCTGTCAAAAGAATTTAGCTAACCTTTCTCCTAGCAAAAGACCAATCATCTACATGCATGCAAACTTATTCATTTTTCCTGATAGAACACATGCAAGTCTCCTAACAGTTAACAGCAACAAGGTAAACAAAAAAATGAGACTTTCCATCGTCAGAGAAACCAAGGGACTCCTTTCTCTTGGAGTGCATGCAGATACCCATTTTGTTTCTGCTGAAAAGATGTGGTATTCTTTTAACAGAAACGATAAAAAGAATTATTCATCATCTGTACCAACGATCAAACGACGTTGGGACTGAACTAATAACCTCTCAACCACTCATGTAAAAACATGAGAACTAAAAAATCAATCAGAAACAAAGATGACAACATGCAACAGATCCTAATAATTTGGTCATTTTGAAACAATGCGTGAAACAACTTCCTGGCAGACACCAGAAGAACTGTTAGGACTGAAGAAATCGCGAAAGAAACGACAACCCAAATCAAACCAAGAGCAAAGTAAATTCTGAACACTGATATGCAGCTAGCTTTTCTCTTACCTCGAGGGACACTGGGAGGAGTGAAGGGAGCAAGAACAGGAGGGAGTGGTGTGGGTGCAGGTAATATAGCTGTGAGAGAGAGATCTTTGAGTTTGTGCACATGAAGACAAAGATAGGGGGGAGACGTGGAGATTTGTTAAGGGAGAAACGAGCGAAAGGGAGGGGAGGAGGTTATGGATGGGCTTTTGGAGGTTGGGATGAAGGATGGCTCCTCCTACACTACTTCCTCATCCACTTGACATCACCACTCCCCTTCTCCTTCCATCCAAAATTTCTTTCTCTCTTTTATTTTTATAAAAAAAATCCAGGAGATGAACATACAAAGAAGTCAATTTTTCCAGCTCAATTGGAGTGGATTATCTCCTTCCCTAGTCAGGGAAAATATGTATATATAAATCGTTCTCCCCTTGTTTAGCACTTAGCAGGATAGGGGTGAGCAGAAGCCAGAAGAAAACAGCAGGTCAGCAGGGGGGATTTCTGTTATTAGGTGGGGATAAGATGGGTTTATGTGGCTTCTGTGTTGGCAATTTTGTTGGCATATTGTGGGTAGTATAGGCTGTATAGCAGATATGATGACTTTTAAAGACCAGACAGATCATTGTCCAACTGGGATGGGAATTCAGACAATTATACAAGATTATGATAACAAGAATATGCCATAGAAATCGACACGGCAAAAATCACAAGTGCTCTTAACTATATTTAGGCTTTGCAGCCATTTTCAAAGACCAAAACAACCCAAAAGAAATGCACCTGGGACGAACCACGCTCAATAAGGAAGCATAGGCAAATCTGACAGATGAAGTCACCAGAAAATGTATGTATTCAATAAGGTTTTTGATCAAAGCCTCCAACTTTAGCTCACTTCACACCAGGCAACACACAAGCTTACAATTGCCAACAGCATAACCCTCTACAAGAACTGAAACAATTGAAAGGGCATGCAGGCAGCGAACTCTTGATCGGTTCGCCTGTTGCAAAAACAATCAGTTAATCCAACTTGGTACTACCATTGCAAGAACATGTTAGAACTTTCAGTAAAAAAAGTCTCTTTACTTTTCAGTTTAAAGGGATAAATTATATCGCTGTCAACTTTTTTATGACAGAGTGATATTTACTGCACAAATATTGCTATATTACAAGCACTCTGGCATTTCCAGGGAGGTGCTTTAACAGCTTGTTTTTACAGAGCTACAGGTGTTACTAAGGAAGAGCATAACATACATACAAAAAGCATTAGTGATTACTTTTTTTGCTCTCATTCAAATGCAAATAGCATATGGAACAGATGTTGGCCAATCGTTTCTCCCCATAAGCAAACACATCATGATTCTCTCACAAAACACACTCGCTTTGCACAAACAATTGCCTCACTTCCCCCTACCATCATCAGTCCAGACACTGTCCCAGGAGTTGTTAGCTTTTGGTGCCTCAGCAATATGATGCCCTGAACTTTCAAACGATGAAGTTTCTGCGCCCTGAACACCACCCTTCTTTGGTTTTGTTTTGATCCCAAGCAAGCGTAGAACAAACCTCACAAGTTCACCATAAAGCATTCCAGTCCGATCACATAGCTATGATGAAGATAACAGTGGATCAGGAAGGTTATAAGTATAAACTTGAATCAAATTCAAATCAAATTCAGATGATACCTGCAAAAGAGCTGAGATAGACATGTGGAATGCCTGTGTATTCTGGCTACAAAGGAAAGCAACTCGCCCACAAAAATTCACAACACCATGCATCTGAAATCAATGAGAAAAGGTTAGGAGAATGTGTTCTCCACTCCCAGCATACCAATCGCAGGGTAAACTTTACTTTTTACGATACCAGATCTTTTTTTACTTGCCATTTAGAATGTCAACACAATCAACACATTTGACCATTGTTTTTTTTTCAAACTATATGTTCATAAACATCAATAAAAATTTAATGATATAAAGTGCTGCCAATGTTTTTGAAATGACTAGAGCATTCTAAAACGACATTTATTTGAGAACAGAGGAAGTAATGTATATGAGGCAATAAATAAACTACAAGTTAGACAAGAATTGCCACATGGATTTTGAATTCCAACTACTAGGAAAATTATCGTCGTAAAATAGAAATAAAAAGTCATGAGCTTCACCAAATGTAAAAATAACACGGTGACAGCAAATACATGCTATGGCTGCAAACTAAGTTCCACACAAATTTAAACATGGCATAAGATGAATCATGCTCAAGTTTGTTAAGGATCAATTGAAAACAATCATCGGTATCAAACCCAGGAGTGATTTAGTAGAAAATGTGTATTACCACTCGCAGGAATGACATCCAAAAACCTGGGGGAGGTGCTGGTGGCCCAAATGAATTTGGACCCTGGTTGTAAGCACCCATGCCCATACCACAGCCACCATAGGGACCTCCCATCCCGCTATTATACATGGACCCATCATACATTCCAGAACTTCCATACATACCCCCATAACCTCCTCCATAACTTGAATACATGTTATTTCCGTAAAGTCCACCGCTACTATAAGGTCCACCAAACCCACCAAGTGAACTATACATACGGGAGCCATAACCTGCATTTTGATCAAGAGGTTAAGATTCTATGCCACTAAGTGTATCTAATTATGCGATTACAGAACTAATGATTACCTCCATAGGAATTTACATATCCTTGCTGCTGCCAGGACCGTGGGGGCACAGGCCTAGAAATGGTGCTGTTCACATTGGAAGCAACATTGCTCTCTGCAGCAGAAAGAACTTCCCCAGGTTTTGCTGTGCCAGAAGCTTCGACCATTTCACTAGTGCTACCCCCAGATGGGGGCTTGAAAGGTGCTGGACCAGATGAAGTCCCAGCACGTTCCCATGGCTTGGGTGGTGGATTACTTCCTGCAAATCACATTCCCTGGTGAACTAAGGGATTGACCCAAGGCCCCTAACCATGAGAACAATTACTCTTCTTATAAATCTCAAAAAGCAAACTGATGGACACTTATCTATACTGAAACACAGATATTCCAACTTGGCGTAAAATATATCAGAAGTAAAATCACTTCCCTACAAGAAGTGTGCACTCAGGCAAAACAACATCTCGGAAGCATTAACAAAGAAATGATAGTGGATAACTTGCAAGACCAGGGGAGAAACTCATAAAATTAGCTTGCAAAGATAAATCTACTGCAAGAACCTGGAGTCATGGATGCTATTACAATGTTGATTGTAAGAAACTGGGAACAGAAGGCCGGTAGGAAATAATTCAATACTGATAAAAACTTTGTAACAAATACTTCTAGGATATAATTCCTAATCATGGAAGTGTGCCCTGCAATTACTAAGTCCATAACTAGTACACACAAGAATATCACAAATGCAGAATTTGTTAGCTCTGAATGATTAAGATCAACAAATGACAGAACAACCGATTAAAGCTCAACAGAACAAATTTGCATGTAGAGAGCATATTTCCATATGAGCATAAACATAGTAAGCCTTCATTCTACACCGTCCGTCCAAATTTCTGATAACACAATGCATTAGCAATCCTTACATCTGAGCCACGAGACTTAGGTTTCTCAAAAAATAATCCATTTTAAATTAGTTCATAAGTCCGACTGGAATCAGTTAACGCCAGCACCATGAGCCCAACAAGATTTATTCCCCATCCTACAAATATCTATTCATTACCCTGATACCCTCCTCTGCACCCAATTGAGTGCCCAACCGATCATGCAAATGCTGTCAGTAGGATCCCCAAAAGTACTGAGGTGATCTAACATCTATCCAAATTTACCAAAGGAAGCAGTTTCGTTGGCACTACCTCAGCTAACATCTGCATGAAATCTTGGAATACGTTACAAATTCAACGCATACGCTCAGAAACATATCCAATGGCCAATTCTATGGCTCACGATTGATTAGTTCCTAAAGGCCAATTTCTGTGTTTCGTGGTTGATTAGTTCCTACCCTAGTCACGGTCACAAAATCCCCAGCATAACCAGGTATTCAAGGAACCAAAATCGCCCTCCAAAACGAACCAAGCAGACGGAACCCCGCACAGATCGATCGATCGATCCCTCCCTCCTTACCTTTACCGCCGGATCGAGTCAGCCTAACAACCACCCAAGCGGTCCCAGAGGGGAGTACGGCGCAAAGAGGCAAAAGTAAGCGACGTACCTGCCATGGCGTGGGGTGCGGGTCCCCTCCCCTCTCACCCCTTCCCCCGCCACGTCAGCGCACGTCGCCGGCACGATCCGGCGGGCCCGCCGCGTCGTTGCTTCTCGGTTTCTCCCTCGCGTCGTAGTCGTCGTCGTCGTCGTCGTCGTCGCAGGAGAGAAGACAAAGCCGCTTTCTATCGCAGGCGGACAGCTAAGCCGCCCCCCCACGTAGACTCGTGGGCCCTTTTCTTTTCTTTTCTTATTGGGCTCGAGTCGCATCTTGGCGCGTTGGGGCGGTCAATGGTTGGCTAATCTTCGTGCGCGTGCGTTAAAACTTATTGTTTTTTATAAAAAAATTCTATATAAAAATTATATAAATTTATTTTTAATTTTTTATTATTAATGAGTCATCATGTTTTCTGTTGTGGAGAAGATTCGAATCTGTCGGTTGGAACTCGGCCTTAATATGTGTCTTAGGCTTTTAGTTTAACGAGGAATAATAATAAGAGAGCATTATATGGACCTACGGGGGATTTTATAGAATTTGAAAAGTTTCAACCCTTTATTTTTAAAGGGCTTAATATAAATTTTTTTATAGGAATCCGATAAAATTCGATGCTTTGGAAAAAAAAGGATTTTCATAGGATTTTTTTTTAGATTCATGATCCTTCGGATTTGCACTGTTCACACATTTGGTAGGGAAATTGCTCAAATGAATTATGGAGGAACACTGTAGCATCGCATGAAAACATAGGAATTTCAAAGGATTCTAAACATCCACTCCAACTTCCTTTTTTTCACTTACTGGCATAGGATAGAATCCAAATTCTATGTTCAGGACAACCATGTGTCCCAAACAACATATCCTACACAATTTATCTCTTTTCATATCTTATTCCTATACGTGCTTTCCTATTCTTGTATTTTTTTAATCCTAATGGAGATCTAATTATTTGTTTCAAGGGGGCAATATGAGATGTGCTTATTTTCTCATCAACAAAGATAAGGGTGTAACCAGGAATAGGTGCTTGCGCCATATGGTCAACCATGCATGAACCTATTTTTAAGTCAACTAAATAAACAAAAATCCACTTTGCTTAGACAGTACTCATATCTGTTAGGTGAACCCCTTTTCTTTCGATATTCATATTCAGTTTTAATTAGAGTGGGTTAACAAGCATCCACCCCTAGATTTAACTTCATGGTGGAATAATGGTGTTTACTATATAAAATTACTCAACATCTAGATATTGGTTTGCAAAGGGGAAGCAATACTTGTGACATGCACCATCATGTGATTCAGATAAGGTTTTCGTTCTCTTCCCTTGTCCTCCTCCAGTTTAGAAAGCTGATAACGCATTTTGGCAGTACCGAGTGTGATTTTGTAACGTCATAGTACACGATATCATTGGGGAGAGAGCTAGGAAGAAGAAGAGAGACGCGGAGCAAGGAAAGAAACATGGTGATTGGTTTAGCGTAGCCTCTGGAGTACATTTATTTTAAGCCAGCCACCGCCACGGAATCGCAAGAAAATGGTAACGTGTGAAACTGGTTATTACGTACTGTCGGGAAGGGAGTTCGAGATGTATCCAGGTGATGCACGTCGAATCCTGCAAAATCCAGTATATCGGAAAACGGGCAAGCAAATTCTGTGGTGTACGGGCGCTCGGAGCAACATACGCCATGCAAAATCCAGACCTTGCATACTTGGCTTAATTTGCATCGCGATCTTCCTTGCTTCTTCGGCCCACACGAGAAGCAGCCCGATGGACGTACGACCGCTTCCGACGTCGCTGCCGCCTCGTCATCCCGTATGTCACCGCGCAATCCCCGAATCCCTGTGCCGGTGGTTATTAGCATCGCCACCGGCGCCCCACCAGCCGCCGTCCCGTCCACCTCCCCCCGTACGATCACACGCTCCTGCGCTGCAGTGGTTGGCGCATATAACTTAATACGAGATGACGGTGCCCGCCCACACTGACGCAGGCGGTGACGCGCGCTCTGCCGGTGAACCGCTGCACCGCCCGCTCGATCCATCCATCTCTCCGGGTTCCTGTTTTCCGTTGTTTGCTCATGGCCTCACACCATCAGTTCTGAGCTCATCGCACACGGCAACAACACACATCAAACCTGCCGAGACCCTGTCACCACCCGACCATCCCCGAACGCTCAGCTACTTAACACCATCGCTACCAGTAAAAGCGAGCGCCCCACTCAACGCCTCCACTACTACACAAACACCACGAGAGTGAGTGAGAGAGAGCGATAGCTAGTGGAAGGATAGCCATGGCGGCGGCGGCGGCGGAGAAGGAGGAGAATGAGCTGGTGCTGCTCGACTTCTGGGTTAGCCCGTTTGGGCAGCGGTGCCGGATCGCCATGGCCGAGAAGGGGCTGGAGTACGAGTACCGCGAGGAGGACCTCGGCAACAAGAGTGACCTCCTCCTCCGCTCCAACCCCGTCCACAAGAAGATCCCTGTCCTCCTCCACGCCGGCCACCCCGTCTGCGAGTCTCTCGTCATCCTCCAGTACCTCGACGACGCCTTCCCCGACACCCCCCAGCTCCTCCCTCCGGCCAACTCCGGCGACGCCGACGCCGCGTACGCGCGCTCCAGGGCGAGGTTCTGGGCGGACTACGTCGACAAGAAGCTCTACGACTGCGGGTCCAGGCTGTGGAAGCTGAAGGGGGAGCCGCAGGCGAGGGCGCGCGGCGATATGGTGGAGATCCTCCGCGCCCTGGAGGCGGAGCTCGGCGACGGGGAATTCTTCGGCGGCGGCGGCAGCCTCGGCTTCGTCGACGTCGCGCTCGTCCCGTTCACGGCGTGGTTCTACAGCTACGAGAGGTACGGCGGGTTCAGCGTCGAGGAGGTGGCACCCAAGCTGGCGGCGTGGGCGCGGCGGTGCGGCAAGATCGACTCCGTCGCCAAGCACCTCTACTCGCCGGAGAAGGTGTACGGCTTCATCGACGTCCTCAAGAAGAAGTACGGCATCGAGTAGATGAGATCTCGAACGAGCGATTCATCGGCAGATCGATCGATGCGAAGTTGGAGGGATTGATAAATATCGATTGGTCGTTGCGTTTGCTACGTGAACGATTCGTCCGTTGTTTTAGTGGTCAAGTGTGCGAGTTGCTGTTCTGTTGCCGTCGTGTAGTTGTGTCCTTGTGTTGTGTGCATGGTTCGTGGCAGCAGAGAGTTGCCTCCGATTCTCTGCGAGACTCTTACTAAATAAAGTTTGTCCTTTAAAACTCAATATAAGTTCGTTTTGCTTATACCGAGTACTACTTTAAAAATAAAGTGTGTCACACTTCTATCACTAGATTATCCACTAAATCGGAATTTGCCGCGTGTTTCTCAAGGCGTCACATGCTCACATGCAAGGGGAGGTCTAGTCCTCTAGTGCGTGTTTGTTTTCCCGCGTCTCCCGAGAGCGAATCGGGAGTTCGATAGAGAATCAGACACTTCCAGCCAACGTGGCCCCTCCTCACATGCACACTTTTCTCCCTCCAAAAAGTAGACTTTAGATTCATCAACAACCGTAAAACTAGATATAAAGTCTCACAAATAGATTTAGTCACTCCACAGTTTTTTTTACCGACTTATCATATGGACCAGTCCACCCCTATTAAGGGTCCATACATCAAGCCCGAACGTCAAGTACCATGCACACCGCCTGCTCACTCATGTCACCTCGCTTCCACATCTAGACATCCCACACCAAACACCTCCTCTCTTCCTAACTCCTAGCCTTGAGAAGCCAAAGAATGACATCTGAAATAGTGGGAGCAAGCTCCTTGTTTTCTAGATCTACGACATCCTATCTTTTCCTTCGGGACGGCGTCATCGCTGACCGACAGCCTTGGCAACGCTTGGCCTCATTCAACCTGTGCCCTTGTCGTGGCCAAGCTTAGAGAAGCTCCACTGTCGGGTCATCCTCGTTTGCCCAAAGCCTATCCACAAGGGGGCAAAACATTGTGTACATCAATGTACACATCAAGGGCACTTTAGGCTAGAGCTAGGACTTGAGCTACACTTTACTGAGCTAGCCTATGGCACGATAGTCTAGTACGATGGAAAACATAGTCTAGCCTAATACGAATTGGGCTCGGGCCAGCATGACCCGTACTTTGGCCATGCTTATACCTAAAAATTAGGCACAATGAGCGGCATAGCACGACATGGTCTGGGTAGTAGGTTGTGCTTAGACTAGTCCAACACGTAGATAGCCCAAAAGCATAAAAATGGCATTGTAACCTAATAGGTTATTAAAGTATACATACATCAAGCATGGTCAGGATGTTGGGCCATATGTATAAAGCCTAAAGAAACATTCTACGGCCTTTTGGCCATCATTGGGCTACACCGTTGACCTTGGCGTGTCGACACGGCACGGCACGGTAGGTGCTAGGCTGGCACAACCCACTTTGGCATGAAGCACGATGGGCCATGTCATGTCAGCCCAACATGACCCTAGGTCTACCTCAGGCAAGCAATGCATCCACTGAGTGTTGTACAAGAGGGGTGGAGGCTTCATCAGGAAACCAATTCATTGCAGTGATCTTTCGAACTAAGTAAATTGAGAAATTTGGTTCTTGCATTCAAAGATTCAAGAGTGGACATCTTGAGCAGCATCTCTAAGACAGCCGGACTCCGGCACTATCTACGTCGTCTCGAAAGGCGACAAGGTGACATCGGTGCATCAGGCCATCTACCAAGCACCAACTGTTTCGTCGTATCTCACAACAACTCCAGCACCGTCTATGTAGAAAATGGACACCTCCTCCTCAAACCACGACAAGAGCTTGGCTGCTCGGGGAGGCCGGGCACTTAGGATGTCTTCAGTGAGGCGGCAAAGCTCGAAGGCATTCAGGCCATGCCTAGTGAAGCGAGTTACGTCACCTCCCGAGTTTCGCGACCATCCGCCACTGCTAGTCACGTCGACCCCTAGCTCCATGTCCATTCGAGGTCATCGGTTGTGCCACCTGAAGCTCCACGTCCTTCGGCCACCACCTAGCCACGGCACCTTGAGTTGCGTCCTTCCGCTGCTGCATGGCTGTGCACACCTGCACCTGCCCTCCCTGACTAGAGGGAGAATGATATATTTCTAGTGACATGTAGGGTCTATAGTATTTTTAAGTTTTTTTTAATTGGAGTGCTATGTAGTGCTGGTTCAATGTGTCATATAAATACGCTAAACCCGATATCAATACTGTTGAGAGACTTAACCTATACTAATTTTAAAAGTTAATGGACGTTATATATCTAATTTTACATATAAAAAACGCGAATGAAACTCAACCAATATTTACAGGACTGACTTTTTCCTTTTTTTCCTTCACACCCTAGCGCTTGGTGTGTTTTTTAGCCCAACTTTTCATTGAAATAAAGTTTATACATAGAGAAATTTTGTACAAATAGATAATATGTAAAAAAAATGGATATAGAAATTTATACGTAAAAGCATTTAGTATGAAAACTTTATGCACATGAACATAGTGTATAGGAACTTTATACATAGAAAAAAGTAATACCTGAATTAAAATAAAGAGAAAAAATTCCTATTTGGGCTGCGTGGCCCGTGTTGTCTTGCGGCCGTGTAGCAGGCCGTCACTTGGATTCGTCCCAAGTCCGTGTAAGGTTGAAAAGGGAAAGCGTCTCGTCTGAAATGGAAATGGCCTGAGGCTGTAAAAGAGAAGTTTTCCGCACAAGCGTTCGCTCATTAACCTTTTCGCTCCAAATGTCCAAGTATGCATGAGGTCACCCAATACGTGGTCACCACCATCTACACGCTCTCAACGCATTTACTCTCGGCTCCCAAAATAAACCAATTTTTATATACTATATCTAGATTTTTATACAAAAGTTATAGTTTATTTTGGAACGTAGAAAGTATTTACAAGTCGGATCTACTCACACACATGCATCATACTCATATCCACCGCACACCTACATGTTAGTACGTACGTCCTAACACACGTCGAGGCCAAGCCTACTCACACGTGAGCCTAACCTTGCGAAACGCCAACCCACGCAGTCACGTGTGCATGGAATTTAATCCTGTGGAAATAAGCAGGTCAAACCACGAAATGATCAGATTTATCTCAACCTCATAATGCAAAACCGCGAGACAGAGGACAACAATGCCACTCCAATAACAAGAGGCACATATGAATTTCAATTCACTCGAAAAATATTTCAGGAAGGGAAAGGTTTAACGCTGGCTACGGGACACGCTTATTCTTGTTCGAAACTCACGTCTCCCTCAAAAAGATTGTACAGCAGCTTCATCTAGGAAAAAGAAGGAAATGCACAATATTGTTTGAGTAATGGCAATGGCAGGCAGACGCAGCAGCAGGGTGTTCATAACGGCCAAAAAAGCATAGCAGAACGATGACCCAGCTAAAAGAACACGGGCAGTCATCGCAATAAACTTGTGGCAGCTCCACATGGTGAGTTTTTGCTGGAGAAGATGCCAGCAATTAATCTGATGATATCTTCAGTTCCTGCAGGTTGACAGAAATGATGATAAAAATTCTGTAATTGATCTGTGCTGCAAATGCTAAGGAAATTGTACTGCAAGATGTTTCTTGTGGATGTCAACTTGTGTAGTGATATGAGAACACATCAGGCATCAGGTAAACAGAAATTAGGATGCCATTAGGGCCAGATTTGTGTGGTATTAAGAGCAGAATATTTGGCAGATGATGCAGATTGACTTCTCTGCAGCTTTTACTCCACAATGAACAGAAAAAAAAAAACACTCATGTCTGAAGAAAAATGAATGCATTTTCAATATTTGTAAACGTCGTTCATGTTTGGAAATTCGTTGCAGTGAGAACCATACCAGCATACAGTTAGGAATGGAACATCAATCAAGACCTAAAATAGCACTTCCTCCCTGACCAAATAGTTACTCCCTGTTGATGAGCATAGCAGTCAGGCCAGAAAAATGTACTACCAAATTTTACCTTAATCCAGAGACTATCCAAAGTCAAAAGAAGCTTAGCCAGAAGGTGCATCCATGCATTCACTCAATCAAAACATCTCCTAATTAATTGGCAAGCAAATTAGGAGGTCAGCTGTCTAGGATTTTCTAAACAATATACTACTAGTAAACAAAACAACATGTTTAATAGTTAAGACTTGAGAAGCATAAACCAACTAGCTAGAGTTCCTTTTGATAGGATGTTTTATACTTAATAATGGTCAAGTTTGCACATGTAATCGTGTACATTAACTGGTTAGGTCCCCAGCCAGGAACACTACTCATCAGCCAACATTTGAAGGAAAGCAACGTTCTATCCATAAGATGCAAGGTACCGAGCTCACTTTGGAAGTTTGCAAAGCACAATTCAAGGAAAAGCACAAGAGATAAACAAGTCCTACCCATTTCAGAATTTTTTTTATCGATTTTCATTTCTAACACTGGTTAACAGGCTTTAATGCCAAAGCAAAATAAATGTTGGTGAACTAAGGTTCATATCAAGCTTTAGTTGAGAAAGCTTGTGTAGAACAAGTGTGGATTTTGACGATGGAATAAATAAGATCACCAAACAACCATAGCATTCAATAGAAGAGTTTCTAATACCAAAGCTCAGAAAGTGGGTCATTCAGAGCTGTACTAACTCTATCTTTTCTTCAGATAGGAGAACAAGTACTAACGAATCATGCACAGGTAGATATGCTTTATGGTACTGTCAACACTTTCAAATATCTAATATATCTTGTATACTTAAGGTTTCCAGTATCATATTCATATCAGGCATATCTTTGTTAGTACTAGAAAAAATCTTTTATCATGCAATCCTGCCTACAAACTAAAGCCAGTATCACTTTACTAAATTTACTATTTGGTCCACACCCCACCTTGAGATGTTATATGCGTCTATATGACCATATAGCTTTTCACTGTTTCGAATTGGCTTTTATGTGGTTGTATCACAGTGTCGTTTCAAAATTTCAATTCACAAACAAAATTTGCCATAAAGCATTATTCCTTTAGGCATATAAAGCATTTCTTCATTTTCTAACTTCCTAAACCAATTACTTGGTTAAGTACTAATTTATCACGCTTTTATAATCCACTAGAACTGGTCAATTTTATTGAATATTCATTGAAATGCAAATAATAAATGAAACCCTTTTGCTTACTGTATAAAGATCTCACTTATTTTCCATAATTCTTTTAGAATAAACTCTTCTGATTTGAACAGTAACTTGCTTCATTTAAGGCTTGCTGCTATATTGGCATATCGAACAGTATATACATCTTGCCAGTTCATGGTGATGCAATTCATACTAACTTCGATCCTTTTTCCGTGTAATGCGACGTAGCTAGTGCTTCGTGAAATTTATTGCATTAAAAATGCAAAACCGTGCACTCAGAACCCATGTGATTGGCCTGATTTCTACGAAATCCCTCCCCCAGTGACGAGCAATCGACACCTGTTTGGTCTGAACCATGCAAAGCTAAATGCAGGTATCCCGCCTCCAAAGTTTTGGGGACACACGTCGAATGGAACAAAAGAGTTTTAGTGGGATTTTCAGGGGACGAGGCCACCTCGAGCGGCTTCCAAGAAGATTGTAATCAAATCAAAATGACGAAACTGCGCAAACATTAGTCTTAGATTACGAAAGCTTTCCACATTTCGAGAGTTTCTTCATCTTACCTTTGGAGGATGTGTTGCCGAGATCAGTTCTTGCTCTTCTTCATGCCGGAGTGCCGGAATCCATCCCACAGCTGCAACGCGGCAGTGCTGGTGAGCTGGGCCTCGGACGCCGCCGGGTGCGCCGCCGCGGCGGCGTGACCAAGCAGGAAAGAAATGGTAGAGCCGCCCAGCCTCTGGAGTTGCTGCTGCTGGTGGTGACCGGACAAGTGCGACGGCGAATTGGACTGAAGGGTCCCCCTATTGTCACCCAAGAAACCCGAGGACATGGAGAAGTTGAGGTTGTAATCTCCGGCCGCAGGCGGAGGTGCCGCCAGAGCGAGAGAGTAGTGCGCCATGTCCCCGGAGCTGGGGAAGTTGAACGGCGGAGCCGGTACCATGCCGATCGGAGGCGCGTCGCCGAAGCTGGAGGCGGAGAAACCGTATGTTGTCACCCCCTCCGCGCCTTTCGCGCGGTGCGCGATGCCGGCGCAGTCGGCGCCGGCGGCGACCTCGGAGACGGCCGCCGGCTGCCAGGACTGCCTTTGCTCGCCGTTGCCAATGGCGCCACCGGCCGGCGCCATCACTCCGGCGATGAGCAGCTCAGTAAACGACGGGGCCTGCGCCGGGGCGCTGGCCACGGTGACCTCCTTGTCCCGGGAGCCTCCGCCGCCCATGCGGCCGTCGGAGCGGGAGAGCGAGAGCTCGGACCCCTTGCTGGTCTCCGACGTGCTACTGCATCCTGACTTGCTGAGCTGCAGCTGCAGCTGCGACCGCCGCCTCGTGGCCCCCGAGGCGGCGGCGTCCGCGTCGGCTGGGGGGATGGCAGAGAACGCGGCGGGGTCGAGGGACGGGAGAGTGTCGATGGCGGGGGAGGCGGCGTTGATGAGCCACTCGATGGCCTTGCTGGGCTGGTCGAACCCAAGGCGGTCCTGCAGGTCGTAGAACTGGATGGCGGTGGCCACCGACAGCCGCACCCGCCGGTCGCGGATTCCCTTCGCCGTGTACACTTTGCTGTGCCTGTCCTTTCCTCCCGTCGCCTTCACCCTGTAGATCCGCGACGCCGTCCCCGTCTGCCCCCACGCCGCCATCTCCGCGCCGCCGCCCCGCCCACGCTTCTGCGCCCCTCCCCCTTGTTGGGAGGAGGAGGACCGGCCGCCGCCGCCACCGCCGCCGTCCCCCGCTCCCGCCTCCGCCTCCATCCCGCAGCGCGAAGGAAATGCGGCGGGCGGCCACTCGCCTGCTGCCGCGGTGGCAACGTCTTCACTTCACCGTCTTATCCCGCGGCTGCCTGCCTGCGCCGAGGGGGAGCCCCTTTTCCGCGGTGTGTTTTGCTTGCTTTTGTGGTGATTTTGGCCTCGCTCGCACGCGCGCCCGCACACTCTCACTCTCTCCCCTCACGCGCGGGGAGGGGAAGAGAGGGAGCGGCAGAAGCTGCCAGCTCGGGCCGGCGCTGCTGCTTGGCTGCAACTGCCGTGCAGCAGCAGCAGCAGCGTAGGGTGGAGTAGAGAGAGCAGCGAGGGGGCGCAGGCTTTGGTGGTGCCCAGCCCGGCCGGTGCGGCGTGTGTCAGATCTGCCTGCGGCGGCGGCAGCTCACTGCCTCATCACTGGGGTAGCTGTCACCTGTCAGTGGAGTGGAGCATGCTGCTCATCACATCAGTAGGACGGGCTCGCGGCTCGGGGCGGGGGCCGCCGCGAGGCCCGCCACGCGACGGCGTTAGCGCGCGTAACGGGCGGTTGTGGCTGGGGCGTTGGCTTTAGCTTTGGCTTTGGCTTGGCTTGGGTTGCCGATCCTGCCCCTCTCCCTGCCCTCGATGATTCGACAGCTGTTACTGCATGCGAGGGACCCAGTGAGGCAACAGTACATGGTCACATTCCTGCGCGTACTACAGAAGTTGCTTGTTCCCCCAATGTCGGGCATAAGTTTTTTTCACATTTACTTTGGAACAAGTTGGCAACCATCCTACATTCACAATCCATGTAGTCATGGTGTGGAGATCACTGGTAGCCTTTCTAGACAAAGGTTATGCATTTGGTAAAGTAAGATTAGTCTAGTTTCAATAGTGTCACCAGAAAATCGTAGGGTATGATGTCCACAAATAATTTGCCCTTATTTCTTAGGTGTCGATATATACACAAATTAACTGCTACTGAAATCAAATGGCTAACATAGTTTATCTTCGCTATAGCTTACTAGGCTGGAACGAATCTCGCTAGCTAAAACTAGGCAAGATATAAATCAAAATGCACGCAAGATTACTAGTGATAGAAATTGCAACGTGCCAACTCACTACACATAGAAATCCAAACAAACCTCTACAACGTCCTAAATAAGTTATTTTTTGTGAAAATGTTTTAAAGCCCTTGCACACTCCTCTTCTCTCTAAGTTCATCCCCCACTCTTTTGTTTCTTTTCCTCCCTCTTTTTTCAGCCTATCAAGTCTAATTCAGTTGAAATCTACTCATACTAAATTCCAAATCAATAGTGTTAATTTTGGTCAAGCTCATCCTATTTCTTCTTTTTGGGTTCGCAACATGGCGCAACCCGCTAGCTGCTACCCACCTAGCCCTCAAATAGGCTTGGCCAACCATGTTAACCGTTGACACTAGGCTCCAATGTTCGTGCCTCACAATGGCATTGCCTAAGTCACTTGTAGCCATGCCATTAGGGCTCCAAATCATCCTTGTTCAGGCACTCTCATTTATTGCCTCTACACTACATTGAGCCAACATATGTCGCCATTGTCATCCTAGCTCCATCTCCATCGTCAAGCCACTGCCCAAGCTTGAGAAACCTCAATCTCCTCTTGGCAAGTTGCATGGATGCATTCATGGCCACTACCATGCACAAGTTCACATTGTGAAATCCTTCATCATTATGTTTTATTTAAGCTATCGAGGCCTCCTTCCCTTTCCTCCTCTTTCCCCCTACACCAACACAATCAAGCTGTTTTCGTGTTCAATTCTAGTGACATCAAAGTCATCTTCGTGTTCAATTCCTTCACTCCTTGGTTACATGGATTGGTATTACACACACAAGAATATGATAGGAATTCGATCAGTATTACATTTTCCTAGATGTACATATGGGAAATATATATATATGATTCACATGACATGATATATATGCTCGCATACACAAACGCACACCACCATACACACTCCCATGCCCACGCCCATATGTGCACACACTAACTATATATACTAGTTTTAGTAAGTACTCTCTACATAATAAAATACAACTTCTATACCCAAATCTATCCAGATTTGTATATAAAAGTTGTATTTATTTGGGATGGAGGGAGTATGTTGGTTAATTGTCTCTAACTGTCTTAACAACCATCATTTTGAGTCATTGTGACAATATAGCAGTAGTTGTGTCTTTTCAAGATGCGCGGTTTTTAATAGATCAGGTTATGTAATTGCATTTACTTCTATCTCTATGAGCAAAGGTACATTGCTTGTGTGCTATATACATTTTACTATACTATCTCTTATTTTGTTATTGCCTCTAACTTTGTATAACAAATATGCACCCTTCCATTACATGTATCACCCTACTATTGCCATAGACAATAACGTAGCATTTGCAAGTTCGAAGAAATTCATGACCAGCAACAATATTTTTCGTGCATGTTTATTTTATAGGACATGATTATTCGGCAAAAAAAAATCTTATTATCCGTGCAAGTGATTCTGACCACGTTGGCCACCGGAGAACACTGACATTTCATGTTACTACGCCAAATAGCTGCTCGATCAAGTCTCCAACAGTAACGACTTCTCCTTTTCGGTGCACTTTAACGGCGTGGTTGGAGCCGAACGAAGAAAGGAAAAAAAAATCCAAAGAAAAAAACGGAGTAGGAGTAATGACACCATCATTGACGACGGCGCGGCTGACAATTTCTCTGGCAAAAGGTAGAGCACGGCAGGGCACACCGCACATGTCGTTTCAGAATTCAGTTAGACAGAGCCTGCCGCTGCAGTTATTGCGCACCTTTCCTTTTCTTGTAATGCCTCTAAAGTCTATTTCTAGAAAAAACACAAATTTCTAATGAAAGATAAATAACCTATATACTCTAATGGAGGGAGGGTTACAAGTGTGAAAGTAATTGAGAATAAAATAGAGATAAATTTAAATAGAAAGTAATTGATAAGATATATAATACTCTATATATGTATTTATTTTAAGATAAAACTTAAGTGCAAGAAGTTCATTTACTTATAGACGAAAGAAATAGTAGTAAAGTTTTTTTTTCCTTAGCACTGGAAGAGTGGATTTTTTCTTTTTAAAATTGTTTACACTGGTCACCTACGAGGCCAGAGCTAACCAGTTGGGCTTTAGCGAGACAGCGGCCCTCCTATGGCTCAAGCGGTGGCATGGTGCCGGTGCAGTGGCAAAGTCAGTGACACCATTGAGCCCACTAATAACCTCTTTTCTGTAGCTGATCACTTTTTCTATATATGGGTATATTAATACTGAAATTTGGTAAACTCCGTAGACAAAAATTGAAGAGCCAATCGGTTTATGGAAATAGACTGACTAATATAAGAAAAGAGCCGATCGGATGAATAAGAATGAATTCGGTTTAGTCAAAAATAGAAGATTATTCAGATGAGACCGGATCTGAAGAGGAGTCATGAAAACCACGACAGGTTGTTTACATCTTTGTAAAATATATGTTATAAGATTGGCTAGTTCAGTTAGTTTTGTTACTTTCTTAGAGAGATTTTCTTTTTCTGTTTAGTAAATAATGTCCAGAGGTTGTTTGTAAACATATCGGATTTGTGTAACTCCAGAGTATTAATATAGATCCCCTAGAAGCTTATAAATTATCCACATAGATCAATATACAATCTTGATGCATCGTCATCCTAATTTATCTAGCTATTTACTGGTGGGTTCTATCTCTTGAAGTGGGGTTATATCGGTTAAGTTCGATCTCCGGCGAAGAGGTAAGTCCTACCATTATCCTGATGTATCCACTCTGTCTAAGGCTATATTGGTTAGATCTGATCTCTTAGTTCGATCGAATATATCACATCACGTTCGCGTGTGATATATCGGCTTATTAAGCTCCTTCTATCGTCATCGGTCTTATACTACATTAGTTAGGTCCGACCTACTTGACTGTTAGTAGTAGATTGAGTTTTAAACCGATAGATCTTTATTCGACATTTCATTGGAGTAGCCAACCGATGAGTTATCTCTACACGGAGCTTAACGCCTGGCATATCAACTTTTTAGCCGATACACATATATCTTGCCCAACGATTAATCCGCTAGAGATCGATATGGTTTTGTTAGATCTAGCATCAAGACATAGCGGGTTTCGTTCCCCTATTGGCTTGGCTAGCCAACGAGTTTACTTATATGCCTACATTAGACTCATAACTGATGGATTCACCTGTTCCTTCCATCGGTACATCTGATCTAGTTTCCGTTATTCTCGTGCTGTTAGCCTCAGCCTTACACTGCCTCGGTTTGGTCTGATCTATTAAGCCTGGCTCTAATGGTACGATCATGGTGGTCACTGGGTCTCGTCGCTTCGAGAGATCGGACATCGCTCTTTAGTGCTCATGGCATATTATATTCAGAGCGTCATTGGCTCTATAACTAATGAATCTTTTATTTTATTCTTCATTACTTGTGTATGCCGTTATTGGCTTTTTAATTGATGTATGAGCGCTGCAACCTCTATTGGTAACCAGCCGATAGTTGAAGTGCATTACACTTATAGTCGATGGCTATCATAACCCTATTGGCATATCTAGCTGATAGTAGGAGTTCATATCGGGCTATCGACCAATTGACTCTATGATCTAACTCTATATGTCTTTCTTATCAATTAGAGATCAAATTGATTAGCACTCTTGCAACTCCAATAACCCAAAGACCCCAAAGAGTTGAAAAACCTGCACTAGAGCTAAGCAGATCTTCCAAGCCTTTGCGTGTTCGGGCGTGATCACACCAAACCTCCATTGGCTAACGCTCACTCCCTCTCAGCGCATTATGTCCGCATGGTCTGATCACCTCGCACGCAAACATATTTTTTTGGCACACCCGGTGGAACCAATGAGCCAAACGACCTACACTCAAGCTAAGCAGATCTCCTAGACTTTTACGTGTTTAGGTGCAATCACATCGAATCTCAATTGGCTGACTCGCTCATCCTCTCGGTGCCCCTCTCCGCCTAGTCTGATCTTCTCTGTGCGCGAACAAGGTGGTAAGTCAATTGGCAAAAAAGATGTGGCGGCAGTGGAGCTTGGATATATGGCCATGCAACTTGTGTGGATTTGGCTCCGTCGCTGCAACCGTGTGTGTGCCACCCAACCTTGATTGTTCCTTGCAAACGTCCAATGTCGCAACCTCCTCACCTGGCCATGGTGGACACCATTTGATTGACTATCACACCGATGACGTCATCATCCGTGGTCTTTGGCTTAGGGGCTGCCTCCTTCAAAAGCGAAAATAATTTCTCAATGCTTTGCAACTAAGTGAATACTGGTGCTTAAAAACCAAACGAGAACTACTCCATCCATCCTAAAACATAATAGCTACCTAGGAGTGTATTAAAAAAAGTAACAATTGAAATAAAAAGTCTAAAATATCCTCATTAATAGATGGTAATATAGGTTTGAAGGGTTGATGGGATGATGGAGCCCTCTAGTATGAGAATTAATTGGATAAAAATTACTTTTTACATGTTGTAGTTACTACATCTATCTCAATATAAGTGTAGTTTTAGGAGTGAGAGGAGAAATTAAAAAAAAGAGAAAATTATCTAGGTGACATGTTAAATGAGGGATGGTAGCGAGCGAAAAGATAGCTGATAGAAATAAATTTAAATAAGATGATAAAATAAATTTGAATAAGATGTGAAACAAAAATTTTAACCTAGAATTATATTTATGTTGAGACGGACGTAGTAATTATTTTTTTGACAAAATTTAAATTTAATGATAGTTATATTCTTGCACGGAGGGAGTACTGATCAAGTAGCGTTGTTGTCAAAAACCGTGATTACCTTCTGCAGGTCCCGCGAGTCCGTGATACTATAACGAGTAGATTCTTCAGAGGGACAGGCGTACGGCTCAAAGTACTGTATGATAGCACGGGCAACTGACCTTGGAACAACGTAGCGAGTGATTCAGCAGAAGTTCCCACTCTATGCATGGCATGCATGATACAGTAAGAGTTACAGTGTTTCTTTTCTTTTTTTTTCTTTTAGAATTCTTTTCTTTTTTTCCCCTGAGAATTGAAGTTTAAGTTTGAATCATGACAAAACAGTGGCAAATTTGGCCCATGCATACATGTCGAAACATGGATAGGTTGCAACCCTTAGATGGTAAAGATACAAGGGTAGTGATTTTATACAAAATATGAAACAAATATAAAGGGAAAATAATAATAATAAAGTGTGATGCAAGTTTTAATATTTTTTCAATGAAACATGTGACACTATGAAATATACAGTCACAAACCATTAGAAATAAGAGAAGACAATAAAATACTCCCACCTTTCGAAATCCAACAGTTGAAAAGGATGCTTGAGCATGAGAGGTTTCTGCTTATTATGACTAAAGCAAAGCTGTTTGTCAAATCAGCTAGTACTATATAAACCAGTATAGCATATTTGTTCACATGTGAAGATCATATGAACACAGGAGAATAGGACAGCTCCGGCCAAGTTCGAATCATACATTTGGCCGAAATTTTTGATGAGACGCAAGACGAGATAAGCCATTACGCGTGGTTAATCATATATTAATTATTATAAACTTAAAAATAGATTTATTTTATTTTTAAAAAAACTTATATAGAAAACTTTGGTATAAAATAAAAACATTCTCACAGAAAGTAGTTATTTTGGATTGCTTATTAGAACTCAACCTCATGCCCCGTTCAGAATTGAGTTTGGATTTGGCAACTTCCTTATATTCTTTAGCACGCTTCCCAAACTACTAATATGTGTGTTTTATACAAAAATTTTCTATAGAGAAGTTTTGTTTAAAAAAATTATTTTTAAGTTAATAATAATTAATACTTAATTAATCATACACTAATGACTTATCTCATTTTACATACCACCAAAAATTTTGGTCAAACACCCGATGCTAACTTGGCCTCAGTCATCTAAGCAAGTCATTTAAAAGTATGGCATCATGTCGATAATGAATAGTTGCAAATGGCGAGGTAGGGTGAGATTTGGTGCTTGCCATACCTCACGCCGCCCACTAGTACCCCCTCCTCCTTTCCTCCTAGTAGCACAAAGTGCGACATCGTCTCTAGGGAGAACGACGACTCGATGAGACGAGCGATGGGTGATGGCACACTCATTGTTGGGCCGCTCGTCATAGAATCGGAAGCCCATTGAGCTTGTTTTGTGTTAATATGGGTGTAGACTATTGAATCCTAGCTTAAAATTCCCTATCTTGGCCATCTCTATCAATTCCCCATCTTGTGCGATTGGAGGTGTCGAGCCAACACCCAGCTGATGAGTGATGATGGCACGGGTAAGCCATGAGTGGGAGGCGGCAGCAGCAAACAGGCATGCATAGTAGTGGTGGCCCGCTGGCCTTTGGGCATAGCTGTAGCAGCCAACAAGGGTGGCTATAGGCTATCGTTACAACTTGGTAGCACATTATTAGTAAAGGCATAGGCTATGATAGCATAAAACAAAAAAAAATTACCGTACATACCAAGACATCATGCGAAGGAGGGATCATGAATCGTTACCATAAGATGTGTAATGTAGCGAAAGTAGGGTTGAAGAAGTCGATCCAATAATGCGCATGTCAAGGTAATGGACGAAGTAGTTAATCACCATGATTCCGATGCCGATCAACACCACAACGAGTAGCGCCTCTATAGATATCCACATGTCTAGGGTTGTAACACCGATTATGGGTATACTAGCACTCACAAGCGGCTAGGGTTTGGCTCAGGAGATGTCGGCTAGGGTTTTTGTTCGAGATGAATAGAGATATCTATCCTCGATCTCCCTGCCTCTCTATATATAGGTTTCCCCACTTGGGCCTAAGGAACCGTGGCCCAATAGGAGTATACTCAGATCTCTATTCGAACCAACTCCTTATTCGAATCACATTCGAATAAGCATTATAGCCCATTAAACGTGCGACCCTATAGGTTCACATATATTTGGTCGCGACCCGAAAATGACTTTTCGGTCATCCTATTAATAGTGGTCTCTAGCAAGATATATTAGCCCTAAAGTATATGTAAATATCATATCAACTGAACCTATAATATTCTCATATACGAATCCCTTTTCCTTATGATATCGATCGAGCTCAAAGTAAAACTTATGTTATCCTTTTAATAGCTCAATCACTCTCTTGATCATGTGATGGATTATAAACTCATGATTGACTCCTCAATTACCTTTGCATGGCTATGTATTTCTATAATCCATTATATCGAGGGGTCTAGAGATATCTTTCCCATAGGAGGGACAAATTTTATCTTAATCACTCATATTTCACTACATATTTTATATCAAATCCAAAAGATTACTTTTATGACTATCCTGTTATAAAGTAGTGTTGGTAGTCTCAAAATAAGCAACTATGTATGTTGAAAACTATAATGATCTCAAATATAAGGATTTTACATAAACATTACTTAAAATTAACTAACAACACATAAAATCTTTATATTATCTCATAGCGGATATATCCAACATATATTCACTAATATATATCCATATTATCAATTTGGTATCTACATATCATGATTCATGAGACATAATCATCAATCAATACATATACTAATTTTACAATCATATTTATTTCTCATATGATATATAATCAGAGATCATTTAGAAATAACAATATCTAACATTAGGAGTATCATAAATAAGTCACATACTTATTGATCAATAATGATAATGTCTGAACAACTTAGCATATCATAGTACATAATATTTATAACATTTCTATATTGCCTCTAGAGCATATCACTAACACACGGCGCATCCACGCTAGAGCCATTGGGTTAATAGAAGTGACTGCACAAGTGTAGGCACTAGACGGCAAGTCAATAGCATTAGCAGAGTAGTCGGCTGATTCAATGGCGAAAATGGATAGAAAGAGGAAGGAAAATGTCTTGGTATCACAAAGAGGTACATGATACTTAAAGGACCTGATCTTGAAAAAAATTTAAAAAAACATTTTAAAAAATAAAGATAGGCAAATGCAATTGCCTAAATCTCCTAGACCTACATACAATTAAATGTTTTATTATCGATATGCTTAATGCTTTCACATTTCATTCCACTTGTTTTTATTTATCTTATCCACCTCAAAGATAGTCTATTAATCAATCTTTACTATTTGTTTTGTAGATTATATGTATCTTTTCTCCCTAGTGAGTGTATGTGATGTATTGTTGAAACTTCGTTACTTGAGATATTTTTTTTGAGAAAATTTCTTATGTACCTCTAAATTTTTTTATCTAATTTCTTCTATGCCCTTGAGTTTTGCTCATTTCCTTACAATTTTAGTTTGGATCCCTTCCACCCCTTTCTTTAGTTGACAGTTAAATTCCTACGAAAAAGTTCATGTTGTCCATTGGTATAAAGAAACATATAAATACAGTGTAGAAATTTGTTGTATGATGCTATTATATTTATGAGTTTGTTTATGCGAGATATTATTTATGAAAAAAATAGATATTACATTAAATTTTAATATTTATTTATTTTTAATTATTAAAAATTGTATATGTAGAATTTTATTATAGTAGTACAATAGATTTGTTATATAAGATAAAACTATTGTATATAAGACATAAGAATTTGTTGTACTACTATAAAAAAATACTACATAAACAATTTTTAATAGTTAAAAAAATAAATACTAACTTTTTATGTCATATCTAAAAATAAGTTTTTTCATAAATAATATCTCGTAGAATATAGTCTTGTACAATAAATTTCTAAGCTCCATCAATATACTCCATAAATTTATCGTTCTTTGTACCAAAAGGCAAAATGAACTTTTTTATAAGAATTTAATAGTCAACAAATGGTCAACTAACAAAAAAGGTAAAGAAGAGATCCAAACTAAAATTCAGGGGTATATGGGAATGAGCAAAACTTAGGGACATAAAAGTTATTGGGTTAAATTTTAGGGGTACAGAAAGAATTTTCTATATTTTTTTGTGCCTACTCTTCTATTTATGCTTGTTTGCAAATGGATAATGTATTTTGATCAGTAATTGTTGCCATGTTTAATGTAGACTTATTGAGATAATGTTGTGACGTATAATATCGTACTATTGAGATTGATTTTTTCTGTATTCTTGTTGAGTATTGACTCTTGCGCTAGTCCGTGGGCCATGCTTCTTTCTTTTCCGTCCTCCGCCGCTGACAATGAATGTTGGTGTCAACGATTGATGCTTATGCACCTGCGACATGTAACTTTCACGCTTCCACACATGGCAGGGTCGCTAACTTACAATAGTCCAAGCAAATATGAAGTGAACAAGCTCACACACTTCTGAAATAAAACAGATAAGCTGATGAGAAAGCTAAGGATAATTAAGATGGACCTTTGTTCTCGTATAGTGAAGCTCATGAATTCTCGACCTGCGCAATTGTCAAATTGAACGTGTTTCTTTCTTGAAATCCAAGTCAGCTATTATCTTCGCAACGACAAACACATTCATACGTGATCATTCAAATAGTATGGTGCTTGCACATACAATTCTTGCTAATTTGTTTTCTTCACGAACGACACATGGAGAGCCAATTAGAATGCACGAAGAAGCCAGTCAATCCTCATCAGACCTTCGTTATCCAAGCATACCATATGTTTTCACGAACTCAAAACTGCTACTTATACTAGTTCTTTTCAGATGCACAAACTGTGTGCATTCTTAAAAAAAAAAAGGCAATGACAAAATTAGGTGTTCTATTTGCATGGCCTCGAAACTGTCTGAACTCTATGTTATCATAGGAAAGAAGAATATTCTTGGTTTTATAGGGAAACAAATATTTGTGAACTGCATACCTTACACATACAGTTATGTAGGCAGCTTAGATGTTGTTTGGCCTATTCCATGATAGGTAATTGGCATCACAGTGTGGCCTGCATATTAATCAAAACATGATAGCGAAGTCTAGTTAATAGACAAACTAAAGTGCATATACAAAAACACCTAGAATTATATCGCAATCAACCTGATCAATCAACTGATGCAAGGGACAGTAGTAGGAGGGAGATAGCTTGTGAAGTCGGAAGCTCGGACAACTGGCGCATAACTATACGCCGAAGGAATGGGCGCGGAAGAGAGAAGTTCGGCCGTGAGCATGTCGACACGAAGGTAGTGTCGCGCATGGCCGGGTAGGACAACCCACCAAGCATAAGGCAGATGATGTTCTCCTCGTGCATGCTCAGAACAGGATACATGGCCGCCATGTCCGTCGGCAGATTGGCACCCAAGAATGCAGGTTGCGTCCACAGGGTGTTGAGATTCAGGACATGCTCCGTCACCCAAATCTTAGCACCCAGCTCCAGCCGCGACACGGTCACCTTGGGGATGCCAGGATTGACGCACCCGCGGAGGTGCACGGAGACGAACTTGATGGAGTTCCCGGCGCGGCACATGGTACGGTATGCTCCTGGCTACGCCACCGTCGAGGCGTGTGGGGTGAAGGTCAGGCAATCCGGGGGCAGGTCGGTGGAATCGAAGTTTACAGACTCAACATCGTCGGAGAGCAGGTCGTCGCAGCTGCAGAACAGGACGCCGTACATCAGATCCACCCAGAAGGCGTGCCCCTCAAACTAGAAGGCCATATCGGCTGAGAACCAGCTCTTGTTCGCCAGCCACTGGCCGGCAAGGTTGGCCTTCTTGATCAGCTTCCACGGTGAGAGCGACGACGATGGCCGCCATTGGAAGAGAACATCTGGCCAGCTGATCACCGGCATGTCTCCCGGCTTGTCAACCACCGCCATTTTTCCCAGAAGCGCTAGAGCATAGGACCCATCATCAACAGCGGCGCGGCGGCAAGCGATGAGGATTTGAGTGGTACGGGCCATCCCCTTCGGGCTTGATAGTGACGGGATCATGGAGAGGGTCTTGTCAACGATATCGTAGATGAGGTAGGCACCACCAATCTTGTCAGGAAAGCTGAGGCCAAACACAACCAAATTCTTGTCCATAGTGTGGAGGATGGGGAAGACGGCCTTCTCCTCCTCTTCCTCTCCTCTCAGCGTCATCGTGAGGAAGGACAGATTTGGCGCATCGGTGACACGCGCTTGGAGCTTGACGTGCCGCATCAACGATTCGGTGTCGATACCATCGACGAGGTCATCGTCATCGTCGAACTCGAATCCCCAGCCCGCTTGCTTTCGCAGAGCAGGTCCAGGTTCAGCAGCCCTTGCTTCTTCGCGTAGCCGCCGTCGATGCGATCGGGGCGGTGTTCTTGGAGCAGCAGACACCAGGAAGGAGTCGAATGCTGAGACATGATCGCGAATCCGGCGAATCAGAGGGAACACGACCAAGGGTATTTGCTTAGATATCCCGATAGACGGAGGCGGCGGCGGCGGCGAGGGTAAGCCACAGCCCACACCCCTATTTTATTCTCTCTGTTTTTTTTTGACACGGCCACACCTCGATTTTAGTTCGCAGGTGAACGGAGGAAAACCGAATCGGTAAGCGTCGTTGGATGCGGGACGACTCGGATCAAAGCATTTGTGGACGGCGGATGCGTCGCTCACACGGTGAGAGTCCTAAACAGTTTAAGAAATATATAATAGGGATACAAGTTACATTTAAACTATTTGTGAAAAAAATCAAAGAGTTATATACCAACACCAATTCTAATTTTAAAATATAGCTCGGTTCAAATTCCCGCAAATAGGGAGATGCTAGTTTGCAAGCGCTACCCATATCGCGCTCGTGTCAATCAAAGGTTCCAGCATAGAAAGACCATGCATGACAGTAGGGTGGAGTTACGGTGTTTCTATTCTTTTTTCCCTGAGAATTGAAGTTTAAGTTAGAATCATGACCGAACAGCAAATTTATCCTATGTATAGATGTCAAAACACCAACAGACTCTAAACAAAACTCAGTTCTTGTAAAATAAAAATAATAAAAAATTAGTTTAGATTAAAATTGATAAAAATAATTTATACTGAAATTGACAATGTTAGTTTATATTAACATTGTTTAATTAATTTATATTAAAATTATTTCTAAAAAGTGTGGTGAGCGTGTGTAAATATATATCGGAAAAATATTTTTCGTTTATTTATGTGCAGATATTAAATATGGAAAATATATGAAAAATCACTAAAAAAATTTAAATAAATTTTGGATGAAATTTGAGAAATTATTTTTTAAAATCTGCTACAATAACGGACTAAAATCATTAGCATGCTAAATGAACGGTATGTGCGTGGCCTATGTACTGACGTGAAATCTATTGATAGCTCTTGTCGGTACACACGGAATTCTAAAAGCTGTTGAGTGTAAATTTTTAAGCTCTTTGCTTGATGAGATACAGCTGTGCGAGTTAATTTGACATTCTAACTTATTAGAAAAAATAAAAAGAATTAGATCAACAAACAAATCGGTTAATAGCCCGATACGAACTCCTGCTATTAGTTAGATTATCAATATGGGTTAAAACGAACATTGGTTGAGGGTTTGATGCAGGAATAAAGCAAATGAAGTAAATATTGAAACTCATAACGAAGATAAATACATCAACCAAATGTCCGATACAAGCTGATGCGATGGAAAGAGAACAAAATTTAATAGCTCACAACGCTAACCTTATTAAAAATAATCTCAATAGATTGAAATAAATTGAGACAGTATAAGATTAAAACTAATAAAGATAGATCGGTTAATAGTAGATTAATTACAACATGAATATTCATCGACTAATAAAATATAATTTATCGGCTAACACTCTAATAAAACATTGCATAAAACTTATAAAACTTATCGACAAAACATGATTTAAATTATTAGCAATAATATAATAGATCGGATCTAACCGAGATAGTACCAGATTACAGATAATAAGAAGAAGACCTATCTAGTCAATGGATCCTACGCAAACATGATGGATACACTAGATCAATCTAAGAGATCGAGACGATGCAACCTTAGAATAAGCTAATAAATAAGGATAAATTGGCAATCGTAGTCGACCGAACTAGAATAATCTAAAAGATTGAAATAATGTAACCTTAGATGAGACTAATCTAGTCGATACAGCTCCTAGGTGGTGAGAGTTACTCCTTCGCCAGAAATCAAACTTGACCAATGTAGCCCCATGTAAGAGCACAAACCCGCTAGAAAAAACCTAGAGAACTAGGGTGGCAATACGCTGAAATTGTATTATATTGATTACAAGATATCTTACAAAAATATGGGGTGTTTGTATTTATAATATAGGATTACATGAGTCGTGGTTATAAGCAATCTGCTTGAATATTACTTCCTATTAAAAAAATAACAAAAACTTACTTATCTATAATATACGTTCTAAATATAAAAACTATCTTACCGTGGCCTTCACAAATTTTTTTGAATTTGGTCTTCATCGGATATACTTCCATACCTATTGGCTCTTTTCATTAACCGAATCTGTTAGTGGGTCTTAACGATCGGCTCCTTTAAGAGGCGGTTAAAATATCCATGGCAACCACAAAACAAATAGTTATAGATAAAATAGAAACTAACAAACTTTTCTAATTACGATACAATCTTATCTAATTACAATAGATATTCCAAAAGATAACTCCTTTCTTTAATTTCTATGAACCGATCTCGACTCAATCATTCGTGATCTAATCGATCCATTTGAACCCAAACTCAAAATTGTCAGCCGATCTATCAACCATTGGCTCCAGTCGATCCATCATTATCGGCCTTTATCAAGGACCATTGGTTTTCATCAAACCCACCAAAGTTGTCATGTCAATGCGCTAATCCGTGCTAATTTTTGGCATTACCACTAGCTAAAAGTGGGCTAAAGACGACACGTGAGCAAGCTGACGTGGGCTAAAGGTAGCCAAAAGCAACTGGGCTGGTGAGTAGGCTAACTTGGCAAGCATACCGAGAAGTTAGCAGGCCGGCAGAGTAGGCTGACGGTGAGAAAACAACCCTACAGTAGTGCAGGTGTGCGTACAATTGAGGCATGAGGCTAACAGGTGGGCCAAGTGAGTCAGCGAGTGTGAGCACGAGGGCGCGCAGTGGCGCGGTGGCTGATAGGTAGGCTAGGCGTGTCAGCAAGTGGCTTGGGCGCATGATGGCGCTGCAGCTGACAAGTGAGGTTGGATGAGGAAATGTGGCATGCTCAGGTGCTCATGCGCGTGCAAGCATAGGGATTCGAAGACACGTGTTGTAGCCGAACTGATGCGGATGTGATGGAATAGTGTTCGAGCAGTATTTTCTGTGAAAATTCATCGGACTGTGTCGTCTACTGTTTAACTGCTGACGTGGCATAATTTGGAGCTTCGGTTTCGAATCCGACAAATGAGAACAAATAAAATAATGGTTACGAAATCTTAAGACTATTTAGGTCTTTTCTTTTTGGATTTTTTCTATTAATAGAGGGTAAGATGTTAGGCATTTGTAGATAGAAAAAATTGGGAGAGTTTTGTGTGAATTTTGTCATCATAATTTTGGTAATAAAGGTAAAGTTTGTGAAAGATTAGTGCACTAATTAATCTCTCTTATGTATGTCTAGTGCTTGATTTTAGATTAATTTGTTTTCTCCATGATTTCAATTAGTTTCTTTGATCAAAAATTTAGATATGGTGTTTTTCTAGTGTTCTAAAAAGTTTGATCAATTAATTATTTTCACATCACTCATTATTAATTAATTAGTGTTTAATTAATTTTGGTCAACCTTCATCTATTAAGTAATTTTGTTTCATTAATATCTCAAGATCCAGAAGTCTGATTTAGGTGATTCCAGTTTGGTTTGTTTGAAAATTTTGTCTAGTTAATTTTGTAAAATTTCCAAATTGATCATAATTATGGATCTATGTCTATGATCTATTTAATAACAAAACGATATTCTATCCAGATTTTAAAAACACAGTTTTTTAGTTTTTGTGATTAGGAGAAAGTGTTAAATTTTATTTTTGACTTTCAAAATCATTCATCCCCTCTAATTATCTATCTTAGAGTGAATCAATCCTACAAGTGATATCAGAGCAAGGTTTTTTTATTATCTTTTCTAATTAATCTTAACCGGTGATTAGAAAATATGTTGATAGATAGGTATTCTACGAAATCTTGTGTTTTTGATGATGTTGATTTTCAGTATTGGAAGGATAAGATGGAGGTATATATTTAAGCTCAAGGTTTTGCAATATGAGAAAAGATTTATAAGCTATATCAAGTTTCTGAAAATGATGCAATGACAACAATGAACATGTCATATGTGGGGGCTAATAGCAAGGTGAGGAATTTAATTATTCAAGGGCTAGGAAGAAGCAACTTTTGAGTGTGTTGTGCATCTTAAGTTAGCACATGAGGTATAGAGAGCACTTTGTGATTATCATGAAAGATTAGACACAGTAAAAACATTATATCCAGACATCTATAAAATAGAATACATACATTTTGAGATGAAACCCGATGAATCTGTTGACAATTTCTTTGTTGTCTTTAATAAGATTCTTATCAACTTTCAATCTGTTAATGTTATATATTCTGAGTCTAAAAATTCTCATCAATTGCTAAAATCTTTAGATATGTCTATATGAGAGATGAATGTACTACCAATTAGATAATCTACTACCACTAGTACAATTATATTAGATATTATTTATTCTAAATATTTGCAAATGTACTCATGAGCTAGATGTTTTTGCTAGAAAAAATATTGTAATAAATCAATAGTTTTAGCCTCACAATCTAGTAACTATATTGGTAATAATTTTTCAGCTAGCTATGATTTTTCTGCTTTGTCTTCATTAACCGATGAACAACTAGAACAACTTTCTGAAGATGATTTGACATTCCTTTCCACATGCTTTACAAGAGCTTTATAGAATGTTCGATCCAGAAAGAGAGCAAATAGTGGAGAATCTCATAGATGTTTTAAATGTGGCTCGTTTAATCATTTTCGTCTTAAATGTCCAAAATTTCTAGCTAAGACCTTTTAGGGATGAAGATAAGGATGAGACGAGGAAAAGAGTGTTAAGAAGCGAACATTCAAGAGTACAACAAGATAGTGCACCGTGTTCTTTCTACTTTTGAACAGATAAATTTAAGCCATGTTGACCCCAAGAGTGATGATGATGCTACTCCCAAAGGCAATAAAATCTCGATTGGTTTTTGTATGATGGAAAGTAGCATAAGCGTTGCCAATAGTGACATCGACAATGATAGCGATAATGAGTTAGAACCTTCTTATAATAATTTAGCTTGTACTATTAAAAAAATTGATAATTTATTAGCAAAGAGAGATAAAAAGATTAACAAATAAGATACATTGGTTGAACAATTAAATACTAAAATTATAAGACTTAAAACTTTGACTTTTACAGATAATTCTTACAAATCATGTGATTTAGTTTATGCTAAATTTACTTCTTTTAGAAATTTGCATGCTTTTACTTTAAAAGAACTTAAGCTTAAAAAAGAGAAAATTGATAAGCATATATGTCTGGTTGATAAAGCTGCTTATTATGATAGTTAAAATTTTATTAAGTTGAAGTTGAAAGATGCTGATATTAAAATTGATTAACTAAAAGGTAATATTGCTATTCATAAGGTTTTTTCATGCTTTAATTACGATAAAAAGGATAAATTTTAGCATATCTTTTATAAAAATTGTGTCACTCTTTTGAATCATAGTGATTACTTATAAGTAAATATCGGAACTAAAAGATTAAATCAAAATTTCAATTAAAATATAGTTCTCACAAATTTTAAATAGGTTTGGGTTATAACTTTTATGATTATTGTAAAACTCATGCTCTAACAATTTTTAAATTACTTGGTAGTGGCATAATTAAGATGATTGATACACTAAAAAGATAATCTTTAGATCTGGTGGTGTCATGTTATCTATTAGCATTACAAGTATAAGTGATATTTCTACTTCTTAAAGTAAATATGAAGTTAAGTATATTTGCACTCACTGTGATAGAGATGGACATAAACTAGAATTTTGTTTTATACTCGCTAAGCAACAAAGGAGAGAAAAGACTAATGCAATGCCTAATTTGAGAAAAGCATGTCTTCTAGTTCTACTAACATGAGTAATAATATATCTAAATCTTTGCATAAAAATACTTATATTATATCTCTGGTGTCATTGTATATTTCAATACTAGATTCCTAAATGTTATATTACTAACATCATTACAATGACCTCGACATTGTCTTCTTCTATATAGGCATTTTGTGCGAAAAGGATAACTTTTTGCAAGTGAATTTCAAATATTCACGTCACATGTCTGGTGACAAGAATTGATTCTCCTATCTCATAAGAGCATCGTATATTAAAAAGATAACTTTTGAAAATACTTCTACTTCTATGGTTATAGTTAGAGGTACAAGTGTATATATCCAAGGGGAGAACATCTTTACAGATAAAAATGAAGTTTTGGTTCTTCCCACACAATCAATTGAATTGGTTCAACCATCTACCATAACTTCACAAACGACTGAGTATACTCAAGAAGATATACGATATGTTTATTTGGATGATTTCAAACTTTCTCACGTGCATCACATCTTCAAGCAATTAAACGGATTCTCAGGTCTATTCATCGCACTAAAGATTTTGGTATCTGGCTATTTGCATCCTTATGTATTTACTTTAAGAGCTTTTTCTGATGCGTATTTTAGAGGGTGTAGACTTGATAGGAAAAGTATTTTTGGTGTTTATTTCTTTTTGGTTAATTCACTTGTTACTTAGTCATCTAGAAAACAATTTTCAACAGCACAATGCTATGTTGAATCTGAATATGTGGCTGTTGCTATTTGTTGTTCTCAACTTCTTTGGATAGTAGTTATACTTAAAGATTATAATGTTATTTTAGAAAATATTCTACATTTTTGTGATAACACAAGTGCTATTTGTATTGCTAAGAACCCAATACAACACTCTAGGATAAAATATATTGATATTAGATTTTACTTTCTTAGAGATCATGTTGAAAAAGGTAATGTGACACTTTATCATGTGGATATTAAAAAACTTTGGATTCTTCTCATTTTGCTTGTCTTCAGGGAGAACTTTAGGTTATTCATCTTATGGAGTTGTTTTTGGTAGCATCAACCTTTGTAACGTATTTTTTTGTGTCTCCTTTATTTGAAAATAAAAATTATTAAATAATGAGCACTACATATGATTCATATGTATTACTTGTAGCTATATTCATGTCGTAAGATACAAGTGCTTTTATGTTTTTATATGTGTTGTTAATCTTTGCATGACTACATAAATAGAATGATAATTTGAACTAAATCTTGACATGGTTAAATTTTTTTATTTATTTTGATCTTGTTTTAAATGTGCTAATATGCGATAAGAAATATAAGAAAGATAAAAAAATATAGGCTATGAAAAATATGATAAAAGATTAAGAAAATATGTATTATCGTACTTCTTAACGAGATTGCGTATTTTGTTATGAATTTGAAAGAAGTTGTGTCGACTGAAACCTGATTATTAAGCTTAAAATTATCAAAAGATATAGGCTTAAATGGGTTGAAAAGTAAGGTTGATGGTGTATATAATTTTTTGCCATTTATATCATAATTGAAATCAATCAAGTTATCAATTTATTAAAAAGGAAACAATGAAGTGCATCATATAATGCACGTAGGTTTTGAAATAGTTAAGTAAAAAATATTATTTCTTGTAATAAATTATTAATTGCACTTAATTTTTAGTTATACTAGATTTACATTTGCATGTGTATGGATGTGTGAGTGCAATTTTCTTTTAGTATGGCATAGTACAAGATTGTTTATATTGATAATTTGTGATATCATTGTAATGATAAAAATAAAATTGGTAAAAAATTAAAAAAAACTTTCTTTCTTTACATTTTTTATGAATCCATTGTCAAAAGGGAGAGAGAGTTCTACACAATTTTTTTTAGAAATTATATACCAATTTTTTGGTAAATGCTAATGCTGTTGTCAATATTTTTATCAAAGCAGAGATTGTTAAATAAAAATGATAAAAAATTGGTTCAGATTAAAATTGCTAAAAATGGTTTATATTGAAATTGGCAAAATTAGTTTATATTGGTATTATTTAATTATTTTATATTAAAATTATTTCTAAAATGTGTGGTGTGTGTGTCTTCATTGATAAGGTTATAAAAATATGTGTCAAAAAATGTTATTTATTTATTTGTGTGCAGGTATTAAATATGGGAAATAAATAAAAAATCATTGGAAAAAAATTGGAAGAATTTTGGACGAAACTTCAGAAATTAAATTTTAAAATTTGTTGTAGTAACGGACTGAAATTGTAAGCATGTAGAATGAACAGTAAGTGCATGGCCCAACTGAAAGTGAGCTGAAGACAACGCGCGAGCAGTTGACATAGGCTAAAGGAGGCCAAAAGCAACTGGTTAGCGACTGAGTTGACTTGGCAGGCATGCCATGAAGTTAGCAGGCCGATGAAGTGGGTTGACGGTGAGAAAACAACCTAGCAGTAGCGCGGGTGCACGCCCGGTAGAGCCGTGAGGCTGACAGGTGGACTAGGCGTGTTAGCAATCACATGCGTGAGGGTACATGGTGGCATAGCGGCTGATATGTGGGCCAAGCGTGTCCACGAGCGTGGACGCGCGGTAGCGCAATGGCTGATAGGTGGGGCCGGATGAGGAAACATGGTGGGTGTAGAAGATTTAGGAATACGTGTCGTAGAGGCGATGGAATAGTGTTCGAGCGGGATTCTCTATAAAAATACATTAGACTTTGTGGTCTACCATGTAACTGCTGACGTGGTATAATCTGGAGCGTTGGTTTTGAATCTGATGATTAAGAATAAACAGAGTAGTGGTTACAAAATCTCTTTGGAATTTTTTTTCTATAAATAGAGATTAAGAGTTAGGGATTTGTTCACAGAAAAAAAAATTTGAGAGAGTTTTGTGTAAATTAATTTTGGTAATAAAGGTAAAGTTTATGGAAGTTTAGTGTGGTAATTAATATCTATCTTGTGTATATCTGGTGATTGATTTTAGATTAATTTGTTTTCTCTGTTATTTCAATTTGTTTCTTTGATCTAAAATTGAGCTAGAGTGTTTTTCTAGTTTTATGATTGGTTAATTATTTTTAAATCTTGCATTATTAATTAATTAGGATTTAATTAATTTTGGTCAACTAATTTTATTTTATTAATATATCGAGATACAGAGTTTTAATTTAGATGATTCCGGTTGTGTTTGTTTCTAAATTTTTTTGTCTATTTTATTATGTAAAATTTTCAGATTAATCAAAGTTACGAATCTATATCTATAATTTGTTTGGTATTCTATGTAGATTCTAAAAGTAGTTTTTAGGTTTTGTGATTATGGAGAAATGTTAAATTTTTATTTTTGATTTCTACAATTATTTACCCATCTGATCGTCTATTTTAAAGTGAGTATCTTGGTTCTACAGTTCTGAGCGGGCAATTAGACTCCTTGGCTGGATTATAAATATGTTCTACCTTATCTGAGGTGAAAACACAACATTTTAGCTGGTTAAGAAACAAGGCTAGTAATTTTATAGTACAAAACAAGAAGCAAAGATAAGGGAAAATAATTAAAAAAAGAGCACTGGAAAATTTGGTAGTTTTTTCGATAAAAATTATGATACTATAAATATAGTCATAAACCTTTAGGAATAAGGTAAGATAATGAAATAGCTTTCGAAATCAAACAGTTGAAAAGGATGCTCGACCATGAGAGGTTTCTACTTATCATGACTAAAGCAAAGTTGTCTGTCAAATCAGCTATAAACCAGCACAGCATATTTGTTCACATGTGAGGATCATTTGAACAAAGGACATTATAACAGCTCGTCATATGAGCAGCAAGTCAGTTCAAAAGTATGGCATCATGTCGTCAATGAATGAACCAGTAGAGGCGTTGCTGTCACCGATTGATGCTTACGCACCTGCGACATGTAACCTTCAAGCTTCCACACATGGCAGGATCGCCAAGTTCCCATTAGTCCTGGCAAGTTGGTGAGCAAGCTCACACACTTCCCAGAGGAAAAAAACAGAGAAGTTGATGATGAAATTAGGATTAAATGGACCGTTCTTCTCGCATAGCTAGTGAAGCTCATGAGGTGAGGAAATTCTCGGCCTGCATAACTGCTAAATTGAACTTGTCCGTCTCTTGAAATCCAAGTCAGCGTTTATCTTCACAATGGTTAGACTGGACGATGGAAATAAGATATGGGCAGTAGTAGCTGAAACCTAATGACAAACACATTCATACATGGGCACTCAAATAGTATGGCACTCGCACATACAATTCTTGTTAGATTGTTTTCTTCACGAACACATGGAGAGCCAATTAAAATGCACGAATAAGCTACCTCATAGTCAATCAAGGCAACAGTCATCAGCATTTCATTATCCAAACATTCCAAATGTTTGGATGAACTCAAAACTGCTATTTATTCCAGTTCTTTTCAGATGCAAAACTGCATGCATTCTTCAAAGAAAAGGCAAGACAAAATTGGGTGTTCTATTTGCATGGCCTTGAAACTCAGTTTAAACTCTATATTATCATATGAAAGAAGAAGAACGACTTGGTTTTACAGGGAAATAACTATTTGTCAAGTGTATACCTTACACGTACAGTTATTTAGGCAGCTTAACTATTGCTGTTTGGCATATTCCATGATAGGTAATTGGCATCACCATGTGGCCTGCAAATTAATCAGAATGTGAGGACAAAGTTTAGTTGATAGACAAACTAGTACAGTCTACAGCATATGCAAATACACCTAGAAGTAAACAGCAATACCATTAGAGATTTTGTTTATTGATGTGCGCATAAACAGAACACTCAAAACGTGTGTGCAGGGCAAGTAAAGTTGTCAATGAAAATATAAAAAATATCAAGAGTGAGTATTTATCACCTTATGACAACTTGCTCTAAAAGAAAGATGATACTGCAATAAGTTCATACAGGATAAACTAAAAAAGTTAACCTTTGATTTTTCACATGAATCAGAGCAAAGAGAATGGTTAAGAAAAGGCTCAAGGTGCTAGTGACAAGATACGCATATCCAAGAAAGTCATTCTTGCCACCTAGCCATGTTGACGTTGTAAGAATTAGGCTTTTCTTGCCGCCAAAACTGTAGGTATTGTAATTGTTTGCTATGTGCATGGCAATAATTTCATCAGCTTGTAGATCCTCTTCAATGACACCATAGAGCTTTCGAAATTGGGGAAGAGCAGCAGTATGCATCCACACTATAAGATCTTCCTGCTGGCTCAGCTGGCAAAAAAAAAAGTGTTTTGCTAATGAAAAACAAAAAATGCTGTGCATGACAGGTTATAAATTATAATTGAGATATACAAGTATTCACTGGTAAATCAGGGCCAAGTTTTCCACCCCCAATAAAGGATCCATTCTGAAAGTTAAAAGGATAGACATCCTTGCCAAACTTATGCCCCCGGTCACTTTTCCATGAAATATTCTTCCTGTTAACCTTTATTTCCATGGATCCACGGGTAAATCCGTAAGTATCATTGAACAAGCTCCAGGCAATCAAGCCACATGGAACAATTGGGAGGCCATTATTCCTTTCAATAGGATCACATGAACTATGTGTGTACTTCTGCCCATAGCGTAGTTGCTTATCCCTTCTACTTTTGACATACTTGTCAGCATCAACAAATTCCATTGTTCATTAATAATACACAGAGATTCTTTTTCAAAAAGAGATAGTCAGATACATCGATACAACGACTGGAAATTGAATAAAGTTGTACCATCACCTGCGATGATTCTGGTAAAAGTTGTCAAGTTCATAATACACATAAATCGGCGCTCTCATATGGTATTTAACCTGCAAATATACACACTGAATTTCTGACCCAATTACACATAAGGAATAGAAATGTTTGGATGATATGGACAGGAAGAAACTGCATCATGATGTAATCTGTGTGCCAAACTAAACTCAGATAATTATAATGCAAATAAAACTGGAGAGAAAAATCATTATGGAAAAAGGGATGTAAGAACTCACAGGAAACTACCTTCACTTCTTGAGTACAGTTCCGTGAAATCGAGCTGTCTTTAATACACGCCCGCTTATTTCTTTTGTAAGCATTAGGTACTCTGTTCACACGCGAGCGGAGAAGATCGGACCGGACGGAGGGACGCGCCGAGAGGAAGCGCAAGAACTGATGGAGGTTCGATGGAGGCACGCATAGATACACCGAGCGTGTCAAATGATATGTTCGAGCTGAAGCGGTTCTCCGCGTTTGCCCATGGAGGTCCGATGGGATCACGCTCAAACACGCCAAGGCCTAGGAGATTTGCTTTACTCCAGTACAGGTCTTTTAGCTTCGAGATATTTTTATTGGGTTGCTGTAGTTATATCTAATTGTTAAGGAAGATAAATAAAGTTAGATCATAGAGCCAATCGGTCGATAGGCTAATACATACTCCTGCTATCGGCTAGTTGTTGATAGGGTTAGGATAGTCATAGACTGTGAATCCGATACACTCCTGCTATCGGCTAGTGGCTGATAGCTACTGTAGCGCTCATACATCTGCTAGAAAGCTGATGACAGCATAAGTGAATGGCAAGAAATAAAGTAAATGACTCATCGGCTGTAGAGTCGATAACGCTCTGAATAGAGTACGCGATTAATAGTTAGGAGCAAGACCAGATCTCCCGAAGATATAAGACCCAATGACCACCGATAACGATACTATTAATGCTAGCCTTGATAGATTGGACCAAACCAAGATAATATAAGGCTGAGGCTAATGGCGAGAGTTAGATCGAACATAACGATAGAGAGACCGGGTGGACCTATCAGCTGCAGGTTCGATGTAGGCATATAAGTAAACTTATCAGCTAGCTAAGCCAATGGTAAACAAAATATGGTAAGTCTCGATGTCAAATCTAATAGAACCAAATCGATCGTTAGTGGATAATCTCTAGACGATATATGTATATTATCTGAGAAGCCGATACACTAAGCATGAGGTTCTGCGTATGGATAACTCATTGGCTAGTCACTCCGATAAAACGTCACGTAAAGCCCTATCGGCCTAAGGCTTAACCCGCTATTAGCAGTATAGTAGGTCGAATCTAACCAATGCAGTATGAGACAGATGACAACAGAAGAACACGATAAGTCCATAGAACCCACATGAGTGTGATGTCGTATATTCGATCAGATTAAGAGATCGGATCTAACCGATACAGCCTTAGACAGAATGGATACACTAGAATAGTGACAAGACTTACCTCTTTATTAGAGATCGGACTTAACCAATGTAGTCTCTCGTCGAAAGTCAAAGCCCGCTGATAAAAATCTAGATAAACTAAGGTGACGATATGTCGAGATTGTATTAATCTATGTGAATAATTTACAAGGCCCTATAGGATATATATTTATAGTCTAAAATTATAAGAGTCTGATATATTTACAAACAACATTTGAACATTATTTTCTAACTACAAAAGAAAGTTAATAAAACTAATTAAACTTATCTATTTTATAAGATATATTCTATAAAAATACAAGTACTATGCCGTAGTTTTCACGGCTGTTCTTTAGATCTGATCTTATTTAGATAATCTTTCGTTTAAATTGAACCGAACCCATTCTGATCCATCCAATCAGTCTTTTCTCTATATGAATCGATTTTCTTTCATAAGTCGATTAGCTTTTCGATTCTATTCGTAGAACTTATTAAATTTTGATGTTAACACATACACCATCAATATCATAAAGGTGAGCAATTTCTGCAACCTGCACACACGGAATATAGATAAATTAGTGCGTATTAGCAAGATCACCAATTGATGGCAATTCAACATCCACCGGACAGAAATGAAAAACAGTTACATGATTTGAAGCATGAAGACAACAAGCCCTACAGGTACAAAAGTAACTCCAATCATCAAGAAAATAGTAATCACCTGAAACAATGAAAGTAATACCATATATACATTAATCAACAAATAAAATTCTGTAGAAAGCATATAGTTGAGTCAATGCCAACTTACACATCCTGGTGTCATTGGCGGCTTCCAAGGAGGTTCTGCTGGGTGAACCTATAGAACATTGCAGAACCAACACGATTAACTTTATGATCATGTAATAAAGTAGAATGCGCATAGAGTAAAGAAGCAAGTGTAGTATTATTTTAGATTCATAAATAGTTTGTTTTTATATTTGTGGTTTGATAGTTTTATTTGAAGGTACGAATTAAAACAATAGAGAGACATGAATAAATCATCATAAAACTATGTAGATATTATACAGACTAAAATAATTAAATAGACTAAAATGCAGTAAGAGTGAAGAGTCAGGTTTTCTAGCAGCAACAGATGTATATAAGTAGACGATAGATGATGATATACGTAATTTTTAAATAGACATATATAGAATGTTATCGATTGTATTATTTATATTATATTTATGTTCTATTCATAATATATAAATCTTTCAATAACTATTTAATATTTTTATATGAATATATTAATTACCCAATTACATATAATGATTTTTATATTATTAATGTTGTACATAATTTTAGCATCTCAATTATCTTTCTTATCTAATTCTAAATTTTCTTTATAATTTTATCTATAAATAAAAATAATTTTATTTAAAATATTTTTTCTTGTTGACATTTATATGATGAAGATAAAAACACCAAGAGAGCTTACAAACCTCTTGATTGACAAACTTGGTAATTAATTTTGCAAACAACCTCTAGGAGAAAAAAAAGCTATAAGGAGTCGTCTTTTCTTCTCTTGCATATCTATTTTGTAAGTGACCCGTAATAAAATTGTTACATCAAATTTCTCTCTCTGGTGGAAGTTTTTTTAAAAAAAACACTCTCATTAGGCCTAAAGTATATATCTCTAAATTTTTCAAACAAAAATATTTTTTAAAATTATTTTAATAAAAATATAAATAAAAAAATCTTGCTAGACACGAGAGAAGCTGCGGAATCTTGGCCCCTCAAAGTTGGGCCACCTGATCTCAATAATTTTGGGCTGTAATTCGAGAGGTCTAATGGGACGGGAAGTGACGGCGTGAAGTCGGTATTAACGGCGAGCGCTAACGGCCTAACGGCCGGGGAACCGAACCCGCCCCAACTCGCCCCTGCGCGTCGCGGTCGCGGAAATTTCCCCCCATTCCGCCGCGGCGAGGAGGAGAGGGGCGGCGCGGGGAAGAGGGGGTGGGGGGGGGGGTGGAGATGCGGGAGGAGGTGAGGATCTCGTCGGGGGCTGCGGCCGAGCCGCCTCCTACGCCGGTTGCCAGGTATGATCGCGGCGCGCACCCTGGGGACATTCATTTGGGTGGTAGATTCGCCGCGATCGCGGTGCGCTTGGTCGGTGAATCGGGCTCTCGGTGTTTGGATCGATAGTGTCGTGGTTGGGTTTTCGAGGTGTAGTTGGACTTGTTACTGGGCGCGATTGCTTGAAGTCCTAGGATGGGATTTTGGTCTTGTGTACGGCGAACGTAGTGAGACGGTGAGTGTGGATATTTGGTTAAACCCTAGGACGGAAGCGAGATACCGGCCTGCATCCATCGCGGTTTTGGTCTCGGACGAGATATATATCCCTCTAGGTGGAACCGGGCGATATTTGGTGAGTTGATTTAGCGTGTTGTCTCATTCATGGAAAGTAGGAGTTGCTTGAATTCCAATTCCAAATGTATAGCTGGAAAGTTTATGAACCGGCAATGGTTGGTCGGCAGTGGATGACTTAGAGCACTGTGATTCTGGGAGCTCTTAAGCCTTGCATGGTCACACTTAAACTCATGGTTTTGTTATGTTTTTCAGTTCTGCAGGACCCTCACCACCTGCTATGCAAGCTAATGTTGTTAGCATAGATTGGTCGGGTAGCAGACAAACTTCTAGAGTTGATTCCTCATCACATGTTGCTTCACATGCCCATCAGCCTTCTCATAGTTTCGATGCCACTGGAACTGCTTTGGATTCTGCACCGTCATGTAGGCCATGGGAACGTGGAGACTTACTTCATTGAGTGTCAACAGATAAGCCTTCAACTTGGGCTTCTAGGCCAAAGGTTATCTCTTCCCTCACCAGAGCTATCAGTATAACTTATTGCTATTGTTGTTAGTAGGAAGACTCAGCTGGTCAACACTTTGAGGGTGGTGCTTTTGCATTTTTGTTGTGTGCTATAGTTATCAATAAGCACAGGCTTCTCTTTGTTCATGTTAGTTAAAATAATAATTTTGTTGCTTGGATATATTGAAATTTGACTGTGGTTCATGTCTTTTGTGCTTGTTGGAAATGGTGTTTTTTATTGTGTATATTAGGTTCAAAAGAAATTCCGGTTTCCATATGCAGTATTTATTTTTTAGGAACATTCTATACTCATGTGACCATACTTTAAGAAAAAAATATATTGCAGGCTGCTAGTTCTCTGGCTTGTGCTCAGAGTGGTTGGGTGAACGTTGACAAGGACAAAATTGAATGTGAGTCATGTGGTGCACATCTCATATTCAGTACATTGACATCCTGGTCTCCAGCTGAAGGTATGTTTTCAGTAACTAAGCTTTTGTAGACAATATGTTATTTTGAAAAGTTTCTGGGTATCATGTGTGGCTTACCAAGTTTCTTCAGGCTTCGCCATCTTTTAATGGTGGAAAATAAATCATACAACACTTCGTTTTAAATGCCCATACCTAATTAGAGATCATAAACTTCTGAAAATAAGTTGTATGTCTTATTACAATTCACATGGTTTAGTTATGATGTAATGCCTTAACCATGTCACGACTAGAAACACATTTATGCCTTCTGGTTTGTGCATTTACTGATGTGGACGTTGTTCACTGTACTCAAATAATGTCATTATAAAATTGTTTATGCAGAACTAATGGACAATAGTTGAAAACTTGTGAATTGTGATGGACCATCAATAATCGGTGTGCCTTTGTGATTTTTTTTTTGAAGAAAATTATTTATTTGCTATTCAAAGTTTCCAGGTTTCCTTATTTGCCATCCAAAATTGACTGTTCCTTTATATGCCATGGTATGGAATTTTGCATCTTCTATGTGCCGCTTCCATCACTTCAGATCAAAAGCAGCTACTATTAGGGGTGGAAGGCTTGTCAGTCTTTTGGTAAAATCCCAGAACTACCCTGACCTACCTGTTAACTTCTATTTCTCTCTCTTATTATTCTTCATCTTCCTCCTCTGCTTTTCTCTGCTGACCGCAGCCTCAACCCGCATTGCTCCACTGGCCCTTCTCCATGTGGATCGGCATTTGGCGCTATTCCTGTGGGGAGCAGGGGAGGAGCCTGAGGGCGTATGGTCAGCGGCTTAAGGTTGGCACATGCTTCAATTTGTCTCCCGCTGTGCATCAGGTCCATTTCAAGAGCGTAAAGTACAGCTCGAGTATCTCAACCTCATCATCTTTGGTTTCACATGGTTATTGTCAATCTGCTTGGCCCTGAGCTCATGGCTGATGCAGCATCTTCTCTCCTTGGCCGTGCCGCTACTCCTTGCTATAATTTTATTGATTGTAATTTGATTGCATGCGTTCAATTGCTATGAGGTGATTCTCTGTAAATTAGTGTATCCAATTCAATGCATCTGTTCTTGTCTTGAGAAATTGCTTTCTCCTTATTGACAAATTGTTTGCTCGTAATTTCTCCCCTTCTCAGTTTGTATGTGCCTCCACATTAGTGGATGGGGGTCTGTGGTCTTGGTGTCCCCAAGTAGCATCACTCACTGAGCACTAGCTCGTGGTGGGAAGACCGGGTTGTGGATTCTTTGCTGTCAAACCGTACTATGGAGAAGTCGGTATACCTTGTGGAGTTCAAAAGATAACACTACGCTCTTTGCTGGTTCACCCTCAGTCCAATCATCAGATAGGGAGAAGAGATCAAGGGCATTCTAGTCTTTTCCATGCTCTCTAAATGGCTTGCTCATGGTGAAGTAGCTGGGGTGGCAAGGGAGGGTGAGAAATCTGATCTAGTGGCATAAAAGGAAATAACAAGTTTCAGATGACATATAAAGGAACTTAGGGGGTTACATTGGCAAATAAGGATTGTTTTTCCTCTTTTCTTTTGATAGGTTGCATGATTCTATGAACCCTACTGCATCATCGCTGCCGTCAATGAGGTATCCTACCGCCTCGCCTTACCGCCAGGGACGCGCATGTATGACGTATTCCATGTTGGTCTCCTGAAGTCGTTCATGGGATCGCCGCTAATGTCGCCACCGCCACTGCCTCCAATTCATCATGGTGCCGCACTTGCCGTTCATGAGCAAGCGCTCAGGGTGCGCCTAGCTCGTGGCTCCGCGTCTTGGGAAGACCTCGACAACTTCCAACAACGCTACCCAGTGTTCCAGCTTGCGGACGAGCTGTTTGTCAAGGGAGAGAGATGTTATGTGGGGATGAGGCTATGTGCGGAAGAGGCGGGAGCCGATCAAGCCAGCTGGCGCATGCAACGTGCAGTGAGCGCGGCGAGGAGGGCGCCATGCAGTTGCAAGTTAGATCACATTTGCTATCCTTTTTATTCAGGAAATTAGTTACAAGTTGTAAGCTTATATAAGGCCAGGAGTTAATGGAATAAAGAAACCTAAGATTAATCCTAAACTCTATCCTCTCTCTCGCTACGGCAAGAGGGCTCTGGGGAGGCCAGGTGTACAGCCTCGCCCTCCCGTCGAGCCCGAGTACGCGTTGCGCAGCTTGGGGTCATCTCCAAGCTGTGACAATCATGCTATGCGATCTGATTCCGCAGCCTCACTATATATGGTAAAATTTGATCATGCTCACCCCTCTTTTGAAGTCACCATGAAATTTGGAAGTTTGTGGCAACAACTGATCATACTGTCTTATGATGCAAAATAATAATGTAGAGTTTTTATTGATGCGTGTCTATGCAATATTTGATTGGCCCTGAAATTTACTGACGAAACTCATCCTCTATGTACCGCAGGATGATCAAGTAACTCCTAACCACAAGCTCGCGAGAAGGGCATCAGTGAGCAGAAGCCATGAAAAATGCTGATTTGAGGCCCTTCACACAGTCTTGACTTTACTAGTCACCCAAGTTTGCAGCAATACTATACCAGTAATTTCACAGCTTCTCCGATTAAAAAAAAACAGCTTCCCAATCATAAATAACATTCGCCAGAGCTCCAGTTTGGCACATCGAGGAGCGCGTATACATGTAGTTCTTTCTGAATTATGTCTGGGCTGGGACATCATCCTCAGGATGTTGCACTACCCCATGATCAGACAGGATAAGCCGGCTAATAATCCATGTTAGTTACAGAAGAGTGAAGATTGTTGTCACCGTGTGACCTATATAGTTGTTGCTCAGAAACCGGCAATTTGATGTGGTGTCCAAACGATTATATGTATTTATTCTGAAAGAGCCGATTCAATGGAGTTGTCTCCAGATTGACATGAACATGTGCGATAGTTAAGCTCGCAATTCATTGAAGATTACGATCGATTTTATTTCTTATTTTGCGTGTATATAGAATTTGAACGCGTGAACATGTTTGAATTCCCACAGGATTACTGCAAATTTCCGGTGAATTTTGCAGCACGCTCGGTTCCTGGCTTGTGGGCCTCTTGCCCGAATCCGACCATCCAACGAGCGCCGCCCAGAGTGCCACGTCAGTACTAACGACCAGATAAAGAAGCGGATGAGACATGCCACTTCACTCCCCCGCTCTCTTCTTCCCTCCCGTCTCTGCTCGAATCGAGGGAAGACGAGGACGAGGCAGCAGTGCAACAATGCCGCTCTGCAGCTTCTACGCCTCCACCTCCCTCCCCGTCGCCAAGCCCCACTCCCTCCCCTCCTCCTCCTCCAAGCCCCCCTACACCGCCACGCCGATGCCGACGACGACGGCAGCGGCGGCGTCGGCGGCGCTGTCGCTGCACCTGCCCGAGCTGCCGTCCCGGGTGAAGGACAAGATCCTGAGCCTGGAGCTGATGGGGGTGGACTAACGGCGCGCTCTGGCGCTGAACCCGGCGCTCCGCGACGCGGCGCTGGAGTCCATCAACGCCGTGGTGACGTTCCTCCAGTCGCGGGGGCTCCACTTCAAGGACCTCGGCCGCGTGTTCGGCATGTGCCCGTCGCTGCTCACAGCCAGCGTCCGCGCCGACCTCCGCCCGGTCTTCGCCTTCCTCACCGACGACCTCGGCGTCCCGGACACCGCCTACCGCCGCGTCGTCGTCAAGTGCCCCCGGATCATCGCCTGCAGCGTCCGCGACCAGCTCCGCCCGACGCTCCTCTACCTCCGCCGCCTCGGCTTCCGCGACGGCCGCGCCCTCGCCCTCCAAGACCCCATCCTCCTCGTCTCCAGCGTCGAGCGCACCATGATCCCCAAGCTGAACTTCCTCGCCGGCCTCGGCATGTCCAGGGACGACGCCGTCGCTATGATGCTCCGCTGCCCGGCGCTCTTCACCTTCAGCATCGAGCATAACTACAAGCCCAAGTTCGAGTACCTCGTTTCAGAGATGGGCGGCGGCGTCGACGACATCAAGGCGTTCCCGCAGTACTTCACCTTCAGCCTCGACAAGCGGATCGCGCCGCGCCGCCGACGCCGGCGTCTCGCTGCCGCTGCCGGACATGCTCAAGGCCACCGACGACGAGTTCAGGGAGCTGCTCGACAAGGAAATCGAGCTGCAGAAGCAGGCAGCTTAACTAGCCAGAGTTAATTAGTGGCGAGTGTGCATGCGTTCTAGGCTCTTTCTTAGCTGCGAAGGTGGCCATTTGATCATGGTAGAATTAAACTGGATTAGTTGCGTCATTTGTACATAGCTATTGACATTATTATTTTGTGTTGCCGTTGGTAACTCGTACTGAAAGATGCTACTTTTTCTTCTTTTTTTAAAATTATTTGTAATTTGTAAAGTATTGTATCTGGTAAATGTATATATAGTTTTACAAGGTATGTTTAACTTGTGACTAAAGTCATTTAGTACGGAGAAAGATAAGGTCATCTGCAAACTGGGCATGATGCCATGTACTCGAGCATGTTTATCAAGAAGTGTAAATCAGATTTATCATCAAAGATGGATGATACTACTAGAGATTGTTACTGAATTAATTATCATCTAGCAATCTGGGCGTTTGCTTGTTTGATTATGAGCCACAGTTAAAATTTAAGTTCTAAAACTTTTTTCATTGCATTCTATTTTCTAGCCTTGCCTATTAAATAGCTAATAACACGTATTATTTTTGGTTGCCTTGTTTATTTTTTAGGGTTTATCAGCCATAACTTCCTGTCTTTTTTATATTTGACGCCACAATTCAAATCAAAACATGTTTCATGTTTGAGGCTGCCATTAAGTGAACAACAATTTTTCCATCTTTACCTCTGCATCCTCATCTTCCTCCGCTGCTTTCTACGCACCACCATTGTCCCTCACCTCTTGCTCAAGCTCGAACTACCTCCCGTCAGCAATCTTGAAGCAAAGTAGAACAAGCCACCACCGTCGATCTCCTTTGTTGGCTCCCTATTTAACCCGTTGGGATCACATTAGCATCTTTTTCTCCTTCCTCCATTCCTCTTCTACATCACTTGGAGTGGAAGCCCATTGTCGTCTTCAATCACATGGATGAACCACCATAACCACTATGGTTGATCTCCCTTGTTGAAGCCTCTCCTTGTGATCTCGCGTAGGAGCATCTTCAAATAGTAGTAAAGTTTTCCCACAAGGTCTTCCCCTTCCTCCATACCTATACCAAATTTTCTCCAAGCTCACAGTGCTTTCATGGTCATCACTGTGGCCAGCATGGCTAGTACATCCTCTTTTTCGAAAAACCACAAAAACAGAACCCCTCGTCTTAGAACACACGATGCTCCCTCGTTCCCATTTGTTCCTTCACCAAAGATGTTGATTCTGTACCTGACGTCAATGTTGTTCTAGATCTAGAACTCGCATTTTAAACATAACGGGCATTCCCTTTAAAAACAAGTGACACCTTCAAGTCCACTACCCTCGGGGACACATTTTTCATTCCCTTCAGTCAATCACCATCTCCCTTGCCACTTTGCCCTCCCTTCCCTCACCTGCAAGCAAAAACACAGCAATGAGGGGAAGAAGGCATGAAGGGGCAAAAGAGTAATTACACCTATTCCTTATTTTTTTTGAAGCTGGCTGAACATCAAACATAGAAGAACAGAGGGAATACCATTTTGTCTACAAAGTTAACCCTCCTTTAAAGTGTAGGATTTTGAAACGAATTTAGCAGAATTTTTATAGGATAGTTTGATATGTTTCTCTCTTGGTTGGATGGTGAATTTCTATTGTGAAAGGCCCAGAAACAGGGTCAGTTATCATGTACTACGTACCAGGCTACGAGCTAAAAGGCCGACGATAATCCAGTTCCAGCCTTACGTGATCTAGAGGGCCAAACCAAATTTCAGATCATCCAACGAAACCCTAGCTCTCTCTTACCCTCCGATAAATGCAGCCGCAATGGCCAACTCCTCGCCGAAGGGGAAGGGGCCTTTGCCGGCGCCGCCGTTCTTCTCCGAAGCTAGTTCTTCTTTCTCCGCCTCTTTTTTCCTTCTTTTCTCAGAAGATTTCCTCCACGCGTTTCAACTGTTTTTTTCTTGGCTTATCAGCTACCAATTTTTTGATGCACAAATGCGTTAGGAGCATGGTGATATGATTTTTGTCGTCCCAGTCTTAGGATCCGGATTTTAGGCCTATGCTAATTGGCATGTTATCAGATCTGACTCCACAGCCAATGCGTTCGCCCCTTCGATGTTACTTGCTTTGCTATTTTTGAATTGTTGCTTTTGTTTTGTTGTGGTATTTTCATCTGATTGGATCGGTTTGTTTGGTTTTATGTTGAAAATGATGATATGATATTTGTAGCCCCAGTCTTATGATCCGCTATAATTGCGGATATGTGGTGATTGACATGTAAATTTGACTATTTCTCCTAAATACTCTTCGTAGATAAATTATGAATCTTTCATTATTTCTATCTTGGCTGGAGATTTTACCTAAAGCTCAGAGTTGATGATCTATACTGGGTTTTAGAGTTGTTCTGATACTCCAAGGAAGCAAAATTCAGAATTAGACAGTATTTTCGGACTCGTTAATCTATACAGGGTTTAATGAGTTCTTTAATACTCGAATGCAGCAAAATTCAGAGTTTTTTTCCTGAAGGAAAGCCATTCAGCCGGAAGATAGTTACATTGTTCACCAAAACACTCAAGATTGATCTAGAGTGTTCATCGACCTAGCGAGCTCATGAGCTATCTGATCGACGTCCCTATTATCGTACTCATTGAATACATTGTCGAATCCTCTCCACAGCATATTGCAGTCATTGTATATAGTGGCCGTCGTTGTTGCCGAGAAACCTATATCATGCATCATTTCTACGACCAGCATACATGCAATTGGTCTGGAAAATTAATAGATTTCATCCGATCTGTTGCGCCAGCATGAAACTCTCTTTACGTGCACACGCCTCGCTCGTTGGTGCATCAATTATATTGTTTTATAAAGCTCTGAGCAGCTGCAATGTACTTTCCTGTCACGTGTCTTACAACAACTCCAGTATTCTCGCTTCAACATTCACCACTAGTTTTCCTCGTGGAGTTTTCTTCCAGCCTTTTTCGAATATTGGACATTTTTTTTCATCAACCTCATGTAATTAGGAGTCAACGCTGTGATTGACATTGCTGATCTGGGGTTTGAATAAGCAAAATTCAGAGTTAGGACGAGAAGGATCGACGAGACGACACGTCTCTTTTCACGTCGGCCTCGTTCGATGGGCTGAGAGCTCGAGACGGCACCAATATTCCGACCCAGTGCAGAGCGAACTCGATTCGCCTTCACCTCGGCGTCGACGTCCCGTCGCCCACCTCAACGAATAACCCAACCACGCGTAAAACCACCACCAAAAGCACACGAGATAGAGAGAGAGAGACCCACCCACCATCCCGGAGGCGGAGAGCGCCGGGACGACGAGGAGCCGCGGAGCAAGCGAGCGGGGGCGGGGAAGGGATGGGGTCGAGCGAGGGGGACAAGCCGCTGCGGCGGATCGCGGCGGCGTTCGAGGAGCTCGCGACGGTGGCCAAGCAGCAGCCCCCCGGGGCGATGGAGGTGGGCTCCTTCGCCCGCGCCTGCTCCAACGTCTCCGTCCTCTTCGGCTGCCTCGGGATCGCCTTCAAGTTCGCCGAGATGGACTACGTCGCCAAGGCAAGCCGGCGCCATCCCGCTCTCCTCTCTCCCCGCTCTCTTGGTCTACTCCTCAAGCTTTCGCCTCCTCGCTCGCCCGAAATTGCTGTCTAGATTGACCTCTTTTGCTGCTTAGATCGGCTTAACCGTTTGCTGCGTGATTTTGGTTAGATTGAGGCCTTGAGGAGATTATCTGAACTTGAGCTGCTTAATGCTAGGATTCTCACCTAGATGACTAGATCAATTCAGCTAGGAATGTGAGCACGCATCAGGATCAGATCACCTCCAAATTGTGATGACTCTGACTTCGTGGATGCTTTTTAGTTGGTGTTAGAATCATATCTAGTATAGTTCCATGCTGAGAGCAAGCAAGCAACTCAGATATATCTGAATTAACATGACACAATCCAAATATTGACATGAGCTCTTTTGCCGCTTAGGAGTTAGGTAGGCTATTACTTGTTTTCTAGTCTGCGTGGTTGTGGCTAGATTGAGGGGATTACCTGAATCTGAGCTGCTTAATGCTAGGTGATTATGTCGAAATGATCTGAAATTCTCACCTAGATGGCTAGATCAAGTTTCAGGTAGGAATGTCAGCACGCATCAGGATCAGATCACCTAATCCAAATTATGGTGACTTTGACTTGGTGGATGCTTATTAGTAGTTGGTGGAAGAATCCTATCCAGTATTGCAGTTACTCTCAAGTTTATCATTTAGCAAACCAGCTTTTAAGTTTATCAGAACCTTGTACCTCTGCAACTTCGATGATGATTTTGCCTTGGTTCTCCTGCTAGGCATCCCTTGAGTTGCCTGTCTAACTATACCTTGCTTTTCTGAGCTTTTGTCGTGTGTTTTGTCTGATTTAGTTCCTCTGAATCGGGAACTATGCAGTGAACTCTTCCATTTCTGCTAATTGAAATGGGAGAGGCGAGTCCTATCTTTCCCAAAAAAAAGTTCATCTGAATTGAGTGCAGGTTAATGATTTGCTGGAGGCATCCAAGTCAATCTCAAAATTGCCTGATATGGTTGAGTTGGACATTCAGAAAGGCACTGTCAAGCAAGCAGGGAGCCATACTAGGAATCTACTGAGGGTTAAGCGTGGGATTGATATGGTTAAAATTCTGTTTGAGCAAATACTAGTTACAGAGTAAGTGGAAGTCACAAACTGAATACTGGTGTTGGTTCCTTCTCAGTTATTCTAAAATGGGATAAAAACGTTTGTATAATTATTTCAGGGGCAACTCCTTAAGGGATGCAGCGTCTAAGGCTTATGCTCAGGTTTTTGCTCCTCACCATGGGTGGGCCATAAGGAAAGCCGTTGCTGCTGGAATGTACGCCCTTCCCTCAAAATCGCAGCTCCTGAAGAAATTGAATGAAGATGGTGAGTGACGTGTCGGATTTCTCTAAATTTCCATGCTGAGAGCAAGCAACTCAGATATATATATTTTTGCCTGAAATGATTGCATTGCATCGCTTTTTGGATGTCTTAGAAAGCACACAATTTGTTATTTCCGCGTAACTGTTTGCCACAAGAGAGGTAGTAATACGGAAGTATGCAGATTGGTAACTGGTGTATATGAACTAATCAAGTGCCAGAAAAGAGTAGGAAAATGTAATAGATGGTTTATTAAATTAACAAGATCTATTAGTTTTTCTAATCATGTTATGACTATATTCTGACCTTGGGAAATTTTGCTCCTGCAGAAAATTCGGCAAAGGTTCAAATGCAGACTTTCATCAGAGCATCTGGACCAGTAATTCTCTACGTTGAAGATCTGTTTACCTCAAGGAATTTAGGCATGGACTGGTGAACCAAAGCCTCTATATCGACTTTGAATGTACTAATCCAATTAGATGGTGTCAATAAGCGCACTTTGCATGTACTGATCCAATATGATGGTGTGCTTTGACCTGTTGATCTGTTGTGCTGTTCTGGATGCTATTTTTTGACAGGTGAATGAGAAATTAAGAAATCGTTATTAGCACATATGCAGTTTGGAACAACTGAAATTCTAGTTGCATGTAGATCATCGAGAATTTGAGATGACTGGGATGTATTAGCCAACCGATTGCAAAATTTCCAGCAGTTGCTGCTTCATATGAGATAATTCACTACAGGTCTGGTTTTGATTCCCAAATCAATAGATCTACCAGTCAATTATAGTCAGACCATGCTATCAGTTCACACACCAAACCAAATGAAACAGAAATGGCATGTGGGACCAACACACATGGTGATCAGCTATCAGTGCATCAGATATTGTTAGCATTGTAGTGATCAACGCAGATTTGTCAACATTGTAGCCATCACTGGATAATTACACAACTTAGCACAATAGATCATGCAAGCTCAAACATGAACACATGAGCAGGCATGTGGCACTGTTAACACACATAGTCATCAGCTATCAGTACATCAGATATTGTTAACGTTGTAGCGATCAACACGGATTTGTTAAGATTGTAGTGATCGCCATATCAGTACACGATTTAGCACAACAGATCATGCAAGCTAAAACATCACCACATGAGCAGCGTGGTACAGATCGGGCAAAGTCAATATCAATAGTCCGTTGCAATAACTTTCGCCGATAGAAAGGGATTATGCTTGCACAGCACTGAGAAAAACTATATAAATCTTCATTTCTGGCAATTAGACCATGATGTCAAGAACACCAGAAACAACATCTTCAGTTGGCATCCTCAGACATGAAAATTTTCATAACCTAAAGTTCCAGGACTTGAAACAAATTTAAATGAGGGCTAAAAGCATCTTGAAAACTCCAGACACTCAAGAGCTGTCCCTAATGTGACTTGACATATTCCTGCACTATGTTAAAGCCTACTGATTCCTCAACATAGTCCTGGTTAGAGGAAAGCAAAACAAAATGTTACATTTCATATAACCGGAATGTGATTCTTCTTTGTATAATAATGGAATCGATACTTTACCTTCACGACGACACATGAGCAGCCGACCACCTTTCTTTCCTTACCCTCGGAGTCAATATTGCAAAGCTGAATCAAATATAGCAAGTGGAAGATTGTGAGAATCAAGATATTCCACCTTTACAATGAGTCTTGCAACCTAACAATCATATGCAAGCTAATTAATCCACATAGCAGAGAATTTTGCTGATGTAGATGCAACCAAATTCACACTCAATGCTGATGATTAGGAGGTACAATGTTGGGAATAAGAAGAGTAATCACTGTACACTGACCCCAGCTCACTCGCCAAGAGTTTTTGCACTAGGCACAGAGACCAGGCATTCAGAACAAAGTGCCTTAACCAGTTTCACATAGTCAGGCATTCAGGCTGGTTGTAATCCTCAGCAAGCACACAAAGCTGGGCAGCATGCTTCTCAATTGCTTTAGCAGCGGTCATCATGAGCACCCGACCTCTTCATCACTAGCTGCAGAGAAGTCATCAAGTCCATGGGCTCTCCAAGAGCAGGAGCAGATACCTCAACTGGAGCCGGAGCAGCTACCTCCCAGATTAAGAGAAAATGCAATGTCAGTACAATGAAAACTGGGAGAAAATGTTGAAATTACAACATCCTAATCAGCAGTTATCTTCCTAAAATACATGCTAAATGCAACGTCCATGCACATGATCTGCAAGACTGTAATCGACATTCAATAGGCAATATTTGAATTGATTCCAAAGAAAGCACAACCAATCTCCGCGAACACCTGTAGCCCTTGCTCAGGTATTTTGGGTAGACCATGCCATCTTTCAACCCAGAAAATTCATCAGTAACACGTTCTCAAAGATTTATATTCCTTTACCCAACCTCCACAAATTACGCTACATATAATTGAACATAAAGAAATTACGCAATTAAACATGGAAATACAAGCAAGAACATTGCACAGTAGGTAACATTGCTTGATATCAAATGAAGATTTCGAGCGCGCAGTGATCTGAGAACAGATGAGAATGTGCAGATGAGGGGAGAGGAGCTCAGCGCCGCCGCGGCGCCACCTCCTGGGGTTTAGGGGGCGGAGGCTGGTTGGTCAGCTGGGCCGCATCCCCGCAGCTCAAAATATTGTGGGTCTGAATTTTTGGCCCTTTTCTACTATTCGGCACTGTTTGTATATACTAAATTATGGTCCTTCCATGCGTATTTTTTTCTTAGGAAATCATGGGCTTATATACATGGATGGGTTGAGTTTGAGGCCCACGTATTTGGGGAGAGAGAAAAAAAAGGACCTTTGAGATCACAGATCAGGGACGGAAAAAGAAAAATAATAGTAACTGAAATTAAAACACTAGTAGGTTTCAAAAACCCTAAATTTTATTGATTGAATTTTGTCTTATGGTCCCCATATTTTTATGGTTTTAAGGTTTGACAAAAGAACCCTCGTTTCATGGAAAATTTTACCATCTTTAAAATAATATTACTTAAAACAACAAACAAATTACATCAAAACGATGCAGTAATCTTCAATAACCGATAAAGATTTTATGGTAGAGTAAATATGTGTTCTTTTAGTTGATTGAGAATTGATATTTAAATGATATTGGGTCTCGTGAAAATTTGAGATCATAAGTGTTATGCCTATCAATGTAGCTCCTCGTTGGCTTACAAGTTGAGGCCAAATTTTAATGTAATAACTTTTAAATTGCTCGTAACTAGCTTGCCTTCTATCTCCACCCATGAATTGAATTAACCTGATAATCCATAGTTGGCAACTAGATGACATGGCTATCCAAACAAGATCTATATCCGCTTATAGCGATCCGTTGCATTCTTGTATATCTTTTCTTAAAGTCAGTTGATCTAACCCATCTACTTTATAAAAAGCTATACCTCGACTTGTTGACCAAAAGTAACTACTTGCGTAATAAACTAGAAGCGTTCATCCTTGCCTCACATGGAGCATATTCATCCTTCCCCTTGATTGTTTGACTTCCATGGTTATTAAGATTGAATTTCATAGACAGATTTATGTTTGCTTCCTTATGGTCGGAACTTTCCTCGCTATACTTAGGTTATTTCTAAACTTACCAAGGGGTATGTTAGCATGCCTACTCTTTTTCTATAAGACTATCTAAATCCACTACTTGCTGGTTAATGTTTCATTTTGTTTTTGAGATATTTTTTTGTCGATTTCTCCTTTTCAGTAAGATCATAAGTATAAAAATACAACCTAGGGTTATTTTCAACTTATAAGATATGATGAAAAAAGACCTACCAACATGCTGGTGTTAAAACAACTATCATCTATATAACATTTTCATATTATATTTAAATAAGTTGTGATTTAACTAATTAATATTTTAATTTTATAGATATATAGATGATATTAAGTCGTCTTTGAATCAACGTACAACAGTTTTCCCTCTCTTCCCTTCCACCTCATAAAAATCTTATGTCACCTACTTGTCCACACTGACATCATGCCATTATCGATGTACTATGGCTAAACACTTGATATTTTTACATTTTTATCTCAAAATAAAATAAGCCTTATTACACAACAAAACTACCGAGTAGGGTGTACTTGTTAGAAAAAAAAAACGGCTGGCTCCTCGTGTATACCGGTCCTCGCCACCGCCGCCGCCTCCGCGAAATGGCGAATCTGCCGCCGTCCCTCTCCATCGGCTTCGCCTCCTTCGCCGCCCCCTCGCCGCCCCCGCCGTCGCCCGGCGCGTCGTCGTCGGCGCCCGGGGCCGCCAAGGACCGGAAGATAGCGTCCGCGGAGCAGCTCGTGCTCGACCTTTGCGACCCCGAGCTGCGGGAGAACGCCCTCCTCGACCTCTCCAAGGTCCCCTCACCGCCCTCGCGTCACCGAACCTCGCGCTTCTCTCTCTCACATCGTCGCCTTGTCGCGGAAAATTCTGATATTTTCCTCTCTCGATCGATCGCTCTGGGCTCTGGCGGGCGTTTTATGATTGGATTCAGGGGTGAGATTTGGGGAATCTGTACGTGCCATGTGGTGGTTCTGAAAGTTGCAGCCTTTGTGATGTAATGCTATGTTTAGGCAAAAGTAGCATGAGACTTGATGATCTGATGCTAGTAGTCTGTTCTGAACGTAGATCGGTTCACATGCTAGTAATCTAGGGGTAAATAGCTTGCTCAATGTACTGTTTGATCAGTGTTTGGTATGAAAAAAAAACAGTCCTTTTTTGTACGGAGGATGCTTCTCTGGGAGTTCGTGGTATGCAGAGTTGGGTAGCTTAGTTTAAATAATTCTGCCTGCCCCATATCCGGCAATGACAAGAATCTAGAGATTTTGTGCAATCTTTTAGTCAAATTTAGTTAGGTAAACCATATAACCTTTATTTGTGAGCGGGAATTTGCATTTTCTTTTAATTTCTATGCTATGATGGTACATATTCAGAATATTTGTTCTGCTTATCTGCTATACATGTTAATATCTCCTGGTTGCAATTGCAAAAGAGTGAATTATCTCCAGAGGACATCCTCAGCTTGGGGTTTCTGTGTCTGTGTTGGGTCACTAAGTTTGTTCTAGTTATGCTTGTTCTCATTAAAATGGATAATGCTGTGGTTGTATTCTAAATTCTGTTAGGATTGGACAGCAGAAGGCACATCCCAGGATTTATTAAGAATTCTAAATAATCTAAGAACTACAAAAAATGCTTATATAAGTCAGAATCATCATGCTCTATAATTTTGTCATTTAATCTTGATAAGTTACATATAGCATGAGCGTAAAGAGAAAGCCGATTGTAGCCACTAACGTAGACAACTATTTTTTGCTTAACAAAACATTAATAGTAACCCGAATTGGACTGTTAATATGTGAAATTGCTTGTTTTGCTTTATTAATGTTTGAAGTCATAGGCAACAAATGTAGAATACATCATTCTTTTTGCATTCAAATCCTGGGCCAGCCTCCAGTTGCGTGGTGTTAGCGGATCTCCTTTGAAGCCCAAGCCCCACTTGCAGTTCTCCCTAGTCTTTTTTAGCTCATGGGTTTACCTTTGATAGCACGAAAAGAGTTGGCCTGCAGGTTAGTGGATTGGACAAATTGATCCAGCAGCACACTATTTCCAACATGATCCATGCAGATGTAAAGGGGCTGTGGCCAAACTAAATTGGTAAGGTCCACACAGTGCGTTGATCAGTGCTACCTGGAAAAGCAGGCCCAATACTATTTTGCCAAATCGGACACCCTGAGTCTGAGTCGGATTCCAACACGGCAACACCTGTGTTTGATTCTGACTAGTAGGTACCTCACAAGTGTGAACACCCAAATCCGAGTCATACCCCGACAAACTTATTCCTGTCTAGGACTGTAGGTAGCTTTGCCGAAATTGAATCCATGCAGCCTATGAGTATAAAGATTTGCTTGGGGCATAGGAGTGGTAAATGAAATTTGCAATCCGCTCCACCCTAGATGAAGCAATAAAAACAGTAACTCACAACTCAGTTTTCATTTTTGAGTTTAGACGCAAATTTCCTTATTAAATGTGTGTGCTTGTGCTTTTGTGTGCAAGTGTATTGGGGATTGTTTCTATCTAAGGAGTGGGATCTTACCGATTCAGCGCTTTAGGGCATATAGCTTCTCAAACATTCTCCTATTTGGTAGTTGATTAGTTTTTTCCATTTTGCAGTTCATCAAAGAAATTCGTAAATCATTGTTGGTTTATCGTCATGCCTATCCATTTCGGAAATAGGGATTTTGTTGTCTAATGGTGTTCATGGATTTTTTTCCCAGAAGCGAGAGATTTTTCAGGATCTTGCTCCACTCCTATGGCACTCTTATGGAACAATTGCTGCACTACTCCAGGTAGCTTACAGTTCTTCATGTTGTTTAAGTCTGTGGTTGAGTACGAATGTTGGTTCTTCCGAAATGAAATTTGTTGAGTCTTTCATGGTTTTCTCATTCAGTTTATTTGTGGCTTGGATCATGCAGGAGATTGTGTCAATCTATCCATCACTTTCACCCCCAACATTATCGCCAGGGGCATCAAACCGTGTCTGCAATGCACTTGCACTTCTTCAGGTATACCTTTACATGAGAAAGAAAGAAACCTCCACTTATGAGTTAATATGACAGTGAGAAACCTCTACTTATGACACTGGTGCCTCATGATGGGATGAGAAAAGGCCATTTTTGTAGCATGTTGCAATGCATAAAAGGGGGATGGTATAAAGTGCTACTCCCTCCACCCCCAAATATAAGGATTTTGCCTATGTAGTTACATAGCCAAAGTCCCTTATATTTGGGGACAGAGGTAGTATCAGTTTAGGATCCCTAAATTGATTTAATACAACACATTGCTTTCTAAACTTCATTGTGCTTTTATTGCAGTGTGTTGCCTCACACAGTGACACGAGGATTCCTTTCTTGAATGGTAATAAGTGCCACCATTTTATTGCAAATATTAAATATTTCCATGATGATACTCATTGTTCAAGAATCTTTCCCCTCTTGCCCAATGTTTTTCTCATATGTACTATATTCACAGCATTATTAAAAAATCACATCTAGTTGGTTGTGAGCAATATAACCTACTTATGGGCTACGGCAGTCCCAATGCTGAAAATTTTCAGATAGCAGATAATATTAATCACATCTAGTTAGTTTAGCGCATAGGAATGTTCATCTGTATGTGGCTATATGCTTCAGATTGGCTATTGTGAGTAACCTGTTTACTCTCTTGATTTTTTTTCCTTTTTCTTTGCAGCTCACATCCCACTGTATCTCTACCCTTTCTTGAATACTACTAGCAAGACAAGGCCTTTTGAGTACTTGAGGCTTACCAGCTTGGGTGTCATTGGTGCACTTGTGAAGGTAATTGCAAGCCAGAACTTTATGGAAATTATGATGGATTTGGATGTGTTTCTTAAGTGGAAGTGTATGTTTTTAAAGCTGGACCATTTGCTGATCTACTAAGATCCCTATTCAGCCATTCAGGTGATTGAACTGTGGTTCAATTTAACCTTGTCTATGTTGGTGGGGCGGACACTTTAGCTAGAGTAGGACACCCGAATTCCATGTTCCTCTTTTGACTCCCTTCTACATGACTTTTTGGGAAATATTTTGGCCTGAATTTATAAGAGTACCATTATGTTCATGGATATCTACTATAATATTCGTATTCCAACAACTTTACAATTGATATGCTTTGGGTGGCAAGCCCTCTGGTGTAAGAGAAGCTGTGAGTTTGAACTACTTCTTTGGTATATCTAATATATTATATTCTTTGCCTGTTATTTCCTTCTGGGTTTACTTCTGAACAAGCTGCTTGTTCATTTTTTCTCTGGTTCTGTTGTTGAATGGTGGTTTGTTCCAGTTCTCAAAATTATATTGAGAGGGAGGGGGTGAAAGAAAAAAGGAAAAGACGGTGCAAATGATATGGGTAGGACTTTCCCTTTCTTCATGATAGTTCTTTTGGACACTAGATACTTATCTAGTTATGCTGATCAAATGGCCTGATTTGGGTTTGGATCCTATATGAACTGCAAAGTTTGACCCAAACAACTCGATGATTTTTTTTCTTTGATGGGCATACTATGAGGCTTAAGCTCAGTAATTCATTTTATAAAAATAAGAGAAGGAAAAAACATCAAGCAGTTTTACAGAGTTAGCCAAACAACTCGATAATTTCTTAATGATCAAGTTGCTTTTACCAGACTTCAATTTTGTAAATGACCATAGTCAACTAGTTAATTCTGTTTTGTTTTGCAATATATGCAGGTCGATGATTCTGAAGTCATTGGGTTTCTGCTGCAAACTGAAATAATTCCTCTGTGTTTGCGTACTATGGAGATGGGCAGTGAACTTTCAAAAACAGTGCGTAACTACCTATCTCAACCCTTCCTCTCTTGTAATTCTTCCCCTGTTTTCAGCTCTTGACAACACTTCGCATGTTCCTTGATATGTTTTATTATTCTAGCCTGAAATTTACATGGAGCAAAACTCTTTTCTCCCTCTATCCCTGTTAAGTCAGATTATCTTACACTTAAATGTAACCAAAGTCATGTTGAAACCTAATATTACAATGGTCATGAACTGCTTAGATTTTGCATGATAGTTGGCTTCCTTCTTGTTTGGCTTGATCTTGTAAGGAAGTCAAGTTTTATATTTCAACAATTCTCTAAGCTGCTATATGTGTGAATACCAAGGGGAAACAAAAATCTGTTCTTGAATAATGATGCACTCGTACCTGTTAGCAATAGACTGTTGTAATGCACTAGATGGCTAGACCACAACCAGGCTTCTTTATTCTGTTAGATATGGATTTGGAACTTCATATTTGCTAATCCAATCAAGGTATACTTGCAGGTGGCCACCTTTATTGTTCAAAAGATTCTACTTGATGATGTCGGGCTTCGCTACATATGTGCTACTGCTGAACGTTTCTTTGCCGTAGCCAGTGTTCTATCACAGATGGTTCAGGCACTTGCCGAACAACCTTCTCCAAGACTGCTGAAGCACATAATTCGTTGCTACCTCAGGCTGTCAGAAAACAGCAGGTACATTCTATCATTTGTACAGATTGCAAAAGTCATAACTGGTCAATGTGTAAATTCAAAATAGACCTGGGGCCTCCTATAATTCATTTGTCTTCTTGTGCAGGGCATGCACAGCTCTGAACAGTTGCCTTCCCACTGCTCTGAAAGATGGGACCCTGAACAACTTCCTTCAGGTGTGTGTCTCAACTCTCTACTCATGACATCGCCAGTTATTGTCGCTTTACCATGGAAGATTTACATTATAATTTACACAGAAAGTTTTAATTGATTCCTGATTCCAGCTCCATATTACGTGCACAGGATGATCATGTCACAAGGCGTTGGCTCCAGCAGCTGCTGCATAACATGACTATGGCGGGCATGGGAGGAGCTCCTCATGGAGGCCTGGATCACATCATGGGGATGTGATTAAGTGAATGAAGCTGGCTGTTAGCAACTCATCTGTCTGAAGTCAGAAGTCAGAACTAGTCCATCTGTAGGTAGCCTAACAAAAGGATTATACTTTTAGTTTTACCTTTAAAATGAAATGGCTTATGCCATTGAAGGAGAAGAAATTTGTTGGTTGGTTGTAGCTAAAGTTACTGCTTGCTATCCTGTGATGCTTTAAAAATGCAACAGATGCGCAGCATGCACATGTGTTCTCATCTTTTGGTGAACATTCCAAAATGGAGAAACAAAGGCAAAACATCACAATTTTACATGTTTCACCTTGGTTGTGTTACATGATCCGATTACACATATATGGTGAGCCAGGCATAAATTTGCTAGGATTTTTTTGGGGGTAAATTTGCAGTTTGATCACTCACATGGCTTATTGGAGCAAGAGAAACCTCTAGCCTTTTGATGACAAAGTATTTTTTTTCTTTGTCCTGTAGAAGAATTTTTTTTGACAAGATTAACAGATTTTGGCAGTAAAATGTAACTCATGCAACATTCAATCAAATTAGTATATGCTCCTAATATACAAGTTGTATGCTTAGCATGAATCTGGCTAGATCCATGGGTTACATACATCTCTATATACAAAGGTGACCCTTAATGGCACCACAAAGCCATTTTATCAGCAGCCAGCTGAAGCACTCAAGCTGCAGGGAGCCACCATTTCTGCTAGTCAAGCAGCCAGACAACCCTCTGCTGCTTCCTCCAGTTAACCAAACTCCCTAATCAACATCCCAAAACAAAAGAACTCTTTTAATCAAAGCACAAAACCAAATTCAAAAACGAAATTAGCACCCCAACTAACCCCAAGAGCCGTCGGGCTAATCACGCAATTAGCAGCAAAAGCTTCCTCTGCTTAAGTCGTCCCTTCCGCCACCTCAAGAGCTCACTCCACCCGTCTATAAACCCGCCTCCTTCCCTCCCATCTCCTCTCATCTCCATCCTCCAGATCAAAAGACCCTTCCTTTTCCTTCTCTTCCTCGTGATCGGTCATGGCTACCGCCGTCGCGTCCCATGTACGCGCCATCCTCGCTGTTTTTTCGGATCCCCTGGTTATCGCGCTGCGCGGTGGTGCTGAGTTCCTCGAGTTCTTGTGGTTGTTTCTGAAACAGGTGGCTGTCTCTGCGCCGGCCGGCTCGGATCGCGGCGTGAGGAGTTCTGGGATCCAGGTGCATGGTTTGGTGCCCCTGATGGTAAAACTTGCTCCTTTTTGGGTGGAATCCTGTGTGATTCCGCGGGCTTGGATTGGTCAATGTGTAGTAGGTAGATACAAATCTATCGATATAACTCAGATTGGTTCAGTAGGGAGCGCAATTGAGAGCTAGGCAACGCCGTGATATTGCTGCCTCGTGCTATTTTAATGTGTAGATTAATTATCAGGGTTCAGGGATTTGCTCCAGTAGGTTGTGAATCCTGAATTCACAGCGTTTTTGAATTGTCGTGCTAAACTATGTTCTGGATTTAAGGATTGTACTTTGTGTGATTCTTCAGGGTAGCAACAACCTTAGCTTTGGCAACTAATCATGGATTGGCGCCACATTGGCATGGGAGAGCAAGGCCGCTTGACCGAGGCATGCGAACAAGGTGCTCTGCATGTCTGTTCAGCAAGCGAGCAAAAGCAAAGTTGCCGTTAAGCCTCTTGATTTGGAGAGTGCTAAGAAGCCGCCGCTCAACACATACAAACCGAAGGAGCCCTACACCGCCACAATTGTCTCGGTTGAGAGGATCGTAGGTCCCAAGGCTCCAGGAGAGACATGCCACATTGTCATTGATCATGGTGGCAATGTGCCTTACTAGGAGGGGCAAAGTTATGGCATTATTCCTCCAGTAAGTAATCCCTGCTCTCTATCATTTTCCTTGTTTAAGAGAGAACGCTATGCTTGTGCTTTGTTGGTTTCGTCCTTAGTCTATTCATCTTAACGGATATTGAAGAATCGTTTTGTTGACACTATTAATTAAGAGCTTACAAACATAAAGATAATCAGTAGTATATTAGGTTTATATGTGTAGACATTGTTTCCAGTGTAATGTTCAATGGCTTAAAATTGCAAACCTAGGTAAGAAACCCTGCTCTTGATAGGAGACTGAGCAAACACACAATTTTTACAGTTCCAGTGGTGTCTCCTTGGCATCACCCTCTTCGTTGTTCTCTAAACCCTGTGCATTTTTGCCTGTTAGGGGGAGAACCTGAAGAACCCTGGTGCACCACATAATGTTCTTCTTTATTCATTTGCATCTACTAGGAGATTCCTTCGATGGAAGGACCACTAGTTTATGTATTTGCCGTGCTGTTTATTACGATCCTGAAACTAGCAAGGAGGACCCCTCAAAAAATGGTGTCTGCAGTAACTTCCTATGTAATTCAAAACCAGGGGACAAGGTTAAAGTGACAGGTTAGTTGATTTCTTTCAGCTTCAGATGAATGTAAAGGCTTTCCAAACTTCCTATGAGGTCCTGTTAACTGTTAATTCCAAGCGGAGCAAAAATAGTTGTTTTAGTTGCGTTTTTCCTGAAACCCACCTTTGGTAGACAATCTATTTCTGAGTTCATACATACTTTACAGTGGCATCGATATGTACACATTGAAGATGTAAATTAAGGGGGAGAAGAAAGGGACTCTGCTTCCAGTGCATTAAGAAAGCTAATACTAATGAATTTATAAAATTGATCTTAAAACAGTGACCACCATAACAAGCAACCAACAGATCAATAAATAACGGCTCTCTTGCAACAAAGGTTCCAAGAGCCTCTCTCTTCTCTAATATGATTATGCCCCTGCTATAATATGGTTATCTTAGCTTGCTCTTTTCCTTTCTTACTAAGGTTTGCAGTCCCATCTTAGTTTACCCTTTTCTTTAAAAAATGATCCGTTTATGCCCCAATATACAGTACTAGAGCAATTTCCTTTTCTTTTCCCCATTTCTCCTTGCTTCCTACGCATTTCTTAGGCATGGATCCTCTTTTTGTGCTTTATTATTTGTAGGATTGTTCTTTTATAAGTCTTTTGTGGTACATGATGGATGCCAGGTATCTCACAGTGATTTCCTTCTAAACACCAGGTCCCTCAGGCAAAATAATGCTCCTGCCTGAGGAAGATCCAACTGCAACTCACATCATCATAGCCGCTGGCACTGGTGTTGCTCCATTCCGTGACTACCTACGCCGTATGTTCACGGAAGATGTCCCAAAGTACAGATTTGGTGGCTTGGTCTGGTTCTTCCTTGGCGTGGTTAACACTGACAGCCTTCTCTATGACGAAGAGTTCACGAGCTATCTTAAGCAGTATCCAGACAATTAAAGGTTGCTAGACACCATCTATCTTGACTCTTAGTATTAATTATTAGTGCTATATATTATACTTGGCTGAAACAGCGCCACATTATGAACATAGATGCCTCTGTCAACTGATGCCATCATAGAATTATTGGGCTTTGACTTTGAGAGTGCCACATAAATGAGCAGTTTTTCGTTAAGTATATTTGTACATGATGCTATAATCGAATTGCGTTGAATCTGCAGGTATGACAAAGCACTAAGCAGGGAGCAGAAAAACAAGAGCGGTGGCATGTATGTTCAGGACAAGATCGAGGAGTACAGTGATGAGATCTTCAAGCTTTTGGATGGCGGCGCGCACATCTACTTCTGCGGTTTGAAGGGGATGACGCCTGGGATTCAGGACACCCTCAAGAAAGTAGCTGAGCAGAGAGGGGATAGCTGGGAGTAGAAGCTATCTCAACTCAAGAAGAACAAGCAATGGCACGTCGAGGTTTACTAGGATCTGGGTTGTTAGACAGACCATTGGTCTGGGCTGTATATATATAGACCCGATCCCCTCGTATACGCTCGGGGGATTTATAGTCACTGTATACTTTTTATATGGTATCAGAGCGAGTTTAGACATCCTGGCGCGCTAGCTTCTCCCTCCGGCGAGCCGACCCTTTCCTCCTCGTCGTCGACGTCTTCTTCCCTTCGCCGACTCTCTTTCCAGTACTCGGCTCACTCTCTCATCTCCATTTCTTCTTCTCCCCGTCTCTCCCGCAGTCACCTTTTCTCCGTCTCATCTTCGCGCGACCAGGCGACGGTCTCGATCCGCCTTCTCGTCCCTCCTCGCACCCGTCTTCGCTCTTCCTCTTGTTTCGTGCATCTCTCCTTCTCTGACGCCGGTGCACCTCCGCGCTCGTCGTCTCCATCGGCTGGACTTGTCCAGCCCTCCATCGGCTGGAAACCTCCCTCGGTTCTCGCCCTTTTCGACACGCTCAACGGCTCTCGGACGCGAACCTTCTCCCCTCACGTCCAAGCCAGTCCAATGTGTCCATGTATCCACGGACACGAATCCCTGCCTCCCGGACGCGAACATATTCTCTTCGCGTCCGGCCACTCCCTGCCTTTTACGTGTCCGCCCCACTCCTTGGCACGGACGTGAATCTTCTCTTCACGGACGTGAATCCTCGCACATCCGTGACCCAACCACTCTCTGACCCACCCACTCTGTCCTCACCTACTCCGCTGCCTACTCCCCATCGGCCAACCACTCCTCATCGGCTGGCCACTCCTCACCTACTCCGCTGCCCACTTTCCATCGGCTTCTCATATCATTGATCGACCGATCTGTCCTCTCATCGGCTTCCCCCTCCTATCGGCTTCTTTCTCCCATCGGCTCTTTGCTCCCGTTCTCCCGTCATGGCCACCGAGTCCGCCCTTAGCTCCGGCACTCTCCCAGTCGTCGAATCTGCTCTGGCCCTCGGTGTCTCAGACCACACCTCGGGCACCACCTCGCCGATCTTCTTCCCTCCCTACGCTGCTGTGAACGTGAAATCTCACGTTCCTATCTCGCTTGACCTTAACGCCAATTATTCCAAATGGGTTTTCTTCTTCAAATCACTCTGTGGAAAATTCAGCCTCCGGTCCCATATTGATGGCTCCACTCCACCTCGCCCCGATGATCCTCAGTGGGACATCGCCAAGTGCTGCGTGCACAGCTGGCTACTCGGCTCGGTCGATGACTCTGTCCTCGACCTCGCCATGGACGATATCGACCCCACCGCCTAGGACCTTTGGGTGGCCATCGAGCGGATCTTCCTGGACAACAAGCAGCCTCGCGCCATCTTTCTCCTCAACGAGTTCCACTCCATGGTACAAGGCGACTCCTCTGTCTCCTCGTACTGTCAGCGCCTCAAAGTCAAGGCTGCTGCTCTCCGGGACGTCGACCACACTGTGGCCGACTCTCAACTCGTCCTCGCCCTTCTGCGAGGCCTCAATCCCCGCTTCTCCAACACCGCCGATGACATCGCCAACGCTACACCTCTTCCATCGTTCGCCCGGGCTCATGACATGCTAGTTCTTAAAGAACTCCGTCTGGCCAATGATGAAAAGACAGTGGCCTACATCGCTCTTCTTGCCGCAGCCGATAATGACTGCCGAGCTTCTTGCGCTGCCCCCTCCTCCCGCGGTCCTGGCGGCCATGGCTCCGGCCACAGCAACATAGCCCGCACCGGGAAAGGCAAGGGCAAAGACAAAGGCAGGACCTGGCAGGGTCCGACGCCACCATGACCTACCTCGGTCCCTACCCACCCTGCCGGTCCCACGGGTCCGTGGCTCTGCTACAACCCCTAGGCGCCCTAGCCCCAGCCACGTAGCCCCATCGGCTGGCAACCCGGAGTTCTCGACGCCCATCCCCAGGCTCACCTGGCATCGGCTCCCGTTCTGCCGCCTCAGCCGATGTTACCGACCCCAACCATCCAGTCGGTTCCCTCCTGGAACCAGGCTGGCCTCGTCGCTGCCCTTAACCAGATAACGCTCCAACCATAGCACCCTTGGGTGCTGGACTCTGGGACGTCTTCACACATGGCGTCATCGGCCGGTATACTTCGCTCCTGTCACCCCTCTTCCTCCCCTTTTGTCACCATCGGTAATGGTCACTCTCTTCCTGTCCAATGCCGCGGTGACTCCTCTCTGTCTACATCCACTACCAACCTCCCCTACGCAATGTTTTTATCGTCCCTTCTCTCATTCACAATCTTATATTTGTTCGCTAATTCATACGAGACAACCACTGCTCCATTAAATTTGACGCGTCTAGTTTCTCTGTGAAGGATATCCCAACCTGGTGATAGATCCTTCGCTACAATAGTGGCGGCGACCTCTACACCATTCCCGCTGCGCCGTCCACCCCACACGCCAGCGTCGCCCTCTCCACCAACCTTTGGCACCTTTGCCTCGGCCACCTCGGCCCTAACGCTGTCGTCACCCTCCGTCGCAGCGCCTCTATCCGATGTACTCACAGCAGCTCCATAGTTTGCCACTCATGTTAACTTGGCAAACATGCGCGTCTGCCCTTTTCTAGTTCTCTCTCCTGTACCTCGCGTCCATTTGAACTTATACATTGTGATGTATGGACGTCCCCAGTTAAAAGTGTCTCCGGTAATCAATATTATCTCGCTATACTTGACGATTACACACACTATAGCTGGACCTTCCCGCTCATCCACAAATCCGAGGTCGCCTCTCACCTCACTCACTTCGTCACGTACGTATCCACTTAGTTCAACCTCCCCATCAAGGCTTTACAAGCCGATAACGGTATGGAATTCGTCAACCATACCGTTACAAACCTCCTCACCTCGCAGGGCATCCATCTCCAGCTCTCCTGCCCCTACACCTCTCCTTCGCACCCTCAACAACATCAGTTGCACTATGCTACTTCACGCCCACCTACCCGCCACTTATTGGGCCGAAGCTCTGGCTACTGCGATGTACCTTCTCAATCGGCGCCCATGCTCCTCCGTTCATAACAACGTTCCCTATGCCCTTCTCTACCGCACGACGCCTGACTACTCACACCTTCGCGTTTTCGGGTGCCTCTGCTATCCAAATTTCACCGCCACAGCTTCCCACAAACTCGCTCCCCGCTCCACCACCTGTATTCTCCTCGGCTATTCCACCTCTCACAAGGGATACCGATGCCTCGACCTTTCCACCCGACGGGTCCTCGTCTCTTGTCACGTCATTTTTAACGAGACATGTTTTTCCTTCGGTCTCCTTCATCCGAGATCCTCCTCTAGTGATCTCGACTTCCTCCTCACCAACACCGCTTCGACCGGGTCTCCCCCACTGCCCTCTCCATCGGCCCCCTCATCGGCCGCTGCTGAGGATTTACCCGTCACATATCCTACCACTACTCGGTCCGATGTCCCCACCATCGGACCCCATCGGACCCACCTTTATCGACCAATACCAATCCTATTTATCCTTCAGCTGATACCGTTCCCTCTCCATCGGACACCCCTTTTCCATCGGCTCCCCCCACCCTATCGGCTGATCCATCTCTATCGGACCGATCGGAATACTCGGCCTACCCGACCTCATCGGTTTAGGCCGATCTAATTCCTCCTTTTCCTCTTGTCTACAGTCGCCGACTCGGAGCCGATGACGCCCCTACCTGACCAGTTCTTCCCATTACTCCCGCACCCCCATCGACTCCAGTTCCCTCCACCTCTCACATGGTCACCCGCTCCCAGACCGGGTCTCTCTGACCCACTCCGCGCTACGGTCTCTCCGCCGTCCAGAGCTCTATCTCGCCCATCCCGGCGACTTCTCGCTTAGCCTTCGCCAACCCTCAGTGGCGCGCGGCCATGGCCGACGAGTACAAGGCCCTAATGGACAACGAGACCTAGCGCCTCGTTCCCCGACCTCCCGACGTCAACATTGTGATCGGTAAGTGAATTTTCAAACACAAATTTCACGCCGATGGCTCCCTTGCCCGTCACAAGGCTCGCTGGGTAGTCCGGGATTTCTCCCAACGACCCGGTGTCGACTACGATGAGACCTTCAGTCCCGTTGTCAAACCCGCCACCATCCGAGTCGTCCTCACCTTGGCTGCCTCTCGTTCCTGGCCGATCCATCAACTAGACATGAAGAACGCCTTTCTTCACAGCCACCTGACGGAAACAGTCTACTGCCAGCAGCCCCCAGGCTTCGTCAGCCTTTCTCGGCCCGACGACGTCTGTCTCCTTCAACGCTCTCTCTACGGCCTCAAACAAGCCCCTCGTGCCTGGTACCAGCGCTTTGTTGCCTATCTTCGGCACATCGGCTTCGTGGCCTCTACGTCCGATAGTTCCCTGTTCACTTTCCATATCGACTCCGCCACTACCTATCTAGTTCTCTATGTCGATGACATTGTCCGCACAGCGTCTTCGACATCTCTCCTCGACCAGATCATGGCCCGACTCCACTCTGAATTCGTCATAACCGATCTTGGTCCTCTCCACCATTTCCTTGGCATCTCCGTAATTCGTTCCATCCACGGGCTCTTCATTTCCCAACGCCAATACGCCATCGACCTCCTCCAGCATGCGGGCATGGCCGACTGTCACCCTACGGCCATCCCAGTCGACACTCGAGCCAAACTCTCCGCCGCCGATGACGCCCTCGTTGCCGATCCCTCTCACTATCGGAGTCTTGCCAGGGCTCTCCAATACCTCACACTCACCCGACCCGACCTCACGTACACTGTCCAGCAAGTGTGCCTCTTCATGCACGCTTCGCGCGAACCTCACCTCGCGCTGCTCAAGCGCATCCTACGCTACGTGAAGGGTACCCTCTCTAGCGGGCTGCATCTTAGCTCCAGCCCCATCGACTCCCTCACCGCGTACTCCGACGCGGACTGGGCAGGCTGCCCCGACTCTCGACGCTCTACGTCCGGCTACTGCGTCTACCTCGGTGACACTCTCGTATCCTGGTTCTCAAAACGCCAGACTACAGTGTCCCGCTCCAGCGCTGAAGCCGAGTACCGCGCCGTCGCCCACGCCGTCACCAAGTGCTGCTGGCTTCGCCAGTTTCTCCAGGAGCTCCGTGCACCCCTCTCCACCGCGATCGTCGTCTACTGCGACAATGTCAGTGCCGTCTACATGACCGTCAACCTGGTCCATCACCGACGCACCAAGCACATCGAGATCGATATTCATTTTGTCCGTGACAAGGTTGCATTAGGATAGGTTCGGGTGCTCCATGTACCATCGGCACATCAGTTTGCCGATATAATGACCAAAGGCCTGCCCACGTCTTTGTTCACCAGTTTTCGGTCCAGTTTTTGCGTCCGTTCTGCTCCCGCTGTAACTGCGGGGGGTGTTATACAGATCACTGGCCTGGACTGTATATATATATATAGACCCGACCCCCTCGTATACGCTCGGGGATTCATAGTCACTGTATACTTTCTATATGGGTGTTCCAGGATTATGATTGTCACACTGCGAAAAAGAAAAAGACAAACGCACGATCTGATTATTCTTGTGGGGTGGTGTAAAATCATCATTTTTTCTGAATATGAATCATAAAATCACCCATGTAATTCATAAGCTTCTGCATCACATGATGAACGAAATGAAGCATGCAACTTTTGCCTGTCACTATTGCAGCGGGAACCTTTGCTATCCACCATAACCTTTGTCTGAAGCTAATTTTTAGGTACCTGTCAATCTGTCATTGTCTATGCATATAAAGTGATGGGATATCGTTGATTCAAATCATTAAAATATAATCCCCTAAAAAATCACGAAAATGTGCTCTTGGAAGCTTGAGTAGCCATCTTGTGACTTGTGAGCTGTTTATCTTTTCGAGTGTCGTGTAGCAAATTTCGCCCTCAAAGCATAACCTTTTATTCTTTATTATTTGGTCAAAACTCATTAGTCTGAATGTCTGCTGTTAGCATTTTTATCCGACCTCACTACATCTTCAGAGAAAAATGTCTCAAGGCATGAAATACCTGCATTTGTTGCTGAGCTATGCTTGGCCCATTCATCCGAGTTCTGACCATTGATGATCATCATTCACCAGCAGTAGACAGGCAAATTGTGCAGTTATGAATGACGTTATTCAGATCAAGCTGAAGCAATCTAAATCCTCCTGGTACATAATGTACAAACTCTGAACTACCCTTGCGCTTTATGAGACGCACATGATTTGTCCTGTATCCAGTAGATTACATGAGCTGTTTCTGTTTAATCACCTAACGCCACCACCAACGTTAACGTGCCTCGACATAATCCCAACAATATCTAAAATCTGACGCTACACAACACTAAGTTCTTTTTTCAAATGAACTAATTTGAGAATATTTGACGGGAGTTGAACTAATTCCTGCGTTCAAAGAAGCTCCAGATGACTAAAAACATGCACTAGAACTCGGCGGGCGTTACGTAGTAGAAGAGACATGCTTTTTTTTGTGTCATTTTCTACGTATATTTATATCATAAATATATACCACAGTAAGATATAGGTCTTCTCTAGAGTATATATGGGGATTTTTCTCAAATTCTATAAGAATCAAACTGATCAAATTGCTGTAAAATTTCCGTACTTTCTGCATTTTGTCAATGAAAACAACAATGTTGCTCGGCTGCTGCTCGCATATCGCATCGCGCCAATATGCCATTGCCACCATCCTCTCCGCCCTCTGACAGGTGGGTCCCGCATCCTGTTGTGGGCTCCACCCCCCGACGTCACCCACGTCGGTTTGGCCGATTCCAACCGCGGCCACGTCAACACGCCGTGACCTGGCGGCGATCCATCCGCCGTCTCCCCGTGACCACCCCCACTCCACCGGCGTCTTCTCCTTCGGCCGCTGCTCTCGCCTAGCACGAATCCCTCGCGGTTACTGCCATAACCTCGCCGTCTCTCTCCGCGACGGCGTGCGCTTCTCCACTTCACTCCCTTCCATCCCCGTCGCTGTCGTCTCCGCCCCGCGGACGGCAGCACTGACCTGGCCGGCGTCTTATCCTCTACTTCTTCCACTGACCCCTTGGGTGTCTCTCTCTTCTCTTCCGCGCGAGTGACTAGTTGGAGGTTACCAGCTGTAAGTAAACCAAGCCCTAATAATAGCGAGGCTCGCGGGGATGGGAGGAGGCGCTGGTCGTCAGTCCGTTTGTTGCGTTGTCTCTGGGGAGGGAGTGGCGGGAAGGAGGGGAAGTTGCTGAGCCAGCGTGGTGGCGGTGGCGGTGGCCGGAGTCATCGGATGCCATGAAGGCCGTCCAGCCCGTAAGCGATTCCGACCCGATTCCGTCTCTTCTCCTGTGTGTTGTGATCGCGGTGATACGTATACTCGTGTTTTTTTTTCTTTTGTGTTCTTCTGCTTGATATTGAGGAGGGGAGTTGGTTCGTCAGTTGCCTTTTTATTCTTCTTATTTTCTACGGATTTTTTTGGTTAAATTCTCTGCAGTGACTTCGTAGTTAGTACAGTTTATCATCCCCGTTTTGAGATTTCTTTTAGAAACATTGAAGATTTCATCGATTTCATTCCGTCATCATTTCATTGTGTGCCTTCTAACGTGTTTGATGATCAGTTATTTCCTAGTTCATCAGATTTCAGAACTCATCTGCGATGGCAGTATATTTATTCATTTAATTTAATTTCAAATGAAGTTGACCGATCATTCTGATGCTCATGATTCTATTCTGTCACGTTTTAGCTTCTTCAATCTCTAAGATTGAATTCGGTATCTTCTCGCATCATCAAACTAAGTGTGAAAATGGTGCAGGTGTTGAGCGACAGATCGAACCCGTTGCACCACAAATCAGCTTTTCCAGTCAGCGTTGTGCAGCCTCAAGATCATGGTGACAGCGTTCCGGGCTTGTACAGTGGATCTTTTCTTGACACCAGGGGTAGGCTTAGCAGTGGATCAATGACATCTGAAGATTCACCGGCACTGACGCCGAGATGGTTGTCCATCAAGTCCAACTCCAGCTCTGAGAACTACTTTGAAGGATCGAAAAGAGCTGTATCGTGGTCAGACCGGCATGTTTTCAATCCAAATGGGCAGGTCAACTATGCAGAATTCATGGATTTGATGAAACAGGAACTTGATACCCAGCTTGATAGGCTCAAGGGGGATGTAACAGGACTGGAAAACTATGCTTTGCCAGATAATGGATATATAATTGGGACACGCCTGGGCATGTCTCTTGATGTGATGCTGATTGAGATTGATGAGAGGTTCAACGCCTTGAAGTTACTACTGGCCATGGTGTTTCGGAAGGCTAGGGAGATGGCCAGCTCGTCGGTGTCTGATCTCCAGTTAGAGCATGAGTTGCAATTGGAGATCATCAACATTACAATAGGAGAATTCATTAGTAGCTTGCAAGAGGAGATGGAGAGGAAGCTGTATGAGCAAATTTCCATGACAAACTCCATGAGTAAAAATTGGCAGGATGCCATAGCTCAAATTGCCAGCATGCGTGATGATCTGGGTGCTCTTTCCAAGCTATTATTGCCTTCACTGCAAGAATCACATATTCCTCACAGTAAGCATGAAACTTCAGGCAACAGGAGCAATAGATGGAAGTACAACATCTTTGGAAAGAAAAACAAGGAGGATCATATATCTCGCATGGAGGAAAACAAGAGTTTCAGGAAACAGAAGTCCATAGTTGTCTCAGAAAAATCTGACTTCCGTTACCTGAACGGTATGAATACAGAGGAGATCATAAGTTATTTTAAGTCTGAAATGAGCAAATTGAAGAGGATGCATGAATTGGACTTGCAGGAAAAGACAGAAGAGCTCTTCAAACTCAAACGGGAGAAGGGATTGCTTACTCTCAAGAATGATGTGGAATTTGAACCATTAAGAAAGAAAATTCCGCAGATTATTTCTAGAATGGACCAAATCATTTCGAAGAACATAAAGATGCCTTCACTTTGCATGACTCATGATGGACTGGATGAAAGATGCATATCAGCAAAAAGAATTGATTCTTTATATTATGAAAATCATCATCTTAGAGGTTTGCTTGCAGATAATATGAAAGATGTCAAGGAATTATCATCTCAGCTATCTGATGCCAGTAGAGAAATGTCACTTAAGTTGTCGTCAGAAGACGATCTCCTGAGACAAATTGACAAAATTAAAGAAGAATATGAGGACCTCCGAATTGAAGCTGATGTTAGGGATGGACTGTACCAGACTGTTACAAGGAACTTGCTTGATGATTCTATGCATGATGCTGCAATGAATTTTGATACAGAACTGTCTTTGCTTGAAGCTGTGATATCTGAAAAGGAGAAGGCCTTGTGTTTGTCGAATGAACAAAATCAAATGTTAAAAGAAAAAATAGCAGAGTTAGAGCAATGTTTGATCCAAGATAACCAGGAAGATCCAGAAGTCATAAAAAAAGAGAGTACAGAGATTATTTTGCGTGATATAGAGGTGGCGCCTTACATATCACCAACAAGATCACATGAGACTCTCAAGCAAAATCTGCAATATGATGAACTCACCAAACTCAACTCAAGTTTAGAAATTGCTTCAGCTGCATTGAAGGAAGTTGAAAAGAAAAATATCGATTATAATGGCATTTTCACTAAAAATGAGCAAGAAAAGCAACTGGAGTGCATTTTAATATCTATTATGAAGTTGTCAAAGGAATTTGTGGAGATTGAGCAAAAATTGTCAGTAGAAAGAAGTTCAAGCAGGTTTGTCCATCTTTTTCACTTGTTTTTCAGTAATTGCACCGACTTACTACTTGAAAAATATAAATACAATTTGGCATATCAATATCTAGAAAAAAAAACAGCATATCAAACAGATGGTTTTGTTTTAGTTCTCATGAAGGTATCTTTAATACATTATGTAGGATTGATTTAGAAGTGTATATGTTGTTTCTTGTGAAAACTGCAGCCTGTCTCTTACCAAAACCTGGCCTGCAACTTCTGCTGTCCTTTTTTTTAGAATATGCTCCATTATAACTTGATGCGATTATTATTTCTTTCAGGTCAGAGGATTTGAGTGATCATTGCAACCACATGGTCAAACAAGCCGTTCTACTGACAAAAATAGGCCTCTGGTACAAACAAATGCTAGAAACAAGGCGTTCTGAGCTCCAGAAGGCTGAAGCCAAGGTAATTCTCTGTTTTTGCCTGTCCGATTTCTGTGCTTCACCTTTTGCAAAGTACACCAAATTTAAAGCACAATTCAAGGGTAGAGTCTAAAAATTTAAAGCACAAATCAAGGGTAGACTGTAACTCCCCTTTGAGAACTTGAAGATTTGTGGAAATACCATTAAAGGGGTTAAGCATGGAAGCACTCTTTAGTTTTATGTTCTTCCTCTAGTGAGTTTCATCTTGACAAACTGATACATAAATACAGCCCATAGGCACATTTAGTAAGGACTAAGGACAAACGCCTCATATCCTATCATGATCCAACAACTCCTAATCTCAACTTAAGTCACACCTCAGTTTTTTATTTTTTTGGTCATAAACCTCAGACTTTTCTTCACACTGAATACTTCATTGATTAATTAAGCTTTGTTTGACTGCAACTGTGATATATCGTTATAAATTCAAAGATACAACTTGAAATATTTCCTATGTGATTCAGGTTGCCATTTTGGGGGACAAGGTTAATGCACATTTAAATCTTCTTCAGAAGATATATGTAACTCTTGATCGCTACTCCCCTACATTACAGCAATATCCTGGGGTAAGTGTTGTATATCCTGATATAAATGCTGCTTAGAGCATTCGATCTCCAGTTATTGTCTATACTCTCAGTTTGCAAAGAGTTTGCATGCTTGGATTGATGTATCCTGCAATGATCAGTTTAATAGTGACAACAATTGAATATAATGTGGGTGCTCTGTATGCAGTTGCTAGATGCTTTCTTGAAGACATGCAAGCTTGCTGCAAGTTTGAGAAGTAATCAGAACGAAGATGATACAGCAGCATAAATAGGGCAACTAGGTGAGACAACTCTTACTAGAAAGATGTTTCTAAATAGTAGTATAAATTTCTTAACTGTGAAAAGCCTTTCAATTAATACTAGCATTTATTTTTCTTTTTCTAAAAAAATACTTGCATCACTTGTCATCCTTTCAATTTTACATCATCAACTCCGAATTTTCAATATGATTCCCCATATTATGAAAATTTCCAATATGATTATGTATGAATTGTGGTGAATTTTCCTGTGTTGAGTAATAATGAATACAAACAATGCAGACATGCTCAAGAGTAGACTCATGAGGACCTACTGCCAGAAGGGTACAACTGACATCCTGGATCATCCGCTCATGTGCATAACCAATTAGCCATGTGACGATCAGTTGTAGATCAAGTGGAGGATTCTCACAGACTGAATTATCGATATCCAGCTGTGTGTTTCGAACCAGCTGAAGTAGCACTCAACTTCTGGTCTGCAGACTGCAGTTATATATATACGTCCAGAAAATAGCTCCATGTAGTGATGTAGGTCATACCAACATGGGTGCAGTTGGTTAACGTACAGGCCAGAAACTCGGAACCACATCCTGTAGAGTAATTATCAGCCAGTGGCCTGGTAATGTAAAGATTACATTGTGCAAGTCTTTGTGGGTAGATAGGATAGGCGCATCTTTATTTAGCCAAGCGGCCTTCGAGTGTATGTAAGGCTGCTCATCCTCTTACACCAGCTACACCATGTTGCCAACTCACTGTAGATATGCTAGATTACCTGTACAACGAGGAACTTTGGTCCATGTTGAATGTTGCAAGTTTAGTTGCACGCTGTGCTTGTGTATTTTTGTTTGCCCAACAAGGCCAGGAATTCACGGTGGTAATAGTACAGCTAACATTCTGAAAGGTCATTATCCTAATTTTATTAACCGGATTAAACAAATACTTGACTAACCATTAGTCTAGCAAAACATATGTCCAGTTGGTTCGTTATGACAGAGCATCGAGGTTTTATAAGTGGATTTTATCATTTTGCTTTCTTTCCTCTTTTATGGAATTAACAAGCCATATTGGATATGTTTCTCCATGATCACACGACGTTAGCACCTCCGATTTGTGTGAATCATTGATTACAAAACTGTTATGAGCCCGTGCCAATCTAGCATGAGTAACTAATGACAAAGCTAACAACATATAAGTATTTTAAGTTATCGAAGCATAGAGCATATCAAAGCATAAAAACCCACTGGGGTTGACCGTATCTGAGACAATGTGCTCTTGACTGATTTGTATGACCAGTGACCCAGGGTTGTCACAGTTTGCCTCCACTTATTATGTGATGCGCAATTACCGTAGTACTCTCCTGGTCTTCGATTTTGTGACAGACTCAATAAGACGGTACATCCATCTGTCAAGCATTCCTGTATAATAGGATGATAAATAATATCAGTTAGGGGATGAGAAGGGTAACGAACTAGTAAAAACAGTGAAATGTCATTACTTCTTTTCTTTTTTTTTAAAAAAAATCTCTATTAGTAGTTGAAATCTAGGATTGCTACATGTCTATGACATGCAGGACCAAAAACCACATTTATAGACATGGGTGGCAAATCGTGTAGACACATGAGGTGACAAATTATAAAGCACCACACTATGGTCTATAGGTGCCAAATCCTCAAACTTTCCAACTATCGCTACTCACGCCGATCCCTAACACCAGCATAGCTATAGAACACATTCTTGTAGGCTGTGGAGGCATACCAGTCATTGCAAATGTACCGCCAAGAACTGCACATAAGCGGGTTAAGAAATGTAGGAAGTTCCGTCTTTCTTCTTTGATTGTGACTGTAATTGGTGAGAGATCATACAGGAAGTACACGGCTGCAGAAGGAAAACATATTAGTCCTGAAAACAGATGAATATACCAGGCTTGAAGAGAAGGGAGAGTTACCTGGCCACACAGATCTATCAGCATCACGTTTAGGAACAAAATACTCAGTGACAGAAAACTGATTTGTCGCCAACACCTGCTTTGAGAGGTATCTGTATTCGGTTGGAACAATCTGCATATCGATTACAACAGATGAGAACACTCTTCTCAAACAAATAAAGTGGTGAATTTCCATCTGATCTGAAGGTGATCTAACACGCAAATCAGGTCCATAGATCAATTGACATAGGTTCGTAGCAAAAGGACAAAAAAAGGAAGGGGCGTTTTCACCAGGTTTCATCGATGACTTCGAATTACGCATATTTGTTAAACTCTTATTTTTTATGAATACATCCTCTTTGGTAATAAGATAAGTTATAGAATGATTTAGAAAGTAAATGAATGACCTATATTGATTTAAAGAAAACTTATGACAAGATACTAAAAAATATTATATGGTGAGCTTTAGATAAATATAAAGTCCCAATAAAGTATATTTTTCTCATTAAGAATATATACAACAATATTATAACTAGTGTTTAAATAAATGATAATAACATATGTTACTTTTCAATTAAAATAAAACTACATCAGGAATTAGATTTATGTTCGTATCTCTTTACTATAGATGAGGTTAATGTATGTTTTTCGTAGATGATATAGTGTTAGTTGATAAGAGCCGAACGAGAGTAAATAAAAAACTAGAGTTGTGCTGGCACATCTTTGGGTCTAAAGGTTTTAGAGTAAATAGAACTAAAACTGAATGCTTGATATGTAACTTTGATATCATTACATACGAGAAGTATGTCTCAGAAGGATATTTTTTTAATATCTAGGATCGATCTTAGAGATGAATAGTGATATTGACGTTAGCCATAGAATCAAAGCGAGATTGATAAAGTGGCGACAAGCATCTATCATTTTTTGTAATAAGAAGGTATAGCAAAACATAAAAGATAAATTTTATAAAACAATGATTAGATCTACTATACTATATGGGGTAGAATGTTGACCTATAAAAAGACGACATGTTCAATAATTGAGTGTTGTAAAAATGTGTATGTTATGCTGGATTTAGTTATATAAAAATGAATCGAGTTCGAAACGATAATATACGTAATCGGCTAGGAATAGCACTAATTAAAGAAAAGCTTATCCAACATCAATTGAGATGATTTATCCATATTCAAAGGTTAGAGACTCTTAAATACACTAGTACATTATAGAATTTTATGTTAAGATAATAATATAGGAAGAGATAGAAAAATATTAAAATTAACATAAAGAGAGATAATAACAAAGAATTTAAAAGATTAGTATAAACCTAAAGATCTATACTTGAATATGACTATTTAAAAACTAAATCATGATTTAAGACTTATGTTGGGTTTTAACTTTAATCTAGCTTAATTTGCTTAGGACTGATTGTTATACATCCTCTTTCGTAAACCTTCTTGATGTTGGAAGATTGGAAATTGCAAATTGCTGTCTGGACATGGACTACTCAAATCACCTTGATATAGTATTTGAAAGTCCCACTTGTGTCATGGAGTATCCTTGTAGTATCATCCAATGGATTATGAATTCCAGGATACTTTGGACCAAAGGATAGATCATGGATGATATGACTTACGTTCACATGGCTTGACCCATCAAAGATCTGCATACAACAGATGAATAATGAAAATCTATATAGAGAAAGTACTAACAATACAAATAAAAGCATAAAACACTTATTTATAGATAGCACAAGAAGAGGCTGCAATCACCAAGGCATTATGTGCTAGTTAGCCAGCAGACCAGAGTACGCCATAAGACGAGCCTAGGCAGCCACCTATGTGGCATAAATCAGTTAGGCGTCTTGGGTGGTAGTGCGCTGCCTAGCGCCGGTGGCTGCTTTTTAAATAAGCACTTCCAGTGTAAAGAAAATATTGTGGTTCATATAAGCTGACAATTATATCATGTGATTGCCAGCACAAGAAGATACTTCCCATGTCCTTTTTTTTGTTCCAATCCCAGCTTGATCTGGTGTGCAGCAAACTGGTGGGTATTCAGTTGTTTACTGGCTGACTTATTATTATTTTTATCATTAAGTTTTTGAATTTTTTCCTTCTCTCGTAATCACTGGCATCTGTTTACCTTTAAAATAGCATATAATAAATCCTAACCGTGGAAAGTTTTGCAAATTCTTGCCCAAGATGAACAAAGCACCTGTCCAAGATCAGATTACCAGGAAGTAGGAGCTGGCTGGTTCCACTAGTTCGTGATGGGATTTTTAGTCCAATAATTAAACCCTTGTGAGCATGTTCTGTCAAAAACTGAAAATCTAGAAGCTTATACTATTATCCTTGGAACTTCATACATAAAGAAAATACAAATATTTCACATAAAAAAACATAAAGATGGAAGCACAGAAGTCAAGTATATGCAGTTTTTTTATGAATGACCTTCTCAGCAACAAAAATGTTCAAACCATGAACCGAGATATGGAAGTTACCGGCAACCCTCTGCACATCTAGAACCCCATACACCTGTGAAAATTGAAAGCAAAATGCTTTTAAGTACACAGTATGCCTGATGATAATAGCCCTAAATAACATTTCATAAACCAAAGGATACTGGTAGAGGAATATCTTACTCGGCACCCTTCACCATTTTCCATTGCTTGTTTGACACTCTTAACCATTTTTTCTGCATCCTCATTAAAGGTGTGCTCATGCTTCTTTTCTTCATCTTGATGGTCATGGTCATGATCTGTCAAAACACTTAGATTATTATATATATAAAAACAAGCTCCAAGACATGTCGTACTAAACACCATTTTTTCAAGGGGAAAAGTTTATCACATTAAGAAGTGATAAAACATGGGCTTTTTTCTCAAATAATCCCATCAAAATAACTAGATTTGAGTGTTTTTGTCTCCACTAAATGTATTTGAGTTGATGACAGTGATGATAAGTTCTACATCACCATCCCTCCTCCCACTTTTCCCAAAAAGCTATAAATCTTGAGAATCCCTGTTACTGGAAATGAAAATTAATTTCTGATGCAACGAACAGACAAAATTCTTGCTTTATCATGAAACAGAGATTCAGCAAACAAGATCACATAAATGCAGTTATTAAAAGAAGTGATCTGTCCACATTGTCCCATCACCTGAAACTAGGTGCAGGTAGGGATGCAAGTGGGGTGGGCAAGCAGGGTTTTCTTGCCATATTATCACAATTCTAGTTTTTTTTCCTTCCAAATTTTGTACTAGCAAGTAGGAAATGAACTATTAAGCAGGTTTCCATGCAGGCAGCGGGATTGCCCATTAGCATCCCTAGGTGCAGGTATGCAACAACTATTATTGCCAATGCTAATCTTTTGCCAAAGACAATGTTTAACCATGTACACAAGCTCAATAGCTAAATATTGCAATCAAATTTTTTGGTGGCAGGTACATCTTTCCAGAACCTAAGTACTAAAGCAAGCTCAATAGCTCATTTTTGCAATCAATCTTCTTTTTACTTGAAAGGCAAACATTATATTAATAACTACTGTTTCCAGGCTACAGACTTAACAGAAAATTCTAAATAAAGTATATCGGTCCATCAAATCAGACACTCTTAACTAAAACAGTAAAGGAATGTTGGTACATCAAATGGGACATTCTGACTACAGCATATTGTCCATAGATTTAGTTGTTGTTGCTGTCTTGAGCTTTTCCCAAGATAATCAAGAGTGAGAATGCGTGCTTAATTACCAAAAATATTGTTTGGATAATTGGATAACCGATCACAGTTATAATAGCAAATAGCTATTACTAGCAAGCTGCATTTTCTAGTGAGCAAAAGAAGGAAATAATGTACACACCACGGACTGAAACAAAGGTAATTTCATATGACAATTCAGCGCTACACTAGTTTTCTCTTTACAGAGGCAACAGAGTATACCATGATTGTGAGTCCCATGCTCCTTCTCAACTAGATCATTTAAATACTCGGTACCAATGATATGTCCATACTTATCCAAGCGAAGCTGCATTCAGCAGAAGAGATAAGGTTAAACAAAAATTATATATGCGTGCCACATACTGAACTGAGAAAAATACTATGGTGCAATTTTTGTTTGGGAAAATATTTTCTGTAAACATGAAGAATAGTTCTTGCACAAAAGCAAGACATACACCACCAGTCCATGGCTAAAAGAACATTTTTTCTGCTAGGTACACGAATATATGAGAACAAGTGCTGTATATAATATGGATATAGGCCTGCACTGAGGTTAAAGTATGTATATTATCCATAATTAAGGTATGCAGTGTTACCCCATCACAAGCAATGACGATAGTTAGCGCAACCTCTGAATTGGCCTATTATAGAAGTAGAACATACACAAAATCACAGAGCAACAAAGTGTTCACATCAGGTGGTACCTTCCAAATATTTGTATGCAAGTCCACTTCATGCTTGCCTGACATGTCAATTGCATCTACACTCAAGACTAAACAAAAGAGCCACGTGAAAAATTGTCAAAAACATGAAACTCCTTACGCAAATGAACGTCGAAAAAAATTCTCATAACCAACTGATAAGGATGTATTTAATCAATAACTGACCTTCACATGGTAAGGAGGGAAATGACATATTTATATGAATAGGAAGAGTTTCTCCTCGTTTCAGATCTACAGACATCTGCAGACAGCACCAGTTAGATACTGATGACTCATGAGTTCTTAAAAAAACATAGACAGGCCCATGACATTAGCATTGGCAAGGACTGAAGCAAAGGAATGAAAAATCATCATATAAAAATAGCAACCAATCCAGATTTGAAACAATCAGAAGACACATGTATTCATTAGTAACTCCATAAAAACGTCTTCAAACTTTCAAAGGCACCTTTTTGTCATCATGCAGATTCTCTGCTCAGTTTTGTTAAATAGACCAAAACAGGACAGCTATAACCTACAGACATGTTCCCATTACTAATGAAATATCAATAAAACCTGTTATTGAGTGGCAAAATGATCAACTTACACAAACATTAGAGTAAAGTTGCACGTGCTAGACATAAAAGAAAAGGAAGGAAGAAACCAACCATACCTGATGAACAGTATAGGTGGTAAGATAAAATTTGAGCTCGTGCGCGAATAACGTAACCATTATAATTAGTCCAAAAATCGTGACTGCAAACATATCAATAGTTGTACATATCAACCAAACATCTCGAAATGAAACATTAGTACCCACAGGACAAAATCATGAAGAAATAGGATCTCCCATACCGATAGCACCAGAGTAAGTCTTCTTTAGTAAGTGGTCTTCCGCATGCGGGAATGCATTGAAATTTTTCAGAGACGGTATCCTCCCCATTTTTCAGCTGCCACAAACCATACCAGCATTGTAATATAAAAATAACGTATTGTCCTAATGTTGCACGAAATCAAGTAAAAATTCTCTAACATTTTACTCGAATTCTCCAAAAAACAAACCGTTCCTGAAAAGGTAAAACAATAACGATCTTCAATGATCCCTCCATGAACAACACACAATGACAAATTCTTGCCATATAATGTTACATTTTGCATATATCCCTTAACTATTCCCAATGATTATAAGATCGATCCAAATCTCCAGAATTTTCCCACAGCCAACACGGATAAGACAGCAACCCTCAAAAACTCGGCTCTCGCAAAAAAAAAAAAAAACAACAAACAACAAAAACCGGACAATACGACCGGTACAGCGACGAGCTACTCCATATCCATCACCCACAACGGCAACACCAACACCGATCCCCACGAGGCCGGATGACCAGATCGGACGAGAGGAAGTGAGAAGACGAGGCGGAGCTCGGGATTCGCTCACCTGGGGCAGGAAGTAACGGGACCAGAGCTCGATTCACGGGCGGCAGAACTGGATCTCACGGCGTCCTCGCCGCCTTAGGACACAACGCCGAGACCGGCGGCGACGGCGTACCTCGCCGCCTTAGGACACAACGCCGAGACCGGCGGCGACGGCGTAGGCGGAGGCAGGAAAACTCTCGTCGCGGTCGGAGCCGAGGAGGAAACCGGAAACCCACCAACCCGAAACCAAAACACCTCTCCTGCTCCCCACGCGTCCGCCTCATCTCCCTCATGGGTGAATCTCTACCGTCAACCTGAGATCGGACGGACACAAACTATCCCATCTCAAACCTCAATCCGGACGATGGGCTTTCTTCCTCGGCCTATTTTGCTTGCACTTGGGCCCATATGTTTGTATATCTAAAGCCCATCAAAGCGCGTTTCTCGGCCCACCAGAAGAAGCTGTAGCCTCGTCTCGTCTCGTCGCCAGCCGCTCACCGACGACGCGACGCGACCCCAGCCGCCGCCGCAGCCCCGACGACCGGCGGCGGCGGCGGCGCCCGGCTCTCTGACTCTCTGACTCTTGTGAGGAGATCGCCGCAGACGTTCGGGGTATGGTGCTTCCCTATCGGGCGCCGCAGGTACGCGACGTTGCCTGTTCTGTTCATTCCCCGTGCTCCGGCGATCTCTCGCCGTTCCAGATCCGCCTCCGCTCCCATGCTCCCCCGTGATTCTACCTGGCCTTGTGCAGTCTACTTGTTTGCGTTTGAATAGTGCCACCTTGATTAAGCCATTTTGGGTGGTCATCTTCCCGTCCCCGATTGGACAGGAGAGATCGGATTGATTCCTTGGTGTTGGGGTTGGGCATTTCGGAAGCTTGCGCGAACGGATCCAGCTTGATGGGCGACGCCAAGGAAGAAGAGGAGTGGCCGCGCTGCGTCGGCTGTGGCCGGCGTGTGAAGACGCTCTACGTGCAGTACTCCCCGGGCAACATCAGTTTGATGAAATGCGTAAGAGTGGAACTACTGCTGTCGATAGTGCAATGTGTACTCCTTTCGTCATGTGCGTGTAATCTGTTTAAGTTTGGATACCCTTGTGCAGGATACCTGCAAGGCTGTTGCTGATCCCTACATCGAGTGTGAGTTCATGGTGCGTTTATCTGGCTGTGATGATATAGAATTTCTCGCCGTACTTGTGTGACCCAATTGTTTGCGTTTCATATGCAGTTTATTTACTGCTGAACTGATGCATTGAGGTGAGAATTTAACTATTCTTACTTTCTTTGTAGATAATCTTGATTGATCTGATTCTACACAAGACAAGAGCATACCGTCATCTTCTCTTTAATAAGTTGAGGAACTATTCATCATTTGACAAGGTGGGAATCATATTGTACTATTCAAACTCGTTCACATGCTACTTTTAGTTAAATTGAAATTATGAAAAACGAGGTGGGCTCAGTTGATTTGAAGTTTCGTGAGCTCATTGAAGTTTGCTTCCGTTTCTTCATCAGTGCTTCTACCTAGTTTTACTTGTACTCTATCCTGCCTATTTGTCATGCTGCTCAAGAATTATTAGCTTCATCCATCTTGATCTTCTTGTTGTTTTTATTTTTGGTGTATTCATGTTCTATGTCATATGATATCTTTAGCCATTTATGCCTTGTCAGTCAATCCAACAAGAGTTTGAAATAACCAATCCCATGGAATACACAGTTTTCTATTCGTCTAAGTTATAGCTGCATAGTTTGGTAATGTTTTTGTAATAAATTTCTGCCATGTTATGATAGTTCAATTACCCATTATATCCTGATCTTTTGAATTGTTAACTGGGGTATGTCAAGAGCTACATTTTCTTATGCTTATGATTCTGTTCTTTTCAGGGAGTACTGGTGCTGTCCATTCTGATGCATATTTTTCTTGATGCATGTATCCATTTTATTTATAAATGCTCTTTTTCAATTTTGGTTGTTTTGAAGTGTACATTCAACTTAAGCACCCCTTAACTATGCAAGTCAGAATATCTTTTTCAAGAGGCAACAAAGCTGATGGGGATTATTCCATAAGCACGTTCTTAGTGATTCTCAATTGCAGCAAGGTTATTAAAGTTGACTATATTTACAAATTTATGTTTCTAGTTTCTACTGCTCATTACCTTAATAATGTATCCCTTGTCTGCTATTCTTCAGGTTCTGGGCGATGCATTGTTAGGGAATATCATATTTATGGCCATGTTTTTCTTGCAAGTGCAATTTATCCTAAAGCTATCATTTGATATTAGAAGGTACCCTGAATACCTGTGACGTGGAAGTTTTGATTACATTTGTTAGTAATTCATTATGTGCAAATGGATTGTTGAGTATTCTTAATTGGAATTATGCAACCAATAGGGATTCTGTAATAGTACGCTTCTGTTGTAGAACGTGAAACTATATCAGAATTTCACATTAAATGTGTGATGTGCATGGGTTGACAGTTGCACTTACTTTGTCATTACTCAGGTATAGAGAGGTTCTGTTAGCTATTATCATTTCAAGCTACTTCAAGTTATTTCTCATGGCAATGATGGTAAAGAAAATTTGTGTGTATGATTGACTTCTTAGTCTTATGTGACTTTTTTTCCTTTCATGTTCATCTTCAAATTTTGCAGGTTTGGGAATTTCCATCATCTGTTATATTCTTTGTTGAAATTTCTGTTCTCCATTCAAATACTGTAGCACCGAGAGGTAAGTGCACATTTTTTACCATAGATAATTCTCGTCTTTGTTTATGAGAATTTTAGCTGCTGCATCAATGTTGTTCCTATTCTGGTGCTTTCACTCCGATAACATTTATGTTCCCTCCATGGTTGTATAGAATTTACACAACATCCCTGGTCTTTGAACATAGCTTTGTGTTGAAATGCATGTAGAAATGCTGGAAACCATAGATTTTAGTGTCATGGCTCTATGTATGTTGTGTGAACTGGCACAGAATTACAGAATCCCGGTTACTCTGCAGTTCTACCACAAACACTACCATGCAATACTAGGGTGAAAAGGGCATCTTTGTTGTCACAATCTCCAGTGATTGGATTGTATTGATTTCCTAAGCTCTGCATCAAATAATTGAGGTTTTGCACATCCCCACCGTATCATACAGAATTGATTGATAGATATAGGCCTCAGCTTTATTATTTCCATCTTCTAGATTTTTCTCTGAAGTGAGCTACAAGGCCAATACAGAATCGCTAGTATAGCGTGTATATCACTCTGGATGCTTCATATTTTAATGCTGGATGGATATAACCGAACATACTAACAGATTCATCATTCTGAAGCATAAATACATTGATGTGCCTTTTTCTTGTCTAGAAAAAGTACTGACAGGGATATTCTTTGATGAATAGGAACCTAATACATAGCTCATACTATTGATGATCACAATGTTCCTGTTTCTTTTGCAGTTGTGATGGAGTTTTCGAAGGTCCATTGCTTCGGAATCTGTTTTGGAGCAGACGCAGCAAGATACCTGACTGCGCAATGGCTTCTCGGGGTGCCATGAACCCAACCATCGTGCTTCCTGCATCCATCAAACTCCCTGTAGCTCGTGGTGCCCCCAAATTCATCAGGATTCAGGAGCACCCACCGTGCTTCTTGCGTCCATCAAGCCCCATGTAGGTCGCCGTACTTCCCAGCTTATGCAGCATCTAGGCATACGGTGCCGCTTTGATGAGCTTGCTCTGATAAGATTAAATCTAATCATTTGCAATGCACTCACCGTCTATGATACACACTGTTCCTGAGAGTTGCTTTGGGCCATGTTGGAGGAACTGGAGAACCTCTTGGCCTTTGTATGAGACGTCGAGCAATCCTTTCCTAGTTTGCCGACCTAACTGGAGTACGTTACAGAATGTTTATGGCTGGTCTATTTCGCGTACTTGCGCCCAACGCAGCTGTTGCTCCTCCTGTTCAGCGAAGTACACAATGAAAGGGCCTGTTCACCTTCTGATGATTGTAACGGTGGCTTCTGAAGAGGTATGTTCCGCTTTGTCCCATTTGCAGTGCTACTACCGTTGAGGAATAACTTGTGCAATGGATTGATTGCATAGAATAATACGAATACATATAGACTTAGCTTGGTCACATCTGACAGTATAGCTTATGAAGACAAATACTGAGGAATGGAATCAGATTCTCTAACTTACTGTTCTCTGATTTTGAGGTTAACATGTGGGCCCCACAACTAGCGGACCAATATATCAGTGACCTACATTAGAGGGCAGTTCGTTAGAGGAGTCTCTTCGCTGAGGAACAAGGTTCTGAATATTGCTCTTAACAAGTTGGGCAGCAGCAGGGTCTCAGTTCAAGAGTTTTGTTCTTCACTGGCTGACTGGCCTCCTTCCCTGCCTTTTGCTGCTTGCCTCCACCAAATGCTTCTCTGCACTAAACACCAAACAGTTCCAACAAATATGCAATCTGCCTCTGTTCACGCCAGATCTCGCGTGCGCGGCGCGACTATGCCGAAGCCGCAGGTATGTCGGTTTCTCTCTATGGCTAGAGGTACGCGCATCGAGGCCTGGGAGGTCCGCTTAGCTCCGGCGTGGGTGCCTTGGCTCGCTCTCTGTCGTGACGGTGTAGGTGTGGGCGTGTCAGTTAATTTGACCCTATAATTGACTAGGAGGTAAGGTGAACGGGTCAGACGATATGCCGATACGAGCTCTCGCTATTGGATGGCCGCTGATAGAATCAAGTTGGTCATCGATCGCGTCCGAATAGCTACTGCTATTGACTGGTCGTCGATAGGGATTAGGACGATTTTCCATTGGCTAGAAAACCGATGAAGGCGTGGATAGATATCGACGAAGGGCGTGATGACTTTGGGTGTAGCAAAAGTAAGATCCTAATACATCGGCTGTAGAGCCAATAAAGACATCAAAGGGTATTTAGAGAAAAACAAAGCACGCAAGATCTCTCCTGGTTGCTGACGAAAGCTATATCACTCGTTTATCGGCTGAAAAGCCGATGAAGGCATATGTGAACTGGCAAGAAATCGTATAAAATACACCGGCTGTAAAGCCGATACCGCTCCGGATATGATGGGCGATGAACAAGGAGCGGGGCCCGCTCCTCCCACAGCATGAGACCCGTCGCCCACTGTGACGATGCCACTACCACCGATCTTGAAGATCGGATTTAACCGAGACAGTAAAAGACCGAGGCCAATGGTAATGGGACAGCGGATGTCAGATCGGTCGTACTGAAGGAAGGACAGAGCGAACCCATCGACTAGCTGAGCCGATAAGAGAACATCTCTGAAGATATGTGTGCATCGATCGAAAAGATCGATGCATTAGGCGTAACATTCGATGGAAGTCTCTGAAGATATGTGCGTATCGGCTAAGGAGCCGATATGCTAGACGTGTTGCTTAAGGTATGGATAACTCATCGGCTAAACACTCCAATGAAACACCGAGCAGAGACCTACAAACTTACGGCTCAATCTATTATCGATGGCCTCGTAAGTTGAACCTAACCGATACAGCATGGGACGGACGACGACAAAGAGCTTAGACCTCGCACGGATGTGATGCAGTATACTTGATCTGATTAAGAGATCAAACTTAACCGATGTAGTCTTAGACAGAGCAAGACATACCGAGATAGTGGCGGAACTTACCCCTTCACCAGAGATCAAACTTAACCGATGCAACCCCGTATTGAGAGCCAGAATCCATGGATAAAAACTTAGATAAATTAGAGTGATAATACGTCAAAGTTGTGATTTACAGGCTTTCAGAAAGTCTATATTTATATCTTAGCATTATAGAATTCGATGTGATTACAATAACCATTAGACGTTAATTTCTTAAAAAATATAATAGAAAAATATCTCTAAGAAATTAAACTAAACTAAAGCTTTCTATAGATTCAATTTACATAGATAAATTACCTTGACGTGAAACACTATCAATATAAAATTCGATTTACATAGATAAATCATCTTGTCGTGAGTTTTACGACTTCTCCTTAGACTTGGACTTATTTAGATAGTCTTCTATAATTTAACTGAATTTTTCCTCGCTTCCTTCAATCGGTTTCTTTTTCATAGCAATCGAATTTTTTTTTACTTAAACCAATCGTCTTTCTAATCTTTTCCTCCTAATCCACTGAGGTGAGAACTATTATAATTCGCTCTCCCTGCTCATGATACATGCAAGATGATATATCGAGTTTGCTAAGGGCACAAAGTTTGCTTAAACAAAGTTAAACTTTTGCCCAGAAAAAACTTACACTTTTGGTACGTAATTTGCGTTAATCTGCGTGTGTAAAGCGTCCCATTATCGTTTGGGATGTGATCATCGCGGCCGGCACCACTGAAATTAACAAGTGAAGTACGTGCGCACTTGTTTAGTGTGATAGCTTTGGCCGTGTTTGCTTCAGTCTTCTATCGAGCCTCCACTTTAAACATGCTCCTCTCACACCATCATTTTTAGGATTCGGATAAGAAGCACACTAATTTTTAGGATAATGAGCACACTATTTATTGCGACGAAAACTAGACCAAGTCAAGAATTGAGAAACTAGAAATAGACTTCTCCTGAAATCGTTGTACTTTTAGTAATTTTTTAATGTGTAATTGGAACAAGAAAGTTCGGAATTTGTGTGTTTGAGGCCAGCGGCCAGCCAACAAGAAATGGATGAAGCAGCATCAAGGCTTTCTTTTAGTTGTTCAATATTTGTTGCAGTAACCACTGTAGTTACTAAAAGCAGTTGCAACTAATCTCCGCAACTTTTGACGAATTCTGCAATCATTATGGATTCGGTTGCTGCAACTTAATTAATGAGCTTAAGCACATCAGTTTCAAAAAAGAAAAAAAAACACATCTATGTGTTACGTGTTTCGTCAGATTTCCTAAGCAGCTATATATATTTGAGAACCACACTCACACTATATGTTCTCACACCAAACGTTCCCTAAAGCTAACTAACAAAGCTTAAATTCTACAGTAGCAATGAGTAGCTAGCCGTGAATCGTATCGAGAAACAAAATGGGTAAAAGAAATAATATAATCTGAAACTTCTTGAAAGATACTTGTCCAGACATTATATACTCCTATATCCTCCCCTTGACCTTTGTGTCGTGTTACTAGCTAGTGCTGTCCCCTTTCATCATCTTCCAACAAGTGGAGTTATAATATGGAGTTGAGCTTAATCAGTATGGCTCTTTTTTTTTATTTTGAGACGGTGACTACTTAGCGAGATTTATCGAGTTCTTGTCTGAAGAATCATTTACCTTCAGACCGTAAATCAAGCAAAAATTCAGTGGCCATGGAATGTGCCTCTCTTTCTCCGAGTCACCAAATTACATGATGAACGGCTGCTAATCATCTTGTGCACCAAAACTTGGCTTCAAAGAATTCTTCCTTGTGCATGATTGCACCACAATATATAAAATCAGACTAGAAAAATCCTTGTGTCATGTAGATTGCAGATTTGCAGGGCCATCACTGGTTGTACTGGACCTACTCTATTTTAATTTGGCCATTGCAACATTAAGAACCAGACTCAAATTAAGCTTCCAAACTATTCCACACTACAGTGCCAAATCAATATGCTCATTTCATTTGTAAAAAAATAATTTGAATTTTTAATTTTTAATTGGATGGCAACAACAAGCAGCATACGCATAAATCTTTTTAGCTTCCTGATTAAATTTCTCTATTGACACTAAGGATCTAGGTAAAGAGAGGGGAAAGATGGCATAAAATGAATTTGACAACATCAACCATAAATTTAGCTGACGTTGACATGCTAGAAAGTTTAAAGCATTAGACTGGGGAACAAAATGGTCGTCAAGCACCCGTGCTATCTTATAGCTAATAGGAAACTTTTGCTGCTAAAATGTGCGCCCCAACCACCTAGCTGTGTCTAATTTCCCATGACACGATCGATCATATCGATGCCTCTAAAATCCTTAATTAGGTCGAAACAGAACACGCCAGAACGCGCTTAGCCAACGCATGAAGACGACTAATTAATCACATTTTAGTAGGACGTGTCAAATACTGATTATTAATCATTAAGGCGACGCAATTAACTAGGACTCTGCAATCTCCATTCTGAGCAAATGGGATTTTGATAGACTGATGCCTTGTTCCCAGTGTTGTTATGCACAGCAGCTCGGATTTGACGCCCTAACAATACATAACAAGTACTTGTCATGCATATTTACTAGTAAATTGATATAGCTAGGCCCCCAAATGATAGGGGACCACGATATCTCGTGATAATTACTGACGCCTACGGCCCATTACACAGAAAGTTACAGTTATATTTTAGACAGCCATTCACGGTCCAGTTAGTTGCGAGAGTGAAGAGTCACTGTGTCACCGGATGGCTGACAACCTGGTGACCAGCCACTGGCCGTCCCATTCTGTGTAAAACCCTGTTTACAGGAGCTCATGTGGGCTTCATTCTATTAGAATCTCCATCTTCGCAAATAGTTCAAAAGATTCTAAGAACCAGTCACTACAGAATTCAGAAAAATAAAATACTTTTTATATATTCTCACTAGCTGCTTCCTAAAATCTCTATCTTTTCCAAATAAGTCCTTAGCTACTTAAGACATGAGCAATGTTCCACCCCCGTCAAGTGGTCTAAGGGTTCCACGTTGGATTTGGGCCAGGGTGGAGGAGAGAGGTAAGAAAATGCATGCCTTCCGCTAGACATGGTTGCCTCACGCTACAAAAGGTAACTGCGTGTAGTCCCTTCTCCTCTGAAAGCATGCGTGCAGCTACTCTAGCTTAAAAAGAAATCTTCCTAAACAACGTATCAAGAATGCCACTAGAGAGGTCGCCACCCATGTCGCCTAGCCGAGAAGCTCCATCAGAACCGTTGTCACGATTCACATCGCCTAGAAGCTCTGCTGACCCACTGTGCTCAGATCTATATCGTCCGAAGCTTCACCGAAGCATTGTGCTCTAATCCATGCCATTTAGAGCTCCACTAGCCCCTAGTGGCCTGATCCACGCTGAGCAAGATGTATCTGGAGGAGCGGTTGCACATGCCTTTGCCTCCATCTCTGTCCTAGAAGATGCGAGGGGGACATAAGAGATCATCGGTAGGATCCCACATGGCCTCTATTAAAGTAGTAGCAACCGCACAACAAGCAACTCGTGGTTAAGAAAAATGTTAGAGAGTTGACTTCATTTTATATTAGCTTTTAGATTTTAGATTTAAGGGTGTTTAGTATAAAATTTAAAAATAAATTAAAAAACTAAAATAGAAAATATTAAAGGTTGACTTAAAAATTAAAGCCACCATCTAAGCCACTTTATAGTGTAAGAAAAGCATGGCCACGTAGAAGTGGCTTACATAGTTTGTACTTTTTATACTCTTCAGTTTATAGGTTTTAGATTTAAGGATATTTAGTATGAAATTTTAAACTGAGTTAAAAAAAATAACTTAAAAATTGAAGCCACCACTTAAACCATGTTACATCATAAGAAAAAAGCATGGTCTTGTGACAGCCACGTGACATGTGAGACCACCATTAGGAGTGGTTTATATTGTTTGTACTCTTTCTGACCAAAAGAAAAAAATATTCTCTTCTCCGTTTTTTTACTTTGTGATGATGGGGCCAAGCATGCACATGCTTTTCTCTCTAGGCTCTAGGCAGCCTCCCTCTGGCTATCACCCGACAGCAGATTTCCCCGGCACCCCACGGATGATTGCCCCCATATGAAATAATTTAATCGGTGGCAAAGCGACGACTAGGAAATAGTGGAGTGTTCGTAGCTGCTGATAATTTATCTTGCAATTAACTACCCGGCCATGGCAGCAGGATGGACGATGGAGGGATCGACGACATGATATATTCCCCGGTGAGTGGATCGATCGATCTACCTAGCTGCTATAAAGCGTACGTGCAGTGGCCATAGGATACCGACATATTGTCACGTTGATATCAGTCCACGCATGCAGCCACGTACTGCTTACTATACACACATATAAATATCCTACGCATCCACTGGCCCAGGTGCGTACGATCGTGCATTGGCACGGCGGTGGTGGCCCGGCGCCGGCGGGGGGCGCGCCGACGCGTCCCGGCGATGTCCCCGGCCGCCCCGGCACGCACGCATCTGGGCCGTACGCACCCGTGCATGTGTGAGCGCGCTCACACTCTCCGGCCCGACGCGACCCTGCCCTACTACTTGCATTGCGTGAATCGGCTTGTACCTGTGAGTGCTTGCTGTTTGGTCTGGCTCGTACTAGAACACATGCATGCGTCGGGAGGAGCAAACCACGTAGAACACGACTACGTACTACACTAGTCCATGGAGATCATATTAAGGGGGTATGGATGGCAAAGTGGCTCAGGCTTGCAGAGGCATGCATCAGTCGATCGGATTGGTTCGCTCAACCAGAGCACCATGAATCGGGTGCATCATGCGTGTAGTCGTTGGGTTGATGGATGGATCGATGGATCAGCCAGTCTCCAGCAATGGAATCGGAGCACATGCGTACCACACGTAATTAACTTGTTGCATGCACGCACCGCCAGTAAGTACGAACCGCATTTGCGTACGTGCACACAGGCATCCGTTACTGTATCTGCACTCTCCTAAATTTCATACTAGCATCTACTGCCTTCCTCAGTTCTTCTTGACGCCGCATCTCACCTCCCGGTAGTCCTCATGCATGCTGCGTCCCACGGCCATGGCTTTGCTCCACCGGCGAGTCCTGCTGGACCTCACTTCATCTACATCCCCACCTCTCTTTTGGTGCTTCCCATTGCTAAATCCATGGCTACCAAATCGTTCCCTTCCTGATACCTCCTCCCTTCCCCATGTGTCCATCGTATCTGTGACAAATCCATCCCCCCATCCAAAAACCTACCAAACGGTGAAGCTGTCATGGCTTTGAACTATCTGGACGACCCCGACAGGCCATGGCGATCCGGGTTTTGAGTGGTCTGGCTGGTGGATTGGACTGTCTGGGGGTTGAACGGGCCAAACTATCCACTCCCGTCCTGACGTCTAGTCGAGCGGACAGAAGTTTTGGTGTTGAACAGCTTAGATCGACCGGTCGATCCAACCATCTAGACTATCTGCATCAACCGGATCATTCCAGCATTAGAACAGTCCGTGTTGGCGGCTAGACGGTCCGAACTATTCACTTTTTTCTTTTTGGAACCACGTATCACTACCGATGCTAGGTTGGTTCGGGTGATCGGTTGGATGGATTGGACCATTTTTTTACTTTTTTTTTAGGAAATATGTACGAATGCAGTTTCTAGATCGGCCTAGACTGTTCAGACCATTAATTTGTATTTATGAAAGAGAATTGAGTATATCAATATTGATTTAAGATATGAACCAGTAACCATAACTAACTATCACTGCTGATTTTAAACATAAATCGACATGATTCTTAATATCATTGTTGACTAAAACTCGGCAGTGATGGTCGATCGGAGTAGACGGCCTAGCGCACGACTCTTGTTGTTCCAAAATTTGCCAGATTTATTTAACCCCACCAGTCAATTAACACGCTTGCATCACCAATGTACCACCCAAATAGCCCGGATCCAATTCTGACTTCAACATCAGCAGTGCAGCACGAGTTACACACTTGCAGACTTACGCGAGACGAGAGTAATTAACCAAGCCAGTATCGTTCGTTACCGCGCCGCACCGGCGAGTGTGCGAGTCAACGCTATTAACCCAACTCCAAGCATCCTCTCCTCCGCCTCTATAAATCCTACCCGTACGTGGTACCGTCTGCTCGATCGATCGCCCACGCGCGCGCACCGCACGTCGACGCAAAAACCCTCCACCCTCTCCCCTCCCCTCTCCGGCGAGAGAGGAGATGGAGCCGGCCGCCGGGCAGCTGGACGTGGACAAGCTCACCTACGAGATCTTCTCCATTCTGGAGAGCAGGTTCTTGTTCGGTTACGATGATCCCAAGCTTGTCTTCAGCGGCGGCTCGTCCCCGCAGGGGGAGGCTGTGACGAAGGGGACTCCGGAGAGAGGGCCGGCGGTGGTGGAGCGTGGTAAGGTGTGCGTGCTGTCGATCGATGGAGGTGGGCGGGCGGCGGATGGGCTGCTCGCTGGCGCGGCGCTGGTGAGGCTGGAGGCGTCGCTGCGGCGGCGAACTGGGGATAAGGATGCGAGGCTGGCGGATTTCTTTGATGTCGCCGCTGGCTCTGGCGCCGGCGGCGTGCTCGCGGGGATGCTGGTCGCCCGCGGTGGGGACGGACGGCCGATGTTCTCGGCGGAGGACGCGCTGGCGTTCCTCATGAGGAGCCTCCGGCGAGGGTGGTCCGGCGGCCTCCGTGCGCTGTTCCGCCGCCCTGGCGCCGCGTTCAGGAAGGTGTTTGGCGACCTCACCCTGCGTAACACGGTGCGGCCCGTGCTCGTGCCGTGCTACGACCTGGCGTCGGCGGGGCCGTTCCTCTTCTCCCGCGCCGACGCCGTCGAGACGGCGGCGTACGACTTCCGCCTCCGCGACGTGTGCGCTGCCACGTGCGCCGGGTCGGACGGCTCGGCGTCGGCGGTGGAGGTGCGGTCCTCCGACGGCGCCACCCGCATCGCGGCCGTCGGCGGGGGCCTCGCACTCGGCAACCCCACGGCGGCGGCCATCACACACGTGCTCAACAACAAGCGCGAGTTCCCGCTCGCCGCCGGCGTCGAGGACCTGCTAGTCATCTCCATCGGCAAAGGCGAGTGCGACAACCGCCCCGCCGGTGGTGGCGCCGCCGCCTCGACGTCCGAGATCGTCAGGATCGCGGCCGAGGGCGTCGCCGACATGGTACGGAAAACGCACGTGATTCGTGCCAGCCTTAGCTCGCTACCAATCCATCCAGTTTGTCTGTGTGCGGTCCTCTCCTTCCTTTCTCGCATGCATCTTGTTCTTCGTGCTCCCTAGCTAACGCTTCTCCCCGACGCATCCTGACGCCAGGTGGATCAAGCAGTGGCCATGGCGTTCGGACATAATAGGACAAACAACTACATCCGCATACAGGTCAGAGAGCTCACAACCACCACTACAGCCATGGCCCATGGCGTTGCTAGCTTGCTTATCTCCCTTGGTGTCTTTGATCTTGCAGGCCATGGGGTCGCCGCGGGCGAGCCGAGGCTGGGCGAGATGCGGCGGCGGCAGCGGCAATGGCGCGGGGTGGGGCGTGGCGGAGGAAATGCTGTCGCAGAAGAACGTGGAGTCGGTGCTGTTCCGGGGGAAGAAGCTGGCGGAGCAGACAAACGCCGAGAAGCTGGAGTGGTTCGCGCACGAGCTCATCAAGGAGCGCGACCGCCGCAGGACGGCCGGAGCGCTCGCCCCCGCCGTCGTCAAGCAGCAGCCGTCGGAGTCGGCCCCGGCGGTGGCGGGCGACGGCCACACGGAGCCGCCGACGTCGTACTCGAACCTGGTCAGCCAGATGTTCACTACCATCCTGTAGACCTGTAGACGTGCGTGCGTCGCGGGTGAAATGTGCTTCCGATGTATTGATTCTCTCCTTATTTTTGCCTGAATGTTGTAAATGCAGAGTAACAAAACGGTGCATTCTTGCCGTGATCTGTACGTAGGACATGCCTGTGTTTTTTCCTCTAAATCTCACTCTACATCTTAGGATGCTTAATGCAAAGCTGGTAAGTTGACTAAAAGCTGTAGATCAAGTTTACTACTAGTAGTGATAGCTGCAATCAAAGGAACTCAAGGCAAAAAAATAAATAAAAAATATCAGATCACTAAAACAATGTGCTAGATTTAATGAAACAATGCTAAGAAAATGTACTTAGCCTGTACTATGAGAATTTCAACAGGCAATACAATAGGTACACACTCCTGAGCTGTTGCAAGCAACTTCCAAGCTTCAGACTTCAGAACTGTAGTTGCTCGCAAGTCGAACTTTTCCAACAAAGCAAAAAAATACGTAGTTGCTCGCACATCTAGGGTAAACGTGGCTCTCAGGTACGGATGGTGATGAACCCGTCTTGATGCATGGAGAATTTCAGTGCGGGTAGGAAGAATTTGTCTAGCAATGTAAAATTGTAAATTAGGTACATGTGTAAAATATCGCTATTTGTATTTACTACTCAATATCACATAGTTCAATGTATAACTCATTTATGATCGGTCAACTACACAATGTTTACCATGTGATAGAACTAAAGAAATAAATGCCACTTCATGAGAGATATTGATGTCTGGGTTTTCTATGTAAAATATAATTTTTCTTTTTTCTCAACCCAAAGGGAAATATTTATGCTAATCATATTAAAACATTGTCGAGAAGCAATACTTATTTCCTACGCAAATTAAACTGACTATAGAATTTACGTAGAATTCTTGTATTTCAGAGGTTACAAGTATACGAAAATAGTAAATCCATGATTATCTGTAGGGCCAACAGAGGGGCAGTATGCTATAATAAGTGAGAGCAATTAGCACCTTTAACGCAGCGGACACAGGTTCTGGGCAGGCTGTGGACTCGGATCTGCGACTGCAAGAAGCCTGAAGATTAACTTGCTTTAATTAAAAACACGAAATCCGAGGCGTGCGTGTTGACGGGCAGGTGATGTATTCTTTGATCCGTCGAAATAGGTGGCACTCCTGCAACGTGGAGGTCTGGAGAGCTGCCGAGCTGGGCATCGGTTATGGCTTGAGATGCTCCAAATCCAGCAATTTGTCTTCCAATGTGATTTGCCTCATATATATACTCTCCTACAATAGCCGTCACACCAACGATTTCACCCATGAAAACAAAAGTAGGAAGTGGAAATGCAAGGGCAAAGGATTACAAAACACAGGGATTATATCACAATGCATGTTTATATTGATGTTAGGAAACACGTGTTCAACTTGAATTAAATGATTGAATGTCTTTCTTTGTTTTTATGTGGTGTTGGGGAGTGAGCTGATCCTAAATCCCAAGTAATGTGCATTTATGTCCTGTTAAGAGTAGCTTAACTGAGTGCATGGGCTACTGTATATTTTACCAGACAACACAGATTAGACCTACATATATTGCCCCTTTTATGATGGAGTGGCCTAACAGCAATGCTGGTAAACCATCATGTAAACAACACCAGACCATACTAGTAGGTAAATAGGCATGCATAAAGCATAATGATCTAGGTTACAACTTACAGGCTAGTAAAAAGTAGTGCTGGTGGTGCAAAAGTAGTTCAAGGTGGTGGTAAACAGGTACTCAGGACAATGCCTAAGACAAGGAGGGAATATAAAATTTCACTCCAACCACACCAACCTGCCTTTTCCAAAGATCAAAGCAGTAATTTGTACTGCACGCTACAGTGTGAAGATCGATCGCTGATGAGAAACCAGCACTTCTGCAACAGATGGTATGAGCTCAGTATCACCGCTCACTGCACCAGGCATTCACTGGAGGACCAGACACTCCTTGTTACAGCTGAGGCTTTGAGTACTGCATGCCCACGCTATAGTCTTGTCCCCCCTGCTGCTTTGGATTCCATTTCCATGCATGCATAGGTACATAGGTCACACGTGTAGCATTACTACATAAATCTGCCATGGCTTGTACGTGTTTGTATATGCAAGTAGCCAAGAATCACTCTACTAGTCTCTACCCAGGGATGGAGTAATGGAGCCATCAGCCATGCAGCAACTTGCAACTTAAAAGATATAGATCTAATCTCACTCCTTTTGCGCAAAAAAGATGATCTAACTACGTTTGCAAAGTGATTTCTTGTAAAGAGGAGTGATTAACTATTGTAAGTAGAAAAAAACTACCCAGGGTAAGGTTAGTTAAGTAGTTACCAGCTTCGTCCCCTCTGTTTATAGTTTACTCTGGGGAGTCAGAATGACGGATTATTTAGGGGTCTAGGATCTTTAATCACATGTTTGGCTACAGTAGATTGAGATTTTTAACGTTTGTTGCTTTGTCATAGACGATCTTATAGTTTTTTTTCTTAATGGAGTTATATACATAGACAAATTAGACCTGCAGTGCCTGTCTAGGGAATCCTATCCTGCATCTCTGTAGCAATGTTACGAAATTCGTCAACACACACGAGTGTTCATGTTCATGCTTTTATTTGGCTCTTTGGTTGTTCTCTTCCATTTTGTACTGGCCTACTATTTTTAAATCAGCTAAGCTGCTGAAGTTTATAAATTGTGAAATGGATAAACATTGCGTTATAGCCATCATTTATCAATAATCAATGGATTATTCCTTATTTTTATGGTTAGTCGATAGAGAAATTTCTTGAAGTCCGAAATTTAAATGATGGGCATATCGTCCTAACTACCAAAAAATAAATGATAAACTCTCAAGAAGCACAAACAAGAGCAAGAGAATGAGATGCTTCCATATTTACATCCAAAATAAATACACAAGATACGGATATTGCTGCATCAAATGAATGGAAAATGACTGCTTACTTGACAGGTTGACAGATATATATGATTGGGTGACCACACTTACGCCACCATGCCAGGACCATGCATCTGCTGTGACTGTTGTGATCAGCGTAGCGTACTTCGATTCAGTTGCGACCCAGGATGAAGCTTTCAGAAAATGTGCTGCTCACCTGCAAGAACAATCAGTCTGCGTAGCGCACGAGCGACGCATGCAGACTGCCTGTACCTAACTCGCAGCCGATAAGATTGTTTTAATCAAAGGAAGTTAAAAAGAGATGTGTTGTGATTATTGTATAGTACTATTGACGCAAGTAACAGTTCTGTAGGTGTGAAATATATATCTTATAACATTAGAATTGGCAGAAATAAAGATGCAAAAAATAGTTATAGTCAAATGCTTTTTCCTACTGTGAATTTGCAACCTCATTGACATATATAACAGAGTAGATGCAGTTCTCTGCATCTTCAAGAGAAAGTGGCATTGTTTTGGTAATATATTATATATGACAAGAGGAGAAGGGGGCCTGTGAAACAAGAGTAAAAGGGTATTTTTCTCATAGAATGAAAAAAGATAAAAACCTAGGTATAAAGTACTTCTGCAGTACTTCTGCAGTAGCTCACACAAGATGTATACGCATATTTAGGTTATTGCCAATGTCATAATCATTGAACTGAAATAAATTTATGAGTGCTTATAGTCTTAAGAACTATATATAGTTATATACCAAAACCTTTCAATGTGACAGTTAATACCTTGAAAAAATGGAGGATAATAAGGCTAAATATTCTCTTACCTTTTTCACAGATGCTCATGAAGGGTGGCAGACTTGCACATGAAATTTCCTGTGGGACATACCCTAAAATCTTCAACAAGAAAATAGGAATGTAAGGGCTAATAAGATGAATTCAGAAAATAAGCTACAAATAATTGAAATGATTACATAGGGAACAAATCATGCAAGGCCATTTTTGAACTGAAATTCGTACCTGCTTCTGTTGAAGATGTGGAACCATTATGTGCAGTGATACAATTGCTTTGAGAGCTTCATAAGATGATAAAAACGTTCTCTTAAAAAAAGAGTAGCTCAAAAATAGTAGTGTGAATTTACTAACATATTTATTACCTTACAATTGAATACATATTGTACCAAAATACATCAGTCACTACCAAATTAAACTGAAAGTTGCTCTGCTGGGCAAATTAGATTAAAAACAAATATGAACATGAAGTCTGGTTGGAAAAGACTTCTCCCCAACAGTGCATTTAGACATTTATTATATTAGGTCGCTGGGCGGCATCTGATATCATTGCAAGGGTAAACATAAAAAAGCTATAAGGAATACCTAAATCTGGCAGTTTAAAGATATGATGGTCTTTAAAGGACCTATAAACCACAAAAATCATAACCTTTCCTGATGCTAAGAAATTGTTGGAGTATTATATTATACCACATATGCAAAACTTTGTCCTCGATGACATGGCATTTAAAATGCTAACGGCAAAGTATATCTAAATTTGCATTTCAAGCATTAGATGAACGTACTGTAATCAAGTCACCTTGAATGTGCTACAGTTAGACTTTTGAACATCTTTTAGGAAGTAGACTCCAATATAAAGAGTATGCCGACATTTCCACATATCAGGAGAAAATTTTGGGAAAATATTGATTCAATGCTATTGTGCTACATAAAGTATCACCGAATTGAGATTGAGACCAACTGACAGTACAAATCTTGATCAATTATAATATATTGTTCCTTCATTTCTGTCAAATTAATATGTTCAGAATGCATTCTCCAAAGGCTATTCTGCTACATCACTTGCATGACAAGAATGTTCTCTAATTCCCTAGTAATATTTGGTGACATTCCATGATACACCACCAGAGAATAAGAGTGGTTGGTGTAGCTTCTTTACAGTACCTATTATGCATTTCATCTTGTGAACTCATGGTTCAATCTGGCACATAGTCACAAAGCTCCCGGGTCGATAGGATCGAGGATCAGGATCAAGGTACGTGGCATGCTACTTGCAAGAAGTTTTTACAAGGTAGGGACAAGAATATCCCCACGTTCCTAGAACGGAAACGATGTTCCTAGATCGAGGAATGCTGCCATCGACCCTGTTTACCGTGACTATGGCAGACAACCTAGACTTGTACTTAGTGTGTTTTAGTCCATGGCATAGTAGACCAGCAGAGCAACAACACTTCCAGTGGAACCTGGCTTTTCTATATGACATGGAACAGAGAATAAAGCAAATAAACTTCAGAAAAAATAACATATATTGTCATCGGTACTGATTTCTTATTTCATATCAAATTAGACAGTAAACAATATGGCCCTCAACTCTCAGTTGGGGCTTGATCCACCGTTTCTGTAAAATAGATGCACATAAATACAAACCAAGGAAGAAATGGAAGAATTGTAGGTTAGCCACAACTCACAAGTCACAACCCTGATGGAAAGTTTAAACACCCCAGTATTTTGGAGGCTCCTTTGATGCCACTAAGGACAGCTCCTTCCACACTTGGACTTGCATAGAAATCTCCGCAAATAGCCAATTTCATGCTCTTATCCCAAACACACTTGTCGTCTCCACTTACAGTGTTGGCTAGGAAAGCACTGCCCCTGCAATTTTGTTTAAAATGAAAATAGCATTGTAGATGGAATATTAAACTCCACTAGTATTGAAATGCCTTTAGTGTCTCAATATAGCAGGTCCTAAGCCCTAATAAAGAAGAAGGGTTGTGTTAGGCTTAGCAAACTAATGTAAAAACTTAGTTACTCTTATAGAGATGAAACACAAGAAAATCTTGTTGGGGCATAATCCTCTTAGCGACGTGCCATATCGGAACCCAGGTATAGTGTTAAATGGGTAAAGGCCGAGTCGTTACCCCCATGACGCCTTATGTCGTGATCTAGGCGTGGTGTCAAGTGAGCAAGGATCGGACGGTCCCATCGTTAGTGGCATGCCACATCGGTGCTCGGATGTGATGAAAAATGAGCAAGTGTCTTTACACCTGACTCGGCAGGTGCGAAGGGTAAGAAAGCAAAGGCAAACCAATTAAGATATATTTAGGTAGCTGAAATGTAGAGTCCCTTACAGGTAAGTTAAGAGAGTTAGTCGAGACAGCGATTAAAAGGCGGGTAAATATCTTGTGTGTTTAAGAGACTAAATGAAAGGATCAAAAGGCGAAGGAGGTGGACAGTAATAGCTTCAAGCTCTGATACACATGAATAACTTCAAATAGAAATGGAGTAGGAATTCTGGTTAATAAAAGCCTTAAGGATGGTGTGATAGAGGTGAGAAGACAAAGAGATAGGATCATCTTAGTTAAACTTGTCATTAGTGATATAGTCTTAAATATAATTAATGCGTATACCCTTCAAGTAGACCATAATAAGAGTGTTAAGAGATATTTATAGGAAGATTTAGATGGCTTAGTTAGAGCTGTATCTAGTAACGAGAAGCTTTTTATAAAAGGAGATCTTAATGGTCATGTAGGTGTAATAGGTACAGGTTTTGAGATGGCACATAGAGGTTTTGGGTATGGTGGTAGGAATCAAGAGGGAGAGAAAATCTTTAGACTTTGCTATAGCTTTTGATCTAATGATAGATCACACTTTCTTTAAAAAGAGATAATCTAATTTAATGACTTTTAGTAGCGGCCAACACTCTAGCTATATTGACTTTGTCCTTATGAGAAGAGAGGATAAACAAGCATGTATGGATTGTAAGGTGATACCTAGAAAATATGTAGTTTCTCAACATAAGCTAGTGGTGGCCGACATTTGCTTTTTGGTGTATGCTTGTAGAGATAAATAAGCTAAAATTATAAGAACCAATTAGTGGGAGTTGAAAAAAGAGACATCAAATATCTTCGAGGAAAGGGTTATCAAAGAGAGCTCTTGGAAGGAAGAAGACAATGCAAATAATATGTGAGAGGAGATGAAAACATGTATTCGGAAGATTACTTCAGAGGTGTTTAGAGTGACCAAAGAGAGTGAATGTGAAACTAAAGACACTTGGCGGTAAAACGAAAATGTGTAAAGAGCTATTAAGGAGAAGAAAGAATGTTATAAACGCTTACTATGACAGGAGTGAGGCAAAGAGATAGACTTTTAAGGACCTGTATCAACGTCTGAGTACAAAATGAGAAAATGACATCTACAGAATGGCTAGGGCTCGTGATAGAAAGACGAATGACTTCAACCAAGTTAAGTGTATTAAAGATAAGAAGAAGTAGCTCTGGGTGAAAGAGGATGAAATTAGACATAGATGGTAAGAGTATTTTGACAATTTATTCAATGGTAAGAACGAGGACACCATCGTCCAGTTGAACAACTCTTTGAATGACGCTAATAAGAGTTTTGTGAAGAGAATCCAAGAATCTAAAATTAGAGAAGTTTTGAAAAGAATAAAAGGGGTAAGGCGATGGGTCTTGATGGTGTTCCAATCAAAGTGTGGAGATGTCTCGGGAATATAGCTATAGTATGGCTAATCAAGTTGTTCAACAATATTTTTCAATCGAACACGATGCCTAAGGAGTGAAGGAGAAGTATATTGGTATCAATCTATAAGAATAAGAGAGAGATCCAAAGTTATACTAATTACCGAGAAATTAAGTTGATGAGCCACACTATAAAGCTATGGGAGAGAGTTATTGAACACCGTTTTGATAGGAGCAACGTGGATCTCTATGAAACAATTTATTTTTATGCCCGAAAGATCAACCAAAGAAGCAATTTTCTTAAAAAGACAAGTTATGGAGCGGTTTAAAGAGCGAAAGAAGGACCTACATATGGTTTTATTGGTTTAGAGAAAGCTTATAACAAGATATCAAAAATGTTATGTGCTGAGCTTTAGACAAACATAAAGTCCCAACTAAATGTGTCTTTCTCATCAACGATATACAACAATACTATGACTAGTGTTCAAACAAATAATGGTAATACATGTTATTTCTCGATTAAAATATGACTATATCAGGAATCATCCTTGAGCCCGTACATCTTTAGCTTAATAATGGATGAGGTTACAAGAAACATACAAAGTAATATCTCTTGATATATATTATTTATAGGTAATGTAGTATTAGTTGATGAGAGCCAGACATGAGTAAATAGAAAACTAAAGTTATAACGACAGACTCTTGAGTTTAAAGATTTTAGAGTAAGCAGAACTAAAACTGAATATTTAAGATGTGACTTTAGCATTATCGTATACGAGGAGGGTGAGTTTAAGAGGCCAAGTAGTGTTTAAGAATAATACATTTCGATATCTGGGATCAATGCTATATATGGATGGAGATATTAATGTGGACGTTAGCTATAGAATTAAAGCGAGCTGGTTGAAGTGACACTAAGCATCTGACATCCTCTGTGATACGAGGGTGCCGTAGAAGCTAAAAGATAAGTTTTATAGAATGATAATTAGATTTGCTATACTATATGAGACAAAATGTTGCCCTACAAAAAGACGTCATGTTTAACAGCTGAGTGTTGTAAAAATACGTATGTTATACTGGATTTATGATTATACGAGAATAGATCGAGTCCGAAACGAGAATATACGTAATTAACTAGGGGTAGCACCAATTGAAAAAAAACTTATCCAACATCGGTTCAGGTGGTTTGGTCATATCCAAATAAGACTTTCAGAGACAACAGTATATTGTGGAATTCTAAGTTATGATAATAATATGAAGAAAGATAGAGGAAGACTAAAATTAACGTGACGAGAGACAATAAAAAGAATTTAAAAGAATAAAATATATCTAAAGATCTGTATTTAAATAAAAATACTTGTAAAACAGCTATTGACATACCTAAACTGTGATTAGAGACTTTTGTTGGATTTCAACTCTAAACTAGCCTAATTTATTTGAGCATAAAAGAGTATGTTGTTGTTAGTGGTGGTGGATGGAATATGGTATTAATAACTGGGTAAGATTCAACCTCGAATATGGACCATCTGTGGGCTTTCATAAAGATTGGCCGTGGAATGTTCAATCCTGTAGCCTGAAATTCTTTGAGCAACTCCTCTGCCACCTTAGCAAGGGCATCAGCTGAAGGTTTCCGTGGACCAATATTGTCGATAACCTTTGAAGCATACTCATGCTGTCGAATGAAATACCCAAGACTGACTGAATACACAGAGTTAATGAAAATGAACCACATCACAACAAAAAATTCTTCAGTGTGGACAAAAGTATCAAAATAAATATGCACCTGTTAAGTGGTACACGAGAAGGCCCAGCTTAGGTAATCAGAATTATTGAACGAGAAACCTTGAACAGGTATCTGATTAAAATAGCATGGCACAGAAGAATAAATTGACTGAATAAAAACTACTAAAATTTCCAAGCGTCATATGACAGACACCTTGCTGGACTGATTGGATTATATGGATAATAAGGGCAATTGAAGATCCCTTTAGTGCTATGCTATTTTTGGCATTTACTTTGCTCTCAGAAAATGGTTACATCCAAGTGTACAAAAAACTAATGAAGTCATATTCAACTTCATAGAATAGCAGGCAGAAATTCATTGTGATAACTGATAAGAATGAAGTGACTGTTAGAAAATTACCATGGAAATCTCATCATAAAATAGGTTAGTGGAAGAATAAGTGAGGGAAAATAGCGGTGATCTAGAGCTACATGAACGGATAACATCGCAAGTTGCATATACCTTAGTCAAAGTCTCTGAGAATGCTAACATAAGAGGAAAACAGGGGCGGACAGGGATATCCTGAATCATCACTGACAATTGTGGAAGCAATGACATATCTGAGAAGGAAAAAGAATGCAACTGTTAAGACATGCAGCTAAGATATGATAAAATGCGTTGCTCTTCTATGTAATTAGGAACAATAGTAAGGTGCAACCTATATGAGTCCAGTCACAGTATCAAATACACAGTTTATTTTGGCAGTAACCTGCATTGTACCCTTCCTAATAACAAAAATGAGCAGTTTCGTGCTGTCAACTTATTACTTAAACATGGTAGCTGCAAAACCATATTCTTAAAAAAGAAAAGAAACGAGCTTCCAGAAGGAGGCACACATAGCTTCGTATAGGAGCAGTTTCTTACTAAATTTTCACTGTTTTGTCATTCTATTACTACACTTTAGAACAAATGTAGAAATCTACAGATACATACAATGATAAAAATTAAGTTCTGGTAAACAATAGTTGTTCTTCTAATTAAAGATAAAGATGAACATCCTGATTACCATAAACCATCAGAAAAAAAATTATAACCAAGTATTTATGTTAAAATAATTTTTTTTCTCTAATTAATTGTAGTGTTAGACCTCCTGATCAATATAACTTGTTAAGAAACTAATGCATAAGGTTGTCTTTCAAAACATAAAATAGAAGTCATAAACCCATTAATTTTGAAACTTCTGTTATTATGAAGATAATAGAATAAACCAAACCAAGAGGCAGTGGTCTTCCAGTTAGCCCAGAAAATCTTGGTGATGCCTACATTCTTATCTGTTGCTACAACATAATCAAAATGGCCAAGATCTCTCCCATCCAAACTAGCCAGTGACCATGAACTCTTATCTTGAATCCAGTCCATTCTGCCAATGGAGACACCAAATTTGGCCACCACACCTAACAAGCACAAGAGGTAGCATGTATGAGCATCAAGTTCTAGATGCCTTGGTGCTGAAGAGTCGTAATGCTACAAAGTAAGTCTAACCATCCTCTAGACAGAGTGATTTGCATATTGAGTTCATGCCTGGCACTCCCACATATTTCTTAATTGTTTCCTCCTGTGCGAATATAATGCCAGAAAGCTTATATTAGAGAGTAGAAAGTATCATTTTAAGCAGTACAGCTATATCAGAATACATATCATTCTAATCCACCCCCAACTCCATCTTTTGATAAGGATCCGCACTACGATAGTACCATCAACATCAGAGACATCACAGGTTAAGTCGATTCTGCACATGTGAGTAGCGATAGTTTGATCTATCTACTAAATTTCTAGAGTATTGCGCATTATATTCAGTGATGAGTAGATTTGGCAGCTGAAAGATGGCATACTATTCCAAGTGCAACCTACTGCATTCTGCATTCAGACATTCAGTTAAGGGGTTCAATAATAAACTATCCCGATTCCCACGGTCATGTTACCACCAGATACGTGACATGCTCAAGTTAAAGCCTCAAGCTAGGAGCGGGTTTCGAAGCTTAGAACCTTCTCGAAGTCCGTGAATTTGCGGGCCTCCCGATCGAAGCACGCGAACATGGCCTTCCACTCGGCGACGAGCCCCCGCGCCTCCCACCTGCTCACGACCCGAGCAACCTCGTCGTTGCTCACGGTGAAGTAGGGCGCGCCGTGGTCGAAGCGCAGCTCCGTGCCATCCTCCATCACCTCCTTGCGTCCACACAAACCCCCCAAAATGGAAAAACAAATAACAGCAGCGATCAGCGCGGAAGAAACACCAGCGGCCCGGGCAGTAAATTGGTCGAGCACCTCCGCTGCGCCATGCGGCCACCGGCCCCGCGGCCGGAGTCGAAGAGCGTCACGGCCACGCCGCTCGCGGCCAGCATCGACGCGCATACGGCGCCCGATACTGCATCGGTGACAAAACGGAAAGGGGGTCGCAGGCACGGGTCAGTTCAAACGGGAGCGATCGGATCAGAGGAGGAGGGGTTGGAATGGGCTGCGTTGCTTACTTCCACCCCCGATGACGGAGACATTGGTAGCCGAGACGGCGGCGGCGGCGCTCATCGTTCGACGCTTCCCGGCGACGTGGTGCGGTCCGGTCGAGGAGGGGAGAGGTGAGAGCTTCGCGGTGGCGCGCGGCCGATCGAGGCGGGAGGGTTTGGCTGCTTCCGCGGTGGAGATTGTGCGCTGCGGCGTCGACGTGGCGTCTTATGGACCCTTCACTTTTCTGCGTCCCTCTCCATCCGGCCCGATAAATAAATCGAGACCCTTAATTTCACTTTTCTGGGCCCCTCTCCATCCCAATCAATAAATCGGCCTATAAAAGTGTCATTTTTTTCCTGGGCTTCTACGAGGACACTCGAGGAGTGCTTATTTAACTAAACGTACCTTGTCGATTTAACACGAGTTAATAACATTTACACCACAGTAACTGAGAACTAATTGCGTCTTTGCATAGTAATAACTCCACTTCTCCGCTATAAAAACCGCCTTCGTCCAGCATAGAACCCAGCCGGGAAACGCAGCCTCATCCCACAGACGACGACCACGAAATGGCCAAACTCGCCGTGCTCGTGGCCATCCTCGCCGTCGTCCTCGCCGCCGCGGCCGTCTCGACCGCGCACGGCGCTGGCGGCGGCCGTCGCGCTCTGGAGGAGTACAGGAGCGTGGTGCGCGTGATCGTACCCTCGACGGTGGCCGGAGCGCCTTCTTCTGGTGCGTTGGACGCGGCGGCTCTCGGCCCCGACCTGCCAGCGTTTGGAGCTGGGCCGGCGGCTGGCCCCGAGGCGGCGCCGTGCAGCGATGAAGCCGATTGCGACAACAAGGTGCCGGTGTTTGGGCCGTAGAAGCCATGCCGCGTGAAGGTTCACTTCGTAGTTGTGGAATTGAAGTGTGTCGTTGTCCGTATAAACGACCTTCAGATTATTATCACACCTGAATAATGAAATGCAGAACTATATATATCCTAATTTAATCACCTTATATCGATGTGAGTTCTTTCTCTAGGATAAATGTTGCTAGCTAGTGATTTAATCATATTTGGGTGTACGAGACTCCAGCAAAGATACTACAATGTGACAGACTTCATGCATGGTTTATTATCTCTCGTCTCCTTCATCAACCCCATCTAAGATAACTAAAATTAATAAATTGATGGATTATCTTATTTTTAGTTATTTAAGATATAGACAAATAAACTAACTCCTACAAAATTGTTCTAGAAAAATATTCCAATATATATATATAATTTTTTTTACACGAAATATATCATTTAGAAGCTTAAAAAAACATACAAATAAAAATCTAAAATTAGAAAAGAACATGGCCATCGTCGTCTTTTCTTGAACAATAAATTAGCATGTTTCCATTTAAAAGAAGAAAAACAATGTCTTCCATCCAAAGATACAAAATAAAGCCAGCCCATGGTGACCGCCGAGCAATCTCTCAGTCCAGACCTGAACAACAATGCACAAACCGCTCTGTCGTTACAAGATTCAATGATGGCTCATAAGTAGGTACTACTACAGAATCTGCTTACAACCAAACAATAGGCTGGATACTTTGCTGGGATTCTTTTGGAATGCCCAATTAACCTTGGAGAATGGACATATCAGAGAAACGTATACATATTCGAACAATATTTTGTTTGTAAAAAATGAGATCATGACCAAAATTTGAAGTAAGAAGACAAGAAATTAACGCACTAGCATTTCAAATATTCCATACGATATGTTTTAGGAGTTCAATAGAAACCAAAGCTAAAGGAAACAAACCACCATTACTTTGTCAGCTTTCCATCACAACAGCTTACATCTAGCAACATCTTCCACCCAAGTTCCAGGCAAAAACAGCCACAAAAGGTTGATCTACAAACTTCCAAAAGATCTTTTTTCCTAACCCATCACCCGTGAGTGCTAATTTTTCAGATCTCCGGAGACAATACGTCCTGAGGATATGTTTCAATAGGAGTTAGAACTGCAAATATAATGAAGAGTCACATACTAAGCCAAACTAAGCTTAATTTATCTGCTTCTTGAGCAGAGTAATGTTATCTAGTACTCCTTAGTAGGACTACAGATAAGATCACACCGTAGCAATACAGAGCACATAGAAAATGTTCAACGAATCAATCGTTGAATTCGTCTTCAAAACCCTCGAATTCATCTTCAAAATCCTCGAGGCTGAACGAAGCAATCAGGTCAGCAGGAAGCCGATCAGGGAGCTGTTGCAGTATTTGCTCCCACGCTAGTCGGAATCTCCGGGCTTGGTAGGCGTAGCTGCAGAAGAGCAGAATTGGACTGAAAGGAGGTTTAGTAGCAACGAGGAAGACGAGATTCAGTGAATTTATGGCTCCAGCGATCTTCACTGTCTCACTCTTCAGGTCGCCGTACTCCTGGTAGCAGATGCAGTTGCCATCAATGGAGTCAAACCAATCTACATTGAAGGATAAGCCCCTGTCGTCGTCGCCGACGACGAGGGCACGGCCACCGCCGAGGCCTTCACCTCGTCCAACAATTCTCCTTCCTCTTCGGTGTTCACCTTGTAAATTTGATCTACAACTCAACTGCCCTTGGTCATCGACACCTCTCGGCTCGTTGTCGGGACTCATCTGGCTTAGATTTGGACCCGCTGTACTTCCCTTGCACTGACCACCGTCACCAGGAGCTAGGTTGTTGTCGTTGCCTTCTCCACCCCGATCTATGCAACCCCGAGGCCACCGTCATGCAAGCCTCTGCGCCTATGGCTACCGTCGTGTAGGGCTCTGCGCGTATGGCCGCCATCGTTTGCCTCCTCGTAGATTCGATGCCCTCGCAAACTCCACCAGCCGTTGTCGGGTCGCCATGCAGATTAGGGCCCTACCACTCCGACAGCGGCCCTCCGCCCGATCTGTCGTTAGTCCTTCTTTGTGTTGTTCAAGGCGCCGCACCAAGCCATTTCATGCCGATGCCCTCTCCACCAGCACCGTCGGGCAGCCTCCTCCGAGGTTGAGCACTATGAGCTAGCTCAGCTGCTAGCGGCTCTCCTCTCTCCTCCCTCTCTCGGCAATGGTGGATGGGTGGAGACTGGGGAAGAAGACTTACAGTTGGGCCCAAAGGCATTTGGTTCTTTTCGCCTCATCCTCCATATCGGATAGGGGGAACACAAAAATGACACCATGTGGATGAGCATTGTGAAAATGATGGCACACAAGAGAGCTTCAGTAGAGACCAGGGGTTCAATAAGAATGAAAATATAGGAGAATGATATTTGAGCATACCTGCTTAGGAGGATGGTAAATACTTTTTTTTTAAGAAGGGGGTGTCCTGCCGGTGGGGAAAGTGATAGAGAGCAAAGAAAGAAAAGGAGGGACAAGACAAGGATATTACCATTGGATTGGATAAAGGAGAGAGTGACAGAGAGGTAGGGAGAAATGATACTAGAACGTTCACGTGAATAATTTCTTAGAAAAGTACATATTTGAAAGAAAGGTATCTAGATTTCAATTACCTAATAAATATTTGGATGGCGTAGATTGTATTATTACTATACCACCCGCCTTATCCTTTCTTCTTCCTCTCAATGAGGCAGCGACATATGTACCCTGCTCCTCTCCTTAACCCTACATGACTATCTCCCCGCTCGTAGCAAGCCACCCCTTTGCTAGCACCAAAACCCAATGATGTTGGCGAGGCTCGTTAGATTGGCCTCCTTGCCAACCCTTATTCTCATTCCATCCTCATCTATCGTGATCATCATCAATAAGCCTTAGGGTTGTCATCTTCTCCTCTCTTTCATATTTTTTTACCTATTAGAGTCTTATTAATAATATTAATAAAGTAGCATTATTAGGTTATAGAATAAATATTAAATATTAAAGGGATAAAACTCATTTAATATTATATTAATTTATGTATTTTTAAATGAACTTTTTAAAATAAATTTTGAATGCTAAGAGTGAAAACAGCTGATTTTTTTAGACGGAGGGAGTAGTTGGCATATATATTTTAATCAGATAGAAAAATTGACCCTTTTTACCTGATCGATAAATATACTTACAAGTTATTGCTGCTCTACAATACTTCATCGTGGAATCGCACTAGGCCATGAGCCCGTCACCGCTTTTCTTTCTTTTCCTCCCTACCGTACGCGCGTTCTCTCGTAGTACTAACTTACTCTATAAAAAGATGATAAAAAACCGTACTTAGTACTCCTAAATACTAGTACTAGTACTTAATTAGCCACACACACCATCATTAAATATGCCGTGGTTACTGAAATCGAGTTTAATTAAACGCGTTATCACACACGGTGGCTACCTATAAAAAAGCCATGCACCCACTCCCGTTTCCTCATCACTCGCAATCACACATCCAAACCACGACCCCACGATCACGAGACCAAACCGCCGAAATGGCCAGGCTCGCCGTCGTCGCGACGCCCCTCCTCGCCGCCGTCGTCGACGCCGCGACGACCATGCCGACGTCGGCACGCGGCATCCGCCTTCTGGAGGGAAGCGCCGCCGCCGAAGGGGAGCTCGCGGCCGTGGCCCCGACGGAGGCCGCAGAGGCCCCCGTGTCCTTGATGTGGTGGCTTGCCATGGCGCTTCGTGACGGAGGCGCCGCCCTGTGTGAGGAAGTGGCCACGCCGGCGCCGGCGGAGATGTACCGTGAAGGCGACCTCGAGCACAAAGTGCGGGTGCTAGGGCCGTAGATGAAGGGCATACGTACGGCTGCGATGCTGTTGCCGCGAGTTTATACGTTTTACAGTTCACTGTCACGTTAAACACACGCATGATCGACCATTAGGTTGCTAACTAATTTATGTCTCAACCTTTGTAAAACGTCCTTAAGCACATATAAAATGCGTCGCCTCTAAAAATTAATAATGCTGATTTTTTTTTGTTATTTTTCAGTTTACCCATTATTTGTAGGCGAAACATAGTACAACATTTATAAAATAGCACACGCAATCGCTCTTATGAACACACATACGGACATTCTAGCTCTACTAGGTTTATCAGTAGTTTCGAAAGTGACTAAGTTGTTTTGACTACTAAACCATATCTCATCAAAGCGAATTGATTGATCGGGTTGAGGGCCGCCCCAATGTTGATATAATATTCAGTTAGAATGTATGTTTTTTAATCAGATCAAATGTATGTTTGAGTATAAAGCATATAGTCCTGAACAATTAATTGTTCTATTTTGAAACGCTTAACTGTAACGTTTATTTAAAAATATTTAAACTTATTGAGCCAATGACTTTTTTTCTAATGCCGAGGACTTGATGAGCACTGACAAATAGGCCTAGTCCACTAGGCAAAAAGTCTCAATCCAAACAACCCACTAGCTAAAAAGAAGACCTATTGGCCTATTAAGCCCATTAGGCCCAATCGAGAAGCCTGATTTGAAACATATCCGAGTTTTTTATTTATATTTTTTATTAAATTATTTAAAAAACATATTTTTATTTGAAAAATTTATAACTATACACACAATGAGAGTTTTTTTTTAAAAAAAAAACTCTACAATAGGGCGAAAAATTTGACGTGTCAAATGTTTGCTGGCACACGTCAACGACGGGGCTACAAGAGGTTAGTAAATTTGCAGGTGCTATCCTAGCTGAGAGTGTTTTTTATGTGACGGGAGGCCACACGTGTGAAGGAAGAAGGGTCAGCCTTTTTTGCAAGCAACCCCTTTTTAGTCCTCTGTTAGACGTTTTTTTTCCATAGGACTACTTGCAAAATTAATAGTCTGCTTCACGAGTGGGCCTGGTAATTTTGTAGGTGGCCTCCTTGATGCTCTCTATTAGGTTGTTTTTTTGTCTCTACCATACAAATATCGAAAAGAATTTTTTTAATAAAACTATTTTTATCTATAGATATAATTATAAAGAAAATTTGAGAGTATGTAGAAAAAGTAATTGAGATGATTGAATTATATAAGAAACTCATCACTAATATTAAAAATCATTACACCAGGGCTAGATGATTAATAGATTTACACGTAGACATTATTTAAATAACAGTGGTAAAAATATTACACAATTTACTAAGAGTGATACACATTGCGAACAAAACATAGACGCAATATAAATAATGTAACGGATAACACGATACATATATCTATTTGAAACTTGTAGATATCATTATCTATCGTCTACTTATAGATACTAGTTGGTAGAGGAGCTGACTCTTTACTCATATTGCACTTTAGCATGTATGAATTGTTTAATTGTTTTGGGTTGTATAATTCCTGCAGAGTTGTTCAATGATTTCTTTATGTTTTGAATTCGCACCTTCTTGGCGGCTCCTGTGGGAGAAAAGTGTATATATAACTATTGTAGTTATGGTGATAACAAATTAAAGCAAATTAAAGAGACGTATATCGAAATTATAACGAAATCATCGTCAAGAATGTTTTGACAAACAAGTGGGCTGTGTTAGGTATAGAAGACATGAATAACATCATTAAAAACAATGTTGCATTCACACGTGTAAAGTGTCATGTCTGTAAAAATCATTTAAACACGATGTATATTAACGCGCCGAAAGTTGGCTATCGGGTTATAATAAAAGCGAAGTGATGGTGACGTGCCGAAAGTTGGCTGTCGGGTTGTATTGATAGCGATGGGACAATCACGTGCCGAAAGTTGGCTAGCATCACTAAGCGTCGATTGTGACTCGATAGTTGTACACACAGTAAGAAGTGAAGGCACCAAAAATTAGTTATCGTATGCTACCGATAGTCATGCGCGTACAATAAAGAGTAAAAGTGACGTGGTTTTAACGTATAATAAGTAATATAGGTACCTAGAGCTAAAACAATGAATACAAATTAGTATAAAATAGTAAGTAAAAATGGCACAACATACTACTGGTTTGAGGCCTACCCTTTATCCCTCTTTGTTCTCCTGCCCTACGCTCACACGTGAATCTAAGAGTAGGTGAGGTGGTCTGCCGGGATCCCACAGCTAACGCAAACATGCTATATAGGAGGCAAAGCATGTGGCTCCTGTATGTGAGGTGGTGGAGCTTTTGTAAGCTGAGAGGAGCCAAGCACGCCCTTATCTGCCGTGAGATTATCATGGTTGAAGGAGTTGTGCGCCCATCCTAAGGTGTCATGCCTAGACCTGCCCACAATTATGGAGATTTGCGACGGTGTAGCCCAGAACCCTGTGAGAAAATTTGTTAAGCAATGCAAACTGGAATATTGTGGACCGAATGGAAATATATACCATTCAGCAAACCTAAAAACCCTTGTGTGGACGTTCCCATTCCTTGTGTCGATGTCTTAGCTCCTTGTATCGACGTCCTCGCTCCTTGTATTGACGTCCTTGCTCCTTGTGCCAACGTCCTCGCTACAGAGAAAGCAAGGTACGACGCAGCGAAACTGTAAAAAGTATAATTTATCAATAGTAGTGTTGCACGTTAAGAATGAAGCAATATATTTGAGATGTAGATAGCCAAAGTTACCTTCGGGTTGCATTCCTATAGGACGGACTCCTACTGCTGCCGTCGCTACAGGAGAAACCACATGGGTAATATGATAGGTGGGAGCACAAAGGACAATGCGCATCGTGTTATGCATCCTATGGAAGGTAATCCTCTTCTCATCCACTGTCAACACAACCTCGATCTCCAACCATCGGCACATAGGCTCAAGCTTGCCGTTAACTTGCCATGTAGCGTCGACCTATTTGATATGACATGTCATATATAAAAGTCATAACATATTTAACCAAGATATGAAAAATTGATTAACTCACAATGCGAAAAAAGTTTTGGGCACGATGTCTAGAATATGTGTCTTGCACATCAGCTATGTTTGGCAGCGGAGTGTCGGGAGTAAATGCCACGCTGGTGCACGTATGAGCCTGGTACCAACTAAGGTACGCTAGGTACAATGCGTCTGTGTGCGGGCACTGCTCCTCAATGACTTTCTCGATCGCCAACAACCAGTCGTCAACGTATTTCTGGAGACCTTAAACCTAAAAGTGCCAGCTACTTGTCCCCACCAACTATACCTAGTTATAAAAACGGTGTTACAATATGTACAAAGTATACAATCATATGTTTGATTTTGTATCAATACTTATTAGGAAACATCAACCAACACAATCAACACAACTAATAGAAGGTACAACTGATGTAGATTGAATTGTCGCAACATGCACTGTGGATAGTACGGCTCGACAAAAGATGTCGAACACCATCGGCTAGGTCGTCAACCAGTAGCCCTAGTCACGTGTGCACAAAGTCAAAAGTTCAAGTAGTGCACGAGCTTTTAGGGCTGTAAGGCTCTGAAACGACGTTGTTCGGCTGTAGTCGATCAATCTATAGCACAAAGTTTAAGTAGAACCTCGTGACCGATAAGTGGGTCCATCATTGCTACTAAGCATGATAGAAAGTGTCAACTGGTCATTTTTTGAGGTATAAACACTGAACAAACACATTACGTACCTAATGACAACACCACACTATACGTATTGTGGGGAAGTCCTTAGGGAGCCTCTGTGTGTATATGTTGTTGTCGTAGGCACTGGTTGGCTGATTGTGAACCGCTCGACCGCCCAGAGCTTTAGAAGTAGTGGACAATTGGTGATCAATGAACCTTAGTCAGTATTCGTGCACACATCATAAAGATTTTGTTACATTGCTACGAGGACAACGGATCCCAACTCCATTGAGGTATGCTCCTATCCTCATCATCAACGATCATCCAAGCATAGTGGATAAGCCTCTTGTCCATAGCATGGCATGTTGTACTGGTGAACATCACCCAGCCAAAGAGAGCCACAGTAGGTATGCTTTAAAGCTCCATTGCAATGAGTAGTCATCGGCCTTAGGATGGAGTTGATCGGGCTATATAGCGAGAAGGTTATTTTCATAAGTAATTAATTACTCATATATACACATATAGTATCATAGCAACTGCTTTACTTACAGTGAACTTAAGTAGTCACGTCTCGATGGGGTTGCTCATGGTGTAGTAAGGAAGTGCGCTTAGAGCTATAAGACCAAGCAAGTGCTGAACGTGAGCGAAACGCTCCTGGATGTTCTCGAGCCATCCTTGAAGTCCATCAGTTGGACCTATTGCATTTCCCGAGAGGGGAAGACCTAGAAGATACGTGATGTCTTGAAGCGTAGGGGCCATCTCTCTATACGGTAGGTGGAAAGTGTATGTCTCCAACCTCCAACGGTCCAGAAGTGCTACGAGAAGAGACCAATCTGCGAACCACTGCTTTGTCAAATCCTTCTCATATGCTGAGGTCTTGACTAGCCTGCATAACGAAAGAAAGCTAGCCTCACATAACCTATAAAAAAAGCAACATATATATTATCTGCCAGGATTCATATTTAAAGTTACATCAAACAATAATGATATCTTTTACCTGGAATGAAAGCTGGGTCCACAGGTAGTAGGTGTCACGAAGGGCGTAGACGAAGGATGGTCAGCATGACGTTCTCAACCGCTAAGAGATATGAGCAATGTGATCGATCGAGGCCATAGTCTAGTAACTCCGGTGTCTGCTATGCCATACCTATATTAAAAAAAGTTAGCACGATTATAAAAAAAATATAATTTATAGTTCATATACAACTAGCAACAAATTTTTGTCACACAAAATGAACAACAGTTACCATTACTACAAGACCGAAAGTAAACAATATTACAATATATATATTTCATACAACATAGAAGAAAATGTTCACAACTCTCTAAATTACGATAAATTACGACAACTTTAGTTATACATCTATTTTTAAAATAATACATAGACTTGTATTAAACGACTAAACCACTAGGTACATAAGAACGCCTATACTGGATTGGTCTTGAAGTTGTGCCTTCTCTCATGGGGAATCTTCCATCGGTCCCTACTCCTGATGGAGGAGCTTTCGCTTCACTCGGTAACTTCGTATCTTTTAGACACTTCTTGTAAATACGCCACTCCTTGTTACACTTATTATAATGTTTCAACCTTCCATCTGCTACAACTCATTTCACTCTACTATGTTAGGATCATATCTCATCATACTAGGATCCTATTTGTATTGTACGTTCATTAAAAATGGTGTTGTCTTTCACATAAATTGACACAAGAATGTTAGGTGGCCAATCTTATTTTAATGAATTTTTCACGTACCATTTTCAAGTGGTAGTGGAATCCACTGGTATTAATTTCTTAAAAAAACTTTAGTTGCCTAGCTCATAATGATATATACAGTTATTGCATTGACCTAGGAGTTGATTTGCAAACCTCACATTAACTAGTTATATACTACTAGAAAACTTCATTTCAATATTCTTAAGGGTTGAACCGATTTCTAGCATATTTACATCATATGACCATACCTAATATTTTGTTGACCGTGATATAACCGAAATACCACTTTATTTGATATATATGTTCATAGAAAAATAGAATTGATCTATGGAATAACTTAATAGTCACATCTACCACTATGTATTTAATATTTTAACACTGATATATCTTCAAACATTACGAACGAAACTATCTACGGATTTAGAAACAAAACTATCAAACCACATAGGAGCAAAACTATTTACGGATATAAAACAATACTATACATACTATTTTATTTCATCACTAATAATAAATATTACAAAGTGTATAAATCTTTTACGTGCGTATAAATCCACAATCTAGCAAGATTTTGCCTCTTCCCTCCGTCTCCCCTCAATCCTCTCTTTTCTTTTTTCTACGTTTTAGAATAAAATAGTCTTTTGAGTAGCTAGAAAGAGTTTTATAGTCAACCATCCAAAACTACACGACCTAATAGAGAACGTCAAGGGGTCACCTGTAAAATTATCAGGTCCCTCCCTATGGATGAGCCTAACAATTTTGTAGATAGTTTCTAGTAGGAAAAATATGTCTAACGAGAGAGTTGTAAAGGAGTCGCTGGTAGGCCCTCCTCCCTCATATTTTCATTTTAAAGGTGGCTTATAGAAAAATCACTCATGACTAGAGAGACACCTATAAAATTTGCCGTTAACCACGTTGAATGTTTGCCTCATTGGATTTTTACACTTTAGTAAAAAAACTTCTCAAGCTATTGGAAGTTTTATATTTGTAATTTTTTAAAAATATATTTTTATAAACATTTTAATAAAAATACATAAATTAAAACAAAAACTCAACATATCCCATCCTCACCGTCTGTCTCCATTTGGACTCCAGTTCCACCCCGACCTCCTGGTCGTCCCTGGCGCCGGCTAACCCACCAACACAACCACCACCTCCCCCTTCCTCTGGTAGGTGCTCGCGGCGGCTCTACGGCCACGCATGTGCTCGCGTCTCGTTGTCCTCTCCACCGCCTCTTCTCACTCCCCGCGCTTCTGTTCCAGATCTGCCTCTGCGGCCGCCCGGATCTAGCCACCGGTTCGCCGGCGCCGCTGCTCGGGAGCTGAACCTTGTGGCGACCTCTCTTACCTCTTAGCCATGGTAAGTTCTGTTCATTCTAGCTAGTTTCGTGGAATTTGTAACGCTGTATTTGCTTGTGTGGGGGAGGAGGATGATCGCGTTCTTGTGGGTTGTAGTAGGAGGTGATTACTGGTAGGAATGGATCTCTTGTTGGACCGATATAGCTGAAATTTCTGCATTTTATGTTCGTTTCTGCAGATCAACTTTGTGCTCCTGATCAGCCGCCAGGGCAAGGTGAGGCTTACCAAGTGGTACTCGCCTTACACCCAGAAGGAGAGGACTAAGGTCAGCATCCTGTACTGAATTCTGTAACACTGATCATATGATTCTGTTGCTGTTTCTGTGCTCTTTGAGCATCACTAGCGGTGGCTGTTGATTTCGATCAATGGTTAGCCGATATGCAGTATAGGTCATGCGATCCATGTGCCGTAGCAGGGCTTACAACTTAGGCTGTTTTTGCTTAAATGTACACTTACTAACAAGCAATGATGGATTCTTCTTCTACCACAAATTTTGCCATTCTTGTTCATATTATTCTGTTCTAGGACCTGTCTGTATTTAGCACCTATGTTTCAGTGCACCTATGACGATGATGATTCTTGTCCATGCTCAAAGGCACGGTATTGGTTCTTTTTTGGTTCCACTTGTGGGTTTAATGTTTGCCAAAACCCAAAAGATCTGTTCTGAGCCCATGAATAACACTGTAGGTGGCCATGGAACATTCTTGACAGAAAGACAAAACCTCTTCATTTATTATTCTTGGGTTTGCAGTGCCAATTGCTTATGTTTTGTTGGTGAGCTGCACTGTACTGTTTATCTTATATGTAATTTTCTACTCATGCTGAAAAGGTTATCCGTGAGCTCAGTGGGCTCATTCTAACACGCGGGCCAAAGCTCTGCAACTTTGTTGAGTGGATGGGTTACAAGGTTGTGTACAGAAGGTATGATTCCAGCATGTCATTGATGTTCTATTGTTTGTCTAATCGGTTATGTTGTTTTGTGGTACCTTCTTATTTGCTATTTTATATTCTGTTTATAATTATGGTGGCAAGGTATGCAAGCCTGTATTTCTGCATGTGCATTGATGCTGATGACAATGAGCTTGAGGTCCTTGAAATTATCCATCACTTCGTTGAAGTACTGGACCGATATTTTGGCAGCGTGAGTGCTTTGATGCTGTTTATCATATGGCTTCTCTTTCATTTGCTTGTTGTACTGCTGTTTTGAGTCCTTGTTTCAACCTCATTAGGTATGTGAGCTGGATTTGATATTCAATTTCCACAAGGTAATATATCTTTTGGTTCTATTGAAGCTGCTACTACAGAGGATCTAGGATTGGAATTTACATGATTCTTCTTGCTAGTCTATTGTCATGTTTATGAGTCGTGGACTCGTGTTCATGAGTTTCAATGATTCATTTTTGCAGGCCTACTACATACTTGATGAAATTCTCATCGCTGGTGAACTTCAAGAATCTAGCAAGAAAAATGTTGCAAGACTTATTGCTGCTCAGGTATAATTTCTGACCGCAGCTAACCTAAACTCAGTATTTTTCCTGTTTCCCTGACTATCGAAGGGCATATGGTTTGGGTGGTAGAATTTGTCTGATCTTTTTTTGTCTTTAATGTACCTCTGTCTGTTTTTTTTTCATATGGTTCAATAGAGGTGTTTGTGCCCTTAAAAATTAGGAGAAGCATCATGCCCTCATCATCTAAAAGTTCTTTCGTTTCTACTTGAACTTTTTCTTTTTTCTTATATGTAATTTAAGTTTAACATGTGTACCAAGCTACCAGCCAACTTGCAAGTCCTACTCTGTGGTACATGATGCACACATCGTGTACAGGAAGAACGAACCATGTCCTTTTGAAAAGTTCGTAGTTAATTTTCTCCTAACAATTTGCCTTTTGAATCAACAGGATTCATTGGTAGAGGCAGCTAAAGAGGAAGCTAACTCTATAAGTAACATCATTGCCCAGGCTACAAAATAAAATTCTACTCCAGTCTGATGTTTGCTGTCTTTTGGTTTGTTGTTATATTGCTAAATGCAATGTACTAGTCCATTTGGTCTGTTCAGTTTCTAAGACACGTCTTTCAAGGTGCCAGAAGTAAGAATGAACATGATGTAACTACATTGTATCTGCTATTTTGAACTGAAATCGGATTTTCTAAAAGAAAATGTGCATGAAAATTGATCATGGAGAGTGCATTCTTTTGTGTAGTGTGATTATACCATTCACCTTCTGTATTCAATTCCTGTAAACTCTGCCAGTTATCAGGGTCCCTTTGTGTAAGTTGAAGTGGGAACTTAGGTTGGTAGCTTGCTGTTGGCACATGCGAATGTGTTTTTGAACACTCATTGATTAGTGGTATATGTGCATCCTGAATCTCCTTTCCACTTCTCCACATTGCCCGTTCAGTTGCCCTCTGCATACTCACTTTAAATTGGAATTCACTTCTTCACCCACTACTCACCTAACCCAAGGAAAATGTCACACTTTCAGTCGTTCTCACTTCTCGGGGCTTGTTTGCCTTCATATACACCCGCAGTGTTGCTTCCCTTCTTCTCAATGATACTTAGCCTGATATCAATGAGAAGTTGTGACCTATCGACTCTGAGTGAGCAAGAAAAATAGAGTGAGCATGGGAGGCGTCGGGATAGCAAGCATTAGAACATGAACATATCAAAGCTACCACTCACATGAGTTTGCGTGCAGTCTGCCAAAACTTTGGGCAAGGATGCCTTGCACTAGAGACAGCCCAGCTACACTGTGTGGTTGATAAGGTTGACCTAGAGACAACCTATCCACACCAAGTGGATGATCAGGTTGAACATGTGGTTGATAAGGTTGAGCTAGAGACAACCCATCCACTCCGAGTGGCTTACCAGGTTGAACATGAGAGACAACTCAATGCTGTAGACTGGTCGTCAGAGTGGAAGCTGGCTGGGAAGATTTGGCCTGGCGGCTGCCCTCCTTCATTGTAGGCATTCTTATCGACCTACCCCTACATTGTTCTATATGGTGTCCTATATGTCTTACTCAATTTTAACATTGTCATCTTATATATGGGTCATATTAGATCTCAACTTTGTTCTTGAGCTTAGTACAAGTCCTCTTTGTTAATCGATATTAATTAAAAGCCATATGCATATATATTAATAGACTATAAACAACAGTTAGTCTTCACAATTTAACTTATGTCAAGATTATTTTGCACTAGATTCTTGTATAAGGTAAGAATTTGAGGGTTCGAAAGGTTCTGGAGTGTTGTGTGGGAGTGATGATCTTTTTTTCTTTGTAAGATTATCCTTAAAGGAATTTACGGTCGGTTTCACCAAATCTTCTCTGTGTTGTTTCTTTACCGTTATTCGCTGCACGTTTGAGTGTTTGACGCTCCAATGACTGAATAACTAATTGACCATCTCAATCATGTTAGCATTTGTTTACGCTACTCCCTTTTTGTTTTTCAATCATATGAGAATTTCAGCCTGGAAGTGCCTTCTAAGCTGCTTGTGCTTGTGAACAAATTAAATTTCTTTTGAACATTGTGTTCTCGATGTTAGTGGATCGTCATCGTGAAGGACTGAAGACTAGAGTCACCATTTCAGTTCAGACCAGAATCTCACATGGACGCATCACGCATGCAACGTTCATGAGTGCTAACTTCTTTTCCTCCATTTTTCCTGCTTCCCTAATATGGAGTTCATTTTCTCACTTGCCATGCATACACTCTCCTACCGCCCGGGAGTAAAGTATCTCTTCACTAGTTACGAAAACACCAACCCTGTCTTGTCTTTATCATATATACTCCTGCAGCCAATCAGCCTTGCTAGCTTCCTCTCCCTCGTCAGTATCAATGCTCAAAATTTGACAGCATCCACACAACGCTGCATGCCTCTCAGTTCTTGATTCTAGGCTGGCTACTTGATAACAACATGATCCTCTCTCAATGTTGTGACTCCAAAAGAAAGATAAACAGTATTGAGGATGGAAGGCATCGAGAGAACATTTGCAAGTATATAAAATAGAGCACGTTGTAACTATGTCGTGCTTGCACTTTGATACCGCTTGTGAGTGGCAGCTCCTCCGTAGCACACCCATGCTCTCTACATTTGTCTTCTTTGCTTCTCACCAGCTCTGATATCTCTTAGAGAATGCTGCACTTCCTGGAGTATTGTCATGTAATGTAGGCTTCTCCAATCAGAGAATTAGCACAATAGACCTCTGGGTGATTCTACACTTAGGATAACCTCGGTAGGTTGTAGAGTAAGAGCAAGAGAATGGGTCAGTAAGAATATTAATTCTACACTTAGGATAACCTCAATAGGGTGTATGATAAGAGCAAGAGAATGATCAGTAGGAATATTTTACAACGGAACGATGCTTGTTGCCCAATGCACATGCTAGTTGCACTACATATAGGCAGTTTATATGTATACATGCAGAGATGCACCTGAGCTAGTGTAATGGCAGGGGTATGTGGTTTGAACCCCAAAGTCCGTTGGTCAATTCTCATCACGCTCACGATTGAAACTTGTGCATCTAAAACAGGTTCAGTTGGCCAGCTCCACACGAACGGGCCAGACTAGGTGCTACACAAGGAACCAAACACACCCCATGTTCAACTAAGGTTGGCGTATAGAACATTTGCATGTTCTAAGGTTTTTTTTTTCTGTTTCTTCAGCTCACTTTTCATCGATACTTAATTCCAGTGGCACAGATTGGAGAAGCACGTGAACAGAAAAAATATTTTAACCCCGGTGCCTTGGCAGGTAAGAGCAAAGCACCCAATTGAGTTAGCAATGAATGCAGTCTGAATTCCATGAAAAATATGTGTGATCTTATTATTGTCCTAAATTTGTCACGTAGAACATGGCATAACAATATCATTCAGCGTATTAGCACCTAGGAACTTGGAAGATACTACGCTAATCTTAGTTACACACCGTTGAGAAGGTTGGAGCAGCTTATACACACTGAATTAAGCAGGATGATATATTCCCTGGCAAAATACGAATTCCCTAGAAGCTCAACTACTCTATTATTAACAATTAATTCAATCGCTACTACAACACAAGAATTAGACAGATGTGTTTGTGAACACGTACTCTTGATTGGTATATGTAAATTATGTTTTTTCCCCTTTCACCTTCCCCGTTGCCCATTCAATTGCCCTCTGGCTACTCATGAGAGGGAGTCAACTGCTAGTCCACTGTCCCGAGGAACTCATTTATAAACACAATACTGTAGCTTCCCTCTTTCTCGATGACCCTTAGATTGGTATCAATGAGAAGTTGCGAGAGCTATCAACTCGGCCCTGTTGGAATATGAGATTAAGCTAGTGCACGTAAAAAAACCCATTAATATATAATTAATTGAGTTTTAATTATTATAAACTTAAAAATAGATTTATTTGATATTTTAAAATAAATTCTATATAAATTTTTTTCATAGAGTTTTATGTGGAGAATCAAGAATTTGAGATTATAAAAGTTTTAAAAATAAGGAAAAGTGATAAGACGATGTACCTTGATAATATTCTAATCAAGTTATGAAGATATCTTGAGGATATAGCTATAACTAGTTAAGTTGTTTAATAATATGTTTTAATTGAATACGATAACTAAAAAGTAGAAAAGAAGTATATTGATACAAATTTAAAAATAAAAGATATATCCAAAGTTATATTAATTACCGAGAAATTAAGTTGATGAGCCACACTATAAAGTTTTAAGAGAGAGTTATCAAGCACCGTTTAAAAGGAACGACGTGGATCTCTATGAACCAATTTAGATTTATATTCGAAAAATCAACCATAAAAACAATTTTATATAGTGGTTTAAAGAACAGTAAAAATACATATATATGATTTTTATTGACCTGAAGAAGGCTTATAATAAGATACTAAAAAATATTATATGATGAGTTTTAGACAAACATAAAGTTTTAACAAAATATATCTCTCTCATTGAGAATATATATAATAATGTAAGGACTAGTATTCGAATAAATGATGGTAACATGTTAGTTTTTGATTAAAATAGGACTACATCAGGGATTAGTCTTAAGTCCGTATCTCTTAGTAATGGATGATGTTATAAGCATACAAGAGAATATCGCTTGGTGTATGATTTTTATAGATAATGTAGTATTAGTTGATGAGAGCTGGACGAGAGTAAATAGAAAAACTAAAGTTGTAACGGTAGACTTTTGAGTCCAAAGGTTTTAGAGGATGCAAAACTAAGACTGAATACTTAAGTTATGACTTTAGCACTATCGTACACAAGAAAAGAGATGTAAGTTTAGAATACCAAGTGTCTAAGAAGGATAACTTTTAATATCTAAGATCGATGCTACAGATAGATAGGGATATTGATGCAGACGTTAGCTATAGAATCAAAGCGAGCTGAATGAAGTTGTGCTAAACATCTGATATCCTTTATGATAAGAGGGTATCGTAAAAGTTAAAAGATAAGTTTTATAAAACGACGATTAAATCTGCTATGTTATATGAGGTAAAATATTGATATAAAAAAGATGATATACTGTTATAGAAATATGTATGTTACGTTAGATTTGTGGTTATATAAAAATGGATTGAGTCTGAAACAAGAATATACATGATCAGCTAGGAGTAGTATTAATTAAAAAAATCTTATGCAACATCGATTGAGATGGTTTGACCATATCTAAAGAAAAACTTTAGAAACATCGATACCTAGGTCAAGATAATAATGTGATAAGAAATAAAAATAAAGAGAGAGCTAAATTGAGATATAAGAAATGCTTAAAAAGTGACTTGTTTGAATCGTGATTTTAAAATTCTTGTTGGATTTCAACTCTAGCCTATTCTAATTTAATTAAAAATGAAAGTTTAATTTAATTAGAAATAAAAGACTGTATAAAAAAAATTTATACGAAAGCTACCATCTCAAAGCAGAATCATCGGCTAGCGTGCTAATCTCGTTCATCTTGGTCCAAGGAGCTAGCACAACAACCGTTGTCTTGGCAGGCTCAGGCATCGCCGGGATGGTCGTCTCGCAGTTGGTCCCCGGCCCAGCCGTGTCCTTGCCCTGCGAGCGAACGCAAGCACGGTGCGCAGAACGGCGAGGATGGGCGGGCGTTCGTTCCCGCCATAAAGCTCCCCTCCATGGTTTCTGGCTTGCTACCTGCTGCTTCCTTATTTGAAAAGAAGAAGACTCTCGTGCGTTCTTAGGCCTTGCAACTTGGGCTGCTTTTGCTTAAATGTACATTTATAATTTATTAACAAGTGGGTGGATGATGGATTCTACTTCTAACGCAAATCTTTTCATTTTTGTTCTCTGCATATTATTCAGTTCTAGGATCCTGACCCCAGCTAATCTAAACTCTGTATTTTTACTGTTTGCCGGACTAGTGAATTGAAGAGCTGTGGTTTGGATGGTAGAATGTGTCTGATCTTTTCTATCATTAGGCTGCGTTTGAGATGAGAAGGAAGAAGAAAAAGATATACAAAGTTAATTATTTTAAATTTAAAAAATATATTAATATATTTTTTAAAAAATAACTTTCCTATAAAAAATTATTTAAAAAACATACCACGAAAACTGTACGCGCAAAAAATAGAGAACTTTCTCTCTATCCTCTTCTATTCAACACTGCCTTAATGTACCTTTGGTTCTTTTAATAATAGAGGTGTTTGTTTGTGCCCTTAAAAGTTAGGAGATGCATCGTGCTTTCATCATCTAAAACCTCACTCATTGCTACTTGCACTGTTTATGTTTTTTTTAATCTAATTTAAGTTGAACTCGTGTACCAAGCTAACAACCAGCATGCAAATCCTACTTCATGGTTCATGATACACAAACCATGTACAAGAAGAAAGAACCATGCCCTTTTGAAAAGCTCGTAGTTCTATTTTGTCGTAACAATTTTCTTTCCGAATTCAACAGGATTCATTGGTAGAGGCCGCTAAAGAGGAAGCTAACTCTGTAAGTAACATTATTGCCCAGGCTACAAAATAAAATTCTACTCCTGTCTGATGTTTGCTCTCTTTTGGTCTGTAGTTATATCGGTAAATGCAATGTACTAGTCCATTCGGTCTGTTCAGTTTGTAAGTTGCGTCCATTTGTATCTGCTATTTTGAACTGAAATCGGATTTTCTAAGAGAACATGTGCATGAAAATTGGTCATGGAGAGTGCATTTTTTCGTGCTGTTGTGACTATGCCATTCACCTTTTGTATTCAATGCCTGTAAACGCTGCCAATTATATATAAGCCTACCTGATAGCTTTATATTACACGCAACACCTGGGTAAGTTGAAGTGGATCTTAGGTTGGTAGCTTGCCGTTGGCTCATGCGAATGTGTTTGTGAACACTCATTGATTGGTGGTTTGTGCATCCTGAATCTCTTTTTCACTTTTTCCACATTGCTCATTCAATTGCCCTCTGCATAATCTGAATTGGAATTCACATCTTCAACCACTGCTCCCCTAACCTGAGGAACATGTCACCCCCTTTCCTTTGTTCTCATTTCTCAGGCCATGTTCGCCTCTATAAACACCCGCCATGTTGCTTTCCGTCTTTCTAGATGATCCTTAGGCTGCTTTCCTATGTTGAGGTTGGAAACTTCTCCCTCTATACGGAAAATGAGATAATTGATTAGCACAAAACTAATTAAGTGTTAGTTAAAAAATTAAAAAATAGATTAGTATAATTTTTAAAACAAATTTTCTATAGAAAATTTTTATAAAAACACATAGTTCAGAAAAAAATATGTATGTATATATAATGAGAGAAAAATTGTTGATAACGCTTAATGCACCCTTAGCCTTTTATCAATGAGAAGTCGTGACCTATGGACTCCGAGTGAGCAAGAAAGGAAAATAGAGTTAGGGCGCGTTCGATAGCGCTGCTGGCTGCTCGGTCAGTGTTGCAGCTACAGCTTTTGCATGAAACTACAGTGTTGCTAATTGTTGACCATGTGCTGTGCAATGATGGATGGACAAACGACGCCGTTAGATGAAACGACACAATAATTGCGTGAAGAAACGAGGCTGTGAAATGTTGTTGCGTGGTACATGTAGGATATTGGTAATGCGTACAGGAATAATTATACAATTCTACGAATTGTACGCGTGCAAGATACAAATAATTAGAGGATATATTTCCATGTCACACATGGATTGACAACAAATAATTGTACAAGAATTTAGAAACATGCTCTATACGAGTAGTACGTAATGCTAGGCCTTTCCATTGAACATCCAATCCGCAATTCAGTCACGATATCTTCTCATTGTGTGCTTGCTGTTTAGTATGTTGTACATATCGTAGAAGAAGGCCTAATAGGATGACCGTTGTATAAGAGGTTATTCTCAATTTGGACCCGTACTATCCAATCTAAAATTGTGCAAGGTAAATAATACATATATTATTTTGGTCTAATCACAAGCTCTGGGAAGTACAGATTCCATTAAGAATTGTACATTGCCTTGACTACCCAAAAGCCATTTCAATTGTATTTCGCAAAGAAGTGTGCACAAGGAAAATGTCTCTTCCTTTCCCTCTGGCTGCGGTGGTTGTTTGCTGCCGAAAACATCCCTATGGTACTGCACTTGTGGGTATGGAGTTAGTGTCCCATCCTACTCGGATATATCGTGTCCACCAAAAATATTTTCATGCAAACCAATTAATTCATAGTCAATACATTTGAAATGACTACTAAACAAAAGCATTAATTTGTTTTTGCTATTAAAAATTGTACTCACCTTGTGGTGGCGTTGGAAAATGGTATGGATAACCATTTATTGCAGATGCCAAAACGCGTAGGTCATGCACTTATCTTGGCCATTCTACATCGGCAAGCATTACTCTTGTTGTCTCATTGTGACGATTCCTATATTCAATTGACCTATTGGCCGAAACAATGAATGTGCATGTCATTTAATGTGCCGATCGCACAACATTCTGAAACTGACACATATCTTGGTTCTTCCATAAGACGATCATGCACTGCTTCAAAGTTAGGATCAATAAGTTTGATAATGTCCGTCACCATATCAGCAACAAGTTTAAGGACCCCATGAAAATAAATACACATAGTTGAGCTTGATAGGATCCATCTATTATTTGTGGTTGATTTCCTGCCATTACAAACAAGAACATTCTATACCTCAAATAAAGTAGTGAGGTGGTAACAAGTAGTGAGGAGGTCATGTAACATGTATATCTGATTTGCAGTCAGTCAAAATACATTATGGCACTGTGAAGCATTCTTTGCAACATCCAATTTATCATAGTTTGCACCACGACTCACTGAGAAGTTCGTGTGTTGGCCTCTCAAGTTCTAGCATTAGCTCATTGATGATGGTGTCATCCTCTTCGCTGTCATAACCTCCTCCCATGCCGTCTGAAGATTTTGAATCATTATCCATTGCATGATACCTTGACTTGGAAAAAATAAACTGTCATGTTAATGCATCAATGATAACAATACATTAATAAAATAATGGCATAACACAAATTAATTATGACATTACTAATGTAGTTATGGAGTAACATATTAATTATGACATAACACAAATTAATTGATTAAAATGGAGTTACAAAAACCATTATTCAAAATACTAGAGCTCAAAATATGAACAGTTTGAATACGATGCCGAAGTAATGAACCAAGTAACTACTAGTACAGGAAAAAAATAGTAGCTATAGCAAGTAGCTAATTAGTCACAGCACCACCATCTGCACTCCCATCACCACCTAGACCAAATGGATCACCACCAAACCAACCTCCAAAACCTGAAGATACTCCATAACATGTTAGTGGCATTGCACCTCCCCATGCAACCTATTGTACGTCACTTGAATGAACCAGAGATGATCCTGTGTAGTAGGGCAATCGTCAAGGTAGAATTGTTGCTAGTAGTCACCGTGGAACAGTTGGAGCACCATGAACCACACATCGCTGCCCTTGGGGTATCTGTTGGCCACCACCATCTCCATGCAAGCCTTTGTGCCTCTTGCCTTCTTGGTAGGCCTCTTACCCTTTGCCTTAGCTTGTAGGGATTGACTTGGGGCCCTGTTTGGAACCTGAGTCAAGGCATGCATATCGATCAATGGTCCCTGTGCAGGTTGCTGGTCAGCCAATGGTTGTGCAGCGGGCACATCAAAATGGTTCCCGATGACCGCTCATCCTTGGAAAACAGTATGGAGCTCTTTATTGCACTTGAGAGGACTTTTCTTGAATGCCTTAACCCTTTTTCTGACCTACAAATCAAAAGAACAATGTTAATAGTGTAGTAGCACAACAGCTGCACAAATTTCAACTTCAAACAAGTCATGGATGGGCAACATAAACATGTAATGAGCACATTACCTAAAACTGGAAGAAAGTTCATAGTGCTAGCATTGGACACATGCTAGCAATACAAAGCAAGCTCATACTGCTAGAAAGTTTAATTTGAAACAATTTCAGCAAGCTCATTTCAAATGGTATAAAAAATAAATAGAATAACATTAGAATTCCACAAAATGCAAGTTCAATCAATTCATGCCTGGGCAACATGAACATCTAGTTCAGTAATGGGCACAGAGTGCTGGAAGTAATAAAATTTGCAGTTGTTATAGATGATGGACTGTAATCTAGAAATGAAGTGTAATGCTAATCTAGAAATGAAGTTTAATGCTAGCACTCTGTCCACACTTGCATGCATTGCCTTGTAATAATTTTGTTTCATGCCAACAACTGTCTTCATGAGCAGACAGTACAATGGTATTTTTGTTTGCACTGGTATGACAATGTACTGATAAATTAATATGACATGGAACGAATGTAATTTGCATAAAAAAATTAAAATGTCATAATGCTACAAAGTTAAATTGCTAGAACATACGACAATTATGTACATATCAGATTGCAAACATCTGATTATTTCAAAATACTCATTCAATATGCTACTAACATACAATGGCAAAGACAGAAAAGGAAATTGGGCACAAATTCCGAAACAAGTACAGTACTACATCAGCCCCTGCATATATGTTAACTAGCAAATGTAAAGTGCATGACAACCCGAACTATACATTACACATGTTGAATTTGCTCATTGCCTGATGTAATATCTTGTAGTGGCATATACTATTACTAGCAAAGCAGATCTAGTAGCATAGTAGTCGTTTAGAATAAAAGTAGTATTATATCAGCAGCTACGTTCAGCATTGCTGGTTCAAAACCGAACTAGTGCGCATGCAAAACAATGACAGCCAATTAGCACGTGATTAATTAAGTATTAGCTAAAAAAACTTAAAAAATAGAATAATATATTTTTTTAAAAGCAACTTTCATATATATATATTTTTTAAATACCATTTAGCAGTAAGGAAGCGTGCACACGGAAACTAAGTGAACTAAGGTTAGAAAGAGGAGAAAACAAACGCAGCCCAAGTGGAGATACAGAGATTGAAGTGGCAAATAGTAGCTATGAAATTAATGACATACACCTAGCAGTTCTCAAATACATGTGACACTTAAAATGATTGGGTAGTTTAATAAGTAACTATGTTGTTAATGATGAAGTAGGTTAGCTATTAGTATAAGGTTTTCCTAAATGATAGACTAGGTTTATGATGGAACATTATCAGAGTTCATAGAAGTAGTTCCAAGGCAATTTAACAAAAAAGCATAAATTTGTATTGCTAGTCATATAAAGTTTTACCTAGTAATTTGATTTCAATTAATGATATCAGCACTCTTTGTTTTCATACAAATACAGGGACAAGTTGTGGAAATTTTATGATACAACCTTTTGCTTTCACTATATAAGTGTGTGAAATTTTAATAAAGTACTACATAACAAACATATGGTAACAAAATAATAAGCTAGTTATATTGTCAAGTTTAACAACCTAAGATATGTGTGTACATTTGACAAATATGTACAAGATTTTCGAATGATAGACTATAATTATTGCATAAATTCAAATGATAGACTAACAACTACATGTCAGTGTTATACATATTGAACTTCTAATATCTATAATCACATTCCTCTGTTAATATTGTAGTTACAATTCTATGCGGTGCTTCTACTTATCCCAGTTTGCTATGTTCATATTCAAAAAATGCCATAGGAATGGTATATGCTAGTCCATACTATGGTTATGTCATGTAGTTTGCACTAATGTTCACAACACTGCATGAATTTACATTTCTCAATGAGGCAATTAAAATGTATTTCTTTTCAACTACAGACCGAATTCTTTATAAGCAAGGAAATAAAGGTACATGCCACATTCTAGCTTTCCCACCAGGCATCATCGGCGATGATGGCCTAAGTTACGGTGTCACGCACAAGTCCAGTAGCCTAGGATTCAAGCCATGTCCACATGTTGAATTTCCATTTGCACATCTCTCAGCAACTCTTGATTTGCTTCTTGCTAACTCTCTTCCCTTCCTTGTCAAACATCTTTGTCTTCGAATTGATGTAACCTTGTGATTTTAGACATGATGAGGTGATGTTGCGTGTGCTAATCTCCTCCCTGTAGCTTTGGAGGAAGATCTGAAGACCTTGTGATTTTAGACATGATGAGGTGATGTTGCGTGCACTAATCTCCTCCATGCAGCTTTGGAGGAAGATTTGAAGCTCTTCCTCCGTCCAACGGGTTTGACCATCCACCATCTACCAACCCAAGTCAAGCAAGCTATTGGAGGTACAAATAAAAGGTAACAAAAGAGAGCATTACCTTGGTTGCCTTATTAGAGGCAAGGAAGTCCCTATCGAGGTTGCACACAACTATTGCCATAGTGACTCACTGGATGAACGTGCGCATGGCTTTAGGTGATTACGTGACGATGGCGGTGAGTACTTCGGTCCCAACGATGACCTCATCCTCTTTAGCCCGCATGTGGGAGCCGTTCGACTCCAGTGAGTCGAAGGATCCCCACTGTGATTCTAGATCTGGCACTAGGAGGCACCAAGTAGTCGAGTCGGAAGACCTGGCTAGAAGCATGGACGGCCTGACTTCATTGACTAGGACCTCTACCACGCACTTTCACTTCTTGCCTCTGCTAGCTAGGGAGCAATGAAGGAAGGGGCCTAGATCACCATTTGGTCACCAATGGCGTCTCCCCCAAATGACCAATTGGTGTGAATCTCACCGCTCCTGTGCCGCACATGAGCACCTAGAAGAGACAACACCACGCATGAGAGGCTACAAGGCAATTGTTGGAAGTGGAGATGTTGCGAGCAGCGGCCACACTGGCCACCTTTATCCTCTCTCGATGACACCTTTCGATAGATATTCCACTTTCCTTTCTCCCAATGCAGATGCTTGGCCTATGCATGACCTGTTGTGGTCACATGCGTGCTCAGTAGCACCTTGTCGAGCAAGACAACACACCGCAAGCTCACAAATTGACAAGCATGTGTCAATTTCTTGGGAAGCCTCAATGACCGCTATGCAAAGGGGTATGTCACAGAAGGGGAATGATGATGACCACAAGTAACAAAGAAAGAGGAATAAGGGTGAGGTGTGCGGCATCATGGGGGGGTAGAACTACTCTAATGTTCGTTGACCAAATTAATATTGTCAACGCTCCAATCATCCATCCACCCAGCTAAATCGCCCGAGGGTTTGAGATAACTATTTATGGACTAGCCAGCATTACCCCATCTGGAGTAGCACTATCAAATGGGCCCTAAGTGAGCTTGGGAAGAGTCGAGAGAGCAAGCACTAGAAGATCAACACTTGGAAGGTACGTGTGAATGTGTTTGCATGCACTTTGCTAAAACTGTGGGCAAGGATGCCTTGCACTAGAGACAGCTTAGCTACACCATGTGGCTGATATGGTTAAGCTAGAGACAACCCAGCCACACCGAGTGGGTGTTTAGGTTGAATATGAGAGACGACTTAGTTGCCACCCGTATGCATCACACCAGCCCTGCAGTTGGCGCACCTACACGATAGGCCTCGCTCGCCTGATGTGTTTCCCCACACTCGGGCCACGCTAGTACTCTTTCTTCTTCTGAGTCTCCTGCTTAGACTGGTTTGAGGAGTCAGTTCATTAGAGCAAGTGCAATAAGGGCTTGTTTAGTTGAGTGACCCAACCAGCCTTAAGTTGACATAATTTTTAAGTTAACTTGTCTAAAGTGTGGCCAACAAATTTGAAGCCACACTTTAGCTAGCAAGAGAGAACCTTGCCACACCTTTTTTGCTATTGACATGTGGGACCAATATGGTGGAGAAGAAAATAAGCCACGAGTATGGCTATAAACTAAACACATGGCTAACATGATCAAACTTTCCAAACATAAGGTGTGGCAAGTTGACACATATTGTGCCTCCAACCAAACAACCCTAAGCCTCTAAACACAAGCCCCAAGATGTCACATGGTGAGGTGGAGAAGAGAAATAAGAGGCCAACTATAACACCTGGTCATTAAAGACTATTTTAAATAAAAACAAACTTTCAAAAGTTTGTGTAGATTAAGGACATAAGTAATAAGATCTCAATTAGATATCTACTTGAGACCCAAAAACTCCCATTCACATATCCCTGTCCAAATTCAAATATTAGAATTTGAATTTTGCAATTTGAATGTTCCTATAAGGTCTATTTTAAAATTCCTCCTTATTCCATGTCTATCAATACCCCTCCTTCCAAAATACCAATCAAAATTCCTCTCATAAATCTATGCTTCAATTCTCAAATTTTGAATTCAAAATCCCCTTGACATCCTCACTTTTTCCTTCGTAACCTTCCCCTCAAATCCTTTCAAAATTCAAACCAACTTAAAGAATATTCAAAATTTTAATCAAAAACCTTTGGTTTAAAATCCTTAGACCTTTATGAGCGCAAATATCCCATTCAAACTAAAATCCCAATTCAAATGTTCCAAATATTCAATCCAACAAATCCCTAGAAACTTCTCCAAGGTCACTATTCAAATTGGGTGGCCCTTTTCTTCCTGGCCGGCCGAGTCCCCTTTCCTCCTTTCCACTTCCTTTCCTACCTCTAGCATGGCCCAACATCACCAATAGGCCAGCTTCCCTCTGCACAAAACCGCTCAACCTATCCTTCCCCTTTCTCTTTGGGCCGTAAAGGCATAGCCACCTTCCTTTGTTCTCTCCTTCTGGTCCAGTCTCTGACACAATACCCCTTGCCTCAGTCCTACTCAGGCCTGCTTGTCAGCCGTAGCCTCCACCACGCGTTTCCGCGCATCAACCCTAGCACTATCATCTTCCTTTCCTCTCTTCTCTCTCCAAGCTAGCCACATGCTCATTCAAATGAGCATGTGAAGAAAATGGTGTCATCGTCGTCTTGTCCCCTCCATGTTGGTTGACAGCCAAACCATAGCTTTCCTTTCCTCTCCACCATCTGACCCACCACCCAAATAATTCCCGCTGTCCCCTCACTCCACGCTGCGTAGTCTCTATGTCCGGCCACTTCTGCCGCCCTCACAAGAAATATCTCACTGCATCATAGTCAAAAGAGCAGGAGCACATTTGCCATCCTATTGCATCACTATCCCCTCCTCTCTTTTCAACCGACAATACCCGGCAGCCACCTCATCGATGTCTTATCACATCGGCTAGTAGAGCCACACACTATAGCCACTGCCTTAGTTCACCGTCGCAACACTCCAGACTCCGCCTATAAATGGCCCAAGGCCTTCTTCTCCCCCCACCATAGCTGCACCGTCTTGCTCGCCCTCGCCGTACTCAACCGAGTTCAAGCACAGCGAGCTCGCTCTTCACCCGCTAGCACAATTCCCTTCTCTAGTAGGTACTTCCTCTCTCCCCCCGCTCCCATGTCCTCTAAAGCCCCTAGCTAGCACCTAGACACGACCACACCAGGTGACTGATCAAGTTGAACTAGATAGACGGCATGGCTCCTGTCCGCGTGGATCACATCGGCCCTAGTGTTGGCATACCTATACCGACAGGCCTCGCGCACCTGGTTTGTTCCCCCCTAAGCGAATTTTTTTATAATTTTTTATTAAAATATTTATAAAAAAAAATTTTTTTGAAAAAAATTATACATATATTCTCCAAATGCCCTCTGAGAGGGTTTTTAAAAAAAATACTCTACCAGATGACATAAAATTCGACGTGACAAACGCCCGTTAACCCTATTAACGGAAGGTTGACGAGAGCTAGAAAATTTGCAAGCGGCCTCCTTGTCGCTCCATCCAAGGATGTTTTTCCTTGCAGTAGTAGCCCGCCTACAAGTGCCACGTAGGGTGCACAAGGGAGGAGGGGCATGCTATTTTTATAGCTGACCCCCTTGCTGCCCTTTGCTAGGGCGTTTCTTCCTAGTAGGCTGCCTGCAAAATTGTTAGTTCCACCTATGGAAGAGGAGGGGGGCTTGGCAATTTTACAGGTGGCCCCCTTGACACCCTCTGTTAGGGCATTTTTTGAGCGACCGCCTAAAAAGCCCCTTCCATCCGTCGAAAAATCCATTTTAATCCAAAAAATAGAAAAAAGAGGAGAGGGTTGATGGGAGATAAAGGGAAGCAATGAAGCCCTGCTAGCTTATGGATTCATACGTAGGTAAAGGATTTATAGCTTTTATAATATTTATTCATAGTAATAAAATAAAATAGTATGTGTAGTATTGTTCTAGATTCATATATAGTTTCGTTCCTAGATTTATGGTTTGATATTTTTATTCCTAAATCCGTATATAGTTTTATTTGTAATGTTTCAAGACATATAGGTGTTGAAATATTAAACAAACAGTACTAGATGTGATGATTAATTTCTTACTTAGTTTAACTCTATTTTTCTATGAATAGATGTCAAATAAAATGATATTTCGGTTATATCATGGTTGAAGGAATGTTAGGTATGGTCCATATGGTATAGATCGGTCAGAGCTCGGCTCAACCCATAAGAGTATTGAAAGGCTAACTGAGAGATGCTTTCCAACAGTGTATAAGTGATTAATGCGAGACTTCTAAATCATCCTCCAGGTCAATGCAATAATCGTGTATGTTGTAGTGAGCTGGGTAACCGGAAGTTTTTCCTAGAAATTGATGCCAGTGGATTCCACTACCACTTGGAGATGATACGTAGAGAATGTATTACAACAAAGTTGGCCACCTAACATTCTTTTGTCAATTCTTCTGTCAGTTTATAAGAAAGACAACGCAGTTTCAATGGTCGTGCAAGACAAAGAGAATTCAAACATGACAAAATGTGATGCTAAAACAATAGAGGGAAATGAGTCAGAGCAACAAAAAGGGGAGGAGGTAGGGAGCCAAGAAAATTGGCAGATGAGGGAGAGAGAAAATTGGCAGATGAGGGAGAGAGAAATAACAATATTATTAAGATAATGGATAGAAAAGATTCTAATAATGAGCATGTAGAGAATGATGAATCATCCGATAAGGAGAGTGGTAATATAAGTCCATCACAATGGTCCAACAAGAAATCTCTGGACTTGTTATCTCTGAGCAGCATCACATGACATGGGAGTACAACGAGAACGAGGTCATTCAAGAGGCTAAATATGCATATAAAGATGAATTGATGAAGACAATTAAGCACTGATTGGTATCACTTCGGCGGGAGTTCTAAGTTGCAAAGTCAAGCAAATCGGTGTACAAAGTGAAGTGCGTGAACTTAAGTTATGGGTGTCCATAGAGGATACATGCATTCAAGGATAAATAGAATGATTACTAGAATATATCAATCGTCACTGAGCATAATTGTCATTTACAATGGGTCGAGAAATACCATAGAAATATGACATCTGCATTTTATTACAATAGAGATATACTCCAATGTTGCGTATAACCTAGAGTACAAAACAAGATCAATCATAAGGCACATTAGAAAAAAATTCAAGTACACAATTATTTATGAGAAAGCATGGAGAATGAAACAAAAGATTGTTGAGATAGAGTTTAGTACATTTAAAACTTGATACAATAATTTGCCTCGTCTTGTAATTTTCATTCTTCAAAGGAATCCAGGGAACTGCTATAACCTCAAATCACTCTCATCACTTAACCATTCTCATTAGAGTGTACTTCAATAGGCTTTCTTCGCATTATGTGTATTAACACATTTGTGCATTTTCGTCCCATAGTCTACATCGATGGGACATTCCTGACTGAAAAATACAGAGGGTAGATATTGACAGTAATTAGAGTTGATGAGAGCAATCAGGTGTTACCCGTGGCTTTCATTTTTATTGAGAGCGAGAACACCGAAAGTTGTTATTGAATTCTAAAGCGAGTGAAGTATATAGTTGTGCATGTGAGGCCAGATGTATGCCTTATACATTACTGTCATGCCAGCCTTCTGCGGGCTATTGAGTTTAGAGGGATGGTAACGTGGAAAAGGAGTATACACAAGAGTGACCAAACGTTCACAGCAGATGATGCGTGCGTCATATGGATACTATTTTCTACAAGCAATTCAAAAACAAACAACTTATGGATCTTTCAAGAGGCTCTGTGTTTAGAATCAACAGAAAAAATTCAATGAGTTTTGAAGGAGGTTAGACGAGCTGACAACGAAATAAATAGATAAGCAGTCAAGAAAACCAACACCTATAAGTAACGAAGCTTCCAAAGCTCTAGAACCACTTCTTAGTGATGATCATACTGTGAGAAGAAGATCGGCATCATATGTTAGAAAATTTCCACATTGGACTGAGAATAAGCCAAAGGAGAAATGAGACTTATTGTATGATGATGGTAACGATAGGTTTGGCATAATGACCACTAATTTAACTATGTTTTACCATTGTTGAGTTTATCATGCATGGTATATGCAAATATTTTAGAGATCGGTACAAAGCAGTTGAGCCCTCTATGTCAAACAGTGATATTTTCTTTAGTATAGTGATGATAAAGTATTTTGATAAAAAAAGTAAAAAGGCTCAAGTGCATCGAGTTATATTTTAAGATACACGGTATCATAGATTCGAAATCTTATGTACTAACAAAGCCAAGCGTAGAATGTACCGTAAGAGAATTGTGCAGGAGTGTATTCTGAAGGACGACAGGATTTACTCATGCTGGCGCCAAAAGCCAAGGCTATACCACAAGCCATGTTCTCATATTATTATCACGAGATCGGAGTGTGAAATGCTCGACCACTATTTTGTGTCACCTCATTTTAGGAAGAAAGCTATCTTGCATATCTAGAATGACGAGATATTTAGCTTCAATATTGCGGGATCTTTTATAGCCTAGGTTTTTTACATTCCAAACCCAACGAAAATAATAGACAAAGTAGTTCGTCACAAAACTAAATGGATTCACAACGATATGAATGAGTCCGAAACAGGTGGAAAGTTAAAATGTTATAGCAAGTACAACAAGGAGGGCATACTTACGAGAAATATTAAAATATACGAATGATCCGAGTGAAGTAGAAGACACCCCACGGGAAAATGCACCACTTCAAGACTAACCCAACCGAGATATTCTCGTGCACCTGGTGATTCAGTTGTATAGTGCAAGTCTATGTACTATTTTAAGAATGGATGCATAACTTAATTTGTCATAATTTAGAAAGTCATCAAACTTTTCTTTTATGTTGTATTAACTATATGTATCATAATATTGTTTACTTTTAACCCTGTAGAAATGGTAACTGTTGTTCATTTTATTTGATAAAAAATTGTTGTCAATTATATAAACTACATATTATGTTTTTTATTTCTGATAATTGTGCTAACTTCTTTTTCAATATATAGCATATCAAACACCGAAGCTGCTAAACCATAGCCTCAATCAATTACATTACTCGTATCTCTTAGTGGTCGAGAACGCCATGCTGACCACCCACCGTCCACGCGCTTTGCAACACCTACTGTCTATGGACCATTGCTTGTGTATAAGGTAAGAAATATCCTTATTGTTTACGATTCCTAGTCGATAATACATATGTTACCTTTTTTCGCAAGTTACATGAAGCTGGCTTCATTCTGTTGTATAGGCTAGTCGAGACCGCAACACACGAGAAGGATCGACAAAGAGGTGATTCATAGACCGGTTTCATCTCACATCACTTCTGGATGCAAAGGCCAGAGACGCAAACTTTTCATCTACCGTGTGGGGAGATGGCCCACACGCTTCAGAATGTCTCGTACCTTCTGGGTCTTCTCCTCGTAGAGGATGCAGTAGGTCCAGTTGATGGACTTTAGGATGCCCAACAAGATGAAAAGACATGAAAACAAGAGCATCAGAGAAAAGCTACGAGGTACAAAAGGAAGGGTGCATGCATCACAAGATCAATTCATATAAAACAAACACATTAAATCAATCAAAGGAAAATCACAGACTGCAAAAAAGGAGTCAACAGCCATTGCTTTGTCCTTTCATGATGAAATCACAGCTAACTACATCATGCATTGTAAGCCTAAGAAGGTTCTTGCAAGCCTTGGAGAATTAAACCTAACTCGTAATGTTCTCATGCCGCTTGTCCCCATACAATCTGATTCAAAAACAAAATGGTTGGATGACAGGGTATGCACTTTTCTCATTATCAACTTATAATTCATGCTTCAATGTATCTTATTTGCGCTTTTATTGCAACAGGTCATAGACGCGTATAAAAAATTGTTGAGTGACCAGCAACAGCATAAACCACAACGCCATAATTTGTGAAATTGCATACATGTAACTATAATCTGTATATCTTTTCATGATCGATGACTAACCTATAAGCAACACTAAACCATTGCACTGTCTCATCTTGAAATATCCAAATAAACAACCAACCCCATTATCCAACCATAAACCCTTGTGGTTTTGGGATAATTTCACTAACCTTGCAACAAAGGTTGCGGACGCGTTAGCCGATATCGACGTCGAGGCGGTTGTAGTCCGGGTTGCGGACGCAGACCTTGAGTGCTGCGGAGATGGTGACGCGGATGGTGGGGCGCGCGGGGACCGAGACGTGCGCGAGGCGGAGGCGCGCCACGCTGACGTCAGGGTCGGCGGGCCAGAGGAGGAACCCGGCGAGGGAGAGCGCAGGACGAGCGAGGAACCCTCAGCACCGCCCTCGAAGCTTCTCGCAGAACACCGCTGGGGTGACGCAGCCGTCGAAGCTTCGGGATGGCAGAACTCACGCAACCTTCTCCCCGTCGCCGTCGGCCGTCGAGGCATGCCGTATGCTCACGCAGCACACGCCAGATCCGGCATCCTTCTCCTGATGGCCGTCGCTGCCGCACGGCCGACCCCGCCGCCTTCTCCTGGTGGCCTTGGGGCGTCGAGGCTGCCATCGCCTCTGCATCCGGCGTCGAGCACTCGTCCACGCTCACGTGCTGTCCACTAGGAGCCGAGGGCATGAGACGGGGATTGGCTCTGATGTGTTTCACCGAGGATGAAAGAGGATTGCCTCTGATAGGGATGTAGCCGTGGATGGACATATCAGAGAGCCACGCAAAAATACATCTTTGCCCCCTCAGACTAGGGATGTAGCCGTGGATGGACGGCTCAGATTCGGTACCTGATTGAAGAGGATGGGAAAACTGCTCTTCTCGACCTATCGCTGCCACCGTCCGGTGCCTTCGCCGCGCTGAGGGCTCTGCGCGTGGAGTGCTTCCAGTTCCATGGCGAATTCACCCTGGATGATGCCATGCTGCCATTCCTGGGAGGGCTAGAGATTCGCATGGCCCGTGGGTTGACCTCCCTGACGATCAGGCTCAAGACTCTCATCTGGATGACTCTGTTCAACGTGCAGGGGTTGTGCCGGATAGATGCCATGGTAGCTTCCATTGGGTGTAGCTGTCGCTATGAGTCTGCAACCTGTAGTCTCCATTGTCGCAGTGGAGCTGGATGAGCTCGAGTGGCGAACTTTGTACTACCCAACAATGGTCAACTTCAATGAGATGCCGCGCCTCCCGTGGCTACATCAATCCGAGCTCTGAGGAGCTTTTCAAGCATTTTTCACATATTGACTGTCTCAATCTGATAGTTCGCATTGAATCATCAGTGAGTGCTTCTTCCTCTTGATCATTGCATGGTTATCAATTGTGCTGTTCGAACTTCAAGATGGAATATCAGTTAACTGTTGCAATACATAATTTCAGATTGTTTTTAATATGTGCACTGGTCATGAGGGTTATAACCTTAATACTGAATGATTGTTGCAACTCATGCTTTTATTGTGGATATGCTGATCTGATGCAGTATCTGAGTTCTCGTTACCAAAGTGATCAGCATTGCTTGTCAGTTCTTTCGACAAAGCTTGTTGTTGAACTTGAGCCTACAGATACATCGAAATTTACTTGCAATATCAATGAATTTGTCAAAATATATTGATTTATGTTCCTTGTGGCACAAAAGCAGCAGACACATATGGAGATTGGAGAGTATCCAAACTGAAAATGATAGCTGAAGCTAGCTATTGCTGCAAGCAAATTACTAAATCTTTACTAGTCAGAAAGAAATTTATTAATCCTTCAACTGTATGGCCTTTTGCCATTCATATTTGATAATTTCCCTGTTAATTTTGCATTTTGTGTGAAATGACAATTGTTCACTTCCTACAAATTCACAGGAACTTGGTGACATTATGCCATTGATGAAAGGCATAACTAAACTCCCAGACATTACTACGTTGTCGGTATATTTAAGAACAGATGGGCATGCTTATGGAACAAGTGTGATGCATATTCGCACTATGTGTACTGGTATAGAAAGGCTGACCCTAAGAATCCTACCATATCCCAAGGTAATTATATTTCCTATGAATCTCGAACAACTGCATTATTTTAATTCTAATTTCAATATCTGTACTAAATCTTAAATAATTGGAATTATATTTTCTCCGTTTGTTTAGGACTTTAGGCAAGAAGTTGTCAGTTATGCCCAATTTATGACAAAAAAAAGTAACTCTTGTTATGGGTCAATTGATTTTTTTTTTTGGGGGGGGGGGGGGGGGGGGTATTGCAAAAAAAATGAACTAACTGAAACTTCCACCTTGCATGCAAACATCTGCCAACATCTACGACTTGCAATTTTACCATGGGTGATTCGTCTCATTAGTAGCCTATATTTTGTTGTGCTGCTGTAATTTTAGGTTGAAAATGCATGTCCACTACTGAACTGCATCTGTGATCAACCACCAAACTGGAGAGCGAAGGGCATTTCGATGAAGTTTATCAGAGAAGTGGAGATCCTCAACTTCAGAGGAAAGGATCTTGAGTTTGACCTTCTGAAACTCCTAATCAGGGTAGCACCAGCCGTAACATGTCTAAGAATTACTTGCCACTGTCGGTTCGCTGCTTGGGAAAAACTATCGAAAGACCTACAAAGTTTTGCAAGGCGACAGATTTGTGTGGAAGTGATATTTCTGTCACTGTCGGATGGAGAACGTACATTCTCGTGGACACGCTATATGTGTTCCGCTGCAAATTTACAGTAGTGGCCTGACATGAACTGAAGAAGAAGGGGAAAGAGTAAATGGCTGAGGTTTGAAGATGCTGGTTCGCTTAAGAAAATCCTATGGCTAGCCTAGTTTTTAGTAATCACTGCTTAATGTAATTCGTTGTCTTGAACTGAACTTGCTGGCCTCAGCTCCCTTGTCTCGTTGTGGCTGCGGACTCCATATAAGCAGGATATCAAAGAATATAAACCCTAGGTCCTAGTTCTATCTATCTCTTGTCTCGCGGCGCCCATTTACTTTCTTTCAATTTCAGCATTACTGCACAATTTCTTCATTCAGATCCTAGAACTTAAGAAAAGGTTGTTGCTACCTCCGATTTTATTCATGTTAAGCTACTTATCAATTAAAATGTAGCCTACTTATCAATTAAAATGTAGCGTATGTAACACACTATCTCTACACTGGTCCTAATATTTGTTTGCTCAATCTAATTTTTCCCTTCGCTCCCTTTCTCTTGAGCCTGTGTAGATAGTCTTTTGTATGAGAGGTGACTCCTCTTTCCCCTCTTTTTTCTCCTTCACCTTATCATTTAATTCTATTTTATATCTTGGGATTAATACTTACGGTTACGTCTGCTCTAACTTCACCGCCTCTCATGTGCAATGTTCGTAGGGCACATCAGAATTTTTTTTCTTTTTCGTTCACATGTAACCAATTCGGGGTTGCAGTTTGACAAATCGCAGTCACCGTCTAAGAGCTCATTCGTCCTACAGCCATCACTAGCCACCGTATACATCTACTCCCACTATCTTGAGCATGGTAGCAAATACAGCGGCTCGATCTAGTGAGAGGTGCTTTGGGCCAGTGCTCAAACTGTTGACCTCCGGAAATTTGTCACAAGAGAGAATGATAGTCCAATAGGTCGTATTTCTCACACGCGATGAAGAACATTTCAAGTTTCCCCAATTTTGGATCACTGTCATTCGTAGTGATCCAAATCAGAGGATAAAAATATATAATTAAATATTTTTCTTTACCCTCTATTTCTAACCAGTGCTAAAACAGGGCAAAGGTTTAAAGCAGAAAAGCAGATGTGCTTCTCTCTCACACACATATATAGGGTCAGAAAGGCTTCTTGTAAATATACGATTGTACATGTGTAAGAAAATCAAAGCATGTTGCCTCCATTACTCGATATGGTGTACAAATTGAAATGAGCTAGTTGTCCAATCGTAACGTAACTCTCTTTTTTTATACTACAAGATGCTTTAATTTTTTTTAATCAATTTTTTTAAGTTTGACTAAATTTATAGAAAACATTAGCAACATCTAATGTCAAATTAGTTCAATTATATCAACACATTTGATATAGTATATTTATTTCGTGTTTAAAATATTACTATATTTTTCTATAAACCTGATTTAATTTTTAAAAATAACTTATAAAAAATTAAAATATCTTATAATATAAAACAGAGTAATTAAAATATCTTATAATATAAAACAGAGTAAGCTTATACATCTTTTACTTCTCACTATTAAACTCTCCTACACCTTTTCTCCGAACGAGTAGCACACACCTGTCCAAAGTAACGAGACAGCTTCCCCTATTAGACATTACCTTCGCGTGCTCCTCCTTTAGTGATTGTACACTACAGCATACTCTTATGGTCTTACCTTAGTCCGATCTATCAAATATCTAGCCCGAAAAATGAAAGATGAACAAGTTGTGCACAAATATAACTGTACAGTTTTCGAGTACAATTGCAAAGAATTGTGGAGTGTTTTGGCTTTGGGAGTGGGAGGCACGGGGAGAATTCCGAGCAGAAAGGTAAATAATCCTTCTTACTCTAAACACTGAGTTATATCAAGTGTCAAATGCTTTGTATTAAATTCAAAATGTTGAACGTTGTTATTAGGCGCTTTTTAAGCTACTAGCAAATTACCCAATATATGATATTCACTTAATTCAAATAAATATTAAACTATTATATAGTATTAGAAAACATTATAGCCTATAAAACATGCAAAAGTAGTGGTGATGGATTGGTGGCTTTGCTGCCACCACTATTGATATATATATATAGTTTCTCTATATCCTAATATTCGTTTAATAAAAAAGATCTTCTAATGAGAATTTACATTTCAGAGCACCGTTAAAAAATAAAAATACCTTATAAACTTTTTTAAGTGCTAAATCCCTAATAAGTAGAAGAATGTAAAAGACTACGTCAGATTTTTTTTTTCGAAAAATGGGACGCTCTTCCCACGTCACCGTCGGCCTGCGCACTGGGAAAAATGTGGGCGCCCTTCCCACTGCCCACGGCCCATGTCGCTCTCTCTCTTACTTTACGCAGCGTATGCATATGATGAAGCTTCTCTCTAATCTCTGTATGAGGTCTGCTTGCATGCTTGCACATGAAGCCAATCTACTCTTAAATGCAATCTTGGGTCAGGCTCTACAATGCAAAGCTACTTCCATTAATTCACAATGGTGGCAACTTCCAATATTGTTCTCTCCTAAATTATTTATGTGTTATTCCATTGCACTAATATATTCAAAGCAATCAAATCTTTACAACATGATCTCACATTATTATAATTTAATTGAATATATATACATAAGTATATTCGTAATTAAAATATTGTTATATTATAAATAAAACAGCCAAATATCACAAATACTTGTTGAAACAAGTCAAGAACATCACGTACAACATTTACAAATAAACTAATGAAACATTTAAAAATACTAGTTAAAACATATGAATAACACCACGTGCAACATTAGAAAGGTCCATTGCAACATAAGAAATTAAAATATACAATATAGTTGAATGTATCGGATAAATAATTTAGGAAGAAAAATCGTATGAAGTAAAGTAAAATAGAGAGATGTACGTTGCTAAGTATATGCGCATGCACAGTTAGTGCGAGACGGCAGGGAGCCATGCATGCAGTTGTCGCCCGATTTTTTTTCTCCTTTATCGGGCGCCCGGGACGGAGTATTCTCCAAGAATGTAACTAAACTTTTTTAGAAAAAAAAATTGAGTAAACAAAGAATACTGGTTTATTTAGTAATTCTACGCAACGATACTACTAGTTTGTGCACATCCATTAAAAAAAAAAACCTACTCCAACTGAAGATCTAGCACAGTAATAACATCACCTTTTGCAGGAACCACTACATGCATGGTGCGTCAACAGAACTCGGCGGGTTTTGCTTGCTCACGCCCGTTCATCGTCAGCGACCTGCGTGTGGTTTGCGGTCTCGCGACGCGCGTGCAGCGGTTGATCAACTCCTATCGGCTATGGCGGATCAAGACATGCGAACACACGCACGAGGCATTCGGCAGACGCTGGCTGACGATGTGGGAACGGTGTGCAAGAACAAGCCGAGAAGTAAACGCATGGCCTTAACCACACGGGGTTCTTAGCCAGGACTCGCGTTTGCATGCAGGGGCCTTCAATGCATGTGCTTCCGCAGTAGTTCATCAATTCTTCGTCTTCTTGCTCGCTCGGATGGTGAAATTGAAATATAGAATGCGAATGTACTGCATACAAACTTGCACGAGTAGGGTTACAGATCAGGGGATAAGTGTAAATTTTAGATAGCTATCAACGGTATCAATGCAAATAAAGATAAAGAGGATCTCAGCTTGCTGCATTTGCTATTTCTGAAACAAACTTTTTCGATCACCCTTCCTACCAACTCTGCTTATACTCTTCTTCGATCTCTCACAACAAACATGCAGCACCAACAGGCCACTAGCACAAATGCTCACATCTATGGCGGGTTAATTATCTGTGACAGCCCTATACGAGCCATTAGGAATTATCACTCATGTGTAATAGCTTCAATTTAGGAACCATTATATAAGCTACCTCATTCATAAAACTTAACTTTTAGGTCTAGTCAACCTTATCTTAAAAAAAAATCTTAGATAAGTCTCGAGCACACTATCTCTCTTCACATCTTTTTCATCGTTTTTTCCTCTTTCCCTCATCTTTCTCGTTGTTTCTCCCTCCTTTCCTCCCCATCTTCCTTGCCAACCCCCTGCTCTCTCCTCTTTAGCTAGCAGCACCCCTCCCCATCTTACCTACCAGCCCTCTCCTCCCTTCCCTTCTTCCTATATTGGTGTCAGGCGTGGGTGGCAACGGTCGTCGTACTTGTAGCGACAACATGCACGGGCACAACGACGGTGGGAGCGAACGTGGGTGGTGGATCTACCATGCCCCTTCCTTTACCCCCACCACCGCCAATGACACTACCTCGATGACAACGGGGTGTAGTAGATCAGGATTCCACAATGATAAGGTGTGGTGGATCTAGTTAGACGCCATCAACGCCTTCCTCCTCGTTCTGTGGACAGTGGGGATTTGGCGATAGATTTGGCCAAGATTGCGAACGGCGACGATGTTGTCTGGGAGGGCGGTGGATCCGACGCCTCTCTACGCAAGCTCTCTCCACCGTCACTACTCCTTTCCCTCCCTTGCCCTAGGAGACAAATCAAGCGTCCTTAGCGGTAGATCGAGCATTCTTGGCAGTGGATGCGATAGCCTCGGCAACTGCGAGGAGAGGCGGATCCAGCCTTGACAACCTCGCTCCCTCCATCCCCATCCTATGAACACAACCTCCGTTCCATCCCTGTCCTCTCCATTGTTCTCCTCGCCGCCTCTCCCTCTGTCACTATCCCATGCACAGCGATAACGGTGACCAAAGTCCCTATGGTGGACGGTAACGACACGTCAGGGCAGTAGTTACACTGACGGCCACTGAGTTGGCTATTTTTTTGTTTGCTTTTTTTTATTTTTCTATCAGTAACAAGTTGTTATAGATGTGAGATATAGGTAACAGCTAGAGTACTTTTACAGATAAATTTCCACATTAGTGAACAAAAGATTGTAACAGCTAGCTAAGCCGTTAGAGATGATCATAGATAAGTAGTTATGTGCAAGTGAGGCTAATCGTCTTCTCTATGTATGCGCGGCTCATTCATGGCTGGTTCTCCGGCCGCTGAATCTGATCAACCAATACCTTGTCTGATACTACAACTGATAGAACAACAATACATAGTGCTCGACTGCAACTGGGTGAGAAATGGCTGAGTTTTACACTGGCCTCCTTAGGTGTGGAAGGCATCGGGAGAATCTGTGAGAAAGGTACTTCATCAATTGGTCTCTACAAAATATTGGGTGTCACCAGACAGCATATGAAACTGCATTTCATCAGGTTGAAAATTTTGAACTTTCATATATATGCTTCAAGAAGTCATTGCAGACTTCGATTAGGAACCTTTTGGGTGAAAGTATTTTGGTTTTTGGATGGTGTACATCATTGTCTTCAAGGGCATTCGTAATCTTGAAGCCCAAAGAAAAAATAATCTTTTTTTCATGAGTGGTAATAGTAAGTAGATCATTAGAAAACCGGAGCGCTCGAAGCACCAAGATTCTAGTTTATCCAGTGTTCATGTCTGATAATTTTACCAAACTTGTTTGCCTATGAACTACGTGATTGAAGATGTAATTAGCTATGATTACATCACTTTTTTATGCAGGACCAACTAAATCCCTTACGAATGGGAATGATGGCTTGTGGAGTTTAGGAGTTCAGTTACTGGCCGTCGACGTGAGAACTAGGGGTGTTTAGTTTCTTAGGTCATATTGTGCAGGACCGTCGCGCCAATCGTCTCTCTGGATGAGGTAGAAAGAGATTTATGGAACTAGCAATATAGCTTGATGCTGGACGAGTCAATCCCATGACACAGGCCACATTGAGCATCAGGCTTAGTTCTTGTATCCGAGCTTGACGCTAGAACAAACGTTTTTGCTTCTATCAAGTTCATAACTAGAGCAGTTGATCAGGATTGGAGATTTGCTGGATTAGTCTCGACTTTCTTGGAATTGTTGGAAGAAACTACGGTTGAGCAGGATGATCGTCGTTTCCAAACTTGTAGAAAGATGAGTAATGCAGCAAAAAATTGTGGTTGATTGCATAGGTAAAGCTAGCATTAACGAATGCTTTTAGTAGTAGAGTTCTTCTCAAATACGAAGAGAAGGATGTACAGTTCCTGAAAAAAAAAGATGTACAATTCTTTTGGCAGACTATGCATATGAAGCCAGGTGTTTGAGAAATTAAAAGGAAAAAGTCCACTTTAGTAATGGATGGAGTTTCATTCGCATCTCTGGATAGCATCTCAACTCCTTAAACCGGTGTAAATTGAGTCCCTTGATAACATTATGAGCTATTTCAGCTGACGTGTCACCTAAGTGACTTATTTAACTTAATATTAGTCCCATGCGATATTGACATGGAATTTATGTGACGTTGAAAAAAATTATAAATTAAAATAAATATGTAAGGTCCACATCATCCTGTTAGCTCCCTTCCTCCTCTCTCTTCCCCCATCTTCTCACCAAGTATGCAGCAGTGCAGCAGAAGAGGTTGGGGCTCCCACAACACCATTGACGATGGCGATGTGCAAAGCAGTGAAGCCTTCATAAATAGAGGCACAGCGAGTGAGTCTGGGGTCGACAATGAGGAGGCCATCTAGAGCATTGATGTTGCCCATCTCCGCTACGCCGAATAACCGGTGCTCGTTGTTGTCGTGGCTGCAACTTAGGTTGCACTAAGCTTGATGCCACCATGTCTCTCATCCTCAGTGGCTTCCATTGCTCTGTTACGCCACCACAGGTAGCCCTAGACATCACAGATATAGAGCCATGTCTATACGAATTGAGGCTGAGTGAGAGCAATGAGGAAAAGCAAGAGGATACTAAAATAATGGTCAAAGAAGTCATCCACAACTCCTCTGGTCCTGCCGCCACCTGCCACTAGCCCATGAGGAGGTGGACTCTTTTCAGTCAACTAGCTCCGCTAGTCCTCTTGCTCCCGGCTATCTCTGCCTCCACTCCTTGCCTCTGTGGAGGGATTGTGAGAACTATCATTGTCATTGAGAAGGTCTGCATTGCATGTCGTGGCGGCAGCCTTCCTAGCTTCCTTTGTTGGTAGCCTTCTCCGCTTCCTCTGCGCGCCACTCTGCCACCATCAACAACATTGATGAGTGGTGGCAATCGCCCCAGATTCTTGTTAGCCTACAGGAGAGACAGGTGAGGAAGAAGAGATAGGTCTAACTGACATGTAGACTTCTATATATTTTTTAATTTTTTTCTTAATCAGACACCATTTTATTGATGTTTTTATGTTTTATTTTTCTTCTAACATCACGTTAGCCAAAACCTTTATGAAAATAGCCGAGGGAATCTACTTGCACCGGTTTTAGAAGTTTGGGGCCGTGAATGAAACTCGGGAGCAATGACCTGAAAATTCATCCATCCATGGTTGAGGGACGTAGAGTGAACTTTTCCAAATTAAAATGACCTGAAAATGCCCGATCGTCCAGGCCCGAAAGGAAAACGAGCCCAAGCGCGGCTCAAAAAAAGAACAAGGTTAATTTCAACAACGCTAGTAGCCAGGACGATTAACATGTTCCATCACTTGCTACCAACTCTGCTTAAACTCTTCTTCAATCTCTCACAACCATTTTCTCTATATATACATGGCCTCATTCATGCCTTCTCCTCACCTCCTCCTCTGAATCTGATCCATCAATACCTTGTCTAATATCTGATAACTGAAAGAAGACGTTGTCACGTTGTACACTGATAGAACAACAATGCACTGCTGTGCTTGTGTAGCTGGGTGAGAAATGTTTGAGCGCATTGCATTGACCTCCTAGGAGTGGAAGGCATCTGGAAATTTTCTGAGAAAGGTGCTTGATCAATCGTTCTCTTGTGAAAAATCGAGTGTCAACAAACCACATATAAAACTACAGTGATTAGAGACTTCCGTTAGCCGTTAGTGGAGGAAATGCACATCGATTGACACCATGATTCTAGCTTTCTCAGACAATGAGAAGCACGAAGATTATAGTCTATCCTCTATTTTCTGTGTGATAATTTTACTAACTGGTTTTTTTTCGAGCAAGAATTTTACTAACTGGGTATGCCTGTAAACTACTTGATTGAAGATATGACATCACTTTTTTTTTGCAGGACCTACTAAATCCCTCAAGAACAATGGCTTTATGGAGTTTGGCTACCAGGACTCCATGTGGCTACTAGGGGTGTTTGGTTTGCTGGATCTTGTCATGCACGACAATCCCGTCCAGGAGTGATCTCTTGATAAAAGGGTCAGGAGAAGAAGGTTTCTTGCATTCGCCAAACTGCCAAAGCGACGAAGCTCGATACTGAAACGAGTCAACCCAATGGCACAATCACCATGCACTAGGTTCGGTTTTTGAGCAGACGTCTTCCACGATTTAACCAGCTTGTTTGCGTCATAAGATTCAATCCTGCTAGAACAAACGTTTGTGCTTCTAGAGTAAATAAAGTTGATAGCTGGAGCAGCTGGTCAACATTGGGGATTCATCTTATCAGGCTCGATTTTCTACTCATTATCTGAAGAAACTACAGTTGAGCTGGATGATTGTTGCAGTAAAATGAGTAGTGCAGTGGCACACATTTAATTAGCAGTTAATTGCACAGGTAGTAAAGCATTAGCTAATGCTTTTAATAGTAGAGTTCATATCAAATAAGAAGACATTCAAGAGATGGTTGTATAGTTGCTCGCAAAATAAAGAGAAGATGTACAGCTGTATTGACAGAGTACAGCTATCCACGCTAGTAGCGCTCTTTTGAGAAACACAGACTAGCATCATATTCGTTCGTTATCGTTGCAACTTATTACATTAAATATATTGTAAGTATAAAATATAAGGTAAAGTAATTGATGAATTATTTCTAAATTTAAAACTTATATACATATATAATTATATGACACCAACTGACCACCAGCATACATTCATTTTTTTAGATAATGGAAGAGATTCCATTAAGTAATGATCAGCATACATTCATATACGAAGATAATTCGTAATCTTACAAATAAGACACGCAGTCCTACATTTTGCAGCCAAGAGAAATCCAAAATAAGGCTGTACAAGTGTACAATCTACCATCATCTCGAACTCTCTTTCCTGATAGGCTAGATAAGATTTAAGAGAGCGCTACACCAAACGCCAAGGATCTGAAACCTAAGAGATGTCACATATATACATGCTCAAGTCAGGCATTCATATTTACAAAATATGAATCGTACGTGCTTCTTGCGTAATCAAACTTGGCATGCATGATCAGTAACTTGATTTCCCATGTACACCGGTCAGCTCATGCATCTACCCATAATCGAGCCTCTCATAATCAAATCAAGATAGAAAACCATGCTAGCAATTGTACATTCACTTATGTCAGCACTACCGTCAAAAAAAAGGTGACAAACAGTACATGAAACAAACTGGGTGGTCGATGATTTTTCAGAGAAGTTGCTCAACAAAGGACTGCATGCACATGTGTAATCAAACAGGGAACTAGGTTATAGTACACAGGTTGCTCACTAAAATGCATGCAATATGTATTAAGCAGAACTAATCAAAGTAGTAAGAAACCATAACCAAGCGCATAACTAAAAGACTAGTAGTAAGAACTAATATATAAGAACTACTAAAACTGCAGTACGATAGTAAGAACTACTGTATAATCCAGATTTATCAGGCATAATTAATTAAGCATGTAATCCAAGTGAACACACACAATGAGTCAATGAGAGAGAGAGAGACGGTCATGCTTGGCTCCTCGCACGCCATTCGCGGTAGAGCCAACGTACGAACAATGCCTCCTGGCCTCACCCGGAGAAGGCAGTGGTTCAACTGAGTTTGGCAGCTACGCGAGTGGCATACAGGGAGCCAGGCATATCCCCTTTTTTTCTTCACCTCTCTTTCATTCTCAGCTTCCAACCTTCTGCATCCATGCCAATATGCCATGCATTCCAATGCCTGACCTTCCCTCAACACTGCAGTGCTGATTTCCCTGTCTCTCACACTACTCACACACACCCCAATGCTAAGACTGAAAGAAAGCCCTGAACGCTTGGAGAAGACAACAATTCCTATGTAGGACACACACTCATCAACACAACAACACAAGCGAAGAGCTCAGCTGGCATGACATTGTGATGGAGATGGCAGCTGGAGAAAGAAGAAGAGACAGTACACAGACAGAGAGAGTAGTACAAGATGAACAATGGTGTACTCCATGTCTGTTTGGTGAGAAGAGCTTAGAGAGGAGGATGGAGAGGACTTTGTCACTTGTATACTCGGTTTGTTGTTGCCCACCCCTATAAATAGATGCAATTGCAGCTGCAAGCAAAGCAAGAGCATAGAGCTCTGCCTCAAAGTGCCCTAACCCCTATTCCCTCCCGTCCCATTCAATCTCACAGGCAGCACACATGCGCACATTACACGCTCCTCCAAGCTAGCAAAGCTCTCTCCTCTACTGCTGCTATCTTAGCTATCTAGCTCATCATCAAGCTAGCGCCACACAGAAGCTCGGATTCCCCATCCATCCATATATACATGAACAAGCCGCATGGCTACAAGGATTGGAATAAAGCGAGCGTGGCCACCAAGTGAGGTGAAAACCCTAGACAGTGAGCCTTAGCTGGTACTGTGTCAGGCGGAGCAGGCCGAGAGACCTTCTCTCTCTCTCTCTTCAAATATATTCGTGCTTGTGTGGTCAGCTGCTAGTGTATGCCAATGCCATGCACGCCATGTCACGGAAAATGCATATATAAAATGTTGCGTGGACTGTATGCATGTATGGTACTACTACGACCATATGTATATAGAGAACCTATGTTGAGCTTTTTGTGTGTGACGGGTTGCAAAGGCTTGGCCTGCGTCGCGATCGCGTGCAACACATCTGACACATCCCTGTGTCGCTCGGTCGCTGGTTTTGCTTTGCGAACGAGCTGGATTTCTGAGACGGGGGGTTTGTCCGGCAGCGCTTGGCCGGGAGCCGGATTCCCCTGTATTCCCCTGTGGACCAAGGGTGGGTGTGGGTCACGCACTGTCTCGCCGGCCTCGCTCTCTCGCAGCTGCATCCACCTATGTATGGCTTTTTAACCACTGCGCTGCGTGCGTGACCCCCGTGACCATGGTGCCATGCACGGCGCCTTTTTTTTTTTTTACCTTGGCATCGATTGCATGGGTAAATTAAGTTTGATACGGCTGCCCATTGGGCAAAACAAACAAGATTTTGTTTTCGTGCTCGTAGTGCCGCATGCAGGCATGCAGCTGGCGGCAGGGCTCATTTCGGATGCAAAATTAGATGTGTAGCACACTAGTACTCTGCTTCATGCATGCAAGGCCCGTTTTTTAGCCACTTTACGAGATTATTGTAGGGAATTATCTGCTTTGCACCTTTAAAATTATAAAAAAAAATGTTCTTCTCTTGGTTAAACCACTTGTACAGTATTTTCTCAACATATTTAATTTGTCACTATAATTAAGTAATAATCTATAGCAGTAATTTGATAAATAATCTGTTTCAAGTAGATAAGATTGCTACTGAGATGCTAATCTAGCTGGGCTAGGCTGGGAGAGTTTCGATTCATTCAATAAAAATATAGCTTCATAGAGGTGAAAAGGGTATGGAATTTCCTGACTATACCCGCTACCATTTTGTTTTTTCACTGACCATTTTATTCTACTTATGTATTGTTTGGAAATGTGGAAGGTTTTTTTAACAGTATACCATTTTCATCGTATTGATGAAAGAATTTATCGTACAGTACCGACCACCCATCAGAAGAAAAGAGAACATAACTATTATTACGTGCTGTTTGTGTTTGACGATATAATATCGTTGTGAAGTATTTGAATTAGTTATTTACTGCCTTGAATCTATAAAATAGTAGCATATGATGCAAATTTGTAATATAAACCTGGCTAGGACTTGTTTACCGTATGATATGTTGCTTCCGATACTCTGGCCTGGTAATTTCGTTTCCAATGTTTTTCGGTGTGTTCTGTAGTGCCCATATCGCTATTGTTTCCTAGCTCCATTCTGGTGCTCCATCTTGCCGCCAAGCTTGGCCATTAGCAACCCTCCAGATAAAAATCTCGTCCCGTGCACACCCTGCCGAGCCAGCGGAGGGCCGCATACGTACGGCCGCTCGCGCGGGGACGGATCCGGGTCAGGCTTAGCCGGGCGTGTCGCCGTGTTGCGCGCGCGGTGACCGGCGTACGATCCGTCGTCGCCGTCGTGCGGTGGGGTGGGCGCGCGTGCACGGCGCCATCGGGGAGATTCGCGGGGTGGTCGCCATCCAACAAAGCGAGCGATGCGGTGCGGTGCGCGGCTCGGCGCGGCCGGCCCGTTGTTGCCCCCCCCTCTGCTCGCCCGTTTCCTTGCTTTTTTCCCTCAGGCCTCCGCGCTTCTCGACTCCCTGTGGGGGGTCCATGTGTCCGCGCGTCCCCCTGCCTGACACCAATGTCAGCGGCTTTGCACACCTCTGCCTCCCCTTTCGTAGTTCCATTTCATTCCAACGGCTATGCACACCGCTAGGAGTGGTAGTACTAGCTAATTATTGGTTACTGGCTGATTAATTCATTACATTGTTTGCCAAATATAATCTGGATTAGTTGATTAGTATAGCATGAATCCCACATTATTACTTTTCTCGTGCAAGTAGTAAGACGTACTGCTAGAGAGCAATGTCAAACGGGTCACGAGCCAGTTTGTCACACGACTTTTACTTTTGTACGACTTCTGAAAATTGCTAGTAAGTGTTTGTGCCCTCCGCACCGTCCTAATGGCTTAGCCCGACAGCGACTAAGACGCATCTGGTTGATAGGACAAAACCCACATGACGGGCGGGTTTTAATTGCGGAAGAACGACCGGGAGAGCCGCCTAAATGGCAAAGAGAGCGCTAGCTTCCATTAGAGACAAGATCGGCCGCTTTCATTGGTCGCTTACTCACAAGCGGCCACCCTAATATGCAAGAATTATTACTATTACCACTGGACACGTTTGCCACTGTTACCAATACAAAATCAAAATCCTCATGCAACGACCATGTCTGCAAATTGCAGCATTACCGTTCAAGCTATATAATGCAGCTTTGATGGTGCCTAGTAGTAACTAAATCGGATCATTGGCCATCATGTACTGCAATGTTGTGCCGTTACATCGCGCCATTGGATTGAAAGGTTGTGTAGAGCAATTTAACTATTTTTTCCCCAGCAATCAATCCCAGCCCACAGTCGTTCTTTTCATGGTTTGCATGGCGCCAAGGTCCCAACGTAATGGGCGTGCAAGATTTGTAGCGAACCTTTATGTAATTATGCTGCATCTTGTCCATAAGAGAAGTGGAAAAAAAACATCCTACCTGGCAGACAGGAATTACACATAGAACAGCTCAATTGCCAAAAAAAAACTTAGGAGAACAATACCGCTTCTAGCTAAGCTTTGTTTTCTTGCAATTTGTTACACACCACTACAGCTACACAGAATTCAGAGAGCGAATGGGAAGGGAGAATCACAGAATGAACAGATTTCCGTACGCTCGGTGAACGGACAATGAACCAAATGCAGCCTACGAGCGCAGCAATTTCAATTTCTGATTTGGCAGGTACAATCATCTACAACTAGTAATAAATAGATGCCAATGTTAGATTCTACTGCATCCTGAATGGCTAGTAACTAGTGTAACAACACATCTAAACTGAACCTGGCAGCCGCGGACACAACTACTGGCCTAATGAATTGCTCAGAGCTCGCAGCTTACAGCAAGTTGAAGCACAGGGCAGGCCCCTACATGCCAGTAAACTGTAGATTCGCGCATCCATGCCCTGAAAGGCAATCCGGTTTTGAGTTAGGGTCACGTACGTACACCGTACCAATCACGTGGTGGCAAAAGCACAAGACTTGATAGCAACAGTAAAGGGCGCACCTACCCGTACAAGTTCGCGCCTTCAAGGCGAGCTGTATTCAGAAGCATTTCTTGTGAACGATGGATGGACCAGTCTCGTCGTAGTCCCCCTTGGTGACGTGCTGGTTCTGCGGGAAAACGACCTTGGCCAATATTGCACCGCCCAACCAGGCCGAGTACCTAGCTAGGTTCTCGGGCATATATTCTGGAGGCTGGAGGAAAGGTTGTTGGGTTCATAAAGTCAAACAGAGTTAAACTTGGGGAGTTGAGGATGGAGTGGGAGGTTACCTTTACAAGAGATGGGCAGATTGCTGAAGCAGACAGATTTGCTTCTCTCTGGAACCTGTCTTCAAAACCTTGAAAGATGAAAGCATCGTGGTTATGTACCTTGAAATTGAAACTGAGTTATAAGGTTCTTAGCTAAAGAATTGGTTTCAAATGGTTTTGGTGACGTGATATGAAAGGCCATTTAAATCAATCTTCAGCCAAGCATAAGAAAGCAATAAGGAATGCAAAGCTGACAGTTATGCCACAAAACAAACTGCATGCAAACCAAAAAATATTTTTAAGCGATTATTCACTAAAATATTGATTACATGAACTACTCTGTGACCAGACTGCAGCATTATAAGACTCCGAACTATTATTAACCAACCACTCCTCAAATTTTCCACCACATATTCCGTGTAATATTGACACCTGAAAAAAATTCAAAATGTCAACAGAACAAGAGATTGCCTAATCTTATAAAATATGCCAATTTCTCTCCCTCCGAACAAAAGTTCCAGGTCCAACAGCATGAGTTCTTAAAATGGCAAAGTACCATACAATGATCCCATTTCTTTGCTCTGGAACATAACAAGGAAACAAACTATATTACTGGTTCTTACATGGATCATAAAGCTGCATTACAATGCCAACTTGGATAATTGCATCTTCATAATAGTCTCATACAGAATACAAATGTGCATCTTGAATGATTATGCGCTTCACATGTATTATCAATGACAAAATAGCAAGACAAAAAATGCTCGTATTATTAATAGCTGATGTATATGCATTTTCTTTATGAGGTAAAAGACTGAAGAATCCAACAGTGGAAATCAAAGCAAGACCTCCTTTCAGAGTAGCAATAACTGACCGGTCATTGATACAGTGCCACCGCATAACATAGTGTTTTCAAGCAGTTGACGATGGTACTCTGGTGCGACGTTTGAGACGCTAGTAACCAGCTGGTGAACAATTCCATAATCTTCTAAGCCCAAAATGTGGGGTTGAAATAAAGCTTCACCAACAATGTAGCGTTCTTTTTCAATTGTTATAACCTGGAGGAAGAAGTGTTTAGAAATAAAGGTTTGCATACATTCATAGCAATAAGTAGCCAAGAACACATATGATCAACCAGAACAGAGCAAGCCACACAATTATCATGCATTTCATGAAGAGACAGATTGCACATAAAACATAAAGGTAACAGAAACAAAGTCAATACTGGGCCCTATATATTACACATAGAACAGACCAATACAGAGCAAGTCAATAACTAACCTGACCATCTGGAAGAGTGTGCCTTTCTGGTCGGCATGAGCTTCCTATAGCTTCAAAGGCCAATTGATCTTCTGCACAGCATGCATACTGCTCTTTCAGCCGCTCAACATCAGAGACATCAATGTTTACTGATGAGTTAGATTTTTTGAGTTCTTCCGCAAATAGGTTTGTCAAGTCAGTTCCTCCAATATCAAATCTCTTTGATGCTATGTGCTGAACAGCACCTTCACAAACTGGAGCAATATCTGTTAAAATAGAAAGCAATGTCAATACAACATTAAGCTCCAAAATGATTAAGCTCCAAAATGACTGCTGCTTTCCCACCATTACGAAACTAAATGGTGCTTATCAAAACGCACCACACAGCCGATGCTGAACTACATAAACAGTTTACAGATGGAATTGAAATATTTATATACATCTGTAGGGGCCAGCTTTGTATTGATGTGCCCTGATGTGATGTGTTACAGAATCTACTCTCTTCGTCTTCAAATATAGCAACCTAGTACCAGATTAGACATAACCTAGTACTACGAATCTGAACAACACTAGGTTGCATCTAATATGATACTAGGTTGCTATATTTTGAGACGGGTGGAGTAGTTAATTAAATGGAATCTTTAACGAATAAAATAAATGCTTCTCTATGCCTGCTACAAAGAGGTCGCAGTTACTCCACAACTATTTCCAATAAGTTAGTATGCCAGAAAAATAGTAAGATAAAAATGAATATTTAAAAAAAAATCTGAAACCTACCATGATTTTACTCAACTCGTTGAGTTGAGTTGAGTAAAATCATGGTAGGTATATTAGCTTAATGATTCAAAAGCAGAAAAATAATAATGGAAGTAGACTAACCTAAGCATTTCAATTACATAAGGATTTCTGTCACCCTTGTATGATGTTCTGTGTATGTACGAACATCATTAATCCTGGGCGACACTTGTTGTTGCACATTTTTTGAGCTCAAAAGGAAATCACATTTTCCCCAGCAAGCCTTCGATATGTGCTGCTTTACTCTAAAGTAGATAAAAAATGTAGAAAGCAGCAAAAGGATGTCGACGCAAGCATTATGAAAGGAACATATGATATGTTACACTTGTAAAGTTGTCTTCCCTGTACTCATAAGCATTCATTAGGTGAATGTGATTCTGTTGTATCTCTTATCTATGTCAGTATGGAATAATGACCCCCCCCCCCCAACCACCACCACAAAACACACACAATTTATCCATCTATACTCCTTTAAAAGAGAGTGGTGGTGGTGGTGGTGGTGAGTCCACCATCACCAACTCCCTTTTTTTAGAAAGGGAAAAGGGCACTGTGGAGCCAGAGGGCCCACATGTCAACTACCCAACCACCAACTCCCTATTTTTTGTGTTAAGGAAAAAAGAGCAGTGTGAAGCAAGAGTGCATGAATGTCAAAAGAAATAATATATGCAGAAAATGATGGTAATAGCCTATCTCAACTAGCTTGGGACTAAAAGGCTGTGTTAAGTGTTGTTGAGTATTAAGAAAATGATGGTAATAACAAGTTAATGATGATTTTTAATTAAAATCCTGTTACAACGCACATGCAATATGCAGTATATAGAGAAGCATATAAATAGAATAACAGTCAACATGTGTTGTTTATATGGCAAGAGTTCAGGTATAAGGAAGTAAAGTGTACGGCAAAGCATGATCAATTAACCAAATAAAAATAAGCATAACATTAACAGAAATGAAAAAAAAACATAATATTATATTGACTCAAACAAAAGTAGGGCTATATTACCTATTTTCCCATGCCCAATGTCCACTGTACAGCCTGAAATGCGTCCAACTGCATAAAGTGACAATACAGCCTGCTCAGAGTCATAAAAGCCTGAAACGTTGAATTTTTCAAACATAAGTTGCGCCAGTTGCTCCCGAAGTGCCTGGAGAGGGCATTACAAAAGATGGGGAAACATGAAGTCAAAATTTGAAACAACAAAATAATAGTTAAATCAACACATTCACAATAAAATAATGAACAAAGTCAAATGAAACAATCTTCGAAAACTAGTAACAAAGAATTTGTATTACAGTTAAAAACGGTGAAGCGTACTTAGGGTCCCTTTAGCACAGATTGGCCTTTTGAAACTACTCACATTTATTTGATCTATGGATTCATGCAACCATTAAGATTACATAGAGCAATACAAGATACAGCACTGCAATCACATGCAATCATGAAATGTCTAAATATGCTAGTAAAAGGACCCATCCCCATTCGTGCAATATCAATGTCTGGGAAAATATTCACTAGAAGGAACACCAGATATTCAGGTAGCATCTATCAGTAAATGGTAATTTTGAAATGATACACAAGCACAACTGCAGCTTAGCTAATCAACATTGCTTGAGCAGAAGCATGAACAATGGTCAATACGACATGATTAAATTTTTAATATTTTATAATGCACATAGCACGTTAAAATTGAGCGAGATTTAAACTTTATAACGGAGAACATATATCAAATTGGTCCAGAACTAGAATTTTCTTTCCAATTGGGATATTCAACAAATAATAGCACCAAGGGTTGGACTAAAACATGCATTTAGGACAAAATCTAACCATATAATGGCAGTAGCCTAGAGACTATAGCTAGAAAGCTTGACACAAAGTGTTTAAACTCACTATGGGCACTTCACAGACATAACATAAGGGTTGACCTCATAATTTAGAAAATGTTTACCAAATGACCCTAAAATTCGGAGCTTAAAATATTGGCATGTAAAGTGATGAGTAAGTATCATGTAGGCCAGCGGATTACATATGCTATCGCACTAATCGGTCAAGGCTTGAGGCCACATAAAACCAACTGAATAAATTACTTAATTGTGAACCCAAAAAACCAAAGTACTGAACTCTCTTTCTAGCCCATTAGATCCAAACTCAAACTTAAACTAGTCACAGATACTTGCTTCAATACAATTTGGACCAGTTATCAGCCAAATCAGCAGGTTTACAGCGTAGAACAATAAACACGTTCAAATTAACCACGAAGCCAATCACCTTGGGTGTGAAGAGCGGCTCCGTGAAGAGGATCTGGCCCTCGTCCCCAATCTCCCACCCAATGTTGCTGTACAGGACGTAATTGAGCAGGTCCTCCATGGCGTCCCAGTCCTTGACGAAGCCCCGCACCACGGGCTGCACCACTTCCTCCACCACCGCGCCGTCGCCCATCTGCCCGTCCTCAACCTCCAACTTCATCTTCGACGGCATCACCTAACAACCAAACCAAACCAAAAAAAAAACTCGGATAATTCGCAGAGAATCAACGGAATCTCAAGCAAAGTGAAGCGGGGCGGGAGATCTGACCGCTCACCAGCGATGGGGCCTGGTCGGGCAAGGCGATGCCGGCCTTGAGCAGCTTCGAGCCCGTATCGACGACCACCGCCTCCATGGCGCCGGCGGCGAGAGCGGGGAAAACCCTAGGATGCGGATTCGAGACGAGACCCTGCCGTTTAGGGCAAGAGGAGGGTGTGGATGAGGAACCTTTTTGAAAGCTCCTCTCCCGGAACCGGAAGCGCGCCGCGGGAAAACGAGAGGGTTTTGGTGGATTTGGAGGAAAGCGAAGCTGCGCGAGGAGGAAGAAGAGGAGGGAGAGAAACGCGTGGGCGCTCGAAGCGGCCGCCACCCAGAGAAGACAAACAATTTACGTATGTCGATTTTACGCCTTTTTAGATGGTTGGCGTATTCTATGTTTCCGCTTGAGGACTACTGGTGTGCGTTTCGTCTGGCCGGCGCCATCACGCGGCTCCCCTCTCTCCCGCTGACTCCATGGCCCCACCGCCTACCGCCTCGCGCTTCCTCCTCCTCCCGCGCCTCTCCGCCGCGCGAGGCATCTCCGGCCGGCCGCCGCCCTCTCCCCACGCCGCAGCTCCCACCTCCACCCCGCAGGCCTTGCACGCACACCTCGCGTCGCTCGCGGCGCCTTTCCGCGCTGCCCACCACGCCACCCTCCCCTACCTCCCCGCCGTCCGGGTCACTGGTGCCCGCGCGCAAGGTGTTCGACAGAATGGTCGGGAGGGCCATCTAGCTTGACACGGTTGGTTTCGGGGTGTTCGTCAAGTATGTGGGCAGGAGGCATGGATTGGCCGAGGTTCTACGGTTGGTGCAGGCAGTGCACCATCGAGGGGACAGGATTGATAGGTCAGTTGTTGCAGTGATGGTTGCTGATGGTTTGTGTCGGGAGGGGAGGATTGAGGATGCTTGGCAGGCTCTGGAGGATATGAGGTTACAAGGGTGGAAGCCAGATTTTGTAGCTTATAGAGTTGTATCGGAGGCATTTAAGGCAGTAGGGAGGACAGAAGAGGAATGTAGGATCTTGAAGCAGAAGAGGAAACTCGGGGCTGCACCTGGGAGGGTGGACTACAGAGAGTTTGTGCTTGGATTGTTGTCCAACAGGCAGATTGGTGAGGCAAAGGAAATAGCAGAGGCAATTGTTTTAGGGGATTTCCCTATCGATGATGACATATTGAATGCATTGATTTGTTCAGTGTTTGATGCTGCTGTTATGTTCTTCAAGTTCATGGTAGGGAAGGAGAGATTTCCAAGCAGTGATATGCTTATACGCCTTTGCGAGAGCCTTTGCACAAACAGGAAGGGTGATGATATGTGGGATTTTTTTAGGATGCTCTTATCTGTGGATGATTTTTTTCTCATTCAATGCCCTCTTTCAATGGTCTCGAAGATAGAAAATTTGCATTTTTATCTATATGGTCACAACCGAGGTCGTGGTAAATCGATGAATTTGATTCAATTAGTTTTTCTTATACTATAGAAATAAACATTGGAATTCAGGATTATTTCATGATTCCTATTTCTAAAAAAGCCTATCTTTTAAGGGAAAAATGAAAAAAAAGTAACCTCTCTTTTCCCACTCCCATGGGTATAAGAACAAAAATAGGATTCTGAAGATGATAACATAGGTTATTTCTTGATTAAAAAGATGTTATGTTCAAAGCGATTACATAGGTTCCTGATGTAGACATTAACCATAAAATCAAAATGAGCTGATTAAAATGGCGTTAAACATCTAACATCATTTATGATAAGAGAGTATCATAAAACCTAAAAGACATTATAGAACGACGATTAAATCTATTATGTTATATATAGCAGAATGTTGATCTACAAAAAGATATTATATTTAACAATTGAGTGTTATAAAAATACGTATGGTACATTAAATTTATGGTCATACAATAATAAATCGAGTTCGAAACGAATATATGTATGATCGATTAGGGATAGCACCAATTAAAAAAATCTTGTCCAATATCGGTTGAGTTAATTTGGTCATGTTTAAAATAGACCCCTAAAGACGCTAGTATATAGTAAAATCCTAAGTCAATATAATAATATAAAGAAAGATAGAGAAAAATAAAAACTAGATAATAAAAAGTGACTTAAAATAGTGTGATATATTTAAAGATCTGTATTTAAATAGAAATGCTTAAAAATCAATTATTGATGTACCTGATCTGTGATTTAGAGTTTATTGTTGGATACCCTATTTAAACTAGCTTGACTGAAATGTTGTATTGAGTTGAATTGGGTTATATAGGGGGTATTGTACAAATGTGAGGGGTTACCATTTGGTGGTATCATTCTTAGACAAGGCTGGGAAGGTGAGAGAGGCATATGATGTACTAAAGGAGGTGAAAAGAAAGAGACTTGACCCTGACATTTCATCGTACAATTCTCTCATGGAGGCACTCTGCAGAAAAAACCTCCTTAGGCCAGCCAAGAAGCTGTGAGATTAGATGTTTACCAGTGGCTGTAGTCCAAATCTGCAGACTTACAATATACTCATAACAAAATTTGCAGAAATCAATGTAAGTGAACAGGCCCAACAACTTTTTGATTGCATGTTCCAGAAAGGAGTGTCACCTGATGGCACAATATACACTTCAGTCATCAATATGCTGTTCCAAGAAAAAAAATATGAACAGGCTGTGGAGATCTTTACCAAATGTGTGATGCAGGATCCTGAAGTGGCTAGTTCAGTATTAACTGTGTTTATCCTTACACTCTGTAAACAAGGTATGATTCTTGAATAATATTCCGAGTTCTGTTTTAATTGTTAAATATCTGCTTTTAAAATGTCATCCATGATATATTTCAGGTAATTTCAAAGGAGCATTGGGTGTTATATCTTGTATTCCATCTAATGTTGAGAGTGTGAATTCACACGTCATTTTGTTGAAGTGTCTAACAGATGTTGGAGAAGTAGATTTGACCATTGAGCACATAAAATCAATTAGGAGTAATTCCAGCTCAGGTTTCCAGAGTTTAATCAATGAGCTCATGGCCTCTCTTTCCACTTCTGCTAGTCTTCAACCTGTCACAAGGTTGATTTCTTATTTAAATTCTCAGGGGATTGTTCACGATGTTGGCCCATGGATGGGGTTGATGGAGCACGATTATGCTTGAAACAAAGTTTTAAATGCTGTCCTATTGTAAGTTGTAACATATCACAATATTGACACTGCATAGCATGGCTGGAGTATTTGACACTATTGTGAAGTCAGGCCGCAGCTTATTTCAGAAAAGGAAATAGTGATATTTCTTTTGGACACGAAGGCAGGAGCTCCACTGATTTCATTAAATTGGAAGGAAAGGAACAAATTGAAAACAAAGGTTTGGAATGTTGCTAAAGGGGATAGCAGATGGAGGGAAATTGCACAACCAATTCAGAAGAACGAGTCAAGAGTTATTGGCAATCAGAAAAGGAGCAACCAGTACTCTGAGTTCTCAGTATGTACCAAGTACAGATGGCTGGATATTTGTTATGAAAATCACATTGGTGATCATTTCTTCCAAGAACCAGAAATCGGTTAGGTAATATCCGTTATCTGTTTTTTATCTCAGCTTTTATGATTATCTTATCACCTGTACTTCTATGCTATAGCATGTACCCCTTTTTGCCCACAAAGATCAGTGAAACCAATGAATGTTATTGTTATTTGTACATCATAAGTTAATAACTTGCAGGCATGGTTAATCTCAGACTGAGTTTGTTCTAATTGCAGGTACTGCACAGCAGTTCTATCTCTATGTTCCTGTTGCAAGACTTTGCACAGTGTTTACTGGTCACTAATAACTGATTCATGTGTCAGTTATGCTTAGACAGTATTTGCAAAGCCAAAGTGCCCGGAAAGTGCAAATTTTTCATGTTTCTTGCGCTACACAAGTGCTGCCTCATTGTGGACAACCTGTCAAGGAGGGGTTGGCAGCATCAACAAATTAGCCCTCTTTGTGCTGAAGTCCCGGAGACCTGTCACCACCTTTTTGTCAGTTGTAGATGCACCAAGCAGGTCTGGTAGGCGGTTCAGCTGTGCCTGCACCTTTCCTGCTGCCCCGATGCATCGATGGAGCTAGCCAGCTGGTGGCATGCTGCCCGTAAAACTTTGCCTAAATCTGAGAGGCGTGTCTTGGATGCGGCAGTCATCTTGATCACTTGGATGGCTTGGAAGGAGAGAAATGCCTGGATCTTTCAAAGCTCAAGCAAGCACGCAGCAGTCCTTGTTGCTGATATTGGAGAAGAATGGTGGACTTGACGGGCAGCCGGGCTGGGTGGCGTCGTCACTGAAGAGATCCATGATGATGGGTGATTGAGAGTTCAAGCTTCAAGCTTTTAGCAGCAGTTAAGAGCACAACCTGCCTGAAGTTAATATTTCTAGCTTCCGAGGGTCGGCTGCTAGGATGCCTCGCAACAACCATGCTTCTTGTAAAATGTAACTTCTTCTCCCAATCTTAATAAAATTCAGCCGGGGCACTTCTTCGCTGCCGGCCCGTCGAAAAAAGGTATGCTGTGACCTGTGATGATCATTTACAGTACCTATGAGCAAAGCAACAAACAAGGTGCTTTATCCAAGAAAGCAGATCATAACGATGATTCTGTAGCACATTCTGTGCTGATCAGTGATCACAGGTGTAGAAAGTGTACAGTAACTATAAAACCCCCGAGCGTATACAAGTGGGACGAATCTATATATATACAACCCAGACCAGTGGTCTGTCTAACACCCCTCGTAGTCACAGCGGGAGGGGAACGTACGTAGAGACTGGACTGAAAACTGGTGAACAAAGGCGTGGACAGGCCTTTGGTTATTATATCGGCAAACTGATGTGCCGATGGTACATGGAACATCCGAACCTGTCCTAATGTAACCTTTTTACGGACAAAATGGATATCGATCTCGATGTGCTTGGTGCGTCGGTGATGGACCGGGTTGACTGTCATGTAGACGGCACTGATATTGTCGCAGTAGACGACAGTCGCGGTGGAGAGGGGTGCACGGAGCTCCTGGAGAAGCTGGCGAAGCCAGCAGCACTCGGCGACGGCGTGGGCGACGGCACAGTACTCGGCTTCAGCGCTGGAGCGGAACACTGTAGTCTGGCGTTTTGAGGACCAGGATACGAGAGTGTCATCGAGGTAAACGCAGTAGCCGGACGTAGAGCGTCGAGAGTCGGGGCAGCCTACCCAGTCCGCGTCGGAGTACGCGGTGAGGGAGTCGATGGGGCTAGAGTTGAGATGCAGCCCGTTGGAGAGAGTGCTCTTCACGTAGCGTAGGATGCGCTTGAGTAGCGCGAGGTGAGGTTCGCGCGGAGCGTGCATGAAGAGGCACACTTGTTGGACAGCGTACGTGAGGTCGGGTCGGGTGAGTGTGAGGTATTGAAGAGCCCCGGCAAGACTCCGATAGTGAGAGGGATCGGCAACGAGGGCGCTATCGGCGGCGGAGAGTTTGGCTTGAGTGTCGACTGGGGTGGCCGTGAGGTGACAATCGGCCATGCCCGCACACTGGAGGAGGTCGATGGCGTACTGGCATTGGGAAAGGAAGAGTCCGTGGATGGAACGGGTTACGAAGATGCCAAGAAAATGGTGGAGAGGACCAAGATCGGTCATGGCGAACTCAGAGTGGAGTCGGACCATGATCTGGTCGAGGAGAGATGTCGAAGACGTTGTGAGGACAATGTCATCGACATAGAGAAGTCGATAGGCAGTGGCGGAGCCGATATGGAAAGTGAACAGAGAACTATCGGACGCAGAGGCCACGAAGCCGATGTGCCGAACATAGGTAGCAAAGCGCTGGTACCAGGTACGAGGGGCTTGTTTGAGGCCGTAGAGAGAGCGTTGAAGGAGACAGACGTTGTCGGGCCGAGAAGGGTTGACGAAGCCTAGGGGCTACTGGCAGTAGACTATTTCCGTCAGGTGACCGTGAAGAAAGACGTTCTTCACGTCTAGTTGATGGATCGGCCGGGAGCGAGAGGCAGCCAAGGTGAGGATGACTCGGATGGTGACGGGTTTGATAACGGGACTGAAGGTCTCGTCGTAGTCAACACCGGGTCGTTGGGAGAAACTCCGAACTACCCAGCGAGCCTTGTGACGGGCAAGGGAGCCATCGGCGTGAAATTTGTGTTTGAAAATCCACTTACTGGTCACAATGTTGGCGCCGGGAGGTCGGGGAACGAGACGCCAGGTCTCGTTGTCCATTAGGGCCTTGTACTCGTCGGCTATGGCCGCGTGCCACTGAGGGTTGGCCAGGGCTGAGCGAGAAGTCGCCGGGATGGGCGAGATAGAGCTATGGACGGCGGAGAGACCATAGCGTGGAGTGGGCGGAGAGACCGTAGCGTGGAGTGGGCGGAGAGACCCGGTCTGGGAACGGGTGACCATGTGAGAGGTGGAGGGAACTGGAGCCGATGGGGTGCGGGAGTAATGGGAAGAACTGGTCGGGTGGGGTCGTCATCGGCTCCGAGTCGACGACTGTAGACAAGAGGAAAAGGAGGAATTAGATCGGCCTGAGCCGATGAGGTCGGGTGGGCCGAGTATTCCGATCGGTCCGATAGAGATGAATCAGCCGATAAGGTGGGGGGAGCCGATGGAAAGTGAGGAGCCGATGGAAGTGGGGTGTCTGATAGAGAGAGAACGGTATCGGTTGAAGGATAAATAGGATCGGTATCGGTCGATAAAAGGTGTGTCCGATGGAGGTCCGATGTTGGGGACATCGGACCGAGTAGTGGTGGGATATGTGACGGGTAAATCCTCAGCAGCGCCCGATGAGGGGGCCGATGGAGAGGGCAGTGAGGGAGACCTGGTCGGCACGGTGTTGGTGAGGAGGAAGTCGAGATCACTAGAGTAGGATCTCGGATGAAGGAGACCGAAGGGAAAGCATGTCTCGTCAAAAAAGGTCGAGGCATCGGTATCCCTTATGAGAGGTGGAATAACCGAGGAGAATACAGGCGGTGGAGCGGGGAGCGAGTTTATGGTAAGCTGTGGCGGTGAGATTTGGGTAGTAGAGACACCCGAAAACGCGAAGGTGGAAGTAGTCGGGCGCTATGCGGTAGAGAAGGGCATAGGGAACGTTGTTATGAACGGAAGAGCATGAGCGCCGATTGAGAAGGTGCGTCGCAGTAGCCAGAGCTTCGGCCCAATAAGTGACGGGTAGGTGGGCGTGAAGTAGCATGGTGCGACTGATGTTGTTGAGGGTGTGAAGGAGACGCTCGGCTTTGCCGTTCTGAGGAGAGGTGTAGGGGTAGGAGAGCCGAAGATGAATGCCCTGCGAGGTGAGGAGGTTTGTAACGGTATGGTTGACGAATTCCGTACCGTTATCGGCTTATAAAGCCTTGATGGGAAGGTTGAACTGAGTGGATACGTACGTGACGAAGTGAGTGAGGTGAGAGGCGACCTCGGATTTGTGGATGAGCGGGAGAGATGGGGAGAAAAAGAAATGGAGACGAGAGAGCGAGGAGAGTATCGGAAAGAGAGTCGGCGACGGAAAGAAGACGTCGACGATGAGGAGGAAAGTATCAGCTCGCCGAAGGAAGAAGCTAGCGCGCCGAGATATATAGACTCGCTCTGATACCATATGGTCTGTCTAACAACATGGTTGTGATATAGAGCAATTAAAGCAATTCCCTCCATCTCTCCAGAAATATGAAAATTGAAAGCTCCGAGGGATCAGGGATGCATCGCTATGATGATGGTCGTGCCAGGCGGCATCGCCCCGCCACGCACATGCACACACGCTCATAGGTTTGGATTAGGACGTCATTCACAATCTTTGGTGTTCTTTCTCTCATTCTTTCTTGCAAGGGCAAAATCTTTGGTATTGTACAACAGTTGTGTATGATTTCGTAAGTAACTTTCTGTATTACAGCTTAACCTTGCTGTATCATCTCGAATAAATGAAGCTACCGCTAAAAACGTTCTTGAAAAAAATTAAGCTGTCATTTTCCGCTATCTCCAAGTATCTTCAAACAAATGACAGGAAATTAGGGTCTGTACATGTATGATGTATTTTGAACATATCTGAAATATTCAGATAGGATCATAGGAAACATCAGAAATGACAGATATATCAGATACTCCCCACAAGGCCGAAAGCCCGAAATGCGCCGAGATGGTGGAACCGTGGAAGACAAAGCAGAGGAGAGGAAAGAATCACTTGTACGTCCACTAGGACCACTATGGAGAGAGCCTGGTCGGCCCATCCAAGAGAGGCGACATACTAATTTCGTTTCATTTTTCTCTCGAAAAATCCTCAATTTCATTCTATTCAGAGGATCTATATAGTCTTAGAAACATGCCAAATTCGTCTAATGTTTACAAGTAAATTTTGCCTAAATGGGGAAGGTGTTATATGTGGATGTTTAAATGATTCAATATCAGATGGCGAAATTTGCAGATGAGGTTTCGTGGTGTAGTTGGTTATCACGTCAGTCTAACACACTGAAGGTCTCCGGTTCGAGTCCGGGCGAAGCCAATCTCTTTTTCGTAGTGGACCTCGTTTCAATTTTTTCCCTTTTATAATACTCAGTTTTTCGAGTCATGGATTTTTCCTTTTTTTATTGGACCTCGTTTCATTTTTTCCCTTTTATAATACTCAGTTTTTCCAGTCATGGATTTTTTCCTTTTTTTATTGGACCTCGTTTCATTTTTTTCCCTTTTATAATACTCAGTTTTTCCAGTCATGGATTTTTTTTCCTTTTTTTATTGGACCTCGTTTCATTTTTTTCCCTTTTATAATCTTTTTTTTAATTTTCATTTGGCGTAATGGACCTCGTTTCAATTTTTTCCCTTTCATATTACTCAATTTTTTTCGTAGTGGACCTCGTTTCATTTTTTTTTCCTTTCATAACACTCAGTTTTTTTGTGTAATGGTCGTTTCATTTTTTTTCCTTTTTTCATATGTCTCATGGTAATGGACCTCGTTTCGTTCTGTTTATAAGTTTTAAACGTCTCAGTGTCTCATGGTTGATGTCTCATCGTTCCATCCTTCCACGACTTCATTTCCATGGATCAAGATTGAAGACTGAAGAAGAGACTGGAAGAATAAATGTGTATGTGGTCCGAGCTAATGAAGGAAAGTTATAACCGGCAACCAATCGATCACTCATGCTATTATTTGAATACTTTATTTAAGAATACCATTGGTTTTACACCCATTGAAATCGTTATTATATTTTTTAATATATTTTTATGTCTTTATTGGCTTTGTAGCCGATAGATCAGTGTTACGACTTCATTATATCCAGAGTAACATCGGCTCTATAACTGATGTATTTTTAATTATCTTCGCCGCTATCTGCTTATGCCTTCGTTAGCTTCCTAGTCGATAGAAATATGTTCTAGTCCTTATCGACAACTAGTCAATAGCAGTAACACGTCGAACAAAGCCGATAACTATCTCAATTCTATCAGTAGTTAGCCGATAGCAAGAGTTGGTATCGGCTTATCGTCTGACTGATCATTCTCTTTATCTCTTCGTCAATTATAGAGTTAAATTGACTAACACGTTCACATCTCCATTGTTCCAATGAAGTGACAACAAAGTCGAAGGACCTCGGCATGCTCTCAAACTAATCAATAAAGCCGAAAGACAATCGGTAGCGCACATTAGGGTTTCAAAGCAAAGCAAATCTCTCAGGTCTTCGTGTGATCGTAAGTTTCGGCGTGATTGATAGGGTTTCAATTAGGGTGAAAAACTTAGGTCAATAATTTGAACCTAGGCACTTAGGCTGTTTTCCTGTTTGCTTTAAAGTTTAAATTTGACCATGTTTTCTTGGTTTCCTATCTCCCCTGGATGTCTTTCATTCTACAAAAGCAGCCACAGGCTGTAGGCGGGCTGTGTGGCAGCGCTTTACCCAGCCGAACATGTCGATTATTTGTTCATGACTGTATTATTTGCAATTAGCTTTGCACATGTATTGTATTGTGAAGGGTTTTTGCGGGAAGATTAACATGAGCAAGTCCTGCATCTTTTTTGGCCAGCATTGAGATCCTGCAGTTAAAACCAGAGTCAAACTGAAACTTAGGGTGGAGGATGAAACCTTGCAGTCAATATATCTTTGGCATACCAATATGGGTTGGTCACTCCCTGTAAAAAAGAGTAGGGTCAAGCAAACTCCCTCTTTAGGCAAGCACGAGGTTGTCAATTTTCTAATTGGCAGGATATGAAAATATTAGGGTATCATCAATGTTTATGGCCTAAGAATGTCATAAGGTGAGGTCCACCCATTTTAGTATGGTCTATTAAAATCTTTCACCATGCTTATATACCTTCAGTGGGTACTAAGGTGGGTCCCACAGGATAAATATGACTTTCCATTGGATTATGTGCTACAGTACTAGTATGCTAAAAAAGTATTATATTTTATTGGCTTAAGTATAATTTTTTATCCTCTAAAGAAATAAATCTAATCTATTTACTCGAATCCAATCTAAAAGACGGAGGAAATAACTATTAACTGTTTTTTAAGATGCCTGTGACTCAGCCTCACAATGTTTGTGGCCTAGCCATAGGTAGCATTTTATTGCTTAAGATCCAGATTTTATATGTACATTGCGAATGTCTGGATGGGTGATTAGACAGACCTCTGTTTCATGGAGATAAAGTGGTTCTTTTGAAATTTGAAATAAGTGGCGAATGCCATCCCAACATTGTTAAGGGGCACTTTTACTACGAATGTGTGGTAATTTGCCAACAAAGATATACATAATTCAAATGGTGATAGAAATATTGGTTAAACGACGAGAGAAAAATTACCGTACAACGACGGAATACCGTTCTCCAGTTTTTCTAAAATTCATAACATGACACGTATAATTTGAGCAACACGTTAAGTTTTGCAGACGTACAGAGAGTGATGCCATGTCGCCATAAACATATACTACACCTGGTCTGCACTATTACACACCATACACACACGTTCAGTGCACACATATACCAACTTGACGTGACAACGCACATGCAAGTCCAATGCACAACGGTCAAGGGCATGTACGTTAAGCCGCCAAAGTAATTATGTATATAACGACGGCACGTGGCTCGCTGGAATTAACCTAAGGCACAGGGGGAACAACGGATGGCACCGGCGGCAGAGGGACGCCGGGCACCGCGGGCACCGCGGGCACCTCCGGCAGCGGGACGCCCAGCACGGTGGGCACGACGCCTCCGGCGGCTCCGGGAATCGGCGGCACTGGGAGTTTTGGCACTCCGGGCACGGTGGGCACGACGGCTCCGGGAACTGGCGGCAGTGGCAGATCTGGCACTCCGGGCACCTTCGGGATCGTCGGCACGGTGGGGATGGTCGGGATGGTTGGACCGACCGCAGGCACTCCGGGCAAGGTGGGGATGGTCGGGATGGTGGGGCCGACCGCCGGCACGCCGGGCACGGTGGGGATCGTCGGCACTGGGAGTCTTGGCACTCTGGGCACGGTGGGCACGACGGCTCCGGGAACTGGCGGCAGTGGCAGATCTGGCACTCCGGGCACCTTCGGGATCGTCGGCCCGGTGGGCACGACGGCTCCGGGAACCGGCGGCAGTGGAAGCTCTGGCACTCCGGGCACCTTCGGGATCGTCGGCACGGTGGGGATGGTCGGGATGGTTGGACCGACCGCAGGCACTCCGGGCACGGTGGGGATGGTCGGGACGGTGGGGCCGACCGCCGGCACGCCGGGCACGGTGGGGATCATCGGCACCGTGGGGATGGTCGGGACGGTGGGTATGGTCGGCATCGTGGGCATCGGTACGCCGGGGACGAGTTCGTCGAGGAGGCGCGCCGCCTGGGTCGACGTGCTGCGGGTACCCAGGAGCAAGACGACGGCCACCATTGCCACGGAGAGCGAGCTCGAGGTGGAAGAAGCCATGTGTGCTGCTAGCTAGCTAACTCGTCTATGTAAGCTAGGTTGATTGGTTACTGCTATACTGGGCGTAGACTGTGGAGGGCTATATATAAGCAGCCAGCCAGGCCTCCAATGCAAGGCCAAAAGTTCTGGCTGATCAGGCTTCGCTTCATCGCTTGCATGTTGCAGATTGCACGCATTTTGTGGTGCAAAGAATGAGGGCATGCATGGCGACTTACAGTCCATCAGTTGAACAATATATACTCAGGAATGATGCATGGCCACCAAAACATAAGACAATGTAACATAGGCCAGAAACTGGCTAGCTATTTTTTTTAATTGGTTAACTAATGGTATATATTCCATGTAGCGTGCACCACATTGCGTATGGTTTTTTTTTTCTGTGGTTAGTACTCACCTTCGCTAGAGCTGGTTTACATTAATGATGCAAAGTGCCAAAGTTAGAAGGCGGACTCTGTTCTTGGAGACGAGCTTTGGGTGGCCATGGCTGCTTAAACCTCCATGATTTCGGCACAATCTGTGGCTTGTATGGAATGCGGCTTTGGCTTCTCCTGCAGGAGTAGGATTTTGTGGTGGGTGGTGGAGACCGGAGAGGGAGACACTACAGTGCGTCGGGCGCGAGGAAGGGATTGTGGTATGGGCCATGCTGCCGGATAGGCTTTTCAACGGTGCCATTGGGCCACGTCGGAATAGTTGGGGACTTGGGGGCTCCGGGCCACGCGACGCCCTCTTGCTTCTCCGGTCATCCGGTGGTCCACCGACGTCGTCGTTGGTTCCTTCACAAACTGACAAACGTCCGTTGAAACTGAGGAATGCGGCGCCCCGGTTATTACTGCCGTGGATGGTAAAAGAGGATACCTGGCGTCGCCGCGAGAGTAAATATCGGACGCTCCGTTTCCCCTCACCTCTAACTCAACTCAGTCGTTGGCATATGAGTTCTAAAATAAATGAAAATCACATATCAGTCTACAGTACTACTGAGGATCTCATTTTCCCTCGTTCCCTAACTCTCCCCTTCGCTGCTCCAAGCATGCACTGTTGCTATTACACGGCGTGCCGGAATGCGTTAGTCAGCGTGGCGGTGTCGATTCCTGCCTTAAACTCCAAACTCACAATCTGATCACACACAATACGATTCATCGATACAATACATAAAAATTACTTAAAAATCATAATAGCAACACTACTAATGGATATGACAAAGTAGATTGATGCCATGACTAATATGGCGATGCATATCATAACCGACGACGTGATCAATGCCGCATGAATCCGACGAGCCGCACGAATTTGATCAAGGCAGTCGCCTAGCCATCATCGACGTATCCATTGCGTCGCTGGAGAGGGCTGGATCCTGTTGACCCATTGTGCAAGGGGCAGCGCCGCCACCTCCCAGATCAGTTGTGCCGCCACCGACCGTGAGACGCCAATCCCCTGGTCCTCACTCACTTGCATCAGTGCACGCCACCGCCACCACCATCTACCAGATGCCATTGTGGAAGCCTTCCCGCCAATGACTGCTAGTAGCCCTGCCTACATCAATAGGCGCCTCTTGATCCTCGTTGCTAAGTCCTTCCTGTGTCGACAAAGCCAATGTTGGAGGTGGAGGGCCAGCCAGAGTGGTGGAAAGGCCTTTCAATTGAGTCACCGCTGTCACCTAGGATGCTCCCTTGCTAGGGATGAATCCTCCTATGTAGCCACCTCCTGGAGTGCCCAAATCGTCGAATTGTCGTAGCCATCCCTAAGCATGAGCCACCGCTACTGAGGAGAGGGTGGCCACCTCCTTTGCTTCCTCGCCATCGCCTCTCGCACCATAGCCACTGCTGTCATTGCCCCTAGATTCGTCGATCAAAAAAAAGGAAGAATTGGGGAAAAATGAATAGATAGTTGTTACTGGTGGGGATACAAACTAGATATACATAGCATGGGTCCTACAAGGCGGTAAAAAAATACTCTCACTATGGAGGGGTGCTGCTAGTCTATTTGGGGATAATTTCATTCACATTAAAAAATTTACTATAGCTATTACATAATAAAAACGCGTAGGGAAGATGCTAGGGGTGGGGGTAGGGGTACCGCAGTACTATTTGAGGGGCTCGTTTAAGGCACGATGGGAACAACGGATGGCATCGAAGGTAATGGCATCTCTGGCACATCATCGGGCACTACGGGGAACCTCAGCATGATGGGGATGGTCAGCATGATGTAACCGACCTCCGACACTCTAGGCCACTCTATGTCATTAACCTCAGTCTTATATTATCTCGATTTGGTTCAATCTATCGAGGTTGGCTCTAACGATACCGTTACGGTGGTCACTAGGTCTCGTACTTTTGGAAGATCGGGTCTCGCTACTTGCTACTCATCACATATTTTATTTGGAGCGTTTTTGGCTTTACAGTCGATAGATCTTTTATCTTATTCGGAGCGCCATCAGCTTTGCAGCCGATAGGTCCTTATCTTATTCGGAGTGTCACTCTATTCTAGAGTACCATTGGCTCCACAGCTAATGTATCATTTATCATATTCCTTTGATATCTACCTATACCTTCATCGGCTTTCCAGTTGATGAACTTACACCTTCTATTAATAACTAGTTAATAAGAAGAGTTCATATATATACTTATTGACTATTTTATTTCACAATGTCATCGGCTCTACAGCTAATGCGTCTTTTATTCCCTTAGTCATCATTTTCTTACGTCTTCATCGACTTTTCAGACGTTAGACGAGTGTTTCAGCCCTTATCGGTAACTAGCCGATAACAGGAGGACATCAGATGTAGCCGATGTTGATCTCAATCCTATCGGCAACCCACATATAGCAAGAGTTTGCATCGGCCTATCAGTCGATTGACTCATCGGTATATCTCCTTATAAATTATAGAATCAAATTGACTAGTAAGCTCATAACTCCAGCAACCCTAACGAAGGGACCAACAAGCCAAAGGACCTGTATTTGAGCAAAACATACCTCTCAGGCCTCGGTGTGTTTGGACGATTGCATCGGATCTCCATTGGCAAACACGAAAGACCGATTTGACTCAAACATATTTTTAGCACGTCTAGTGGGACCATCAAGAGTATACTCCAACAAGCCAAAGTACCTATATTAGAGTGAAACAGACCTCCTAGATCTCGGCGTATTCAGATGATCATATCGGATCTCTGTTGGCGCACACAAAGGATCCATTCAAATCGAACAATGTGATCTATTAATTGTTTAATCTTTAATTGCTAAAGATGCACCGTGGCGGGTGTGAGAGGCCTTGCCTACTCAGCCGGTCTACCATCTAGCATCGCCGATGGGTGATGAGCCAGGTAAAGTAGCGGCAACTATGACTACAAGGGACTTGGCTTCTTCAGATTGGCTCCTTCGGGAAGCTCATTCGGCCATGGAAGAGTGATTGATATGCTAGTTTCGCTGTGTATTTGCCCGAGTTCTCCCAACACCATATGAGCTCATCTCCCCGGTCGAGCACCAGGTCTACGGATCACAGCTTCCTCCAGAGGGTGAGGTACTTGATGATCGCGTCAACCCAAAGGATGTTTGCAATGCCCAAAATAAACATAAGAATTAAGAGTTTCATTTATTATTTTTTATAATTCATAGAATCCCAATTTGATATTTGTGATATATCTTAAATTTTGCTACAGGATAACATCATAAAAAAGGACATCTCTAAAAATGGATAATTTATTGAAGGATATCACATTCATTATTTTATTATTGTTAACCTAATCGGAGAGAGAAATCACATTAAAATAAAAAATTTGTTCCTCAATCCAGTATTTGTTACCCGGCTTGGTTTGGTCAAATCAGACCAAACCAGACTATTTCTCCCTAATTTGCTACCCCAAGTACATTACTACCATACATTATATTACTTCAGTCCGAGGGACATTCTCATCTTTTTTTAAAATTATTCTCTCTAATTGGATAAGAAATAATAAAATAATGGATGTGATGTCCTTCTAATAAATCACCACTTTCTAGAGATATTCTTTAGCCGTGGCACGTTTTTACCATGTTCACTAACAAATTAAAAAATTTAAGTGGTATATAGCAAAAATTGGCCTCATATTAATATATCTTTTTTTTTATAAAAAAATAACTATTTGGGTTAATGAAAAAAAATGAGAGGACATTCTCTCATGGAAAAAAGATCACCTCCATAGTAACTTGCATGGTTTTTATGTGGTTAGTAGCTCACCTTCGCTAGAGCTGGTTACATCAATGATGCAAAGTGTAGAACCGGTTAGGCTGTTTGTCAGACGAAGAAGACGCGATATTCTTGGAGACGTGATCTTGGGTGGCCACGGCTGCTTTGGCAGTCTGTGGCTGAAAAGGAATGCGGCCCTGACTTCTCTCGGGGATACTAGGAATTTAGGATTTGGTCAATTTCATGTTTTACAAGCTTTAAAAGCTAGCTACCAATTTTATATTATTTTCTTAAAGTTTATTTGACCTCACTTTTTTAAATATAGACATCATCAACCTTTTCTATGAAGCCAATATAACGGTGTTAGCTGAAATGTCATTTATGCATTTGACACTATTCTCCTCTTAGAGTCTTTGTTTGTTTGACTAGTTTTAGTTTTGTGTACTTGGTGTATGTAATATAACTTTTAACAAATTTGACTTGGAATCAATAGATTTTGTGTGAACTTGAGTTAGATTTGACAGACTTGTGCAAATTTGACTAAATTTTAATAAAACTTCATCCAAAATTGCATATATTGAAGAAAAACAGCAACAACTGTCTCAAGTAAATCATAAAGCACAAATTTGTATCCATCCCAAAGAAAAAAAGCGTGTCAAACATAATCACCAATGCATATATAATGGTAGCCAACATACATGTCCACCATACCCGTATACTCTCCATGGCTTGTGTACTCCCGTTCAACTAGCTAACCACCACCACCGTGCACCTATGGCTACCTCTTTTCAATGAGCATAATAAGAGAGATTATTCAATCAATAGAACAAGAGAAAAGCAGCTTTCAGATATAGGAGAGAATTTAAGGTTTTAAGAAAAGATATGGATAAAGCAAGAGGATGCACACCCGCAAAAGAGTAAGCAAGGATGCGAATAAGCAGCTCGGGGATTCCAAACACTATACTCATACCGCTAACCACATGAGTGCCTCACGCTGAACCTCTCCCTTTGTGCACCTTTGGCCGAGCTAGGCGAGTGCCGCACCAAGCCCTTCCGTGCCACGTGCCTCTTTTCACAAACTTGTGGAACATTTCGGTCTTTTTTTCATCACTAAATGTATTTTTTAATTGCACTGCTAATATTGTAATTACAATATGGCCAAACGTCAAACGAGCAAAGTTAAAAAAAAAGGGATTAAATTAGTAGTCGGCGAGTTCAAACACACAATTATCCTTCTGTGGTGGGCGGTAGGAGACTGGAAGAGGATGGGATTGTGGTATAGGCCGTGCGGTCGGATAGGCTTTTCAACGGTGCATTGGGCCACGTCAGAACGTTCAGGACTTCCGGTGATCCATCGGCGTCGTACACTCTCGTTTGTTGGTTTCTTCACAAACTGAAACTCACAGTTGTTGAAATTGAGGAATGCGGCGCCAAGTTATTACTGCTGTGGATGGTAAAACGCTCCGTTTCATATATCTTCTTAGACTGCGTACGACCGTAGGACAGACTCTTTTTATTCTTCTATTTTCTCCTCTACTCAAACATATCAAACATATCTTTATGTCTTTATGTGTATTTAGAAGGAGAAATTGAAAACCCTTCTCCTCTGACATTAAAAACGAGAAATCATGTTAAAATACGATTAATTAAATATTAGTTAAAAATTTAAAAAATAGGTTAATATATTTTTAAAGTAACTTTTTTATATAATTTTTTTAAAAAATATATTCTAAGTAGTTTAGAAAAAGTAAACGTGTAAGTGAAAAACTGAGGGAAGGTTACGAACCAAGCTGCTTTCAGCAGCTTAGTTGTTATTGGCAAACGTCGTTGAAATTGAGGAACGGGGCTCCCAGTTATTACTGTCGTTCATGGTAAAATGAATGAAATCTGTGCTCATCACGGGAAAAGTAATGTTGTATGTGGTAAGTGCTCGATACGGGGATGTAGCTCAGATGGTAGAGCGCTCGCTTAGCATGCGAGAGGTACGGGGATCGATACCCCGCATCTCCATCTGTATTTGGTTTTGTCACTCTATTCTCTCAGTTTTTGCCTTTGGGCCGAGCAACTTATGTTTTTCTCTATGGGTAGGCTGGGCCAGCTTGTTATTTGGGCCAGACCAACTTGTGACCAGATAGATGCATGGGAATGAAGGCCACGCCCACCGGCTGGCCGGCACACCGCACACGGCAACGCAGGCCCATTGTCCAAGCGCGGTGACCCAGCGTTGGTGCTTTGCTTGTAGCCGATGTCTTTTTGCGTTGTTCTTTTCAACCGGCGTTTTGGATTGGAGTATCGTGTTGAAAAAAAGTCAAGCTTCATTGTTTAGAACTTCGGTCATTTCAGGCAGAAGTTGCCAAACATTTGCCTTGCCAAAGGAATCTGGCAAGCTGCCATTCTATGTGACCAAACTACTAGCCACCAATCTTTTTCATCTCATTATCTACATGGAGTTTCAATTTTTCATTGCTTTCATGTGCCGATTAGCACTACAAGGCAGCAAATATCATTTTGTCATAGATATAAGGGCTTGTTTAAGTTGAAGTCATTTTTTCCTTATCAAAATTTTGTTTACTTAAGTAGTATCACTTGGATGTTTGCTTTCCTACCAATTTGTGCCTACACTATCAATTTTGGTAGCGCCAAACTTAATTTTTTAGCGCTACAAAAAAATTAGCTCCAGTGCAAACAGGGAAAATATGTAGTGCAAACTTCATAAGTAGTAAAAACTTGGAAACTATTGTTGGATTTAAAATGGATGTCTCAGTTTTGTCCATCTCACCCTGTGTACTCCTCCTTTCTTCCCACCTCCCATTTTGCAAAAATATGTCCGCCAATAATATCTTGTATTTTAGTCCATAGCTCTTCGAGTAAAAAAATTACTCACAGATAAATCTAGGAGTAAATAAAGTATCGTGGTTAAATTTAGAATTACTCATAGTTAAACCTTTAAGTAAAAATATTACTCATAGATTTAATAATAAGTAATTTTATATTTAATTACGAGTACTTTTTCTCACAGATTTAACTATAAGTATTTTTTCTTTTAGATTTATTTATGAGTAATTTTTGTACTCAGAGAGAGGAGAGGGGGAGGAAAGAAAAGAATAGGGAGTGGGGAGCTAGGGACTAAACTACAAGATGTTATCGGCAGTCAGGCTTTTTTTTTTCAAGAGAAGGCTAGGAGTGCACGGGGTGATGTGGACAAATCTGAGACATCCATTTTAAATCCAACGGCAGTTTCAAGTTTCAGTACATACGGAGTTTTTACTACATGTTTTCTCCATCCAAACAAGCTTGATCATTCTGGCTAGTGTAATGTGCTTATTTCTCTCTGTTTTTTTAGTCGCTCACGTGCTCTAAATCTAATTCATAGAACGAGCTTGAGGGTTGGCAACTCAATCATTCAACTCCTTTTTTTTTCCCTGGGCAACGGCACCCGCGTGGAGGGTAAATTTTCCTTGAACTTGTACATTTTGCCCCAACGAATAATTCAGCGATTATTTTTCTAATCAGCAACCTGCCGATTTGCTGAAGCTTAAGGATAGTATTTTTTTTCATTGGGAACAGGGACGTGGCAGATACCCACCCCTATGAGGCCAGGGCCAGGGCCGCATTTGGACCTAAGGGGAGTTAGGGCAGGGCCCCGGTTTCATGTAAGAGCAGGGATAACGGACCATTTCCACCCACTGAGTGATCTGTGGGGCCTTGAGGTATAAAGACCATCGACAATAGCCATGCAAATTTCCTAAAAGATAAAAACCCACTGCCATCAACCCACAAGTTAAAAGTTGACAGCCCATTACGACATGAAGCCATCAAGCCCATTAGGGAACACTAGTACGTAGATCGTCTAAATAAATTGTATATATATATATATATATATTAAAATATTAATATTTTTAAATAAAATTTTACAAATTTATATTTCCAATGCCGTTTGGGAGTGTTTTTTTAATTAAAAAAGCTCTCCTACAAGATGCTAAATCCGACGTGGCAAAATCCGTTAGCCTATATTAATGATGGGCCGGCATAACGCTAGAAAATTTATACTAGACCATCTTGCTGCCTTAGCCGAGTGTATTTTATCCCGTGACAGGAGATCGTCTGTAAAATACCGCATAGAACACGCGAGGGAGAAGTGGGCTATTATTTTTATAGGTAGTCTCTTGCCGTCCTCTACTGAAGTGTTTTTTTTTTCTCAGGGGCCGTCTATGAAATTACTAAGTCTGCCCGTGTGAGAGGAAGGGACAAACTATAAAATCACTCACAACTGTTTAAAAATTTAATTTAATAAAAAAACAGGAAAAATAGAAGAGAGTGTTAAGAGGAGGCAAAGTAAAGCGGCAAAGCCCTGCTGGCTGTGGATTCGTAGAGAGGTAAAACATTTCTATCATTTTTAATATTTATTCTTAGTGATGAAATAAATTAGTATGTGTAGTATTATTCTAGATTTATGAATAGTTTTATTTCTAGATCCTTGGTTTGTTAGTTTTGTTGCTAAATCTATTGTACTTTCATTCATAATATTTGAAGATATATTGGTAATGAAATATTAAATATATGGTACTAATGTGATGATTAATTTTAGTGAGGAATCCATCTTGCATACATAAAGTGGTGAGATATTTGATTTCAATATTTTGAGGTCTTTCACAGCTCAACAATCTCAGTTTTTTTATATTCTAGACCAACGAAAATAAGGACTTCGCCATAAGAATAGATGGATTTATAACGACATGGATGAGTCTGAAGTAAATGGAAGTTTCAAACGTTATAGCAAGTACAATAAGGAGGAGCATATTTACAAAAAAATGTCTAAAAGATATGGAGATTTCAAATGAAGCAAAAGCTCCTCCATTAGGAGGAGGACCCAATAGAAGACACCCCAATAGGGAAGGCACCACTTCAAAGTGTTTACGTCGAATCGGTCCTTCGTATTCACTGATGGAGGTTCTATGCGATCGCGTGAATACGCTGAGGCCTAAAAGATCTGCTTTGCTCCAGTGTAGATTTGTTGGCTTGGATGTCCTTTCATCGGGGTGCTAGAGTTGCGGGTATGTCAGTCAATTTGACACTGCAATTGACAATGAGATAAACCGATGAGTCAATCGGCTGATAGGCCGATACGAACTCTTACTATTGACCGGTTACCGATAGAAGCTAAAGCATTCGTCCATCGACTGGAAAGCCGATAAAAGTGTAGGTAGATGGCGACGAAGTAAATAAAAGACATATTGGCTGTAGAGTCGATGGTATTCTAGAATAGAGTGGCGCTCCGAATAAGATAAATAACCCATTGGTTGTAAAGCTGATGGCGTGCCAAATAGAATATGCAATAGTGCTCCGGATAAGATAGAGGACTTATCGGCTACAAAGCCAATGACGCTCCGAATAGAATGTGTGATGAGTAGCAAGGAGGGAAACTCGATCTCCCAAAAGTACGAGACTTAGTGATCACTATGATGGTACTGTTAGATCTAGCCTCGATAGATCTGACCGAACCGAGGCAGTATGAGATTGAGACTAACGACACATAAATGGTGGAGACTAGATCGGACACGCGGACGAAATGAACGAGTGAACCCATCAGTTAGCTGAGTCGATGAGATGAATTCTCTGAAGATATATGTATATTAGCTGAGAAGCCAATACACTAGGCATGAGGTTGTTTGTATGGATAACTCATCGGTTAGCTACTCCAATGAAACATCGAATAAAGAGCTATCACCTTATGGCTTAATCTACTATCAACAATCTAGTAGATCAAACATAATCGATGTAACACAATACTGATGATGGGAAAAGGAGCTTGATAAACCAATAGATCCCACACGAACGTGATATGATATATCCGATCGAAGTAAGAGATTGGACTTAACCGATGTAGCCTTAAATAGAGCAAATACACTAGAATAATGGCAGGACTTACCCCTTCGTTGGAGTTTGGACCTAACCAATACAGTCTCGCGTCAAGAGTTAGAATGCACTGGAAAAACCTAGACAAGTTAGGGTGACAATATGTCAAAATTGTATTAATCAAAAGATGGATTATAAGCTTCCAAGGGTCTATATTTATATCCTGAGATTATAAGAGTCCGACGTGGTTACAATCAACCTTCGGACGTTATTTCCTAAAATATAAAAGGAAACCATATCTAAAAAGTTAATAAAACTAACTAAATGTGACTATCTAATAAGTTAACAAAATTAACTAAACGTGCCTATCTTACAAGATATATTATGTATATAGATAAAAGTACCATGTCGTGGTTTTCACGGCCCCTCCTCAATTTTAGTCCTATCTGGATAATCTTCTATCTTCAATTGAACCAAATCCATCCTTAATCCGTCCGATCGGCTTTTTTCCTATATCAATCGGACTCTTTTCATAAGCTGATTGGCTCTCTAATTCTATTTACTGGGCTTACTAAATTTTAGTGTAAACATAAGGCCAACCTAGCCTAGGTGTTCTCATGCACTAGTGGTTCAATCATATAGTACAATTTTATGTATTATTTTAAAAATAGATGTATAACTTAAGTTATCATAGTTTAGAGAGTAGTAAATCTTTTCTTTTATGTTGTATGAACTATATGTATCTTAATGTTGTATATTTTTGACCTTATAGTAATAATAACTATTGTTTATTTTCTCTGATAAAAATCTATCATCAAATCTATCAACTGTATATTATGTTTTTTATTTTTGATAATTATGCTAACTTTTTTTTCAATATAAGTATGACATACCAAATACCAAAGCTCTTAAACCATGGCCTCAATCGGTCACACCAGTCCTAACTTTCAGAGGTCGAGAACGCTGTGCTAACCACCACCTGTTTATGCCATTCGTGACACCTATTGTTTATGGACCCTAGTTTTGTGCTGGTAAGATATATCCTTATTGTTTACCATATCTTTAAATATAATTCTTAGCCGATAACAGATGTATTGCCTTTTTTTTGGATTACATGAGGTTGGCCTCCTTCCATTCTATAGGCTAATTAAGGCCACAGCACATGAGAAGGACTCGTCGAAGTGGTGGTTCATAGACTAATCTCTTATTGCATCACTTCTAGAGTCCTGTGCAGCAAGTCTACACTAGCCATGGTGCCTCAGTTGACTACCTCGCCTACTCCCAGTGTAACATGTGAGTGCGAGAGAGAAGGACTAAGAGGAGTAGAGGGCAAGCCTAGGACAATAGTACATTGTATCATTTATACTTACTATTTTATAAAACTTTGTATTTACTGTTTTGGCTCTACGTACATATATCATTTACTATGCCTTAATACCACGTCGCTTTCACTCTTTCTTACGCACGTATAACTGCCGGTAGCATATGATAACCAACTTTTTATATCTTCACTCCATATTATGCGCATGACTACTGAATCACAATGAAGGCTGAGTGATATCAACCAACTTTCGGCGCATGATAGTCACGTCGCTTTTAACGCCACTCAATCACTCACGTCGCTTTTAACGCCACTCAATCACCTACTTTCAGTGCGTTGAAAGGATTTTTACAGGTAGGGTACTTTCTGTGCGTGAATGTCATGTTGTTTTCAATGCTTTCAGTCCTATCTTCCATAACTAATATAACTCATGCTATATAAGACCTTTGTATATATGATGGACCTTATGATTTCTACCCGTTGATAACCTTACAAATCCCACACCACCCATTTGCTCTTCTATAGCATTAAAGAACAATAGTTACTAAACGCTATTTCAGTGACAATCTGGATCGAAGAAGAGATCGTTTGGCTTGACCAATTCGACCTTAGTGTAACCGTCCGTTCTGTATATGTGATGATCGATGCTATTTTATGACATATTGGGACCCAACACTTGTGAGAGGAGATTTTTCTAATGACTAAACTATTCTTATAAAGTATGTATTGTATATATCTATTTTTTAATTATTCCTTATCACAACATTTTTATTTGAACTAATACTTTTTTGTCAGATCCATAAAATAGTGTTTAGTTTCATTTAGTATGTTGATATAGAAAATTTAATATTTGACCCTAACCGTTGTTTTTTTAAGGGCCATTGGTTTTTTTCTATTAGAATCAAATAAATAGTACATGAGGAGAAATAAAGAGTACGAATGATGTCAATGAGTCGAATGATCAGGCTGGAGACTACAACCTCTCTTTTACTAACTCTATGGTAGAAGCGTTCCAAGTGCGCTTATGGTGATTGTTTTAAGGTGTTGAGGTCAATAAGTGACGATACTTTTGATATAAGTTACTTTATTTATTTAAATATTCTTGACGACAATTTTATTACAAGTTTACTATATTTCTCTCTAATTTATTTTAATTTGGTTATCATCTTAACTATAATAATGTACTTTTTTCCTATAGGAACCGTTAAGAATATGTAAATTCAAATAATGGATAGACATAAATAAATCACTGTAAAACTATACTGAGATCATATAGTGTAAAATAATTGAACAATACATACAAACTAAAATAGAATATAAACGAAAAGTCGACTCCTCTAGTAATGTGTAGACAATAGATGATGATCTTTATAAGTTTCAAATATACGTCTATGCCATGTTACCTATTACATTATTTATATTGCACGTAAAATATAAATGTTTCAGTAACCGTATAATATTTTTATCACTATTATTTAAATAATATCTATGTGTGAACCTATTAATCGTTAGATGATCTAATTAATGATGTAATAATTTTCTAAATATTAACATTGATTTCTTATAAAATTTAATTATCTTACTTCTAAATTTTCTTTATAATTAAATCTTTATTTAAAATATATTTTTCTTTTGGATATTTGTACGGTAGGAATAAAAACAATATTACAAAGGGTGATAAAAGTATTGCCTATAAAATTGACAGTCTCACTTTCATCCCACGGACAGTCCTAATAATTTTGTAGGCACCCTCATGAGATCGAAAAAACTCTTAAGCAAAGAGCAACAAGGGGCCCGCTTATAAAAACGATATGCAGTGCTCATTACAAATTTTAAATCCTTCGCGAGTTCAATGTTAATGGAGGTCAATAGACTTTTCTTACGTCAAATTTAACTATTTAAAAGAAGATTTTTTAAAAAAAAACCTTTCATTGTGATACAGGTTTGTAATTTTTTAATAAAAATATATAAATGAAAAAAATTCTCCTCTAAATCCTGTGCCCAAATCAGCCGCCAATAGCTCTCTGGAGCCAGACCAGGCAGCCGCATCTTCACGATCGAGTTGCGGTGGCTCTAGCAGTCCCTTCATGGCTGTCCGTCTTCTCGCCTAGCTCCTGCTCGGCCACGCCGTAGCGCCGATGAGGCTGCCGGTCTTCTCGCGCTGCTTCCGCAAGGCCACGGCGGCCCACGGCGCGCCGCCGCTTGTCTTCCCAACTGGCGTTGCTTGCCCTTTCTCCCATAGAGGCATGGGCGCCGCCTGCTTGCTCGATCCTCTCGGCTCCGCTCCCGTAGTGCCGCATGACCACGCCGCAGCGCTGTGCCCAGCCACGGAGCCACCAATGGAGACGCGAAAGCAAGCACCATGTATTTGTTCTTCGAGACTCATTTTCTCTATTCGATGAGGCCCCGGCCCTGTTTTTGGCGCCGGTTGTTGGCTCGGGGCCAGGCCGGGGGAGAGAGTCAGGGGTCGGAGGTGTTCCAGTCCAACCCGCCCCGTTGCCACCTTTACTTAAGCTCAACACAACGAGCCCAGTAATAAAGGCGAAAAAAATATCCTTGCAACGGACCACACTTCCCTCGTGCTCCACGCAAACACTTTATTTTCCCCACTCGAGATAAAGCACGAGATCGTGACATTCACTTGCACATGGGTCCCATCATGAATATCCCTCCTCTATGGCCCACCTGTAAGAGACAGAACCCGTCGTAGTAGTCGGGTGCACGTAGCCGGTGGCATACTCGTGGGACCCGCAGTGCAGAACGGGAGCAGGCACTGGCTGCACCACGAGTCAGATCACAGTCACACGCCGCGCACCCACACCTGGAATAAGTGCTACTAGTCCCCTCGAATCTACTACCACTCCTACGTTGAATACTTGCTCTTGCTCGCCGTCGCCGCCTGCCTCTTGCGAGCGATCGTCTCGTCTCCCAGGGGCTCGAGAGTCGAGGGCCTCTCCATCTCGTTCATCTGCTGCTGCTCTGCTCTGCCCCCTCGGTATGATCTGTTGTGACCTTGTTCTTGGTTGGTTCGAACTCTGCTGGTCTGGTCGCTCGGTGTGGCGATGTGGAAGTGGAATCTTCAGCGTCGTTTCTTTTTTTTTTTTGGCTAGCCTTTTGTTGAAAGGGAGAATCTTGGGACTCCACTGAACGAAAAGGTAGATTTTTTTTAGGTTCGGAAGATTAGGTAAAGGGGCGGTTTGCTTGTGTAGCTTGTTTGATTGGGGGGTTGATTGCAGAGCGGTTGACTGATTGCTTGTGTGTCTGTTTTTATGTTTTAGTTCGGATTTTAAAGGTGATTTTCTTATGAATGCTGTGATTCTGCGAGGGTCTTGCAATTAGGAGAGGAGCCGTAGCAGATCATTTCTGATTTCTGATTATGCTTCTTTAAGGTTAGGGCCTCAGGGGGTGGGGTATATGATGTTTTCTTAGGCCAGAAATCGAAGGTCTTCTTGGTTGATGTTTGATCGGCCAGTCTGGGTCTTGGTATGGTCAGATTTCCTTAAAGGAGACAGTTTTGGTTAAAGGAGTATTTGTTTAGGAGAGGAGGGTATTACTCTGATTTTTTTGAGTGAATTTGGTACTCGATGCTCTTTTGAAGTGAGCCCCCCAGTCTTTTTTCTTTCTTTTGAGATGATTCCCCTAATTTTGCTGTACTGTAGCAAACAAATTTAACAAGCACGGTACTTATAAAGAGTATACGGCTATAAAGGATTTAGATGAAAAACGACCCAATGTCTTCCTTTGTTGGCCTGACATCTTTCAAAAAGTTGCTATCTAAAAAACTGCTGCAAGTTTGTTGAGCACAAACTTTCAAATGTAATTATAGTAATATAATTACACCGTAACTACAATATAACTACATTACAACTTTTATTTAACTTATATATAAATATTAAAAAAATATATGTAACTTCATACATAAGTTATGTAGTTACAGTATAATTATACTAGTTATAATATAATTATATTGTAGTTACACTACAACTATACTATAGTTACATTTGCAAGTTTTTTACCCAAAAAACTTGCGACAGTTTTTTAGCAATTCTCTTTTTTCCAAGCGAATGCTTGTCAAATTGCATGACTGCAATCTGAATTGAGGATCTCAAGTTGTTCTGATAAGAAGCTTTAGCCAGGAAAAGGAAGATTTCTCCATGGGCTGATGACTATTGAGACTTGAGAATTGTAGGGACTAAAGCTAATTGTTGGAATGGGTGTCCTAGCAAATGATAACAAAATTGAGTCTTTGTATATGCTTTAGCCTGAAATGTTGAATGTGTAGTTCCAATAAATTCGGTCAAGCAAGCACATGGTCCTAATTTTAATTAAACTTGAATATGTCTTGGTATTTCACTGATCTTTCTTCTCATATTCATGTTCATGATATGATGTATTATATTGCCTAACTTATCATTGTGCTCTGCAGTGAGGTACAAAAAGATGTCAGAACATTCGGAGAGTGCAACAGAAAAAATTATGAACAACATCATGGATACCATTGCTGAGAACCTTCCTAAGCAGAAGTCTGGGAAGTTTGACGTAGGCGCTGCCTCTGGCAAAATGAAGGACAAGCTGTTTGGTCGTCAGAAGACCATTCATCGAGTTCTGGGTGGTGGAAAGCGTATGTTATCTTCTTATATTTTTATAATGTTTTCTGTGTGCAGCCATGTGTGATGCTCTCTGTTTTTGCTTGTAGATGCTGATGTGCTGTTATGGAGGAACAAAAAGATATCTTCGAGTGTTCTGGCTCTTGCAACAGCAATTTGGGTTTTCTTTGAGTGGCTTGACTACCACTTCCTAACAATTGTTTCATTTGCCCTTGTTCTTGGAATGGTTGTCCAGTTCGTGTGGTCCAATTTCTCAAGTGCGCTAAGCCGGTATGGAATTCACAAAGCATCTGAATAGTGTATCCCCTAATAATCCTTCATTTTGTCATAAAAATGCCTTTTGCAACTTGTTAGATCTCCTTCTAAAGTACCCCGTGTTGAGCTGCCAGAAGAGCTGTTTGTAAACATTGCAGTTGCAATTGGTACCCAAGTAAATAAGTTCTTATGTTTTCTTCAGGATGTGTCTTGTGAAAGAAACTTGAAGCACTTTGTACTGGTATGTGGACCTTCTTTAGGTTCTTTCTGTACTCCATAAACATCATGAATAGATTAAACTGGTAAAGACTAAAGAATTAAACCCTGAACATGCAAACAAAACTGTAATGCTTGTTTATCACTGACACTTTATGCCTGTGTCAAACTATGTTACCTTTCAGGCAATCGTTGGACTGTGGGCTGCAGCTGTTATTGGCAGCTGGTGCAATTTCCTAACTGTCATTTACATCGGTAAGAGGCTACTACTTCAAACTTTCTTTCATTATTAAATCTCTCTCTCTCCCTCTGAAACTCAGAAATGCCATGTTGTCATTATTTTCTGAATGTACACAGTCCACTGTATTAGCGACAAATGTCACTGATATTTCATATTTGAATACCTGGAACAGGATTTGTTTGTGCTTACACACTGCCCGTGCTCTATGAGAAGTATGAAGATCAAGTTGATGATTTCCTCTACAATATTCTTGGCCTGCTGCGTGACCAGTATCAGAAACTTGATCAAGGTGTCTTGAGCAAGATACCAAAGGGGAACATGAAGTTCAAGAAGAGCGAGTAGATTATCTGGGTTCTATGAATTGAAATGATAGATTAGCTGGGTTTCATTATTAGAATGAATCATGAACTTCTGACATGCTCTGCTGTGTATTGCAGACACTGGTTGTCAGTTGTCATTTGAGAGCTGTGTGCTTTCCTGAATGGGGGGCGCTCATTCGCTGCCATCTGCCTCAATATTTCAACTGCCTTGCAATGCATTTCTTATGTTATTCAAGTGGCTCAATTAATATTTCTTATCCCTTTCACTAGTGGAGCTCAACCAATTAATGAATTAGTGAGTCATAATTCATTTGCATAAACCAGAAATTAGGACAGCTGATTTCATTGTGCTTCTAGAAAAATACTGCGACCGATAACATATGTTATGTGTCTTTCGGGAAAAAAAACTTATGCTATATACGTTCCATTTCAAAATTTAGCACTGAACAGAATTTCAGCATCTATTGATTCTAATGTTATATATGTTCCCACGAGGAGATAGACTTCTGTGACCATCCTGCTAGTGCCGATATCAGTAATTTCATGGTCGTGATACTTCTGATAGCAGCGTGCGTGTGTTTCAGCAACGAACTCTGAACTCTTTTGTTTGAAATATCATGAACTCTGAACTCTGGGTCAGACGATAAGTATGCTGTGTTGCTGACAACACAGGATTTATCTCAGGAGGTCCGGCTGTGTTCAAAATCTGCTCCACGGGTGCAGAACAGAAGTGAATCTTTCAAGGTTGATTCAAGCCCATGTGCAGTGAAATCTATTTGCATCATAGTTAGATTACTAAATACTCAACGATGCTGATGCAATTTAGGTGGCCATGCACACCTTCAACATGCCATTCTCAGTTCCTGGAGCTGTCAGATTACTATACAGAAATGAGAGTGTAGGTTACCATGATCCAACCTAACTACGTTTCTGCCAAGATATAATGCTTCGATGGATTCGATAGTTTGATCATGCGTCTCCTCACCGGCAGGAGACAAGAAAGCCAAAGAGTTGAGGCTCCAAGCAGCATCACCATGGAGAGGAAGCTGTCCATCCTCATCTGCCTCGTCCTTCTCTACGCCGGCTCCGGCCACGGCCTGCGCATCCTCCACGACGTCGACCACGACTATGGCCAGGGCTTCGTCTTCGGCTCCAAGGCCGCGGCGGCCGCCGAGACCGAGCCGATGGACCTGTCGTTGGACGACTACGAGAACGAGATCAGCCACGTGGAGTTCGAGACGGACACCGGCACGCCCTACGCCGCGGAGGCTGCGGCGGCGCTGGCTCCTGGTCCGGCTGCGGGGAGCGCCGCCGGCAGCGGCAGCATGAAGTGGTGGCTGCCGCCGTCGACGATCCCCTCGTTCCCGCTGTTCCCGAACCCCGGGATGCCCGGCCTCGGCATGCCGCTCCCCGGCATCCCCTTCAAGCCCATCGGCTGGGGCGCGCCGGCGCCGCCCGGCCAGTCCGCCCCGTCTCCCCCCGCCGGCGCCGACGGCGAAACGGACCCGAGCGCCGCCAGCCAAGTCATCAACCGAGCCGCCGCTTGGTTAATATCGATGACGTGGCAGAGCACGTAGTTCTACTACCATTCGCATTGAATTTCCATGACGTGGCACAGATTTATCGTTTTTATTTCTATCCTGTAAAACGAGGCAGAAATTTATCCTTTTTATGAATTCGCATTGAATTTGATTCAAGTTTGGCCCGTCCCAATAATAAGATGCTAAAGCCCGAAAAGGTGGGCAGCCCATACAACTAGCGATCTGGGCCAGAACAACCGAGTCCGTTCCCGGCCTGGGCCTACTAAGCAGAGACCCGGCTTGAGCGGAAGATCTGAGCCGTCCATCAGTCACACCAGGTTAGGGTTTCTCCCTTCTGCTGATACCCTAGCTCTATAAATAAGACGAGAGAGGCCTCGTCGCCATCCGCACATCCGGTTCGCCGCCTCCCCAAATCCGCCGCCGCCGTCGAGAGAGAAAGTACAGAGAGCGAGTGCTTCGCCGCCCCGGCCGCCGCGATGAGGGCCAAGGTTCGTTCACGAGTCCCTCCTCTACCTTTTTGATCTGGTTGCATGCCTCGTTTCGCTTTGTTACCTGTGCTGATTCAGCAATCTAGGCGTAGCATTGATGGTTGGTGTACTTTGTGCGTTCGATTTGAGTAGTTTGAGGTTGTGGGATGTGCAAATTGTTGGTGGTTTTTTTGCGGCTTGCGATTCTCCATGATGACGAAACACAGATGACGAGTCCGATCTAATCCATCCCATTAAACCATGGGGACAATCGAGGCATTTGTCTGAGAGAGTTGCATTGCATGTAGCTCCTGCAGATTTCACCTTGATGCTGCTATTTAGATGCCTGATCTCACTTGCTGGTGCGGCTATCTAGCTGTAAAAAATGCGTTCTTTTGCTAGTTTTCATACTGTGTTCTATGGGTTCTACGGGAGTAGGTTCTAAATTGTTGATATTTTGGCTTTTGTTCTCCTTGATGACCAAACACAGATGACGAGTCCGATCTAATCCATTCCATTAAACCATGGGGACAATCGAGGCATTTGTCTGAGAGAACAGTTTTTCCTTACCGATTTTCGTTTTTGTTCTCTGTATGATTCTGTTAATGATTTTGGCATGATGAGGAAAACCTGTGTTTATCTGATCTATTTGATGATAAATTCCTCCTACTCATTCTGAATGCCAAATCCTGTACATTTGATTCTGGCTTTTTATATGCAGATTAGTCATGCACGTGCTATGATTGAGTCATTGGTTCATATCTTTGTTTGTTACATGGCTCTTTTCTTTATGACTTTAACAAAATTAATGTTATATGGGATATGATGAAGAACCATTGGTCCGTGTTTCTGATTATCTCTTGATGAAATCACAATGAAGCACTCATACTTCTGATTCCATCACATTTATTCCTATGAGATGGATTACTGACATGTTAATTATTCAACTGCTACACTATTATTGGATGCCTTATACTGAGCTTTTGTTTGATAATCTGCAGTGGAAGAAGAAGAGAATGAGGAGGCTTAAGCGGAAGCGCCGAAAGATGAGGCAGAGATCCAAGTAGTCATCATTAGGGGTGGATGCTTTCTTACATCATGTTGTCGGGTGCATTGGGATGACGGTGTCATCTGATTCTTGATGCTCCAGCTACTGGTGTAGGAAATGTGAAGCCTTTTCTGGTTTTGGTTAATTCTAGCTGTTGAAATGTCTGGTTATGTTCCTAGACTGGAGTATTATGTAATGTGATGACCATATTTCACTTTCTGAAAGTTTATATGATTTGAAGAACCTTTACCTGTTCTGATCTGTGGTGATGTGCTTTGTGGTTTGGAGTTTTTTCTTCTGCATAACATCTGATTATTTATTGAAGAATGGAGTTGATTCGTGCATGTTGTTGCTGAGTGCTTTAATAGTTTGCATGAGCTAAAGAAGTTTGTGTGATTAATTAGCAAGTGGTATGCAGCTTTCGTTTGCAATTCAATTCTTTATGACATGGGGAGCTGTTTGCCAATTTTCAATTAACATGCTAGGTCGGAATTTAGATCATTTTATTGGTGCAATATTCAAATGTTGTTTGCCTGCCATGAGCTGAACGTATCATTCTATTGATGCTGCAATCCCAATCTACATATGTAACTAAACTTGATCATTCTATTGGTGCTGCAATCCAAATGTACAAATGTAACCAAAACCCAATTTCCTTGATGCTTCCATCCCACTACGATTGTAACGAAAATCCAATATTCAAATGTTGTCTGCCACCGTATATTAGTTTTGTTCAGCGAGCTATATCGGTGGCTCCACAACCGAACATTTGAGGTCTGAGGAGCACAAGGACAAAAGGCTGGTGTTGCACCTGCTTCGCGCCCCTTATCCGCTTCGCCAATGCGCCATCCATGTATGTAACTGTCAAGCTCACTCGTCCAGCAAGCTGAGGCACCAACCCAACCATGGACGCCATCGCCGGGGCAAGCGTGAGCTCTTCGGCGCGGCTACGCCCATGCCCATGTCTCCGCCGCATCGGCAACGTTGCACCGGCCACCGTGCGCGGCCCTAGCCGGAGACGTGCCGTGACCTGCGCGGCCGCCGCGGACGCCGATGTCGTCGGCCTCTTCGACGCTGCCAAGCTCACGGTGAGGGAATTCTCCACTGTTCCATCTGCTGGTGACCACTCGAATGCTTGATGATGTGCATAAGCTCACGAGCTCGGTGTCTGGCCTCAGGTGGACAGGTTTGTGGTGAGCGGCATGGTGGTCGGGCTTGGCTCCGGCCCGGCGTCCGGCCTAGCCATCCAATACCTCGGTACTCGCCTCCGGCGAGGGTCTCTCACTGGCATCCTTGGAATACCCTCGTAAGTTCTGGTTGCTGAAGCCAACTTCTTTGGATCACTCATCGTTCTAAACTTCTAATAGCGAATGAAGCTAACTTCTTTGGATCACTCATTGTTCTAATAGTGAAAGTTTGAGCTCCTGACCTGAATTTCTTGGATGACATGCTTTGTCAGTTGCATCTAATCCATTCTTGGGGTTGATCAGCCAGGTCCACGATCAGTGCAAGTGAGGCAGAGAAAGCTGGGATACAGATCAGCAGCTACGAGGAAGGCACGCAAGTATGCCAATTTCTTTCACCATTGTAACTCTCGTTGACAAGTAAGAAGAGCAAGTGACTGAACTGCTGAAACGGTGTTTGCTGACGTATAGATTGACTTTGCTTTCACTGATGCTGATATAATTGAAGAGGATACACTGACTGCTGTCATTGGGCGCCGGAAAACAGAGAGCGGAGAGCCTTCTTTCATGGAGGAGAAGGTATGCAAAGCTCATCAGAAATTTGATGCTTTCATTGATGCTCCCTTGTTGGTTCAGTAACAATAGGAACATCTTCGGCATGATTTGTTCTCTTTGTTTCTTTATTGTCCTATGGAAATATCCTCTGCTTAAATGCAACTTTTGGTTGTTTTGCTTCCATAGGGTATTGTTAAATCAGCTGGTAAACTTGCCTTCATCATTGGCCACGACAAATACGTGAAAGGCATCGAAGGTTCAATTCCAGTCTTGGTGAAAAGTGTAAGCAACCTCCCAGTATTATAGTGATCACTTTTCTGCAATGTCATTAAAAGAACAGATCATTTCAGGAAAATTGGATTGACACTGCTGAAGAGATTGATGACTTGTTCCTAGGGGACGCAGAGGTTTGCTCATATATTTGTTCTGTATTTCTCAAGATTCATACTTTGAAGTTTGAGTAACTACTGGATTAGTGATGATGCAAATCTTAGACCTTTCCATCATTGGTCACCGTTACATCATAACCTGATGTAGGTGTGGAGGCGGCCATCATTTGGAACCGCTGGTCCATTGGGTGGGGACTTCCCATTGGTTACCAAGGAGGGCCATCACGTACTTGATGTTATCTTCACAACTCCCATCCCAGATCTTGGTATCCTAATATGGAGATTGCCAACACTTAAGGAGCTGAATTCAACCAAATGATTTAGTAACCATTTCAATCGATTTTTTAAGCTGGTTTGACTTGTAATGTTGCAGGTAAGGTAGCAGAAAGCTTGGAGAAAATTGCTGGTGTTGTGGACCATGGGATTGTTTCCAGCATTCCGTAAATATCTCGGCTAACATGACTCTATATAGTTTAATCTAGTACTTAGACCAACGTGTCTGAAAGAAATAGATAAACCTAGGAGAAGCAACCTTTCCTTTATGATTATGAGTAGTAACCATTGATGTCCAAGATTTCTATCAGTGATCCACCCACAACGTAAGTACGCAGTAATTTAGCTATACAGGGCTCTACATATCCTAAGACATTGCAATCTTTTACCTGCAGATCATATGTCATTGTTGCATTGAACGGGGAAGTGCAGGTCTTGGATGAGAAGTCATCGGTGATACCATAGCACCGAAACATACAAATTCACCAATTTTTATGGAAGAATCTATTGCAGATAGGCTGAAAAATGCCACTGAATTAATCGTGTGGCAGTATTTTTTTACCATCCAACATTATCGTTGTTCGGTTTATGACAACCACCACACGACCAGAGAATTTTTACAGCCCAAGATCTACAGTTACTGTGAAGAATCAAGTGAATTTTTCTGTTTCTTGTGAATCACATGTCTATATTAAGTTGCCCATGTAACGGCAATCTTTGGGGCATCTTCCGGTGTGATAGTTCTACTTGAAGTTTGTAGCCGAGTCATGAAAGAAAGTTGGCCGGCGACCATGTATGGTCAATTGGCAAAATATTCTTCTCAAGCATCTTTCCAGACTTCAGCTAAAACGCGTACACGTTTTCGTAGATCAAATTATTGCTGCATATGCTCTATCTTTCCATCCAAATTGGCAATCAAGGATCGTGATGAAACATCTCTAAAACAGTTACGCACACAAAGGACGCCTGAGTTCTACAGCCATGGTAATTCTGGGCTACGTGGCAGAGCCTGAGGGGTAACTAAATTGGGATACCAGGCGTGTGGAGACGAACCATTAATCAAAGACAACTATGGAGGAGAAATCAAGATGAGATCAGGAGACACGTTGTGACTTGCGATTATCTAGTCATTAGTGACGAGACCAAACACGTTCCGTCAAAGGATGCCTGCTAATCTGAGTCAATCTCTGACCCAGCCGGTCCAAACAAGGCCAAACGAAGCTTTCCATGACTCTGCCGATACCTTGCGTAATACTCCAATAGTACTACAGCTACTAATCGATCCCTGAGAAATTTGTAGACTTGAAGTAGGGGGAAACTAGAAGTGGGGAACAAAGGAAACCGCTTTCTTGGGCAAACATGGCGTCGGAGCTGGTCCTCGGGAGAATCCAGGCGATCTGCCGCCTCTCCAGCCATTGCCGACCGCAGCTGTTCAGCCGCTGGGAGGGGCTCCGCCGTCTTGCTCCGGTGAGCTATCAATCCTTCTGCAGCAGCGCGTGTGGGCAAGTCGACACCAAGATCAAGGTTCGCCCTCTATCCAGATTTTGCCTTTTTTTCTATAACGGAGTTTAAGATTTGTGGTTTGGTTTTTCAGTTAAAAGAAAAGGTTTGTGGTTTAGACAAGTAGTTTTTTTTAGGAAAAAGACAAGTAGATGTCTTGTTTAGCTTTTCATGTACAGCGTCAAATAAATTCCGAGATTGTGGTAAACTGGTGACCATGATCATCATAAAACTAAACTTGAGGTAAGTATATTTACTAGTTCACTAACCTTCTGGTTTCACATACCTGTGATTTAAGATGTACGCATGTAGTAGTATATGATTTCTTGATGATTTATCCATTGCTTAGTGCTGGAGAGTTCCTATGTTAATTGAAGCATTCTGGTTGTAATGGAACGTGCAGGATCAGTATCACTTCGATAGGTTTTCAGATCCTCAGGTTGCCCATGAAGATCGCCAGTTCATCGAATTCTTGGACAGGATGCTGGATGCAATCAGAAATCCTCAGAGCCTTGCACGCATACAGCGTGAGAAGCTTCCAAAAGATCTGAAAATTTTGGACGACGACATATGAGTTGAAAAGTCCCTTAAACAGGAAAACAGGAATCAAAAGAAACACGATAGTTTATGTTGTATAAAGTGACTCTGTGTACTATACTAAACTTGAGTTTGTGATGCTATCGTTATGGTCCGTATTATGGCTTAGAACATCTGCTAACTTTATATGTGTACTTCAAGTACCATTGTTCTTTACATGACATGTTTATGGAACTTTGGTACCAAGTGACAACTGTTGCAAGGAAAAAAATACATGGCCTTGGAATTAACCAATATTTTGTGATGTTAGTATGTTACTATTCAGAAACAATATAAACACAAATCTCTTGTATATATAAATATATACTCCCTCCATTTTAAAATATAAGCTTTTCTAGCTATGAATCTGGACAAGTAATTCATTTTTAAGTATTCATAGATACAAGTTGCTATATTTTCGGATAGAGATAACACATGTTTTTTCATGAATACAAGATGGTATATTAATATAAAATCAATACAAGGATTTTTTCATTTATATCATTAACTGACAAATGTTTCTTTTCAAAATCTGAGCAGATTTACTGGCCATCTCCAAGTTAGCAATCAGGGAGTCCTCTGTTCATGTGCAAAGCCCTGTAACATAAATCAAAGCATTATAACTGTCATGCTAAAATTGTAAGGTTGATGTGGGTAAAACCGTTAGAATTACCTTTTTAGCAGTTCAAAAACGGACTGAATATTGATGTGAAAGTTCCATATTAGCACTGCACAGCGGCACAATGCCCTTATTCAATAAAATAATTGCTAGGAAAATGATGGTGCATGCCAACTTGCCAAACTTTGATGCCAACGTAATTTTGAGAAGATTTCTCGTGGTTTTCATGACCCTTTCATCCTGCAGGCTGTAACGTTCATTTTGATTAGTGATTACGCATGACAAAAAAGTGGGTTAGGGCCACGGTGGCGCAAGAAAGCACACAATGGAACCAAGAAATGACATGAAAAAAATTGCTCATGTCAGTGGCAAAATGGAGAAACTTTTCACAATCCAGACAATAGGGCCATATGCCCATATTACTTATTTATACAGGATAACACTTAAAGAAATCTTTTAGGGGCTCACATCAAGAAATTGTACAGCTTCCATAAATTCAACTAAGCCTAGGTGTAGCTGCACTTTATTTGGACTCTACTGATTCTAGGTCTCATATATTCTATAAATATTCTCCTATCCAGTTCGGCACTGTTCACTGCACAGCTACTGTAGAAATGACGCTCTAGTTAAAGATTGAAAGGCGAATGCAATAAACCAGAAAAACTGATATTCTCATGATTGGCAGATTAAATGAGTTTGGTAAGAGGATAAGGCCAACCATATTGGTGCACAGGAGAAAAGCATTTGAATCAGGCAGAAGATTTTAATTGGAATGATATGAAACCCTCCTGAACAACAAGGAGAAGGTTGACTGACATAGTTACTTTGATGGATCCTACACTCTTGAAACAATTAATGTAAGAGCATAGTAAGTCAACCCACCACCTTTTCAGATGAAGATGTTGAATGAACTGCATAAGAAGATCATTTGGTGCAGACAAAAGTTCGTACAATAATGCCATAATGGGTTCTCAATTAATCATAAGCAGAAGATCAGATCACAGTGTTGGAAAACATCGCAATCAAATCTCCAGGACCTGCAAGAAGATAAAGACATTAGCAGTAAACTCTTAACTCTAGACTGGCAAATCTTACCAAATGTTGCATTAGCGAACACATAAGAAACAACAAAGTAAATGAATTCCTAAACCAGGCAATGTGATGACACCACTAAATCAGATGGAAATAGATTTTGATAATTCCTTGATAGAAAATACACAATAGCATAGGGGCATCGTGTATCTATTGAGATTCAAGAATGTCATTCCGATTTAGCTAGTCTGCAAAGCATGTTAAGGTAAGTCATGAAATGCTGTCATTCTGTTCACTGAACACAAAGTTGATCTGGGATAGATTGCCTAAATTTCAATTGTGTCAGATGCTGCATGCTATTAATGGTTCAACAACCTAGTGGGACAAAGATGCTAGCAGAGCAGTGATGGCTTTTCAACAGAGGTGTTAGTATGTAGATCCAGAACATAATATCTTCAGAACATGTTTAGCCATTATTGACACAGCAATTCAAAAGGTTTGAAGTATGAAGGTGCACAATCAAACAGGTTGCAGAGTTATCGTTGCTGAACCTGTGTGCTGTTGTCCAGGTGCGTGGGACAACATAAATCCGGCATGGGAATGTAACCTTCCTCTCTTAATTCTAGAAGAAGACACTTCAAGGACATGTAAATATCTTCAGAATCAGGGTGGCTTTTATCTGCTGCAACAAATAAATGGCTGGTGTTATTTACATCTACCCAGCTGTAACCAGGTATCTTCTGGACTTTCGTATCCTTCATTAACCTTCTCACTTTTGATACACCATCCCACTGTCCAGCAACTGCATTGATATTGGACATAAGCACATAATAACCAGAATTATGAGGATCCAACTTAAATAATTCTTGTGAAGCAATCTCTGCAAGTTCGACATTGCGATGTACACGGCAAGCATGGAGAAGAGCACCCCAAATACCAGCATCTGGCTTGAAAGGCATATCAATAATTAATCGCATAGCTTTATCCAACTTCCCTGCCCGACTATATAGGTCAACCATGCAAGCAAAATGCTCCATTCGAGGTGCAATCTGATATTCCTCAGTCATGCATTGGAAAAGTCGCAATCCTTCCTGAACTTGTCCAGCATGAGCACAAGCAGAAATCAAAGCGAGGAATGTTACGTGATCTGCCTTGAATCCCTCCTCTTGCATATGGTGTAATAAACTTACTGACTCTTTAACAAGGCCATAAGCCCCATAGGAAGCAATTATGCTATTCCATGATACTTCATTTTTCTCAGGCATGTAATAAAAAACACGATGAGCCAATTCTAAGTTACCACATTTTCCATACATATCAATTAGTGCACTCTCAGCAAACAAGTCTGCTATAATGGGGCCCTTTATGATGACACCATGAATCTCCTTTCCATAATATATAGCCGGTAAGCTTGCACATGCTGATAGTACAGAAGATATGGTCACACTACTGTACTTTACTCCTTCCATACACATTTCACGGAAAAGGTTAAGAGCTTCTTCTGGTTCCCCATTTTGTGCAAAGCTTGAAATCATTGAGTTCCATGTCACCTCGTCCTTAGCTGATATCTTAGAAAAAATATAATGGCTCAGGTCAAGCCTGCCACATTTAGCATACATGTCCATAAGTGCACTCTCCACGTAACACCTTCGTTCATAAGCACTTTTTAGAGCATAACTATGGAGCTCCTGACCAAGCTTCATAACTGCCATGCTAGCACAGGCTGGCAACATGCAAGCAGTCACTACAGCATTTGGTTTGATGCCCTGTTCCAACAAATATCGGAACATTTTCACTGCTTCTTGACTCATCCCATTTAGCACATAACCAGAAATCATAGTGCTGCCAATAACCACATCAATGTCTTCAGCAGAATCATACACGTTCTGTGCCATCCTCACATCTCTGCACTTAAAATAGATATCCACCAAAGCACTAACCAAGAATACATCCATGTGCACACAGTTTCTGACAATGTAACCATGTATCTCCTTTCCCTGTTTGAAACCATTCAAATCAGTCAAAGCTGGTAGCAAGCTCACCAGTGTAACTGAATCTGGTCGAATGCCACTCTCCTGCATATCACAGAACAACAATAATGCCTGATCAACAAGCCCGTTTTGCACACATCCGGATATCATCCCATTCCAGGTTACCAAGTCTTCCTGTGGCATCAAGCCAAACAACTTCCAAGCATCATCCAGGCATTTGCATTTGGCATACATAGACACCAATGTGTTTGCCACCGCCACCTCAGATTCTAATCCACACTTTACAGCAAGGGTGTGGAGCTGCACCCCAGAGAACAAGTCACTCTCTGTGGCAGAAACAGATAGAAAGCACGCCAAGGTTGCGAAATTGGGTTTGCAACCGCTTGCCCTCATGTCCCCGAATAGCTCCACTGCGTTGGACACGTTCCCAGCTTTCACATACCCGTCCATCATCACATTCCACAGGACACAGTCCCGCTCAGCCATTCCGTCGAACACGTGCCGCGCGTCCCAGAGGAGGCCGCCATTGGCGTACATTTTGATCAGCGCGCTCCCGACGAACATGTCGCCGTCGAGGCCGAGCGTCCGTGCTGTGCGGTGCACGAGGCGGCCGAGTGCGATCGCGCCAAGCGCGGCGCAGGACTTGACGACGTAGGGGAAGGTGTGGCTGTCCGGGAGCGGCGCGGAGGTGTGCGCCCACATCTTTAGGTAGAAGAGGAGCGCGGAGCGGTAGTCGCCCGTCATGGTGAACCCGCGGATGAGCCAGTTCCACGGGAGCGCGGAAGCAGCGGCTCCCGGCGGGAGCGAGGAGAAGACCGCGACGGCGTCGCGGAACCGGCGGACGAGGACGTACATGCCGATGAGGCGGGTCTGGATCGCCGGGTCGGTGACATGGAGCCCCGAGGTGACGGCGCGCGCGTGGACCTGGAACCCGAGCGAGAGGTGCGACGGGGAGACGCAGCCGCGGAGGACGGCGAGAAGGCGGTCGGGGGAGGAGGCGGCGGCCGTGGTGAAGAAGGTGGTGTTGTGAAGGCAGCATGGCCGTGGCGGCGGCGTGAGCTTGACGTGGCGACGGATGAGGAGGCGGCGCTGCGGGAAGCGCATGGCAACCGCCGACGAGGCCGAGGAAGGAGGGAAGCCGAGGCGGCGAGGCGGTGTCGCTCGCTCGCCGCGTGCGGTTTGATTCGAGCCTTCGCTTCTTCCACGCTTTTGTGTTCGAATTTTTTTATTATTTAAACCTATTTAATAATTAATTTTAAAATGCACCTTTCTTAAACTTATTTTAAATATAAAACTTTTGATAACGCTATCCATGGCCAAATCAAATTATAATGCCAGCCTTACCACGATGATGATCGTTCCCACCTAGGATCAATCTTATGTCAACGAAACCATCTTATCATTAACATGATAGAGGAATCATCACATCATGTCTTCTGGCATGATAAGGGTGGATATACATCTAGCCACCGCCATCCATCTTCTTTTCATCCCCTTCAAATTCTACACCCACTATGAAAATTTATCTCTCTAATTCTTGTCTTCTCTCATCCACAAGCAAACAACTAATCTATTAGTTGATGGGTATAGCATCAAATTCTTGTGGACACAATCATTATTTCCCAAGGCTTTGAAGGTAAATAGAATCATTTTCATGCATTTTGAGTGGTGGTTCATTTTGTTAGTGTTCAAAATTTTTATATTTACTTGGATAACCACGTTAATGTTGCTAGAGTAGATCAGAGCAAATCGGGGTAAATTAGGTGAGTAGTTGTGCTATTAGTTGGATATGGTTAGGAAGTGAGGTGAATGTGTATTTGTATTTCTTGGGTATATTTTATATTTATTTGGATGACCATGTTAATTTTGCTATAAGTATAGATCAGAGTAAATTGGGGTAGATCGGAATAAGTAGTTTTGATTTAAGTGGGATATGTTTAGCAACAGAGGGTAGGGTAAAATTTTTTATTTCAAAATTTTGAATGGACGTATTTATTGAACCGGTTGTAATATTGTATATTTTGTTATTGTTGTTAAGCTTATATTAATATTGTGGATGGAATTTAATGTTATAAGGATTTAGTTTTCATTTGTAACATAATTAGATGGATGCGATTGGCTTGATCCCTTGACGTCAACAACTGGTAGACGTTTCTCGCTCCATATGTTAGTGTGGTGATGAGTGTAAGTTTGTAATTAGCGATATGGATTTCACATATCCCAAAAGGTATTGGATATGCCGTAACTATGCTTACTCTCCGAAGAAGTCTAAGCCAAAGGGACAGAAGGGAAAGAAGCTAGTGGAGGTAAGTTGAATTGTAGCAATCTTTCGCTTAGGTATCTCGAATTGCTAATATTTTGTCTTATGTGTAGATACCTAAGCCACCACCTCCTTTCTATGATTTTGTGAAGTAGATAGACATAGAGGTCCATCCCAAAAATACGTACCTTCATAAGCATCAAAGTTGGGCTAGGGAAAATTTTGAACGTCACTACAAGCGTGCATGCAAGTATGAGGTTTAGGTTTCTTTTTCTGTTCTTTATGGAAGATATTGTTATGACCCTCTTCCTGGCATTTGAAACAATGATTTGTCAATTTGACATCATCAAAATCCCCATGTGCAATTTGTCCAAGGCAACACAGTTGTACGCATCTAAATCATTCCTAAGACACTTAATTTTCCTCCTACCTTTCACAATACGCTTTAGGGCATTGCAAGGCGCATATTCCTCTCCCGTGTATGGTGGCCATTGAGAAGGATCAAGGTACGGGTCTAACCTTGACGACCAAGTGCTTAGCACCTTTTCTTTCAAATATAATGGAGTCATGAACTAAGTAGACTTGTGGTCTATGCCACTTTCACAACGAACTGTCACTACATGTAAGCATGACACATGTAGCAACTCAATTGTTTGACAAGTACACTCCGGTGTTGTTAGGTTGACTATATAGTTGCAACCACCATACCTCTCTCCTTCACATATGGTTCCACTAGCTGACCTTATGGAGTAGATGTGCAGGTTTGGATCGTATAGATCAGGAATCTGGTTCGTCGAGGCATCCTCCGCTATAGTTAAGTGTTTTATCGCAACAACACCCTACACGTCATCAGCATTGACTGCCTCTTCTGCCTTCTTATACCTATCAACAAAGTAGTTGTTGCATTTCTTAAACGTGAACTCAACTACAGTCGACAAGTGCATTACTCGAATCCCACCCAATACATTGTTCATTACCTCTGCTACATTTGTCGTTGTCATCCCATACCTAGCCCTACCCTCGTCATATGCATGTGCTCATTTTCTCTTATCCTTCATTTGCTGCTGGAGCCATGCCCTACCTAGTTTGTTCAACTTTGCCATAAGTCCTTTCAACTTCTTCTTGAAATTTTGCTTCTTAAGAAAATAATACAAGTTCTTGAGCTTATCGATTACTAACTTAAAGTTATGTTTCCTCCATAGGTTGGCTGCAAAGTGGTGGATGCACTATCAATGAATTACATCAAGATAGCCGTCAAGCCTTTCTTTCACAGCATTGATTATTCCTACATGTCGGTCAAAAATGATGCACACTTGACGAGAGTTCCCATAGACCTCTAGGCACAATATGCTCATAAACCAAGACCAACTATCATTGTTTTCTCCCTCAACTAGAGCAAATGCATCAACAACAATTACGATAATCAATGTTCATTTATACTTGCTAGTTAGAAATGTTCCATTAATAGCCACATAGGCTTGCAATGCTTGAAAGCCTTCAACCAAGAAGGAAAAGTCCAAAAAACCCTAAGAAGGACAGGCTTCAAAACACCACCATCCATTTTCATCTATTGCCTATGGTATATGAAAGTCTTTATGCTATGATTGAAAAATGTAATTGTATTCAAGATCATAGGAACCCTTGCATATGCCTCCTTCCAATCCCCCCATATAGTTCCATCGCCTTCTGTTTTGCCCTCCACGCCTTCTCGTATTTTACCTAATATTGAGATAAGGCAAATATAGATTCAATCAAAGAAGGGATAGATGTGTCAAAGTCACACTGAACGATCCCACAATGCTCCTTGCAAGGTAAGTAGTTGTGGCTTGGGAGTGTTCACCAGATGAATGCGATATGCCACATGTGTGAGGTTTCTCTATATTTGTAATTTTCCATTTAGACTCCTCATTGATTCGTGCCCAAACCTTCCATTTGCAACCTCTTTGGCATTGCACCATATATATTTTCTTAGCATTGTATGAAACCACTACATATGGTCTATGATGACATACCGCATAATCTTGCAAGAATAGCTTCAAGGATTCCATTGTCTGAAATATCAAGCCCTTTTGAATTATGGCTTCCTTTACGCTAGGTGCATACTCCCTTCTAAGAAGTCTACTCTCACATACAACATCGACTATCCTAGAGATGTCTTCTAAAGCAGGCACTTCTGGCAAGACAACCTTGGCTCTTTTTAGATTTCTCTTTTCTTCCTCCTTATAAAATGAAGTAGGCCCTTCATCGTTTAAGGAAGACAACGATGAACAATCATTGACATCACAATGCCACTCCTCGTCTTTAAAACACCTTGAGTCAAATTCATTGTTTATTACAACAATGGTTCCATTGGACTCCTATTGCCTTGCCCATTGTACTAACCAACATTTGTAGCATCCATACAATTTTGGGGGCTGCATTAGGTTCACTGAATTATACTCTCTTGTTACTATGCTCATCTAGCTCGACTATGGAGGATCATCTGTTAAAATCTCATCTGCCTCAACTATGGGGGACATCTGTGTTAAAGTTGAAAGCCCATAGATATCACATAGAAGGGGGAGAATAGGTGTTCCTGAAAAGTTCTTCAATCGCAAGGGTTAAATTTAATTGGTTAGAACTTCCTACCCTGATAGTTGGAACTCCCTATCAATACTCTCAACCAAACTGAGAATGCTGGTCGGAACCTCCGGTCCCTATATCAAGAACTTTCGATTGGCTATGAGTTACTCTCATAAGCAGCTCACAGCAAATTCAAAAATGACTAAAAAGAAACCTAGCATATAGAATACTATAACAGGGAGGTAGAACAGAAACAGATCACATGTACTTCAATGATTCCATCATGCAACACAGAGAGCAAGTAAATGGCAGACAAGTGATTTTTACCCAATTAGATCACAAGGATCCTACTTCTTAGTTGAGAAGCTCCTTAGAGCTGAGTCTCGATTAACCGTTTGCATTACCAAGCAAGTAAGCATGAGGAAGTTTTTAGCCTCCAAGAAACCACCTAGATATTCCTCAATTCCAAGTGACCACCAAGATTACAACTTAGACAGCGAGTTTCAACCATCGGTGTCGCTTGCTCTATCAAGGCCCTCATAACAACCAGCTCGGTATCCAACCAAATATTTCTCTTTTCCTTCCGGAGGTGAGTTCCACCCTCACAAACTTGCCTAGGTCAATCCACAACTCAAGAAAGCTTGCGAGCGATGCTTAACCATCTAAAAGGTTACCCTCCAAAAGTAATAAGCACCAAGTAGTAGCCCAACGTTGATTCCCAAGTGCTTTGATTCTCCTAGCTCTCTCACAACCACAAATCCTCACCATCACCCAAGATTCTAACTCAAATCACCATGGGAGCTCAAGAACTAATTGGAGTAAGTTAAAAATCTTAAGAAAACATAGAAGACAAAAACAAAAGTGGAATAGCCAAAGATCTGGTGGGGATGGAGGGGTTATATACCCACATCATGATGTCATGTAGTCATTACCTATAGATTTAAAGCCTGTATGTTCTGACCCAGAGGCTCAGAAACTTCAGCCAACACTTAGCACAAGGCTGCAAAAAAACATGGTAGGAACTTTTGACCTAGATGGTTAGAACCTCCGACCTAATCAAACAAAAACCACTCAACCATGTGCAAGTGTTGTGCAAGTGTGTCTCTTATCTATAAAGATTGAACCTTGAACACTTAATTGATCGTGGACAACCATTTTGAAACCCCTTTGATAGTATGGCTTTCTTATATTTAATTTCAAATAGAAAAGAAATTTAAAATAAAACTTGTCTTCTTGCTGCATTACATCTTATTTTGTAGGGGTCTCCATGCATCACACTAATCATCTTGTAACTAAATACTCCCCACATCTTAATAAATTTATTAGTCCTTTAACTATTTTATCATTAATCATCTAAAACCCATTTGGAGGCTAGATACACTTTCAAAAGTCTCGCCCCCTAGCTATGGGGGCTTTTGTGTTAAAGTCTCAACTATATGTTCTTGAGGTCTTTCCAAATCATTTCTATAGTCTAAAATTGGATCGATCTATCGCACACATTTTAACAACAGCATCAATAGAGCAAACTTGCGAACATTGAACACATGCAACATACATCGACTACTCCAACTCACATGATATGGGCATCATCACAAAGTACTCCCTTGATCCCATGCTGTATTTACCTCCCTTCCATGGTAAACACAACAGGTTCCAAGATTTAGAATGAATCCGGCCAGATAATTCTACCCATTTAGGAGTGTCCAAAAAACAAACACATCAACTTTCATCCCCTCAAATTGTCCATTAGCACTAATCGTTCCAACGAATGTACACGTACAATACGATCCATCTACAACCACATAATATTGACTTGCAAAACAAATATACATCATCAAAATATTCTTTCAACCAAAACAACGACATCTTCATACAATAAGACATTACATGCACGATCTAAGCGTCCATATCCAATAAAAAAACACTAAAAATACCACATGCATGCTCTCACATATAAAACCTAAATTATAATCACAATATTTCAAAAATAATTGCAATCTCAATATAAATACCGTTTAAAAAACAAGTACTCACCCCGATCTACCAAATTCACTTCCATGCACCACTATTACCACATGTCCCAAACTAAATAACACCTAACCCTAAATAAGCGAAGGGAGTTCAAAATCAACTGTAAAAAACTTTAGAAATTGGGAGAGATATTTTAGGCTACAGATTCCCACTCAAATGCACTTCAAATGGTGCTCGTAGAGTTTGGCAAGGATTTGAGGGTGACACCGGTGAGGGTTTGTAGGTAGGAGAGAGAAAAGAAGAGAGGAAAGGAGGAAAGAGGAAGAAGATGGGTGGTGGTGGTTGAATACATATCCACCCCTTACCACGCTAAGCGGGATGGCGTGACAGTGCCGTTCCACCACCACTGGCATCAAGGGCAGACTTGGTATGACATAGGGTTATAGTTGAACCTAATTTTTTTTTAAAAAATCCCCGCTATATATATTATTGTATATTAAAGAGATAATATTTGTGCTTAAAAATGGCATTCCAGTGATCCAAATTAATGCTTCACCCTCCGTGCTGCCTCATGCAATCAATCGTTGGCCAATGACCAATGACCTTACCAGCAACCAACAAAGAAATACGAAGTCAGGTTGTAGAGCCTTTAAAACTGATGAACATTTTTATTTGTGGAGCCTTAAAGAATCAAATTAAATTGGTGACAAGGTTAGTTTGTCAAACCTTAAAAAAGTTGCCTTATGATGAGTTGTTCATGGGCTTTTAAAATGTTTTGCTAAACTAGTTCTATGCAAAATAAATTAAGAAATATTATATCAAAATATGCTTGGTTACATTCTTTGAAAATCTGACTTTTTTCATTTTCACAATAAAGACATAATATCCAGTTTATTGAAAAAAATTCGCATCAATTATATTTTTAATTTAATTTTTTCTTGTACTTTATATTTTTATAGTAATATATTGTACACTATATTTCCTTTATTTTCAACATGTTAGCCTTTATTATTTACACTGAGCTGTTGCTTTTTTAACTTCATACTCTCATTCTAAAAATCCTACGACCACCACTAAGTGTCTCGCCACATTTCTCTTAAGATGACACGTCAATGGATCTTGGGAGCGCGACGACCGTCACGGTTCTGCCATACTACTGTTGTTATAGCTTGATTTGATTTAAGAGTGGATTGATTAAGACATTTATTTTTGGAAATAAGTTCCGGAGTATCTATTTTTTTTAAATTACTTATTAAATAGGTTTAAATAATAATAAAATTCTTTGTGTTCCAAGCCCGTGACGTCACGAGCGGCTCACGTGCCATCTCATCTACTCTCAATCTCTCACCTCCGTCCGCTTCGTCTCTCCGTACAGCCTCCGCCTTCGCGCTCTGCGCCTCCTCCGCCGCCGACGCGTGGGCGTCCATCCATGGCGACGATGTCTCGCCGCGCACTCGGCTCTGCATTCGCGGGATTCACGCGGACACCAGCTATGACGCCGACAACAACCATCTTGCCTTCCTCGTGCGCGTCCCCGGCGCTCATCCTGCGCTGGCGCCGGAGCGGAGGTGTAGGCGCCCGGCGGTTCGCGTCCAGCCGCAGCGCGCGGATTAGCATGAGCCTCCGTGCCGGCATCGTCGGCCTGCCCAACGTCGGCAAGTCGACACTCTTCAATGCCATTGTAAGGAACTAAGCCCGCCCCGTGCTTTCCTTGCTTCTTCCGAAGGATTCTTGCTGTTGTGAACTCGTTTTAGCTGGAAGCAACTCTTGGAGGAAGTAGGCGATCTTGCTTATTTCTGCTTTTGAGAAGTTCTTCCCGATTCATGGATTGGTTTTGTCGAGGTTGAAGTGTGCATGCAGCGTCAATGGAATTGCACACCAACTGTTTGATTCTTTGCCACAGAGATGCCGTTCTCCAACGTTTGACTAGTTAGGATGCTTGACTTAGATAGGATTCATCAGAGATTTTTTGCACTGATTTTTCATTTCCCTAGCTGCACAAGGAGTGTTCTTGCTGTAGTGATAATTGTTCGATGGGAAGTTTTAGATCTTTGGAACGGGGAAATGCAACTGACATATTGCAGTGGACATGCCATTCCTCGCAATAATGTACATGCTATTCTTCATTAAAATCTTATCTCAACGTTAATTATCAGGTTGAAAACGGGAAGGCACAAGCTGCGAACTTTCCCTTCTGCACCATAAACCCAAACGTTGGCGTTGTGGCTATTCCAGATGCTCGCTTGCATGTGCTCTCAAAATTAAGCAAGTCTAAGGAGATGATCCCAACATCCATAGAGCTTGTGGATATTGCAGGTCTTGTCAAAGGAGCAAGCAAAGGAGAGGTGCTGATTTCATTAATGACTTTACTTTATGTTAGGGTGTTAATGTGCATTCTGGCTAATGTTGTTTCCGAGTTCTGACTAGTTTATATACCATAATACATCAGGGACTAGGAAACCAATTTCTTTCAAACATCCGTGAGGTTGATTCCATCCTTCAGGTCGGTTTCTTTTCATTTTTATAAATGCTTTTGTCATCAGATATTTATCAAGTTCTGGAGACTCTATCCATGCATTTTTCGCATGCCTCATTCCATTGTTCATCAAGTACTACATATTATTCTGTTGTATTGTTCATATTATTCTGTTGTTCTATTGTATTGTGTATGAAAAACAACTATTTTTATGTATGAATCTTTATATGTGGTTTTTGTTGGGTTTTATTTTTAACCTATCCTAATTTGCTTGGAACTAAAAAGCTTTGATGTTGTTGATATTGTTGTTGTATTGTTCATGTTGCAAAGGATAAATTTATATGATTCTCTGGTAGATGTTTTCCCCAATGTTCAGCAAGTACCAATTAAGCTTCTGTACAAAATTTGAACATGTGTAATGAGTGTCACTTTGTTTTTCTTGGCACTGCAATTCACTGTTGGTATTTTAACTTTCTTGTGCTGTCTTACGTGTTGCCTTTTGTGGCTTGGAAGCATAATAGGGTTGTAATCGTTGAGTTTTAAGGCCTTTTGTTTGGATTATCAGGTTGTGCGATGTTTTGAAGATGATGATATTGTTCATGTGAATGGGAAAGTTGATCCCAAATCAGATATTGATGTAATTAATCTGGAGCTTATATTTTCTGATCTTGAACAGGTAATTTTGTAAATACATTCTCTTATCTCCTTGCTTGATTTTGTGGGCTGAAAAATCATGTATGGATTTAATTCTGTGTTTTCCTTTTTTGCCGTTAACACTGACAATCATGTTCGAGGTGCAGATAGAGAAAAGACTAGATAAGCTTAAAAAGAGTAAAACTAAAGACCAACAAGTAATGGTGAAGGTAAGGTATTCAGGCTCTTCTCCTTATTTGATGGTTATTCTAGATCCCAACGGTTGTCACTACTCAGGAACAAACAGAGAGGACTGGATTGGAAAAAATTCAGACTGTACTTATGGATGGAAAACCTGCTAGATCTGTTGATTTGGCTGACCATGAGAAAGAAGCTATCCAACATCTTTGTCTACTAACTATGAAACCTGTCATTTATGTTGCCAATGTAACTGAATCTGATCTTGCTGAACCTGATAACAACCCTCATGTCAAAGGGGTGGCCAAACTAGCAACAGACTTGGAATCTGGCATGGTTACAATATCAGCTCAGGTTTGTAATACGCATCTACATCTGAGAGCATTTGTTTACTTAGACATTGATCGATGCTACCTAATCCGTTACCTATCTAAGCTAAAATAAATGCATGGAATGCAAATCAGGTTGAGGCTGAACTTGCTGAACTGCCATTAGAAGAGAGAGTCGAATATCTAAAATCCCTTGGTGTTACCGAAAGTGGACTAGGAAATTTGGTAAAGGCAACATATGACCTACTGGGATTGAGGACTTATTTCACAACTGGAGATAAGGTGAATTTTTTTTGTGTCAAGGGACTACTTCGTTTCCTGGTTTTTGTTATTACCATTTGATTCCAATTTTCCCCTCTTTATCAGGAAACAAAAGCTTGGACTATTCTTGCAGGTTTTATTCTCCTTCACAGTGTTGTTTTTGTGGCATTTCAATTACTGTAGGAACTATAAGTTTTGACTGTGTTATAGGCATGACTGCACCTCAAGCAGCAGGAGTTATTCACAGTGACTTTCAGAAAGGCTTCATTAGAGCTGAAACTGTAAGTTCCATAATCATAAAGGTTAACTAATGTTCTAGTAATTGGCACTATGCGGCTAAAATTTGGCGGTATCTACATCTCTTTAGATACATTAGACTATAAGATATTGCTCACTTCCTATTGTTCTTTTAGATATTCTTTTACTAATTTTTCAATGGTCACTTACAATATCTCAGGTATCTTATGATGATTTTGTCGCGGTGGGTTCTCTTGGAGCAGCAAGGGAGAAGGGATTGGTAAAACTATTTGCAATTTTTTATGCAACAAATACTAGGTCTAGAGGTATGTGTTCACTTGTTACCTCTGTCACTGTAGTTGAGGTTGGAAGGGAAGGATTACATCGTGCAAGAAGGCGACGTCATGCTCTTCCGATTCAACGTTTGACAACAACTCAACAGCAGTAGCAATAAGTTCCATTATATGTACTCGAATTTTGGACAAGGCCGAGAAACAGAGCATGTGATTTTGTAGGAGACATCAACTATACTCGGCGTTATTGGAATTTTGCGGCGTCATTGAGCCATGGCCTTGTAAATCACTCGGCATAAACTCTGTATGAAGCATTAGTTATAATTCGACATATCATTATAGATTGTTTACACTGCAAACTTCAAACGAAATTTGATTGCGACATCTTTTTTGAGAGTCAAGGGAACTATCCCCAGCCTTTTTAACAGAACATGACAGCGGAAGAAAAAGAACTGGTGGGATATTGTTTTGCTCAGAACAGATGATGCTTCGAGTTTTGAGGTCACTCGAGATGAAATATTTGTTTTTTTATTATATTTCAAAAATACTCGTTCCATTCATAAATATTTAATATTTAGGGTAAGAAAAACAGTATGTATAGATTTACCTAGGAAATATTATTATTTATATAATATCATAATACTATTTATGGTTAAAGTTTAAATGTTTGGACAAATTTTATTTTAAATGTTAAATATTTATAATTGGAGAGAGTAAATAAACCCTAATTCTTCAAAGGTGTTCATGATATTTGATTAGGGAGAAGGTTAAGAACATATCCAGTAATACCCTTTAAGAAAATTGTGATCTTGCCACTCATAAGCATGATTTTTGCTGAATGCTATATCTTAAGTAAGTTTCGATAAAATGCCTCTTAATTAGAAGCACTCGCTATAATGCCATTTCGTCCCCTTTCTCCCAAATTAAAATTGTTTTGCTCATTTTTCTTAATTTCACCGACCAAAATGCCCCTGGACAAATTGGTTCAGCTAGGCCATTCTGGTCGAGGACTCTAGCCGCCGCCACGGCTTCCACATCTCGCCGGCGCAGGCCACCCCCGTGCTCCGCCGCCGCCCGCCCCCGTGCTCCACCGCCAGCTCCGCCCGCGCGCCGCTCCCCCCAACTACGCGCCTACTCCGACCCGCCGCAGCCCCCGTGCTCCACCGCCAGCTCCGCCCGCGCGCCGCTCCCCCCAACTACGCGCCTACTCCGACCCGCCGCAGCCCCCAAGCCAAACCCTAGTCCATATGCCGGAGCGGGGCGGGAGACGGAGCGGGAGCGGGGGAGAGGGAGGGAGTGCGTGGCTGCGGAGTCCCCGCCGATGCCGGAGCTCGTGAAGACGGTGCGAGGGCCAATGGTGGCGGCCGAGGCTTTCGACTCGTACGTGATCCCCCCCCAAGGCGCCGACGTGCTCGAGCGAAGGGAGGGAGCTGCTCTGGCTGAAGAAGGTGCAGACATCGCAATTTTCTCCCGCAGAAGAGACCAGATACTCCGGCTCGCGTAGAACAGATGCTTGATCTTATCCTCAAGAAGAGAGTTAATTTCTGCCCCCGGCTTTATTCCCTTCACCTTCCCTTGTTAATCAATCAATCTAAGCCTGGTGAGATTTTGGCTTTTAGTTTCAAGCGCTTGTGAACTAAACAAGGAAAGGATGGATACTAGTGGTTGTTTTGATTTGTAATAGAAATCCTTTCTTTCAGGGCGTCCGAAATTGGGAATTGAATTTATTTTGTGCAAAAGAAGAAGGCTCGATTCTATCCAATTTTTATGCTTTTGGTTATTCTATCCATTCTCGCTCATATCGTATATCATCCCCGCAAGTCGATTAGTCTTCACGAGGCTAGGCCAGCGGCTGCTGCGGCGACCCCATCGAGATCCTCGAACTCTTCGGCGGCCAGGTCGTTCAAGCAGCTTCTGCTCCAGCGAAACGGCGACCGCGCCAGGGGCATTTTGGTCCGTCAAATTAAGAAAAAAAAAGAACAAAACAATCATAATTGGGAGGAAATGGGTGAAATGGTATTATAGCGAATACAGATGTTGAGAGGCATTTTATCAAAACCCACTTCAACTTTCAACTTTATTCTAGCAAAACCTATATTTGAGAGTGGCCAAATCCTAATTTTCTCTATTTCTCGGCCTCCGTTTTTCTTACATTCGCTGCATAAATGTGTAAGTTTAACACCATGTTAATAGAATTTAACCATATTCAAATTCATAATTTCAAACACAATAAGGCAATGCCATTTGGAACAACTGAATTTCACATGAAAGCATTCCGTTCCAGCAAGAAGAAGAAAAAAATAGAAGTGTTCCACAGGAGGTTAGTTAAATGAGAACATATCCTATACATAAAGTCTTTACGTGTACACATCATGTACACCAAATAATAAATATAATAAAAAATCTAAAGAATATATACATGTATCAATAGTATTACATCTATGCAAAGTTATATTTTCAAATTAATCATACATAAATAGTAGAGAATTTAATTCTAATACATTTATAGTCGTCAAAATTTTATTTTTTTATTACAGCTAAAATATAATAATACTTTACATATATATATATATATAATAATGTTAAAATTATAAGCTTAGTATGCACTGGATATGCTCCCAACAATACCCGGCAAAGTGGATTAAAGATGTCACTGCATAACATAGGGGTGTGCAGCTCCAAGTTCAGCGTTCACCAGGTTGAAGCATCAGGGACCGAAAAATCCTGCTTGAAAGAAAAGCAGAGGCCAGAGGGATAGAAAAGCAAAGCATGATAGGTGTATTAAGCAGCGCCCGGCTGGGTGTACATTTGCTAAACGGCCCCCGACAAAGAAACTACTGGAGCCTTTCTTCCTTCTGAGCTTCTCCAGCTCGCGCCGCCACCTCCCCGCCGCCGCCACCCGAGAGATGGATTCCCGCGGCTTCGATTCCGAAGGCCGGGAATTCTCCAGCGCCACTGAGATGTGGGCGCACGAAATCGGCGCCGCGGCCGATGCCCCGGTCTCCACCGTGGAAGCTGAACCCGCTCCGGCCCCCGCCGCCGGAGGCAACGGGGACGCCAGCGAGGAGGCAGGCGGCGGCCACGCGAAGCGCAAGGAGTGGTACTCCAAGGCAATCGCCTACTGGCAAGTAAAGAACGCTCACTCAGCCTTCCTCCTCCCTAAACCCTAAACCCCCAATCCGAGTGCATTGTTCCTCGCGGCGAATTCGGCTACAAGTTGCTTGATTTGGTGTACTAGGGCGTGGAGGCGTCGACCGAGGGGGTCCTGGGAGGGTACGGGTGCGTGAACGACGTGGACATCAAGGGCAGCGACGCGTTCCTCCGTCCTCTCCTCGCCGAGCGATTCGGCACCGCGAAGCGCCATCTCGTCGCCCTCGGTGAGTTCGGTTCCGTGGAAGGTTTCGTTTAGTTGTTCACAGTGCTAAAGCTATTGAATCGTTGCATGCTTCCTGTGATCTGCTTGATCACTCGTTGTTGTCTGAATTTATAGCAGATTGTGGCTCGGGCATCGGGAGGGTTACAAAGAATTTTCTTCTTAAACACTTCAATGAGGTATGCCACTATCCAAGCTTTTTCTTCAAAAGCTCTTAGGTTGAACTGTCATCATGGATGCCTGCATGCTTATCAATGACATGATACTGTTAGACCGTGTAGACTTATCTTCTCTTCATGCAGCTTATGATGTTTTACCTGCATGATAATATATTGGCAAGAAGTGATGCATTTCCTTGTTTTTCTCTATTGGGGCATAACTCTAGTAATGACTTTTTATCTGTAATATTTATCATTAGTTTTGGTGTGCTCTGTTTGTATCTTCAAATTGTTCGTTTAAACTGAAAATGGGTCCTCAGGTTGATCTTGTTGAGCCAGTGTCCCATTTTCTAGAAGCGGCACGGGAAAATCTTACTGAATGTATGGAAGTAGGGGAAGATACACACAGGGCTGCTAACTTTTATTGTGTACCTCTTCAGGTTGGTTTCTCTACTTCTTTACATCATTGTCCATTAAAGTTTGACACTTCTTGCTGTTTTCCACTCCATTATTTATAATAGCATTCATTTGTTGCTTAGGATTTCACTCCTGATGAAGGAAGATATGATGTAATATGGATCCAGTGGTGCATAGGGCAACTTCCTGATGATGACTTTATTTCATTTTTTAACCGCGCAAAGGTGCTGCATTTGATTGGTCTATTATGTAATTTTTTCTGTTATAATGATTTTTTTCTGTTTGCGTTGAAGTATTCATCTGTGCTTGACAGTTAGATTTAACATTTTTGATCTGCACAAAAACATGTTAATATGATATAGTACTATACCATTATTTTTAGAGAAAGAAGATGATCTTTTTTACCTTCGATACAAAAGCTTACAGATAAATTTATGCATCAATACAAAGTTGTTTATTAGGTACTATCTACAAATACCTGTCCAGTTGATCAATGATGCTGCAACTTCTACCTTGATAATTATTTCTGTTGCACTTGCACTGCTATATGTATTTTGATGGATTTTACTGCTAGTTGGATGCCAATACTTGTTCTAAATCTATGCCAAGTAGTATTTCTGATCTTGGGGTCTTCAGCCTATTTCCAATTTTATCAAATGAAAAATATCAATATTCATGTTTCTGCACTTATTATTAGTACTGATAAAATCCATGTTACGATTAAGCATATGGATATTCCATTTCTACGCATTCTAATTAAATTTGGATTGGTAATGTTGCGTCCAGATTGGGCTCAAACCCAATGGATTTTTCGTTCTGAAGGAGAATATTGCAAGAAATGGTGAGTCACTGTATCAATTTTTTTGTCTAATTACTGCATATAATTTTTTGATAGAAATTTAACATCATACTTATTCAGGATTTGTTTTGGACAAGGAGGATAACAGTATCACTAGATCTGATATGTACTTCAAGGAGCTATTTAAAAAATGTGGTTTATATATCCATAGCATTAAGGTATGCATGTCATAAAATTGCAATTTTCAATTCCAAACTTCACCTTTTTCTTGTAAATCATCTAATCTTGCAGTTATAACAGGACCAGAGCGACCTTCCAAAGGAATTGTTTGCTGTTAAAATGTATGCATTGGTGACAGAAAAGCCAAAAATTCAAAATAATGGTAAGAGAAGGCGACCTAAAAATTCACCCCGAATGATCCACTCATGAAATCCCCCATATTAGATGGGTTGTTGCACCAACACATTTGTCAGCTAATCTATTTCTATTGGTTTGTGTAATGTTCCGAACACAGAATTTTGTAGTTTCATTTCTGTTCAGTGTACATTTCATTTTGAATGGACACAGTTTTCCTGAGGCTAAATTGATTTTTTTTCACTTGCTGCTGGAATTGGTTCTGTTGTGACATTATGATGTTAATCATCTCGTGATTCTGAGGAAATATGTTTTCATGTGGGGCATCTGAAGTCCTGAACTGGCACCTGAAGTTCTGAACTGGAACTACATGGTTCCCATGTGCTTCCAATGCCCCAACTGTTTGTAGAACTGAAATTATATGGATGAAATTATTGTGGATGAGACGATGAGACGACTCAACCGGGGATCTGGTGAAAGACTCATTGATAGCTGAACTGGGTATAAGTTATGTCTGCATTTCATGTGCGATGAGCTGCAACTTCAAGAATGGCTTTCGTCTTTGCCACGTTCTAACTGTCTGGTACTTTTCATGAAACAAAAGTCAGAATTTGCGCTTGGACTCTTGGCTCGCTTAATGACCTGTAGGAATCGGTACTAGCAGGTTGTATGTATAAGAAAAAGGCATATATCCTCACAAAGAAAAAAGGAAAGAAAAAGGTATATACATGAAAGAAACTACTAGCAGTAATCTTTTGTCATAGCTGTTCTGTCTTCTGAGTAGCTTTCTCGCCTAGCCAGTATGCTTATTCCTCCAAAATAATGCTTCGTATTTGTTTCATATGATTGCATAAACGTTATTTGGCAAAAACTCAGAAATTTATCTGCGAGACAACTCATGACAAGCATGATGGGGACCAAGGAAACGGCATCTCGTATCTGTGAGTATCTGATACTACTGATGATTGAGAAAAAAAATCCTAAGAAAAAAACAATTTTGTAATTGGACTGGCCAATAGAATTGCTAAGCCTAACATGGCATATGGATCACATCAAGAACAGCCCATTATCTGAATTCAGAACATTGGATGTCAAGGCAATGAAAAGTCTTCACCCGCATCAAAGCAGTCATCAGTAAACCACAGGAATTCGAACTGAATGGACATGTGAACCTGTAGTCCTAGAAGGACAAAACAAGCAGTTGTGCCTAGCCTTAATATATTACATATCCTCTAAAATTTCTCATGCAAAGAATATATTTGTGTCAGTGACTCAGTTGTTCTTCCCGGTGGTCTTCGATGGAGGCAATGTCCCGAAAACATAATCCCAGAGTGATGAGGTGATGCCGAAGCCTTTGTTTTGGATTCTAAAGTGGTGGTTGAGGTGATACCGCTGCAAAACAAGCAAAAGTTGTAAGGAATACAAGCCTCATGGGACTTTGGTTGGAACAGCTTGATAATTTATAGCTTTATAAGTGGCACTAAGTCGTCACCTTGAGATTTTTTGCTGGGTCTTTGGATGGTTGTCCATGGTGCAAGTAGTAGTGAGTGCAGTCATACATCACATATCCCAACAGACCGCCACCAAATAGTGCAGGAGTGGTAGTTGGAGTTGCAAAGAACGCTACCAGCTTCCAGAACTGAAAACGGAAGTCGTTAACCACTTCGATTTAAATGGACCATGTTTTGTGGATACAATTTTTGAATGGAAACATAAGCTTCACTCTCATCAGATTCTATGCTTGTATAATGGGTTAAAGGAAGTACCAGCACACACAAAATTGCTGTTGCAGTAGGGGGGAATACAAGTCTGAGTGAGTCCATAGGATGCTTATGGTGACATCCATGAAGAAGGTAATGTGCTGTGTTTGCCCTGCAATATCGCATTCACAACCAATTGCTGAGAAGAAGGAAAAAAAACAATAGAATAACCAACTCAAAGTTGATAATTTCTTACCAATAGGTTTTGGTCTCAATGTGGAATAGGAAGCGGTGCAAAGTATACTCGATGAATGTCCAAATGAATATTCCAAATAGGGTCATTAAAGCTACTTCCTGAATAGTATGACCCATCCGAATAGATTTCACAAGCAACCAGCAGACGACAGGCAGCCATATGGTTGGCACAGCCCACCACTTTGTGTGCGTCAAGAACTGGACACAAAAATGTTTTGTTATGACAACTCAGTTTCAAAAATCCTAAATAACAATGGAAATGTATATTACCTCCAGGGCATCATTTCCGAAGAAGCGTGGACCTTCCTTGCTCATGATAGGTTGATGAACCCATTCCTGATAACGTTCCTCGAGATGACCAACCTTCATCCATGAAATTCACACCACAAACAAAAGTTACTCCAAATGCAAAGGAACTGAACTAGTTTTATTTAGAAACCCAGAATTTATACAGCTACATGGCATTGCTAGAAAAATCAGAATTTAACATTTCAGCAACTGACCTTACAGTCAGAAACTAAGAACTGTATGCAAGAAGCTAAAAAACAACAAAAAGGTGAGCATGGCAACGGTATGATTTTCAAGGTCAAGTGCTGCAGAAAATTATTTGCAAAAGATCACTGACAGAGAGCAAATGAAACCTGGAAAGCAAGAGGCTTGTTCAGATCAACGGTGAACTCCTGGACAACCATCTTCCCCAATCTGAACTGCATCATAGAATCACGCATCATTATATACACAACTGAACAATCACAACTCAGAGACAAGATCCAAGAGCAACACTACCTGTACCACAGATACATCCCTACCAATGTTGACAGCTGTGGAATGCTATTAAACACATATCCTAATTACTAAAGAAGGTACCATAATCACCACCTTTTGCACTCCCCTACGCTAACGTTTCTTTGATTGGACAATCATACACATGGGACTCCACTAACACAACAACAACAACAGGCAAGCTTCATCTCCTCACTTTACAGGGCACAACGATCGTTCGTGCGAATTGGGCAAGAACCAGTGCCCTCATACGAGATTGCCATTTTTCCTGTTCACACGAATCTGACTAGAACCACATCGCCACGACAAATGCAGGCACAGAAATCTCGTTCTAGATCCAATCTTTTCCTCGGCAGGAACGACTCGATCTCCAAGTAGCAATCGGTCGATCCACAAGATCCCTAAACCCCAACTAGAATTTCGCATCAACTAGGAAGCTAGATGACGACGAATGCCAGACTTGCTAGGAAGCAAAGCAATGCGGCGGCCATCAAGAAACGACACGAACGGGCACAAACCCACAGCCAAATCATCAAAGACACCAGATGTCACCCAGACGCGCGCGCGAGAGAAGAAGAGGATCGAGTAGGTCACCCGTACCTCCGAAGCAGCGGCAATGGCGGTCTCCCTCTCCCACCACCGGAGCCCTTCTCCTCCCCACCCCACCCCCGGACGAGAGAGAGCGAAGGGAACGAAGAGTCGGAGGACGACGCGAGGAGCGGAGCAGGAATCCCGAGGGCTTCCCTGTAAAATGCCCCCCACATCGCTGGGCAGCAGCTGGATGAGTTAGTAATTACCTGATATTTCCAGGGGTGCATCTAACACTGTCACCCGCTCAACGCTCAGGCTCTCTCGAATAGGAGGAGGCAGGGAGGCTGAGATGGGGGGTGGTGGGCCCTGCCTGCCAGCTTGCGATGGCTGTACTGTGTCCTGTGAATCAGTGTGCCATGAGGCAGTAGCGAACAGTAATCCAGCAAATATTTGTACTACTCCACATTGTTATTGATTGGCGTCTCACAAGAAAACAAAAATGATACTCAAGGGCTCCAGCTCCGGCGAGTCTAATTAATTAAATGGTTTCAGCTCTAAAAATAATTTTAGGATAGACTAAAGTGATTAAAAACAATCTAGAGGGGTAGAGCGGGTCTGAGCTCCACCCTAAACTCCATTCCTTGAGTGATTTAGAACTTGCGGTCCTACCAAATAAGTCCTCGCAGAGAAATACATCCCTCCACACGTGCATGCACGTACATTCAAATGGAGACAGTAATGTGTGTGGTTTGAAATGGACATTTAAATTTTGCACAATCCCACCTAGGAATAAGTATCTGTGTTCTCTTATTTGGGAAATTCTTGCGAGAGAGATGAGAACTTCAATAGAAGTTAATCACGAGAACGGTGATGACCCCCATGAGGCCATGATTCAGTCTGAAGATCCATCTCGCATGTGCATGTGCATTCGATTTGACCGGCCGCTGGATCGATGGGCAGTTTGGATCTATCTGAAACGGGCATTCGGTTCGGTTGTGTGCGCTTGCAGCACAAGTGGCGCACTGTTGGTCTGTTGCACGAGCATATCTGCGTGGATCACAATGACCAATGGGTGAAGACTGAAGAGGTCAGAGGTAAAGCCACGAGCTCACAAGTCACAACTCGAAGAGTTGAAAGGCATGTTTAGAAATGCAGATAATTCAGAGAGAATGACAGCCTCCGCTATGATCGAGTTCACTATGCAGGTTGTCCAGAGTGACAGCTAACCTATTTGATCGAGTTCAAACGTTTCAGCTAAGCAAGGTGATACGATATACAGAGAAACTGGATAGTAGTAACAGACTAAACAGAAGCTTCACAAAGAGAACCACTACCAATACATGTCAGAACTTACAGGTGATTAGCTCAAGGTGAGCACTAAACGGTTTCAAGCCGTCAGCTACTGACCACCAAAGACGCGGAACAAAACTGCTACGCAACACCGGTGACAAAACGAAGCACGGACGCAACCTCACCCATCCATCCATCATGCACGTCAGACGAAAAAAGAAGCACAGCATCACAGACACAAAACTCTCACTGGCAAACAACCTGTAAAGGACAACGGGGCTCAATGCTATTCCGCCTCAGCTTCGTCTTCCTCTTCATCTTCGTACTCTTCCTCGGCTGTGGCGTCTTGGTACTGCTGGTACTCGGCGACGAGATCGTTCATGTTGCTCTCTGCCTCAGTGAACTCCATCTCGTCCATTCCCTCACCTGTGTACCAGTGCAAGAAAGCCTTCCTCCTGAACATGGCAGTGAACTGCTCGCTGACCCTGCGGAACATCTCTTGGATGGAGGTAGAGTTCCCGACGAAAGTCGCTGCCATCTTCAGCCCCTTGGGTGGAATGTCACAGACACTGGATTTGACGTTGTTGGGAATCCACTCAACAAAGTATGAGGAGTTCTTGTTTTGAACATTGAGCATCTGCTCATCCACTTCCTTGGTGCTCATCTTCCCACGGAACATGGCAGAAGCTGTGAGGTAGCGGCCATGGCGGGGATCAGCAGCACACATCATGTTCTTCGCATCCCACATTTGCTGTGTCAACTCAGGAACGGTGAGAGCACGGTACTGCTGTGATCCGCGTGAAGTCAATGGCGCAAAGCCAACCATGAAGAAGTGGAGACGAGGGAAAGGGATGAGATTCACAGCAAGCTTGCGCAGATCAGAGTTGAGCTGACCAGGGAACCTCAAGCAGCATGTAACACCACTCATGGTTGCCGAGATAAGATGATTGAGGTCACCAACTGCATTGTTAGAACCAAAGCTCTCAGTGCCTTCTTCAGTTGAACAGTAATATATGCATAAAAATATAGTGCTATCATGGAGAAGTAAACAAGAGGAGACTAACTTACAGGTAGGGGTAGCAAGCTTTAGTGTGCGGAAGCATATGTCATAGAGAGCTTCATTGTCAAGCACCATACATTCATCAGCATTCTCAACAAGTTGGTGAACAGAAAGGGTAGCATTGTAAGGCTCCACAACAGTATCCGAGACCTTTGGTGATGGGAAGACAGAAAATGTCAACATCATTCTATCAGGGTACTCCTCCCTAATCTTAGAAATAAAAAGGGTACCCATGCCAGATCCAGTGCCTCCTCCCAATGAATGGCAAACTTGGAATCCTGTAAGGAAAAAATAAGACCATGATGTTAGTCATCAATGCAAACAGACTTCAAACATGCATACATAAAAGAAGCCTTGGGTTCAACGAATGTAGCAACACTCAAAAGGCCAAGGGCAGCTAGAAGTTTAGGATATCACTATGTCTTCCACGAAACAAGAGTTTGGGAGCAATTGATCATGTTCCAATAGAAAAGGTATTATATGAGTTAAGGCAAAGGCAATTTTTCACATGTTCTTCTACCATGCTTTATTAGTCAATGAACTTGTCATGGCATACAAATAAGACATATTACTTGGGTCTATCATATTGAATATTATACCTGTACAGCTGCACCAAAAATAATTAATTATAAGGATGACCAAAGCATGTGACAAAGACACCATTTTGTCATGTTTTGAGTTTTGACCAAAGAATCAAATCCAGCTATGACAGAGGTGGGCACGAACAGGTAAAGAGAAAAGTTTTGTGTAAACATCTAGAACAGCTACAGTAGGAGCTAGATAAGATATTGGTGTTGATGCTGATATCAACTCCAAAATGATGTTGATGATCCATTCCACCAACAACAATTGATGTTGATCAAGCTACATAAGATAATAGGAGCTCCAATACAAAACATAGATTGATGATTGATCCAGCGTCTTAAGGAGCTTAACATTGTGACAGGCACGTCTCTACCAAGATATGAAAAATAGGCCACACAGTGGCATGATAATCTCCATGCGAATTAGGCCATTAGAATTTAGAACATAAGTAACATAAATGACCGATTATCATGCTAGACAACAAATAACACGAAGACATACTTTGAGAGATGATCCACAGCAAATAACAGTTAAATTCGATATATACACCGCTATAATTAACAGAATACTACGAATTGGGGAAAAATACATCGTATGTCTATTGTCTAAATGCTAAAACCAAATTTCCCTAAATCGCACTTCATCGTTTCAAAGAAGATGTTGATCGCACTTCTTCCACCCGCTACAACGCCAGATCCGTATTAGATCTAACTCCATGATGCAAAGCTTCTATCAGATCTAGCTAAATCACATCGAATGGGACATGCGAGATGAGATGATATACCCTGTAAGCAGTCGCAGTTCTCGGCCTCCTTGCGGACGACGTCGAGGACGGAGTCGATGAGCTCGGCGCCCTCGGTGTAGTGCCCCTTGGCCCAGTTGTTGGCGGCGCCGGACTGGCCGAAGACGAAGTTATCGGGGCGGAAGATCTGGCCGAAGGGGCCGGAGCGCACCGAGTCCATGGTCCCGGGCTCGAGGTCCATCAGCACGGCGCGGGGCACGTACCGCCCCCCGCTGGCCTCGTTGTAGTAGACGTTGATGCGCTCGAGCAGCAGGTCGGAGTCGCCCGCGTACCGCCCCGTCGCGTCGACGCCATGCTCGTCGCAGATCACCTCCCAGAACTTGGAGCCGATCTGGTTCCCGCACTGCCCTCCCTGGATGTGGAGGATCTCCCTCATGGCTGCCTCCTGCCTCGCCGGGATCTCGCTGCCGCTCGCCGGAGACGGAGACGACGAGGTGGTTGCGGTGCGGAGAGCGAGCGGAGTAGCGAAGCGGACGGGTTGCTTGGGTGAGAACTCGAAATGGGTTTTTCGCCATCTTATACTGCGGACGCCTCTGCACGACAGGATCCGAGGACGCTTCCGGTGGGTGGGAGAGGCGGCTGACTTCGGTGGGACCCAGCGTCCAGTTTCGGTGGGAATTTGACGTGGGGCCCACGCACGGGCCCCAGGATTGGAGACACAGCTGTGCAGTGGCTGTGTGTTGTCTGATCTCAACCGTGCATTTCACCATCGGACGGTCAGGACCTGAAGTTTCTGGAAGCGAATCGGTATCGCTCCTCCGGTCCAGCCTGGCGCAACCGAAGACGGGGGCCCACCTGCAGCGGCAGATGTACGTGGGTCCCACTTGCAGCCAGAAAGGATCGATGTGGGTTCTTATCTCTCGGATAGGGTGCGTGTAGCTGAAGGAAGGATGATTAGATATCGAATTGTGACGGCAATTTAAGAGGACCACAGATGATAGCGATGCTTGACTGGTAATTCAAGCAATGCAATGGATGTCAAGGCATGTATATGTTACTAGGAAAGATGAAAGGGACCAATCACCAGCAGCAACCACATAGCCTAGCCCAGCCCTCTCGCTCTCTTTCCGCGCAGATGCGGGCCTACCAGGAAACAAAGGCAAGAAACGATAACACCTGGGGCCGAATTGGCTGAAAGTACAAGCTAAACTTTTTATTCTTATTCATGAAAAACAGAAGCCGAATTCGCTACAACAGGATGTGTTTGCAGTTTGCACAAGGCAAAGTACATCAGCATCAACCGGTTGGGGCAATCATGGGATAGATAGTAGTCTTCCCCTCTAGCAAAACTGAAGTTTAAACACGCTCGATGGATGGTGATTCTACCGACCGATGAAACAGAGCATGTCAGGTTCATCAAGCAGGCGAGCTGTTCTTGAAAATCATTGATCAGGTAAAGATAGGGACAGTTGTTTCCTTAGGTAGGATAGGATGACATAGCCGCCTTGACCTGATGATCAAAATCTGGAACTAGAATGCCTTCTTCTCGTACGAAACTAGCCCATGTATACCCCCTTCAACTTGCGCGCCACCAGTCCTCACCTGAAAAGGAAGATGGTAAAGTTCAATCAGTTGTGTTCTTTTCTGTCCTCTCTGTTCTTTTTTGGGATAAACAAAATCAGTTCTACTGTCAACATTAGACTGCTCCGAAGTCAGGATTTAAGAGCACGAAGGCAGGTTTTATTTGATTCTGGAGTTCGCAGTTCGGGCACCGATAACCTCTTGAACTGATGAAGAATGCCCAGTTACTCTTTCGGTATAGCATTTCAAGAGAAACACACATGGAAATAATGTTATGAACATAAATAATTTGGGAAAATTTTAAATCAGTTCATGTAGGACTACACATCCACGAGCAGGTGTCTTCTTGTGCATTTTGTCAGTTTTATTTGATCACAATGTGCAGTTAGCTACTAGTATGTCAGCTTGGTTCTTACCAAAAAGGAGACTTGCTTAATTTGGTAATTGGTATGAACAAACGGCTGATTATACTTAGCAGGGACAGTGGTCACATGATGAGGTAAATTGTCCCTTAATCTGGAAAACAAAGGTCAAGCATAACAATAATAGAACTTTACTTTAGCGTTGCAAGCTGAATTTCACTTGGGGGTGAAAATCATATGCCTTAAAACCTGATCATATCATTAAAATTCAACGCTCTAGGATCCCTTGAAAAATTGACTATCTGGCAGAGAATAAGCTTAAACCAACCAGTACTTGTGTTAACGTCAAAATTTAGTAAGCCCATAAATAAATTGAAAAGACAGTCGATCTAGTAAAAAAGAATCCGATTGCTACAAAAAAGAAACCGATCGAACGAAACAAAGAAAGATTCGGTCAAATTATAGAAGACTATCAAAATGAGAAAAATGAGGTTGAGTCTAAGGAGTCGTGAAACTCACGATAGGATAATTTATCTATATAAATCGTATCTTATATTGATATAAAGATTTAGTTAGTTCAGTTAATTTTCTTAGAGATATTTTTCTTTCATATTTTTAGGAAATAACGTTCGATGGTTGTTATAACCGTGTCGGACTCTGTAATGCCATGGTATAAATATAGATCTCTTAAAAGCCTGTAAGACATCAATCGATCAATCCAATAAACCTTTGGCACATCGTCACCTTAGCTCGTCTAGTTTTTTACCGATGGGTTCTGGCTCTTGACGTAGAGCTGCATCGGTTAAGTTCGATCTTCGACGAAGGGGTAAGTCCCGCCACTATCCTGATACGCTCTGCTCTGTCTAAGGCTACATCGATTAGGTTTGATCTCTTAGTTGGATCGAGCGTACCACATCACGTCCGCGTGAGACATGTCGACGCGTCGGTCTCTCTCCTCCGTCCACAGTCTCGTACTGCATCGGTTAGATTCGACCTACGAGATTGGCGGCAGTGGTTCGAGCCAGCGCCCCGACGGGTCTTCGCGCGACGTCTCGCCAAAGTGAGTAGCCAACGAGTTATCCTCAGCACAGGCCTCACATCCGTCTCGCGTATTGTCTAACGATCAATTCGCTAGAGATCGATCCAGAGATGTCGGACGCGATCTGGTATTGTCTCGGTTCGGTCCGATCTACCAGGCCTCGCGTCTGACGTGGCAGGTGTCAAGACCTAGAGGGTTTCGTTCCCCATTGGCTCGAATGGCCAATGGGTTTAGGTATAGGCCTACGTCGGACGTTCGGCCGATAAGTAACCCATGACCTCGCATTTTCCTCTCTCGTCGTTACGTTTGGTCTAAGCCTCCATTGTCTCAGCGCCGTTAGCCTTAGCTTCATACTGTCTCGGTTCGGTTCGATCTATCGAGACTGGTCCTAATGGTGTCGTTACCGCGGTCGCTGGTCCTCGTGGCTTCGCAGGGGATTGGGCCCCACTCCGTGCTTCAGATGCCACGAAACGTCATCGGCTCTTTGGCCGATAGATCCTCTAATCCGTTCCACGCGTCTATCTCTCACGCCTCCATCGGTTGTTCAGGCAATGCTCGAGCGCTGCCTTACCTATCGGCACTCAGCCGATAGGGTGAGCCGGACAAGCCCATCGGGCTACCGTCTCGCGGGTCTCATACTCTCTCCTTGTCAATTGCAGGGTCAAATTAACTGGCACGCCCTCGGATCTCGAAGCTTAAGGATCTGTACTGGAGCTAAGCAGATCTCTTAGACCTTCGCGTAATCAAGCCGCCATCTTTCTCCGATCGGGCCTCCGCTCGGCTCGGTCGGACACCCCCCACGAGGTTTGGCGGCGAGCAACTATACAAGAAATAAGATTCATACTCTATAAAATAGGGAGTTGGAACAGCCTAGTCACCATAATATTAGTAACATTTCGCATAGAATGGCATCATAAGAATACCAAAGAGTAAAACAAGTTTTTTTTTCAATTTAGAGGCAGAAAGGCAGTGTTTATTCAGTAGACATGTGAAGTCCCAGAAACAGGGAATGTGTCCATTATCTTCTAAAAAATTGTACTGTTAAAAGGCATTTTATCCTATCTAAGATGCTTGGCACTATTATTCGACTTCATAATCTAGAAAATGCTAAGAGGAAGAGTAAAAATGTTGTCCGGCATGGAAATACCTCTAATCTGATAGACTCCAACCGCAGCAGATCATGAGCTGACTGCAAAGATGATGCACCAAGATCTTGGAACCCTTGTTTAATAGCTTGCGTTGTATAAGGAATGAACCTCAGCACAGAACCTTTGTCAGAAACTGCTCCAAGAACTCCCTGGGCAACTTTAAGCTTGAGGGTATCACCCAGGTACCAGGCGTCACTCCACTTTGGCATTGCTTCGAGAGAGTCCACGCCTCTGTATTTTTTTACTCGGCAGCCATCCTAAAAGCATGCCAAGAGCCACAGTTTTAGACAGGAGGGAGTGAAACAGCAGGTATGTGTAATAGAATAACATAAATATATTCCACCAACCAACACTAGCAATTAAAAACCCACTTCTACGACACAGTGCTAGAAACCGAAATAGGAAAATGCTGATGACATCTTAATTATGTTAATTCAAAATAATTTTTAAGGGATTAATGTTGCCCATTAAATTCCATGGTCCTAGCAACCACATGCATCACATTGCCAATCCAGATAGGGCAATAATAGCTACTGAGGCAGCATTTCACCCATTTTTACTAATATGTTGCAGTAATCCTAAAGCAGGTCAAATTAACCAAAACATCTGCAAATGGAAAATGTTAAGCTGTGGTGTCACCCAAAGCATCATTGAAGAATAAGAGTGCTTATCTAAAACCATGGTTTCTAATTACCAGATATGACCTCAAAACAACTAGCCAGAAATATCTAGCCATGCCACTGGTTGCAATAGTTGCAGAAATAATTAAGAACATGGATACTTCAGGCACATAGATTATGATCACCAAGAATGATGTGAAAGACCAATAAAACACACATATATCTAGTATTTACACTTACACAGAATATGTGATGGCAATTGATTTAGTCATAGCAATCTCATACAGAGCACACAAAGCAAATTGTCTGTGTCTATATCTATTTTAAAGTTTGTGTTGTAAACTGTGATTTCCAGCATATTTAACTAATATTGTCATCCATGAAGCAAAAATTCAGAAGCAGTATATCTAAACACACAATCATCTTATATAGGAACTTTTATGACAATCTGATTAGCATTTTTTATGGCTTCAATTAGACCAAACTATTGCCTAAACATTGATTTTTCATTGCAGTAGTCAATGGAATGTACATTTGCATGTTCATGGCATGTGGTCTTCCTTCAAAGTATCAATTTAATATGTACAGTTGTACAGACTTGGACTGACATCACTAAAGGACTTCGAAATAGTTTATGCATGGTAAAGCATATCAGAAATAAAATACATGCTGAACCTATAAATTCCTGCAAAATCCTTAAAAAATTAAATACCTTGTACTCGTAAGTACCAGGAGATTCATGGCTACCAGCCAAGAAGCTACCCATCATAACAGTGGATGCGCCCAGAAATAAGGCCTTCACAATATGTCCAGAGTTTGAAATTCCACCATCCGCAATAACTGGCACATTGTGATCTTTGGCATAAGATGCAGCCTTATACACTGCTGTAGCCTGTTGCGCAAAAAGCCAATAAGCAGTATCAGACACACACAGCATACAGCAGCGCCAAAATTCTTTGGTATTTATATGATATATATCAACCGTATGTGTTGTACCCCTATAACATTTGTATCCCCTACATGATCACTTATTATACAAAGCTCATTTCAAGTTTAGGCTGATAGGACTCAAGAGAAATGTAGAGCAGCATTCAATCTAAGTCAAACTATATAGATCTAAAAATAGCAGAAAAGGAATGAGCTAGACAAGGTCTCAATATAAACAACATAATGCCCAGGTTCCAGGGGTGTGAATGGGAAGTCCTAGAAACTAACACAAAGTTCACACTTCAAATGTAGCGTCCGGACAACCCAAATGTCTAAAACCCAGTCACCCACTTTGTGCCATCTAAAAATACAAAACAGGATATCCATATCCTCCAGAATGTTGATGGAATTGGAAGACACTCCGAGGTCATCCAACTGGTTTAGAAACAGGATATCCATATCCTCCAGAATATTGATGGAAATGGAAGACACTCCGAGCAACTGGTTTAGATGCTTGGGATAACAAGGCAGAGATGGAGGAGGAGATGAAGGATTAGAAATTATAGTAGGGCATCGGATTTTATGCCTATGGTTGGCTGCCAAATATTGCCACACATCAGTTAGGTCGATTTGACCAAATATGCCACTGCAGTGTGCCACAATTTCTTATCCTTTGGCCCCACTTGTCATCAACACTTTCTCTAGCCAAAATTTGCTGCAAGTGTGAGTGACCAATTTTGAGCCACAAAATCTGCAGCTTTCTGCGCATTTGGCACAGAATTGAGAGAAACTGGAGTACAACCAAACAATGTTTATGTCTCGGTACCAGCCCTCTAAATAAAATAAAAGCATCAGATGGCTCTCAGAACAATAGGCAGCATGGGCACGCTGGTCAACCAATAAATGACAGAGGATCCACAAACTAGATAACTAATTAATTCCCCAGCAGGTTGAATGTATTGAGCAAACAAATTTAACTACTCGGGAAGAAAGATTTTATGAGAACTTTGTCAAGCATATACCTGTCCTCTGCCCACAGCGCAAACCTCCTGGGTAGTGCAAATTGAGCCAGAGCCCATCCCAACACGCAGTCCATCCACTCCAGCAGCGACTAAATTCTGTGCCTGCGCAATTGTCACCACGTTGCCTCTGATCAAGTCCACTTCCGGGTACATCTTCTTTGCAAACTTGATCATATCAAGCTGGTAGATAGAGTTTCCCTGCGAGCTATCTACCACAATTGTATTTGCCCCTGCCTTAACTAGCTGCTCCAGCCTTCGCTTGTCATCCTCACGGGTCCCAATGGAAGCCGCAACAACAAACTTCCCGTCTGCTCCAAGAGATGGCTTGCCTAGCTTCGGAAAGCTCCAAATGCGCTCCACATCATTGACAGTGATGAGGTCGATTACCTCACCATCATCGGATACGAGAGGGGCGTAATCCAAACCCTCGTCCGCCAGGAAGGCCGCCGCCTGCTCGAAATCAAAAGAGGCGGACGCCGAGCGCGGGGCGGGGCGCATGTACTCAGAGACAGGGAGGGGAGCCTGACGAGAGGAGGTATCGGCTGCAACGGTGATACCAACGAGCTTGGAGAGTAAATCGCCGTGCTCTGTGACCAGGACATAGTCGTGGCCGGCGAAGTCGGAGAGGGAGGAGGTAGAGGCGAGAGAGAAGAAGGGGACGGAGGAAACGAACGGGAGGCGGTGGGACTTCGCGGCGCGGACGATGGAAGCCTGGAGGTGGGGCTAGGTGTTGCAGTGGATGGCGGCGGCGGCGCCGAGGGAGGCCATGGCGGCCTCGGAGACGGTGTCCATGGGGAAGGCAACGCAGGGGATGGAGAGGGGTACGCGGCGGGAGAGACGGGTGGAGAGGTCCACGGCGTCGGCCGGGAACCCGATGTAGCCCGTGAGGAAGATCACATCATCGTAGGTGTAGGAGACGCCCTGCGAGAAGAGGCGCGGCGCCGGGAAGCCGTCGTCGGCGAGATCGGCGCTGCTCGCCGCCATGGATGAGGTGGAGATTTTAGGGTTTTAGCGGCGGCGGCGGGGCGGCGCGGTGGTGAGGATTGAGAATGGAATGTGGGAGGGATCGACGGGGGAACGTGGACGGCTCGGGGCTTATGGCACATCGGCGATACAAAAGCGGTTTGGCGGGATGACGTGTGGTCCATCGTAATGTTAGGCCGTGCGAATTTTTCGAGAGACGAGCGGCAGCCTCGTCGGCGAGAGAGGCGGATGACAGAGAAGCGGTCCAGCAGGGGCGCCCCGCTAGAGAAGGGGGGGCTGAAGGTAGGGTCAGTCAGGCGGCGGCGCTAGAATGTGGCTTGAATCCAACTTGACGAGGTTGGCAATAGGGCAAGAGGTCGATGGGGCCAAGCCACGGGTTGGGGTCTCGATAAGGTATAGTGCAGTCACTCCAAGAGGCTAGCAACGAGTCGGGAGTTCGAAGAGAACAGAATGGAGGTAGTGCGTCGGGAGCTTACCTAGTATGGGACGACGGTGACGGGTTAGGAGCTTGACAAGGACAGGACAATGATGACAGCTCCAGATCTTGATGAATCTGATAGAGCAAGGCTGCTGCAGTAGTTAGATATGGCCCTCTGCCACCAAATATATAATAATGTATATTTTTATGATAATTTTTTGATAAAAAACCATATTTTTAAGTTAATCGTATTAAAGAAAAAGATAAGAAGAAGTTAAGATTAATATATGACACCAACCATACTAAAACAATTAGCTTATCAATACGCATGCGTGTAAAACTGTATATTAAGTTGTCCCTACATCTCCCTTTCCCTTTCTCCATTAGAATTTTTCTTGTTGCCGAAAAGTCGCCCTTTCAAAAAGACCCACAACTCATCACGACTCTCCAGAGGGCCCACAAGCTCAGTCAGAGCCAGCCAACCAGACCCCATCGCGGCCGTTGGATTAGCTCTCCCGCCGTCCAAACCCCACATATCCTCAATTCCCCCACCTGCTCACCCAACCCATGCGCTGACACCCCACCCCGACATTACAAAGGCCCCACCTGTCAGTAACATACACAGCCCACACGCATCCCCCTCCTCGCAAATTTTTCCTCACCACACCAAAAGACGTCGCCCAACTCGCAAAGGCGGAAAGAGAAAAAAGAAAAAAAAAGGAAAGAAAAATTCGCGCACAGCAACGAATCATCTGCCTCCTCAAGTAGTCTAGCCCTCTCCTCTCCTCGAGTCTGCGTGCGATCGAAGCAGAGGCGCTCCTTCTCCTTCCCTCTCCTCCGGCTCCGATCCCATGGCGTTCATGCGCACCCACGTGAGTTGCTCCTCCTCTCCTCTCCAATCCTCTCCGCTCTGTTCTGCTCTGGTTCGTCGCCGCGGTTGCCGTTTTGGTTCTGGTGTCTGCGGGCGGCGCGGCGGGGGTGGTTTAGATCTGTGTGGTCTGGATCGAGCCCCCCTGTGATCCGTCTCACTGTGTGCTGTTTAGATCCGGTAGAGCGGGTTTCATCTGACCGCTTGATGTGAGATCCACTGGCGCGAGAGAAGTTTCTCTGTGTGCTGCGATGGATTTCTGGAGATCGTTTTGGTTTCTTGTAGTAGATGACGTGATTTATGTGGACGGTTCTGGCTAGCAGGCTGATGAGAAGTTTTTAGGTGTGATTATGTGAAATTTTTGGTCGTTGATGAACTTAATAACAGTATGGCTAGTTTGGGATTAGATAAAGCTGGTTACTGCATTTGAAGTTTACTGTTTTAGATTCCTCGTGATCAGATTGCATGTCTAATGGTTTCTCTGTTTTGACTGCAATTATCTTACTGTATATATTTGTGAGATCATGTGCAGTATTGGGGTAGCCCAGTAACTATATGAATGACAACTTAAGAGTACAACTATACACTTGTTGCAGTAGGGCGCAATGGTGTGTAATGCATTAGAAACTGATCGGGGAATAGGCAAGACATAGAAATGAAAGAGAGCGCCTTGAGGAAAGTATCCAAAAGTAATAGTTGAGTTTTGTGGGCGGGGAATGGGGCATTGTTCTTAAGCAGCCACTTGACTTGGATACGAAACTCCTTCCTTCTCTGTATATGTCGACATTGGATTGCCAGGTACATTAGGCATTCTACGAAATTGTTTTAGAGTCAATTGAAACAATATTTGACTTCTACATAATTGACCATGCTATCGTTTCTATTAGAAGTATACGTTCTATTAGAAGGTGAGTGACTGCCTATCAGGGTAGAACAATAATTTTCCACAAGATGTCTCTTTAACTATATGATTTTTGTGGAGTTCTAAAAAGTGGTGAGACTTATTTGTGCGGTCACCCACCTTGTATTGCCTGTACAGCATAATTGACCGCTTATGTGGCTTAAGTGCTACAAGGTTGGGTACCCATTTCTTGTATGTGTCTTTGTAAGGTCTTGTTTTAGAACACCGATATTTTCAGTCTGCCAGGTTAAAAAGCCAAAAGTGGTCAAGTTAACCTGACACCACTACACAGCTGTGCTTTTTTTTATGTTCGGTGTGGCTGAATTAATTAAAGAGTAACCTGTATAATTAAGTTTTTATGATGCCCAAATATCAAATTTCCAGCCATGTACATGTGATTCTTAAATTTTAATATCTTAGTTCTATCCTAATAGATGCAGCTCAACACACTTTGTTAACCAGGAGTCCTGGGCCTCTGTGCTATTTGATTTCAATATCTGTGCATTTTTCTGTTTGAGCATGTTGTTTTCAGTAGCCTATGAGTCCTGTGGGCTAAACAGAAAATAATATACCCAAGCCAAGTTATGTTGCCGTTAACAATTTTACAACAAGTTGATTACTGACATTGTAGTTTGTTATACCAAATATGATTGTTACATATTTTGCCATCTGGACGTGTGGATGTTCAGGTCTCAATGATGCGTAGAATGAGTTAGCAATCTTGTGGTAACCTACAAGTTTACAATGTGATGCTGAAAGTTTAGCACCACTCTGTCACACTAAATAAGATTTATCTCTTGAATGGTCTTTGCTTCTGTTTATTGGTTTACTTCACATTTTTTTTGCCTTGAATATTGAATTGACATGCAATGGAGATTCTTGAACAGTTTCTCTTATTATTAGGTCTTGTTTTTATTGATCATGTTCTCAAGTGTCTTTGTAAATCTGTTTGCAGTCCAATGCATCCTCTGGTATGGGGGTTGCTCCTGACATCAGGGACACATTCCTGGAGCTTCAGATGAAGAAAGCATTTCGCTATGTTATCTTCAAAATTGAGGAAAAACAAAAGCAAGTTGTTGTGGAGAAGACTGGGGCTACAACTGAGAGTTATGATGATTTCCTGGCGTCTCTCCCAGAAAATGACTGCAGATATGCCCTCTATGATTTTGACTTTGTTACTGGTGAGAATGTGCAAAAGAGCAAGATTTTCTTCATTGCATGGTGAGCTTCATACTCACAAATCCATTTTGTTATGCTATATAGCAGTTACATTAGATAGCTAAATATAGTTGGGGCACTTTAGGGGGGACACAGTAATCATCTTAATGAATATTAGATATCATTGGCTCCTTACTCTTTTTTTAATAGGAAGGCGCTATTGATTCATGAACACTAATTAGATCTTGATATAGGAATCTGGAAGAGATGATAGTCTTAACCTTCTTTTAGTTTGTACTTGCTGGTAATCCAATACAGTATTTAGGAGTTTAGTATCTGACCAGAAAGGTGCTTATTATTTTCACATGCCTGATGCACCCGATCTTTGCTTATGCATTTGTAATCTTTTCTGATATACTGCATCAGGTCTCCATCAACATCCCGGATTCGTGCTAAGATGCTGTACTCCACCTCCAAGGATCGCATCAAGCAAGAACTTGATGGATTCCACTATGAGATCCAGGCAACCGATCCATCTGAGGTAGACCTTGAGGTCCTCCGGGAGCGGGCTCATTAAGGCCCTGACCCTGATGATCACCTGCGAATCTCAAGTCCCAGACGCAAATTCATCCTATCAGTGATGCTCCCTTTCCGCTATTGTTAATAAGAAAGATATCCATGTTTCCTGTAAAACGTATCATCATATCATTTAGCCGTGCCTGCATGATTCTAGCTGATGGAGCGTTGTCGGAGATTTACCCGTATGAGGTCTCGAGCCTGTAAAACGTATGAAACAACCCCTCCCAAACTCTTATATTGTGGTACTAGTATGGATTACTGGGTGTGGATTGTCCCTTAGCACATGTTCTGTCACTGCTTGTATGCTTTGCCTTTCGCTGTCTCATGTCATATTGCTCCTTTCGTGTGATCTCTGGACATTATTACTCGCTTTTTTTTTAGAAAATGAATTAAAAACCCAGCCTTTACATCCGGTCAAACCGGATGCACACAACCACAAATAGTACAAGATTACTTGGACTCACTCCTTATAAAAGGATACAAGCACCACAACGCACAATTTGTGCACAGACTCACACATCTAACATAACATAGCAAAGCACTGGAATCACCGCATGGGCAACCTGTACGATACCGTAATTCTACTGATTTGGTCAGTAAGAAACATTCGTTCTCGGTTTTTGAGTTTTTTTGACCCGTCATTTTCCCTCGTCTCGTGCGGCGGCGGCCACTTGTTCCATGTAAAATGCCACCGCCGAGCTATTTCTCCCGGTCTACCACCAACCAGCCCATTGTTTCTCTCGCAGCGCACCTGGATCTCTCGCTACCACTTGGCAGCTGGCAAGAACAGAGCGGAGTGCGGCGGCGTGTCGTACAGAGGCGTTTGGCTGTGCACAAGGGTAATCTGAGCTGAGAGAGATTGACAACACCGTACTGCCATCCACGACCGACTCCGTCATCCGTGCAGGTTGTCTGACAATTTCATCGAGCCTGTTCAGTTCGCTAAGATGCGCTATCTGATCAAGAAAATGCCTGACAAAACTTTGTACACTGCAGGCTATTCTGTATGTAACAATCATCCAAACTTAAGCCATAGACTCGTAACGCGTGACAGGTTAATCTGATGAAATAATGCCCGAGAAAACTTTGCACATGGCATGGTATCATCAGATTAGATGACGAGGGAGCATCCTGTACAAGCTACATACAATTCCTCTAATATTTAGTAGCTATCAATCGCAGTGCTGAACCGTTAAACCCAAAGAGCGAGACTAGAGAACACGCAGAAGGCAGCTGAGAATCCCTAAAGATCATCTCACTGTCTCCAGTTTTCCATCAACATTTTGAAAAGAGGCATGCGGTTTTCACCTTCAACATGCTGCTTCTGATGAGCTCAACGATTGCCTGGAAGAACTCGATGCTGCAAGGGATCCTGAGAACGCCCTCCTGGTGATGCCCAAACTCCATTGCTGCCAGCTCCAGCAGCACAAAGAAGTAAGGGTGGTGAAGCTCCTTCACGTGGATCACTACCCTCTCCATCTCCTTCCCCTCGCCGACGAGCACAGGGATGCGCCCTCGCTGAACTGACAGGGTCTTCCCCATCCTCCCTAAGTTACTTAGTTGGAGAAATGGTGATCACCTTGATCCTCTCTTGCTTATTTATATATAACAAAGGTCATTCGAGTTGCGATGCAGATGATTTCAGTGGGTGATTACTGGTGTGGCCATGAACTTTTTTTATTGTCCTACGCATTTGTCTTCTGGTTATCATCTTGTAGTAGCTGTTGCATGAATGAGAGTAGGATCTACCGACAATACGAAAGACTGACAATTGCCGAAAACAATGGGACTAAATGCAAACTAAAGTAATCCGTTAGTCATTTTCTGGCACTTTAGAACAAAGAGTAATTATATAGAGTCGTAGAGAGCAATGACTAAGTGGCAAGTACATCCGGTACGGATATTCCAGGTGACTCCATTGTCCCTGAACTCCTGAAGTTATGATCAAGAACTTATTGGCTGTGTCAAACTATTGGAATCGGAGATCGGTTTTTGACATGTCAGCACATGATAAATCAAACAATACAGTAGTATAACATACTATCAGGATTCAGAATGCATTCCATGTCTTAACACCTGTATTTCTTAGTTAATGCCATCCCCAGTTTCTGGTTCACTTTAATATCTTTGTACAGAACATATACAGTCATCGGATCTATCTCTAATCTCTTAGGAGTATATTAGATTTGTATGGTTCATAGCAATCAATTTTCTGTTTGACATATCTTTTTCTAGCATTATTGGCCAATATGTATTTTTCGTCAGTAATTCAACCATTTTAGTATTGTTATTTACCAATGTCTACATGTCAATCCTATCGACCTCCGTACGGTTGTACCTCTTCGATTCAGTGAAGCAGAACGAGCAAAAGGTGATGAATGACATAGGAATATACTAATACCTAAATTACAATTACTGCTTCCATTCAAAGCGCATCATACATATCATGATATATATATAAAAAGTAAATTTCACGACACATGTAACGTAAAACCCTCTGAATATTATGATTGGTTTTAAGAAATGCATGTTTTAAAGGAAATGGTTCAACAAACCTCATATTTACGTTAAATACTATACTTCCATTATTATATATGATAACTATACTATATGATATTTGAAGTATATGTTTAGGCTAGTAGGCTCAAAATATATATCCCACTCGTATACTTTAGTTTTTTATATGTTCAGGTTAGTAGCCTCAAAATATATACCCCTTCCATATACTATCTTTTTCGTTACTCACACAACACAACCCCATTAATAACAATACATTAACCGATTACTTATGTAGATAAACATTAATCATACTATCAACAACCGATGCTTGTTGAAATGTAATGCCTGCTATTTTAAAAAAAATTATAGTTTTAAATTTTTTGTTATCAATATCATTAAATTCCGATTTCATTCTCAAAACCATTAACTTTTCAAAAATTTATGACAAATATCAACCATACCAACAAATAATCTCTTCCCATCCAAAAAAATTAATTTTCGTATTGGAACCTCAAGCACCGAGTGAATATTTACTTTCTTATTTAATATCTTCTTAGATCATAGTTCTCCTATCACATATACACGTGCGGTTAAGACAACATGTAGTTTTCTTTCGAATTAATCGTGTACGGATAAAACTTGCAAAGCCAAGAATCTCCTCTTCTAGCTCTTCAAGCATGAGCTCCATAATTCTCCTGCCATTCCCAGCGAAAGCGAAGCAGCAAGATGCAAAATCTATTCTTTGCCTCATCCATCCATTCGAACACAGTATATACCTGGATTTCTTATTCTTCTCTATACATTGCCAATCATTCAAGCAAGTCAGTCCAAATAAAGTTATGTCATCCTCCTTTCTTTTTCTTACATCTTACAAAATATGCATGCACCTTGTTCTCTCTTTTTCTACTCCATTTTTCATGCGTATAGACAACATGGCATGTAAGGTTATCTCTTTTATTTCTCCTATTATGCTATGTATGCATGTAAATCAAATCTCTCTTCCTCTATGCTACTAAACTCTTGGACGAGACAAGGGATGAAGCAATTAGTCAACTCTTATCTTTTCTTTGCCCTAGGAAGTTGTAAAGATTAGTTGAGCTCCGTCCCATTACAATGAACATGAAAAGATATCAATAAAGGCTTCGCGCTATTCATGGCGCCACGTGAACATTTGTTGTCTCTTGATTTGTCATGAAACATCAAAATGGATACAAAACTCAACAACCAACCCTATTCCATCACCATCATCACTCCATTTCCCCTCGCTTCTCTTTGGTTATCAGAGGAAGAAACCTAGCCATCAATGTTGTGCCCCAAGCTCCCTTTGCCTTCCCTCTACCTTGCTATCTGCCACGCCAGAGGTCGAGCTGAGTACATACTTGACACCGTCGCGTTCTCCTAAGTCCATTTCCTACCTTCCTAAGCTTAGTCGACTGCCAGACCATCACCACCACCCCTGGAACAGAGAAGCTACGCCACCAATAATTTTTGCAAATGGTGAGACCATGATCCTATTACTTCTTCCTATGCCCTCAAGATAGTTCCAAGAAATTAGCTAATGCCTCCATTAGATCTCCTCACCGCTGCTGTGCCTTGGTGAGCCGCTACAGTCTGCTGTCTCTTTGTACCATGCTACTAGGCCACTCCGTCGCCTATCGTCAATCAAAACCCTAGCATTTGACCTGAGCTGTTCAAACCCCTATTCACTTCCCATCCTTCCTCCCTGCCAAGTACCAACGTCTGGCTTCACTCCATTTCACCAAGTGAGAGCGATGAACGACGACCATCGCCAGTCGTCTTCAACCTCTCGCCTGAGCACTCACTCACTCCGTTTCCTTCTATGTGAACCTGTCATACCACTGCTAAGATGCTACTTGTGGGTCCCACATAGATGACGTACACATCATGAGCCAGTGCATCACTCTACCATCCTTCCCGAGTGCACACTTGGTCTATGGTATGCCGCGCCACTACACATTGGCCCGTCCTTCCTTGGGCCATGATAGGTGCACTTCCGTGCACCGAATCCACCATGCCTTGTCATACCCCTTTCATAGACCTGGTCCATGGTGAGCTAAAGACCTAACACCGTCTTTATGTCATTGACGCCTAGCCCCACCTGTTAGCTTCTTCAAGGGAATATTTTCGAGATTAATCCCGATAATTTCCAATGATACTTTTTAATTAAAAAAATCAATCCAAAATTTAAAAATTCATATCTTTTTATTCGTAACTCCGATTGACCTAGTTCCAGTCCTAAGATTTTCTAAAATCCTCATGTGTACAATGGCACTGTTATTTTCTATGTTTTATTGTTTTTTAATACTATTTCATATACCATTTATATTTCTTATGTGTAGAAGTCGCAACCGAAGGCTTTTTTGTGCATGATTCGGTCACATCAGGACCCATAGCGCACCAAGACAAGTAACCCTTTGACCACGTTAATCCTATTACTTGCAAAATATTTGTTTTCAAAGATTACATATGTGCACATGAAATATTAAGGCCAAAATCATGGACGATCCAGTAGGTCTGACCTAATTGTTGTAGTATATCCTTAACTTTAAAATTATCATATCCTATTATTGTTAGTCGTATTATATCCTAGGGTCCGTACCACTGGTACAAGTATTACCGGTATTTATTTCTTTATATATATATTAATGATTAAGTTTTATGAATAAATTGATGATTGTGTGTGATGGGTTAAATTGATCGAAATGTGAAAAATGAGTTGTGAAATGTGATGAAAGCCGATATGTTGATGTCATTGGTTTTAAAAAAATAGTTATTTTTAGAAAAAAAACAATGGTGTGAAGTTGTCATCTATATAGCAAAACTTTGTATTCACACATAAGGACCGATTCTTTGAAAAAATACACAGAGCATAGTACAATACAATCACATGGATAATATAGAACACCCTTGATTAAGTAACTAGTGGGGCTATGATTGCTTGTTTGCTGAGAGGTGTGGAATAGCCGGAGTAGTAATGAGAAGTGCTTCTTATATGATCCTAAGTATAGGAAGTTTGGGACTTGATTTGGAACCTTCTGGCTGGTAACTCCTAGTTTTGTTTTGGAAATATATTGTCATTAGTCCCTCTTTCACTGGCTATATCTAATCAATTTATACTAAGTAATTGAACATGGATAAACGTCTTGTGGGTAAAGTATGCATATTCTATAGAAGTCTAGTCTAAACTATGTAAACAGCCATGTCTACGGTCATGGATGGATATAAAGTGATTTCTCTTGTGTAGAATTGTTTGTAAATAATTGTAAAATAAAATTTTGGGATGAGAATCATTTTCAGAGTCATCCTTTATGGCAGATGGATGACCTGTATGGTTAGAAATAGATCTGTGTGGTCTGAGAAGACCAATGGCTTCATAGAGAGGGAGGGTAAGATGTCAACCTTAGGCTTGAGAGAAAAATAAATTTTAGAAAATGTAAAGAAAATAAAGTATTTTTGATGTTCATGGTGATTAAACTGCCACGTGTAGAAGACTCTAGGAGCCATAAGGTTAAAAGTGGGATGAAGCCTTGTGTGATGGTTAGTTTCTTAAGGAGCTAAGGCTTATGTGGTGAAAAAGTGAAATGAGTTATGATTTAAAAAATGGGGAAAATATTGTAAATGGTTCTTAGAGCCCAAAAAGTGTTAAAATTGTTGTAAAAATAAAACTTTGAGACAAAGACCTTCTTTTCATAATCAATTACACTAAATGGAGTTCTTCCATAGTAGGATTGAGGGCAGAAACTAAGTTCGAGAAAATACACACCCTTGATTATCAAAGAATAGTTTTAAATAAGTTTGTGAAATAAACATATTCATTTTTTGAAGCCTATGTATATTACACTTTCCCGTGGCTTGCTAAGTAGATGTATTCATGCTTGCTCCTCTATCCCATAGTAGACCAAGGTAAAAGTGTTGAAGACAAAGGAGTCGATGAGGATCCTTCAATCGAGGAGTTTCTATAAGTTCAAGCTGACTATAAATGGTCACTTTCATCCTAGTTCCTAAACCTAACTTGTGGATTAGGGTTACCTTAGTTTTTTTTCCTCTACTACTTGAGTTTTGTTGCAGTATGACGGGTCTGTTCCTTCAACCATTAATAAAATGTACTACTTTTGTTATGTAATAAAAATAATTGCAATGATATAACATACTCCTATTTGTACCAGCTTAGATTCCTATGAATGGTATACAAGTATATGTATATTGATGTGATGTGTTTCTCTTATAAGTTTTTAAGATTGAATTTTTGATTTTAGAAATTTTGACAGTACCGACAAATAATTCCTTCCTGCTCAAAAAAAATTAAATTTCATATTGGAACCTCAAGCAACAAGTGAATATTTTCTTTCCTATTTAATATCTTCTCAGACCATAGTTTAGTTCTCCCCTCACCTATACACGGCAGGTCTAACCGCCTCTTGTTTTCCTTCAAATTAATTACATGCGGATAAAACTTGCAAAGCCGGGATTCTTTCCTAGAATCTCCTCTTCTATCTCTTCAAGCACAAGCTCCACAACTCTCGTGCCATTCCTAGCTTTCATTCAATAACTATCTAACAAAAACACCAAATAACAAGAAAGAGCAGTGAGAGCAAAGCAACAAGATGCAAACTCTATTCTTTGTCTCATCCATCCATTCTAACACATGATATATGTGGATTTCTTATTCTCCTCTATATATCACCAATCATTCAAGTAAGCTAGTCCAAACAAAGTTCTGTCATATCAGTATCTCTTTTCTTTTCCACATAGCCTACAAAATATACATGCACCTTGTCCCCTGTTTTTTTGACTCCATTTTTTATGTGTATAGACAACATGGCATGCAAGGTCTTGTATCTTTCATTTCTCCCATGCAAGGTTATGCTATGTATGCATGCACATCAAATCTCTCTTCTCCTATACTACCAAACTCTTCAACGAGATAAGGGATGAAGCAACCAACCAACTCTCCTCTTTTCTTTGCTCTAGGAAGCTGTAAAACATAGTTAAGCTCCGTCCTATCATGATGAACATGGAAAGATATCAATGAAGGCTTCACGCGATTCACGGCACCGTGCGGAACTTCGTCGTCTCTTGATTTATCATGAAACGTCAGAATGGCTACAGAACTTAGGAACCAACCCTATCACATCACCATCAATACTCCATTTTCCCTCACCTCTCCTTAGCGATCCAAGGAAGAAACCTAGCCACCATTGTTGTGCCCCAAGCTCCCTCTGCCTCCCCCTCTACCTTGCCATCCGTCACGCCAGAGGCCGAGCAAAGTACATAACTGACACCTTCACATTCCCCTATGTCCATTCCCTACCTTCCCAAACTCACCCGACCACCAGACCATCACCACCACTCCTAGAATAGAGAAGTTCTACCACCGACCATTTTTGCAAACGGTGAGACCACGATTCTCTTGCTTCCTCTCCATGCCCTTAAGACAGTTCTAGGAAGTTAGCCAATGCCTCCGTTGGAGCTCTTGACCATTGTTGTGCCTCAGAGAGGCATCGTAGTTTGCTGCCTCTCTGTACCATGTCACTAGGCTGCTCCATCGTTCGCCATCAACCAAAATCTTAGTACTCGACTTGAGCCATTGAAACCCTTATTCACCTTTCGTCCTCCATCCCCGCCAAGTACTAGATCCTAGCTTCCCTTTATTGCGTTGAGCAAGAGTGACAAACAACGGCTATCACTAGTCATCTTCAACCTCTTTCCCAAGTGCTCGCTCGCTTCGTTTCCTTCTCCATGAACCTGATACATCACTGCTGAGATGCTGCCCATGGGTCCCACATGATGGCGTATGTGTCATGAGCTAGTGCACCGCCCCACCATCCTTTCCAAGCGCACACTTGGTCTACGGTATGCTGTGCCACTACATATGGACATGGCTTTCCTCGGTCCATGACAGGTGCATGTGCGTGCATTGAAAATCGTGTCTTGCTGTACCCTTTCTGTAGACCTAGTCCATGGTGAGCCAAAGACCCGATGCCATCTCTATGTCACTGACTCCTAGGCCCTACCCATCAGCCCCTCTAAGAGAATATTCCAAAGATAATTTCCAATAATTTTCAATGATCCTTTTTTAATTAAAAAATGATCTAAACTTTAAAAATTTATATCTTTTATCCGTAACTCCGATTAATCTCGTTACAGTTCTATTTTTTTTCTAAAATCCTCCTATGTACTATAGCACTACTATTTTCTATGTTTTGTTGGTTTTAATAGTATTTTATGTAACGTTTGCTCACATGTAGAAGTCATGGCCGAAGGCACTTTCGTGCAAGATTTCATCACATCAGGACCCATAGCACAAAGACAAGTTACCCTTTGAACATGTTGATCCTAGTACTTGCAAAATATTTGTTTGCAAAGATTGCATAACTATGTGTACATAAAATATTAAGGCCAAAATCGTGGGATGATCTGGCAGGTCTAATCTAATTGTTGTATTATATCCTTACCTTTGAAATTATTATATCATGTTATTGTTAGCTGTGTTATATCATGGGGTCCGTACCTATTGTCGATATGTACTTCTTTACTTACATTTAATAATTAAGTTTTATGAATGAATTGATGATTCTATGTGATTGGTTAAATTGATCGAAATGGGAAAAATGTGTTGTGAAATGTGATGAAAACCGACATGTTGATGTCGGTGGTTTGTAAAATAAAAAAATAGTTATTTTAGAGAAAACACGTGGTGTGAAGTTGTCATCCATAAAGCTAGACTTTGTCTTCACACATAATGACCAATTTCTTGAGGAACTGTAATGAACATAGTATAGTGCGACTACATGGGTGATATGGGATGTCCTTCGTTATGTAACTAGTAGGGCTACAATCATTTATTTGGCGGGAGTTGTGAAATCACCGAAGTAGCCATGAGAAGTGATTCTCATATGATCTTGTGTATGAAAAGTTTGGGTCTTGCCTGGGACTTAGTCTAGGACCCTTCTGGCTGATAACTCCTAGTTTGTTTGGAAATACCTTATCATTAGTCTTGCTTTCACTAGTTATATCTAATTAATTCATGCTAAGTGATCGGATAGAAATAAATATCTTATAGCTAAAGCGTGTACTTTCTACAGAAGTCTTGTCTAAACTATTTAATTAGACATGCTCACATTTATGTACGGATGTAAAGTGATTCATCTCACGAATAATTATTTGTAAATAGTTGTGAAATATATTTATAGGACGGAATTGCAATTATCTATCAAACTTCTAGGTGTACAACTTAGATTTCTATGACTAGTATATGATTACAAATACATTGATGTGACATGCTTATCTTATAAGCTTGTAATATATGGTTGGTAGAAGAGGGGTGCCACATAAAATGAGACTAACATGTACTTATACTCAGATATATCTTATATTATTATTTTAATTATTATTATATAAATATATTAGCAAAAACAATGATATAAACCTAAACGTAGGGTTTATTGAAATATTTTACTCCAAAACCTATGGTTCTTCAAAATAAATCATAATATATAAGGTTTAACGTTACGGGTGTCCAAAAGTGGTATGAAATTCACTCAAAAATAATTCACCTCTTTTCTATTCTGATGGTTAGAAAGCTTTTACACCCCTAACTAGCTGGAGTTTCGACGGGTATTACTCTAAGGCTACTTTACACTATGGTCGTCGTTACGTAGTGGATCGTACTAATGATCTAACGATTTAAATTCATTCTATATTAGTGAAATCTACACTTATAATATACATAATATATATAAGTAGTATGTAGTAGTATAAGGATATGGTGGGAAAATTTCATGGTATTTTGTAATATATAGTACACTTTAAGATCCGTGCAAAGTCAATAACCATTGTTTCGATTCCTGGTGACACGCAGCGCCGCCAAGAACGCGGTGCCGACGCCGACGCCGACGCTGGCCGGCCGTCGTTCCCCTCGCGTCTTCTCTGCAGCATGCATGTTGCTATGAGGCTACATGTATCGTCCAAAGGGATTTATCTGTTCGAGGAATCTGCATAGTCTGTTCGCACTGCTGCCGGATCAATTCCTGCCCAAAACTCTGTTTGTTGAGAACCCGGCTTTCCCGACAGGCTTACCGTGATCGATCATTCACTGAGAATTTCAGTCTTGTTTCATGTAACATGTTCAGGAGATTTTTTTTAAAAAAGTAACCTCTTCAGGAACAGTTTGTTTCCCATTTCATTTTTCCAGTCAAATATTAATAGACTTAGATGTTGGTGAAGTGAGTACGTCAAGATCCCATTCACCTTGGGACAAATCAACTAAAACTCGCACATGGAATCCCCATCGTATTCGGCCTGATCTAGGGTTCGGCTTTATCGTGATAGGAAAAGAAACTATTGACTTAATTACTCTCAGTGGGTATAGTGGATAATTTTTATGATTATTATATCATTTAAAAAATACCCGCTTAAATAAATCGTTATATTTTACCTATTCAATTGCCCTCTATCATTAGTATGGTATGGTACACCTTAAAGCAACTCGAAGAAATTGGCAAGGTGATTCAACTGAACTTTCATTTCAGTTCTTTACATCGCTTTTCGCCTAACATGATACAAGTTTTTTTTCTTCTTCCAAATCAGCTTAACCTTCACTCTAGCAAATCACAGCAGTAATCTAGTTTGGAGGCAATCTTTCAGACTAAGTTAGATTTCTCTAAACCTTAAAGTTGGGCCGCTCTGCTTGTATCATGTAGAACTGACGACACACTGTAGAATCCGTCTCAGAATCCGATTGTACTACGACGGCTGCTGTTTGATTCCAACCCTTCGCCTCTTCGCCTATGTAAGAAGATAGCCACGGGAGTAGTTTCTTCAGCAACGAAGATCGATCTGCTAGATCCAACAAAGTGGGTGAAACTCGCACAAATTCTTTGGTGATTAGAGATACGGTAGTATTTGGATGGATCCGCTCCCTGTGCCCTGCCTCGCCTTGTACGAAGGTGCGGACACACCAAACCCGACATTTTTCGACATCTTTGAGCAGGTAGAAATCGACTGCGAAATTGACAGAATGAAGAACAATAAAAAGCTATGGGTGACGCAACAGGGATGGATTCTTGTTCGTGATACCAGTATCCCGTCGACCTTTCTGCAGCAGTCCGATGACAAGATTCAGCTTCCACATCTGCCCGAGGACCTGCCGAGGGAATCCACCTGCCTGCTCTCCGGCAAGCCGAAGATCCCCGGCTGCGTCGTGCTCCTCGTCGAACCCATCGCCACCGTCATATGGTACTGCCATGTCGGCGACGACGATGACGACGAGGAGTGGACGAGGCACGAGTACGACATTGGAACGCAGCCGCTGGACCCGCCGTTGGACGGCAAGGACCACGAGAAGGTGCCGATATGCACGGTCGCCGCTTGCCGGGGAAAGTTCTACTTTCAACAGCACACTCTCCGGCATCGGCGTGCTCGAGCTCTCTCCCGCCGCGCCGGTGTTCAGCTCCCTCGGGCTCGCCGGAGAGCATGAGTTCGTGTACAGGGCGAAGGCGTTCTTGGTGGAGTCCGACGACGAGCTCTACATGGCTATGCTGGTGTACCGCGGCTTTGACCGCGACGAGACCGACTACGAGACCCGATTCTATAGGACGGATTTCTCCGGGCAGCGGTGGCCCAGAGCCGACGATCTCGCCGGCCGTGAGTTCCTGCTAGCTCCGTGTTTGGCCAGTGAGTATGGGCTGCATGAGGATTATGTCTATGCGTTCATTCCACGGGATGATGAGGTGTCTACGTGTTTGAAGATGTCCAGCGTGAAAGATGGATGGGGTGATTTCGTGGAAGTTCCATTGGTACACACAGCATTGTGGATTTCTGCCCACTGATCCATAGTCTTGGGGTTTTTTTTTTGTCTCGGCAAAAAGGTTTAGGTTTCAGCATTGGGATTGATAAATTTGATTTTTTTTTTGTTTCCTGTGTGTTTTTTCCTTCATATTGTAGCCTATAAAAAGTACTCTTTTTATTAATAGTATCTTGGATTTCAACCATTCCAATCTTCCATTTTGCATCAAAGTATCAAACTACTACCTCCATCCTTCAATATATACAATTCAAAATCATAAAAGAACAGAGCGAGTATATTTTTATAAGAGACCCAAGACTATAAGGGGAGTCAGGTCTATATATATATATATACAGTCCAGTAGTTCAGTGATCTAACATCCTCCATAGTCGCAGCGGGAGAAGAACGGACACAAAGACTGGATCGAAAACTGGTGAACAAATGTGTGGAGAAGCCTTTGGTCATAATATCGGTGAACTAGTGCGCCGATGGTACATGGAACACCCGAACCTATCCTAGTGCGACCTTGTCACGGATAAAATGGATGTCGATCACTATGTGCTTCATACGTCGAGGATGAACTAGGTTGACGATCATGTAGACAGCACTAACGTTGTCGTAGTAGACGACAGTCGTAGAGGAGAGGGCTACACGGAGCTCCTAGAGAAGCTGGCGAAGCCAACAACACTCAGCGACGGTGCGGTACTCGGCTTTGACGCTAGACCGTGACAATGTAGTTTGGAGTTTTGAGGACCAGGAGACTAGAGTGTCGCCGAGAAGACGCAGTAGCCGGACGTGGAGCGTTGAGAATCAGGGCAACCTACCCAGTCCGCGTCGGAGTACGCAGTGAGGGAGTCGATGGGACTGGAGCTGAGATGCAGCCCGCTGGAGAGTGTGCCCTTCACGTAGCGTAGGATGCGCTTAAGCAGCGCGAGATGAGGTTCGCGCAAAGCGTGCATGAAAAGGCACACTTGCTGGATGGCGTAGGTGAGGTTAGGCCGTGTGAGGGTGAGGTATTGGAGAGCACCGGCAAGACTCCGATACTGAAAGGGATCAGCGACGAGTGAGCCATCGGCAGCGGAGAGTTTGGCTCGAGTGTCGATCGGGGTGGCCGTGGGATGACATTCGGTCATGCCCGCACGCTGGAGAAGATCGATGGCGTATTGGCGCTGGGAAAGGAAGAGCCCGTGAGAAGAACGGTTGACAGAAACACCAAGGAAGTGATGGAGGGGACCGAGATCGGTCATGGCGAACTCGAAGTGGAGTCAAGCCATCATCTGGTGTAGGAGGGACGTCAAAGACGCTGTAAGAACAATGTCATCGACGTATAGGAGAAGATAGACGGTGGCGTTGCTAATGTGAAGTGTAAAGAGGGAGCTATCGGACGCAGAGGCCACAAAGCCGATGTGCCAAAGATAGGCAGCAAAACACTAGCACTAGGCTCGAGGGGCTTGTTTGAGGCCATAGAGAGAGCGTTGAAGGAGGCAGACATCATCGGGACGAGAGGGGTCGATGAAACCTGGAGGCTGCTGGTAGTAGACCGTTTCCGTTAGATGACCGTGAAGAAAGACGTTCTTCACGTCAAGCTGGTGGATCGGCCAAGAGTGCGAAGCAGCCAAGGTGAGAACGACCCGGATGGTGGCAGGATGGGAGCCGATGTCAGGTGGGCCTGAGGATGGGCGCCGAGGATCCCTGGTTGCCATCCGATGGGGCTGCGTGGCTGGGGCTGGGGTGCCCAAGGGTTGTAGCAGAGCCACGGATCCGTGGGACCGGCAGGCTGGGCAGGGACTGAAGTAGGTCCCGATTGCATCCGACCGTGCCAGTTCTTGCCCTTGCCTTTACCGGTGCCACCAGTGTGGGCTGCGTTGCCATGGTTAGAGCCATGGCCGCCAAAGCCGCGGGAGGGGACGGTAGCGCAGGATGCCCGGTAGCCATGATCGGCTACGGCGAGGAGAGCGGTGTGGGCCACGGTCTTCTCGTCGTTGGCTAGACGGAGTTCTTTGAGAACTAGCATGTCATGGGCCTGAGCAAACGACGAAAGGGGTGTGGCATTGGCGATGTCATTGGCGGTGTTGGAGAAGTGTGGGTTGAGGCCTCGCAGGAGGGCGAGGATGAGTTGGAAGTCGGCAACAGGATGTCCGACATCCCGGAGAGCGGCAGCCTTTACTTTAAGGCGCTGGCAGTACAAGGAGACAGAAGAGTCTCCTTGTACCATGGAGTGAAACTCGTTGAGGAGGAAGATGGCGCGGGGCTGCTTGTTTGCGAGGAAGATCCGCTCGATAGCCACCTAGAGATCCCGAGCGGTGGGATCGGTATCTTCTATGGCGAGGTCAAGGACAGAGTTGTTGATCGAGCCGAGCAACCAACTGCGCACGCAGCACTCGGCAATGTTCCACTGGGGGTCATCGGGTCGAGGTGGAGCGGAGCCATCGATGTGTGACCGTAGGCCGAACTTTCCACAGAGGGATTTAAAGAAGAAAATCCACTTGGAGTAGTTGGCGTTGAGATCAAGAGAGATAGGAACGTGAGATTTCATGTTCACAGTGGCGTAGGAGGGTGAGAAGATCGACGAGGTGGTGCCCGAGGTGTGGTCTAGGGCGCCAAGAGCCGAAGTAGATTCGGCGACTGGAAGAGTACCGGAGTTGAGGGCTAACTCGGTGGCCATGACAAGAGGGGAACAAGGGCAAGAAGCCGATGGGAGGAAGAGGCCGATAGGAAGAAGCCGATGAGAAGGGAGATCGGCCGATCAGGAAAGTGATGGGCCGATGGGGAGTGAGCCGATGAGAGGGAAGAGTGGGCCAACCAGCCGATGGGGAGTGGTTGGCCGATGAAGGATAGGCAGCGAAGTAGGTGAGGGAAAGGTGAGTGGCAGAGTAGGTAGTCAGAGAGTGGTTGGGTCACGAATGTGCGAAGATTCACGTCTGTGAAGAGAAGTTTCACGTCCTTGGACTCGTGGAGGCAAAGGAGTGGAGCGGACGTGAAAACTCAGAGAGGAGCCGGACACGAAGAAAGAAGGTTCGCGTCCGGGAGGCAGAGATTCGTGTCCGTGGACATGTGGACACGTCAGAGTGGCTCGGACGCGAGTGGAGAAGGTTCGCGTCCGGGAGCAGTTGAGCGTGTCGGAAAAGCGGGAACCGAGAGAGGGTTCCAGCCGATAGAGGGCGTACAAGTCCAGCCGATAGAGGTCGGATGAGTGTAGTCGATGTGGACGATGAGCGTAGAGGTGCGCCGGTGTCGGAGGAGAAAAGATGTATGGAGCAAAAAGAAGAGCGAAGACGGGTGTGAGTTGAGACGAGGAGGCGGATAGAGGCCGTCGCCTTGTCGCGTGGAGAAGCAAGAGGTGAGAGAGGGTGGTGGAAAAAGTTTGCGGAGAAGACAGAACGAAGAGGGAGCCGAAGCGAGAGAGCGAGAAGGGAATACCGGGAAGAGAGTTGGCGATAGGAGAGAACGTCGACGATGAGGAGAAAAAGTCGGCTCGCCGGTGGGAAAATGCTAGTGCGCCGAAAATATCTAGACCTGCTCTAATACCATGTAAGAATATATATAGTGAGACTAAGACCTAACACTATATATGGGGTCGGTTCATATATACATAGTCTAATGGTTCAGTGGTAGTACAGTTATCTAAAGTACACTAATAGCGTTGGAATAAATTTTGTTGGAAGGAAAAGGTTCAGTGTTTTAGGTGTCCTGAGACGGATTTTCACACGCAGAGGAGATGAATCAGGAACTTTAAGAATAGGTCTGAACAATGGCTCCACTTATCAAAATCTGAACAGTTTAGCAACTTTTTAGTTGAGATTGTTTCTCAAAATTCAATTAAGAAATACTGTACCTAGCGGACCCTTGTCACATTACATGTCCTAGCAAAGTGGAGGATGGAATTGTCTTCCCAGTCCAAAGTGAAGGATACAAGTACACAACTGATATCCTATTTTTGTGTATTAAAAACTTAGTGCACCTTAGCGCCATTTATCTAAACTAGTTTGCTGGTTTAGAATATAGCTTTATTACTCCATCTATTTTAAAATAAAATATAGCTAGTACTGGATTAGACAAATATAATACTAGGAATTTAAAAATTTATAGTACTATATTTGTCTAATTTAATACTAGTTTGTTTCTATATATTTTGGTTTCATATGTTCTGAGTCTCTGGGAACTAATTACCTATTTGGGTGAAATTATCTGTCGAGTTCCAACTTCTATGTTAATGTAACACAACTTCCATGTGGAAGTAACACCTTTGTTAAACATGTGTAGTATGTTCCCATTTATCCCTGAATGGTAGGTGTTCCTACCTGATGTCAAAACTGCATTGTATTGTCCAGGAATACTATTTGGAGCACGTTCGTTACTTCGATTCTAGCACACACTCAAAAAAAAAAGAAATAGCTTATGTCTCCCTCGTGCGGCAGGAGGTCGTTCCCCACGAATGGATTGCAATCCCGACTCCTCGTGAATCTTCGTAGGTGGTTCGAAGTGGTTTTTTTATCCAATCGAAACTTTTAATCCAAAAATCTATAAACTTTTAATTTAAATTGAAAAACTTTCAAATGAAAATTGAAAAGACTTTTTAATTGAAGATCTGGAACTTTCAACTTAAAAACTCAAAAACTTTACATCTAAATCCTTAAACTTTCAAACGAAAATTCTCCCAATTTCAATTCAACCCAAACCCCCAAAACTTTCCATTGCTGATATCAAACTTTTAACTCAAATTCGTAGAATTTTCTACTTCAAACTCCAAAACTTTCATCAATGAGGAAGAGTCTCAGGGCTCGTCGGCGAGGAGGGAAGAAACACCGACGTCCCAGCAGGAGGAAGAACACCCAACTCACTAGGGTATGGGGATATCACCGGAACCTTGCTGAGGTAGGGGGAGCAGCACGCTATGAGGAAGAGGAGCTCGGACTAACCGGCGTCTCGTCGGAGAGGAGGAAGACGGCCTTGCGATGGCTCGCCACCGTCCTACCTACCAAGGAGGAGAAATAGGGCGGGGAGCGGTGGTTGAAACTTCCGCGCGACCGCGCTCGCCACCATCTTGCTGAGGGGAGGAATGGGATGGGGAGCGGCGACGGTGGCCCTTCCACTTCGCGTCTGCGAACAACGGGTGGGAAAGGCCGAGCCCGAGAGTGACATGATTGATGGGGAATAGATGAAAGGATAAGATTGCTCGGGTGTGAGCGAGTGTTCGCCCGGGCGAATCTACACGAATTAGCAGCTCCCGTACTTTCAGTCTCATCAGTTGCCTTCTGTGAACACCAACTGTAAGCATTGCAAGATGATGGCAAAATCCATGAAAGAAGAGTGTAGATAATTATAGAAGCATCATTGGCAGTTTAAAAAAAAAGGAGGGGGAACAACCACTTGGCTGATTACGCGTCTACATAATCTACCTTTTAAAAGCAATGAACAAACGCCTAATTATTTTAAGGGAACCAGATTCTTAATTAGACCAAAAAAAAATCAAATAAATTGTTGGTACTGGGATTAGGATCAAGTGGGTGAAGAACCTCCTGATTAACTGCTTGGAGAGCTTGAAGCGTCCAGCCTGAACTTTTTACTGCACGGTTAATCCATTTTGCCCACTTGTCATTTCCCAACCGAAGTTTTCTTTGCCCTTAGAAAGACACACAAAAAGTTTTTTTTTCAAGTAAAAGCCAAGCTTGCTTTGCTTTGCATCCGACCGTTGGGCCAGAGGCTCCAACCTAACGGTCACCAGGGGAAGAGAAACTGTCACTGTAGCACACTCCACAAGCTTCCAGCAACTTGCAGCTGCCTTCTTCCATAGGATTCTTCAACCTCTGCGCTCCGCAGCTTCCATCCATGGCTGATGTCCCCTATTTATACACGAACTCCTCCCCTGCCAGCTTCGTCTCCCAAGGCAAAAGCAAAGCAAAACACAGATACTTCTTCCACAGCCTCTCCACCTTCCTCACAAGCTTCGTGTTTCTTGGAGCTCACTTCGCCATTGCCTCTATAAGGAGCTTGTGAGAGGTAGCCAAGAAGAAGAAGATGGGGTTCGTGCTGGTGATCTCGCTGCCCTTCATCTTCTTCTCCATCCTGCTCGGCTTCGGCTGCTACTTCCTCGGCAAGCACAAGGGCCGCGAGGAGATGCGCACCGGCGTCGGCGCGCAGGTCTACGGCACTCCGCTGCCGCCGCCCGGCGTCGGATCACCGCCGCCTGGCCCAACGCCTGAGCCGTTCGCGGCGAAGAAGGAAGGCCCCGAGAATCTCGTCTGATCAACCTCAGCTACTGCTGCTGAATCAGCTCATTTCTTTTCTTCCTATACTGTATTATTCGTGTCGCGGTGTACATGAAGTGGTTAATTTGGTTGTTCATGTTGAGCTCCCTGTAATAATTGTAAAACAAATTGTGCTTTTTTCTCGGTAAATGGTGCGAATCCATCCAAAATTTGTAATCGCAATTAGCCCCGATCGACAGGTGATTTGATTGATTGGCTATTGGATCGATCTGATAGGTTCTCCTACTCGGTATCCAAATTCAAATCCAATTCGGTTGCGGGTCGTGGAGACTAGACACGGACTCGAAATCGAGCTGTACTCTGGTGGCCTCGGCAATATCTGAGACTTGAACAAGGTTTATTTCTCCATCGATTGATCGATCAGCCAAGATCCAAACAAAGAGGAGCTCTGCAAAAGGAGACTAATTTTCCCTCGACGTCGCGCAGCTTCAGACGAATTTGGACGGATCAGCTCCATCCCTGCCTCGCGCTGCAGCAAGGCCAGGACACGATAAAGCCGAGATTTTTCAGCATCTACGAGGACAAGGATATCGAAGACCACGACATTGCCGCCCTGACGAGCAACAAATTGTGGGACCTGCCGAGAATCCAACTGCCTGCTCTCCGGCAAGCCCGCGATCCCCGGCTGCGTCGCTCTCCTCGTCGAGCCCTTCGCCGCCATCATCTAGTACTGCCGCGTCGGCGGTGAAGACGACAACGACGAGTGGACGAGGCACGAGTTCGACATTGGAACGCAGATATGCTGTATCGCCCCTTGCCGGGGCAGGTTCTACTTCAACAGCTCGCTCTCCGGTGTCGGCGTGCTCGAGTTCTCCCCCGCGCCGGCGTTCAGCTTCCTCAAGCTCTCCGCCGGAGAGCACGAGGTCGTGTACGACGACACGAAGATGTTCTTGGTCTAGTCCGAGGGAGAGCTCCACATGGTCAGCCTGGTGTACGACGACGCGAAGGTGTTCTTGGTCTAGTCCGAGGGAGAGCTTCACATGGTCAGCCTGGTGTACGGCTTCGGCTGCGACATGGCCGACTGCGAGACGCGCGTCCACAGGATGGATTTCTCCGAGCAGCCGCCGCGGTGGGGAAGGGCCGACGACCTCGGCGGCGGCGGCCGCGCATTCCTGCTAGCTCTGTGGTACTTCGGCGCGTCATGCTCGGCCAAGTAGTGTGGGTTTGAGGAGGATGGCGTGTTCATGTTCTTCCCCGGGGATGATGGTGACGCGTTCGTCAAGATTTCCAACGTGAGAGATGGAGATGTGGAGTTCATGCAACTTCCAGCGGCCTTCAGAGCATTGTGGATTCTGCCTACTGATTCATACTAGTTGTTTAGGATTTGTAGTCACGGCAAAAATGTTCAGGTTTCAGCAAATCAGCATTGCGATTGATAAATTTGACATTTTCTTTTGTCAAGTTTGATAAAACCTCTTCCTGAAGTGCTATTGTCAATAGTATCTTGGTTTTTATTCTGTTTCAATGTTTCATTTTGCATCAAACTGTCTATTTTAGCCCAATTGCATTACACTAACAGCATCACAAGAATTTTTGTTAGAAAGAAAAAAAATCAGTATTTCAAGTGTCCTTGAGACAGATTTTCACACACCGAGGAAGACGAATCAAGAACTTCGAGAGTTGGTCTGAACCATGGCTCCACTTATCACAATTTCAACAGTTTAGAAATTGTTTTAGTTTTCAGAGAAAAGGCTCATCCCCGGCTTTACTGAAAGCTTAAGGAGGTTATTAGTTTCTTTTTCTTACACCGCTGGGGACTCCAGCTAGCGATGTAGATACACGGAGTATTAGAGAGAACACCACCAACATATGAGAGCTAAGTCTAAACAACAAAACTAAACAGCAAAAGTAAACCGGTCCAACCGGCAGCAGAGTCACAGAGCACAAAACGTCAAAACCTAGGTCAGAGCGCTACTAAAAGCAACTAGAAATTGTTTTAATTGGGAGATTGTTCCTCAAAACTTTCAAGTATTTGATTCAATTAAAAGAAGTACTGCTCCTAGCGGACCAATATCACATTGCATGTCCCAGCAAAATTTTATGGACGACGGAAAACTGTCTTCCCACTCTTTCCAGTCCAAAGTGAAGTGACGTAGTGGTAAATCTGTTTCAAGTTTCAGAACATGGACATATTGATTACTTTCGCTTAAAAATAGATGATTCCAATCACACTGTCTGGTGTTTGTTGAGTACTACTTCAAACACTGCCCGGCTGATGAATTCTTGGTGGAGTCCGAGGACGAGCTCGATATGGTCCTTAAGACCATCTACGATGTCACTCTTCATAAGATGGATTTCTCAAAGCATCAATGGGGCACAGCTGAGGACATTGGTGGCCATGCGTTTTTTTGATAGCACCGTCCTACTTTGGCGCTTCGTGTTCGGCTGATGAGTGTGGGTTGGAGAAGGATTGTGTCACCGCTATTTTTGCCCGTGATGGAGAAACTGAGGTGTGTGATCTCATCGAAGCTCCAGGTTCAGAAAGAGGGATGTGGATTTTGCCCTGCCCCCTCATGCGTAGTCTAGTTTTAGTTTCCCTAAGCTTCGTTTTATCATCTTTTGCCCACGCATGTGTTTGGCCTCACGCATAGTAATCTTTAAATAAGTATAATTTTAGCTTAAAAATTTGTCCGTTTTAAGATGATCCATTAAATCTCTTTAATACGACTATCTTTTTCTTCTTAGTCATTAAACCAATAGTACTATATTCTTTCTTCTTTGTTTCTCAATATTAGTCTTTTAATTTCTATGATTAACTAAATTTACACCTATTTAATTACAGGAGTAGTATATTGTGTGATGATTGCACTATCTATGACCTCAGCATTGGGATTGTTGGCCTGTTTTCTGCGCTATGTTAATTAATGTTAAAAAGACCACTTGTATATATATATAGACCCGACCCCTCGTATACGTTCGAGGGGATTTATAGTCACTGTATGCTTTCTACATGGTATCAGAGCGAGTCTAGTCATCCCGGCGCGCTAGCTTCTCCCTCCGGCGAGCCGACCCTTTTCTCCTCGTCGTCGACGTCTTCTTCCCGTCGCCGACTCTCTTTCCGGTACTCCCCTCGCTCTCTCGTCTCCATTTTTTCTTCTCCCCGTCTCTCCCGCAGTCACCTTTTCACCTTTGGTAACTTCGCCTTGGCCACCCCGGCCCCGACGCTGTCGCCACCTTCCATCGCAGCGCCTCCATCCGATGTACTCACAGCAGCTCCACAGTTTGCCACTAATGTCAACTTAGCAAACATGTGCGTCTGCCCTTTTCTAGTTCTCTCTTCTATACCTCGCGTCCATTTGAACTTATACGTTGTGATGTATGGACGTCCCCAGTTAAAAGTGTCTCCGGTAATTAGTATTATCTCACTATACTTGACGATTACACATACTATTACTGGACCTTCCCGCTCATCCACAAATCCGAGGTCGCCTCTCACCTCACTCACTTCGTCATGTACGTATCCACTCAGTTCAACCTCCCCATCAAGGCTTTACAAGCCGATAACGGTACGGAATTCGTCAACCATACCGTTACAAACCTCCTCACCTCGCAGGGCATCCATCTCCGACTCTCCTGCCCCTACACCTCTTCTCAGAACGGCAAAACCGAGCATCTCCTTCGCACCCTCAACAACATCAGTCACACCATGCTACTTCACGCCCACCTACCTGTCACTTACTGGGCCGAAGCTCTGGCTACTGCGACATACCTTCTCAATCGGCGCCCATGCTCCTCCGTTCATAACAACGTTCCTTATGCCCTTCTCTACCACACGACGCCCGACTACTCCCACCTTCACGTTTTCGGGTGTCTCTGCTACCCAAATCTCGCCGCCACAGCTTCCCACAAACTCGCTCCCCGCTCCACCGCCTGTATTCCACCTCTCACAAGAGATACCGATGCCTCGACCTTTCCACTCGACGGGTCCTCGTCTCTCGTCACGTCATTTTTGACGAGACATGTTTTCCCTTCGGTCTCCTTCATCCGAGATCCTCCTCTAGTGATCTCGAGTTCCTCCTCATCAACACCGTGCTGACCAGGTCTCCTCTACTGCCCTCTCCATCGGCCCCCTCATCGGCCGCTGCTGAGGATCTACCCGTCACATATCCCACCACTACTCGGTCCGATGTCCCCACCATCGGACCCACCTTTATCGGCCGATACCGATCCTATTTATCCTTCAGCCGATACTGTTCCCTCTCCATCGGACACCCCACTTCCATCGGCTCCTCACTTTCCATCGGCTCCCCCACCCTATTAGCTGATCCATCTCTATCGGACCGATCAGAATACTCGGCTCACCCGACCTCATCAGCTCAGGCCGATCTAATTCCTTCTTTTCCTCTTGTCTACAGTCGCCGACTCGGAACCGATGACGTCCCCACCCGACCAGTTCTTCCCATTACTCCCGCACCCACATCGGCTCCAGTTCCCTCCACCTCTCACATGGTCACCCGCTCCCAGACCGGGTCTCTCCGACCCAATCCGCGCTACGGTCTCTCCGCCGTCCACAGCTCTATCTCGTCCATCCTGGTGACTTCTCGCTCAGCCTTGGCCGACCCTCAATGGCGTGCGGCCATAGCCGACGAGTACAAGACCCTAATGGACAACGAGACCTGGCGCCTTGTTCCCTGACCTCCCGGCGCCAACATTGTGACCGGTAAGTGGATTTTCAAACACAAATTCCACGCCGATGGCTTCCTTGCCCGTCACAAGGCTTGCTGGGTAGTCCGGGGTTTCTCCCAACGACCCGGTGTCGACTACGACGAGACCTTCAGTCCCGTTGTCAAACCCGCCACTATCCAAGTCGTCCTCACCTTGGCTGCCTCTCGCTCCTAGCCAATCCATCAACTAGACATGAAGAACGCCTTTCTTCACGGCCACCTGACGGAAACAGTCTACTGCCAGTAGCCCGTAGGCTTCGTTGACCCTTCTCGGCCCGACGACGTCTATCTCCTTTAACGCTCTCTCTACGGCCTCAAACAAGCCCTTCATGCCTGGTACCAGCGCGTTGCTGCCTATCTTCGACACATTGGCTTCGTGGCCTCTGCGTCCGATAGTTCCCTGTTCATTTTCCATATCGGCTCCGCCACTGTCTATCTACTTCTCTATGTCGATGACATTGTCCGCACAGCGTCTTCGACATCTCTCCTCGACCAGATCATGGCCCGACTCCACTCTGAGTTCGCCATGACCGATCTTGGTCCTCTTCAGCATTTCCTTGGCATCTCCGTAACCCGTTCCATCCACGAACTCTTCCTTTCCCAACGCCAGTACGCTATCGACCTCCTCCAGCGTGCGGGCATGGCCGACTGTCACCCCACGGCCACCCCAGTCAACACTCGAGTCAAACTCTCCGTCGCCGATGGCGCCCTCGTTGCCGATCCCTCTTACTATCGGAGTCTTGCCGGGGCTTTCCAACACCTCACACTCACCCGACCTGACCTCATGTACGCTGTCCAGCAAGTGTGCCTCTTCATGCACGCTCCGCGCGAACCTCACCTCGCGCTGCTCAAGCGCATCCTACGCTACGTGAAGGGCACCCTCTCCAGCGGGCTGCATCTCAGCTCCAGCCCCATCGACTCCCTCACCGCGTACTCCGACGCGGACTGGGCAGGCTGCCCCGACTCCAGCTTCTCCAGGAGCTCCGTGCACCCCTCTCCACCGCGACCGTCGTCTACCGTGATAATGTCAGTGCCGTCTACATGACCGTCATCCCGGTCCATCACCGACGCACCAAGCACATCGAGATCGATATTCATTTTATCCGTGACAAGGTTGCATTAGGACAGGTTCGGATGCTCCATATACCATCGGCACATCAGTTTGCTGATATAATGACCAAAGGCTTGCCCACGCCTTTGTTCTCCAGTTTTCGGTCCAGTCTCTGCGTCCGTTCCCCTCCCGCTATGACTGCGGGGGTGTTAGACAGACCACTGCCCTGGATTGTATATATATATAGACCCGACCCCCTCGTATACGCTCGGGGGATTCATAGTCACTATACACTTTCTACAATTACTACATCAACATTTTATTTTTTTTCCATCGCACTGTTGTTAATTGAAATGGTAGTATTGGTGGCACCTTAATTAGAGCATTAGAGGAAATTTTGTTGGAAAGAAACGGCCCAGTATTTCTCATGTTACCGAGGCAGATTTTTTGTACGCAGAGGGGAAGATACATGAACTTGATCTTATTTAAAAACTGAGTGAACCTTAGTGCCACTTATCTCTGGTTTAGCACTGTTTAGTTTGTATGGTTCTATGGAAACAAAGCACTGTACATAGCACAGTGCTGCCAATGTCATCATCTGGGTTTTTTGGAATTATCTTTGAGCACAAACTTCCATGTGGAAGTATTACAATCGGCAAATCTACTTTAACTTGCAAACATGGATGAGCTGTACATTTCCAGTCAAGCTGATACTAGTATGTGTTTGTTCCTATTCCCCCCTGCATTAGGTGTGTGATGAGCAAAACTGCATTAGGTGTGTGTGTCTACCTGATGAGCAAAGCTGCAATTTCTTTTTGGTCATCTACTTAGCTTCAGAATTCAGACAGTGCCATCTACCAGACATTTTCACTCGTCGATTGCCCAGGTTCTGATGATACTGATGGTACCAGTGCATTACAATCTGAAGAGTGAATACCATATGTTACCACTTATTTGCCCAAAGTTTGTTCAAAGCATCAAACATCATTACCACTGGACAATAGAGTGATTGGGGATTGGAGAAACTCGTATGAGTGGCTACTTAAACTAGTGCAACAACACACGCTATTGGTAAACTGTAATGATCACATTTAAAGAGTAAATTTGCTCTCTGATACAACCACAAATTCACAATCACAAAAGAAATAGAACGCATCAAATCCTTTTCCTTATTACAAACCGAACCAAGTAACCAACATCAAAATTCGCAGAACAGAAAGTTCTGCACGGGCGAGCAGCGTGCGATTAGAACAACGCCAAGAAGGCGCATTGCGATCGGATCCCTCTCCTCTAGCGGTGGGGCTAATTGCAGAGCAAGTACCTGGTGAGCACGAGGACGCCGCAGGCGGCGCCGAAGAGCACGAAGACGGCGAGGTCCCTGGCCGCCCAGCGCCTGGGCCTCTCGCCGCCCTTGGCCTCGACGCGCAGGCTCTTGGCGCGGCGCAGCGCGTCCACCTCCTTGAGCAGGTCGAACTCGAGCCCCTTGCGCTTGAGCTCCGCGACGCACTTGCCGAGCAGCAGCGCGTCCTCCCGCTCCCGCGCGAGCAGTCGCTCCAGCACCGACTCCGTGTCCGCCTTGTACCGCAGCGCCCAGAGCATGGCCAGCGACGAGAGCAGCGACACGAGGCACGGGATCCAGGAGCGCCGGCACGCCGCCGCCTCCCCGGGCGCGGACGCGGAGAGGAAGAGGACGAGGATGGAGGCGGCGTGGAAGGAGAAGAAGGCGCAGTAGAGGAAGGCGATCTCCTTGCGGGCGCCGTCTAGGCGGGCCTCCCGCAGCGCGACGCGGCGGGCAAGCAGGTCCTCCTCCTTGAGCCACTGCTTGAGCAGCAGCCGGTGCGTCCCGCTCTCCGCGATCTGGCTCAGCGGGTGCCGCGCCTTCGCATGCGGCTGGCCCGCCACGACGAGCGCGTCGGCGGCCATGGATTGGATCGATGAATTCTTCTCGACTTCGCGTCGTGGGGGTGGGGGGTTTGCTTGCAGTGACGCGTCTTTCTGCTGGATTTGAAGGGGAATTTGAGTGGCAACGGTCGGGGAAGGTAGTGCGCGTGATCCCCTTGGGAAAAGCGGGCGCGCACCTGAGGCGAACGCAACGGTCGGATTCGTCGGCGTGGTGGAATCATTCGGTTCGGCGCTGGGTCACATTTGGTACCTCAACAGGATCCAATTTCAATATCATTTCTTAACCTCAAAACCGAACATAAAACATTTCTCTAACTTCTAAAACCAGCTTAAAATTAAATCTCTAACTTCTTTTAGTTGACATGTAACGCCTATTTAGTATAACCCATATGTCAGTGGCATCCCTCCTCCTCTCCCCTTCTCTCTCCGTTAGCGAGCAGAACGAGTCGACGACGATGACAGTCCGCGTGCGACGGGGTGGAGCAGGGGCGGTGGGCCCCGAGCTCATCCTCATGAGCCACCGCATCTAGATCTCGCTAGCGTCAGATGCGGATGGCCGCTGTCATGTCCCCGGCCACCGGCAGATGCAACCACACAGTGCCTTGTCTTGTCATCGAACCAATACAGCTCATAGCTAGGAGCAAGAGAGATTCTTCCTCTAGAGCGTACAGAGAGAGAATAGAGAGTGGGCAATCTTTTTAATCCTCTCTCGTCTCGGCCAGAAAGACGACTTGCCATGCAGCGCCTCAGCAATGAAAGACCACCGCCCTTCCCTATGCGGGCCATCCAGCCCTCACAGAAGCGAAAAGGGTCAAGAAGAGGGCGGGCGCAAATCACAGTTGTAGAGCGAGGACACGGTCTTGTTGGAGGAGGCGTGATCCTTGTGAGGAGGTTAGCAACCTTATCGGCGAGGAAGAAAGTAACATATTTTTTCAAATTACTAAATGATACGTTTTTTAAAAAAATTATAGAAAAGTTATTTTTAAAATTATATTAATTTATTTTTATTTAAAATAATTAATACTTATCTCATTTTATATGTTCTTCTTTTTTCTTCTTCTCTCAAACACACTTAAAATAATACTATGGGTTTAAAATTTTCCTAGTAGCATCAAACTGGAGGACTTAGTACAATTGTTCACATGACTCCAAAATTTTAGTTTTCTTAATAAAAAGATAAATCCTAATTTTACTTTCTGGCTAGTCTTTTCTTTCTTCCCTACATGTGTCGTGATCCATCAGTTTTTTCTTCGATTTTGAGGATCCATAGTTTATTGCTCCATTCGGTTTGATAGTTTAGCAATCCTCTCTGAAGTAGCAGATGTCTTTCCCAGCAGGAGGAGTAACTTTCGTGTCACTTTTTCTTTCCATCCAAATAGATCGTGGCCTCTTGCTCCAAAAATCTGCACTCCATAGTCAAACCCAAGCATTCGTTTGTACGCATGCGTACGTGCGGGCAAGACGTGGAAATGGGTGGTATCCGGAAGCATGTGGTGCGGGCAGCGGTCGGCGGCAATCGGCCTGTGCCCCTCATCTCAAGGATAAAACTTTGTTGGCTATACTACTTGTTGCCATATTGGCTTTCGTGGATCGAATTGACGCAGCCGAACAGGGAGGATTAGGCTTTGGAATTTTTGAGCTGTTCAACCTGTCTAAAACACCCCCCTGGCTTGCTGAAGTTGGCAGGCTCGGATACACGCTTTTAACATATCTTGAGTTCCTATGGCTCCTTCCTGTGCAAGAATCACGATGGATGTGTATGTGTTTCAGTTTTGCTTTAAAATACAATGGCGTCATATTTTTAATTAATTTGATTTCAGTCATTTTTTCATCATGTGAAACCTAAGTATCCCTCGTATGTAAGCATATTTGTATATCTCATATCTTTCTCTTAATTATTGAACTTTTTTTACTTATTACTATGTATTAATTTGCACTAGTTTTTTTAATTAAAGTCGATAAATATCTGTCTTTTTCTAGTTCTAGTATTAGAGATTTTACCATATAAATGCATGTTGAAATTTTTAAATGTTTTTTAATGTGGCGCCATCATAAATATAACTAGTCCATTTTTTATTAGATAGAATGGAAGACGTGCATATGCACATCACCATGCATGCGTACCATATTCAATGTGTTATCCCCTTTAACACACGAGATAGAGCCGCACCGATAAAATCCTTAAACCTCACTAGATTCATTATAATCATAAGCCATGTATACTTATAGATATTAATTCTGGTGAGTGAAGTACATCATGATACCTCTCTAGTGCTTCCCTAAAGGCCGTGTATTTTATTTCCCACACACGAATTTACTTTGTGCCGGGGTGGGAAGGTGAGTAATTAACTTGAAGCCCTCTTTTGCCTCTGCATATATACGATGCTACTTTAGTTAAAACCTGTCTCAGATTCACACATGATTCGCTTGCTTGTATCTCTGTCTACTATTTATACAGAGATTTACGTTCCTTGAGAAGGTAATATATATGGTACCTTCTCTAAGACCGTAAAATCATTCATTTATGTATGAGCGCAGTGGCAACTATCACACACACAAGTGCATATATGTTGTTGACAATGCTATATATTTGCCATTTCTTTTATTGATACATTGGTCATCCAAATTTCCAATCAGGCTCCCAGGTACGAAATTTGAGCCGGCTATCAAGCATGCATCACGCACATTTGCGTCTGTGCGCGCATGCTAAGGATGGGCGGCATATGGAAGCCATCGGGGAGGATCGCGACCTCTATCCATCCACCCGATTTCACTAGTTTGCCTGCTTGATCCATGGTGAGAGCTCCAAAATAACTGTGGAGCGCTTCAATGGCAAAGCTCACCATCGCCGCAGCGGAGTGCAAGCGTACCGACCGTACCCAAAGTGCTTCAAGCCATCAAATTCTGTGAGCCCTGAGCACTTCTTTGAGTCGACTGCAACACGTACGTGGATGGTTTGGGAGACTGTGGACGTGTGGTTCCGCTATAGCACATCAGTGTCTAGCTCTGACTAAAAATGCACGATATATCTATTACAGCAGAGGCATGTGCACACAAGACGCATATATATGGGACGTGTAACAGGAGTTCATACTTGTTAAGGGAGGGAAGGGTCATAGCTATCTGTGTCACTTGTGTTTTCTCGAAGTTTACACCATATTATCCTATACTATCCTATGCTAGTAGATTATATTATGCTAGTGATCCAACTCTACACTAATGAAATCCAGACCTATGGTATAGGTAGTATATGTAAGTAGTAAGTAGTAGTATAAGGGTATAGTAGAAAAAAAACTCATGATATTTTTATAATATATTAGATGCACGTTAAAATCCATGCCAAATTAATAATCTCTTGCGACCCGCAGTGTCACCCATAAGGCGACGCCGACGTCGCCGTTCCCCTCACCGTCCTCTCTGCCGCCATCAACATGCATGCTGCCTCATCGATGCAGGTGATTCCCGTCGGACGTTTCCTTCTCCCTCCCTTCCTCCTACTCTGCCACTTACATCCCGTCCTCAGCCAGGTAGGTTCATGGCGCTGATTCCAGCCAGCAACCAGTAGAAGTTGTCCAGCCTGCCGTCCTCGAGGTTGCCGGCGAGCCATGGGCGCGCGGCAGGAGATGAGCTTGTGCACCACGGTGACCAGCGCGTTGCTGAAGAAGAAAACGAGGGAGAGCGTGCTCAGGAACAGGCCCGTGCTCATGGTCTTCATGCCCTTGGGGCACTCGCGCAGGAATAAGTTGAGCTAGCTGATGTATGTGAAGGCCTCGCCGGCACCAACGGGGAGGAACTGCGACAGGAGGAAGAACACGGACAGCGTGACACCTGAGACGGCGGCGTCACGGCGCATGCGCTCGGTGAGCGCGGCGGCGACCGTGGCGAGAGCGGCAAGGAGGAGGCCGACGAAGAGGCTGGTGGTGTCTTGGTGGCCCACTTCGGCAGCATCCGCACCACCTGCTTCACCTCCTCCGCGTCCGTCGCCGTGCACGCCGCCGACTTGTTACTCTTCTTGTTGTTCGCTGCCGCTGCCGTCTCCATGATCGCCGCATGGTCCAGGATTTTATGGGAGGCAGCACGGAGTGAGTGACACGAGGGATGGCCGTCGGTGGCGCGACATGAGCGAGGATTGATGGTCAACGGCACCAGGTGCATTCGCTCTTCTCGTCGTCGCCGGTGGGCGGTGTCGCCAGGAGCGTACAATCGGCATCGTAGCTTCGCGACGTGATCGACGGGATGGAACAGAAACTATTGCATCTGGACTATATTACCCTAAGTGATATGATGCGTAATTTTCTTAATTATTATGTCATTTAAAAAAACCCCACACAAATAAATGATTAGATTTCAACTATTTTATTCAGACAGGAGCACATGCCCGTAGTTGCTCTATCGGAATGAGCAGCACATGCCAAGCAGATGGCAATGGCCAGTTGCTTTGCTTTCCCACATCGCAGCAACTGCCATCAGCACAATTAAACAGCCTCGGTAGCTGCGTGAGAGAAGACCATCGTCAACGCACGACGTCGACGCGGCTGCCATACATCCCAAATTTAGTTTTCTTAGCAAATGGATAGAACCAATTTTTTCTTTCTGGCTTTCCTTGTTCATACATCTGATCCGTCCTTTTTTTTTACTTTCGAGAGAATCCATGTTAACTACTTCGTTCGGTTTGATTGGCCAGCACAAGTCACAGTAATTAACTGGCAGTCCTCCTCGTAGTACATGTCTTTCCAACAGCACGATTGATGCATTGAGTCTTCTCTTCTTTTTATCTCCCGCGCACATTTCCGACCAACCGATTTTGCCCCCGCCAGTTAAAATTTGCACTAGCTAGCAGCTTAGCACGGGGAGGCGTCAAACCAAGAGTGTGGGTGTGGACGCTGTGCAGGGTAAAAATGGGTGGGAAGCAGCTCCTCTCATATAAGCCAGAGTGAAGTGAGCCCAGATAGATAAAGTCTATCCTTATAAACCCTAATAGATTGAGCCTACCTTATAAGCCCAGACACATGTCTTTTTAAGAAGAGCCTCATCAAAGTGGGTGGCATTCAGAGGCACGTGGCAGCGGGTGGCGGCTGCCATGCATTCGGCGGTGTCCACGGGTTCACGTATTTTTCACCAGCACTGAGAGCCACCGGGAGCGATCGGTTAACGAGCCACAAAAACACATCAATTTCAGATCCTGCCTTGTAAACACTGTATGAGCATTGCCAATTTTTTTTTTAAAAAAATCTGTTTATGCACTGGCTAAAGAAATTTGACTCAAGAACACACGGATTGATAGTCGTGGGAGTTGACGTTGTCCGTAATAGAATTTTGACAATATCTATTATTATATATAATAAAAGTCTATTAATATAACATAATTTTTTTAGACCGTGATATTTTTATAAGCGTTTCTAAACCGTTATGTTCCGCACTAATAAATATTATTTAATTTGATAGACCATTATTTAAGACTATTAGAAGAAAAGGAAAAAAAACAAATCCTCCGATCAGGCCGTCCGCAGTCGGGCGCAACCCAACCTTCGCACGCACGAGACGCCTCCCCCGCCTGCTCTTTCTTTCCGGGCGCGCCTCTTTTTTCACGCCGTCGAGCATCGAGAAGTTCAGATTTTCTGATCATGGCCATCATCATCATTACGAGCACGTCTTAGCCTATATGTTACGTAATAATAATACAAATTTGGTTTTAAAATACTCTGGCAAAAATATTTTATATTAAAATTGATATTATTTAATTGGTTTTTATTTTAAATTATTTATTGAAAATATATGATGAATGTGTGTGTTGACACAGCTTAGATTGAAAAATCTGTGCTCAAGAATGTTTTATTTATTTATATGCATGAATTAAATTTAAAAAATAGATAAAAAATTGTTGAAAAAATTTAGATGAATTTTAACAAAAATTAAGAAAAGAATTTTCTAAATTTAGAACAGTCACAGACTAATTCGCTGTGACTAACAACCGAGTTAGGTCTATCAACGAGCGCGAGTACGGATGTGGCAAAGTCTTGACGACTATAAGATGAGACTAGAGATAGGAGTTATTGAAACCAATATCTATAACAGCGGGATCAGGATTAGGTTTAAGAGGAGTTGAGGTATAGGACGGTTAAGTATGTCAGGTGATGAAATTGGATATAAGTTGGTATATGGTGGATGGAAACCGTACGGGGAGGATTTTATAACGGCTGTGCGCAAGTGGCTAAAAAATCTCGGAAAAATTTGGGAAGAAAAATAGAAGGAAAATTAGAGAAGTAAAATGTATTGTAGCATGTTGACTGTAGCTCATGGAACTATAGCTATAGCTGGATGTGATAGTAGTCTAATCTGAAGTTGGAGAGAAAGAAATTAATGTAAAGAATTAAAATAGGATTAGAAATTAAGTAGTTAATTACTATAAGTCCTACAAAGGTAAAAAAAATTTGGGTATAAAGAGAGGGTAAGATGTTAGGGATTGAAACACCGAAAATTAAGAAAGTTTGTTTTAAAAATTTTGATAATCATAATTTTGAGAATAAAGTTAAAAGTTCGTTGAAAATTTATGCGGAAAATATTCTCTCCTTTTTCATACCTATCGTTTGATTTTAGATTAAATTATTTTTATTTGATTTCTTTGATTGAAAATTTAGCTATGAAGTTTTTCTAGTCCTGTGAAAAAGTTCGATCATTTAATTATTTTTAGATCTCTTCTTAATTAATTATGTTTAATTAATCTCGGTTAAATTTATATTTAGTAATTTTGTTTTTGATATACGGAAGTCTGGACTAGTTTATTTATAAATTTTGTATATTTTATTTTGCAAATTTTTTGGTCAATCGAATTTACAAATCTCCTGTTATAATATATTTATTAACGAATCTATGTTATGTACAGATTAAAAAAAACTCAGTTTTTTAGTTAAATTTTATTTTTTTTCGTAATTATTTATCCTCTTATTGCTTTCTTAAGGTAATTCCATCCTACACCATCGTTGAATTAATCTGCCAGTACGTACCTGCCAAATTATACTACCTGGACTTAGTGGGAGTAAGCATGTATGTCAATTAATCATCTAGCCAAACTACACTCTGATCGATGTTGTCGATCGAGCTGTACAGTGTGCACAGCATTGTTCGACTGTTCTTTTTTTATTCTTCTTCTTCCAGCGTGCGGGATGGCAGATTAATGGCCGAAGTGGCCCGCCGGATGATGGTCCTGAACTTGGTTTCTGAAGACCTGCAAGCATACGTCAAACACGGTACAGTAGACCTATTATTTTACACCATTATATCTATCTAAAAAATCCTAATTTTCTATCCCTCCGCGCAACGATCGTACGATACACACCTGCCCGCCCTTTCCTTCAATCCCCCCTTTTTTTTTTCTACGCAGTTAAAAAGATATTTAATGCCTACTTAATTTCCACTCAGTTCTGGCGTGGAGACTGAGCTCAGCTCACTGTGCACTCCATGGGCTGCATGACCATGCATGCGTAGATAAAGATAGTCCCACATATATATTAATCTCGGTGGAGTTTATCTTTTATAGAAAACAGATTAAAAATAAAAGGTGGTCATTTGAACATCATACTGAATTATAGCAAGAACATGGGTTACACCAAGGAATCTCAGTAGCAAAACAACCATGAGGTGACCTCTACAACATATCAAGTCAATTCTAAAAGGGAATTAAAGACCATGTACGCCAATTTATTTCTTTTTTGCTAAAATTTGCTACAATATATCATAATTTTTTGGCATTTACCATGGGACACTCGAGAAATGTGTATTTGTTATAAGACTCTAGTTTGGTGGTAATTTTCTTTTAAAAAACTCTATGATCGTTATTTTAACATTTTACTTAATTAAGGAGAGAAATTTCTGAAAAGGAAGTCTTTACCCCATGCCCAGGTTGTACGCTCAATGTCTCAGCCCACTTATATTTTCATCCCAAATTGCAGAGATCTAAAACATTTCAAGGATGATTAACAGAATGTGAATCTCCAAAATTTACAAAAAAAAAGTGGTGGTGAAAAAATTGAAAGTTGAACAATTTTTATCTAAATTTAACAAATTTTGTTGGATTCAAAGCCCATTATAAATTGCAAAATTCAAGCATTTTAGAATGATTGACATGAAAATATCTTAAATTTCAAAAAAATCTAACAAAAAAAGAAATTTTGAAAAAAATTGCTAATTTTTGGGGGTAAGATATCCTGGTAGGCTTCTCCAATACACATGAATAAACAAACCAAACATATCCATATATAAAATGCCATTCTTGATAACTACTATCTCTGTCCCATAATATAATATAAGGGATCCTATTATTTTTGGATGAATTAATTAGGAAAGAAAAAAGATTATAATACCAGTACGTGGAGAGTGGGAAGGTGGTTGGTGTAAGACTAGATAAAAATTAAATAAAAGGTGGTTGATATAACAAGTAGCATATAGGATCTTATATTTTGAGATAAAATTTAAATTGTTGGATTTATGGACGGAGGGAGTAGAAGAAAGTAGAAGTATGTCCAAAACAATCCATGTTATTAATAGAAAATATCTTCAATTATTATATCCTAAAATCTACAAAGACATATATAGTATATGGTATACAAGAAAAAATTGTTACTTAAAATTTAGAAACTCCAAAAATAAGATATGCTAAATATTTAAAAAGAAACACACATAGTACAAATGATAGTTTCATAGGAACCAACTCCATTGTTGTGCCTCCAAAAATAAGATATGCTAAATATTTAAAAAGCAATACACATAGTATAAATGATAGTTTCATAGAACCAACTCCAATGTTGTGACTCCAAAAATAAGATATACTAAATTTTTAAAAAGAAATACTCATAGTACAAATAATAGTTTCATAGGAACCAACTCCATTGTTGTCATACAATATTATCTTATAAATTCAAGATTACATGTTTTCAAGAAAATTTAGTTCATAATTTACATGCTACAGGGATAATTAGGAGAAAATCACAACCAACCTTCAAAGCAATCCCAAATAAATTATTGACAAAAAAAAACAAATCTAGAATATACTGAAAGAACAATTTAATAAAAAGTCACCCGCACATAAATATTACTAATAAAATTAGAAACAACGTTAAATAAAAATAAGGTGCCCGTGTATGTGCGCAGGCTGCCTCCCAGTTTTACCAAAATATCCGTTTATTTTTCAGATTTCTGAGTGCGGCTGTTTTGCAGAACATGGAGGAAGACTGCTGTGAAGTGTGAGCTGAGAATCCATCATCACCCGTAGAGCCTTCCTTGCGTCCGTTGCTCCATTCATCTCGACGCGCGTGCCTCCTCGATTGGAATGAGCTGTACGGGAAGCATTATGCATTCGGGTTCGGGTTTGGCAAATGATTCTTCGTCATGTAAAATAGGATTAGTGTATAATTAATTAAATATAGTTATAAAAAATTTAAAAAATAAATTAATAGGACGTAATATTTATCAATTCGAAAAATATGTATGAAAAATGAGGAAGTTTTGGTCGATAATATGAATAGCTAAACAACGCAGAGGACGGTAACTGTCTGGTTTCCTCCCTCCTGCTACAGCTGCTACAGCTCCGATCGACGCGGATAATGAATATACGAGCATTGCGATCTGTCGCCGTTAGTCCTGGAGCATCAGCTCGCTGGATTACTGCTAGTCCTGAAGCATTGGCTTGTTGGATTACTGCTACCATGCTACGCTACCTCGATCAAGGAGAAGCTTGAATTCCATCTATGCTAGTCCAATAAAAATTATCTTCTCGGCGGTTAACTACCAATATTTCACTCTGATCAGATTCCAACTTCCATATCCCATATTTTGGAGGAGAAAGAGATATACATACTCCATCTTGTTGAGTTTTATACATGTTTTAATTTCTGTCCAGTTTCACATATGATTATTTTTACGTGTTTTTTTATAATATCCTAGAATGATCATAGCGTGTCTATTATTGTATTTAAATGCCTCCTGTCATATATATATATATATATCAGTTGTTAGTCTTCTTACTACGTTATATGGATTAATTTATTCAATTACTCTACTAGTCAGTAAACGCAGATTGTTCTCTATTGCAAAGACTTCCAGATCATTTATTAAGCTTTCTCCTTTCCTATCTCATAAAATTCGACCAGACTCTTCCACATTCCCACTGCGCTGGCAAAAAGAAAAAACAAATCAAGCCGCCTCCTCCTATCTTACAAAATTCAGCTGAAGTGGCTCTTCAGCCGACCATGTAAAAAAAAGTCCAGCCCTCTAACATAAGAACATGCAACTTTGTTTCTCTTTATGATGAAGCATGCTGAAGACGCATTTTTTCCCCTGCTTCTACTTCAGAATGAGCGGCGTCAGGAGCAGGGACATCGTGCACCTGATACTTGCTACAGCAATGTTAGTCTTCCCTTCTTGAACGATGTCGCTAAAATGCCAACCATCCAGAATGGCCAGGGAGGAGGCCGAAAAAGGAGTAACACACAAAATGTGGCCATGCATTGAGAACCTGAAGTATCACAAGGCGTATACTTAGTGCCCACATGACATGTCACAAGATAGTCTGGGGAGAGACATCACACATCGTGAGTCGTGACCATGCGTGTCTTTCTATCCGGCAAACGTTGTGCAACTATGCATGATTCATAACAATTAACTCACCACTTCCGATTTGATTTTTGTAAACAGCCAAAACATATTTTTCATAGGGCTAGGCGACCCGCCTCCTTCGGATGTCTATGAAAATGAGAATTTTCATGGGCAGTTGGGCCGGCCACATGAGGAAACGATTATGGAAGGCGGCTCATCTATGATAATATATTTTTACATATGAATAAGTTAGGACAGTCATATGGAAAAATTATTTTCCAGTGTGACCTCTTTATTACATATATATATAACCTAGTTATAATTATTTTTCACAAGCAGCTAGCACACCCAAACAGCCGCCTGTAGAGAGTTTTGAAATATTTTTCTGATTGAAATTTTATTGATTAGCATATATACGTAGAAAATCAATATACAAATTTTAGTGTTGATGAAAATCAACATTCAAGTAAATGTACAAATGGAGATGCATACAAACCTATGTATTTGAATTCGATTATAAATGTTCGATCTCATATATATAAGTTTTAAAAAAAAATCAAACAAATATAATTTTTAAGATTATAATAATTAATTAATTATATGATAATGAATTATCTTATTTTACATGCCATTAAATTAACACATCAATTTTAAATCGAACTCAGCCCACTGTGTCCCAAATAGAACATGGGAGCGTTATATTGTTCAGAGAGTATTCCAGTTTTGGACAGAAACGCAATTCTTCAGATATTTCTTACTTTGCAGACTCAAAATAGTGAATTATTTTGTTTCAAAAAAATAATGGATTATTCTCCGTTTGTTCAGCCTACAAGATTCATGACGTGCTCCTATGAATAATTGGATAAAATATACATTGTATATTATAAAATATACATTGGATAAACTCTAAACGATGGCTTATATACAAAGTTTTTAATAAACCGTAGTTTAAGACCATGTTATGCTATCATGAGTCCATAGGTCGAAGAGCACGTCCTCAGACCATATGTTAGGTGGGAGGATTATTTTGAGGCGAATGATTCTGCACAGCCAATAAGTCTCAATTGAGATTGTGCAATTCCAAATTCAAGTAAATATTTTTTATTTGCGAAAAACGGTACAAAAGATGTTTACTAATCACTTGGCATCTTATCTATATATATATTTTTAAAAGACCATAGTAATGGTAGTGAGTTCGTCTTCACCATCACCAGCTAACAGGCCATGAGATTGGTGGCCCTCACATGAGCGATTGGATGCTTTACGTAGTTTCCCAGCCGTTTGAACTTCGAACAAAGAGAGAAGCTTTGCTCTTTTATTTTTACCTTTTAAGATGAAGAATATCGATTCAGCCAAGGATAGGCAAAATATTTTTCTGACTAATAGAACTCATAATTATGTTTTATGTTAAATAAACCATTGCAACCTATGAGTATTTTTCTAGTCACAAGAAATATATCTCAACTGAAGAGAGAGTAAAGATCAATCCGTCCTAAATCCTTTTTTTTCTTGTTGAAATAGGAACATATGGAACAAATCCTAATTGAGATTTTAAACCATTGTTTAACTTGTTGAAGTGAGAACATATGGAACAAATCCTAATCGAGATTTTAAATATGTTGTTTTCCCTTGTTGAAATGGAAACATATGGAACAAATCGTCATGGAGATTTTAAACCCATTGTTTTCCCTTGTTGAAATGGGAACATATAGAAGAAATCCTAATGGAAATTGTGCGTATGGCGAGCACACAGCCGGAGTCCAACAAAATCATCCCCCTGCCCCGGCAGCCACAAGCACGGAGCCCCCACAAAATCTGCTGCTCCACACGGCCACGGTGGATTCCCGCGCGCCAATCCGCGGCTCCCACCTCACTCCCCCTTATCCCCGCCTCACCCACTCGCGCCCTGCCCCTTATCCCCTCCTCCCGCGCCCCCGCCACGATACAAACCCGCAAACTAATCGCGCACACCCACTCCGATCGCAAATACTCTAGCGTCCTCCTCCTCCTCCTCCTCCTCCCCGCGCCGCCGCTAGCAGCAGCAATGGCCACCCTCGCCGCCGCATCCACCGCCTTCGCCGCGAAGCCGCGCGTGGCGCGCGCGTCGTCCCCGGGCGCGCGCTTCTCCGTGTCGTGCTCCGCGTCGGGCAACAGCAGCGGCGGCGCCGGCGAGCTGGCGCAGTCGCTGGCCGCGTCGGCCAAGACGTTCTCCGCCGCGCTGGCGCTGTCGTCGGTGCTGCTCTCCTCAGCGGCCACCTCCCCGCCGCCCGCCGCCGCCGACATCGCCGGGCTGACCCCGTGCAAGGAGTCCAAGGCATTCGCGAAGCGCGAGAAGCAGTCCATCAAGAAGCTCCAGTCGTCGCTCAAGAAGTACGCCCCCGACTCCGCGCCGGCACTCGCCATCAACGCTACCATCGAGAAGACGAAGCGCCGCTTCGAGAACTACGGCAAGTTCGGCCTGCTCTGCGGCGCCGACGGCCTGCCGCACCTCATCGTCAGCGGCGACCAGCGGCACTGGGGCGAGTTCATCACCCCGGGGCTGCTCTTCCTCTACATCGCCGGCTGGATCGGGTGGGTCGGCAGGAGCTACCTCATCGCCATCAGCGGCGAGAAGAAGCCCGCCATGAGGGAGATCATCATCGACGTCGAGCTCGCCGTCAAGCTCCTCCCAAGGGGGTTCATCTGGCCCGTCGCCGCCTACCGTGAGCTGGTCACCGGCAACCTCGTCGTCGACGACGCTGACATTGGCTACTGATCGACGTGCGTGGAGGACACCACATGTATGCTTGGCTAGTCAGCCCCAGCTGAGGTGAGACAAGGCCATGCATCCATGGCTGATCTACTCTTGTTCTTGTTTGTCTCATGGTTCAGGTGGAAATGGAAGAGTAATGCGGCATATGCTCTTGTTTGTTTTGCAGTTGCTTTGGCAGTGGAGGAAGAGGGCTCATGGTGATTTGTGTGGTTTTGGTGTAGAAACTCATAGGATCTTGGAGGAATGGAAGCTCTGCTGTACTTAAGATACTAAGTCTTGTATAAGTGTACCTCTCTCGTGTGCATTTACCATCTTAAGATTCTTGAGAACAATTCCATCATGCGTTTCACTTGCATGCTAATGACTTTGGTGAGATCTTCAATCTTGCATGCTCCGACTTGAAATATGTCAGATTATACAAAAATTCCACCGGAGAGGGGAAAGGGAATGATTAATTAAATTAGTAAAACAAAACTCTCATTATTTCATAAGTGCAAACCAATTAGCCAACTATGTCCAAATAGCGACAACTTTAAGATGAGAGGAAATATTTAAAGAATCCATGTTACAAATTATATACTTTCAACCCTATTAATTTTTACAGGCTACACGTTTATACACTATGAACACTTTAATCTGGTAGAGAATAGCCTGTTGTAGTGTTTTCACCGTCAAAGAAGATTATCATCGTTGCCAGTTGCCACCATCATATTCACGACCATGAAATTGATTGTTGGAACTCGCTGTCTCTGAAATAAAATGAGGGCACCATCATGGCATATAACAAAGGAAGATCTTAAATCCATCCCCAATTTAAGCTAATCAACTCAACGTAGCATTTTAGTTTTAAGCAAGTTAAAATAGATTAGAGTTGAAATTCAATAAAAATCTTTAAAATAGCTACTTTTCAAACATTTCTATGTACAAGTAAAAATTTTAAGCTACTAGTAGATCAAAAATTTGGTATCCTATTCAGTTTGAGGAATGGTAATATAGATGCTCATAATGTTGTTAAAGAACCTGACATCTAAGTAGTAAAACAGTTTTTGAATCTCCAAGATTTAGCTGGTAAGCTTTATCAAACAAAAATGGTGATTTATTTTCTATTGCAATGTTTTTCATAGGTATAAAGATTTGCATACCGTTGCTATCTGGTATAAAGCCTTGGTATGCCATATGCCCATGGCCTGGTTCCACCCATTCCTGGAACCATATCAAAAAAATTGATCATAATAGTCCTAAGGTCAAGTGACTACTGCAAACTGATGTACTTCAGATTGAGCCCAGACATGTGTTATGTTTTAAAGAGTAATTCCCATTAAATATTCAACTCGTTAAACGAAAAAGTTACTTACTCCAATTGGAGACAACCCCACAAAGAATTCATTGATCTGCCCATATTCATTCATAAGGTTCTGCGGAATGACTCCATCTGAGGCAGTTCCAGCACAAACATGTCAGCACCCGGTAAATGCATAGAGTACAATAAATGATTTGAGAAGCAGCGCTCTAGATCACTGCAATGAACTGTTAAATTAGAAGATTTGGGTGTAGCAGCACGCCTGTTACAGGATGAGAAGTACCAGCAGCGTCAGTTGTCAAGGAGTTCAAGTTTCCATTGTGCTGGACACTTAGATTTGAACCTGCTATCAAACCATCTTCTTGAACCTATATGCAGGGAACATTTCAAGTTATATCAAGGAGAACTTACCAACTTAGGGATTTCAATCTTAACTAAATTATTTAGAAAGGGATAATGGACAAGACAAAAATTTCATGTTCTTCAATTGAAAATTCGAAGGTATCTTTACTTACTGCCACAGTATTGTGAGATAGAGTGTTCAATTGTGTAGAGAAGGAGCTCTGGTCATACAAGATGTTTCCTTGGGTCAGATGGTTAGAATTTTCATTCGGCTGCAAAGAAGGGTCCTGCTGACCAGATTCTGAAACAATTGCCAGAACTATGAGTAGCAAACTATCAATGTTCAAGGAAAATTTAGGCAGGTTTTTAGTATTGACCTTGATGCATGTTCTGTCCATAAGCATACTGCTGCAACAGTTGCTTTCCTCGTGTGGAAGGTCCAGCATCATTACACCGATGTGTCTCACCAAATTCTGTAACAATTAGTAGTATGAGAAACATGAAATACCCAGGATTGCTAATGGAACGTGGTATTAAACAAATGACCTTGAAGTGCATTCTGGTTGTCAGAGCATTGGCATGTTGGCCTTGCTTGCGTGTAAGGACTGGCATCATTTGGAGACACAAGTACAGGGAGACCATTGCTCATGGCATAATCAGGAGTAAGACTCCCCAACTTCTCCAGCTCCTCAAATTTCTTATGCGCAGACCTTTTCCAGTTGTTCACTTTACGCTGTAACAGAATACTCCATTTATGTCATTACCAGCAGACTGCACATCAGTTGCATACATGAAAACACAGATGCTCATGACTTTATGAAATTCTGAATCATCAAAACAAAGATCTAAGGAGGGGCCAGGAATCTAGTATTGTCTAACCGTTAGACTTGTATAATATATATAACCAACCCCACTTATAATAAACGTGATCTCATACTTCTGTCTGTACACTTTATTTCTACATGGTATCAGAGAGCCAGTTTTAGACATTTTTCGTGCGCTAGCAACCTTCTCGTCGGCGAGCTAACGTCTCCTCTCCATCGCAGGCGTCTCCTTCTCTCCCGATAGGCGAGCTAACGCCTTTGAGACCCTATCATCTTCTCCACTCGTTTTTCCCTTTCACTTCTTCTATGGTGTTTTCTCTTTTTACTTCCTTTTCATCTTGGCTTTCATCCCCATCGTCTCAGGCGATTTACTCCTCATCACCTCCATCGCGTGACGAGAAGACGGACTTCATCTGCCTCCTGGTCTCGTCCACCTTCACCTACCCCTGCATTCTCACCTCATCCTCCCTCCGAAGTTGCGTCGGTGCTCCTCCGCGCTCGCGCTCTCCAACAGCTAGAACCCTTTTCTAGCTTTTCCTTTTCCAACACGCTCAACTATCCGCAGACGTGAACCTGCTTCCCGGACGCGAACCTTCTCCTTTCGTGTCCGCAGCCAGTCTCATCTATAGGTCAGCACCACTCTGCCGCGTCCGCGTGTCCACGGACACGAACCCTTGTCTCCCGGACGCGAACTTTTCCTTTTCGCGTCTGCAGCTTTTCTCGCTTTCAAGTCCGCGCGAACCCGAAACGTCCACATGTCCGCAAACGCGAAACTCTGTCTCCCAAACGCGAACTTTTTCTTCTCGCGCCCATGACCCCATCGTTGCTTCATCGGCTCCACACACGCGTCCATCGGTTTTGCCCTCCCCTCATCGGCCTTGCGTCCCCTCATCGGCTTGCCACTTCATCCAACGTGTACGCGTGTCCATCACAACAACATTCTATCTCCCGGTCGCGCATTGGCTTCTTATCCACTTTCTTCTCATCCGCTTCTCCCTCTCTCCCATCCTCATCGACTTTTACCTGTTCCATCGGTTGTTCTTCCATCGGCCCACCCGCACGTGATTCCCTCACGCCACATCTACCCTCACCATGACCACCGAGTCGGCTCTTGGTTCAAGCACTCTCCCTATCGCCAGGTTCGATTCTCTTCTGACCATCGGCGCCCTCGACACTGCCTCGACCACGCCAATGTCCTTGCCACCCTACGCCGCAGTCAACGTGAAAGCTCACGTCCCAATTTCACTTGACCTGAACGCCAACTACTCAAAATAGGTCTTCTTTTTCAAATCTTTGTATGGCAAGTTTGGCCTTCATTCCCACATCGATGGCTTCGCTCCCCCTCTCCCCGATGACCCCCAGTGGGACATCGCCGAGTGCTGCGTCCACAGCTGGCTACTCGGTTTGGTCGACAGCTCCGTTCTCGACCTTGCCATGGAAGACACCAATCCTACCGCCTGCGACCTATGGTTAGCTATTGAGCGGCTCTTCTAAGCAAACAAACAGTCTCGCGCCAGCTTTCTCCTAAATGAGTTTCACTCCATGGTACAAGAAGACAGCTCTGTCTCCTCGTACTACCAACGCCTAAGGTCAAGGCCGTCGCCCTCCGTGATGTCGGCCATCCTGTGGCCGACTCCTAACTTGTCCTTGCTCTCTTGCGTGGACTTAACCTCCGATTCTCCAACACCGCCAATGACATCGCCAACTCCACCCCTCTTCTCACGTTCGCCCGGGCTCACAACATGCTGGTTCTTAAGAAACTTCGCCTGATGAGAAGATCATCACCTACACCGCTCTCATCACCGCAGCCGGTTCTGGCTACACCAACCCTAGTGGGTACCGCCCCCCGTGTGCTACTGCCTCCTCCCGCGCCCCCGTCACTTCCTCCAGCGGACATGGGTTTGGCCACAGCAACAGGGCCCGAGCCGGCGGCAGCGGCAAAGGCAAAGGAAAGGGCAAGGGCAAAAGCTGGAGCGACCCTATGTAGCAGCGCCCTGCTACTGCCACTACCCCACCAGCTGGCTCCATGGATCCGTGGCTCTGCTACAACCCCTGGGTGCCTCAGCCCCAGCTGCGCAGCCACCTTGGTTGGCAGCACAGGGTCCTCGGCGCTCATCCCCAGGCCTACTGACATCCGCCCCCATGCAGCCGCTCCTTCCGCCTGTAGCCTCGCAAGCCTCCCAACCGGCTCCTTTGTGGAATCAGGCTAGACTCATCGCTGTCCTTAACTAGATGACGCTCTAGCCTCAGTACCCTTGGGTGCTGGATTCTGGTGCGTCATCATACATGGCTTCATCGGACGGTATACTCCTTTCTTGCTACCTTTCCTCCTCTCCTTTTGTCACTGTCGGCAATGGACAATCTCTCTCAATCACATGCCGCGGTGACTCCATCCTGCCCACACCCACATCAAACTTCCCACTACATAACGTCTTAATTGTTCCCTCCCTCGTCCACAATCTCCTCTCTGTTCGTCAAGTCACCAAGGATAACAATTGCTCCATTGAATTTGACGCGTCCGGTTTTCCTGTGAAGGATATTCAGACCCGACGCGAGATGCTTCGATGCAATAGTGGTGGCGATCTATACACCATTCCTACTGCGCCATCCACTTCTCACGCCAATATCGCCACCTCCACCAACATCTGGTACCTTCACCTTGGCCACCCTAGTCCTGACGCAGTCTCCACTCTTCATCGTCGCGTCTACATCCCCTGCACCAACACCAGCCCCACTATATTGCATCCCTGTTAACTTGGCAAACATGTGTGGCTGCCATTCTTTCCTTCTACCTCTTATACCTCTAGACCTTTTGAAATTATTCATTGTGATATGTGGATATCTCCAGTTAAAAGCATTTCGGGTTACCAATAGTATCTTACTTTACTTGACGATTACACGCATTACTGCTGGACCTTCCTTCTCTCTCGTAGGTCCGAGGTCACTTCTCATCTAATCAACTTCTCCAACTACGTTTCCACTCAGTTTAACCTCACTATCCAAGCCATACAGGCCGACAATGGCACATGATTTATCAATTGTACCATCCAAGCCTTCCTCACCTCCCATGACATCCATCTTCGCCTTTCCTATCCATACACCTTCCCTCAAAATGGCAAGGCTGAACGCCTCTTCCGCACTCTCAATAATATCAATCGAACCATGCTTGTCCACGCCCATCTACCCTCAACCTACTGGGCTGAACCACTCAACACCGCAACCTACCTGCTCAATTGGCACCCATGCTCCTCCATCCGCCACAACATTCCCTACACTCTTCTGTATTACACAACTCCCGATTACTTCCACTTACGTGTTTTCAGGTGACTTTGCTACCCCAATCTAACAGCAACTACCCCCCACAAACTCGCCCCACGCTCCACCGCCTGTATTTTTCTTAGCTATCCCTCCTCCCACAAGGGATATCGCTATCTTGATCTCTCCACTCATCGCATCATCATTTTCTGATATGTTTTCTTTGACGAGTCTTGTTTTCCCTTTAGGTTAATCAACCCTGGACCCTCTTCTGGTGAGCTCGACTTCCTTCTCACCAACACTGTACCCTCCCGCCTCTCCCCATCCACCACATCTTCGCAGCCTACTCCAGTGGTTCCTAAGGATCGACTAAACGACTCCACCATCCTTCTACGTGCCCTCGCTATGCCGATCGGACCTCCATCGGTTCAATCACCTTCCACCATTCCTTTACGTGCCCCTATAGTGCCGATTGGACCTCCATCGGCTCCATCACCTCTCAACACCCCAGCGCTAGTCGTCGCCCTGGCTGACCAAGTATAGCCCTCCCTCCGGACCTACAGCTGTCGACCTCGTCCCGCTCTCCCCTCCACCTCTGTCCATCCTACCACACGCCCAATGTTGCTATCAAACCGCGCGACCACTCCTGTCCCAACCAATTCTCACATGGTCATCCGTTCTCAGACCAGGTCCCTTCGCCCTACTTAGTGCTATGGGTTCTCCGTAGTCCACTATACCGTCTCGCCCATTCCGGTGAATCCCCATTCTGCTTTGACCGACTCTCAGTGGCACACGGTCATGGCTGACAAGTACAAGGCACTCATAAATAATGAGACCTGGCGCCTCGTCCCTCGTCCTCCCGACGCCAATATTGTCACTAGCAAGTAGATCTTTAAACACAAATTCCACTCTAATGGATCTCTTGCTCGTCAGAAGGCACGTTGGGTAATTTGAGGCTTCTCCCAATGCACCGGCATAGGTTACGATAAGACTTTCAGTCTCGTCGTCAAGCCCACTACTATCCGGGTCGTCCTTACTCTCGCTGCATCACGCTCCTAGCCGATCCACCAGCTTGACGTGAAGAACGTCTTTCTTTACAGGCATCTAACTGAGACTGTCTATTGCCAACAGCCTCCAGGTTTCGTCGACCCAGCTTGCTCCGATGATGTCTGTCTCCTTCAGCGCTCTCTCTATGGCCTCAAACATGCCCCTCGGGTCTGGTACTAGCGTTTTGCCGCTTATTTTCGGCAACTCGGCTTTGTGGCCTCCACTTTCGATACATCCCTTTTCGTTCTTCACACCAAGGATGCCACCGCTTACCTCCTTCTATATGTTGACGACATCATTCTTACGGCCTCTTTGCCCGCCATCCTATAGCACATCATGGCATGACTTCACTCGGAGTTTGCCATGACCGATCTCGGTCCCCTGCACTATTTTCTTGGCATCTCCGTCACGCGCTTTCCTCATGGATTATTCTTATCCTAGTGTCAGTATACCATCAATCTCCTTCAGCATGCAGTCATGGCCGAGTGTCACCCCACTGCAACTCCTGTTGACACTCGTGCTAAGCTCTCCACCACCGATGGCTCTCTCATCGCTGACCCCTCCTAATACCGAAGCCTTGCTAGTGCTCTACAGTATTTGACTCTCACACGACCTGACCTCACTTATGCGGTTCAACAAGTGTGTCTCTTCATGTATGCTCCCCGTAAATCTCATCTTGCGCTACTGAAGCGTATCCTTCGCTACGGGAAGGGCAAACTGACCACCGGCCTCCACCTCAGCTCCAGCCCCATCAACTCTCTCACCGCGCACTCTGACGCAGACTGGGCGGGTTGTCCCGAATCCCGACGCTCCACATCCGATTACTGCGTTTTCCTTAGTGACACCTTAGTATCTTGGTCCTCCAAGCGCCAAACCACAGTGTTCCGGTCGAGTGCAGAAGTCGAGTACCGCGCCGTTGCTCATACCGTCGCCGAGTGTTGTTGGATCTATCAGCTTCTACAGGAACTCCATTCACCCATCGTCTCCGCGACAGTTGTCTACTATGACAATGTGAGTGCCGTCTATATGACTGTCAACCCGGTTTATCATCGTCGCACGAAGCACATCGAGATCGACATCTATTTCATTCATGACAAGGTCGCTCTCGGACTCGTTCGAATGCTCCACATACCGTCGGCGCATCAGTTTGCCGACATCATGATCAAAGGTCTATTCGCACCTTTGTTTCATAGTTTTCGTTCCAGTCTATGCATCCATGACCCTCACGCTACGACTGTGGGGGTGTTAGACCGTTAGACTTATATATATAGGCCCGACCTCCCTGTACAGTAAACGGAGTCTTACACTTCTGTCTGTACACTTCCCTTCTACACTAATTGCACTAGGTTGGTCAATGGCTTCATTTTCAGTTCCATTATGCATGATGCTTGAAGGGATTTACATGATGAAAGCTCCAGAATGCTACAGCAAGGTATGAATCTCTTTTGCCTTTAAATTTTGTTTTCTAGATTTTTACATCTTGCAACTGAAAAGGGGTATTAATTGAACAATACCACATGTTATCGTGAACTCCATGGCAGAAATAAATATTTGATTTAACAACAACATTTTTTTTGTTTTATGCATTGTTGTTCAAAATTAACTTTATGCATTTGCATTGTTTTTGTTCAGCAATGCCAGAGATAGGTTATTCAAATGTTTCCAATTAAATCTTGCTATATAAGTTGAAAATATTTGCAAGGTCGCTGCCAGGACACTATTATTAGCAGATATCAAAATATTAATAGCGGTGAACAATAAATACCTGCTGAAGCTGATCAAGTTTGTTGGCGTTGTAAGGAGCATAGGAGCCACCAGCCAACATACCAATAAGATCAAAGAAATCATTGAAGAAGAGTACTGCATTTTCCTCTGGAACACTGTAAGAATAGATCTCATCCCCAGGATCTGACGTGGCTGCATGTTTAATCATGGTGTTCCATTCTTCATTCTTCATGCCAGTAAGCTAATTGCCAGAAATTAAAAAGTTTTCTTAGAACATGAAATGCTTACTCTCAAACTTTTTGCTTATACAGTAGTGATATTCTTTGTTTCCCTCTTTATCTTTGGATTCTTATCTAATGACCCAGGATGTAATCACCACTAGCAAATTTCATTTAAAGAGAATCCATGGTGATACAAGGCAAAGTTAGAAGTCAACTTGATTAAGTACAATCCAACAAATCAAAGTGATTTGACTGAACATTGTATTCCAACTAGTATACCTGAATAATAAAACGTAAAATAGATCAACTTAATTTAATCTTTAATAAATTGGATTGTTATAACAATTCAGAAGTGTACGGCACCTACCAAAATGTCTAGGTGTAAGGGTGTTAATGCATGCAGGCAAGTGGTGACTCCATGCTTTACCCTTTCAATGAGAGTTACACAGATCTTGAAGCATATAAAAGGTAAGTAGTTCAATTCCACCAATGGTTTGTGTTTTAGAGCATGTTAAACTACAGGCCCGCATGCCCAAATGGCAATGCATTGTGCCTTTTGGCAATCAAATGGAAGAAGATACCCAATAGAATAGTGTTGCACATGGAACAGAAGATGGAGAGCAGAAAAAATTATTACAGAAACATCCACAAAGTATGGTTCATATACTATATCAAATAACACAGGTACAGGACAATTGCCTTATCACTAACTTTTATCTTTGTGAAATTTAAGCTTTCAAAACAAATGAAAATTAAGTTTTCAAAAAAATTGAAATTCCAGAAACCTTCTACTCCCAGTGGGAGTGAGGAAAGAAAGACTAGGAGGTGGAGTCATCTTTTTGCAAGCTACAGCCACTCCCAAAAAATTGATAGTTGGACTCTACCAGTTCACTTCTGTAGCCTTTTGTTACTTGGAATTTAAATAACATATTGTTCCCTGACAAATTGATGGTATATACTTCTCACAGGTTAGAAGAATTACGAATTTATGATGAATGTAGAAACATCACAAGCATTGTTATTTACCTTTTGCAGACCAGCCTGATCTCTGTGATAATAGCGCATCAAATGCTTCACCTTAGTAATATTTTTCCCCTTGAGGTCATTGTAATGTTTTCCTTTTGGGGAAATTTTCTTCAGACAATGTACCTCTTCTTCCTTAGATGGAGTGTAGCTCTTTTTATTTGCTGAAAGTAGACAATAAGGTTTCCTGTGTCAAGACGATATATGTACTAAATTATTGCTGCTTGCTAGCATGCAATTGATTCAGTTTGTCTATCTTTGCAGTTGGTGTTAAGGGTATTTAACAAATGTGTACTTTTTTCCCCGAAAACACAGGAATTATTGCTGCTTGCTAGTATGCAATTGATTCAGTTTGTCTATCTTTGCAGTTGGTGTTAAGGGTATTTAACAAATGTGTACTCTTTTCCTCAAAAATTATTGCTGCTTGCTAGTATGTGACCGATTGAGTTTGTCTATCTTCGCAGTTGGTGTTAAGGGTATTTAACAAATGTGTACTTTTTTTCCTTGAAAACGCAGGAATTATTGCTGCTTGCTAGTATGCAATTGATTCAGTTTGTCTATCTTTGCAATTGGTGTTAAGGGTATTTAACAGTTGTGTATTTTTTTTCCTCAAAAATTATTGCTGCTTCAATTGATTTAGATTGATCTTTGCAGTTGGTGTTAAGGGTATTTGTACTTTTTCCCTCAAAAACGCAGGAGAGGTGAGCCGATTACAAGAGACTGGATAGTTGAACCGGGAAAAACAAGAGTTAGTCCAACCACTTCAGTGTTTTGGAGAAAATTCTTATATGCTCACGCGGGAGGGGGTTCGAACCACAGACCTCACACCTGAGCCCGCCCACCAAACCAACCGAGCAAGGTTGCTTGCTGGTTTAAATATGCAAAATAGTTCATCGTTAGTAAGGACTTCAATAAATTTATAATTTAATTATATTTTTGAACCGGTGGTCGTACCAGTGGTCCAACCGTTGAACCATCGGGCTCGCCGGTCCGGTCTTAATAATTATGCTCACAATATCTAATCAAGGCCATTAACAAATGTGTACCTAGCAAATTGAATGAACTTACTGTGCATATTATTAATTTACCATATAGTATACAAAATAACAGTGATGCCTAATCTTTTTTCCCACTGCCCAAGAAATCTTAAGTCAACAAAAAATCCCCAATGGTTAAAGAAAGCAGAATCACGGTTGAAAGGACAGCATATTGTTTATGTCATAACTCAGACCTGGAGGTGTTTCGTTCTAAAATTACAACATTGGTTTTCTAGACAAAATAATGCCATTGCACGTATGAGGGCAGAACGTCTAATGAAAAATATATTATGTTCATTATAAATATTTTGTTTAAATCAACTTGAGAGACATTTGTGCAAGGATCATGTTCTTCAGCTGATTATGACATAGAATAATGCTGCATCGAATGAGCAATATACACCATGTATTGGAGTTTCCAATTATGCATGGTCGGGTTGATGTTAAAATTAATAAGTGGATACTCACATTTACTTCGACTGTGTTTGACCACAAAGGAATGACTGGTTGCTTCCTGAACCCTGACCGCAAGGTCCTGAAATTTTACTCTTGCTGCCAATCTTAACTTTTTCCCATATGAACTCTCTGTAAAGAAGAAGGAACCAAGATACGCCTCACCATTTATTAGATTAACAGTTGTCAAGACTGACTCTTTCCCTTTGCACATGTAAATCTGCCTGTTGAATTCCTCATTGTTGAAATTTTCTGGTCCTCGCTCAGTGAAGAAATCATCATGGACTGCTAAAATCTCAATTTGCAATTTAGAGAGATCACCTTGTGTGATTCGACTCCCATTTTCAAATATTGCTACTTTAGCATTTGCTCCGTTTTGCCATTGTACTGGAGAACCTGTGAAAAGTGGATCCTCTGGTCTCTCAACATCAACAAACAACAGCTTAACCATTGTAGTGCTGCCTTCAGTTTGAGGTAAACCTTCTAATATATTTGATCTACAAATAGAGATAGGATGAGAGATTTAAGAAATGTGTGTAGAAGAAATATCGTAGTACACTTTCCCTCCATCACAACAACAGAGCACGTTCTTAACCATTCTTCCTATGTATCTTATTCTATTTTGGTCACATATGTTCCTTTACTATATCCTTTTAGACATTTTTGCAGATTAAAGTTTTTTTCTAATATAATATGCAGTTCATAGGTTCATTTGTGCACCAAAGAAATGTTAGCATGCATAACACTATGTTTTCTACTACCTCTGTTTTTTTAATATATAACGCCGTTGATTTTTTAAGATATGTTTGACCGTTCGTCTTATTTAAAAACATTATATAATTATTATTTATTTTGTTATGATTTGATTTATCATTAAAGTTATTTAATATGACTTTTATATTTTTTATGTTTACATAAAAAATTTTAAATAAAACGATAGTGTCTAAAAGTCAATGGCATCATATTTTAAAAAAGGAAGTATGTTTTTAGGATCATGAAATGAATCGAATGTTTTAAAGTGTGTTTTTCTAGAAGAATATATCGGTTGGCTCATTAATCAACTTTAAATGCATGTATAATTTTCAACATTTTCAGAAGGAAAAGATACAAAAGAAAATGGCAGATACCTGGGATGCTGATAAGCAGCTTTAGATAGCAAAGTTGTCTGTCTTTCGTGCAACTGTTGCATCGCACAAAAGCAGTTAAGAAAAATTATATGTCTAGATAGATGGAACATTTTACGTGGATAAAGATCCAATGCTGACCTCTGAGTGGATGGCCGTTCGAATCATATCTTGTGTGGCTCCCATAAAAGATCTTCAGACAAGAAACAATAAGAGATAAAATTAATGATGACAGAATTTAACTATCACATCTATAAGAGATAAATTATTGATTACTGCAATTAGTAAGCGCAAGAGTTTCTCAAGTTGGTTGTACAGAGAAATATGCGTAAACTACAGTTATTTCCACTTTTCTATGATTTGCAGGTAGACCCAGCAAAATTAGAACAGGACCGTTTCACTATCAGATTCGGGCATATAGTTTTTCCCCAAAATCATTTTCTTTTGGATCATTTTGTCTGCTTCAAGATCAGTAAATCTCTCCCCTACATATTCTTCTCTGGTTCTCCCCACGCTATACCTCAATCCAACCCTCATCCACTACCCCAAGACCCATGTCATGGCCCCAAGATGGCTACCAATGCATTGGCAACAGCTGAGACGCCAGTATTCACTGGCATCATTAGCAAGTGGTGTCACCTGGCATCATTAGCATAAATCTGGCCTAATGCCAAATTTTGTATAAGTGTAGTATACAGTGAGACTAAGACCCGGTTTCTATACAGCGGGTCGGGCCTATATATATACAAGTCCAGTAGTCTAACACCCCCACAGTCGTAAGCAGGAGAGACACGGACATAGAGACTGGAGCGAAAACTGATGAACAAAAGCGCAGGTAGGTCTTTGGTCATGATGTCGGTGAACTGATACGTCGACGGTAAATAGATCACCCAAACGTGTCCTAGAGCGACCTTGTTACGGACGAAGTGAATATCAATCTCAATGTACTTCGTACGTCGATGATAAACCGGGTTGGCGGTCATGTAGACGGTACTAACGTTGTTGCAGTAGACAACGGTTGTGGTAGCGATGGGCGTACGGAGCTCCTAGAAAAGCTGACGAATCCAGCAGTACTCGGCGACGACATAAGCGACGGTGCGATACTGGGCTTCGGCGCTTGACCGAGACACTGTGGTCTGGCGCTTAGAGGACCAAAAGACTAGAGTGTCATCAAGGAAAACGCAGTAGCCGGATGTGGAGCGTCGAGAGTCGGATCAACCCGCTCAGTCCGCGTCAGAATACACGGTGAGAGAGTTGATGGGGCTGGAGCTAAGGTGTAGGCCGGTGGATAGTATGCCCTTCACGTAGCGAAGGATACGCTTGAGCAGCGCGAGGTGAGGTTCACGTGGAACATGCATGAAGAGGCACACTTGCTGAACAGCATAGGTGAGATCAGGCCATGTAAGTGTGAGGTACTGGAGAGCACCAGCAAGACTCCGGTACTAAGAGGGGTCAACAATAAGAGAGCCGTCGGTGGCAGAGAGCTTGGCACGAGTGTCGACCGAAGTGGCGGTGGAGTGACATTCGGCCATGCCCGCACGCTGGAGAAGATCCATGATATACTGACGCTGGGAGAGGAATAACCTGTGGAAAGAGCGCATAACAGAGATGCGAAGGAAGAGATGTAGAGGGCCGAGATCGGTCATGGCATACTCCGAGTGGAGTCGGGCCATGATGTGCTATAGGGTGGTTGTCGAGGACGCTGTAAGCATGATGTCGTCGACATAGAAAAGGAGGTAGGCGGTGGTATTTCCGGTGTGAAGTACGAAGAGAGACATATCGGAAACGTAGCCCACAAAACCAAGTTGCCGAAGATAGGCAGCAAAGCGCTAGTACCAAGCCCGAGGGACCTGTTTGAGACCATAGAGGGAGCGCTGAAGGAGACAGACGTCGTCGAGACGGGATGGGTCGACAAAGCCTGGAGGCTGCTAGCAGTAGACCGTCTCCGTCAGATGGCCGTGAAGGAAGGCATTTTTCACGTCGAGCTGATGGATCAGCCAAGAACACAAGGCAGCGAGGGTAAGCACAACTCGAATGGTAGCAGGCTTGACGACGGGACTAAAGGTCTCGTCGTGGTCAACACCGGGACGTTGAGAGAAACCGTGGACTACCCAACGCGCCTTATGATGAGCAAGCGAGCCATCGGAGTGAAACTTGTGTTTAAAGATCCACTTGCCGATCAGAACATTGGCACTGGGAGGACGAGGGACGAGGCGCCAGGTCTCGTTGTCCATGAGGGCCTTATACTCATCAGTCATAGCCACGCGCCACTGAGGATCGGCCAAGGCAGAACGGTGAGTCGCTGGGATGGGTGAGATGGCACAATGGACTGCGGAGAACCTGTAGCACTGAGGACGACGGAGGGACCCAGTTTGGGATCGGGTGACCATATGAGAGGAGTTGGAGACAGCAGAGGCCGCACGATGATAGGGCAGGGTCGGAAGGGGAAAGGGTGGCATCGTCTCGGGATCGGCGACTGTAGGTTCGGAGAAGAGGCTGGACGAGGTCAACCTAAGCCGATGGAGGGTGGGGGCTGATGGAGGTTGATGGGCCGATGAAGATGGATGAGCCGATGAGGGTTGTGGAGTCAATGGAGGTTGTAGAACCGATAAGGGTTGTAGAGCTGATGGAGGTCCGATTGGTATGACAGTGGGGCGAAGAAAAGTGGGGTAGTCATTCAGGGGTCCTTAGGAACGACCGGAGTGGAGTGCGGAGGTGTGGTTTGTGGAGAATGTCGGGATGGTACGGTGTGGGTTTGAAGGAAGTCGAGGTCATCAGACGAAGGTCCATGGTGAAGTAAACCAAAAGGGAAGCAGGACTCGTCAAAAATGACATGGCGGGAGATGATGATCTGACGGGTGGAGAGATCAAAACAACGGTATCCCTTGTGGAAAGAGTGATAGCCAAGGAAGATGCAGGCGATGGAGCGTGGTGTGAGTTTATGTAGGGCGGTAGCTGTTAGATTAGGATAGCAGAGACACCCAAAGACATGTAAGTGAGTATTCGAGCGTCTTGTGATATAGAAGGGTGTAGAAAACGTTGTGGCGAATGGAAGAGCAAGAGCGCCGATTTAGTAGGTAGATCGCAGTGGTGAGTGTTTCATCCCAGTAGGGTGCAGGTAGATGGGCGTGAAGAAGTATAGGGCGACTGATGTTGTTTAGAGTTCGAAGAAGACGTTCGGCCTTGCCGTTTTGGGGAAAGGTGTAGGGGCAGGAGAGGCGCAAATGAATGCCACGGGAGGTGAGAAAGGCTTGGATGGTATAGTTTACAAACTCCATGCCATTGTCAACCTGTATGGCTTGAATGGAGAGGTTGAATTGGGTTGAAACATAGTTGGTGAAATTGATGAGATGAGAGGTAACCTCGGACCTGCTTGTGAGGGGAAAAGTCCAGCAATAGTGTGTATAATCATCAAGTAGTAAAGATAGTACTAATAATCTGAAACACTTTTAACTAAAGAAGTCCACACATCATAGTGAATCAGTTCAAAAGGTTTAGAGCTACAAGACATAGAGGGGAAGAAAGACAACCACATATGTTTGCCAAGTTAACAAGAGTGGCAGACAGTGGAGCTGTTGTGATTGCACTATATGGAGGCGCTGCGACGGAGAGTGGCGACATCGTTGGGGCTAAGGTGACCAAGACGAAGATACCACAGATTGGTGGAGATGGCTAGGCTGGTGTGGTGAGTGGACAGCGCAGCGAAGATGGTGTAGAGGTCGCCACCACTATTGCATCGAAGCATCTCACGCCGGATCAGAATATCCTTCATAGAGAAACCAGAAATATCAAATTCAATTGATCAATTGTTATCTCTGGTAAATTGGCGAACAGAAAGTATGTTGTGGATGAGGTAAGTAACTATAAGGACATTGTGGAGTGAAAAATTGAATGTGGTTGTAGATAGGATGGAGTCATTGCGGCATGTGATAGGGAGTGATTACCCATTGCCGATGGTGACGAAAGGGGAGGAGGAAGGATGGCGAGAGAATAGTATCTGTCCGATAAAGCCATGTAGGATGACGCACCAGAGTCCAACACCTAGGGGTGCTAGGGTTGGAGCGTCATCTGGTTGAGAGCAGCGATGAGACCAGCCTGGTTCCACGAGGGAGCCGACTAGGTGGTTGGCGAGGGTGTGATCGGCTAAGACGGTTGGACAGGAGTGGACGCCAGGTAGGCCTGGGGTGTGCGCCGAGGACCCCGGGCTGCCAGCCGATGGGGCTGCGTAGCTGGGGTTAGGATGCCCAGGGGTTGTAGCAAAGCCATGAACCTATGGAACTGACGGACGGGATAGGGACAGGAGCAGGGCGCGGTTGCATCGGACCGCTCCAGCTCTTGCCTTTCCCTTTGTCTTTGTCGTTGCCACCGACGCGGGCTTTGTTGCCGTGGTCGAAGCCATGGCTACCAGAGCCACGAGAGATGGTAACAGCGCATGGTGGGTGGCAGCCGATGGGGTTGGGGCAGCCATGATTGGCTGCGGCAAGGAGAGCGGTGTGGGCCACAATCTTCTCATCATTGGCCAGACGAAGTTTCTTGAGAACTAACATGTCGTAGGCCCGAGCGAACGTGCGAAAAGTGGTGGAGTTGGCTATGTCATCGGCGGTATTGGAGAAGCGAGGGTTGAGTCCTCGCAAGAGGACAAGGACGAGTTATGAGTCGGCCACAGGGTGGCCAACATCACGAAGGGCGATGGCCTTGATCTTAAGGCGTTGGCAATACGAGGAGACAGATGAGTCCCCTTGTATCATGCAGTAAAACACGTTTCGAAGGAAGATGATGCGCGGCTGCTTGTTTGCTTGGAAGAGCCGCTCGATGGTCACCCAGAGATCACGGGCGGTGGGATCGGTGTCGTCCATGACAAGGTCAAGAACGGAGTTATCGACCGAGCCAAGCGGCCAGCTGCGCACGTAGCACTCGGCAATGTCCCACTGGAGGTCATCAGATCGAGGTGGAGCGGAGCCATCGATATGAGAGCGAAGGCCAAACCTTCCACATAAGAATTTGAAGAAAAAACCCACTTGGAATAATTAGCGTTGAGGTCGAGAGAAATGAGAACATGAGATTTCAGGTTGATAGCGGCGTAGGGTGGTGAGAACATCGGTGGAGGAGTCCCCGAGGTATTGTCAAGGGCGCCGATGGCCGGAAGGGATCTGGTGACTAGAAAGGTGCCGGAACCAAGAGCCGATTCGGTGGCCATGGTCAAACGCGGTAGAGGGCGAGAGAGTAGCGGGACATGATAAGCCAATGAGAATGTGACTGTTGAGCCGATGGAGAGAGGTGGGTATCCGATGTGGATCGAGACGTAGCTGATGAGAGTAGGTAGAGTAGGTAGGTCACGGGCGAGAGAAGGTAGGTAGGTCACGGGCGCGAGAGGGCTCACGTCCGTGAAGTAGGGTTTCGCGTTCGTTGACGCGTCGATGCAACTGAGTGGAGCGGACCCGAAAAACAGGAGAAGTCACGGGCGCGAAGAAAAGAAGTTCGCGTCCGGAAAACAGGAACTCGCATCCGTGGACACGTGGACGCATGGGAATGGCGTGGGCGCGAGAGGAGAAGTTTCGTGTCTAGGAGCAGGTGAGCGTGTTGGAAGAGCGGGAACCCAAAAGTGTTTCAGCCGATGGAGGGCAGACGGGTCCAACCGATGGAGGGCGAACGGGTCTAGCCGATGGAAGCCACGAGCGCAAAGGTGCGCCGGCGTAAGAAAGAAAGGAGCGCCGAAGTAAGGAAAAGCGAAGGTGGGTCTGAACGAGTCGAGGAGGCGGATGGAGGCCGTCTCCTTGTCACGTAATGAAAAAAGACGAGTAAATGATGAAGGAGGAGAAAGACCGTCTACGAAGGAGACGATGGAGATAAGAACCAAGACGAAAAAGGCAAAGTAAGAATATCGAAGGAGAAAGTCTGCAATAGAAGGAAGCGTTGGCTCGTCAATAAGAGAGTTACTAGCGTGCCGAAATGTTGATCTGATACTATACAGAAGTGTGGTATATAGTGAGAGTAAAAACTTAATTTCTATAATGAGGATCGGACCTAGTGGTCTGCTGTGGTGTGCTGTCAACCCATCGTTTTTGTCGAAGACCAAAAGGACCGAGCTATTAACCAGGCACATCTAATCACGGGATCAAATCGCAAATCCATGCTTGTAAAAAATGCGTTTGCTCGAGTAAACAGAAGCGTACCTCTGAAAAGCAGCCAAACGCTCCTCAAACAATCTCTGAAGCAAGGACGTGTTCGAGGAGCAGCCTCTCCACGGTTCCAAGGCGCACGACGAGCACCATGAGAAGCATAAACAATTTGACCATCTCCACTTGCATCTATTTCACGAATGCGCTAGGAATTTATTAGAACCATTTTCTCCCTGTATATATATATATATATATGTTCAATTAACTAATACCGTCACCCGTCAGAAATGAAATCACAGCCCGGGAGAAATGAAATCACAGCCCGTGGACGACCCCAAATGCAGACGAGCGGGTGGTCGAGAAGACCAACCTTCGGAATCAGCAGCGCCGCCATCTGCTCCACGGCGGTCGGCTTCGGCCTCCTCCGCCTGCAAGAGCACAGATCCCACGCGAACCAAACGCAACCGGCGGGTGAGTCATTTGTTTGTCCAAGGGGGGAAAAGCCAAAAGCGGGAGAGCGTGAGCAAGGGCTACTCCGTACTCACAGCCACATCATGACGAGCCCCGCCCGCCGCAGCCGCTTGCTCGGGGAAAGCGGGGTCCTCGGCGCGGAGGCCGCCGCCTCCGGCGTGACGACCTCGAGCCGCGTACGCTTCCGTGACATCGCCCGGTTTTGGGGGGCAGAAGGTGGCGCAGCGCAGTGGCTGGTAGGAGCAGCAGCAGCAGTTGCTCGGTAAGTGAATGGCGAATAGGCGTTTGGGTCTGACTGCGCGTGAAGGGGCTTTTCTAGAGAGACGAGTGGGAGGGAATCGAGGCGGTAGTGACGCGGCCTCCTGCAGTCTCGCTCCACGCTTGCACACGTGCACTGAAGCGAAAGCGCAGTCGCAACGCGTTCTGCGACGCGGAGCTTGCTGCAATTTGGAGGAGCTCGCTTATCCGCGCAAAACGTTGACACTGATCACTAGTCTATTATTACGTTTGTTTCGTTATACCTGTTTTATTATTAAATGTAATTTAACCGTAACTTATTTTTTATACATTTTCAGTAAATTTTGAATAAGACAAAGAATATCACATCTAAAAGTTATCAGCGTCATGCTTTTAGAAATGTAGAGTAGTAAAATTCCCTATATGCAGTTGTGTATATCTAATTAGTGATACATATTTTTAATGGAAATACATTATTGTACCTGATAATATACACATTAGAGGTCCAGCACTTCCAGACATGCATAGCCATACATCACCATCACTGACCAACACACAAATTACCGGATAACAAACCTTACTCACTCCAACCGTGTGGTGGTGGGTTATTTACTTATTTATTTTGTAAAAGTCGTCATGTCTCATGTTCTTATATAATTTTATCTTCATTATTTACAGTGTCTTTACTTATATGAATTATATAATATCATCTCTCTTTTTTATCTTGTGATTCCATATCACCTTATTATTTTAGCCTTTGATAGTTGTATATGGTAAAAATTGTCTCTCCTCTGAGTTTTATCATCAAGCCACATCACCTAAATTATTATTTGAATAATTGATTGTTGATGTAATTATGTCTCTATTCTCTTTTTTTTCATGAGACAATACCGTCTTAGTTATTTTTGCACTCCAATGATTGATAGAAGATGTAAATTTTACAGGACAATGGAATCAAAACTGTATAGTTACAACTTACAAAGCAAATCCACCTAGGGTGGCATTTTGTACAAATGTGCAACTTTCCTACATTAGCGACATGTGAGGTTTCAGCTAGTTTTAAGTGTGGCTCATTAAACGGTAAATTCACTATTACGTAAGTCTGATAAACCTGTTGAAAAAAACATGAGATAATTGAAGATAATAGTGGTACTATGAAAGAAGATAAATATAATGTCGAAAACCCTCTAACAAATTCTACACGAGTTGATGAAAACTCTTCCTTCAACATTGGTAAGCCCACCCCTTACCATTGCTCTCTACCGCTAACACCTTATTTTCCTACACACCTCCATATAAGCTAGACCTTCTTCATCAAATATAATACCCTCTCCTTTTCCAATGTTAGATAGGTTGGGACTAGCATTTCACTCTTTAACCGTTCTATTCTCTGTCTTTATTATTGATATCGCTTATCTACCTCTTATGATCTAACGCCTCTAATGCCACTTCTTATTTCTTATTATTTATTACTGTTTTTTTCAACCCCTAAAATTAACTAGGGCAGTCGCTATTGTCGTAGTTTACTGAACTATCTCAGGTAGGGCCGGAAAACCGAGCAAGGCCACTAGATGACAAATTACAGAAGATCGGAAGTTTTGGAATTTATAGTTTTTCCCCAAATTTCATTTTGCATTTGGTTTAGCAAATCTGAACGCGCGGGAGAAGCTTAGCGATGAACCGCTCGTTGGCTGCAGCCTCGCATGCATGCACGTTGGCGCTTCCGCAAGCGAGAGCGTATGTAGCGCTAGCTAGCCAGATATTAGCCTTGAAGCTTCGTCCGATCGGTGGCTGTCGATATCCGGCTCTCCGCCATCGTTGATCGAGAATCTGGGTTGATCGGTCGGCGGCGTGGTGGAAGGCCGTGTGGTGGAGTTTCGGTTCCTTTCCTTTAGTTTCCCGTCGATTTTCCAAGAATTTCCCCTTCATTTCCGTACGACGTATGTAACGGGGCGGCAGACGATGACAGGGATCGATGCCTCAGACGGCAACCCAAATATGCAATGGCAAGTTGAATAGCTGATTACTCTTTGAGATAAAATAATCTGGTGCTTTAGTTTTTGTGTCGTGTCGTCTCTAATAGATTAGCGCTGTCCGACTGCTTGCGGCCTGATGCGTTGGCTAATCCTACCGGAAGCAAGTGGTTGTATTTTTCAAACATCTGAACTGTTGCGTTTTCGGAGAATGGTCAATACTGCAATTTCAGCGTGTTTTCTTTTGAAACTTTCTCTGCAAGCCTTGGAAGATCATAAAATTGTTTTGAGAGTTTCAGACACTGCAGATCGCACGGAATGGTCAGGGAAAGACGAATGAAACAGAAACTCCAAAAGTTTAATTGTCTATTGAGATGTATAAATTATACGTGTTACTCCATCCGTTTTAAAATATAAGTTATTTCTAAAATTTAAATTTTATACTATGATTTAAGCATTTCCCCATCGTTTCCATCGGATGCATGAAAAAGAAATGCAATCAATTTAAAATTTAAAATTTGATAACTGAAATGACTAAAAATAAAATTTTGATAACTTAGAAATTTTTATATATTTGGAACGGAGGAAGATTGTTAGACGGGCCCCTCTACTTTAGCTTGTATTGGGCCATGGACGGATGACACTTTTTTTTTTGATCTTTGGACGATGATACTTCATTCAGCCGACGTAGGACGGCCTAGTTACCAGCTCGATAGCATTCTCTGATCACGAAGCAGTTAGGCAGCTACCGGCCTGACAAAATTCCTCAGGCCGAAATAAGGCAAGGCCGTATACAAATCTCCTCCTTTTCTTCTAAAAAAACAAAAAACAAATATCCTCCCTTTTCTTTCTTAAAAGAAACGTACTACTAGTTCTTTTCTTTCGCGGGAAAAGAATACTACTCCTTGATGACTATTAAGTTATTCGCATTTGGTATTTAAAGAAAAAATTTTACCTTCAGACATGATAGTTTGTCGTGATGTTTGTAGTATGCAGTATTATCACATACTTAAATCATATAGAGTACGTGATATACACTTACGCAGGATATACAGGAGTGACAAGACACATCCAGTTCTCCAGTTGTATCGGGCTTGTTTGGTTCTCTGTCTTACTGTATCAAATTTTGAATAAATTTTGGCACTACCAATATTTTAGTAGCATATAGTAGTATTAACTGTATTGATTAGAATAAAAAATGATAGTAATATAAAAATCTAGTATATACTATTCAAAGTTAATTTTGGCATAAAAAACTGCCCATCATCTCCAACCAGCCACTAGCCCGGTGTTACCACCCACTGACACTGGGGACCCGCACAACTCAGCATCCTAATCCTTTTAAACCCGCACTAGTGTGACTCTGGACACGCGGCGCGCCCCCACTGGCACCACACTGTCGCCCTCCGGTCGCCGCCACGAACCCCATCGTTGCCGATCTAACGTCACACTCACCGGCAAGACGACCCCCACTGACAAGCGGGCCATACTTTTCAGAGGGCCACCTGTCAGTCAGAGGGCCCGTAAACAGGCGGGTCGGAGTAGATGCCTTTTGGTCGCCCTTGTATCCCAGCACCCTCCCCCGCAGCCGCATCCACCCGCTCTCCACGCTCTCTCGCCGGCCGCCGCAGCCAAGGCAAGACGCCTCCTTCCCACACCCGATCTCCCCTCCCATCTCCGATCACTATATAACCCCGCGCGCCTCCGCCTGCCTCGCTTGCCGCCCAAAGCCCCGCGCCATTTCAAATCCCCGCCCCAACCCTAGCCTCGCCCCCGCGCATGGCTGACCAGGCCGCCGCCGCGGCGTCGGGGAGCTCCGGTACGGCCCCTCCGGAGCCCGACGAGGTCGCAGGCGCGGTCCGCGGCGACCCCTCGCTCCGTCAGGCAGGCGCCGCTGATGAGGAAGAGGCTTCGCCATCGTCGGCGGCGGGGGCTGATGAGAGGTGCAGGGCGATGATGGAGGTGGTGAAGAAGGACGCGGTCGGGGGGAAGTGGAGGGTTTCGAAGCTGGTGGTGGAGCACAACCACGGGCTGGAGGTGGCCCCCGGGGATGCGGCTGCCGCGGTGCCGGTGCTGGGGATGGAGTTCGACTCCGTGCACGCCGCCAAGGGGTTCTACTACGAGTACGGCGAGAGGTTGGGGTTTAAGGCGCGCACGGGCTCCAATCGCCGATCGGTGGGTAATGGCGTCATGATCATGCAGAGGTTCCTCTGCTCCAGAGGAAATTACGCGAATCGGAGGAACAAGGCCAAAGGTTTGGATGAGTTGAAAGAGGAGGTGCAGGAGGGTGCTACTGGTAAGATGAAGAGGGGTGCCAATAATAAGAGGAATCCCAAGCCTCTGAAAAATAGCTCGGAAGTGATCGAAGTGGAGAGTTCAGTGGAGAAGGGTGTTGGGACAGCAGTCCCAAATAATGGGCAAGAGGTGTGCAGGACGAGAGGTTCTAAGAGGGGTAGGAGTAAAAGGGATGTTGGAGAGAAGGATGGGCATTCTGTTGTCCAATTGGAGGTGGAAAAGGAGGACACGGTGGTGGCACACGATGGTGATGACAATGGTGATGATGTTGAGGAGCAGAAAGGGGAAAGTGAGGAGGAAATGGAAGATGAGGTACAGGTTGAAGTGAAGGAAAAGAGAGGGAGGGGAAGGCCGAGAAAAGCTGATACTGAGGGCAATGCTCTGCAGGCACGTGTGCTAAGGGAACTCGGTTTGAGGGCATCACAGTATACTAATGAGGAGAGGAAGAAGATAGTTAGTAAGTACCTCTCAAAGCGACAGAGCAGACCTGTTTCGGGAAGGCCTGCCAAGGTAAAATACTTACAGTTTGTTATTAGCTGCGACGAAGATGCATATGAATTACTGAGGGGGTAGATTTGAATGTATGTATGCACCGCTGAAAACTGATAAAATGGAAAGTAAGATGCTTGATACCTGACATTTTACTGACAGTCATGTCTTTTAACATAGCAAGGGAAGGAACTTAATTTTTTATACTAGTCACACACTGTTAATAGAAACTGCACAGGTAGCTATGCTTTATTTATGCAAAGCAATGTATCATACATGTAATTTTCAATAACTTCCTTAACTGCCTCAAGTGAGTGACAAGGAATAGGTCACCGCTGTGATGACATGAAAATAGGCATATATATGTCAAGAGTTCTGAACACAATGTTGTCTCAAGATGATTAACAGTTGCTCAACTGGATAGTGATCTAAATAGGGAAGTGCCGTAGCCTACAACTGGAAATCAGGAACACTAGATAGCTCTGGGTAAAAACATTCTGTCATTTTTCTTGTAGTGATCAGAAGCTGTCCATTATGCCCAGGCAATAGAAGATATTTATGTTGCTAGATCATGTACACGCATTTTCATATGTTATGCATGCAATGTTGATCATACTTAAGAATTACAGATAATTTTTCAACAAAAGCATGTGAGGGTTTATACATTTGTGCTAGAAATGTGAACACATAAGCATATGCTACAAGTGTTGAATTGTCTGGATATATACCAACAGAATAGTTGGTACATGCATGTCATTTAACTAGATTCACTTGGTAAGTGCGTGCTCTCATCGTTTTCAGATTGCCTCGCGTCAAGCTTTGGCTGAAAGACGAAAACGTGGTGACGGAGGTAGATTTCTGGCAAGCAAAGGACTGACGGTAACTTCTCTTCCATGTTACCAATGAATATTGCTGATGCTCTGTATTATTCTGATCTGCTGCTGTTTGTATTTTCCCATTTTAATAGGTGATTAATTAGCCAGTGAAAGAGTCAAATAGTACACATTTGGTATCTAGCAGTTACCTCGCAAGCTAGAGGGCACACGACTCAGTTTACAACTCACTGCACTTAATATACACACTGCCATACTGGCATATAAATTTCCACTTTTTATGGGAAAGAATGCACTATCACTTCATTTTTAGTTTTCACAGTTTGTGTTTGTTAGTACAGAACTAGGAATTAAGCAATACACAAATCTTTTAGTGCACGACAATGTAATTGTTCACTTCTCTGGGGTTGATATCAACAAATAATCTATTCTGTTACACTTCTTGGCATCTGCTGCAAAAAGTAGACATTTATTCTGTGTTGGTTTCACATAGATATTTCATTTATGCATGATATTTATGTCATCTTGTTATGTTTTCTTATATTCATTAATTGACAGCCACCGCAGCAGCCTTCAGAAAGGCGGTCTAAACGTCTTGAAAAGCAAAATCTCAAAAAAGAAGATAAGGTAAGACCCACATGTGAAATGATGTATCTTTATTTTAAAACTTTTTTCTTTGCAAATGCTGCATTGAAGCTGATTGTTTGTGTCCTCCGTCTTATTTTTGGTTGGGCGACAAAAGGGAATAATGATTTATACTTATAAACTTTACATTACTAATTCCAAATAAACCTATACCAAAAAAATTCCAAATGAACCACTGCACTTTTATATTCGATTCCTCTTTGCTTTAACACATACAGTTATTTCCCTTGGTCCAGGGTAAGAGTAATGAAGATGAAATAATTGAAGGAGAACCAGGTCCAGAAACAGAAGTAGTTACTGGACCTGGAGGAGAGCCAAAAGTTGGAATGGTTTTCCTGAATGAAGACAAGGCCTATGACTTCTATGTCACTTATGCTAGAATTGTGGGGTTCAACGTCCGGAAAGGATGGTTGGAAAAAACAGCGACAAATATTACAAAATCTCGGGCATATGTCTGTTCTAAAGAGGGATTCCGCTCTAAAAGTGTCACTACTGATCCAAAGAAGCCACAGTCAGAAACAAGAACTGGTTGTCAGGCACACATGACTATTAAAGTCACTGTGAGTGGCAAATATATAGTGACTGAGCATGTGGCTGATCATAAGCATGATCTTGAAGCTCCTTTGGTGGACATTCAGGTTCTGAGATCACAGAAGTTATTAGCAAAGTTACAGCAGCCTCTGGATCCACCAAGAATTGTTTTGATACCAAATGATTATAACAATTATGTAAGGACAAGGCACACAAAAGATATTCAATTAGGTGATGCCCAGGCAATTTGTGAATATTTGCAGAGGAAGAAAGGTGAACATCCTTCTTTCTTTTATGCGATCCAAGTTGATGAAGATGACCAGTTGACAAATGTATTCTGGACAGATGTTAAATCAATTTTGGATTACCACTACTTTGGTGATGTAGTGTGTGTTGACACAAGATATAGCACAAGCAATCATAGTAGGCCTCTATTGTTGTTTATTGGCGTTAACCATCATAAGCAGCCAGTCATATTTGGTGCAGCATTGGTTTATGATGAATCAGTTGAATCCTTCAAATGGTTGTTTGAAACTTTCAAATCTGCAATGAGTGGCAAGCAACCAAAAACAGTTATGATTGATCAGTCTACAGCAATCAGTGAAACAGTTGCTTCTGTTTGGCCAAGGACTACCCAGCGCTTTTCACTGATTCATTTATATAAAAATGCCAAAAAGATATTAAGGGATACCTTCCATGCCTCGGAAACTTTTGCAGACGATTTTAGCAGGTGGTTGTATGGCTATGAGGAGGAGGAGGATTTCTTGTCAAGCTGGGAAATCCTCTCAGAGAAGTACAATCTAAAGGACAACGAGTGGCTAGGTAAATTGTATGCAGATAGAGAAAGATGGGCTTTGCCGTATGGGCGTGATTCATTCTGTGCAGATATTGCAGCTGCACTCCGAAGTGATAATAACACTGATGCTATGCTGGCAGATCTTCTAAAAAAAGAAACGGATTTCCCATCCTTTTTTAACAATTATGATAAACTTTTGGAGAACAAACGCCTAGCTGAACAACAAGCAGACTACCTTGGGGTTCAAATGACACAGAGAGTAGCACCTCTGCGGATGCTATGGCAAGCTGCTAATGCATATACTCCGACACTTTTTGAGATGTTCAGGTTAGAATTTGAGCTGACCTTGACCTGCATGGTTTATAGCTGTGGTGAGATTGCACCAATATCTGAGTATGAGGTAACTGTCAAAAACAGGCCTCGTGGCCATTTTGTTAGATTTGACTCATCAGAATGTATGGTTGTTTGTAGCTGTAAGAAATTTGAATTCACAGGTATTCCATGTTGCCATGTACTGAAAGTTCTTGAGGTAAGAAATATTAAAGAACTTCCACAACACTACATTTTGAAAAGATGGAGAAAGGATGCCCAGAGTGAATCTCCGAGGGAGAACTATGGTTTTGAAGCTGTAGATGCAGATCCCAAGTTCTCATTGTCTAAACGATACAGCATGTTGTATCAAGCGTTATACAAAATTGCAGCAAAAGCTGCTGAAAATATTGAAGCTTATACATACATGGAGAGCCAATGTGATCAGTTTCTAGAGCAAGTTGAACTTCTATTGCAAGCAAAGTTACATGATAAATCTTCATTGAGCACTATACTGAAAGTTCAACAGCAAAATTTGCTTCCGATTGAAGCCAGCAACGGTGAACCTCGCAGAGTAAGTAGTAAGAAAAATAAAAATGTAGAGATGCGTCGCCAGCAACAAAGTCCTCTTCAATCAAATAAGAAGAAAAAGGGTAGACAAAGTTTATTCTTCACCCAAGCTTCTTCAGAACTAGATTTTATATAGATCCAGGATTGATCTTATTAAAATGTTGCAGGCCTACCGGAGCCTGAGGAGGCTGAAGTTCCGCTTAGGGTTGATCCTCCTACAATATCAAACGACATTCCAAATCATCTGAGAACTCCAACTAGTCAATTTCTTGCACCAAGTCATATAATGCAGGTACCGTTTATATTTTATTTCTGCTTTTTCCAAAACCCCAGTTTTTTATGAACAGAGGAGTGAAGGCGGTGATAATTGTAGTTTGTAGTTGTACTCTGTATGACCCATGTACTGATATATTATTGCTTAAAAAATACAGGCACCGTATGTTGCACAGCAATTTGGACTTAGTTCTCTTCAGGGATTTCCTGGCATATCACCATTTGGGCAGGTAACTTGAGCATTGACACATGTTGAATGGCTGAAGAGAAGTGTCAATTTTGTTCCTTGTATACGTCGCAAATTTGAACTCCAAAACAGTTGCAGGAACCAGCACCTGCTCCTCTCCAGCAACCTCATCTACAGCAACCACCCTTTCATAGCGGTCCACAAATCCCCCAGGTGATTGTTTGGTACAACTTACACCCATGTTCCCTTCCCTGTGGAGAAAGATTTCATTAGCAGTTGCTAGGCTAAGACTACAAGGGATGGTTGAGTATACACATATTTCCCTTGAAGGTTTTCATGTACGTGCTATAGTTAATCAGCTGCTATCACTTTGTGCCCCATGATCTCATTCAATACTTTTCTTGTAGTGGAGTAACTCATTGTATCTACCATATGAAATTGCTTAACAGAAATTGATATAGGTCGTGTGCCATGTTTTCGTGCAGGCCCCCCCTCCGGACATCCAATCATTGCGGTTTCTTAGCAGCAATCCTCAACTGGGTCACCAAGCCACGGATCAAAGCCAGTACACTATTCCAGTCTGGGATTTCCTGTGATGCACGCTGTGATATATGTGCCACAATAGCAATCTTGCTGTAAATTATGTAATTGCAATAATGTAGAAACTAAATTATGCTACCTTGCTCAGCTTGTCTATGTTAATGAAACAATCGAGCACGGCTACATCTCGGATTCAGCCTTGTGTGCTGATCAAAAGAGTACTTCGCGTTGAAGGCCATCAAGAATGTCTGTGGCTGGAGAGAGACTGGAATGGACTTGTGTAGTCAAATTGTACAATGTCAAATGCAAGAGAAAGCAAGCCAAGGCTGAGCTGAAGCTTATATTCCTCTGAAACGAAAAATACTTTAGGCTTAGCGGACACGAATCAGTCTACTGAGTACGACATCAAAACGCAATCCTTCACGAGCATGTGAAAGGTTTTCTTGTGCTACAGCTGAAGGAGATCCCTGTCACGGTGGTCGTCAACTCCCACAACCGAGCAACAGAATACCGTGCAGGTTGTTGGATGAAATGCCACTGATCAGTTAGCTAAGTACGGCAAGGGATTTCTGATCGAGGTATTGTTGCCGGTTCTCGCCATAGCCGCCTTCTTGAAGCTAACGGCCACCTTCAGAGCAAACATTCTTTGGCCCGTCGTAGTTGAGGATGTCTGAGTTAGCATCTGCGCGCTTTCCAACTGGAAGGGGGCTTCAGATAATTGTCATAGAAGGCCAATGTTATTGCCAACCTAATTTGGTCCCCGAAAATGGAAGTTGGACAAACGAACGCTGTTATTTGAAACAGTTGGCATTGTATGGTGATGGTGCCCAAAACAGAATGTGAGTCACTGACCTTGGATTGGCTAGGCTGAAAGCCCTGAACCACACCATGACAGAGTCAATCAGGTCCTTGCATAGTTTGCGTGGCTCCACCACAAGCACATCAAAATCAAGTAAGCACGCATCCTTGTCGTAAGGTTCGATATACACCAAATTTTTCGGAGCAGTTTTCTGAACGGTATTCAGAACATCTATGCTAACATAATTACCAACACGCTTGGTACAATCTTCAGCATCGATGGCATAAATGCATAAATCAATGTGACCGAGATCTTCAATTTTGCCCTGGGGAGGAGATTGACGATTCACATAATTAGTCCAAATTTATCGAGAAAATGCTCGCTTTGTTGTATATATGGTTTTGTATGTTTGAGTTGGACATAGAATATCTCAATGCTATTCCATATTCTGAAATTCTTGCTATCATCTGACAATGCGACTCATGTAGATGAGGTATTTGAAGAAACTTTTGGATTTGTAATTAGTACGTTCCACATAAACATCAGCATTGCGGTTCACTATCACGGGTTTAATGATTGCTAACGGGAGCAAGCCATTAGACCAGCAACTACATGGTATCTTCTCTGCCACTCTGGTACTAATGCTTCCATGATATTTGTTTATGGGTTCAATGATCATTTTTTTAGATGGCTCGATGAAAGGTTCGAGTAAACAATCCCACAGGCCATAGGTGCATAAGTACCTTTATAATTGAGTCTGCTGAGATATAGACATATCTCTTTTGTGAGAATTTAGTTGTTCCAATAATGATAGGCGACAATTCATCGGGGAATGACCAAAAGAGGTTTCCTTCTGGAGTGGCAACGTTTAGCTTGTCCTCGATTTTCTTTTTGACTGTAAAAGAAACACGAAACAGAGTGCAACAATGCCCAGTATAAAAGTAGAGTTTTAGTTTTTCCTCTCACCTAGCAACAGTAACATTCGAATCAGGCAGTACTGCTTTTAGCTTGTAGTAAGGCGATTTATCTCTGCCTCTTTCAGTTATTAAGAAACTGAATGATATGTTATGGGGATCACCGTTAAACAAAGACACGATTGTATCAGAAAACACTTCCAACTTCGACTCTTGTCATTAGTTTTATATCATTAACAGTGCAAAATGATAATGAAATAAATATATCCAACACCAAAGGTGTATAAATTTGCTATCACTACAGTTATTTGAAATACACATTAGTTACAAATATTGAAATCAAACAGAACCTTGAGCTGGATAGAGTGGAGTTTGTCAGCGCAGCAAGAGTACGACGATCCAGACAGCGTATCCAAGAAAAGACATTAACACTTCCAACTTCGTCGGGCAAATCCTGCAGAAAGAACCAGTAGTACAGTACATCAACAAATTCGTTTTTACCTAACTCTGACCAAAACAATACCGTCTCCTGAGATATCTAGCATGGCACAACAAACCAATACTTCAGCAATCCCGATTTAAGCCACGGTGCCACCAACTATCAAAGATGTCTTGTTTCCACATTTCGCATTTCAATATCAAAACCCAATTTTCCACCTCCAGGATAAGGGGAAAATAAAGGCATATTAAAAGGAAACAATCCAATACACCATGAAAATGGCAAGCCTGATAATGTAGCTCGCGCACTAGCATCGTAGCAATGCCATGTCCGGAGGTCGAACACGGAAAGAATTAATGGACAAAGAGTAGAACTCTACGAAGCCAACGCCGAGAGAGAGAGAGAGAGAGAGAGAGAGAGAGAGAGAGAGCGCGAGCGGTCGAAGGGGATCCAGGTCCGCTGGGGATCGGCGGGGTCGCGGAAGTGGGTGGCGGGAAGGAACTGGAGGCACCCGAGCACCACGATAAATTCAAAGTCTAAACTGGAGGCACACGCTAAAACCCAAATGGTTAAATAATATATTGATTATTCCATTAACAAATGTAAGTATGTAAGTCATATTTAGCACCATCACGGTATTAAGAATCATGATGAACCATCCTTTCTAGTATGGTTTGCGTCACAAACTTACAACACTGGTATAAAACTTGCATACACTATTGCTTCATCGTTATCAAGGGGGCAACTTCCGTTGTCACGGCAACACCTTGAGTTATGATCTCACCATTGAAATTGCAGTTACATGTCACTCTGATTGTTGGTTGTTACCGTGCTTATAAAGTCCCCGTTTCAAAACGGGCCCGAAAATTTTTGGTGACCAAACATTCAGGTTCCGCGGTATTCGGCGCTTTTGAATAAACCTGGGCCCCTGTTACCGGCTGGGCTGACTGAACCGGGTGATATTAGGAGCCATCCGCCAGGCGGGCCCCACCGGTCAGCGCCCCGCCAATCCGCCGAACCCACCACCATTTCACCTCCGGTTCCATCCCACCACCGCCACCTCCGCCGACCGCGTCCGGTCCGTCTCCACTCCCACAACTCCTTTAACCCCCGCACCGCCGCGCCGCCGCCTCGCCTCGCCTCCGACCGAACGTAACCGGCCATCCTCCTCGCGCGGCGATGGCGGGCGGCTCGTCGTCGTCGTGGGGCCCGAGTCCGGCTCTGGTGACCGCGGGGGTGGCGCTGCTTGGGCTCGGTCTCGCCGGCTACATCGTCGGCCCGCAGCTCTACTGGCACGCGAGCGCGGCGCTCGGGCGCTCCACGGGGGCCTGCCCGGCGTGCGACTGCGACTGCGACGCGCGCCCGCTGCTCGCGCTCCCCGAAGGTCCGTGTCGGTGCTCTCTCTCCCCTCCCAGATCTTGTTGCCATGCGGGAGCATATCGGGTCCTTTGGCGCTCGCTGCTTTGATCCAATAAATCTGTTCTTCTGTGTGCTTTTGTTATTTTCTTTTGTGTTTATAGTTTCTGGTTGTTACATTCTGCTATGGACATATCATTATGTTATAAAGGGAATTAGTGGAATGATAGGTTGGACAACCTAAGTAACTAGACTGTGTAGATTTGGAGATCTGTATCTCTGCTGTGTTGTTGCGTTGGGCTTATGATGACTGAACTAGTGATTGTTTGACACAATCTGTTCCACTTAACTTAAGCTAGAAACCGAGGAAGAAAATGATTTGGGCCTTTGGCATTACTTAGGACCTCAATTAGATTTTAGTGGTGAAAAGACAATCAGATATTGGACAATATTGAATTGAACATATAGCTTGCGGCCACGCTAAAAAGATTGTTCATTTTTGTCATGTTTATGGGTGTTACAGGATTGCTGTTTAATGATGAAAGTGAACCACTGTTTCTGCTGTTGTAATTTTATGAATTTATACAAACATCAGATGGACTGCCTTGCTTAGAAAAGGAAATATTTCACGATGTGTTTACCTTTTCTCCTAATTCAGTTTAGACTTTGAATTTATGATAAATCGGTGTTTACGAATGGCAAGCAAAAATAGCTTTACTGTGACCTTGTAGGTTTCTCCTCTAACAGGTTTAATACTTCTGTGAATATACTTGATGATATTGCATTGTATTAACAAATATTTAAAACCCTTTAGCCACTCACTTGTATCTATAAAATAAAGAAGTCCAACAGGAACTGGAGGCTTAATATTTAAGAATATTCAGAACTGTTTCATTGACCTTAAGTTCTAATTGTAGCAACTACACTTTTTCCTTGCACTAGCTCCATGATATCTTTGAACCATTAGCTTGGCAATGAACATACATACTTCATTTTATCTGTGCTTAGGTTATACATGACAAAATGAGCGCCTATTAAAATTGATCTTTTATAGACATTTTCTGCAGTTTTTTAGTGACTGTGATTTAACTAGTTGTTGTTACTTTTGATACTTGCAGACTGTTCGAAACAATTCACGGACGTTAAGAGCCGTGCATCTGGTGAAGAAACAGAGAAGAGCTTCACAGAGCTACTCATAGAAGAACTGAAGCAGAGAGAGGAGGAGGCAGCACAGGCTCAGCAACAAGCAGATGTAAAATTGCTTGAGGCTAAAAAATTGGCTTCACAGTATCAAAAGGAGGCTGACAAATGCAGTTCAGGTATGGATACATGTGAAGAAGCCCGGGAAAAGGCAGCAGAGGCATTGGTTGAACAAAGGAAATTGACTGCATTGTGGGAGGAAAGAGCTCGTGAACTAGGATGGATACCTGGGAATATCAAACCACACCTGATGTAGTAATGAACCCTAGCAGATGGCGATGGACACGCAACTCAAGACACAGAGATCTAAATCCAAATATGCTCCTCAAAGATAGTGAAGTGATTGAGCAAGGATGCAACCTCATCTTCGTTTTGCGCTGCCTCACAAGCTTTTGTCCATAGTTAATTTATATTCAGATTGTAGTATACGTCCATAGCTGTTTGTGAGTGTTATGTTAAAATGATGATAGAATCAGAATGCTGCTCACCCACCTGTATGTCTTGAAGGGAATATTGGTTATTGTCTATGAATGATGGTAATAAAGGAAGTGTTCTCAGTCCAAATGCATCTATTTCTGTCACAGATTGACTTAGGATTACCTGCAGCTAGCTAGCAATTGAAACAAACATTCATATCTGAAGACTGAATTTGAACCTTCGCCTCTCATTTTAGACGATGGAGGCTTCAGAGGCACGAACCTTTGAACCTTTGGCATTTGAGATTCCAGAGGAGCAAATGAAATTTCTTGTGCTTTGTGATTGTGAGAGTACAAGGCAGGCAGTATATGGGCCGGAAACCCCCCCTCTACAGCTAGCTAGTCTGACCCAACTGCAGATGGTATATGGGCCGGCGTGGCATAACACTTTGAGAAGGAAATGTGGAATCATAAGCAAGCCATTTCACGCAGAGTGCAGGCAAAGGGAAATTTACAAAAGATAATCACCCAATCTTGGGGCAAATTTAAACTGTAATAGCACCTTTCGGCTTTCCTGCACCCCTATCGAAATTTTCAGGTTAATTCCAACGCAATTTTAGAATGAACTGCTGCGTACAGCGTACTTAGAAAACACAGCCTAAAATGAAAAAGGTGAGTTTGACACTGGTCCAAAGAAAGGCATTTATCTGCTGAAAAGTGTAGTCTAGTCTGTGATTGGGACTCAAGCCTAAAGAGAACAATAAAACGCCATACAAGATGCTTAAAAAAACCAAAATTTTCAATCCAACTAAATTTCATCTTGAGATTTCGCAATTCGCGTTGATACTTTTGAGAACATCTAGAACCTTCCACACATAGTTCATTTCCAGTTATTTGCCCTATATCCACACATAGTTCATTTCCAGTTATTTGCCCTATATCTTATTTGAGCCACTATATTGGAAAAATTAACACCCAAGCATTAATCAACACTAATAATAAAAATCCATTCCAGAAGCACCACTTTATTACCCCTAAAATTACTCCCTTCCAGATAAAAAAAAGGTATGAAGTGATAAACTCCAATTTCAAACGGCGAAAAAAGCCCCGGAAAAAGGCCACGCGGTCGTCGCAAACTCCGCCCTCGTTTTCCCTCGCCTCCGCCTTGATTTTAAATTTCAAAACCCACCACCACCTCCTCCTCCTTAAACCTCGCCTCCTCCTCCTGCCTGCCACTAGGGCGCAGCGCGACCAGCTGCTCGCCTGCTACTCGAGGCGGATGAAAGCTTCGCCCCGCGGCTCGAGTTCTCGGGGGAGGGCGGCGTCGCGGTGAGGAGGAGGGGGAGAGGATGATGGGGTGGCTGCTCGGCTGCTTTCGTGTGGCTAGGTACAGCGGCGAGGGGCGACGCGGCCGCGACCAGCTGGCCTCCTCTTCGTCCGTTTCGCCGCCGGTGGACGCTCCCAAGGTATGCGGCGGCGGGGAACCCGTGAGGGTGTTTCCGGCTGCTTCGATTTCGGGTTTTGGTTCATTGTTTGAGTAGGTTTGTGGTGAGCAGGCTGGCGAGAGGAAGAGGCCGCCGTCCAAGAACGCGCTCTCCGCTGTATTCTTGCGGGAAGGTACATTTCTGGAGAGTTTTTCCCCTCTTTTTTTGCGCCTCTCCGTGGCTCTATGATCTTATTATCGTGATCATTTCTGGATTGTGATGTAGCGATTTCTAATTTATTCATGCTGTTTTGGTTTTCTGCTGATTCAAGATGAGGGATCGAGGGCTGAGCAGACTAAGAGCTCGGGGACGAACGGGATCGCTGAGAGGACGAAGGTGTATCAGGAGCGCAATAACGAGGTATGCTGAATTGCCGATTCCGCATTCCGGTTCACTGCTAATTTCTTCCCATTATTTATCATGACCAATTCTTCACCCATTTGGAAATCTCACTCACAAGTATCATGCCACTTGAGTCAGAATTTAGGTGACTGACGACCAGTATCCCCGCTGTGATTCTTGGTCAACCCAGCGCCTTTTGATCTGTTAATTATATTACATGCATCAGTTTTCTATCAAACAACAATGACGAAGGAGCACTGTTCTCCAGGTGGTCTCTTACCTGAATAAGAACTACCCCTCCGTCTCAAAATATAGCACCCTAGGACAGGCCCCGTTAAGATTCGTAGTACTAGATTGTTGTCCCATTCAGTTCAAGGTTGCTCGGTCCTAGTTTGCTATATTTTAGGACGGATGGAGCAGCATATCCCTTGTGAGTTGGCCGTTGTTTATTTGTTAGAATTGCACGGCCAGTTGTGTTTATAATAACAATCTGTTGCATTGGTCTTGAATTTTATGATGCTGTTCATAGGTCATAGCCAGAACCTATCTACATGAGAATTTGTTGTTGTACATTAGGCAACCAAGTGATACAGAATGGAGGTGTAATTATGATTTTTATCTGTTATTCCTTTCTAGTATGTTTGATCTTGGTAAAGAGATTGACTTTCACTGATGTCAACAGATCCGTTCGCTCAAAAACAGTGATGCATTGGTGGAAGCTACAAATGAAATCATAAAAGGGCCAGAAAATACTGACCAAAGCCAAAGACATTTGACATGTCTTCCTGCCATGTCTGATGAATTACAATTCATGGAAGGGCTGAAGGTTGAGGATTGCCAAACTCCTTCAGGGTCTCATCAGAGCTCCACTTTACCTGATGCTATGAGGTATGCCAACCTTGTTGGTTGCTATTAATGTCAATGCCTTCATCCTATTCGCAACTTTTGATCAGGCTGTTGCCTTTCCCTTCACTGTAATAACTGAATAGAATAATTTAACAATATAGTATCGAACATAAGAATCAAGTCTACCAGAGAGAGTGGAGTGAATGATAGGAAACATCAGTGGAAGTAAAATAATTGAACTTTGATAGATCAAAACTCACTTCAACCTCAAAAGTCAAAAGAATACACTTCTGGTGCTCTTAATTGGACCTCTACCAGTGGTCTGACTGAGCCTAGGTCTAGTTTAATTGTAGTACAATTTTTATTTGACCATCAGCTTGAAAACAACCAGACATCACTTCTGTAAAAACACAATTTCTTTAAAACCAACCGTTGAATCAAGCTTAAACTTGGTCAGAATAAAGTATATAAACTACTTCACCGGAGAGATTTGTAAACTAATCAACGGTTTAAGAGAAAACATCCTAAAAAGTCAGCTGTGTTAGAAATTTCAGTAAATCTGAATAAAACCTACAACTTGGATAATTTCAAATCTAACAAAAATCTAATCAACAAAAATTTTTAGATCTAATTTATGAAGTATTAGAAATGTTTTGAATGGATTAACTTGAATCACAGCCAAATGAAGAATCACAATTTAAAGCCAAAACCAAACAAAAATCTTAAGTTTATGAAACCAGAAGAGATCATCGATGCCTTGATGATTGAATATGATTTTTATTGTTCAATTATTGTTCACAAGTTGCAGCCACATCATCTTTCATAAGTTTCTCACAAAACCCTAATACAAAGAGCTCTTGAATATGTCAATCGCAGCTTTTTTGGCTTACTCTTAGGGTCTAATATCCTTCTCTATTTATACTCTTAGATGTGGCTATATATAGCCACGAATCTAATTAGAACAAAAAGTCCTAATCACATAGACAACTCTTTCATACAAGTATCCAACTTATCTATATAAAATACAAATTCTAATCTTTTTAAATTTGCATACGCACACAATCTCTTGTATGCCATATGGAAACTTCACCTTTATGTGCATTATTTTCTAGCCTTAGTATCCTATATGATTTCCTTGATCGTCTGGACTTTAACTTCTAAGTCTAGTCTTGATCCATCACTAGCAATACTACTAAGGCTTTAAGTGACACCTGCATATAAACAATCAAAGAAACTATATCCGAGCATAAGTTTTCATCTAACTTGACTCGGATTAGCACACAACAGAATATCTTACGTATAGAAATTATCTAGAAGTTATAAACATGAAGCAAACATTGTAAACCAAGAATTAATCCGAAATCGACTATTTTCTAGATTCCGCTGGTTCGACCGTTAGGCTTCTCGGTTTAATCGCTTTCATGCATGTGGTTGGATCGGACATTGTTCACTGGTTTGACCAAAGCAATGTTTATTGGTTTGATCGATACTGTTCACAGTTGACTGATACTATTCACGGATTTTATAAATTTAATTCAAACATAACCTTTTTATTTTAATATCAATAAAACATATCATGCTAATTGTTTATCACATAGTCTAAATTATTACCATGATTTCACAAACAATTTGGATGGTTTTGCTTACCTATGACAGTTCTTGGAAATGGTGCTATGCATCAAGCCAGAATTATTCCGAAGCTGTGAGCAAGAGCATAGAATTTGAGGGTGTAGGCAATGATGACAGTGCAATCAACTGTGGGAACAAGTTAACTACCTTAGATTCATCGTCTTTCACAAGTAAGGATGATATCAATCTGGATGGATCCAAATCTTCACTCATCTCAACTCCTTTAGAAGTGATTGCTAAGTTACGGACACCAGCTACTACTCATCCACCTATCCTGGAAGAGTTGAGAATTGAGAATACTAGGACTTGTTCAGAGCATACACATGAAACTCTGAGTTCTGTTGAGGCTTTTGATAGCTGTGAAAAATCAAGAAAAGAATCCTGTCAGCCCAATATATCAGATGAGTATTTCAAGTGTGTGAAGAATGGCAGTTTGGTTTCTGTTGAACTTTCAATATCTAATGAATGTTCCCTATTCCAGAGTTCTGAGGGTTCATTATCATCCTGTAACAAGAGAAGAGTGAACTCAAGCACCGAATCTGTGGAGAAATGTCTGAAAAGTGAGCCAGCAGTTCATTCCAACAGAAAGAAGGTGCTCAAAGACAACGATTCTGAGGTTGATATCCCAAGCTTGTCTCAGTGGTTGAAGCCTCCAAATCCTAAGAAGGTGTTGAGGGATGAGCTCTTGACAAGTGACAGATCTCATTCTGCTAAGAGTTCAGAAGAAGATAGGCCTATTATTGGATTGGTCGCTGCTCACTGGAGAGACACAGAACCAGATACTTTCACTCCTAAATGGTGGGATGGAAATGGCATTCCCAACTCAACAAATAAATACAAAGAAGTAAAGTCTGCTTCTGCTTCTCTTACTTTGTGATGCGTACGTAAAAATAGCTTATCTAAAATTTATTAAATGATTAGGATCAGAAGGTGAGTTGGCACGCGGCGCCATTCGAGGAGAGGCTTGAGAAGGCTCTATCTGACGAGAAATTACTTTCGCAAAGGTTTGAATTTCCTTTCATTTTACATCAAATTACATGGTGATTCTGACTCCATAAGTTTCATTTAAAGCTCTTAGTGAATACTCGTACTATTTTATCCACATTGTTGTGTGTTGCAATTTTCTTTCTCATTTGCTGATTTTGGCAGAAAATGCTCTAGTGGAAACACATCTCAGCTTTCTGGGCTGGAAGGCGAGGAAAATGATACTGCCGCATCTAATTCTGACTACCTGTATGTCGCTGCTTTTACATGATATGTTCATCCACCAAGAGTTACTGAAGCTTCTGGTATGGTATGATTTTCTGCTGCCATCTTCCTAATTGGTGTGTTTTGCACAGTCCTGTTCCCCTCCGGTGCCCTTCAGCAGGTACTAGCCTACTAGGTAGTCCCCAGAAATGCTGTTTCTGCCATTTTCTTTGTATTAAAGACCATTGTATTTTAAGAAAAAAAATCAGCATTGCTGATTTCAAATATAGCTGAGGTGTGACATTCTGAACTATTGCTGCTAGCGCGGATTCATATTTCTCAGCCTTTTGTAGTGGTTCTTTTTAGTGTAAATTGCAGTGGTTCCTGATTGTAGAATGTGTACAGTGACTATAAATCCTCTGATCGTATACAAGGGGATCGGGTCTATATATATATACAGCTTAGACCAATGGTCTATCTAACACCCCCCACAGTCGCAGCGGGAGGGGAACGGACGTAGAGACTAGACCGAAAACTGGTGAACAAAGGCGTGGGCAGGCCTTTGGTCATTATATCGGCAAACTGATGTGCCGATGGTACATGGAGCACCCGAACCTGTCCTAATGCAACCTTGTCACGGACAAAATGGATATCGATCTCGATGTGCTTGGTGTGTCGGTGATGGACCGGGTTGGTGGTCATGTAGACGGCACTGACATTGTTGCAGTAGACGACGGTCGCGGTGGAGAGGGGTGCACGGAACTCCTGCAGAAGCTGGCGAAGCCAGCAGCACTCGGCGACGGTGTGGGCGACGGCGCGGTACTCGGCTTCAGCGCTGGAGCGGGATACTGTAGTCTGGCGTTTTGAGGACTAGGATACAAGAGTGTCACCGAGGTAAACGCAGTAGCCGGACGTAGAGCGTCGAGAGTCGGGGCAGCCTGCCCAGACCGCTTCGGAGTGCGCGGTGAGGGAGTCGATGGGGCTGGAGCTAAGATGCAGGCCGCTAGAGAGGGTGCCCTTCACGTAGCGTAGGATGCGCTTGAGCAGTGCGAGGTAAGGTTCACGCGGAGCGTGCATGAAGAGGCACACTTGCTGGACAGCGTACGTGAGGTCGGGTCGAGTGAGTGTGAGGTATTGGAGAGCCCCGGTAAGACTCCGATAGTGAGAGGGATCGGCAACGAGGGCGCCATCGGCGGCGAAGAGTTTGACTCGAGTGTCGACTGGGGTGGCCGTGGGGTGACAGTCGGCCATGCCCGCACGCTAGAGGAGGTCGATGGCGTACTGGCGTTGGGAAAGGAAGAGCCCGTGGATGGAACGGGTTACGGAGATGCCAAGGAAATGGTGGAGAGGACCAATATCGGTCATGGCGAACTCAGAGTGGAGTCGAGCCATGATCTGGTCGAGGAGAGATGTCGAAGACGCTGTGAGGACAATGTCATCGACATAAAGAAGTAGATAGGCAGTGACGGAGCCGATATGAAAAGTGAACAGGGAACTATCGGACGCAGAGGCCACGAAGCCGATGTGCCGAAGATAGGCAGCAAAGCGCTGGTGCCAGGCACGAGGGGCTTGTTTGAGGCCGTAGAGAGAGCGTTGAAGGAGACAGACGTCGTCAGGCCGAGAAGGGTCGACGAAGCCTGAGGGTTGCTGGTAGTAGACTGTTTTTGTCAGGTGGCCGTGAAGAAAGGCGTTCTTTACGTCTAGTTGATGGATCAGCCAGGAGCGAGAGGCAGCCAAGGTAAGGACGACTCGGATGGTGGCGGGTTTGACAACGGGACTGAAGGTCTCGTCCTAGTCGACACTGGGTCGTTGGGAGAAATCTCGGACTACCTAGCGAGCCTTGTGACGGGCAAGCGAGCCATCGGCGTGGAATTTGTGTTTGAAAATCCACTTACCGGTCACAATGTTGGCGCTGTGAGGTCGGGGAACGAGGCGCCAGGTCTCGTTGTCCATTAGGGCCTTGTACTCGTCGGCCATGGTCGCGCGCCAAAGGTTGGTGGAGAGGGCGACGTTGGCGTGTGGGGTGGATGGCGCAGCGGGAATGGTGTAGAGGTCTCCGCCACTATTGCAGCGAAGGATCTGTCGCCGGGTTGGGATATCCTTCATAGAGAAACCAGACGCGTCAAATTCAATGGAGCAGTGGTTGTCTCGTGTGAATTTGTGAACAGATATAAGATTGTGAATAAGAGAAGGGACGATAAGAACATTGCGTAGGGGGAGGTTAGCGGTGGATGTAGACAGAGAGGAGTCACCGCGGCATTGGACAGGAAGAGAGTGACCATTGCCAATGGTGAAAAAAGGGGAGGAAGAGGGATGACAGGAGCGAAGTATACCAACCGATGATGCCATGTGTGAAGACGCCCCAGAGTCTAGCACCCAAGGGTGCTGTGGTTGGAGTGTCATCTGGTTGAGGGCAGCGACGAGGCCAGCCTGGTTCCAGAAGGGAACCGACTGGGTGGTTGGGGTTAGTAGCATCGGCAGAATAGGAGCCGATGCCAGGTGAGCCTGGGGATGGGCGCCGAGAACTCCGGGTTGCCAGCCGATGGAGCTGCGTGGCTGAGGCTGGGGTGCCCAAGGGTTGTAGCAGAGCTACGAACCCGTGGGACCGGCAGGGTGGGTAGGGACCGAGGTAGGTCGTGGTGGCATCGGACCCTGCCAGGTCCTGTCTTTGCCTTTGCCCTTGCCTTTCCCGGTGCGGGCTGTGTTGCTGTGGCTGGAGCCATAGCCACCAGGACCGTGGGAGGAAGGGGCAGCGCCAGAAGTCGGTAGCCATTATCGGCTGCGGCAAGAAGAGCGGTGTGGGCCACTGTCTTCTCATCATTGGCCAGACGGAGTTCTTTAAGAACTAGCATGTCATGAGCCCGGGCGAACGATGGAAGGGGTGTGGCGTTGGCGATGTCATCGGCGGTGTTGGAGAAGCGGGGATTGAGGCCTCGCAGAAGGGCGAGGACGAGTTGAGAGTCGGCCACAGGGTGGTCGATGTCCCGGAGAGCAGCAGCCTTGACTTTGAGACGTTGACAGTACGAGGAGAAAGAGGAGTCGCCTTGTACCATGGAGTGGAACTCGTTGAGGAGGAAGATGGCGCGAGGTTGCTTGTTGGCCAGGAAGATCCGCTCGATGGCCACCCAGAGGTCCCGGGCGGTGGGGTCGGTATCGTCCATGGCGAGGTTGAGGATAGAGTCGTCGACCGAACCGAGCAGCTGGCTGTGCATGCAGCAATCGGCGATGTCCCACTGAGGATCATCAGGGCGAAGTGGAGCGGAGCCATCAATACGGGACCGAAGGCCGAATTTTTCCACAGAGGGATTTGAAGAAGAAAACCCACTTGGAATAATTGGCGTTAAGGTCAAGCGAGATAGGAACGTGAGATTTCACGTTCACAGCAGCGTAGGGAGGGGAGAAGATCGGCGAGGTGATGCCCGAGGTGTGGTCTGAGGCACCGAGGGCCGGAGCAGATTCGGCGACTGGGAGAATGTCGTTGTTGAGAGCGGACTCGGTGGCCATGACGGGAGAATAGGAGCAAAGAGCCGATGGGAGAAAGAATCCGATGGGAGGGAGAAGCCGATGAAAGGACGGATCGGCCAATCAAGGATGTGAGAAGCCGATAGGAAGTGGGCCGGCCAGCTGATGAGGAGTGGTTGGCCGATGGGGAGTAGGCAGCGGAGTTGGTGAGGACAGAGTGGGTGGGTCAGAGAGTGGTTGGGTCACGGACGTGCGAGGATTCACGTCCGTGAAGAGAAGATTCACGTCCGTGGACTCGTGGAGGCCAAGGAGTGGGGCGGACGCGAAAAAGGCAGGGAGTGGCCGGACACGAAGAGAATATGTTCGCGTCCGGGAGGCAGGGATTCGTGTCCGTGGACATGTGGACACGTTGGACTGGCTCGGACGTAAAGGGAGAAGGTTCGCGTCCGAGAGCCGTTGAGCGTGTCGGAAAGGGCGAGAACCGAGGGAGGTTTTCAGCCATTGGAGGGCTGGACAAGTCCAGCCGATGGAGACGATGAACATGGAGGTGCGCCGGCGTCAGAGAAGAAGAGATGCACGAAATAAGAGGAAGAGCGGAGACGGGTGCGAGGCGGGACGAGGAGGTGGATCGAGACCGTCGCCTAGTCACACGGAGGTGGGGCGGAGAAAAGGTGACTGCGGGAGAGACGGGGAGAAGGAGAAATGGAGACGAGAGAGCGAGGAGAGTACTGAGAAGAGAGTTGGCGACAGGAAGAAGACGTCGACGAGGAGGAGGAAAGGGTTGGTTCGCCGGAGGGAGAAGTTAGCGCGTCGGGATGTCTAGACTTGCTCTGATACCATGTAGAATGTGTACAGTGACTATGAATCCGTCCCGAGTGTATACAAGGGGGTCGGATCTATATATATACAGCCCAGGCCAGTGTTCTGTCTAACACTGATATTTCATGTTTTATATATATGTTTTATTCCAGCTAACTATTTGTCATATACGGCACATCATATGGAGAATTGAACACACGTTCCTGTTTGTCTTCAAAATGGTTGCAAACAGAATCAAACAAACTTTTCTATGTTGCTGTGTACTATCCTTTGCTCAATACAAATTTGTCTTGTTATCATTCTGTCACCACTGACCAATTCTGTTGGTTCTGTTTTGGACTGTTTCTAGTCTACTACTACTAGCTCAAACTGTTTCATTAACTTTGCACTCTAAACACAACACCTCTAATTTCCTTTGTCAGAGTCTGGTCTGCTTTCGTGGTTATCCTAAACTTCAATTATAACACATAATTTTTTTTGGCCGGATGTTTTTTGTTCATGTGGTATTGCTTTTACTGCTAATTTAACTTAAAGACGGTGATATCATTTTCTAGGGAGTCACATTCAGCATCCAGAATGGTCATATACATCTTTTTCTTACAACTGTTCATAAAGGTGACCTGAAAAAGATTTCTTATGGGTTTGGTTAGATGTAAATGCAATTATTTTTTACGGTTTCACATACATTGAATTGAATCATCTAGACACCAACTTGGTAGCAATCCAGTTGATCCCCTCTAGGGTGCTGGAAGAGTCAAATTAGGGGTCACTGGGTCAGCACAAGAAATTCTGAAAATGATCCATATGGTTTGTTTATGCAATTTTACAACATATATAACAACATTTTGTCCACTGATGACAAATCTTTACACCAGATCAAATGTCTACATCGCACGCAAATGCAGATGGTTGAGTGTCTGCGCATCACGTGCGCAGCTTTGAATGACTTGTCTGAATTAATCAAATCTAAGAGTGACAAAATGCTTATGTTATTTTCTTTGAATTTATTCTTGAGTATTTTAGCAGAGTTACAGATATTTTCTTTAGCCAAAATTTATTTAACCAGCGACACTGTTTGCTTATGTATACCTGTTGCAATAACATGATTCATGATGATCACCCCAAAAAATGATTCATGGACTACTGGCTGAAACATATGTGTATAGCCAGTGTCCCTTACAGACACAAGTACACAAGCAACAATCACATATCTTGTATGACAGTTCAACACCCATCTGGAGTGTATATATTAGATCAGAAAACAAATGAACAAGACTAATAGCGGCCTCTGCAGTGTGGGCCCTACATGTCAGCCTCTCTCACAAGAGGGGTACTGTTCTTGTCGGCAAATTTTGCATATCTAGCATCTATTTCTCATACTTGTTCCTACTTATCAAGCATATCTACTGTCATGGAATCCTGTTGGACTTGGATCAGTGACCTCCATCATTCTCGCGATCTCTTCCAAGTACCCGTCCTTGTAGAAATCGGCCACGGCGGCAGCGGCGGGGAAGCTATGATCGTTCTGATGGAAGGCGACCGTCATCGGCGACGTGTTCAGAGGCTTCTGCTCCGGTGCCGGCGCCAATGGTAGGGATCCCCATTGACTATGAAGCTTGTGGTGGATGTGACTGTGATGCATGCTTTCGTTGAAGAAGTAGCCGCCGTTGTTCATCGTGCTCATCATCTGATGACGGCCGTGCTGCTGCTGGGCGATGGCCGGAGCCAGGCCGCAGTTCATGTACTCGTCGCCGCCGCCGTCCAACTCGAAGCTCCCCGTGTTGGAGCTCGAGTCTCCCGGCGGTGGGGCCTTGATGGTCACCGTCGCCGGCGCCGGTGGCCTCCGGACCTGCTGCTGCTGCTTCCTGTATGTAATGCTCCTCTTGAAGATTCTGCAGATGGTCCAGACCTCCTGCATTTTTTTTCAGTTAGAAGTACACAAGTTAGAGGTCAATGCTGATGCTGGTGCCTCCGGCTTGTTGGCATGGTAGGATGGTAGAATCACACTCAACGTGTTAGAACTTGAGAGAATTTCTAGTGCTCCGGTATTACTATGGCTCCTTTAGAACGCAGGCTTACAGGATTTTCATATGGATCGGTTCAGTAAAATTTTCACAAAATTTCTCCATTCCAAAGGCAGCCTAAAGTCTAGAATGAATTACACAAATTATCATGGACAATTTCTTATACAATTTGGCGATTTAAAATATTCCTGATGATATTGAACCCCGCATCACCAAATTGTATATCTAACTTTTCATTTTTCTTAGATGATGATGTCAAACTTTTCATAACTATTTCTGCTTCTGAAAATTTTGAGCTCCGGAACCTTATCTATATTCTGTTATGCGAATGTATAACAACTCTCGTGCATTCATACTTGTAAGAAGAATACAGCATGAGCATGGGAGTGCATGCTTACAGCTTCTTGCATGCATGGGGAGGAATTGGCGGCGGCGGCTGCCGGCGGGAGGCGGAACTCGTGCATCATCCAGTCGGTCTTGGTGCCTTTGCCGGCGCTGCCGCGGTAGTAGACGAGCGACTTCTTCAGCCCGATCGACTCTCCGGAGTTGTTGGCGGCGGCCGCGGCGGCGGAGTAGATCGGCCGGTCGATCCCCGTCGCCTTCCAGAACCCCGATCCTGTCACCCTGTTCGGCCTGATGCTGTTCCTGTACTTCCTCCCTCTCAGGCAGAAGAAGTACCATTCCTTCTCTCCACCTACCGTTCTCGCCACTGCAAATTCATTCAAACACACGAATATTTCAATACAAAGTTACAAATTTTAGTTTTGTTTTCTTGAAAAGGATTTGTGTTTGAGGTTATTTCGACGAAGGTGGAATGATGAGAAATTTCCAATTTACAACAAGAAGTTTGATTGAATTGGCAGGTGTGTATGCGTGAGATGAGACTTACTGGGGAGATCCCATGGATCGTGCTTATAGATGTCCATCTCCTTGATGATTTCTATGCTGAGAGATTTCCTCGCCACCTTCCGCCGGAGGTAGAACGTGACGAGCTCCTCGTCGGTCGGGTGGAACCTGAACCCCGGGAGCACCACGTCTCCATCTTCTTCCTCGTCTCCGGCGAGCACCACCTCGCCATCGCTCTTTATCTTCTCCATCGCCTGCCTTGCAAACTCCTTGCTGGTCACCATCTCCTGATCGATTATAAACTTGTGTGTTTTCTTGTGTTCTTGCTCCAACAATTTTCTATGTAGATATCTATCTTCTCTGATGCAATCTTCTAATGTTGTGTATATGGAGCTAGCTAGCTCTCTCTTGATATTGGCCTTTTTGCAAGGAGATGGCAAGGAGCAAGCTAGCTATATATGAGAGTGAAGGAGTCCATGGAGCAAAAATGCTATTCTAGGGCCTTATAAATGCACGATAGCTTGGTCCAAGTCATGCACTGATGGGGTTTGAATCCTCTTACTGTCTTGACGAATCTTCAGAGCAACATCACTCAGCTAAGTACAAACACAAGATTTTGTGTCTTTCGTCTGTGAGAAAGCCCAGAGCTGTACTTGCATCTAGCTAAGCAACATGTCACCTCAACAGTGGCCATGCACTGATGAGCATGCCACGTCCATGTCGTTTGGTGTAAGGGTGCCAAGAAATCAGAGAGCCGATCGACGAGATCACTTCTTTTGACTGGGATACTGTTCAGGGGAAGAGGAGCTTTTTTTAAAAAAAACAAAGGGATTTGCAATTTCTCATGCGCCTGTAAAATTGTAAATTTTCAGTCATATTTTAACTGCAATTTGGTTGTTATATGTGGTTTTTTTTATTTTATCTAAATTTGAATTTTTTGCATGTAATTTGTAAACTTTTATGGATTACAATTTTTTCATGTATTCTTGTAAATTTTTGTATGTTATAATAGTTTATTGTTCAATCATTAGATAATAACGATGAAAAATTGGTTTTAGCAAAATTGGTTTATGTTGAAAGTGATAAAAATAGTTTATATTAAAATTAGTATCATTTAATTATTTTTTTATTTAAAATTATTTATAAAAAATATATGGGGAGCGTGTATTTGTGTTGACATAGGTCAGGTTAAAAAATATATGTCGAAGAATATGTCAAAGAATGTTTTTTTATTTGTGTGTAGCAATTAAATTTGGAAAATATATGAAAAGATGAAAATTAACAAAATAATTTACTGAAGTTAAAATAGCAACAAGCTAATTTTTCGACGGTTCAGATGCACCGTAATATGTACCGTCTAGAAAAACAATACGAAACAATACGTAGAGCCGATCTAGCAAGCCGTGACACAGTGACGGCCCAATGACGACAGCGTGAGTGTGACAAGTGGGACCATAATATCAACGAGAGCGAGCACACACGATGACAGCGTAAAGAATGATAGGTGGGACTGAGTTGTTAGTGGGTGCACATACGTGACGGAAGCGAAGTGGCTGATAGACGGGCTAGGCCTGTCAGTGAGCGCAGGCGTGAGTACAGAGAGGTACTGCAACTGATAGGTGGATCAGGTCTATCAGTGGGCATAGCGGAGACTTGGCGATTGATAGGTTGGGCCGGTAGGAGTGATATATTGCCTATGGGAGTGCCCGCATGGGTGTGACCATGCGCGTGCGGGCGTAGGAGATCCGGAGATGATGTGGTGACTTATAATTGGAGTAGAGGTGTCGGAATAATAACCGAGTAGGATTCTCTATAAATACGAGTCAGACTATATAGCCTTCTGTATGAGGGGTGACGTGTGAAGCGTCTATTTTAGAGCAGACGGCTAAAAATAAACAATGTAGTGGTTATAAAATCTTAAGGGTATTTAATTCACATCATTTGGGATTTTTTTTTGTATAAATAGAGAGGAAGAGATTGAGACATAGAAAATTGAAAGAGTTTTTTTTAATTTTTGTAAGCGTAATTTTGAGAATAAAGGTAAATTTTATTAAAAATTTGTGCGGAAATTATTCTGTCTTGTTTTTTTTTCATAACTAGTGTTTACTTTTGGATTAAATTATTTCCTCTTGGTTTTGATTTGATTTTTTTTATCCTAGAGTGTTTTTTAGTTTTCTATTGATTGGTTAATTATTTTTTAATCTTATGCTATTAATTAATTAGTGTTTAATTAATTTTAGTCAATTTTTTTAGTAATTTTGTTTTATTAATATCTTAAGATTTTGAAGTCTGATTGATGTGATTTCAGTTGTATTTATTTACAAATTTTGTCTACTTTATTTTGTAAAATTTCTAGATCAATCGGAGTTATGTATCTATGTTATAATCTGTAACAATCTAGATTAAAAAACATATTTTTCATATTTTATAATTAAATAAAATTATTAAATTTTAATTTTACCTTTCACAATCATTCACTCTTATAATTTCTCGATAGGTGAGTAACTATAAACATATTGGATTTTTATCCAAGTGGTAGAAAAAGTGCGCCTGAAGTCTAAATACTCCAAAAAATACAAATTATTGTGACATTCGATGTTGCGTTTTTGGTCTGAACATTTTGGTTAAGATCCTTTTTGTTATTTTGAGATGTAGTTTAAGACGCTTTCAGGTACTAAGACTGAAATTTTTCATTTAATTTTGTCCTTTGAGTTAGTGGAGGGAATTAGTAATGAACGACTAACGACTTCTTTTTTGTAATGACGCAAGCGATTATTAATTTACAAGGTTAAGGACGCTCAGTACTGTAATTGACTTATTTGGTTTAATCTGAAAAATATCAAGTTAGTAATTAAGAACCTGAAAAGTGTAAACAGAGAAAAAAGAAGCCTCTTCAATGACGACATTGTAATATTGAATTCTAAAGTCGTGAGTTGCTTTTGTCAGATAAAAAACATTATGGAGTAGCCAGCAGCTGCATTGTCATCGTTGACAGCAGAGCAAGCGACCAATAATCGGTAAGCACGCATAATTCTTCCAGAATCCCCTAATTATTATCAGATGAATATGATACGGGGCATCATGAACCATATGCTCTAATTATCTATAGTGTACTGTGGATGTTCTTGCGCTACGGCCCTTGCAGAGATAGTAGCTTGACTAATTGTACCAATAGGGAAATAATAGAAGTACTACTTTTGGCCTAGGACTCTCACGAAAGCTCTAACCACAGAGCACGAAAACTGCATTTCGTCTGGCCTCCTTCCCTCGCATCTCTGATGGCTTTCTAGTCACCGGTGAGGGGAGGAGGGTTTAGCTCCACTCATATTAGTTAATAGTCTAATCAGATTGGTATCGTAGTCGTTCCTATGACATGTTTTAGTAGAGCTTCTTTGGTGCAAGCACCAGCGTACATCCTCCTCCTTATGGTGAAAGTGGCTTCAATCTACTTTGACGCTAGCCGTCCCGATATACCTTGAAATAAACAGTCTACGGTGATTTTAATGTTTATTGCCTTCTTCTCGGGTGAGGTGGCTCTTGTTGGTGAACCCATGACAATATAAGGATCTCGAAGAAGATTGTCTAAGCTTTAAGTTTCATCATTCCATCCATAAGTTTCTATTGCATGTTTTAGAAGGTGCATCAGCCATTTCTTCTACTTTTGACAAGTTTATCTTGAAGTTTAAGCTGGTTGTTCTTCAAATCTCTAATACAACCAAAAACAAACCTCCACCAAATATAGTCCCTATGAAATAAGATGCTAAGCTTAAATGCTTTTCCACTTCATTCATGGAGGTTTGTCGGCGACGTCCAAATCAGCTCAGCAATGGTGGTGCAAGGGCTAGATTGCTTTTTATCTTATCTTTTGAGGGTTTAGTGCTTTTATGGGTTGTTTGCAATAGTATATTTCTCTAGGGACCCTGTTGTAAAATTTCTTTTGTACACTGTTGCAACATCTATATAAAAGGCTAGGGCGTCCCGATTATTTTAGGATATTAGAATTTGGCTTAAGGACAGTAAAAAACTGTCCGCTCTTAATCTATTTAAAGTCCACGAGTTTAACACACATATATAACCTGTTAAGAGAGGAGAGGAAAGTCATAAGTCATACATACACGTTACGTTAAGACTAAGATGGCTACATCTAACCATCAACTATAACCCTTATATCTACTTCTTTTATACATATAAAACAAAAGCTATTATCTTTCTTAAAAAATCTCGTCATATCTTTTTATTTCGATATTGCATATATCATATCCTACGTTTTTAAAATAACATTATCAATATAACTGTCGATAATTTAATTATGTTTTTTAAAATATAATAAAAGTAACTGTGTAAAATAGGGTGGAGTGATGTACCAAACACTACCGAGACACATGTAATTTTCCGGTTGTGAGTGTGTTATTTGGTTTAAGCATTATTTTGTTTTCTAGGTAGCAGCCGGTTCACCCAAAATTTTGCCTGTTCAAAACTTGAATAAATTTTTTAAGGAATTTCAGTTGAATTTAGGTTATCGATCAGATATAAATATGTCCATAAAAGATTCACTCCTTGTATATCTTTTTTAGAAAAATAGATTAAAACCCGAGAACGAGTGGATGTACACAACCATCATTCCTTGTATATCTAAAGATTTGGCGTCAGCTTAAAAAATATCAGCACCATAGACGGCAGCTGGACAGCAAAATTGAAGTCAATACCACCAGTATAAGAAATTCAGTTGTAATAATGATTAAAAATAAGCTGAGTGTTTTATAGCATTTTCTTCACCGGCAGCTTTGGTCGTCATACGCTCATATTTCAGCACTCTCTGTAGCATTTGATCTCTTTCAGGCTCATGGATCAAAGCTTTGAAAATCTTGTGTTGACAATGGAGATATAATTTGCTTAAAGACATTGAAAAATGCAATGTTTGTTGAAGACACAGTAAAAAATGTGGTATTGTTACAGAACGCTTTAGATTTATGATTATTTTCCACTATATAAAGTTATATATTTGATTTTTAGGAGAGAGAAAAATTAGAAAAATGGCATCTACACCATTATTCTCTTTTCCTCTATTTTAAATAAAAAAAATGTTCACTGTTTATACAATCACAGACATAACTTATGTATTTTTTTGCCTAATTGTTTTTTCTGGTTGCATTGCATTTTCTTTACATAATATAAAATTCATTATAGTTTTGCTTAAAAAAACTACACTCAATTATTATAAAAGTTTACAATCAAAACAACTGTAAATTATAAAATACAGTTTGATAAAAAAAAGACTAAGTTAAACATCAATATAAAGATAGATAATAAACTATTACTAAAACTTTATCCGTGGTTGATGAAATTCTACACAACCTGTGTGTAGTACTTGTTCTTCTCAAACCTTTGCATTGCATAGATTCATTCAAATAATAATAATTAATAACATGAACTCAACTTTTTTTATTCTAAATCAGTGTGAAATCACCTATTAATCAGTATCAAAATCTGGTTTTGTCTACAGGAGAGAAAACAGACAAGGGACCAAAACACCCAACCATAGGCTGTAGGCTGTGTTGAAGAATGTTCAGTGTTTTTGAAAGGGACTATTGTGAATTCTCCCCAAAACAAAATGAACCTCATCTTTTCTTTTCTATGGCCCACCGGACCAGGTCAACCGCCGCATTGTCCGCCTCCTCACTGTGGTGGCCCCACTGCCACGTCAGCACAGTTTTTCAACCTTCAATGCACGTGCGGAAGACTCTGGATTGAGCCACGTCCATGCAAATCCCTAGCCTTCCTGGAAGCTAGTGGCGGGTTCGTAGTTTTTTTTTAAAATCTTTTTATTCAAAGTTTTTGAAGCCACATTTCAATGTCTTTTTTTTAAATAAACATATTTTTATATAGGTGACATCTTTTTAACGAGCTCTAAGTGATTTTATTATTGAAAATTTGATGACAAAGTTAATACCAATAGTACCTTTATTTTATTATATTTATTATTATTATCTTAATAAAATAAGTGTGATATGTACACATCGTGTATAAATCGTACATCAGCCATATATTAGAAGTGAAAAATTCATGAATGATGATATTGATGGAAACTCATTCTCTTCTGTTTATTTATCAGATTATTGCCACGAGTTATTTTCTCTATACTTCTAAAAACAAGATTTCTTAAAAAACTTTGTTCTTGAAGCACTTATTCTAAATTATTTGTTAAGTTTATAATATATAATATTTAGCTCTTATCTACAACCAAGTAAATAATCTACTAGCTTTTATCCACGAATAATCTAAAAAGAATGCTAGTACTGCACCACATAAATAACTTGTGATCAATAGTATCTTTCTTTAAAAAATAATTAGGTGTATTCTCGTGTGCTTAATTAGGGGCCACACTTTAGTTTATTGGTTTATACTATTCCTATACATTTTGTAAACCAAAACGGTATAAAGTATCAATGCTTGTTTGAAGTCAAAAATTCCGTAGAACATCTATTGGCTCAAATGCATTGTAATACGACCTTGCTACGTTGCGGTAACTTGTTGGTTGCTGCACATAAATTCTTGGTCGCTCCGGAACAGCTGTGTCCTTCTGTTGTGAAAAATAGTGATCACGCCCTTCTGTTTTCCTCACCTCACCATAGATTAATTCTTAAGGTACTTTCATAAATAAACATGGTTTCAGATGTCAAAGAGAAGAATGTGGAGGCCTCCTAGCAATACCTGTAGAGTTGTAAACCATGTGTTGCAATGGAAATGGATTTTCATTGTACGGAAGCATGCATAAGTTACTTTGTAACATCATATCAGTCTTTTCTAATCAAAATTATGGATCTCAAGAAGTGGAGCATTTATTAACTAGGAACCATTCAATCTTTTGGCCTACTTTATCCCATTATCTTAACCATGCGAATGTTGAAATTGAGACATACTACTCGTGCAACTTGACTAGCAGAGGCCTCTTTGACAATTTTTGGATATGCTTATATTTTATCTAAATTATTTTTTTTATCATTTGCACTTTTCCCGTTTCCCCTAAAGTTTTCATGGTAACCTTAAAAAATCTGTAATAACTATTTGGTCTCCAATGTTCTTCTTCCCTTTGGATATTCTTGGTCGATAAAAGCAACCATGTTAGTGCTCTGTGACGAACGAAAGGAACGCTGTTGCTGCGTTGCAAGGGTGGCATACACAAAAAATAGAGGTGAGGAGTGGTGAGTCACAGTACATGGTAAAGATACACGATTACATGACAGTGTGGAATTTTATGGTAAAGTTTTTACCATTGACACCATTTCCGGTTTTACTCAAAATTTTATGATCACCTTTAAAACAATCACCAGTAATTCTCTCTGGTCCTAGATGTCCTTTCCCTTCAGATATTTTTCAGTCAATAAAGGCAAACGAATTAGTGCTCCATGACGTAAAAAGTTGCGCTGTTACGAGTGTCATGCATATGAAGAATGGCGGATGACGGATACATTGTAAATATATGTGATTCCATAATGGAGTAGAAATTTTTATGTGACGGATGTGGATAGGGAACTCATGGGGTCGACCATCACCACCAAATGAGATAAGTAGGGAAAATAAGTTTGCGAATTAAGGAGGGATTGGCACGTAAACCCGTACAGCCGTTCAGTAAAAACCACAAAGAAAATCGCATGATTGACTTGCATGCACGCACGCACGAACACATGATGTGAGTAATAGCCTAGTACTAGCCGACAATTGCTTGATATCCGTTTGCCTCTTGGAAGGTGCAACACAGAAAGGAGACTTTGGGATCTCTACGTTCCCATGTACACACTAGCTATGCAAGATTGGCTTCATATCCTCATCACCATGCTACTAGTAGCCACTGTGGCACCAGGAATAAAAAGTGTTTTTGAAGACAGAACAAAAAAGATGCCACTGTTTTGTCGTAACATGACTGAAGAAAAGACCTTTCTTCTTCCTCTGATCTTTCTTCTTTCTGTTTTCAGAAGCCTCATCTTTTGAACCTTCAGAGAAAATATGGCACCTAAATGCGACTTTGAATGGCTCTTGTTTCCTTTAGTCAAGAAATAACATTGGATTGGATGATTTTTACTGTCTCCATCCCAAAATAACTTTATTTTCACTCATTTCACACATATTAATAAAAAAATAAAAATATTATAATACCCTCTACTTTATCAAATCACAATACAATTATTCGTTTCCTACTTTTATAAACTTCAATATAATAATTACTCAAAGATAAATTTATTTTAGAACAAATAAGAGGGAGAAAGAGGGAGGAAGAGGGAGGAAAGACAATCTTATAGGAAGGAAGTACTTCCCAAGAGAAATTAAGAAAATAGCACGGGAGAAAAGGCAGGCTTATGGTGATCCATATATTTTTTGAGTGGACACAAGTCTATGGTTTATGGTTATAAGTCACTGAGTACGATTTTTTGCTTTGGCATGCTTGATGCTAACATTTGTCGAATGAAATTTCGCAGGATCTTTGTGCCTTGAGAGGAAACAAGCAATGGAGAAAATTGACTGGATTTCTCATGTGTGCATGCATGAGATAACAAGAAAGTTTGTTTGGTTAATTCGTCTTTTGTTGATTAATCCTAGTGTAAAAGGGAAGTAGCGTACTCCACTTCAGTTCTTAAGGTAAGCACAAATTTTACTGTATTTTTAACCATGTTTTCTTTTGACAAATGGTGGATATATGTGAGGTTTCTTCAATATTGCATACTTTGTAGACAGAGGCATTTCAGAATTTCCCGCAATGGGCGGCCAATTGCTGAATTCAACCTTAAGATTCAATGTTACCTCAAATGCTTGACATCTGTTTTATATCCAAACATTTAGGAATATCGACACGATTATACCTGAGAAACGTATGAAAACTTGATTCCAAGTGGGAAAATATGTCAGGATAGGAGCATTTTTTTTGTTTGTTTTGCTGACTAACAGGCAGGTGTAAACTTCTTTTGGACTGTAATATTGAGTTTTGGAATTTTGACAGTAGATTGCAGACTTAACCCCCAACATGAATCCAAGTGTTCCGAAAATGGAAGCATGGACAAAATTGTATAGCTCTTTGATTATTAGCCGCCATTCTGCCATCAACAAGTGTTCGGTAAACTTTGAAATTTACACTTCAGAGATATTCGGAGAAGATTTGTCTGGACAAAATGACAAATAATTATAGAAGTTCAATTCTAGCAGCAGGAAAAGAGTGCCCTAAACCTAGTACTATTAATAGGCCAATTACCTAACAAAAAACCTTGCAAATATCTTGACAGTTACTATGCCAAATAATGTTCCAATACTCATGGAATACCATCATTCCATGGAACTGATCTTCTAGTTTTCGTCAGAAAGATGAGCACCCTATCTGAACTCTGTACCGTACAGCAGCAGAAGTTGAATTGTTCTTCACTACGTCATTTAGAAGCTCCCTGTACCTTGGTCCTAAAGCAGTACAGTGTATTAAATCTTCAGAACCTTTCTGTCCAACCGATACGTAGCAAACCAGCTATAAAGCAGGACAAAGAACTCAATACCGACAGAGAAAAAAACCTTCTTTTCTGCCTACGAATTCCTCATGATCAAAGTCTTATCAACAACATTCTTGATTGGACATTGCATATGTGCACAAGTAGATACGACGATTATCTTCATTGTTGCAGCCGCCTTACATTTATGAAATCCCAGACTTATGCAAGATTTATATGCAACTGACTGAACTTGGAAGGTTCAAGGCATTTATGATTGATTATTCATGCTTTGCTTCCGGAGAGAATCTCATTATTGGGTCACAAGAAACCAAATGCTGCAAGACGTAGACACAATAACATACAGCATATCTGTCATCTCAACTTAATCCTGTACAGGAAAAAATATCCAAGAAACATGACCAAAAGCTGAGTTGCTGAAATTTTGTAGTTGTAGGATGGACAAAGTCATGCAGCCACAATTAATTCGAGCCATCGCATTCGTAATTCCAGAGATGGAATCACTTAAGTTAGTTAGTTGTATCTTTCCATGAGCAGTTGATGCAACAGAAAGCCAGGAGGATGCAGTTTATTCTGTGACTGTTTTCAGGTCTGCTACAGCCTAGAGCTAATTTCTTATCATTTTCAGTCACATTGTGCATGCATGTTCTGTCCTTGTTTCTTGCAACTCTTTCGCAGCCATACCAAGAACAATGGTAGAATAAATACAGTCCAAGATGAAGGGTCTATCTCCTGTCATTTTTCTTCTCCTGGTCCGAGAGACTGTAAGCTTGTAATTTAGGAGCATCTATTGCAGATGACCTTCCAACAGTTGTACTTTTGACTGGAAAAAAATGGCAAGGTTGAACATTTTGCCGATGACCTGGAACAAAAAGTTATCTGTTAACTTGGACTTGCAGGTTTAGATGAGGTGAAGCATTGAATAAATAAGAGGCTCTAGCTCTGAAATCACCTTACGCATTGATTGTCAAAATTTACCATTTGACCTGGAAGGCTGGAACAAATTACTGCATCTGTTCTGACCTTCTGATGAAATGTCTATTTCTTTAGACAGACAGATATACCATTTTAGTCAACAATTCAACCTGATGAGACCATGATCTGGTCCTGACTTAGACCAAATGATTAAGGACTTGTTCCAGAGGGCTATTGACTATGGCAACTCTTCTCGTTTTTTTTTCTATATTGAAGTTTTTTAAAAAAATCAAATAAATTTATTTTTTAAGCTTGTAATAATTCATACTTAATTAATCATATGCTAATGGTTTTTGCCGCTAAAAATTTCGGCCAAACAGCCTATCCAAACTCTACCTAAAATTGATTGACCTGCATGTATGTTTATCACATGCTGATATATCCCCTAGGGAATATGATCAGGTTAGAATCCCATAACACAGTGGTTAATTACCCAGGCTTACCTTAATATGTACAGAATATTCTGAAAAAAATCAGAATAAATAAAGCAGAAACTGTGTGTGATGTTGGCTGCCTTCGAATTAACATATGACAGCAAATGTTGGTTGTGCCGTCTTGCAATCTTTAGTGAGACCATTTCCTTTCCGTCTTAAAATTACACGCAAAGATTTTGTGCTCTCTATCAGAAATCTTGTTCTTCGGACAATACAAACTTACTAGCACAGGAACTGAACCATGAATTCAGAATTTCAGATAATTTATTCCGTCAGAACTCAGAAGATTCGGCGCACCTGAACAATCATCAATGAAAGGTTGAATGAAGTGACTTGCTGTTCTTGAAGTCTCCTTCAGAGAAATTTTAATGAAGAATTACTGTAAGTTTTTGTACAACGAATGCCACGTATACTATAATGACAGAATGTTTTGACCCTGCAACAATGTCAATTATGACTTGGACCTTTTCTGAAGTTGCCTGGGTCAGCGGGATATAGTATCCGACAAAAATGTTGGGATTTTGAGTTTTGAAGGATTCTGTTCTTCTAGAACTGACAAGGACTAGGTAAAGTTGCCAAGTACTGTAACTTGTACCTTCTTCATTCAGATTGTTTCACTTTCACCTCAGCAAAACTGACTTAATAGGATAAATCCATCACTCGTCAGCCACTGGCAATCCAACGTCAACCACACTTAATCCATGGTCAACCATACTTAGTGTTAGACCACTGGACTTTATATAGACTTGACCTCTCTTATAGAGTTAGAGGTTTAGTCTCACTGTACACCACATTCCTATATAATATCAGAGTAGGTATAGATATCTCCGGCGCTCAAGCATCCTCTCGTCGGCTAGCCAATGCTTTCTTTTCATCGTAGACTTTCTTTCCCGATATTCCTCCTCTGCCTTCTTGTCTCAGCTCTCTCCTCCCTATCTCCTCCGCAGACGGCTTTCTCCTCATCCACCGCTCTCTCCCCCCCTTTTCCACCATGTGACAAGGCGACGGCCTCCATCCGCCTCCTCGCCTTGTTTAGACCCGTACTTTTCTCTTGCTTCGGCGCACCTTCCCCTTCTCCGACGCCAACATAACTCTGCGCTCGTCATCTCCATCGGCTGGACTCGTTCGCCCTCCATCGGCTGGAACTCTCGATTCCCGCTTTTTCGACACGCTCACCTGCTCCCGGACACGAAACTTCTCCACTCACGTCCGAGCCACTCCGACGTGTCCACGTGTCCACGGACACGAATTTCTGCTTCCCGGACGCAAACCTCCTTTCTTCACGTCCGCGCCTTCTTCGATTTTTCACGTCCGCTCCACTCCGTTGCGTCCACGAGTCCACGGACGTGAAACCTTCCTTCACGAACGCGAACCTTCTCACGCCCGTGACCCACATACTCTCTCCCACTTGTGACCTACCTACTCTGCCACCCACTTCTCACTCAACTACTCCGCTGCCTACTCCTATCGGCCAACCACTCTCCTCATCAGCCACCTACTCCCATCGGCCAATGACTCTCCTCATCAGCCCCTATCCTCATCGGCTTATCGTGCCCTGTTACTCTCTCGTCGTGACCACCGAGTCGGCTCTTAGTTCCAGCACTCTTCTAGTCGCCGGATCTCTTCCGACCATCGGCGTTCTTGACCATACCTCGGGCACCACTTCGCCGATCTTCTCACCACCTTACGCCGCCGTCAACGTGAAATCTCACGTTCCCATCTCCCTTGACCTCAATGCCAATTATTTCAAGTGGGTATTTTTCTTTAAATCCTTATGTGAAAAGTTTGGCATTCATTCTCACATCGATAGCTCCACTCCACCTCGACCTGATGATCCCCAGTGGGACATCGCCGAATGCTGCGTGTGCAGCTGGCTACTTGGCTCGGTCGATGACTCCATCTTAGATCTTGCAATGGGCGACACTGACCCCACTGCTCGGGATCTCTGAATAGCCATCGAGCGGATTTTCCACGCCAACAAACAGCCGTGCACCATCTTCCTCCTAAATGAATTTCACTCCATGGTACAAGGAGACTCATCTGTCTCCTCGTACTGCCAACGTCTAAAGGTCAAGGCTGCCGCCCGGTGTGATGTCGGTCACCCTGTGGCCGACTCATAACTCGTCCTTGCTTTCCTGCGAGGACTTAACCCCCGCTTCTCAAACACCGCCGATGACATCGCCAACTCCACACCTCTTCTGACATTTGCCCAGGCCCACGACATGTTAGTTTTCAAATAACTACGCCTGGCTAACGATGAGAAGACTGTGGCCCATACCGCTCTCCTCGCCGCAGTCGATTATGGCTGCTCTAACCCTATCGGCTACCGACCACCATGCGTTACTGCCATCTCTCACGGCTCTAGTAGCCATGGCTTTAGCCCTGGCAACAAAACCCGTGCTGGTGGCAATGGCAAAGGCAAGGGCAAAGACAAGGGCAAAAACAAGAGCGACCCGATGCAACCGTGCCTTGCTCTAGTCCCTACCTCTGGGCACCCTAGCCCCAACTACGCAGTCCCATCGGCTGACAACCAGGGGTTCTTAGAGCCAATCATCAGGCCCACTTGGCATCGGCTCCCACCCTACCGCCTTAGCTGATCCTACCATCACTCACCCACTCAGTCGGTTCTCTCATGGAACCAGGCTGGCTTCGTCGCCACCCTCAATCAGATGACGTTCCAACCCCAGCACTCTTGGTTGTTGGACTCTAGTGCGTCATCCCATATGGCATCATCAGCCGATATACTATCTCTCGCCATCCCTTTTTCTCCCCTTTCGTCATCATCGGCAATGGTCACTCTCTCCCTATCCAATGTCGTGGTGACTCCCTCATGTCTACACCCACAACTAAGTTTCCATTTCGCAATGTTGTCATTGTCCCCTCCTTTATCCTCAATATAGTATCTGTCCGTCAATTCACAAGAGATAACAATTGCTCAATTGAATTTGACGCTTCTGGTTTCTCTGTGAAGGATATCTCTATCCGGCGCGAGATGCTTCGATGCAATAGTTGTGGTGATCTTCACACCATCTCCACTACGCCGTTCACTCCGCACGCCAGCATCGCCATCTCCACCAACCTATGGCATCTTCGCCTTGGTCATCTCAGCCCCGACATTGTCGCCAATCTTTGTCGTAGTGCCTCCATCACGTGTAGCCACAACAGCTCCACTATTTGTCACTCTTGTCAACTTGGCAAACATATGTGGCTGTCTTTCTCAAACTCTATGTCTTGTATCTCGCGACCTTTTGAGTTAATACACTGTGATGTGTGGACTTCTCTAGTTAAGAGTGTTTCTGGTAATCAGTACTATCTCGTAATACTGGATGACTATATACACTATTGCTAGACTTTTCCACTAACCAGTAGGTCTGAGGTCGCCTTTCACCTCATTAACTTTACCAACTATGTCTCCAATCAATTCAACCTCTCTATTCAAGCTATGCAGGCCGATAACGGTACGAAGTTTGTCAACCGTACCATCCAAACCTTTCTTACCTCCCGTGTTACCCATCTCCGCCTCTCCTGTCCCTACATCTCTTTCCAAAACGGTAAGACCGAACGTCTTCTTCGCATACTAAACAACATGAGTCGCACTATGCTACTTCATGCCCACCTACCTACAACCTATTGGGCTGAAGTACTAACCACCACGACTTACCTTCTCAATCGGCGCCCTTGCTCCTCCGTTCGCCACAATGTCCCCTACACCCTTTTGTACCACAAGACGTCCGACTACTCTCACCTACGTGTCTTTGGGTGTCTCTGCTATCCCAATCTCATCGTCACTACTCCTCACAAACTTACACCCTGCTCCACCGTCTGTATTTTCCTTGGATATCTCTCATCCCACAAGGGATACTGATGTCTCGATCTCTCTACCCGCCGGATCATCATCTCCCTCCATGTCGTCTTTGATGAGTCCTGCTTCCCCTTCGGTTTACTTCATCCCGGACTCTCGTCTGGTGATCTTGACTTCCTCCTCACCAATATTGTACCCTCCTGGTCCCCTCCATCAATCTCACCTTCGGCCTCCCCATCGACCGCTCTTGAGGACTTCTTGCATAGCTATCCCACTCCTCTCTGCTCCGATGCTACTCACATCGGACCTTCATCAGCCCCAATACTCTCATTGACTTTGGCTGATACTGTCTCACTCCCATCGAACACATCAACTCCATCGGCTCACCCACACCTATCGGCCCCTTCGCCTCTATCGGCTCACCCCTCCCTATCGGCTGCTCCGTCTCCATCGGACCGCCCAACCCCATCGGCCCATCAACCTCCATCGACTCATCCACCCCCATCGGCTCAGGCCGACCTTATTACAGTCGCTGAACCAGAGCCGATGCCACCCTTCCCCAACCAGTCCCCACCCCACCTCTCAAGCTCCCATCGGCTCCTGTGAACCTTATTGTCCCCTCCACCTTTCATATGATCACCCGATCACAAACCGGGTCCCTCCATCCTACCAAGCGTTATGGGCTATCAGCAGTTCATTGTACCATCTCGCCCATCCTGGCGACTCCTCGTTCAGCCCTAGCCGACGAGTACATGGCCCTTATGGATAACGAGACCTGGCGCCTCGTCCCTTGTCCTCCTGATGCTAATGTTGTGACCGGTAAGTGGATCTTTAAACACAAGTTCCACGTCGATGGATCGCTTGCTCGTCACAAGGTATGCTAGGTAGTTCAGGGTTTCTCCCAACGTCCTGGCGTTGACTATGACGAGACCTTCAGTCCCGTCATCAAACCCGCTACCATTCGGGTTGTTCTCACTCTCGCTGTCTCGCACTATTGGCCGATCCACCAGCTCAACGTGAAAAACGTCTTTCTTCATGGTTATCTGACGAAAACGGTCTTCTGCCAGCAACCTCCAGGCTTTGTTGATCCATCTCGTCCCGATGACGTTTGCCTCCTTCAGCACTCCCTCTATGGCCTTAAACAGGCCCTTCGGGCCTGGTACCAGTGTTTTGCTGCCTATTTTCGGCACATCAGCTTTATGGCCTTCGTCTTCGATACCTCCCTCTTTGTCCTTCACATCCGTAACACCACCACCTATCTTCTTCTTTACGTCGACGACGTGGTTCTTACAGCATCCTTGCCATCCCTCCTACACCAGATCATGGCCTAACTCCATTCCTAGTTTGCCATGACTGATCTCGGTCCTCTCCATCACTTCCTTGACATCTCTGTCACCCGCTCTCCTCACGGGCTCTTTCTCTCCCAGCGTCAGTATGCCATCAATCTCCTCCAACGTGTGGGCATGGCCGAATATCACCTCACGACCACTCCCGTCGACACTCGCGTCAAGCTCTCCGCCACCGATAGCTCTCTCATAGCCGATCCCTCCTAGTACCGGAGTCTTGCTAGTGCCCTCCAGTACCTCACACTAACATAGCCCGATCTCACCTACGCCATCCAGTAAGTGTGCCTCCTCATGCATGCTCAGCGCGAACGTCACCTCGCATTGCTCAAGCATATTCTTCGGTACGTGAAGGGCACACTCTCTACCGGCTTACATCTCAGCTCCAGTCTCATTGACTCTCTGACCGCGTACTCCGACGCGGACTGAGCGGGCTGCCCCGACTCTCGATGCTCCACATCTAGCTACTGCGTCTTTCTCAGAGACACTCTAGTCTCCTGATTCTCAAAGTGCCAGACTACAGTATCTCGGTCCAGCGCCGAAGCCGAGTACCACGTTGTTGCCCACGCCGTCGCTGAGTGTTGCTGGCTTTGTCAGCTTCTCTAGGAGCTTCGTTCACCTATCCTCTCTGCGACCATCATCAGTCGTGACAACGGTAGTGCCGTCTACATAACCGCCAACCCGGTCCATCATTGACGCACGAAGCATATAGAGATAGACATTCACTTCGTACGCGAGAAGGTTGCACTAGGATAGGTTCGGATGCTTTATGTACCGTCAGCGCACCAGTTCGCCGACATTATGATCAAAGCCTATCCGCGCCTTTGTTTACTAGTTTTCACTCCAGTCTCTGCGTCTGTTCCCCTCCCGTTGCGACTGCGGGGGTGTTAGACCACTGAACTTGTATATATATAGATCCGACCCCTCTGTATAGAGTTAAGATCTTAGTTTCACTGTACACCACATTTCTACACTTAGCCATGCCGCAGAGTGGTCAGAACTCATAATTAGCATGTTTTTAGATGATCATCTGCATTAGCAACAGCATTTGACCAGTGACAAATCAATGCGACTTGGTCCTCTGATGAACAAATGACAGCAATTGTTTTGTGTCGTTCTGATGTTGTCTGCTACTACTATTATCATCATAGTAAGAGCTACATGTTGCAGAAGCTTCGGCAGACTTGGAGGCTATAGAGGTGGAGCTGACTGTGGATCACATGCTCCTTCTAGGTTCCTTCTTGCTGATCTTAAAGACTCTTAATGAAAGGAGTTAATCATTAATGCAAGCTTCTTGACAAACAAAGTCTACTATGCTATACTAAAGGGAAGAATTGACACTCAAACAATGTCAATAATTCTCAGTTCAGCATTCAAAAGCATTAACAACATTTGGCGAAAACTGAGACATTCTGTGAACCCTCCTCATCCCCTTTTTTTAATACTCCAGCAAGCCACCGCAGTAGGCCAGAAGACATGGTACTGATCAATCTATTAATCATCTTTGTGCATCCATTCCATCATCTATCAAGAAAGAGCATGCAAAATGGCTTCAACCAAAGCTTAAAAAAAAAGGCAGACTCGCTCAGAACAATATACTTTAACAAGATATTGAGTTACCCAATTCAGTAACATGCATTTGTTTTTTTGTTCAGATCTATGGTACAATCAGCACAGCATGTTAAGGTCGATGAACATGAACCACTACAACTCATCATTGTCACGGCAGAAACAAAATTATGTTTCCTTTTATACAGACTAAGACACGGAACCAGACTTTCATTTCCCCATCAGCATGTCCTTTGCCTCATTTATCTTCGAAGCGATGTAATGGCTCCCACCAGCATCAGGGTGATTGGCTACCATTACCCTCTTGTGAGCCTCCCTGATCTTATCCAATGCAGCACGTTCTCTGAAACAAGAAAACGATTTCTAAAAGTCAGAGACCTCTCAACATCGCGAAAGTACGAGCGGCAGCAACCGTGGAAGAAAAATCCCCAAAGTTTTTACCAACGTCTTGTACGGTACCTCTCGATTCTCGAACACGCTACTACAATGGTTCGTAAAATATGTGCTCGCATTTATACACAACGGACCGGGGACCAGACCGTGCAGGACACCGAAGCTGGAATTTTCTCGGACGAGGATGGATCAGAGGAAGAGGAGGAGCGTACCAAATCGACACCGACCGGGGCTGTATCCGCGGGGAGGATTCCGGTGAGACCAAAGCGGGGGGAAGGCGACGCACGGCGAACCGGAGGGAAGAGCGCGGCGGCGGCGGCCGGATGGTAGGCGGAGAGTGGTAAATAAAGCTCCTCGCGTTCCTGTGGCGCGCAACAGAAGAGACGGGAAGCGAGGGAGTAGTGGAGGCGGCTCCAGGTCGGTTTTGTTGCCTTGTGCTGGGCGCAGCCTGGTTCGTAGTTATTTGTAACTCGGTATATATGTATAGCTGATTTTTTTTAGCTCATCTCTTATGCTCTCTTCCCCTTGTAACACTTAATCAGACATGTATATATACTCAACTCAAGATAGATACCCTAAACGACTACATCTAAATCAGTTCACCATTCTCACCCCTCTCGGTCTTCCTCACTTTGATGAAATTGTTGAATGTTACGTTGATTGTTGGAAACTTGAAAGTTGAAGTGATAATTTAACTAGCTTGTTAATTGTATTGCTCTTTTGATTATTTATCATTCGTATTATTAAAAACCCACTGGGGACCTATGCCTAGGTATGGGCATGAGTATTTATTTGTACTTTTGGCGTGGGTCGAGCAAAAGATGCGACATGCGTCGGGCATGTTTTTCTCCGCCCGTGCCTGACTGGATCCATTTCATCCCTAAGCCTGAGACTCCGGGTAGAAGTGGAATTTTTCTCCTACTTTTATTTGGAAGTTTGTATTAGGAAGTTGAGGTTTGTTTAACTTTAAGTTGGAAATATCTTGTTAGGTTTGATCAGCTTGTAGTTGAAATTTCAGAATCTGATAACCTAATTGCATAATAATGGCGGATTTGGAGTAAAGCCGGAGTGTCCACCAATGGATCAAATGGTTTAAAGCTCTAGAGCGTGTGCGCAGCGTAACCCGCTAGGGTTGTAACCGGCAATTCTGTAAAAACCTTTTCCACATCTTAATACTATCACTGTTCCGTCGCCCGTTCCGGCGAAAAAAATATCGACCATACGAGACAAAAGTGCAGTAACTACTTGGGGTGTGAAAGAAGAACATATATCTACCATACAAGACAAAAGTATAGGTACCAGTCTACCACCAGAACATATAGGAGTATTTGATAATACTATAGGGATTTTCTGAAGATGCGCTAATGAATAATCAGAAATTTATGGGGCAGACTATTGGTCAGTCCCCTGAAAAATTGCAATCCGTTAGTCGATCTTGGCTGCCATCAGATCTAGCGTCAAAGGCTGGTTGGGTAAGAAAAAGAAGTATAAATCTTTGCTGGGCCATCGGTGAGTTCGTTTTGTTTGTCCCCTTTGGACGTGTGTTTTGGGCTTTTACTGTGGGCCACATGTATTAAGTGGGTTGAGGACCTTTTTTTAAAAAAAAGTCCAACTCATCCCCTGAAAAGTTCAGTAGTTCGATTTATCCCTTAATTTAAATAACAGACATTTTATATTTTCACTCTTTAAACCAGCCAAAATACCCTCTCTGGCACACGTGTGACGATGGTTTGGCCGCATACCAATCCGGTCAGCAATTTGAGAAAATAAATTTTAAGAAAATAGACTGGGCCTCCATGTCATCCTCTGCATCTTCTTCCTTAGCTCACCCCTCTTCCCCTCTCTCTCTCCTACGGTCATGCCGTCACCGTCGCGACTTGTTCGCTGTGCGCTGCTTGCGGGAGAGAAGGCAGGGGATTCCACGAGCGTGCCTGGCTGCCGTCGAGCTCTCCCTGCCACCACCATCCACGAGCTCATCGGCCCGCCCTGCCAATCTCATCCGCGCCGATGTACTCCATGGGAGAGGGTGAAGGGGAGGGAGGGGAGGCAGGGATGGAGAGAACGGAGATATCTAGTTGCCATCCTGGCGGCGTGGTTTGAGCTCGAGCTCGCTCGGGGAGATAAATCTCGCCGGAGGCCACGAACCCGATGCTCAGGGCGGCACAACCGATTGACGAGGACTCCGAAGCGGCGGCGACGGCAACTTGCTAGATCAATCTCGTTCTCCTTCTCGTTGCTGCTCCCACCGCCGCCGGTGTGGACCGAGGTTGGGGAGGCAACAGATGAGCTCGAGCCGGTGGCACATCCGGCGGCGACGCCGGCTTGCAGGTTCGCATCCGACGGCGGTGTGAGGGCTCGCGGTGGCGGTTTGCTGTCTCTCTGTGGAGCCGGTGAGACGGGGTAGAGAGGAGAAGATGAGGATGGTGGGCCCCAGTGGGCCCTACTGCCACATAAGATTAAATTAAAATTTTATTGCCATGTGAGATCAAAATCGGCTTATGTTAGCGTGGGGGATTATTTGCTCGGTACAGAAAATCGAGGGGATGAGAATGTCTAATATTACAATTAAGGGTAATTCAAACTGCTCATTAGTTAATAGGATAATTTGGACTTTTTTTTTCAAAAGGCCAGTTGAGCTTTTTTGGCTATAGACCATATGTACGGATGGAATCGGAGAGGACATTAAGCTCAACAACTGTCAGGGTGAGCTCAGCACCTTTAGGGTGGTGTAGATCTTCATGCTCCACCACACCGCTCTCCTTGTTGGGCTTAGAGAGGTCAGTAGCAAACCGAGCTTAGTGAGGCAGCTGTTGTAAGCCCTGTTGCCGCTTCCCTCATCCAGCTAAGGAAGACTACTACATGAGCCTCGTGCTTCGCTATGGAGGCCACTCTCCTTGTTAAGCTTGAGGCAGTCAACTGTAGGTCAGCTCGAGTGTGCTAGGCTAGATATGTTGGGCTGATGGTATTGTCGGTGGTGAGTGAGAGTGAGAGAAGAGGAGCAACACTGTCATGTGGACTTATAATATTTTTTTATTTGCTAATTCGATTGTCACATCAACGTCATATAGGCGAAAACCATCTTAAAACTACTTGAGGGAGGGGAGGTGGGTTTAAAGTGAATGGTATTGAAAGTTTGGAGGTGTTAAATACCCGGTTTTAGAGTTTTAGGTTGTGTTTTAGACAAATCAAAGAGGTGATAGGGTAAAATGGACTTAACTGTTTTTAAAATGTTTGTGCACATTGATAAATATACAAGTCACGCTTAAATTACTTTTGATGGGAGATTTGGTGCTACCCTTTTCACTTCATTTAACTAAGTAATTGAATAAATATTATTGATCAACGCTTGTGAAAAAAGTTCAACTACTTCGTATATTAAAAAATAAAGGTAGTAGCATGTGGTCTTGACCGATCTTTTGAAATTAGTGGTTACATGCCTTCCAAATTTTTACTACTTAAAAAGAACGTAGTAGTGATGAATTCACATTATCCACTAGATTCAATGGTTCACATCTGTCTCACGATGTACCATTGAATACTCCTCCCGTACTTTGCATTGCTCCACACCTCCCTATTCCACATCACGCGTCTATGCCCTAGGCACCCTATCCATCACACCTTGCAGCGATGCTTCAATGGCACTAGCGGACTATATATTTTTGTCATTATTAGTGTCTACATATTGCTTTATGGACCAGCATCGATCCTGTGGTTTCTTACCATCTGAGAACTTCATTTTGCAAGCAATATGAGTAAGTAGCGAATCCGAATAATCTGTGAGGTGCACATCTTTAGATGGAAAATATCTATGTTTAAAGCGTTGGTGTTCTCTTACTGTTTGATACAAAAAGTTTCAACATTGAATAACACATTGACAAATGGTAAGAAACTTTCTAGAGGAAACCTAATTGTTAGCTGTTACTGTGAATGTACTTATGATTTGGAGGAAACTCAATCCACAGAAAATATTTTTTGCTTATGAATTTTGTTCTGAAGTTGTCAAAGCAAGTCCTGGTGGTTATTCATGATTTTCAGCCATGCCATTTCGTTGATACTCTTGCCATCTATGAAAGAATTTTATATCCGCAAATTGAAGTCATGTATCAAATTAACATTTGGATATGAATTAGAAGTTAAACTTTGGGCATTTACTATTTGTTTGCTGGTGAAATGGTAGCTCGGGTTGATATGGCTCATTTGCCACATTTCATTTTCCTGGCTAGGTATAAAATTTATGCTTATTAGCTTAATCTCAGGTCTATCATGTTAATGAACATCAAGCGCATCTCCTTCGACGATGGCTTTACTCTTGATTTGATCCATGGAGGTTTTACTCTGTTTAGGTCAGTTCAATCAGCTTAGATGCATTAGAGATGCTTGGAAAACGGGTTGGAGGGAGGCGCCTAAAGATGCTAACTAGCTAGGTAGTGTTGTGAGTTACTCCTGTTCATGATATATTCTGTTTTCGTTAGATGTTAAGTTGTGTTTTGTTAGTTTGGGCTTTGGATGGTCTATGGGTTTCAAATAAAAGGCCATTTCATCGAGTTTTACTTTTTTTTTTCATTTCTACTCTTGGTTTGTCTAGTAAGTTTTTTCTTATTTCAACAAGTGGCACAGTATGTGCTTACTTCGTACACTTAAATCATCAATCCTATAATACTTCCGTTATTTGCAGAATGTGATATTCTGTTGAATTTCATTCTAACTGAGAACATGATTGTAAATGTAGTTTTAGTGCATCTGCTCAATGCAATACTAACAAATGCAAATATATTTATGTCCTTGTGACATAATATGAAATGAAAAAAAATCATAACCCTATACAATTCATTCATGATTTCTGTTCAATGCTGTACAGGAAGAACATGAGGGCAGAACATGGTCTACTTTTTCGGTTTGTGAGATGTGCCAACAAAATTAATCAGGCTAAAGATAAGAGGAAAGTGCTGCTCAGGAAGAAGACCCAACCGCCGAGAGAACTTATGTGCTGCTTGTTTGATTTTGATGACAAACAGCAGAGCCTACTAATCAAGGATGGGTAGCGGAAATAGTAGTGTCATATATTCAAGTCACAAATGCAGAAGTTTAGATGTTGAGTATGTTATATTCGTTGTTGATAACCAAGAATTTCACCCTTTTTTTCATGCATAGAGAAACGACGGATAATTTATCGAAAACCCCATATAAATCTCTTGTTAGCTTCATTTAAATTTTTTAGCTGTGCCTGAATAGGTAGTTCATTCAATTTTTAAATTGCCATAGAATAGTGAGTATAATACAACTTACTAAAAACTTATAATCATGATTAAAAGCTATTGGATCGGGTGGGAGTACAATTAGACTCGTCCAGACCTGACCCATTATAGCTATAGGGCAGCGCCCAGCCGTCCATCTTTTTAAACTAATGTGGGGCTGATATAAAGGGAGTAACTACTCCTGGTTGTAGCTTATAATTTTTCTCTGCGCTAAATTAAGTTTGATATTGTTTACATGTGTGAAATGAACATAATAACTTGGCTTTGGTATATTTTTTCACCTTGAGTGACACTATGTTCAGTAGAGCTACATTTGTTGTGTAGGCTCTCAAATAGCTTGGATAAGTTTTGGCTCATTGCGCTTTTGGTTCATATCGAGACGTCAGGAGAAATATGTTTCCCAAACAAGACATGATCGTCTTGATTAATCTTTAGTTAAGTTTCTTATATTTTCCGTTGTAACGCACTGGTACCCAACTAATCAACCAATAAAATAATAAGGGGACATCAAATGTACACTCGTTAATTGGTATGAATAGCTCCCTGACATCACAGGTCACGGTACGTATGGACATGCATTGTTTGTTTGGCACCAAGATGATTACGCCGTGAGCGCCAAGTTCCCAGTATCGTTCCGTGCCGCCGAGCCAGTGCACAGTGCGCCCGACAACAGTGGGGAATGTGGTGAATGGCATCGGGAAGACGGGGGCGTTGGTGGCCGGGGGCATGTGGACCGTACGGACGGCGTGCCATCCGTCCTTCTTGGACGAGAAGGTCTGGGTGTGCAACCTGTTGTCTGCAATGAGCAGCTCGAAAGAGCGGCCAGCGTCGCCCACACTAAGCAAGGCTGGCGGGTAGAATATACTGTCGACGACTTCCATGACAGGATCCATGGCAGGAGGAAAAGGGGTGATATCGCCAGTGAGGGTGTTGCCGACGCACAGATTGAAACTGCGGTGACTGAAGTCGTACTGTTTGAGGACGATGAAGCCGTCGCGTGAGACCATAGGCTCGAAAGCCTCCAAAATACTGGCATTGAAGCGGAGAGGCGAGGATGGTGAAGTGGCCTGTGATACACCCACATAGGTAGTACGATCAGTGCGGTGTCGGCGGCAGAATTTCTGCTCAAGGATGCGGTCGCGGAGCGACTTGCAGGTGGCAGCACAACGAACTATGGATACAATGTCCGAGCGCACAGCGATCTCGTCGTTCGGAAGTGTCGACGCCATGCGAGAGCGTGGTACAAGACGGCCGACTGCAGGATGTCGCCGAGAACTGCCGATTTTTTTCGTGGTGAAGCTGCGACTAACTGGACTTTATGGGACGAGGATATCTTCCCGTACGTGTTTGTACTAATTATTAGGGAAAGAGTTGTGAAGGTAACAAATCTAAACAAATCTATACCATTACACGAGATCGGCAATTTCTCTACCGGCCGTGATGTGATACTCTCGGACGGCCGTTTCCTCAAGATAATTTCGTGAATAAAAGAAACCAGACGGTGCAAGTATCTTATCGATCATCGAAATTTCCAAATTTCATGGCTGTTTACATCTAGAATCACGCGCGGTTCGGTGCCGGGCCGGCCGCGCGACCGGCGCTGCAACCTAAAACACACCGGAATTTACGTACGTGCAGGTGTATAGATTGACTCCTCGCTCGAGTCAAGCGGGCGTGGACGACGAAGTCGCGCACCGTGCCCCACTCGCGAGCCGATCGATAGCTTACACGCCTCGACGATGACGACGACGACGACGACGACTACAACGAAATCAGGAAACAGCCGTATAATTTCCACATCAAGCGTCACTTTCCCAGACCAACGAACCGACTTACCCGCCGGCTATAGCACCGCGCCGGCCTAGCGGGTCGAGGAGGCGGGAGCCGGCGATCGCCATCGATCGGCCATGTCCGGCGGCACCGAGTCGAGAGGCGACTCGCTGAGGGTGTACCGCGAGGCTTCGCTGCAGCGGCGGCGGCGGGAGAGGGTTGCGGCGATTGAGCGCGTCGTCGGGGTGCCGCTGGCCGACGTGGTCAGGGAGAACGCACTCGTGCACCTCCCACCGGCCGCGGCCACGCGCCTCAGCCTCGTGCACCCGTCGTGGGCGCACCGCATGTCGTCCCCTCTCTTCGCCGTCGCGCACGCGGCCGCCCCGCGAAGGATCTCGGGGGTCTTCGTCCCCTCCGCGGGGTTTCTCCCCTTCGACGGAGACGACACCGTGCCGTCCCCGCCGCTCTCGTTCGTGCCGACCTCGTCGGAGTTTGTCGTGCTGTCCTCGTCGCACGGAGTCGCCTGCTGCTTCTCCCCAGCCGACGACGCGTACGCCGTGTGCAACCCGGCCACGGCATCGTGGACGGCCGTCCCGTCCCCGCCGTGCCTGTCCTGGTCTCGCCCCGCGATCGTCGTCCTCTTCGACACGAGCGCTTACAACTTCCGCGGCGACTACACGCTCGTCTGCCCCTTCGAGTCAGCGCCGGGTTCCGGCGCCTACTGCTTCCAGGTCTTCACGTCCTTGACCGGCACGTGGTGGGTCACCGACGCGATGACACCAGCCGAAGGGCTCGTCGCCGCGTCGGGCGTGGCGGCCGGCGGCACGGCGTGGTGGCGGACGAGCATCGGCACAGCGGTGGGCTACAACCCGGTCACGGGGTGCGTCGAGCTCGTGATCTGCCCCGGCGACAGTGACCAGTGGGAGATTGGATCGGCCGCGGGCAGGCTCCACTGCGCCGTGATCGACGGCGACGACGTGGCGGTGTTCCGGCTGCACGAGCACGGAATCTGGGAGGTGACCACGAGGGTCGCCGTCGCAGAGATACTGCAACCATCTCAGCCGCAGCCGACGAGGGCGACTACTTCCACAGAGATTGTGGCGTCCCAGCAGCCGGCGCCCGCGCACGAGCACGAGGAGTCCGACTCGGAGGAGGACGAGGTACGGCTGCTGGGTTTCCAGGGCGCGGAGGTGGAGGTGGTGGTGATGGCCGGCTGGCGCCTGGTGGCGTTCGACACACGGACGCGACGGCGGCGCGAGGTGGTCGTGCCGGACGAGGTCGACGCGAGATGGGACGGCACGGAGTACGCGGCGCACATCAACACCCTCGCGCTGATCGCGCCCGCCGTTCTCGCGGCCGAGCCGTCGCTCGCGGAGCCGCCGGCTGATCAGGAGGTCGCATCATCATAGCGAATCTGCATGCATGGTAATCGATATTTTGATCTGGAGAGTAAGTTTGTGGTTGTGAAGCTTCGTTTTGAGAAATTTAACTCGCAAACTGCAATAAATTGTGTATACTAGTCAGTAGATGAGCTTTCCCCCCTTCAGATTGCTCAATAAATACTGTTTTTTAATAGTTTTTGGGTGAAGTATTTGCGAGTTAAGCTGATCTATACTAAACAGTGGGGAAATGATTAGTTAGTTTGTCACTTTCCTTTTTGTCTTGTGAATGCTCGTTAAATTGCACGATTTAGTTCGAACTCGAAACTACAATATGGATGTTGACTGAGTGCGTAGAAAGTCTATGCTTTAGCAGAGCTTTCGTGCTACCTAGTCATGCTGACGTGTCATTGCACTGAACCGTTAGCCGACAATGCTGAGGAAGTAAAGAGAGACTCAGACGGGAGAGAACAAAGGTAGCAACTGAGGAATGACGGGAGAGAATAAAGGTAGCAACTGAGGACTGTGGTTGCACTATGATAGTAGTACAACCATGCACTGGGGCATGATATTCCCAAGATAGCAATGAAGTACTGCATTACTAAATTACTAATGAAGCCAATAAATAAATATACATGCAACAATTTACCAACAAGTTATTATTTGGAGGTGTCTAGACTTAAGGCGCCTGACATTCTCATAAATATTAGGCAATTTCTCATTCTTTGGATGACAATCCAATGGTATTTATCAGTCCTCTAATAATAATTTTAAATAAAGTCCCTTCTTTTTTATGTAAAGGGTTGAACAATACAATATTCTAAGCCAAACATGAAATAAACTTATAATTTATATAATTTACAAATTACATGAAAACATATTTAAACTTGATAAAAAAATAAAATAAAACCATATATGACAATAAAACTGTAATTAAAATAAACTAAAATTACAGACTACATATCACTATAATTTTATGCTTAGAGTCTGTAATTTTAGGTGACTGGTTTTTATTCAATAAAAAACCCAGCGCTTCCCACAATTTGCAGTCATGGTCAAGGTCAACATGAACCGATTATACCTTTATTTTTCAAAAAAAAAAAAAGAGACGACGAAACACAAATAAGTCCATTCATGGTCTGAGGAACAGAAGAAATATATGATTTTAATAAGAATGTACTTCCGTCTTAAATTAAAAGAAGTATGCTTTTATATTTAACAAGTAAAATCTTATCTGTTAATCACAACATATTTAAATTTTTTCCTATATTACCATCAACTATCCTACTATTAACCATCCTTTAATTAATAGAGGACGCATAAATCATTTTTACGTTCTCTTAATTTACTCTCTCACTCCCAAAAACAGTTATTTTAGATAGATAGTAAGTGTGAAATAGATGATTGTAAAACATATGAAAAATATATGAATGGTCATTTGAGTAGACCGCATAAATCAGATGAGAAGGATAGAACTAAGGGAAAATTTTCAAAAAATTAGAGCTCTTTCTTTTTTTTTCAAAATCTCTATAGCATTGTCCATTTTATAATAATTTTGTGACACCCCAAACCAGTATAGACACATAGACCAACGTGGATCAGGTGTATCTTAACCCTATAAAACATTTACCACTCTCAGGATACTAAAGTTGGTATATATAACAATACTAGTTCATAGCATAAAACTTTATTACAACTTAGAAAGATTCTTACAAATATTGTTTCCAATTCTTATGAATGTTACCATGGACAAAACTAGATGAGCAACACAATAATACTAGAGGATTGTAGCGGAAAGACTAAGCAACTAATTAACTATATATAAGCAACTACTTATTCCTCTGTAGGCATGGTTTGGGTATTGGGCTCAAATCCTAAAATTCTTCATATTTAACTTGCTCAGGGTCTCCTTCTTCATTAAACACTAAAGTAGAAAAGAATAAAGGGTGAGTATTTAAAAGGTGATGATGCATAGCTTAGCAAAGGAAACTAGGGTTTTATTTGCAAAAACTATTTTTCTTTCTTTGAAAATATTTTTAGAAAAACTTCTAAGTGTGTTAGGTTTAAGTTGTCGAAAGGAGACTCATGCTTCAATCTATTTCACAAGTCGCTATGTAATGACTTGTCACATTATTAAGTGAGGCAAGTTATGCCATCTTCTTTTATTTTCCCCTATTTTCTTTTATTAGTTTCCTTTCACTTTCTAATTCACAATCTCAAAACATCTCATAACAATTTTATCATCCATAACACATTCTAGCTTTCTCTATTACTATGGTGCTATTCAACACCCTAGATCCCATAGACTCATTTTAGACTACTTAGGTCATCCATCTGCCACACGTGCTGATTCTGGTAATAAATCCCACCTCACAAACCATATTTCGTAAAACACAAGCAAACAAATCTATACTAAGAGAATCACTGTATATTCACCCATAACAATGGATGCGATTGTTCGATCAGTTTAGTTAAGCTCTGTAGAAATTGTATGCTTTACTCATACGATATGAACCACTTCAACACACGTCGGTATCAAAGGCATGTGACAAGGCCTTTTCAAAGCTAAGAAAAGGTTACCTCATGTCACATAGAAGGGTCACAACCCTCAAAATCAGTATAATCAAATACATGTATCTCAGACACATAGTTACAATCTCCAGACCTGGGTATTACAAGTAAGCTTTGCTCCTTATCTACTTATGAACCCGGCAATGTCTCACCAACCATATCCCGACGTTCCATATATATTGGTATTTGAGGTTTCCTAGCAATATCTAATTACTTAGTCAGTGGCATCTCTAAAATACTCATGTGATTGCACTGCGGTTGGATAAAATTTCCAAAGGATTCGGTTCTTATTGACAATACATGGCCAATGCCGCATAGGCAATGCTCATGTATCATCAAGATTTTTGTAAACAAGTTTTATTTGATAAACTCTTCAACACGCATTGTTAGGTTTAAAATCTTTAGCTTTAAAGCCCATTGTTCCTACATGACAATACAAATGTTAGTAGGGCCAAACAAAACTATCTCGGTAGCTAAACCCATTGGGTAGTGCTACCATCGTGCATATTTGTGAAGTTATCAAGGATAGAGTCACCACCTTCTTATGAAAAGTAAGTGCGATTACATAGTGACTAGCAGCTTGGCACGGCAGTGTGCCGAACACGTCACGTGTGGTGTGGCGCGAGGCAGTGAGCGTGCATGTGCACAACGTGTGCCACGATCGTTGCTGACCATGCAAAGGGGAGGCGAGGGAAAAGAAAAAGGAGGAGGAGGTGGGCTAGCTGGGCCAAAGGGGAGGGGAAAGGCTAGCTGCTTCGGTCTAGAGTAAGGGAGAGGGTGAAGAGGAGTTGGGCTGTGAGAGATAGGGTGGATGCAGCCTAAAAAACAGTAAGGTTTTATTATTTTTTAGGGATTTTTAGGATTGAAAATGGAGATGGTTTGAACTGAATTTGACCTCAAATTTGAAACATAATGATCCCTCAATTTTTGTAGGGGTATTTTGGAGGGATAGAAGGATACAATTTGAGATCATGAAAGGCACAAGAATTTAAAAGGCCAAAATTTGGAAATTGAAATTTAATCCAAAAAGTTTTTGAAAGGAGGGAAACTCTAGGTATTACAAACTTCAAAGAAAAAGATATGATTCAATTTTTTGAATTAAATAACTTCATAGAAATTTTTTCTATATAATTAAAATTATTCAAATTTCCTATATGTTTCGTACAAATCAAAAGCCTCAAAAAAAAAAAAAAACAGAGAGAGAGAGAGAGAGATGTCCACGGTCACGGTCTACATACTATTACGCTGCTTTGTTAACAGGAAGAACGAACGCCTATACTCCCAAACTCATGTTGTTGCCGGCACAGTATCCACTCGGATTGCACTTCTTTCTTCAACTCGGATTACACCTTTTCTTCTGAAACTGAAAGGGATATCGACCTGCGCCGAGTTCGACTCCTACCCCCGCATCCATCCCTATATACGCAGAGAACCGAGCAGCCTCGAAGCTCACATCGCAATCTTCACCACCAGAGTTAACCACGACCCGTTCGATCTACGTACGTACGACCGCCGCCGAGAACGCACGTAGCCGCGGAGGAGGAGAGGGCGGCAACCATGGAGGAGTGAGTCGTTCTCGGCAACAGCGACGGCGACAGCGTGGAGCTCCACGACGGCAGCGACGTCGGCTCCGACAACGACAGCGAGAGCAGGTTCGCAGGCGTGCTGCGGCCGTCGCCGACACGCCGGCGGCGCTGCCACAAACGATCGCCGAGGAGGCCGTGCCGGCGCAACCTTCGCCTTCGCCGACGGGGTTCTTTAAGGCCGTATCCTACTGCGAGGCGTTCTCGGGCTTCGTTTCAGAGCACGACGATACCGCGAAGGCCGTCTCGCACGTCGACGGGGACCTCCAGGAGTCCGTCGCTGGTGGCAAGAAGGAAGACGTTGCGATTTCTGACGACAAGGAGGACATCGCCGAGGAGTGCAACCATCCCAACGATCTCGATCCACCTCAGGTGATCGTCGGCGGTGAGAACGAGAACGCCGAGATATCCGACGTGGCAGAGAGCGAGCATGACCACGTCGACTCTAAGATCACCACAAAGGACTCTAAGATGATGAAATCTTCGACGACGACGACACTGAATCCTCTGACGAGGAGGAGAGCGATCCTGAGTAGGAGGATACCGGAAGCTCTGACTTGGACTCTGACGACGAGAGCGATTGCGAGGAGGAGAACGACTACTTGATGATGAGGAGATTGACAATGAAAGCTTTGGTGAGGAGGAGAGCGTCTGCATGGAGCAGAGCGATGCTGAAGAGGAGTGCTCGGAGTTCGCCGGTGTCACTGTCACGTACGACGACATCGACACCGAATTCTCTGGCATGGAGATCGACGGCGGCGAGGAGGAGTACCCAGGGTTCAACGGTGGCGAGTACGACGACATTGACAATGAAAGCTTTCACGAGGAGGATAGCATCTGCGACGAGCAGAGTGACGAAGAGGAGGACCCCTCGGAGTTCTCCGGTGGCGGATACGACGGCATCGACTACGAAAGCCTCAACGAGGAGGAGAGCGTCTGCGAGGAGCAGAGCGATGCAGGATAGGAGTACCTGCGGCTCGCCCAGATCACATACGACGACATTGACGCAAGCTCTCACGAGGAGAGAAATGTCGAGGAGGAGTACCCGGAGTTCGCCAGTGGCGACATTGACGATGAAAGCTTTGATGGGGAGGAAAGCGTCTTCGACGACTATGACAATGAAAGCTCCTGCGACGAGGAGTGCGAGTGCGCGTGCGTCTGTGGCCGCTACATTTAGCTCATCGATGGAGAGGATATCGCTGAGTTCACCGGAGACGAGCACGATGACATTATGAACACCGCCAGGCGCTGGCGCGCGGACGTTATGAACGCTGCGATGCGTGCCAGGATCATCGACAGCGAGGTGTACGGCCACGACGAGCTTCATAGTGCCACAGAAAGCGGCGCCGACGAAGAGCCCTCTGACGCCGGGGAGAGCGACCACGACATTGCTCACGAGGCCGGCGAGGTGCACGGCAACAGCACCGACATGGCAGACAGGAATATCGCGGGGACGAAGTACCAGGAGACGCTGCGCGCTCTGTACGCGGCGGCGGTAGCCGAGCCGGCGCAGTTCCCTCAGGTGATGGAGGCGCAAGTGCAACATGCGGTGGCGCGAGACCGGGCTGCAGCGGCGATGGTGAGGGCGGCCGACGCGATCGATTCCTGCTTGCAGGCCGCCGCCGGCGCGGCGGGGCTGGCGGCACAAGATGTGGAGGCCCTGTCGCAGGGAGCCACGAGCCTGCGCACCATGGCGGCCGCGCCCAGCTTCGCGGTTGGCGTTGGCGCCGCCCGTCGCCCACGCCGTGATCCGCTCGTACTGCAAGGCATGGTGCTTGCGCTTTTAGCCTTTTACGTGTTCCTTGGTCTCGTGAGCCTCCTTCTGCGGATTGGATCAGGGACTTTCCGTCTCCTGTTCCGGGAGTGATGCTTGAGGTCTAGTACTGGGATATCAATGTATATATCATCATGTTCTTTTTATTATATATGGCAATATGATATGAATCATATGATCGATCGCGATGTTACGTTGCTATTCCTAATTTGGCTGTTTTCGCTTGAAATTTCTCAAATTGTATATGTATGAACGAATTGGGTCCGGTTGTGATAAATTTGGTCGAGATTCAGTGGAAGAAAAAACAGGGATTGGTGGAATTACTAGTCCAATTGAATCATTGGCAATGAAACGTTAAGAAAGAAAAGAATCGTTGGCAATGAAACGTTTAAAAAGAAAGAAAATATAGTTTCCATACAGAGATATCAATAGTTTTAGACGGCCGTGATGTTAGGTTGCCGGCCCCACAGTAGAACCCAACACACTGAAACTGGGCCCGGCCAAACGGGGCCCACATTCCCCTCTCAGTTATAGTAGTACTATATATTTGTTTGAAAGTTAAAAAAATTTAAATGCGCGATTTTGTAGTGGATTTGGTAGATACGATCACAACTTACGCTAACTAAACGCATGAATCGTGGAGCTTAAGACGAGCGGACTCGTGAAGGCTTAATACATGTTCCTAGGCAGCAAACAGCCGGCACTAATCCTAGAGCCAGCCGCCATGGACGAGTGGGTCATCCTCAGCGACGGCGAGAGCGACACGGCGGCGCAAGTACTCGACGGCAGCGACACCGCCTCCGACGACAACTACTGCAGTGACACCGCAGCCTCTGAGTACAACGACGGCGAGAGCGGTTACACGGCCAGGTCCGGCCCCCTCGTCTCCCACTTTGGCGGCGTCGATCGTGCGCCACCACCGCCGCTCATCTATGACGGGCCTCTACGAGCCGTCGTGGCGGCGGCGGCGGGGGCGGCGCCACCGGCGCCTCCGGAGTTTGTTAAGGAGGTTAGCTACACCTATGGCGAGGCGCTGGCGATCGGAGGAGGGGGTGAGATCAAGGAGAGGCCGGCAGCTTCGGAGATCGAGGCAACAACTGAGCGCTCCAAACTCGCCATCGACGCGGCGAACCAAGTGGACTCTATCTGCGGGATCGGCAACGCCGGAGTTGTGATCTGCGACCGCGACGTGGTCGAGCACACGGCGGATGTCGACGGCGGCGGCGCGAGCACTGATAGCGTCTCCGTCGTTGAAGTCACTGACGTGGTCGATCACACGGCCACGGCCCATGTCGACGACGGCAGCGCGAGCACTGATGGCATCTCCCTCGTCGTTGAAGTTGCTGACGTGGTCGACCACACGGCGCATGTCGACGAAGGCGACCCGGCCGCTGATGGCATCTCCGTCGTTGATGTCACTGACGTGGTCGACCACCCGGCGCATGTCGACTTCGTCGTCGTCAGGGCGACCTCTGAAGCCATCTTTGGCGTTGAAGTCAATGACGCGGTCGACCACACGGCCACGTCGCATGTCGAGGAAGGCGGCGCGGCTGCTGATGGCATCTCCGTCGTTGAAGTACCACCGGTGACACTATCAGCCGCTGCGCCGCTGGCGACTTCCAGTGAAGTCGACGAGTTCGTGGTCGACGACGAGCACGAGGGCACATCGCCTCCGACTACTGCCGTGGTTGCCGCACCGGAAGTGACTTCTCCACCGCCACCCGATTCAAGATCGTCCAGTGAAGTCGTCAAGTCCGTGGTCGACGATGAGCACGAGGGCACAGGGCGCAGACCTGGCGATGTGCTCGCTACCGCAGTGATGAAAGCAACGGCAAGCGACTCTGGCAGGGGGGACCCGGCGCACGGCGGCCACAGGTGCAGGTGCGCCGAGAGCTCTGACCCGTTGGAGCACTGCCGCGACTGCCATTCCCGCCGGTTGGTGATTCGGGAGAAGGAAGAAACATCAACGCGGGTGGTGAACCTGAGGCAGGAGCTGGCCATCCTTCAGAGAGAGGCGGTGGTGGCGAACCAACGGCTCAGCCGGCGCGAGGGCTATGCCGGCTTATGGCCGCAGTCTCCTGCTGCCATCAACGCTGCCTACAAAGCTCGCATGCGCGGTGAGGCGCCCCCTTCCACCATCAACAACGACGCCCCAGAAGCTCTAGCCCAGACGCCTCAAGATCGCTGCCATGGCTCGGGGCAGTCCCCTGCTGCCATCAACGCCGCCCCCGAAGCTCGCGCCCAGGCGCCCCCTGCCCCAGAAGCTCGAACCCAGGTGCCTACGGAGCGCCGCCGTGGCTCGGAGCCGAGTGCAACGGACATGGCGGACTTCGCCATAGGCTACCTGTTCTCCTCTTCGTTGATGATCCTCTACTCGTTTATTCTTTCTTCATATTTTTACTAGTCCAGCTAGTTATGGGTTCGATCGAAACAATCGTATTACTATTCGCAGCTATTTAGTTTGGATTCCAGCACCTTCTTATTAGTAGTCGATTTGAACAATTATGTTTATGATTTTGTATTTCGTAGTAATATCTCGTTGTTATGGAATTGGACCATCAGATTTATGATATGGTTCTCTTTCATTTTGTGCTTCATTCTGCTAATAGCAAATGAACAATGCATTCTTCACCTTTTCTTTTCATGCGCTTACGATGGAGTGGGTTTTTTACGGCTCCTTTCAAACGTATAATTTTACAAAATTTCCACAAGAATTAATTCAATTTCTTTAGAATTCATGTAAAATTCCTTTGGAAGCCGTTAATTTCTTATTTGTTCGCGACCATAATTAATCACTACAGTATCTGTGATTCCTCTTGAACTTCTCCTATTTTCGTTTACAGAAAAAACTACCACAAACTCTCCTACTTTTTTACATAAAAATTACTGCATGGCATTTCGTCCTAAGTGAACTTTTTTTTCTCGATCAGATCTGTTTCCAAGAAACTCCCACTCCGTCCAATCCCCTCATCTCTTCTCTTTACAGGTGCTCTTTACCCAGAAAAAAGAACTATTTAGAATAGCCAAACATAATATTTGAGACTCCGACGGCGCCCAATCAGCTCATCTCTTCAACTTACCCCAATGCCCCCATCTATCATATGCCGAGAAGACCCACCTGTGATGCCCAATCCTCGGTGGCCTAATATTTAGTATGTGTTTTATTATCGGGGTTTGCTTCAATGCCTTAGTTAAAGACAAAAAATCTAAGAAACTTGCTAGTCGGCACCTCGAATATACACTTCTCGAGGTTAAGTTTTATATGCGAGGGGTGGAGACATCAAAAGTCTCCACCAGGTACGCGAGCAACGTATCTTGATCACGCGTTTCACCACTAAGTTATTGACATAGGCCTCTACTTTGTGACCTATATGTGATTTGAGAGTGACACGTATCGTGTGTTGGTATATAAGTCCAACATTTTTTAACCCCAAAGACATGGATACATATCAATAAGTCCCCCAATAGGAGTAATAAATGATTTTTTTCTTATTAGCCTTTGCCATGTAAATTTGGAGATAAACTGAATATGTATCTAGAAAACACAAAAAGTCATACTTCGCAGTAGAGTCAACTATTTGATCTATGTGTAGCAAAGAGAAAGGGATCCTTAGGATATGTCTTGTTGAGGTAGGTGTTAGCTATTGCACATTTGAAGCTTGCCGTTAGACATAATGATGACAATAGGATTCGAGAGCCACTTTAGGTAGATGACATCACGGATGAATCCATCAGCCATCAGTTTGTTCACTTCCCCGTGGATGAAGGCCTTGCACTTCGAGGCTTGCCGTCGCACCTTTTGTCATATGGGTGGCATGTTCGAGCGCATGGCCAAGCAGTGCTCAATCACCTCCCTAGAGACACTGGGCATGTCTGACAATTGTCTAGCAAACACGTTGGAATTAGCCCAAAGGAAGATGACGAACGTGCTTTTCTATTTGCCGTCCAAGTTACCGCCAATCTTGATGATCTTAGACATATCATTGCCGAGCATGACCTTCATGGGCACGGAGTTGTTGGTGATGATGCACTCTTTGGGGGCGTGGAGGCCCAAGACAGCAAAGCGGTCATCGTGGTCGGGCCCCGTAGAGGTGAGGTCGGTGGTACGCTGCTCGATGCAGGCGAGGACGGTCTTGGCGTCTCTAACAATGGTGATCGGGCCAGCCGTGTCCGGCATCTTCATCGTAAGGTATGGGTAGTAGATTAAGTTTTGCAATCCTAAGGTGACAAGAGCTCAAATAGTCTCTTTGAAAGTAAATTGCTCAAATGTAAATGCAATACGTGAATAGACAAGAGACAACCGCATTTTTCACCTGATGTTCGAAAGCTTCCTACGTCACCGTTGAGACAAGCCCAAATTCACCGCTCAAACCACCGAGCCTCCGAACTCCTTCGTCAAGGGATGGGTATGGTAGGAGCTAGTCCCCAAGTGGTCTACATATGCTTTAATCACTCAGGGTAGTTCTTCCTTCACTCAGAAAGTGGTGAACTCCAAATCACTCACAATCAATATTAGGTGTCCTCCACAGCCTTCTTAGAGGGGTCATCGGGCAACGCCTCCAAGCCATCTATGAGGCAGCAACCTCCAAGAGTAACAACTAGCAACCAGACTCAAAGGTGATCAAGTGTCATATTAGCTCAATCAATGATACAATACACTTGCTTGGCTTAATATACTCTCAAAACCTACAAAAGATGAACAAATGTTTAAGTGGTGTGAGAGTGTATGCAAGGGTTGAAGTGAAATGAATAGAGTACCAAGAGAGCTTTCTTACTGCTAGTGGGGGTATTTATACCCTCACCCTTAAAAACTAGTCGTTAAAGGTAAAATTCCCTAACATTGTGCTAGCCCAGACCAACCGACGTGGAGCCATTCGATGGTCTGGCCCTATGCATCGGCTAAACTAATCGGCATGGGAGGTCTATATCGATTGGCCGGTCCCCGAGCCAAAAGACTAGGCTTCAAGAACCTACTGGACCGACTAGCCTAGGGGTCCTAGTCTATCTGACCTATCCTTGGAAGTTGGGGAGAGTTTCAGGAAATGCATGGACCAACTAGCCCTAGGCCCGGCCGGTCCGGCCTGGTCCAAAAAGCTGTCCTAGGCTTTGGGACACCTATGGACCAACTAACCCCATAACTCGTGTTTGTCCGGTCTCCACTAAAAAACAAAGATGAAACCCTCAAGTGCAATCTCAATGCATCTAGTATGACCTAATGATCACCTCGTTGCCGAGATTACCACCTCTCTTGATTGTGTGGTAAAGCTAAAAATAAAATCTAGCAAGTTTTGATCACCTCAACACCTCAATCAATAAAACAAAAACGCAAGATTTATTACCTTTGTCTTGTTGCTTTTCACTATCAATTTTAATCCGCGGTAATCATTCTTGGCATACTCGTCATGTAATCCTAACACAAATTATCTCACTAAAATAAAATAGTTGATCCATAATTAACACTTATCATTAATTACCAAAATTAACAATGAGGGCCTAGATTTTTATTCTCCCTCTTTTGGTAAATGATGACAAACACCACATATATAAATGAATATGAATTAAGTTTGCCACAAAATACAGAATATAGGATAAGCTCCCTTAAACATGTGTATGTCAAACACAAGGGCCAATGAATGACATTAGGAGTTTACACTATATTTTACATTTTCTCAACAATAAGCACAAATAAGTATGAATCATATGTAATAAGTTCACAAAAACATCATGGTTACAATAATATAAATTGATCATAAACTTTCCAACATAGCCAAAGAAACACATGATTACATAGAGAGCATAAATGGTCCATGACACATAAAAGAGTGCTCAACTAGTCTTTTACATCCAAATGATCATGAAGGATTCAAATAACACAAGGCATCCAAATAAAGCTCACAAAGCACACAACATATAAAGTATAGCCCGAGCCTATCCTGTACACATAGAGCCTAACCACTTAACCTAATTAATAAGAGGGCTAACCTCACTACTACTACTCCCAACCAACATAACAAAAGATAGATAAAAGGTTCTTCTCTCCTTTTGGCATCAAGAACCAAAAAGCATCACTCTTAAGGAGGAGGGGATGATGGTGGGTCTTGAGGAAGATCGTGGCAGCGACAGTAGCAATTGGATAAGAGTGCTTCAAACTATGCATCCTTGACTCCACACCCCTAACACTAAGATCCAACCTCTCAACCATTTAGGTCAAGTAGCCAACATCCGTGCATAGGCCTCTCACATCTTGGGAAAACCTATCAAAATTGGTGTTCAACCTTGTAAAATTCTCATTTAGGGTATTGAGAGCCCCCATGATTAGGCTAAAGTACTCTTGGGGTTGCATCCCAAAATAGGCATATGGAGGAGTAAAGTAGTTACCAAAACCTTGGGGAAGAGGAGGCACATCAAAGGCAGGCTCTTGAGTGGTTTGGGAGGATTGCCCTTGATCCATACTAGCTTGTCTGGTTGGAGTTGGAACACTTGGAGGGAGGTAAGACTTGTATGGTTTGTGAGGAGTGTAGTCTTCGCCTATGCCTCCAAGCTTAGAGATGATGAGCTTCATAATATATGGGGCATAGTAGATACCTTGGGTGAAAGTGCCCTTAGAGTTAGCCATTTCTTGGAGCATTAGGTCTACCACATCAAACTTTCTTCCATAAGAGATGGCATCAAGCTCATGCCAAGATATCCCATGCACGATGTCCTTATTCCCACACCTTGGAACAATAGTAGCCTGAACAATCCGGTTAATCACCATAGGGACTACCCTCAAGCCCGTCATAGTGCCAAAAAAGCAAGCTATAGTCATATCATAGTATTGGGTTTGGCTTTGAATAGTTCCCCTGGGATACCTTAGCTCAAGCAAATTATGAAATTCTAACTTTGAGGCTGCACAAGGAGCATCACCACTCATCCACTTAATCTCAATAAAGTTCGCCTTGATCACTAACGAATCAACCTCTTGCCATGATCTTACTTGATTGTGACCAACTTATCAATTCCCACTTCAGCAAACATGTTTTGCAAACCTTTGAGAACTGGTGTCTTGGAGACCTCCTTCCAAAAAATGTACTTTTGATCAACAAAAGTCTTCTGAGATGTATATATTTGCTCAAAGATGTCCTTTTGAACTGAGTTTGGAAGTTGGGGTCATGAATGTCATGAGGCCTCTTGAACTGATCATGCATATGGAGAGATGCATAATATTGATGATCATCTTGTTGTAGCACAAACTTGAAAGAGGGATCAATCTAGTTAAACTCTAAGTTTGAGATGGAAGAACATGTGTTGATTGTTTGCACCCTTGGGTCCATGGTTCTAGGTTGCACCCTAGGCTGTTCTTCCACTTCCTCGGCTTCCTCATCAGCCACATAGTCCTCATATCTTCCTCATTATTGGTGGATTCCATCTCTTCTTCTTGCTCACGCCAGTGACGCTCCTCGGCAATTGCATGAGCATTGTGCTTGCCACGACCATACCATGGAGGGTGAGCCATCACTGAGAAAGATGGTGGAACAACAAGAATTAGAGCAAAGCTAGAGGCAATGAAGGAAAGAAGCACATTTGGCATATGGTCTCTAGCCAAGGGCGGTCGGTCCGCAGTAGAGCCACCAGATAGTCCGATAGGTCAGATAGACAGTAGCGAGGTTTTCAATCAGTTTGCCTCTAGATAGTGATCATTTTTCCACAAAATAATATTTCTACCAAAGATTCTAGTTGCCTAAAGAAAAATTAAACACATGTGGCACAAAGCAAGATGAACATTGGTAGTGGAGACAACACTTAATACCACAAACCCTAAAACATGCTATTTTTACCCCTAACTCTAGAAAAATTGAAAGTATAGAAGAAATTGAAAGATAGGAGTTAGGGAGAGAGGATTACCGATTGAGAAGATTTGATTAACACCAGGAAAAACACTCTAATGGTGCCAATCTAAAAGCTCCACTCCTTCCACCTAGGGTTTCATAACATAATTCAAAATCAAAGGAAAAAGCAAATCCAAACCATGGAATAGAGAGAGGAAACGAAGGAGAATCACTTATGGCATGCCTTGCTATTGGAAGCATACCTTAGAAGAAATATCACACCGACTTTCAAATTTGGTTAGTCTTACACCCTTTCAATAAATATAACATTTGCAACCAAAAATACGAAAATAGACAACATTTGGCTTCCTCCCAACAAGTAACTCATATAAAGCCTTTTTCAAAAGATGATGCAAATAAAGCTAATTTGGTGCATTGCAAGTGGTGTTTATGGCTTCTGCCTAAAAAGAATTGAAAACACCATATTCATCAAGCATAGTTCTTATTATTTTCAATCAATGTATAACTTTTTTCTCTCCACTATACCATTTTGTTGCAGTGAGTAGGTAGTGAAAAGTTCATGTTTAATTCCAATATCATCACAATAATTCTCAAAATTTGTATTCTTGAACTCAAAACCATTGTTACTCCTAATTTTCACAAGAGAAGAATTGAATTTATTTTGGGCCCTTTTTGCAAACTTATTGAAAATCTTTGTAGTCTTAGCCTTGTCATTCAAAAGTAATACCCAAGTGAACCTTGAGTAGTCATCAACAATAACAAGACAATAACTATTACCACCAATGGTCTTATAAGTTGTTGGACCAAACAAATCAATATACAAGAGCTCCAATGTTTTAGAAGTGGACATGATACTTTTGGAATGATGAGAACATGTTATTTGCTTACCAGCTCGACAAGCACTACATAACTTATCTTTCTCAAACTTTATATGCTTCAAGCCCACAACTAGATCATGTTTTGAAAATTTGCTTAATTGATTCATGCCAATATGATCTAGCATTCTATGCCAAATCCAATCCAAAGAAGTTTTTGCTACTAAATAAATTTTCAAGTTTGCATCACTTAAAGAAAAACCAACCAAATAAAGCTTTTCATAACGAAAGCTTTTAAAATAAAGAAGTTATCATGGAGGCTAGTGACAAGAACTTCTTGAAAATTAAATGTGCATGACAAACCAAGATCACAAATTTAGACGACTAAGAGAAAATTAAAATTTAGGTACTCAACAAGAGAGACATTTGGAATTGATAGATCATTTGAGATAGCAATTCTAACTAACTCAATTATTTTTTCTTTGCTATTATCACTAAAACTGACTATCTCTTGATCTCTATTGCTTACTTCAAATGTGGTGAGCATTTTTCTATTATTGGTCATGTGTTGAGTGTTTTCGTTATTAACCATTCAATGACTCTCACCGGTGTGGTAGTTCACCTACAAAAGAATATCTAACTCTTTTAGGTACCCAAATTTGTTTGGATCCTTAGAGGTTAATAATCAAGGCTTTGAGCACTAAAATGACATTTTTTTCCCCATCAAATATAGGAGTGCAAATATATCTAGCACAAATAGTACCATCATGAGCTTCCTTAAGCATATAGTGATAATCAAATACACAAATCTTAGAAGCATACCACCGAGGCACTCATTCACCTTGTGCCCAACCTCACGACACTTGTTGTAATATTTATCATTGCTCTTGACAAACCGAGTGGCATAATGAGAGGGTTTATTACCCTTCTTAGGAGTGGCATAACAAAGTCCCTCCTTATTGATTATGAACCATTGCTCACTTAAGATTTTGTTAAGCGTATTTTTACCTTTGAAGCACCTCTCCAAGCTCTTGTTCAGATTGGCCACTTACTCCTTGAGCTTATTGTTCTCGACAATAAGTAAGGGGTCACATATAGGAGCACAAGAGTTAGAGCTAGGCATATCGAAAAGATCATCACAAGAAATATATGTGCTAGATGATGCAACATGATCAATATGACAAGATGCACTATCATCAAGAAAATTACAAAATGTACCAACATCAATTTGGGCTCCACGTTGAGTAGTGGAAAGGAGAGTGTCATGAGCCTCCTTAGGTAACTCATGAAAAATAGTTAGTGTCTAATGAGAAATCTTTAGCTCCTCATATAAGGCCTCCAAAGAAACATGATCCTTCTTTAGTGCCAAAAAATTAACAATCTCCTTCACACTATACATGTGGAGCTCTCTAAATATGTACTCAAGCTCATCGCAAGAAGGATCATCATGATTATCATCACTCTCACTATTGTAACTAGCAGTTACCTTTAAGGAGCATTTTGCCATAAGAAAAAAATAGAGAAAAAAGTGATGGAACCTCCTTGATAGCAATCTTGGCCATACATCTCTTATTGGAACTCTCCTCCACATCATTCTCATCGGAATCAGAACCAGATTGTGAACCAGAGCTTTCTTCATTTGAGTGACATTCTCCAATGAAGGCCTCTGTCTTATTTCCCTCTTTCTTGAGCTTCTTGAGTAGCTTTTCTTTTCCACTCTTTCTATTCTTTCAAGACTTATTTTCTTTATCATCCTTGGAAGGACAATTTGAGGCAAAGTGCCAGTTCTCACTACACTCAAAGCATCTCAAATTGGAAACGCTCTTGTGAGATCCTCTTCTACCTCTTCTTTTATGTGAGCCAGATCCATTTTCTTTTACCTTTCTCCTTCCTAAAAGATCATTGAATCTTCTTATGAGAAGGTCAACTTCTTCCTCCAAATTATCCTTGCCTTCATCTGCCTTGACCTTTTCTTTGTCTCCAACTTTGACCTTGAGAGCATTGAGCCCTAAGCATCTTTTGAGCAACCTAAGCATAATTGTCCGCCTTGACTTTTTCTTTGTCTGCAACTTTAGCCTTGAGATCAATAATCTTCTTCTTGGATGGAGATGCTTAAGTGAAATGAATGGAGTGCTAAAAGAGCCTTCTTCCTGCTAGTTGGGGGTAAAAAACTAGCTATTGGGTGCAAAAACCTTAACACTGCGCAAGCCCGGATCGACCAACATGAAGCTGTCAGACGGTCCAGTCTCAGTGCCAATGGTTTGAAAACTAGCCGTTGGAGCACATTTAATACGTTGGTCGAATTGACCAACATGGGAGGGCCGGACTAACTGTCTGGTCCCTGAGCCAAAAAAAAAGGGGCTTTGGGAACTTTTCGTACTAATCAGGCTGGTCGGTTTGTTTGGCTCGAGGGCCTAGTCCATTCGACCTATCCTAGAAAGCTTCGGAACATACCCGAGCTGATCAACCTAGCGTCTGGTCCATCCGATCTTATTTAGAAGATTGTCCTAGGCTTCAGGATACCTCTATATTGATCGACCCCATAACCCTGGCCTGTTTGGCCACCTCTGAAAGACATTGATCAAAGCTTTAAGTGCAATCTCAATGCATATGCTATAATATGGCCTATTGATCATCTCATTACCGAGATTATCACCCTCTTGATAGTACAACAAAACTAGAAAAAAAATCTAGTAAGTTTTGATCGTCAAACATCTCAATCAATAAAACACAAATACTATATTAATTACCAAAATTTTAATCCACGGTAATCATCCTTGGCATACTCGTTATGTGGTCCTAACTTAAATTATCTCACTCAAATAAAATAGTTAGTTTATAATTAACACTTATCATTCATTATCAAAATTAACAATAAAGATCTAGATGCTTTAATATCAACATGCTCTTTGTGGCGACATAGGTTGAGGAGGCAGGAGTTTGGTGGGGTTCTAGGCTAGCAATCGAAAGAGGCAAGGATGGTGCTCGTTTTTTGGGAAGAAGATAGCAACGTCACCCATGGAAACAACGGATGGTGGCTAGATCTAGGGAAGCATTGCTGTCGCACCAATGTCCTTGGTGGGTATGAGATACTAGGTATCACATATAATACCTACGTATTAGATGTAGTAACTATAGTACCGTATTTGTCGCCAAGTATCAAGTTGATACCTAAAGTACACCATGTATGATACCTAATTAAGAGATATGGTATCAGCCTAGTAGCATATTTAGTAATAGGATATCAGATTTAATACCATCTAAGTACCGGACTTGATACTTAGATGTTGTCATCATCATGATATCTAGTATCCTTATTTTTCTTAATTTTATTGTGATAAAAAAACCATAAAAGCACAGTTGTAGAAGTCCAGAAAAACATCCATACCATCCTATTTGTGTGAAGATGTGACTACTCAACTTCTTTTAAATTTCCCCTATTTCTCTAAAAAAAATAGAAATTCTCCTATAAAAAATTGTGAGTACTCAACTTCTTTTAAATTTCCCCTATTTCTCTAAAAAAATAGAAATTCTCCTATAAAAAATAAAAAATATATTTCTTGAACTTATCCTAATTTTTATTAGAAGAATCATAAAAACACAACGCTAAAAAAGTATTGCACGTGTAACTGAGTAGGACCCTACAAGCATATTACGCCATCGCATGCGAGATATTATGCCATCGCATCCGAGATATTACGGAGGGAAAGTGATAAAGATATTTAGGCAGGGAGATACTGATGAATTCTTCTAGTTCAGGCTCTTGACTAGTCGTCATACGTGGCATGCGGTTGTCCATGGTGGCATTCCGCCGATGGTAGCCTCACAAGTCAAAGTCACGGGCCGTGCGGATGAGGTAAACACCAACCACCCGCCAAGATCGGGCACAACGCCGCGGAGGCGAAGTGAGGGGAAGCAGCCATCCAACCATCCGGGACGCCCCCATGGCGGCCGCATGAAAACGACAGTGGCACGGGCCGCCAGGCAGCAACGCGGCCTGAGGACCCCTCCAATCCTCCTCCTCCTCCTCGACGGTCAGGCTATGGCGGTACGGCGGAGCACGATATTGACGGCCGGCGAGACGGATCTGTGATCGCACACCAAGCCCATTCTTGCCTCCCTCGTCGCCATGTCGACCATTCCGCCGCCGAATAGCAGCCCTCCTCCTACAGCCGCTCCGCCGCCCCCGGCGGACTCGCCACCACCCTCCAATTCGTCCACCCCGGCGCCATCCGGCTCGCCTCCACCGGCGCCGTCGAATCACCATGGCGGTGGCGCAGCCTCGCTGTCGCCGGCCAAGGTTCCCTCCCCGCCGTCTCACTCCTCCAGGGGCTCAGAAGACGTCGCCAGGTCGGCTCTGGCCTCCGCGCACCGCGGCGGGTACAACGCCACGGTCGAGATCGTCTTCGCCGCCGTCGGGGCGGCCGCGCTCCTCGTGCTCCTCGTCGCCGCCTGCCTCTGCTGCTCGAGGAAGACGGCGCCGAGGAGGAAGAAGAAGCCTCACAACCCGATGCATTTCGACGCGGATAACTCAGGATCAAAAGGTAGCAACTACACCAGCGGGCCGAAGCCGCAATGGCGGAGCAAGCCCGGCGCGGCGCCGTCGACGAGCACGTTCGCGCCACCCGGCGGCGACATGTTCTCCGGCCCGCACGACGCGCCGGGGCTGAGCAAGGGGACCTTCACCTACGAGCAGCTCGCTGCGGCGACGGGCAACTTCTCGGAGGCGAACCTGCTCGGGCAGGGCGGGTTCGGGTACGTGCACAAGGGGGTGCTCCCCGGCGGGAAGACGGTGGCCGTGAAGCAGCTCAAGTCCGGCAGTGGCCAGGGGGAGCGTGAGTTCCAGGCCGAGGTGGACATCATCAGCCGGGTTCACCACCGCCACCTCGTCTCCCTCGTCGGCTACTGCATCACCGGCGCGCGCCGTATGCTCGTCTACGAGTTCGTCCCCAACAAGACCCTCGAGTTCCACCTCCACGGTCAGTCACTCGCTCTGCTTACCATGCCATTGTTGGCTCACTGCAAGATCAAGAACATCCATTCTCGTTGCTTCAGAGGAAGAACTCACATGGTTGTTGCAGGGAAAGGGTTGCCGGTGATACCATGGCCGACGAGGCTGCGCATTGCGCTCGGGTCGGCGAAGGGGCTCTCCTACCTGCACGAAGACTGTGAGCATCAATAGGCCATTGCTCCAATAAAAAAAAGCTATGTTTTTTTATGTCTGAATTTGCCATTTGACCATGAAGGCTATCCTCGGATCATCCACCGCGACATCAAATCCGCCAACATCCTCCTCGACAACAACTTCGAAGCAATGGTACATGACTAATACTTATACAGATCAGAATAAGTTTCTCTTTTGAACATATTATCGCAGGAACTATTGAATTTCTGCAGAATTATTTTAAAAAAATGCTGCATTTCAAAATTCAAATCGCAGCAGCTGATCTGATGGCTTGTCTTTCAGGTCGCGGATTTCGGGCTGGCCAAACTGACGTTCGACAACAACACGCACGTGTCGACCCGTGTCATGGGGACGTTCGGTTACCTGGCGCCGGAGTACGCGACGAGCGGGAAGCTGACGGAGAAGTCGGACGTGTTCTCCTACGGCGTGATGCTGCTCGAGCTCGTGACGGGGCGGCGGCCCATCGACGTCGCCGCCACCCGCTCCTCCTCCATGGAGGACGACAGCCTCGTCGAGTGGGCGCGGCCGGCCATGGCGCGCGCCCTGGCCGACGGCGACTATGGCGACGTCGCCGACCCGAGGCTGGAGGGCAACTACGACGCGGTGGAGATGGCGCGCGTCATCGCCAGCGCCGCGGCGTCCGTCCGCCACTCGGCGAAGAAGCGCCCCAAGATGAGCCAGGTATGTTGGGTGTCATGATCATCGCCAGCGGCGTCGCACTGTCGCCTTTGCTGTCTCTAGCCGTGCAGAGTTCACCGGAGACGGTGATGGTGCAGATCGTGAGGGCGCTGGAGGGGGACATGTCGCTGGAGGACCTGAACGAGGGGATGCGGCCGGGGCAGAGCATGCAGTTCGGCACGGTGGCGCCAGGGGACAACAATAGCGAGGATCCCAGGCTGTACACATCCGTCATGGACTGGATGAGGCAGACGGCCACGGCGAGCCCGGAGTACAGCGGCGCCATCACCGAGCTTGGCCGGCTCTCACCACCGGCCGTCGGTGACGGGTCTTTCTCCGACGAGATGAGCGCGGTGGGGGAGCATCCGCACCGGGTGAGCAGGTAGCAGCAGCTCTGAATTGCTGGGGGCATCACTTGGCATGGTCATGCTATTTCCGTGTGTGATCGATCCTCTGGGCTCTGGAGTGATACGGATCAAAGTCATCTAACATCATGTGTACCTAATTTTTATTGGAAAGGTTGGATATAGAAAGAGGAGGAAATGGTTTATCTGTTCCATTAAATGAATGCACGAATGAATCATCTTGCAGATTTTGAAGAAACAGAATCTAGTAAAGGGCTGAGAATAAAACTAAATTTTGTTTCAGGCTGTTCAAACGACTGGATAGGGTGTGCTTGTCAATTGGCAAAAAAAAAAACAGCAAACCTTTTTTTCTAAAATTTTTTTCCTAAAAAAAGAAGCAAAAGAAATGTTGGAAGGGAAGAGTGCAAAAGATACTCCCTCTAGTCAAATAGAAACAAAAGAACTGTTAGAAGGTCAAATAGAAACAAAAGAAATGTTAGAAAGGTAGAGTGCAAAAGATAATCCCTCTAGTCAAATATATCTGAGGCTGGATGACTGGAAGGAGTATGATATTTTAAATGTTCGCGTCATAAATAAAAGGAAAGGGGAGAAAGTTTGAATAAGCAAAACCTTCAGAATTCTTGACATTGGTCTGCTCCGCGGTGCGGTATTTCAAGGTAAACAGTGTCAGTGGCAGCATATACAGATTTTCCAAACAAAACGTGTAAAACAAAAGGCTCTTCAAACCAAATTGTACTCCGTATTTATTTGGTGATAGTTTCCTCATTGACACGACCTATTTTATTTATTCCACAATAGTTTCTATATTTTCCTTTCTGTTCTCCTGTAAGTTGGGAGTTAAACGAAGAAACTACAGCACTGTGTAGCGTGCCAAACGTATCGTATAACACTTTCGGCAATGTTGTAGTGTTGTAAGGAGTGGGTGGCTCAACCTACAAAACAGATTAAATTTTAACGTAAATACCTCCACAGTTCTAGGGTATGGGCAATCAAGAACACTTAAGAAACTGGTTTCAATTATAATAAAAAAAGAGAATAATAAATTATGATGAACTATCAAAAGAACGTACAGCAAGATAGAGTGTCAACAAACTTGCGGTGCTGCTGTTGAACCCCAGGACAGGTTTTCCTTCCACGCGGGATGCATGTAGAGATTTTCTCACTTGAGAAGCAAGAAACTGAGACAAAATATACAGACATAACACAGTTCAGTCTTCAGATGAAGAAAACAAGACAAACACATGGGCAGGGGAAAGAGGTTATGAGTCACATGCTAGAATTGGAGCCAAAAACAACTAGACCTTCAAACAAAATGGAAATATGTATAAATAAATATTCAAGCACTAACTTTGCCCAGTTCCACTCCCCACTGATCAAATGAGTTTATTCCCCATATGAAACCCTGAACTGCAATCCGGTGCTCGTAGATGGCTAAAAGCTGAAAAGTAGACTTTGTTAGTACTTAGTACGTCTGCAGAAAACAATAATGCAGTTTAGAATAAACCAAAGATTCTTCCTGGTAATTTAGAGTCAACCAAATACTCTTCCAAAGAAGAGATGAATGAAAAAGGATGTGCAGGGATTTAATAGTTGTTCCAGATCATGTAAATTATACACCTCGTAGGTTTGCATTATCTAAAAAAAAACTATATTCCAGCAACTGTTGTGCGACATGATTACAATCAAGAAAGGACAATGACGAAGCAGCACAATTTTATTTCTCTGCTCATGTGCTACAGTGGAAGGGGGCAGCTGCACACAAGCTTAAATACTACCCTAGGTCTCACAAGCAAAGTAACTTGCCTACTGTTCCGCACGTCAATTCATCTCAATTTCCCTTTTTAAAAAAAAAATTAAGATGGTTGATTTAGTATCAACCATAGTAAGAGACCAGCATAGTCATGTTTTTGCATGAAACAAAAATGAGAGTGTGCTGGTCAGGCCTTCCTCATGAAGAAGATAAAATACATTATACAACAAGATCAGAATCCTATTGGTGAAAAGAATTGATATGGTTCAGCATTAAACTTGCAACTCCAAACAAGTGTCTGAATGCATTTGCATACCTGTCCAATCTCATAAGCAGATAATGAGGGCATCAATTAACTAAGTGATGGTCGGTTGCCCTGAAAAGTCTGTAACAAGAAAGAAGGACCAACAGAGGCACAAGAATGCACTGTCAGAAGCTACATCTATCCCAGCAAAGCATAATGTATTGGGAAAACTAGATAAGGAATGAGTGACTTATTATGACCTTATGAGGGATAAGATGTTCAGGTATTTTATCGCTATGCAGTTGTTCAGAAGTCTGGAAACGCACAGTAAACTACTGTCAGAAACAACAAAAACAAACAGTTCATGGAAAGTGTGTGCATCCAAAACATATTTAGTCATTTACCTTTCCATAAGCAAGTGCATCAGACTAAGCAAAGAAATTGGACATCAATTCGTCATGATTGCTCACAATTTCCCCTAAAAAGGATGCACAACATAGGTGCTCAACATGCATTTGAAGAATCTGCTCGCCGCCAAAAAATCCCGCGACCAGGGAGGGACGGCGGCTCGGTCACGCGAAGGCCTAGGAGGTTTGCTTATCTCCAGTACAGGTCCTTAGGTCTCGAGGTTCGCGGACGTGCCAATCAATTTGACCCTACAATTGACAAGGAAGTAAGACGAGCGGGTCCGATACAGCCGCTCGCTATCGGCTGGCTGCCGATAGGATCGGGATGCTGTTCGATTGGCTGGGGAGCTGATGTGGACAGGTGTCGACGAGCGGTCGACCACAGAGCCGATGGAGGAACCAGGGTGTATTCAGAGGATGGCGAGACGCACGGGATCCCTCCGGACAGCCGAACAGTGATTCATCGGCTGGAAAAACTGATGAAGACGCATGCGGCCTAGGCGATGATTAGCGTAAGAAGGCACGGGCTGCAAAGCCGATGCTGCTCCGGATATGACAGCACGAGACCCGTCGTCTGCCGTGGCAGCGCCATCAACCCCGAACCTCGAAGATCGGACCTAACCGAGACAGTACGAGGCCGGAGCCAGTGGTGATGATACGGAGGACGCCGGATCGGCTATGCCGTAGCAAGGATAGGAACGAACCCATCGGCTAGCTGAGCCGATGAGGGGACGCCTCTTTAAAGGCGGGTGCGTATCGGCTGGGGGTCCAATACATTTGGCGTTACGCGTCGTGAGACGCCTCTAAAGGCTGATGCGTATCGGCCGAGGGGCCGATGCGCTGGACGTAAAGCACAGAGCATGGATAACTCATCGGCTAGCACTCCGATGATACGCCGTGCAGAAGCCTATAGGCCTGAAGCTCGATCTTCCGTCAGCAGCCCCGTAGGTCGGACCTAACCGATGCAGCACGAGATTGACGACGGCAGAGGAAGCTTAATGGGCCGATAGGTCCAGTACAGACGTGATGCGATACATCCGATCGACCTAAGAGGTCGGACCTAACCGATGCAACCTCAGACAGAGCAGGACATATCGGGATGGTGGCGGAACTTACCCCTTCGCCGGAGATCGGACTTAACCGATGCAGCCCCGTGTAGAGAGCCAGAACCCACCGGTAAAACCTAGATGAACTAGGGTGGCGATGCGCCGAATTTGTATATGATCGAGAGATATGTTACATGTTTCCAGGGGGTCTATATTTATACCCTGGATTTACAGACAGAGTTCGACGCGTCTATGACCATCGGACATTATTTTCTAGTAAGAACAAAGGATAATATTCCTAAAGCAGTTAACTAACCAGCTAAACCTCCCTAATTGAGTAAGGTTACAATTTTACAAAAATAAACACACTGCCGTGGTGTCCACGGCTCTTCCGCAAACCCAGTTTCATCTCAATAATCTTTCAATTTGTAACCGGATCTTCCTTTGCTGCAACCTGATTGGCTTCTCCACTGTAGTTATCGGGCCTTCTTTTAGCCAAACCGATCATTTTCCTTTCTTCCCTCGGGCTTTTCGGACCTGATCCTGATGGAACAATCCTCTGTCTTTAAGCCGATCCAATTTTCTACTAATCTGATCGGTTTTTCTACAGTTCTCCATCGGCTTTGTCTCAGTATCTTCATCGGCCGATGACTGCATTAAACTCTCCATCGGACCTCTTAGCCGATCGGTTTTAGCCCCATCGGATCTCTCAGCCGATCGGCTTTAGCGCCATCGGATCGTCCAGATTTTGGCGTTAACAGAATCACAAGGTCAATATGCAACATCTTAAGGTTTGAAAAACAAGATCATGTACAATACCTTTCAAGTAAACAGGTTGCTGGCTTTTTACGATGCCGATAAAATCACAAGGAATGACTCTTCCCTAGAAGTTTAGGTACAAGCATTGTCAACAAAGATGCATATTCACAAATAAGTTTCTTAACTAATTCTTCATTTCCTTTTGCATTATTTAGATACTTGGAAAGGTAAGAACTAAGAATTCAGTGTTACTGAGATATATTAAAACATTTAATTGAAAGAATGACAACACAGATTGAAAAACATGGTGCTTATATCACATAGAACTATAGAAGAAATCAAGAATAAGACAAGACAAATGTACAAGGTAACATGGTCGCAATTTGCAGAATCCATTCATGAAAGTATAAACATATTGATGCAAAAGGATGATAGCATAATAAATGAAGCATATTACAAATCAGCAAAGAGAAAAAGAAATGTTGTATGCCATCCAAATATCATCAACTCTAAGCTGGTATCCATGGCATTGTCAAGATTTGAGTACTATAGATGCTAGTCAAATAAGTTCTAGATCATAACATTCTAGAAGTACTAATCATTACCTGATGGATTAATTGATAGAAGCTGTGTTGCCCATTGGTTCCAGGTTCACCAAAATCAATTTCACCAGTCTCAAAGGGCAGTCGAACACCATCAATGGAGACACCCTTTCCATTACACTCCATGCTAAGCTTTACAACATAATGAGCACATGTTACGACTTAGAAATAACTGAAAGAGAATGCAATGATAGAACTGGCAAAAACGAAAGCTAGAAAAGTACCTGCTGAATATGCGGTGCAAATTTCTCAAGTGCTTGGGAATAGGGTAGTATTGCCTAGAAAAAAAAACATTTATATTAGAAATAGCACTCAAATGAAGGCCTGGGTCAATTCATAATTGAAATAGTTTCTTACTCTAGCTGGATATCCGAGAAATGAAACATTCCACACACTCAGCAAACCAAGGTGTACCTACCCATAAATGAGAGCCTGTTAGAAGGGTGGTCGGCAACAATAAACACAATAGAAAAGCCACTTACAGGAATATTTTTCTCAAATGAAGATGAACAGAAGTGTTTGTCGATTCTGGCTGCACCCTCCAAAAATCTTCAAAAGAAAAGAATTATTAAGAGAGTACCATCTATCATTTATCAACAAAGTCTGGCCTCAAGGCCCTCCAACTTGACCAAGCGAAAAACTTATTAAAGAGTTCTAGCATAATTTAATTATCATATCATCGGATTTTACTTTCCATAGAAACAAGAAATTTCACATCGTACATCAGTATCCTCATTATGACCACATCGTACATAATTCCCACAGTACTACGAAGGACCAGAAGATACATTCTGCTGGACAAACAGGGACCCCAGGCCTTATATTTCTGTGTCAGAAATCTTGGCACATCTTACTTATAGTAATGGTGGGCGATCAATGATACATATATGAAGTATATTTCATGTATGAAACAATGCAAAAGGGTATCCTGATTTAACAAAGTCTTTTTCTAGAACTTGAAAATAGCTAAAGTTATTAGTACTCACCTATTGATGAGATAAGTCCACACTGTCATCATGCTATAGGCTTTTTTATTTCTAGTATGTCATTGTTTACTGCCATAGTGCCACTGTTTTTCAAAGAATCTGGCATAATGTGTATTCTAAACACAAGAAGGCCCAAGAAACATCAATTTATTTCATAGTAATGAAATTGATCCTATGTTGCAAAATTCAAACTCCCACTGGTATTGTATTACCTATTTGTAATTAAAAAAAAATAGACATTTATGAATGTAACATGGGTTCAGATAGCATACTTCTGAACAAATGGAAAGCCATACTGAAGAGATAAGGGCAGGACACCAACAGCACTGCAAACTGCTACAAAAGATTACAGTTACAAACAAACATAAGGTATGTATATTTTTTAATTGAAAAAATTCTCACCACTATAGCAGCCACAAACCCAGTCCCAAAATACAAAAGCATTTTTTGGGTCAATTCCGAACTTCTCAACAAGCTTCAAAATCAGAAAAATGTATAGATGAAATTTCATCACATTACAAAAAAAAAAAGCCATTGATGAATAACACGGCATTTGGAGTATGGAAGCATAACAGCCAAACATGTCAATAATGCAAGTTCAACACAATTTATAATCCAAATGTACATTAGATGTAATTTAGAATGCAGAAAAGAGATTAGATCAGGTGAAATTTGAATCGAAAAATAAAAGCTCTAGAAGTACCTCAAGATTGGTACTGACAGCAATCATATGTTTTGCAACAGCATCAGGTCTGAATCAACACATTTAGGATCAGTAACTCGATAATAATGAGACAAGGGGTAAAGGTGTTTCAGGTGCTAATATACTAACCCAAGAGAAGAGACAATCCACTCCTTAAGAGTTCGAGCATTTAACATTGTTTCAGCTGTTGTGAAGGTCTTTGAGACAACCACAACTGCAAGTTTTTTACACAACAATTAAAACCTCTGCAGATATTCGCAACATCTGACAGAACACCTGTACTGAGTATGAAAGAGCAAAACATGGTGAAAAGAGCAGAACACCTGTACTGAGTATGAAAAGAGCAAAACATGGTGATTACCAAGTGTTGTTTCAGGATCTAAATCTTTGATGCTTCGTGCAACATCAACAGGGTCAACATTTGCAAGACTACAAGATAACCAAAATTACATATAAATTAATAGATGAAAAACATCGTGCATGAGTGATAGAAACATATGGAAACTGAATAGTAGAAACAGTAAACATCATCCAGATTAAGATTAGTGTAAATTAAAGTACTCAGCATAGGACAAGACCCCTAAAATAGCATAGAAAGACCAGATCTAACGGGAATCGTGACTGATTTCACAAAGTAAAAACTGCTGGAACAAATTACTGCAAAGACATAAAAGAAAAGGAATACTATGACCCAATAGAACAAAATGCTGGAACAAATGGTGTTAACTAATATTCACACTAGTATTAGAAATTATACTGCAGAAACATACAGTTTGCAAAACATTGAATGGAATTGCTGTTGGACTGCACATTACAAATGAAAACCTGTCCCAAATACACACTTAAAATCTTAATTGTTGCCCTTTGGCAGATTCTGCAGCTTCAGGATCTGAAAATTAGCAAGACTCTCAGGGTTCGCCAGATCATAATTTTCAGTAAACAATCTGAGTCTGGAGAACATAAGAATGAGCAGTACAAAAAGTTCACCTGTCGGGAGGGAAGCATGCACGAACAGAGGGCCGAGAAAGCTACCACCTATTCCAACTGACACCACATTCGTTAATGCTTCACCAGTTGCTCCAACCTACAGTTAAACAATAGCAGTAATCAATCTTCAGTGTTCAAAAACATTTACTGAGTTCAATAAAATCTTCAACTTACCCATGATCCACTCCTAAAAGTTTCTGAAAACTGCTTGATTTTATCTTTTACACCACAAACTTCAGGGACCACATTGACCCCATCACTTTTTATTACTTCGTCTCTTGGAGCCCTCAGAGCTACATGAAGCACCGATCTGTTCTCTGTGCTATTTATCTAAGAAAAAAAGAAATCAAGTAATGTTACAAATGCATTACAGCAACTTCAAACAAGGTACATGGAATGGAAAGCTTAAAATTAGTCCTAATGTTAATACTAAATTATGCATCAGAGCTCAGAACAAATAGTCAAGCTTTTTACTAAGGGAAATCACATGCGAGCTAGATATGTGTATCCAGTGTTCATGGAAAGGCACTCTCTGTACTGATAAACGTCCCCTCAGGAAACTGAACATCTTTTGCAGATCATGATGCTTACCTTGTCACCTCTAAACATCTTCGCAATCTTCTCCTTGAGCTTTGCAGCCTACGATAAATTGGTTAGATCCCAAATTATTACTCAGGAAGGCAAACCCCCACCATATAAATGACACCAAAACCATAGTACAGCAAATAGGTGTCACCTCTGCCAATTTAAACAGATTCTCCATGGTCTCTCCAGTTGCACGCTGCCTCGAGTAATCCAGATATATGTCTTCATACTCCCTGTCAACCAACAAGCACCTGAGCAACCAAAGCAGAAACCCACACATGCAACAGGAGAAATTTCAATCCTTACGCTGTCATTGCCTTGCAGCGCTCGACATCATGCATCAGATCGCGCAGATGCGTTTTCTGAATTACCGCAACATGCGCCTGTTCCCCGCATGCGTGGCAAAACACGAAATCATAGTGAGACTAGCAATCTAATCGAAGCATACATCGAATACAAACCGCAGCAATGCGAGCACTAAAAAATCGGTGTGCTTCGCGCGCGTATAATAGAGCCATCGACTCACGCGCCCGGAGGCCCTTCCACTGCTCGGTGTCGCAGATTGGCGCCGACGACGCCATGGCTGCTAGCTGCAACAACCAAAAACACACAAATGGTCACGAAACCAACCAAGCCATCAGCGCAAAACGCATTTAGCTTCAGCGGAACTCAGAACCAAAGCGAACCAAGCAGCTAGTCACCAGATCGATCGAGCCCAACAAGCGGCGAATCGAACGAAATCGGCAGAAAACCAGATGCAATCGCGAACAGTAGCGAGCAAAAATTCGGGGGGCGAGGAATTATACCGGGGGAAGGAGCGATCGCTGGATGAGGAAGCGGATCCGCGCTTCGCTTCCCGCGATTCTATATCTCCACCTTTTTTTTTTTTAATTTCTCCCGTGCGTTCCGTCTCCGTGGGCTGAAAATAGTGGGCACACACCTACATACATGTAGGCTCCCCGATCCCCTTTGAATTGGCCTGCAAAAAAAAAAGTGCAGACGGATGTACACCCAACCCTAGGCGGCGACCAGAAACCGGTGGCGATGAAACGGCGTCACGGCGGCGCTTGGCCAGAAGGTATATATATATTTACTGTATACCACACGTATCAGGTGCACTCAGCGTCTAGCCTGATACGTGCACACATGCACTCGCGCAAGCACATCCTTCCGATCTCAATCCAATGGCTGGCATCAGTGTGGGGGAAATTTGCGAAAAAACGCCCACCTCTCGCACTGTACTTTTTCAAAAAACACCCTGCCCCCCTGGTTTCCATCCCCACAGCCAGATCGACAGATCGTTCGCCCGCGAGGCGCGACCGCGCGAAACGCCGACTCTTGGAATTCCCTGGCCCTGCGATTCCTCCTGCCTCAAGCGAAAACGGAAACCCTGGAGAAGCTTGGCATCATTACGGTGAGTAAATCCCTCAAACAACATCTCCATCTCCCATTCTATGTTATCTTTCTATCAGTTCTGCAGTCATGCAGGAAATTGGAGATGTTAAAGGGGTTCTGCCATTTCTATTTTTTTTTTAAAGATGGAATCAGAAAACAATTTGGGAACGAATGATCACACAAATGACCATTCAGATGATGAGATAATCTTGCCATTGAGTGATGATGATAGGTTTAATACACCTGTAAACAAACCAAGCATCCCTCTCGATGTAAGTTTTGTTTTTTGCCATGGCTCTTAATGTAAGTCTGACTGTTGTTTATCTATTTAGCCTAAATTTTGATATACCCATCGCATGTATACTGTTTTGCAGTGCTCCTCATTTACACCGGATTGTGATGAGGAGATAAGGCCTACAATTGGTATGAAATTTGAAGACATGGATCTGTTGAGAAATTTTATAAGTCCTATGCACATGCTGTAGGTTTCTTGGTCCGTATTGGGCAGCAGAAGAAGTTAAATGAGGTGGTGTAAGTCCAAGTATCTCAATTTAATTTTAATGATTAATGATAAATCTGATTACATAAAACTAATGTTTTTATGAGTTTTTTATTAATGTTATTTGTATATAAAAATAAAAATAATAAGATGTATGTATTAAACTTTTCATAAGTTATAAGAGGTTTTTCTTATAGATCTAAAATATTATATGCATATGTGTTTGTTGTTTATATGTATGCACATCTTGAGAGGGATTATTCCATATTTTATATTTTGTTCTTATATAGTCAATAAAATAAAATTTTCTTTATAAGACCTATAACTTGATTTGAAATCATCTTTCATGTCATCTTTATATTATTTACATCAGATTATCATCCATCATCAAAGAGAGAAAAAATTGAAAGATATTGAATTAAATAATTTATGTAATTATTGTTTTGATAATAGATGATAAACTTTTCTTTTATGTAAATTGTTAACTAAGTTATTTTTCGATAATGAGATGTAATAAAAATGATTTCTTTTGCAATGATCATAATCATGACGAGTATAAAGAGCATGGAGATTAAGCAATTTGTATCACTCTTTCTTTATATATGTGATTTTTCATATTATTAATATATTTATATGAGGTTAATGCTTAATTAAGACTTATCTTATTTAATCTCCCTTACAAGGTGTTTATACTTATCTTTATTGTTATATAGAATATATGTATAGGATAATTCCTATTAGTTTACCTTAAATATGCATACTCTTATATCTCATATTCCTTTGTATGTATAAGTTCTAGATCATGTTATTTAAATACACTTTATTTTAGGATCTTTGTAGTTGAGTTTATATTTAAGTATTTGCATTAGTGTTATAGATATGACGTCTACAGGCCATGCTTACTCTCGAAGGGCCAGTATTATGCCCAAATGCAGTGAATTTATGATTGTGTAAATGCCCTTAATATATTTCCAACAGAAGATTATATCGCTGAAAGATATATCTCGTGATATTATAGGGTTGATGTTTTTCATCCATTGTATGGTTCATCCGATTGATGCGAGACAGCATGCTTGCATGTAGTCATGTGGTTTTAGGTTTGACAAACCTCACTGCAAAAGTAGTCTATGAACTACCAGGGATTGGTCTTGGGTTCCCTTATGCTGTCCCAGCGCCGTATGCTGAGACACTGTTCCGACGCAAGGTTGAGTACGGCGATGATCGTTTGCTTATGCTACATTGGATGTTTTCTTCGAAAACTGGACACGCTCCCGCTTTGACAACAGCCTATTGGGATCGTTCACGCCGGTGGCCTCGCGCGACGGGCTCCTCGTCCTCCGCGAGCACCAGGATGCGAGCTCTGGCGGCGCCGGCCAACTTTGTGCTATTAAGACTCGACCACTTGAGCTGCTCGTGTGTAAGTATCACCGTCGTCGCCGCCGGCTGTTCCTTCGAGATGCTCGTTGCGAATAGGTGCCTGTCGACGCAGACGTACGTCACGTATGCATCACAGAATGACAAATGGGGTGCCCGCCGTGTAATCACCAAATCCCCGGGCCACCCGCGGCTCGGCGCGCCGGTGGATGGCTGCAGCGCCGCCGTCACCGGGCGAACCGTACACTGGCTAAGCCATAAGTACCGACCAAACGCCGGCGAAAACGCGTTCGTCGTCCTCTCCATCCACGCCGACACTGCACGAGGGACGGTGACGGATTTGCCTCAGGGTTGCATTGGCTGGGAGACAGGCATCCAGGATGTCCACGGGCTCCATCTTGCCGGGTCGGCGGCGGACGGGAGGCTGATGCTTGTGGCAGCGGGGGTGTATAACATATCGGTGTGGACGCTGTCACCGTCTTCGGAGACGACAGAGATGGAGGAGGAGCCGAGCCGGCGGTGGAGCCAGCAGGTGGTGGCGATCCACGTCCAGCGAGGGATCGGCAAGACTCTCTTCAACAAATCGTGGAAGCCGATAAGCTTCGACGAGTCCGGAAACCTGTGTTCGACGATACGCTTCAAGGGTTTCGCGGAGAGGAGCGGCGTCTGGCCGATGTGGATGGAGGGAGGTGGACTCGTACAGTTCAACCTCGCGACGAGAGAGCTCGCCGTCCTCCGCCGCGCGGCCGGCGAGCGAGATGCCAGCGAGAGACTTGCGCTCCTTGCTTCTAAACATGAATTTCTTCTGATCACGGTGGCGCTGCCTCGCCGCCGGTCCGCCGCACTGTGCACCATCTCCGAGTCTCCGGTGCGCGAGAGCGACGCCGTTGAACAGGACGGGCCAACTGAAAAGGTCGCTGTCAACGATAGCGAAACAAATCCTCCGTGAGCCAAATGGAGGCCCAATAAATGGGCCATGCTATTGGGGTCGTGCTCGTCCAGTAAATACAAACACGATTCGGCCCTATGTTAATCATCGCATGTCAAGATCTGCCCCGGTCGACGGCGACCCTCTCCGGCGACGGATCGACGTTGCAATTGCGACAACTACTGAAAACTGCAATGATGACAACAAAAGGAGGTACAGGCAGCAATAAATCCGAAAAAGAAAGCACACAGATAGAGATGAGATTGCAGTGGCTAGATATATCTAAAACATAACCGGTGTCGGATAATTTTTTTAATTGATGCTAATCTATTTTTATATGTTCACAAACCTAAGATCTTACATTCCTCTAGAAAATCTTACAGAAATTATATTTACTGGAAAAGCTTGGTACATATACAAATCTAACCTAAGATTAATCACTTTCAGAAATCAACTCTTGTATCACATTTCGAAGTCAGTCACTCACTCAGGCCTCACAGGCACAGCACCCATGGCATACTGATAATTCAATTAGCTCCCTTGCTACATCTGTGATCATGCCACCCAATATGTTTTTCTCCAAGTCCCTGACGACTTCATTTCTTTCAATCGGCAGGTCAGATATGTGGTTCCAACCGAAATCCCACATCGAGTTGGCGTCTGGATGGTTGTTCTGCATGTCCCTGTGAAGTATCATTCGCAAATTTTCAGCTGTGCTATCTCCACCCTGATGATGGGATTTTTTGGAGATGTTCAGACTCTCAATATCGCCGTCCAATTCCATGATAAGATCATCCAAGTATTGCAATTTCATGTTAGTTGTATTTGCCATGCTAACTTCTACAATTGCCTCAGTTCTTTTACCTTTCTTTCTGATTACTTCCCGCACTATATCTGAGAAAAGAGAACTGCCTTTCTCTGACCATTTATCTGCACTGGCATTGACAAAATGTACAGGGACAGGATTTCTGACAAGCGCCTTCGCAGTTTCAAGCAAGTATTGATCCTTTAGCAACATTTGCATAAGCAGGAGCTGATTCTCTGTGAATGAATCACACGAAACCATATGTATCTTTTGGTTTTGCAACTCTGTCGGATTGCTGGATTCCTTGGCATCGCCCGAATCTGCAATAAAGCATCAGTGTTATCCATGCAGTAGATTTGCAAAAGTTCATTTTACAAAAATTAGTCAAGAATATGGTACCATCCATTGGTTGCTCTTCAAATTCTACCAATTGCGGATTTTGATGTTGTTCCCCCTCTGTGAATGTCTCTGGTATTTGTATAGTTTCACTAGCTGTATTAGAAGTTGTGTCGTCCTGCATTTGAAAAAAGAAACATATTGCATTGGACTGATATAATGGGTGCAGAAAGTATTTAGGAAGGATGGGAAACTTACAATTGTTTTAGTTACACTCTGATCTACCACATTTGATCTATCACTTTCATGCACACCAGTTGTGGTCACTTCAGCTATTTGCTTCATAAATTGGTCTGGGGAAGCCATTCCAGTTGTTTTGCTGTCTTCCACCATTCCTGTAGATTGCTCAGAAATACCTCCATCACCATGTATGCTATCTGATGGCTTGCCCATATCGTTTTCTTCTCCATGCTTTCCATTCTCCTGTTGTATCTCTGCAGTATATGGGAGAATTTCCAATTGTGTTGCTTCTGACTTCGTTGACTTCTTGTACTCTAAGTTCTGAATGCTTTCTTTACTCTTCATTTCGCGATAGTTCTGAGATTTCTTTGCCATGCTATGTATATCTGTATGTTTATTGTATGATTGCCGCTTCCTCTGATCTGTCTTGCCGTTCTTCCCTCTTCCTGCATTCTTGATTTCAGTGGTGCCAAGGTTTTCCTTGTTAAACTTAACTCTCGTTCTCTTAGATTTATCCTCACTCTCAGTGCCCAGGAACTGTTTCATGCTTGTAGTTTGCTTCTTCCCTAATGTTGTGTTCTTTTCTTGAATAATGTGCTTCTCTTCAGTGATTCGTCTGCTGCCTGAAATTTTCCTAATTCTTTTCAGAAAATCCATCTTTTTCCCTGCATCAGTGCGGCATCCAACATTGGCAACCTTCTGCTTACTAGTTTCTTCAGTCAGTTTCTTGTCATCATGCATTGCTTGTCCTAGACTACCTCTTCTCTCTGTAATCTCCATTTTCCTTAACATTTGTCTCATGGTTTGCCTTGTTTGCTTATCAACCGCAGTAATTGATGAACTATTAGACACCTGCAAATTAGCACTTGAGTATTCTTCAGAGTTTTTCAGATCAATCTTCCACTCACCTGGCAGCAAATTCATGCTGTGCCCTTTGGATGACACCCTTTCTGAACCTATAATCTGCATCGGCAATCTGCCGCCGACCACACTTGCCCTCCTATCCTTTCTTGACACTGCTTCAGGTTTTACAAACTTCTCCATCCCCTTGTTTGCCACCTTCGTTGATGGAAGATTCTCCAATCCCATCAGCTTGGCAATCACATTGGGCATCCTGACTTTTGAATCATCCTTGTCAGCTTTAGAGGCATTGCTCATGGAATTGCCTGTAACAGTAGAGAGCTCCAAGACTGATGAGCTATTTAGACTGAAACTTTGTGAATTCTTATGAGGAACTATCTGCGTTGACAAACTCTTTGCGTTCTTGGCTTGCTCGGTCTCTGAATCCTCATCACCAATCTCTACCAGCCTTGTGGAACTCGGTGAACGCGCCGGGTTCTTCCGGTTCTCCTTGCCCTCCAGTAGCAACACCTTGCCATTCCCAGATCCTTCCATGTAGTCTGAGGCCTCTTGAAGCATCACAAGCATGCTTAGGGACTCCTCCAAGTCCATGGCTCCTCTGAAGAGCTCTCTCCCAATGTCAATTGAGCTCCTCCTGCCCGTGTCCCTCGCACCGCCACCGGAGGAATACGCCACGAGGATGTCATTGAGCTTCTGGACGCCGATCTCCACCTTGCCGACGTGTGCATTGGGTGACACGAGGTGGTTCTCCTGCATGCTGTGATCTGGGTCTCTGAGGAATATGGAGCCGTTCCGCGACACGAGCTCGATGTTCTGGAGCTTGCCTCTGTTGCTGAGAGCAAGGGCAAGCGCCATCTGCACATCGATGCTGTCTGCAGGCTTCAGCTTGCTGCTGCCTCCTCCTTGGAATGGCACAATTTGATGTGAGTTGAAAGTAGGTGTGTCGCGGTGGCGCGGCTTCCCGGCTCTGACAATGGCATTGCCTCTCTGTTTGTACTGTAATTACACAGCGAATGGGTAAAGAAAGAGTGAAATGAGAGGTAAAATTGAGATCAGATTGGTGACTATCATTTGGAATTTTTGCTTACTGATCTGTTTGTTGTTGCTCCTGCTCTTCCTACTCGAGGGGCTCCTTCTTGTGGCTTCTGGCTTCGAAGTGGCCTCTGAGAACTCGAATAAGAATCTGTACGCACGAGTGCAATTCAAAACTTCTGTACTACGATCAGTTTTAAGTTTCCTAACTGGCTGTTCATCCTAATTTCACAAAGCCATCGGAGTTAATTAGCAAAAAGAATACTCGTTTATCTTTCTGACAAAAAAAAACTCTTGACGACTTACTTCTAAACACGAATTCTTCAGAACTTCTATGTCAGCTCACAACCAAATATCATCAGAGAGATAAACACGCAGAACAGGGAAAACACACTGCGAGTGCAGAGTAAACGCCAGCGAGCAACGCACGTACCTCGAGGAAGAGCTGCGGCGTTCGACGACGACGTGCGCTGCGCCGGCGCCGGCGAGTCGAAGCCGAGCCTCTCGCGGCGCCGCCGGAGGTCGAGCAGCAGCTTCTGGGCGAAGTCGGAGCCGAGATCAGGCACCTTGGCCATTGCCTCCTGCTCTCTAGGAGAAGCCAACACCCCCTCTCCTCCCCTGCAGCTGCCCTGCACCATGAAACCACAGCCAGTTTGGTGCCTGAAGAACCAAAAAAAAAAAAGTAGTGTAGTTTTCCTCGAGTTGGTGAGTGTGTTCAGGCTCTCATTTTCCTCACTCACATTATGAGTCCTACAGTGAGGTGAGGTGTCTCATCTGGGAGGATGCATCCTGCTCAGTGGAAGATTGCCTTGGAAGTAACACATCACTCTGACCTGATTGCATCTCCAGTTTCCCCAGAATGCAAGCGAAGCAAAGCAAGAAAGATTGTTTGCATTTGGAATCATCCTTGATTATGAGGCATGTAGCTTTTGATTATTAGGTGGTGTTGTTAGTGGGGGGTGATTTTCTTTTTTGACTATGGTGGCATGTCCCTTGTGGATGTGGGAAATGTGAAAAACTTTGGTGTAACTTTTTGGTGGCAAGTATAGGTCAGTAGCTTCTGAAAAAGATATCTAGAGTCATATCAATTCAGAGGAGAGTGAAAGATTAAGATGTGACACGTTAGTAAACTAGCATTTCTAGCGCTGCAAAAGCTTAAAAAGATGCTGATAGTGTGGTACAACAAATCACAATGTTTTTTTCGTGAGGTTTGTCTTGCAAAGTTGGTTATAAATTAGAGAAAACAAAAGCAGTTATACCATACTATACCAGCTTTATTAGCATCATCAAGGGAGATAGACATACAGAGATACAGTACAAGGTTCGCTTTAAATACCATTTCTCCAAATATCTTATGCATAGCTGACGCTGACCACGAAACAAGAAATTGAGAGTTCTATATACAGTGCAGACTATTGTCTCCTCCTTCTTGTTGTATAATTATTAACATTTTAGATAATGTTAAGTTAAATAATTAGAACTTTGTCTATCAATAACTTTTAAAATATTTAGTTTAAAAACACTATAACACAATATATATATATATTAGTCTAAAAAATACTTTAATAAAATTAAATATTTACTTATTTTTTTGCATACATCATGATAGAAAATCATATATTTTAAAGGCTGTCATTGTTTAAAACATTAAGAATTATAGGACCGAAGGAAGCACCAGATTGCATCAAAAACAGAAAAGGACTAAAAAACATTCTAACACATTGCTAAAGACAAACTCACAAACCTAAAAGTTAGTACAACAGCAGGTGTACATGTTCCAAAATCTGGAAAAAAGCTCAAATAACCAACCATATGACACAAATAACTGGTCACCTAATCGAGTTATATATGTACAAGATGCCATAACATGCAACAATTTGCAGGTGCAACATCTCCCTCTGCACTTGTCGGGCACTTAATTTCCTTCAAACACACATTTAAGAACCATTTGATGCTCAAGGTAGCAGCAAGTGATTCGACTCTATTTGCCATACAGACTAATATTTACATCTCAATAGAGCAAAAATGATTGGCATTGCAGCCACGAAAGCAACAGATTCCAGAGTGATTGCAGAATCGAAGAACAAAGAGCCTCACTTATCTACCACAAGCATGAACAAGAAATATGGACAGTTAGTTCCTTACAGAACAAGATATAAAGACACATCTACATTCATGGAGTGATCTGGCCATCAGGGCAATCGCCGCCTGAAGTTCCTACTGGTGCTTTGGTATGTCCGGACTAGCAGGCCAACACCCAATCCAACACCCACACAAATACCAAGGCCAATCCCAACACCAACTCGGACACCGGCATTAAACCATGAAAGCTCACCATCCTCGCCCTCTATAAAGTCCTGCCTCGAGTACAAGCTGTTATAGTCAACATCCACATCTGTCTCAGATTTGGGATTCTGAAATTCTGATACCTGAAATGAGTGACAGGGAAGGAAAGGATACAAACTACCATATATCCATGAGATAAGAACTTAATCAAAGAATGCATCACTTGCAATCAAGATTGCAAGACAGAAGCATAAATCTATTGATTGCTACCCATTATACATGTCACTCTGTTATTTGGACTGGTGCATCAAAGGAATAGCAACAAATGTCTGAATGAAAACACTCAAGAATGGACAGAGAAAAGCATGTTCCTATCATCCTTAACAAACAGCGAATGAGGTGATACTTAAGCTATACTGGCAATTACTGGTTATCTTTTATCTAAAAGCTGGGTTTACCAATTAACTGCTAAAACGAAATATACTTAACATGAATGAATAGGCAAAATAAAAGAAACAACAGCCAGTCAGAATTGAGGATGTAACCAAAATGAAGATTTAATTTCTGATATCGCCAGGAATACAGCCAGGCATAAGAACTATGGACATCAACCAAAGCAATCTAACTTGCATTCTCACTACATTCTCTTGCTAAAGGCCGTTTCTTTCTGTATGCTTAACGATTTAGTTGTAAGGCAAGTATTACAACACATTCGTAGCAGTAATGCTGTCAACAGTCAACCTAAATCATTGACCTGGGAAGTCAAACTAGTGTCTCTATAAGCTACTGAGTGAAGGTATCCTACTTACCTGCCAAGGAAGTTGACAAGTTAAGCATCATTTATTATCTAGGATACATAGAGTTAGCTAGAAGGATACACCTTATATCTTGGCTTAGCTCTTAGAACTAAGTGTGAATTAGTACACTGAATATTATATGCATGTATGATGTATGTAACAAAAGTTTTCTCCATGTTGTCCATATATACTTTGCACCTTGCTGGAGATATCCCCAGGAGCAACAATTTTCACATTATCCACTACAGCAGTATTTATGCTGACAGTACTACTAAATGATCCAACTACTACTAACCTTTACATGTATGTACCCATATCTATTATCATGAGTCTCTGAATCTTACTTAAAGCAATATCATTTTTAAAAAAGTGAAAAATGGTATTTCATTTTAAATAGTCAAACAGATCAATGTATTGAATATTGATACATTGTGCATTGGGTGGTGGGTGCTCTCATAGGCCACGAGGACAGCTAACTGATTCCCATATCTAATTAACATACAGTTATCAGTTTGACAGAGTGAAAACAAATAATAGCATTTCAAGCCATTAATATTCTGCTGTTTCTACAGTTCATTTTATCTCAAGGGCATGTAAAATAGCAACCAGATCTACATCAATCAACCAAGAGAAAAAAGGTGATGGAAATGCACACACACCCTCCATGTATGTTGCAACTTGCTCTATAAAATTACGAGTATGGGACAAGTACGCACAATTGAGCTTATATAAGGACTAACAACTGGTCCTAGACCCATTTTTGTCTTCCTGTTATCCTCATAAAAGAGAGCATGGGAAATGATACGACTATGGTGATATAGTGTTGTTTTCACAAAAGCAGACATAACAACACATATTTGCATAGGGGAATTTAAAGTTTAAAAGGGTCTGTTTAAGTGTTTATACTTTTCATATTGAAACATAATTATATGTACTTACAGGAATACTGCTATCTGTAGTTCAAGCATCGCTCTTAACTAAACTAACATGCTGCAAAAAAAAGCTCTACTATTTTACTGTTTCCCATGCACAGTTGCCTCACTCTTTTTTAGGGAAGAAAGACGCCTCTTAAACATAAATTTATTCATCACTCCCCAAATGTGTGTTAAGCACAATAATTCAAACATAGTCTGCCTAAAGCCCTAAATGGGGAATTTGAGATTGTAAGCTGAAATAAACATGTTTGCGGATGCAAGTACCTGCAAAGAGTCATCATGTAACTCTTCTTTTTGTTGTTCAGTTGCTTCATTCTCAGGGATGGAATCAAGCTTTAGTTTCATTTGGGATTTCCTCCGTGATATATGCTGGACAGTCTTTGTTAATATAATAGGTATGCCACAGAAAGTGCCAGCAAGATAAATCTCTATCACAGGATGTACAGACTCTGAACCTGTGGACGGCTTCCCCTTCAGAAAACCATTACATGATGATACTGGTTGGCACTTCATATTCCATCTCTTGCTGCTGTTCTTCGATTCCCCGACCACTCCATTGGCACTGCACAACTCTAGGTCACCTGTGAGCAACAGATCGTTCTTATGGAACATCTGAAACCTGACACTCCCTGTCATCCTTATACTATCTGTGCTCACAAATGTAGCCTCCTCGGTCCTTTTGTCGACCCTGTCCCTCCTGAGGGATGAAGAGATGAACTCGGTGTGCCTGCTACTACGCTGACCATTCACCTCAATGACTGTATCAGGAAACAGCGGGATGTGGTTGAGCGTGAGAAGGTCCGGCGCAGACTCATCCACCTCGCAGTTGCTCACCCTTACATAGAACACCTTCAAATCAAGCCATGGCGAAGACCTTGGCGTATAAAGCGGGTGCATGATGATCTTCCTGGCAGTCTCAAAAGCCACCTCATCGGCCATCTTTCAATCTTCCGATCCAATTCGACAAAATTCCTTATCAACACTGACACGGATCCAAACATGTGTATCTACATGAAATTTTCTTTCTATAGCCTATAGGACAGCTCCAGTTCCAGCATATGCAAAAGAATTAGTTCAATAAGCAGCCGACCTAATGAACCCCCATTTTTTTTAAGAAATAAACTGACGCTGTATTAATACTGCACCACGCATAAAAAAAGGGGGGAAGAAATTGGATGGAAAAAATCAAGCCGGGTCCGGATGGATCCCCAATCAACGCAGGCGGATGAATTGGAGCGGACGAGGGAGGGCTAGATACCTTCAATTCGATTCGAGTCGATATGGAGGCCGGCCGCCTCCGACGCGCGCGAGAGGGTCCCTCCGCTATGAGGCGGCGCTCCGGCGGCGGGGAGCGTTCTCCTGGGACGGAGGCGGCGCTGCCGGCCGGATCAGGATATCGGGGAATAAAAAATCGGGTTCGAGAGAGAATTTGCAGGAGCGATTCGTTTTGTTTTTTTCTCTTTCTTGTCGACGAAATGGGGGTGGTGTGGAGGGGGATGACGAGTCGCGCTGGCTTTGTCTCCCGGTCGGTGAACGAACAAAACTACCGCGTTTTTTTTTCCTATGAAGAAGTCCATTTACACCTCTAATTTTATTTCATCTAAAATACACCATCAAACTACACCTATAATTACCAACATCATTCACTTTACTCCTTAGTGTTTTTTATTTAATTTTAGAATACTAAAATACCACGTCAGATACCATATCAACATGATGAGAGAGAGGATATTGCCTATCAATACACATTCTTTTTCATCATCCTCCTCTCTTTCTACTCCCTCCCTCTACAGGCAACCACAACCGAGGAGCCAAAGAGCTTTCTTATTTGCCCCTGGCATAATCCCATTTCTTATTATCTTGCCAACCTTCACCGACATAACAGTCCTCTCTTGTCACCTTCTTCTTCATTCCTCCCTCTCTCCCTCCCTCTGTTCTACTAGTGATGAGGACTCAGAGAAGATGGAGTCCGTAGCGAGCTTGACGGGGCCGCCTGTCCCTTTGCCCAAGTTTGAAAGAAGAGAGAGTTGATAGCGAGCTTGAAGCGAAACCCACCCCTTGCCTAAGATCTGAGAAGATAGTGAGTGTATGAGGAGATCAGGGTGGAGCAGAGCTCCAGAGACGATAGATGGATGTAGCATGGATCGACCCTCCATGGCATATGGATTTTGCGTGCATGGATTCGCCTCCCTGAGTGCCTTCTCTTCCATGTGCCGGCTAGTGCCTCCTCCTTCGTACGCTAGTGAGCTCAAGCTCTAGCTTATCCCTGCCTCCCCGAGCACATCCTATCCCCCGCCAATAGCAGTTGTAGCTCTTGGGAAAGGAGCTCAACAACAATGTGTCACAAGAGAGGGCAAAGGAGAGATCAAAAGAGGAAGAGATAGAGAAGAAAACTTGATAGATGGGCTTTATTTTTTAAAAAACATTTTTTATTGACTGAATAGTTATAACGTAGGAAAAAAATTGTCTTGTCTAGAAAGAGAGGTAAATTAAACGGTTTTGATAGTTACGGGTGTTGATACCCGGTTTTAGAGTTTGAGGTGAATTTTAGACAGTCAACAGTTGAGAGGTATAAAATAAACTTATCCTATATATTTTTGCCTCACATAGTAAGTTTCGCATTATAAGATTTATGTAGATATAAAAACGATTTTAAATCTATTACGAAAACCTTTTGCTATCGAGAAGAATTTTGAATGGTTTAAAAGGTGATGTGTTCAGTCTAACGAATAAATGTTTTCTAGATTTTTCTAATCTATTTGTGTGTGGGTGGTTAGATATTTTTAAGATTGAATTGCAGTTTGAATCATCTTTGATTACCAGAGTTTTGTTAGACTATTCTTAAATTAATCCTTTTATTTTGGACTAGATAAATTTATCATTTTTTACCACCCAACTCACTTTTCCATCTATATATCTAGGTTCCATTCTAACAAAGATATGGCCTTCACTTGTGCGGGGGAATTCATGGGTGAGCTGAAGCTGATATGATTGAGGTTATTGATGTGTGCTAAAGAAGTTATTTGGCGTGGTTCATACCTCAATAATAGAAAAGTTATCTGATCTAAAGTAAAAAAAATGGTTTAAGGTGTTGTAAAGTGAAACTTGAATAAAATATGACACAAACTGTAATTCACTATTTTTATCATAATCATAAAAGCGTAACCATTTTTTATTTTCATATGGTGTTTTACCATGTTCATCATTACTCTATGTTTTCGCCCGGATGAAAATCACACAACACAACTAGAGCTTCAGATGACATGGATATGTCCTAATGTCCTATGGGTCGTGACTGTTGTATTTGACAAAGTTACTCTCCATAAAAAATTATGGGATGTGACAAATGGAAGAAAACTTGAGCTCTGAGATCTTTCTGAGATTTTATTCCTAACCTTTTCTTTTCAAAATAATTTTATTGCTATTTGATTGGTCTTGCATATGCTGTCCCTTATCCACTTCAAGAACTTCAAGATGTGCACCTTCTACCCAAGAAATGAGAAGAGGTAGATGTTTATCAAAGTCCTCAAAATATCATCCACAAAAAATAATTTGACCGAGGCAAGAGTCAATCTGGGACACTCTAAACCTCACAATGGTAAGGCTGCAAATCTAACAAAAAAATAATTTGACCGAGGCAAGAATCAATCTGGGACACTCTAAACCTCACAATGGTAAGGTTGCAAATCTAACGTATCAATCTAACATATGGCCTGTCTATTGATCGCTCGTTGAGTCGTTGTCATTACTCCATCAGATTGATAAATAGGTGGGGAGAAAACGGCCAAAAAATGAACTAGGCATTTTTTAGCAAACAACTAGTTTTTGTGGGTGAGAGCATATCTATGCATCAGCATGTATGAACAAGCTTATGTCACCACTTTTAGTGTGAATCATGCACTAGTAAACGATTCCAATCAAAATATGTTACGCATGCAGTACTGGCCAGTTGGAATTGGATCATGCCATGTTGTAACGTTTGCACCCTCTAACTGTATGGCCCTGTTCTCTTTATTCTGGATTTTAGATTTTTATTTGCACATTTTCTAAGCTTATAAACGATGTATTTTATACAAAAATTTTCTATATATAATTTTCTTAGAATATTTTTCTATAATATTTTTTAAAAAATTTGTAAGAGTTAATTTATTCATTTAAATCCTAGAATATAGTTGGTATAAAAATCAGATAATATTCACGTATTCTGATCATATGAATGTTTCTTTTCGTATTTTTCACTCACTTGCCATTGGTCAGATTTTCCAGAACTGGAATTATGTTCAGGTCATAAAATACGCATACCATGAGTAGTATCACGTCCAAGAGACGACACAGTTTACTGAAGGAGGATACAGACAATTCATAACTGAAGGATATAGACAATTCATTGCAAAAGGATAAAGACGCATGATGCATATAGGTCGCACACGTAAGATTCAGACAGAAATTCTGCTTCATTTGAGCACCACAGCCTCCTCTTCCTAGTTCCTAGGAATGAATCAATGAACATCTCAAAGTGATAATGACGACTTGATGCACCTGAAACACAGCACACCAGATAATGGAGCGACCTAATTAAATGTCTGGCATGGCGCGTCATAAAATATATTTGTTCATTCCAAAAATAAAAACAGATCTGCTTTTAAATTCTAGCATGAAAAACAACTGATAGAGATTCAGTATACACTAAATTATGGTACAACATAATTCTCCTTTTTCCTTTTTTTATACGAATGGTACAACATGGAATGGAGCATCAAGCAACATATGCATAGCCATACTATATGTCTTAAGGACTGGTGCAAAGCTATTCTCGGTTGCATACAACTTTGAAGACAAAAATAATGGCACATAGTACCCGCGATTATACATAACCAGCTACAACACAGGGAACATACAACATGCATGATTATTACTATACAGCAGGCAGGCGCAAGGATGTGTTAGTGTGAATGTGAATCGTTGGAACAAAGACACTCATCAACCAACTGGCGTAGGTTGGGGTTCTCCAAGGCTGCTGCTACCCTCTCCTTATCATTCAGTTGCTTGTTTACTGCCAATTGTAACCATCAAATTGGTAACATCAACAAATACCAAAATACCACTGTTCAAACAAAACGTGTGTCAAATTATCATTCTCCTGGCAGAATTATTGCTTGGTTCCATAAGGTGGGTCTCATATGACAGCCATAATGTGATATATATTGAAAATATTTACAAATATATCAGAGCCTCGGTGGCAAACAATAACTAAGAATACAACAAGCAAACCTTATAACTCCACAAGTCTGCATAATTTTCTTAGTCTGAAATTTTAAGGTAACACAAATGGCATGGGGAAGTTTAATAAAATAAAGATAAACTTTAGGAGAAACAATGGAACAAAAGCACAAAAAATACAGGATTATTTTGAAGGAGAGGCATCCTTGTTTGACAAATGGAAGTCACCAGATGTCAGTCCAACATAACTTGTGAATGTTTTGAAGTTCCCTACTTCCCTTATTCGTTTGAATATTTTAACGCATCATATAAACATAATAAAAAGTTTTAGAATTGATGATGGAAAATATCATGGCTATAATGTTCTGATGACATGACTGGATCTCATGGAAGAACCAATAATTACATGAATGTTGTAATGAAGCCTTTGAAGAGTTACAATCCTGTACTAGATTGACATGCGTACCAATAATTGCATGAATGTTGTGATGAAGCCAGTGAAGAGTTATTCCTGTACTAGATTGACATGCGTACCTGAGTCCTCATTAGCAAGAGATCCTGGAGCAACTTTAATGTCAATCTGCATATTAATAAATAAAATTTGAAGGATCATGATCAAAAAAATGCTTGATAGTTAAAGTCAATATAAATTAAGAATTAACTATGAACAGGAGTTGTTCCTCTTTTTATTTGGCAATGATGAAATCATGAAACAGATCCTGATAATACAGTATGAATATTATAAGGTGGAGGCTTCCAGCATTTTGTAGATATGGCCAGAATGTTGTTACAGCATTTTGTTTAGTGATTCCCCAAAACAAGCATGATTACACAACTCACTTCCAATGGCATGCATGTTGCACAAAAACATAATATGAAATTGTGAACTGTAAAATATCTTCATTAGTTGGACACAGTACACACCTTGAAATGTGGAGGAAAGTTCTGCATCAACTTAAGACGAAGGCACAGACCAATCACTGTAGCCATACTACAGTGCTGGACTGTTGGAGTGAAGGTTATCCTGCAGGCAATTGTGAGGTGTGAACGGTGTCCCAAAAAAGGAAGCCGAATGTAGTTCTTGCATCAAGGCAAAATGATCATTTCTACAGGTGGAATGTGCAGTACAGATCAGGATAAAAGTAGCACAGGATGCTCCCAATGAGCAAATGTATCATCACAGTCAGAGATCAAATTCCTGTATCATGAATGAAGATATATAAAGATTGGCAAGGATAGTTGTAACTGACTGACACAAGTAGATGCCCTAAGGCACATGAGGAATCACATTAAAAGAAGTCCAAGAAGCTTAGGATGGCAGCCTCGTGCTAGCAAGTAGTAGAGGCAAGTCAACCCCCACACATATTTCGTTGCTCAATGTGTTAATCTCTTGCAAAGAAAGCAAATCCTGATCCAGCTAGCTGAACTGCCTCAGTCATGCACATTTTCCACACTTCCACTCAAAAATCACAAGGATTTTGACATTATAAAGGAATCATACTATCATAGAGGCATGGTACGGCAGGTCATCAAGATGTCCTTTTAAGAGCTAGTACTTGGCTACTCCAAAATTGGGTCGCATCACAAACACAATTAAACATTAAGCACCAAATCCTTCGCCCAAACCCCTGATTTCATACCCAAATCACAAGATTTTATTATAAGCTCATTCCATAAGCGATGCCAAAAGGAATGGGAGTGCGAGCTTACTGGATGCGGCTGAGCTTCTCGTCGACGGAGACGGACTCCTCGGAGAGCACGCTGAGCTGCTCCAGCGAGTAGGGGTGCTCCGGATCCTTGATGTCCCTCACAGTATCTGCAGCGCGAGGCGGCGGCGCGCCAATCAGTTCCAGATGGTGAAGCTAACGAACTTGAGCGATAAATTATTACCGAAGACGTCGAGGGCGTCGATCGCGTCGGCGAGGTGCGGGTGGGCGGCGCGCTCCGGCCTCTCGTGCACCACCGGGTTCGCGTTGATCATCCCCACCGTCATCTTCCTCCTCCTCTTCGACTCCGCGCGAGAGAAATGGATGCGTGGCGTGGGTGCGTGCTCCGCGTAACACCGCCGAGTGATGATTAGAAAAGTAAAATCCTCTTTAACCAATACGGTCTTAACCTAATTTATTGCCGTGTCTCCCTGCAATTTGGGGAAACCGCAGCGACCGAGCCGGTTGACTTTTACTTGCTTAATTACTCCTTTATTAAGCCCGTGGGCCGGCCCACTAATCAGCACCGGTACAGCGGCATGCGAGATGCCGCCGCCTTGGAGCTCCACGCCGCCGACGCAGCGGCGGCATGGCCAGCGATGGTTGCCGCTAGCGACCACTACGCGCGGCTCCTGCAGCTCTGCCACACGGCGGCTAACCCGGGCGCTGGACGTGCCATCCACGCGCGCGCCGTCAAGTCTGGCCTCCTCGCCAGCGCCTACCTCTGCAACAACCTCCTCTCCTACTACGCCGAGGCCGCCGGCGCCGGAGGGTCCCGGGAAGCGCGCCGCCTGTTCGACGAGATCCCCGCGGCGCGGCGGAACGTGTTCACCTGGAACTCGTTCCTGTCGATGTTCGCCAAGTCCGGGCGCCTGGCCGACGCCAGTGGCGTGTTCGCGGAAATGCCCGAGAGGGATGCCGTCTCCTGGTCGTCGGGCTCAACCGCGCCGGCCGTTTCGAGGAGTCTGTGAGGACTCTATTGGACATGACTGTGGATGGGTTTATGCCGACGCAGTTAATGCTCACGAATGTGCTCTCGGCGTGCGCTGTGACGCTGGCCGGTGCAGTTGGGAGGAAGGTTCATTCCTTCGTCGTCAAGCTTGGGCTTGGCAACTACGTGCCGGTGGCGAACTCGGTGCTCAACATGTATGGAAAGTGTGGGGATGCCGAGACGGCGAGTACTGTTTTTGAAAGGATGCAGGTGCGGAGCGTGTCAAGCTGGAACGCCATGGTATCTCTCTGAACTCTCATCTGGGGAGGACGGACCTTGCCAAATCCTTGTTTGAGAGCATGCCAGACAGGAGCATCGTCTCGTGGAATGCCATGATTGCAGGGTATAACCAGAATGGGCTTGATGCCAAGGCAATGAAGTTCTTCTCACGAATGCTACACGAGTCTTCCATGGCGACGGATGAATTCACCATCACCAGTGTTCTGTCAGCTTGTGCAAACCTTGGCAATGTAAGGATCGGAAAGCAGGTACACGCATATATCCTGAGAACTGTAATGGCATACAATAGCCAGGTCACAAATGCTCTCATTTCAACATACGCCAAGTCTGGCAGTGTTGACAATGCCATGAGGATCATGGATCAATCAGTGGCAACCGATCTGAATGTGATATCCTTCACTGCCCTCCTGGAAGGCTTTGTCAAGATTGGGGACATGAAGAGTGCAAAGGAAATCTTCCATGTTATGAATAGCCGAGATGTTATTGCCTGGACTGCCATGATTGTCGGCTATGAGCAGAATGGCCACAACGATGAGGCCATAGATCTCTTCAGGTCAATGATCAGAAGTGGCCCAGAACCAAACGACTATACGCTGGCTGCTGTTCCTAGTGTCTGTGCAAGCCTGGCATGCCTTGATTATGGCAAGCAGATCCACTGCAGGGCTATCAGATCATTGCGAGAGCAATCTAGTTCGGTCGGCAACGCCATCAGCACCACGTACGCGAGGTCAGGCAGCTTCCCATGGGCTAGGAGAATGTTTGATCAGGTTTGCTGGCGCAAGGACACGGTCACATGGACATCCATGATCATAGCTCTAGCACAGCATGGCCAAGGAGAGCAAGCTGTTGGCCTCTTTGAAGAAATGCTCCGAGCTGGTGTGGAACCGGATCGCATTACCTATGTCGGCGTGTTATCAGCATGCTCACATGCCGGTTTTGTCAACGAAGGGAAGAGGTACTATGAACAGATGCAGAATGAGCACCAGATTGTACCGGAGTTGAGCCATTACACCTGCATGGTTGACCTCCTCGCCCGCGCCGACCTGTTCTCTGAAGCTCAAGAGTTCATCCAACGAATGCCCGTTGAGCCAGACGCCATACCCTGGGGATCACTCCTTTCAGCCTGCAGAGGGCACAGGAATGCAGACTTAGCTGAGCTCGCAGCGGAGAAGATTCTGTCAATTGATCCCAACAACGGTGGCGCCTACTCCGCCATTGCCAACGTCTATTCTGCCTGCGGGAGGTGGAACGACGCGGCGAGGATCTGGAATCTGAGGAAGGACGAGGCGGTGAGGAAGGAGACGGGGTTCAGCTGGACGCACATCCACAACAAGCTCCACGTCTTCGGCGCGGACGACGTGCTGCACCGGCAGAGGGACGCCGTCTACAGGATGGCGGCGAGGATGTGGGAGGAGATCGAGAAGGCCGGATTCGATGCCCGACCTGCAGTCCGTCCTGCACGACGTCGACGACGGGCTCAAGGAGTTGCTGAGCCGCCACAGCGAGAAGCTCGCCATCGCGTTCGGCCTCATCAGCACGCCGGAGAAGACGACGCTGCGGATCATGAAGAACCTGCGCGTGTGCAACGACTGCCACGCCGCGATCAAGTTCATCTCCAAGGTCGTGGACAGGGAGATCATAGTGTGGGACGCGACGAGGTTTCATCATTTCAGGGATGGGCTCTGCTCGTGTAAAGATTACTGGTAGGAAACCTTCATGGTGATTTGGCGAGGAAGAGGAATGTTTATTTGTTGTTTCATGCAGAGATGTGCACCATTGTCAGTTTGCAAGAACGGCCAATTCCACTATTCATGAATCACATGATTAAAATACATGGCAATTTACTGTCACGCCAGACATGTATTGTAGAGTTTAGGATCAGCCGAACAGTAAACAGAGCAGGATAATTTGGATTTTTATAATCTACATTTTCTTTCAACATTTCACGGTATTCATCAAAGCACTGGGAAACTACATTTCACTGAAGATAACGAAAAAAACAGCATTTCAAAACCAACTTGTCAGAGAAATAAAACAGAGCTCCATATTGTAAAATATTTAGTATAGGCCTATGGCGTACACAATTAATCCAGGAAGGGATTGATACACACAGACAGATCCATGAAATGGAAAAGGCCACCCCGAAATTTTGACTATTGAATTCTAGAAATTAGGTTAGTCCTTCAAGGCAGCAATCTGAGGGCTTGGTAACAGAATTGACACTGATTGGAGATAGGTTAGTCTTTGAGGGCCGCTGCACCATGACGTCTTTCCTTCTTGTAACGAGATTGATCTGGATCAAAGCCACCTTCCTCTGCACCATAGACAGCCCAGGAAGGTGTAAGAGCCATGTAATCTTGGCTCCTAAAAGGCTTTCCGGATGTCACCTGCATTGATGAAGCCACAATTAAGATACAGGAATTATCTTCCTGTCTATGTTGCATACTAGTTATTCTTGAGGGAAAGCTCACCAGTTCATGGAATCGATCATAATCTATCCAGGTATGCCATTTGCCATTGATCTTGAACTTATCCACCTTTGCAAGTAGAACACAGCATGAATGAGCATGCTCACAAGATACTTCATACACGCCACCACTTTTTAATGCCAAAGCCTCCGAGAATTCTTTTACATCAGAGTGCCAAGGGACATTTTCCATCGTCAACTTGGAAGTTGTTGACCTGAATGCATTGTCACAAAATATCAGGTGACTAAATAAGCAATTGAAGAGACAAGCTGTAATCAACATGCAAGAAGATTAAAAGGCACTTACGAGCCACAATACGTTACACCCTTGATTTCAATGAAATCAGGTTGGCCAAGGCTTAGTAATTTTGCATAACCATCTATCTCTTCTGCATTCCAACCTTTAACCAATGTCAGCCGGTAGACAGTTCGTTGATCTTTTTCATGCAGGGACTTCAGTGAATCCTAGGGCAACACCAAGGTAAACAGTACGAAAAACAATACAGATCAGTATTTGCAAACCTTATGTTCATGATGTGCATCTGGAAATACTTTTGCATTACCAGAAAACGCTCCCAGAAGTCTGAAAACAATGGTCTGTCAACAGCCTTCAAGCTTTCCTTTGTAGCTGCATCCACACTGACATACAGCTGCAACCATATACACAAATATCCTTAAAGCTTGTTGCTCTGAGCACTTTAAATGCCAAAATAGATCTTAATTCGAATATGACCTGCGTGATTGGGTTCAGTGTCTTAATCTTATCTGGAAACTGGGCATTTGTAACAAGAAATGTAGATATGTGTCTGCGGTGTAGTTCGTCAACCAGAACATTTATCTCTGGATACATAATAGGTTCGCCAACCAGAGATAATGCACAATGTCTAGGTGATAGACCCTCTGCCAGCCTCTCTGGCTTTACTCCTGAAAAGGCATGAAGCAGCATAATTATTTTTAGCCAAGAAAGACTTAGTAATACTGCTTGCTGATCCATCATGACTAGCAAACTAATTCTCTTGCCAGAAACTCTGTATTATAGTTTTATGGGATAATATATAAAGCTTGCTCTTGCCAGGCTGTGTTCATTAAACAAAAATTACAAGCTTCACATCTGATACATTCTGGCGTCCCTACTGGAGCATTTTGACATGATTGCTGCGAGAATATGTGTTGGAATCCTGTTCAGGCTGTTTATTGTATAGGTATAAGCAAGTAAAACTCGCAGGCAATGGAATGCTCACAATCTGATTTTCCATGGATTTAACTTATTGTTTGGGTAGTACAATATGTAATGCATTCCTCACCACTCATAGATACTTTACATAGCACTTTGGATACATACATACATACCTGGTACCCCTTTCATTTGCTTAACCATCTTTGTGTGTTGATCAATTGCAGCATTAACAATGTCGAGAGGATCATCCATTTTCCATTTCCAACTCTTCCCAACAGGATTTGTGTGATGCCTCCAACAAAACACACACTTATTTGCACATGCCAGACTTGGGGTTGCCTCCATGCATCTGCCATAATGAGCAAAAACAGAAGGGCAAAAAACAATGAAGGATGTAAACTACAAAGTATTTTCTCATACCATATAGATTATGATTTTTCTACTACAGCATCTAAGATTCTAAGTGGTAAAAAAATGACCTAAGATAAACATAGCATAACTGCAATTACCATCTAAAACCTTCTGCATGCATTGCTACATAAACAAAATTTTCACCTGTGACTTTCTATGCCATAAAATGAGTGCTTGTAACACCCTCCGCGGCCTCGGAGTTGTGACTTTGTCCATCTACAAATCTTCACCCCACTATGAGAACCAAGAATTTTGTAACCCTGAAACAAACAAAAGGGTTGCCAGGTTGGTTTGGATTATAGATGATCAGATCCTGCAGAATGAAAACTATGTGCACCAAGCACATGAACTACAATAACAACAAAGACATGAAAACTATGTGCACCAAGCACATGAACTACAATAACAACAAAGACTTTCAGTCCTAAGTAAGTTATGTTAGTCTAGAGTTGAAACCTAACAAGAACCTCAAATCACAGTTTAGACACATCAATAGCTGCTTTCCAAGCACTCCTATTCAAACACATGAACTATTGTTCAGACTAATAAATGTTACCCATCCATGGTATGGAAAGCATCGCTTAACACTCACAAATCATAATTAATGTGAATGTATGTGATCAAGATATTCATTGTGGTTCTAAAGCTCCTTACATGTAACAGGAATTGCACATTATGTAAAAATAGTAAAATGTATAGAAATATGATGCTCACTTGCTTCTCTAAACTTGTCCTGATGATTGGAGTGACCATCTCCCTCACACCATTCTCCCCTCCATTGGACAAAGCCCCCTCCACCTTACCATTCTGCCTCCTTGCTGGTGCCTTCCCGGCGATGTCCTCCATGTCAACCTCCCCGCCGTCCACCTCCTCTTCCTCGTCATCATCGGACTCCTCTTCCAACTCTAACTCATCAAAGCCATCGCTCTCTCCCTTGGGTTCCTCTCCAATCTCCTCCCCCTTCACCACCCTCAGCACCCTCCCACACCACTCCTCGAAGACGGCCTCGAGATCCCCGCCATCCACGTCGCCCTCCCCGACGGAGACCACCTCGACAGCGCCAAGCGCGCGCAGCCACCGTGAGAAGCTCCTGGCGGCGGCGTTGAACGTCTCCCCGTAGGCCCGCGACCCGACGCCGAAGACGGCAAAGCGGAGGCGCGACAGCAGCGCCGCCCCCGCACGGAAGTCGGCGGCGGACTCCTCGAGCCAGCGGGCGATGAAGGCCGCGGCGGCCGGCGGCGCACCGCCGTCGTGGGTGGGGAGCACGAGCAGCAGCAGCGGGACAGAGGGCAGGTCATCCGGGTCGAAGGCCGCGGCGTCGGTGGGGTGGGTGGTGAGGCCGGCCTCCACGAGGAGGCGGGAGAGGCCGTCGGCCAGGGCCCTGGAGGTGCCGGTGGCGGAGGCGTAGAGGAGGGTCGGGGTGGGGGCGGGGTCCAGGCCCGGCAGAGGGGGTGATGGGTTGTTGCGACAGAGGCGGCGGAGGCGGAGGGACTTGTAGAGGAAGAAAAGGGAGGAGGATGAGAGGAGGAGGAGGAGGGCGAGGTGGGAGGCGGTAGAGACGGAAGCGGTCGCCGTCGGGAAGGGAGGAGGCATCGCGGTGGCGGCGGGCGAGCGGGGCAGCGTGGGGAAAGGAGGTTGCCCGATTAGCCTTGGGTTTTGGGGGTTTGGGAAGAACATATGTAAAATTCGTACGATAATTTAAAAACAAAAATGACTTAGAGAAAAAGAGAGTGAATAGATAACTGTGTATCCTTTAGCCAACGTAATATTTATGCGCTGATAATATATCAGATCCGAGATATCTATATATACATCAGACCTGTCAGTAATTATAAACTATATTAAGTACAACGCTATAGCGTTTTTTATCCTTCTTAAAAAAATATAAAGTATAAAATTTGGCTTGCATAAAATACATTATTTTGATAGAAATTTTTTGGAAATGCTAGGAAATGGAATCCCATCACCAACACCCGAGATGGTATCGTCTCATCCCTAATTATGCGATCTAATCCTGCACCAACGATGACACATATTTAAGCAGGTGGCAACATAACTTCAAGCATGCAACAGAAGGGAAAAAACGATAGAGGGAAGCTTTCTAGAGAAGGCCCCCTTTGCCGCGTTGTCAGGGAGCATATCGTCGAAGAAGACGAAGAGGCTCGTCGAAGAAGAGACATGCTCGCCTTGCTACACTGTTGGGACGCATGTCATGGGGTCCATGTAGGAGGGGAAGCTTGCCAAAGAAGGATCTATCATCTCGCTACGTCACATGCATTAGGGAGCATGTAGTTGGAAAAGAAGCCTATCCCGCTTTGTTGTATTGCTAAAGAGAAGGGAGAAAGAGGGTCTTGTTGAAAAAGGTTTACGTGCTATCAGAAAGTATGTCATTGTTATCAGAGAAGAAGAGAGAGCAGAGAGGAAATCAAGGAGAGGAAAAGGGTATCATCCTAATACCAATGAAATATTGGCTGGTACCAATAACTATCAGCTAATACCGATAGAATACCAAATATGATATCAGTAAGTATCAATTGATACTTATGTAATATTAAAATCTAATAATAACTTGATATCAGGAAAATCAGTGAACCAAGCATCTTAATTTGCTCTTAAACCAATTTCTATATATAACGTAAATATCAATTTACTCTTAAGTCAGCTAGTGGTAATGAGATATCAAAATCTAATAGCTTATTATTATACCGTCTGACGGTATTCCACGGTATAACAGCCTCTTTTTTAAGGCAAAATCATTGTCCAGTAGAACGAAACATCTTAATTTGCTCTTAAACCATTTCTGTGTACAGCATCAATTTGCTCTTTTAAGTCATCAAATTCTGCATGCTAAATGGCTGCATGATCATGCTATGGTAAATCCTGAGGCAAACTTCATGTGGCAAGTTGTTGCTTTTCTAAAAATGCGGATCACATATTACAAGAGAATGGACATGTAGGAAACACCGTTCCTATTCCAACATTTTACAGGCAATTGAGTTACATGCTTTTTTTGTGGAAGAGCAAAATGCACAGGAGTACAGGAAAATGCTTTGATCTCGTCTTACGGACAGTATTCATACATTTTTACAACTTTCAACAGCACCAAGCAATTGTTCTGAGTGTTGCAATCTTTACATATCGTTACAATTTACAAGAAATACAAACAATTATTAAATGTTACAGCTTGTACAACCCTTTTTTCAGTACCCGGCCTGGATTTCAGGAAGGGTCTCTTCCTCGTACCTGGAACTGGACTGCTCCAGAAGTACTTTACGACAGGCAGTAGATGGCTAGAATATTGTTTGGTCCAAACAATGAATCAATCGTGTATATTTAACCCAGATTAAGAAATCAATAGCTGTACGCCTGTACCACTTCAAAATTGGTATGTCGCGAAACTTGTATCAACAGATTAGATCATGGGCTCATGGCCGCCAAGTCGTCTTCTTTACAGACATGATGCCCTCCTTGTCCTTCCTGAATACCATCACTATTTCCCAATGCAATGATTTCAAAATTTTCTCTAATGGATCAAGGATCTCAAGCTTCTCTCTGATGATGGCCCAACCTCCAGGCCTCAAAATTCGGTCCATCTCAACCACAATTGAGACAGGTTGCTTACATCTACATAATTCAAGCAATACCATATCAAGCATTACTTTACTTATTATGCATCAGGACACAGAAGCTAGATGATCAATCTTTCCATGAGTTTGGAACTTATGAAAATGATGTCCCCTAAAAGAGTTTTTTTTTATTGTCCTTGGGAGGTGGTGTGAGGTAGAGATATTTTTAGTGTTAATAAGGAGGTACCAAAACCTCTGTATTCTCCCAAGGACTGTAAAAGAACTCTCCAAAAGAACCATGAGATACATCATAACTAAGCAGCTTCCAATAAAAATTTGAAACCAAATATAATATGAAGCCCAAGAAAGACTAATCTTTTTATAACATACCTGTTCTTCAAGCGCGAGAATAAGTGGTCAGCATGTAGAAGATCATATGACCTTGGATATGTGCTAAATGGTTCACACCAATCATGGTAGACACCAATCAGCCCACGCTCGTAGATTATGGGTAGAGAGTCCGTAGCATGAACAGCAACAACATTCATGACCCAAACTTTTTTTGATGCCAGTGCGGCAGCAAATCTGCAAGGAAACAGTCACAGCTGATTCATTACATATTTGTTTTTACAGTACTGCATAATTGCATATTACTCGGAGCAATTCAATTAATATATTGCCTATTGGTAATTAGAAAGGATAAGAATACCCTCCAAATACAGCTCTCATATCCAGAACATTTCGGATATTTGACCAATCAATTCCCAATCCATCCAGATATGATTTCTCAACAACAGCCTTCCAATGTTTATGATCAGCCTCCACCCTTGTTTGCAAATCCCCAAGCCACTCAGGAAAAGTCTCAATCCTCTTGGGCCACTCTTCAGGCCATTCACTGCCTCGTTCTTCAATACCAACAGGAGCTTTATGCAGGCAATGTCTGATCAGAGTATACCTAAAAGGGAAAAACAAACCTAAAGTTGTACAAGGTTACAGGAAAAACATTTATCTCGATGAAATGATGCAGTCATGTCACCCAAGTAATTGTCTTACCATGCAGGAGCTTTGTTCTGGTCTTCCTTACAAAATGGAGGATCTTTTGTTGCTCTCAGATCATATATATCATTGGAAGGTGGTCGTTGAAATATCTTCACTCCAGCTTCACTGACATCATCACTACTGTAAGCTATTACATTCCAACATATTGCAGTCATTGAAGCTGATATTCCTGGAAAAGAAAATTTGGGAGGAAATAAGAATAGGAGGAATATGCAAATTTAAGCTAATTTTCCTAGTAAGACGGAATAATATCAGTAGAAACATACATGACATGGAAATGCGTATGCTACTTTATTTTAAAACAACACCAAAATTACAGTCATTCCAGCTTTTTCCAGAAATATAGAACTTCAACATACCTTCTTCACTCTCAAGGTCGCCATGTTTGCTTGATATAATGAAGTATCCTCCTGGACGAAGGATCCTATTTATCTCTAGGAGAAGCTTTCCACCTAAGCCATGGAATACATGTAATTGCTTATGATGTAACAAAAAAATAGTAACATTATGTACACAAAAAAGGAATGCAGAAGCATGTAAATACCATTAGAATGCCATGGTATGTTGCAATCACCACAGTGGATAGCATCAAATACACCACTAGGGAAGGGTAACCTTTTTGATCCAAGACTGCCAACTGTTGCAGGGATGCCACGTTCAAGGGCAACTTGCGCAAGGTCTGTTTGATCATTCGTAAGACCTAAGGATAGTGTTATCACATCCTTCTCAAGTAGAGTGACACCAAAGCCAGAACTTTTGCATCCAATGTCCAATACTACTCGAATATTTTTACCCCAATCAATGTCAGGTGCCATCTAAGTGACAAAGTAATGTACAGATTGTGTTAGGCATCAAGACAAATGAGAGGCCTAGACGAGTGAATAAATCAACATGCAGTTCAATGTAATTGAAATTTTTCATACAGGAATTGAACTTATGAATGACATTATTTTAACCAGGACAAGGAACACAGCTTAATGGAAACAAACTTTTCTTTTGAGAAAGCCACCTAGCAATCACCCTTCAGAAATCAGGGCATGTATTAGAGGCGCATCAATTGATACACAAATTTCAAGTTGAAGGGGGTGTGAATTTACTTGTGACTGTTCAGCTATATCCTCTTATACTGACAAAAATCATCTAAAGTCACAAATTGCCATCAACCATCCTCTACAGACTACACACCATGTTCAATAGTAAACATGCACAACATATGTGCTTTATCAGGCAAATACTGTTTTCACATTCAGAAGGGGAACTCTTTCAATCCTTCAAGGAATGTCCACCCACTCCTTAAACATCATGCAAATAGCTATGGAAAAAATTCTGAAAAGAAACATCATTGAAACGGTATGCGTCTATCATGAACTATACTACAAAATTTCAATTTCATGTGTAAACTCGGTTCTCACATCAAAAAAACCAATTTTGGATCAGCCTACTTAATATCCTTAGTCACATTGCAGGATAGAAGGCAATGCGAAGAAACCGTATCAAGGCATTTCAACGATAGTGACCAGTAAGTGCTAGTGCTACCTTTGTGTACAGCTAGCTTTCATCTAAGGAAAATGAAGTGCTGTACCATTTATTACCTCATCGATTGATTCAACATAATGCCTTGATCCACCTTTGAATTCCCACTCCTCAGGTGGGAACATCAAGTAATCACCTGTCCTGTTCAGCCAGCTGTGAACCTTAACATAACTTGACAACCTAGGGTGTCCAACATTTCCATACCAAACCTGCAAGCATGCCAACAATCACCAAAGGAACAACTTCAGAAATCAAACCACAATCCATGTCCAACTACGAATTATGATCGACCTTCTCTTTCCTCCCCGGCCATGGGGCAGGTGGCTTATACTCCTTGGGCATTGATACAAGGCATGTCACCGGCAACCTCGGGCAGCTCCGCTCGCGGTGCCTCTTTCTCCCATCCCCATCAAAATCCACGCAAGGGATATAATGGTGGCCGCTCTTGGCGCCACAGTGCTTCCAGTGGTAATGTGCAGACCAACTGAACAAAGGCGGTTGCTTCTTTATCTTCTTCTGAGCTTTCTTCTGCCCCTCTTCCACCTCCTCGCCGTACCCGTCTCCCTCACTGAGCTCGTCGACCTCCAGCTCCGGTGCCTTCTCACTTTCCTCCTCAGGCGCCTTCCCTTCTCCACTGTCCTCGGGCATCGGCAATTCCGCCTCCTTCTCTTGCTCTTGCTCCTCCTCTAGCTCTGTCTCCGGCTCCGGCTCCGGCTCCGGACCCTTCTCGGCGGGTTTTTGGTCAGTTGTCGGAGACGGCTCGGCGTGATCTGCCTTTTCCGGAGTGGCATCCGGCGAGGCGGTGGCATTGGGGTGGTGGGATCCGGCCGGAGAATGGCGCTTCTTGTGGCTGTGGGAGCTGGTGGGGCGGGGCTTCCTGTGGCCGCCGCCACTGGTAGTGGCACTATGGTTGTCGGGCGCAGGGGGAGGGTCGACGATGTCGGCGGCGAAGGAGGAGCGCTCGGTGGAGATCTGCTGGGAGGAGGAGGTCGGGGAGAGCGAGGTCCAGACGATGGCGAAGGAGAGGCCGAGCGCGATGGCGATGGCGACCTTGGCGCCGAACCCCAGCGGCGGGCGCCTCCTCCAGCACCCGAGGCAGCCGGACGACGCCGCCGGGCGCCCCGGCGGGCCGCGCGACACCGTCATGCGGCGGCGGTGGGTGGGACGCGGCTGTCGGTGTCGGTGGAGGGGGCGGAGTGGTTGGCGTGGACTGATGATAGAAGAGGAGTGCAACTGAGAGGCAATGAATTGTGGGGACTGGGGACAGCAAGTTCTTTTTAATTTATACTGCCTTTTTTACTTGAAGACTGAAAACACAACAATTTAATTCAAGTTTGTGAAATTGAGTTGTTTCATTTAATTTTTTTTATGTTGCATAGAAAAAAAATTCTTTGGAATGGGACCATTTTTTTATGAAAATTTTGTAATTTTTTTTTGCATTCCAGAGGGTTATATTTGAGAAAAGTAAATTTCTCGGTAAGCGTTATAATTCCACCGTGAATTTGAAAAAAATCTTATATTTATGGTTTATATGCAAGGGAAGTGATTACACATGAACAAAAGTTGCAGCACGTACAAATAAAAGAGAATACCCTTTTGTTCAGCGTTTTGAATCGGAGAGTTTTAAGTAAATAATTGAAGAAATTAATTTAAAATTCATTTGTACGAGTCTAGTTTGGTTTTAACACTTCTCTCGGGTGGCATAGGTTAATTTGAACCCTCATGTTCTATTACTCCTAGAATAATCACAAAACTTCTTACTTGAACCTACTACTACTACAAGCGGTGCTTTTAAAAATTTATATTGAGTAATCATGAAACAAAGCAGGGGAGGTGTCGTTTTTCTTTCAGGGTCACTGAGCTGGACATGTCACCAACATGGTCACTGATCTTCAGTCCGGAAGGTTCCAAACTGATTTTTATTGTTAAGCGAAGCAAAGTTCAGAAAGAACATATACTCCGTGCTACTTAAAACAGTATATTACAAATGTTGGTAAAATTAGTTAAGTAAAATGCACGCAAGTAAGCAAGATTGCTAATGTAGTGCTTACTATAACGGTTCAACAGTTGATAGAGCCAACAGTGGTACTTGTACCTATGATTGTGCAAACTTATATAATTTGCTCGCCTAGAAGTTGACGTATTTGCTAGCTAATGCGCCGGTTTATATAAAATGCTTCTCGTATTTTACTAACATTAAATTAAAATTACCAGTGTCACTAACAGACGGGAGAAATCACATGTCCGAGATCGAAAGGGGCTATAAGTGTTAACAGCCTGCTCAAGTTTGCCTAAGAGCAATAGAAAACACGATCAAATATACAGATTGACCCGTGAAGGAGAATAAATCTACTTATGTTCGAAGAAGTTCATTCTGGTTCAAGGGAGCTCTCGATCTAACTCAAAAAACCTACTGTTTTTCCTGATTTCTAGCATCTAAAATTTTCTTTGGGTCTAGGATGGGTTTTTCTAGCTGGTTCTCTCTCCAACGAGAGATATAAAACATTGTATACTAAGCTAACTTATTAAACTACCTACTAGATCTACTAAAACAGTTTATCTTCCATGAAACTCCACGCCGAGCACACTTACAGTCTCCTCTCTTTCATACATGAGTCTAAAAAGCAATACCTAAGAGAGTATGTCTTGTATATACCGTATTTCTTCGCATTAATGCTAAAAGACAGCTTGAGAGAATTCGTAGTTAATACAATGAACGGTTTCTATAGCCTATGCTTCCAAGGACGATGTAATGCCCCATTGGACACACATCCACCCATCATCGACATGTGAAAACACCACTTTGTTCTTCACGAGGTGCCAAGGGGTGCTCACGATATGACACCTAGAGTATAGGGTTCGCCTTTTTCCTCGCGAGCGATTACGTGGTGAACTCTAGGAAGGGGTGGCCTACCTGCTCCACTTGACCTCACTAGGCACAATATGCTTGGCAATCTCAGAGCAGCCTAGAGTCATGGACCTTAGTATAAAAAAATGTTGTAAATTGGTTCTCAAACGGCCAACCATCATAACTCATGCTCTAGCATAGAGAACGCGTGGACATCTTAGAGTAGCTCTAGGGCATGACCTCGATTTGGGTTAACCGATCCAACTAGAGTCTCAATCATTTAGCCTTTCTTAAGTATGTCACTAAATGGATGATGGGCATGTGGACCTTCCCATGAGATGATGGATTTGCTCTAAGCTAGATAGGCACTGACCCATAATCCATGTAGTCTTGATGGCTTGCCTTTCAAACTTAGTAAGCTGGTCAAGTAGGAACTCTAAAAAAAATTTAAAAATCTTATGTACATTAAACTGGTCAGGTAAGTTGGTCAAGTAGGACCCTTTCAAACTAATTAACTTGACCCTTTCAAACTAATTAAGCTGGTCAAGTAGGGACCCTCTAGTCTCTCCTCCCTTTTGGACGCATGCGCGAAGCACCTTCTAGCGTATGGATGCACGAAGAACTTTCCCCATCAACACAAGAAGCACTTTCATCATCCCGATCTAGATCATGTTCCCCAACAACAAACCATTCCTCCCCATCTTCTCCACCTTCGTTGCCACCAACGCAATTTGTCTCTAGCTATGCCCACCCCTAAGGTCTCGATTGTTGCTGCACTACCCATGGTGCCGGCTTCTCCATCAGCTGATTTACCTCATGGGGGAAGGAAGGAGAGACTAGAGGACACACCCAAAGCGGTAGGCAGGATGGCTCTTCATTCCTACCCAAGGTGCCATCCATCTTCCCACCTCCTCATCCTATTCGTATATACCCCTCAGTTCTTCTAATCTTGGGTGGGCCAATTCAATCCATTGCTATCTATATGTGCTTTTTTTTGTGTTATAGAATTTGTGATAGATGTTTTGGTGGTATCTGATTAGATGGATTGGTGCTGGGAAGAGATGGCTTGTACGATAGAATCTCTAGGGTTGAGATAGTACCCAGGCTCAGAGCTGGGCAAGGTCAAATTCTTTGAATGGTTATTTGTTATTCATTTGTTGATCCACTCTTTTATGGGATTCTTAAACCATTATTTGCTAGTTTAGCTCTAAGGCAAAATAATCACAATTGTATAAAAAACATCCTGATCTGGTTAAATTTGGTTGTGAACTAATAAGATTAATTATCTTGCAACTATCAATCTAAATAATTTCAAAAATAATCACCATATTATTACAATAAAACTAAGATAATATAAATTACTCATACAAGGAAGGAAATATAAGATGGTACATACTTAAAATTATCACTACATAGGAATACTCTAAGATAATACAAACTGGTATACATGAATTTAGTTGAATGACAAAATTAAATTAAATTCTAAGCTTGACCACCAAAATGATGTCATATGTTGTGATGCCTGAACTCTGCTAGTCATAAAGCACGAGCTAACAAAGGTTAGAGGTTAACTTAGTTACCTATGAATATTGTACCAATCGCAAGATATATAAGCTAGTAAATATAGAATAATAGTGAAATCATAAATAACTACCTTTTAATACATTACTAGAAATAGTCCTTATATAAGTTATCATCATAAACAGACCTTAGATAGGCAACATAATATAGAAATCAAAAGCAACAACAGCAACTAAGCAGAAGCTAATAGTGAAAAGCAACTTAAGCGATTAAGTATTAGGCATAGCACCTAGGCAACTAGTTTATTTTATAGACATGGTTTACAAACTAGGCCCGAAACCCTAAAAGTCTTATACTCCACCTGCTCCTAGAGAAACTCCTCAGCAGATAGATCAACATCGTCTACTCCAAACCCTATACATATATATAAGCAAGGATAAGTACTTTGCGTACTCAATAAGTCAGAGATAAAGATGACATGTTTTGGTTTAATAAGGAAGGTTAAGATTTTTATTTGTGAAAGGAGCCTTTTCTTTAAAAGAGTTATTTTGTAAAACATTAGTGAGCCAAAATTTTAATTGTCAGAAATAGGCTCATATCTCAATCCATTTCACAAGTTACTTTGCAACAACTTATCACAATATTCATGAGCGATACCAAAATTATCACCATTTTTCATCTTATACTTGATTAGCTTCTTTTCATTTTCTTAACACTTAACAATTAATTAAATATAATTTCTTAACTATTTCTCATAGTTAATAGGCTTTCACAGCACAAGTTTGACTTCTCAGCACTATGGCACTATGGTGTCACAAGACACCCTAGGTCACACAGACCTGTTTCCGACCATGAAGATCGACCATATACCATATAGGTGAACTTTGAAAACAATTTTCATCATAACAATCATGTTCACTAACTTTTGGTAAAAACAAAACTAAACTATGAGAAATACCTCACATTTGCCCATAACCATGGTCACGACTATTTAAACAATTTAGTTAAACTCTATAGAGGTTGTACGTTTTACCCACACATCATAAACTTCTCTTTTTACATAACACGTACCGATCAAACACAGTTAGCAAGGGAGGACCCACTACAAGGCTTTTCCAAAACTAAGTCATGGATACCTTATGTGGGTCGAATCTCTTAAACCAAATATTAAGCAAGTCTCATACCATTATCTACTCTAGACACATCGGGGATCTCTCCTATACCTAACCAGTCGCCTCACGAGAAGCTAGAATAATACCCATCTCAGGTAATAATGATCCACAATCCCATATTCTTAGCCCTAATGTTCTACAACTATTGACATACAAGATTTTTATGTGATAGCTAACTACTTAACCAGGGACATCTCGTAACACCCGTTCAGTCGCACTATATTATGGTTGGATGAATTTTTTAAAGGAATCGTCCCTTAATGATAATACATAGCTAAGCCCCAAAGTCACTGACTTTGTACCATCCAAATAATAAAAACTATTTTTATTTTACAAACAAGACGACATCACATCAAATTTTTAAGTAAATATTTAGAAGTTCTAAGTTCTCATATGACATTACAATCGTAAGTGGGATAAGCAACTATCTCACTAATTATATCTAAGGGATGATGATGCTAGTAATTATTTAGTGAAGTTGATAAGGATGTATGTGTTATAAATATTCTACATAATAAAAGTACGACTACTGAGTAGGACCATCAGTTTCACACAAACCGAGACCAAACATGATTAAAGTATGATATAATAATGTATCTTTATAAATAAGATAATTCATAAATACATGTTTAAATTATTCAAGAATGGATTTTCTTAGTGCGCGGCAGTTCCTAGTATGACAAAATTCAATGCGAACACTCCTTCGATCGTGATCTCCATATGTGAGAAAATACAAACATTACATAAGGTACTAATAAAAGTAACAAAACACATAAAATAATAGTGACATTATGTAAATGAGGATTTTTTTTAAAAAAATAGATTAGAATGACATCAAACGGAGTTATGGATAAAAGATATGAATTTTTAAAGTTTAAAGGATTTTCTAAAAAACAAAAAAGAATAAAAAGAATATTTCTAAGAATATTCGAATATTCCTTGGTTGACATGTGGGTCTCAGACGTCAGTGGGAGTGAGAGGATGGTCTATAGGGCCGACTAGAAATGATGGTCTATTGTAGACCCATTGCTTAGCGCAACGAAGCGAGGGCGGTGGCGGCTCGCTGAGGCATAGCGGCAGTCGAGAGATTCAATAGAGATATTGGCTAACTTCTTGGAACTATCTTAAGGGCATAGGGAGGAAGTGAGAGGATTGTGACCTCACTGTTTGTAGAAACGGTTGGCAATGAATCTTCTCTATTTTGCTACAGCGGTTCTGATGGTCAGCCAAGCTCGATGTGGCAAAAAAAATGGAACCAAAGGGACGTGGTGGTGACTGCTGAGGGCTCTGACTAGCCCCTAGTGTAGTGGATGGTGGGGAGTAGAGGAAGACAAAGAGAGAGCTTAGGGATGATAACAATGGCAACTGGGGTTTTGACTCTGGTAGCCAAGGAGAAGAGAGAGGGTACAGAGAGAATGGTGACAGTGTGGGCAATGGCTAAGATCTTTGTAGCCACCTTCAACGTTTCACGATATTCTGAGTGACGACAAACTTCCACGCGGTGCCGTGAATCACGCGAAGCTTTCATTGATGTCTTTCCGCATTCATCGCAATGGGACATGATGCTATTATACATTCGTTGTTATCTTATCTTAACCTTTTCTTGTCATTCTATGGGTTTGAGTAGAGGAGCTTCACATGTGAGTCTTTATTTGAAAAGATAGATAAGGCATGTAAAGACCGTCTTGTCTTGGCCTGTAACTTAGATGAATTAAAAGGATATAGTAGAGAGAGCTGCACGATGCATGCATGCATGAATGAGGCAGTCTGTTTTCTACTCTTCTCTCTGCTTGCCAATGTATTGCTCATGCAAAAATGTGAGAGGAAAACTAGCAAATCAACTAATTCCTGCCTCACCTCAGTGTGATAAGATGGAAGAGGGTAGAAGGTAGTCTAGTTGAAAGTATGGATGGGGAATGGTTGCGAGAATGCTGGTCGTGTAGGTCTTTGTCCACACGTGATTTAATTTGAAGAGACAACGATAGCTGATTTGATCCGCATGTGTATGGGTGAAGGCGAGAACTGAACTATGGTTTGAGAAAATATTAAAATAGGAAAGAAAATATTTATCGGATGGTCGAGGTCCAAAAATAAAATTTATATTTCTCAGATGGAAAGGAAATTATTCGTCGATAAGGTCAAAATTTTCTGGAATTGAAAATTTAACCTATGGAATTTTGGAGATCTAAGGAAGGTGGAAACATAATTTAATGTTACTACTAAATAAAATTTTAAAATTAGAATTTTAGAAAAATAACGGGCCTTACATATGTGCTCCACTAAATTTTCCTTTAGACAATGGTGCAATCACAAAGAGTTGTGTTTATTGCAAGTACGCTAAAAAGTCAATGAAGTAGCCCTTAGTTAACTATGCATATATTATTTTGCATAGTTCTTTCCTGATTATATGATTATATGTGTGGTGGTCATATCCTATAAGGAGTCCCTTAAATTCTCCACTATCATTTTATATAAAATAATACATGCATACATACTATCATCTAGTTCTTTTTGCCAAAACCATGCCGCCACACTTATAATGGCTCAATGTTTATGTAAAAGCCCAAATTTTTATTCCACATCTTTTCTTATTGCTTCTTAATGTTTGTGGTAGGGGGATTGCTTTCACGAATCCTGCCCACTCTGGATAAATATCATCAATAAATCTCATATTATACTCTATCCTATTAATAGTTTTCGAAAGCTATTTTTAGTACAACTGTTTGTATCTTTTTGTCTTTCAATAGCTCCATGCAGCTTTTCCCCACCTTTTCTAACAACTATTTGTACCTTTATGTCATGTTTACAATAGTTATTTCTAACAGTTGTTTTACAACATCTATCAAACCTAACATATCCCCAACAGTTATTTGTATCTTTTTGTTTGGTTTCTAACAACCTAGTACTAGAAAGTCATTTGAGTTCATATTGTATTATTTGTAAGCTAGTTCTTTTATTAGATTTGATTCTAGAAAAAAAAACCATATCATGTATTATTATGAAAGTAACAGGAGCACATATTCACAATGTGTTATGTTTGTAGGGGCACATGGTTGGAGGAACCATGTACAGTGCATCTAGCATTAACCGTGTGTTGTGCCTGTGTCATATGGAGAAGCTCAGATAAGTGCATCTTAATTACTTAATAAATTGTTAGTTTTATATTGTAAAGATAATATCTCAATACCTCATTGCATTGATAAATAGAATACAGTACAATAATTTCAAATGAACTAGATGCATATATTACATTTACTAAAACCTAAAAAGATGCATGCATTACATTGATCAGAACCTAAATAGGTGCATAGATTATATTGACTAGACCATAAATATTACAGTGGTGAAAACAACTCCTTGCCTAAATGTTCTAGGACTTATCGCATCATTGTAGTTTTGTAGCATCACAGTTTAAATTATCTTTGGCCAGCAAATCAAAATATTTGTTCAGTTTCTCCATCCTTGTTTTCTCTAGAGATGCTTGAGCAATTCCTTCCAATGCTGCTGCTTTTTTTTTGACATGGCTTCATGATACACCACTATGTTTTCACATAGTTCCATTCCCAAATAAGACTTAGATGTGCATTTCTCTTTTCCTTCCTACTTTGCTTTGGTTGCCTTTTGCCCCTCGGGATGTTTATGGATGAAGTTTGCTTCCACTGAATCTTGGTTTGATGATGATGTATATGCTTTCTGACACTTTCATTCTCTTGTAGTTATCACGATCCATGTAAGTTCTACATCATTTGGGTTGATCCTTTAATTTTCTCCATAAGTACTCCAATGTGAAAGTTTTGTCATTGGTTTCTCCTTTGTACCATTCTATAGTTTTCTCTATGATATCCTCATGGGACTTTCCACTAGGTTTCTTACTCGATAATAAACTCATTTGAAGTGTTCAATAGTTTTATAAAGATTACTCCAACAACTCTTACATTCTTTGGTTGACCTTTTTCTTTCACCGTGTATCCTGTTATTGTTGTAATAGAATCAATGCAGTTATTCAACTAAGCAATTGCAAGACCCAGATTCTCCTCAGTAAAATTGATACGCACTCCTCTCCTCCCATCCTCTTCACTGTCTCCACTTGATTCAAGGATAATCTGTTGTTACATAGGTTATTTTCCTGCATGCGGAGTTGTTGATTTGGAACCATGGGAAGATGCATTGCCCATCGTTGCAACAAATGGGACAGGAGAAGACATAAGTGATGTCCTTCTTCCTGAGTACGTAAAACTACCTTGTTGATAAACACCTTGAAAGCTTGATAAGGTTTGTGCATATTGTTGATAGTTGTTTGAGGATCCAAGGGGATAGAAATTTTGCAAGAAATGAGAGGGAAACATTTGGGCTGCTTTAGGTATAGGATAATATGGTTGTTGAAATCTTAGACTATATTAGAAATTTATATTGTCTACTTCTATATAGCGAGAGAGCATGTATTGGGGTTTGTAGTGTTTTGGTTTGATGGATCCATAGCTATGTTGGCATTTGAAGTGTTTGAAGTTTGAACTAAGCTTGTTGTTATTTTTTAATAGGCATTAAAGGGTGGCTTGAAACAGCTATATACCAACAATTAAAAAAAAGACAACAGTTAGATTCTGCTAGCTAACAAAGTAATTTAAATATAACTTTGACAAGATATATACTATTTTTAATTAACTTGTGGACAGTCCACAAGCCTAGAGGCACTCACAAACTTTTAAATTTAAAGTTACCTCTTTGTAACATATACAGTCAGACCATAGTATTTATTAGTTAAGTTCAGGTTTTTTTCACACATGGGAGATACCTAAGGCGATGAGGCCTGTACAGTCTCATCGGGACCCCGACTTATACTATATTTAGTAGGCCCAAGTAGCTAGGTTCAGGCTGACAGATGCATGACCTAAGCTGCTAGCTAGGGGAGAGGCTGGGAGTGTTTAGCGACGGTTCGTTTTCCTTTTTCTCACCCCAGTCCCCCTGACATCTAGGTTGACATAGTGACATAGTCACACTGTGCCTCTACGGTCTACGCCCGCCTGCTGCCCTGCCGCTTGCCGGCGTGCCACACAGGGCCCCGAATTTCGTTTCGTCAGTCAAGTTTTAGGCTCGGTTAGTATTTCGCACAGGGCTCTAAATTTCACGGGACGGTCGACCAAAAGGAGGCCTTCCGCTCAGCTAATAAGATGGCAGTTTCAACTTTGCAGCAAGAAGATTATATCCAAAACCCAGGTCACTGGACTCTTTCACCACTGCCTTTTCAGTTGCAGGAGTTAAACTCAGGGTGCACAAGTAAACAAGCAAACAAGCATGCTGATAGCCTAGCTAATAAAGCTAGAACTTCTTCAGAAAGCAGTAATAGTTTAGATCTCTCTTGTCACAAAAATTGGCATGCTTGTTATTTCCCTAGTTGCCCTACTCTGGGCGATCGGTCAAATCTCCCTTCGGGAGAAATGACCATCGCTCGTGTAATCTTAAATAAAGTTGATGAGTTGGTTAAAAAGAAACCAAAAGGAGGCCAGCGACTTGCAGCGGCCGGAGGCGTACGATCGATCGAGATCAACGCAGCTAACCCGCACGTGTTTTGTTTGTTCTCACCTCCCGCCGCGACAGCTCCAGTCTATTGCTACCTCCCCCTCCTATAGTCCTCCTAGCTATTAATAACGGGCCGCATCGCCCGCCGTCGCCGTCGCGCCACAGTCCGCGCGCGCACGTCGATCGCACGAGCTAGCTATAGCGAAAGCAAGCGCGGAACCCGGAGAAAAATCGCGCACCATCCGTGCCCCGACGCATACATGTGCACACAAATTAAAGCTCTCCCCGAAAAACGCTAAAGCTCATGTACATGTGGTCCTCTCTTTTCTTATCTCCTCCTTGCGACTACCTCCCGGTCCACGTAAATTCACCCGAGGTTTTAGTGCTCTACTAGCTTGCTCGCTTCCACTGTGGTGCGCATATATGAACCTGGCTGGCTAGGAGCTTAGGACATTGTGTGGCTTGTGTGCCATGTCAAAGGAGGAGGAGAAGGAGAAGGTGACGATGGAGGCGAGCGTCGTCGTCGTCAATGGCGCAGGCGAGGAGGAGGAGGGAGGGATCGGGGAGGTGATGGAGCAGCTGGCGTCGGAGGGGGTGAGGGCGCTGCACGCGCGGGTCGAGGCGGAGTGGGGCCCCGTGCTGCAGAGCGCGTGCCAGACGGCGGCGGCGAGGGCGCTGTGGGGGGGCGCCGTGCGCGACCCGGCGGCCGGGGTGCTTGCCGGGGAGAGGTTCCTAAGGGCGCTCCGGGAGAGGATGCGGCGCGACGAGGAGGCCGGCGCGCGGGAGGTGCACGGCGTCATGATCGCTGTGCGCACGCTCTGGTTCGACGCCCGCATCGAGGCCGCCGTCGCCAGGCTCGGCGGCGCCGCCCAGGTTGTCCTCCTCGGCGCAGGTTCGTAACACAAACCTAGCTATCTGATCTGCCATGATCATGCAGGTACTGTGTGTATGCATATGCATGTAACGTATACGTACTTATATTGTACACACCAGGATGTGTGTGCAACGTACAGTACTGAAGCTTAGTGTTTCCATACGTATTCTACGTATTGTGCAGATGCGTGATAATATAGTACAGTGGTATAGATCACATAATATTAGAACATAAACATTTATCAACTTAATTTGTACACCAAGGCAACTGATTAATAGAGTGTTTGTAAATGTGAACTTTATTCATGCATGGACAATTGGCGGGTCTTCTTCCACGTTGTCCACTTTATATGTGGCAAGCAACTTATGTGTTCTGCTACCCGGAATTTTTTTTTAAAAAAATAATCAGAAAGAAAAAAACTTTGGTTCTCGTTAAAGAATATTAGTAGGATTGAGAATACATACATAGAACATAAACTTGCATAAGTGATAAGTGAATTTGGACTAAAGGAAAAAAGAGAAATAATTGTGGCTCGAAATGAAGACACCCGGCAACATAACAGCAAGAACAAAGCTATCCAACAATGTGGGGATGTAGGAGTACGACGTTCACGCTTCATAGTACTGTTTGTCTGGACTCCACAGAGCACGTCAGCTTCAGACAGGAAATGGATTCTAATGCCTGATATTTATATGTCCTCCCTTTCATAATGACACTTGCTGTTAGATTCCTTCATCGTACTATTATCTGTTGGCACGATGTACACCAAGGAACTTTTGGATTTTATTAGCCCAAGATTAGTATTACACATAACTGCATAAGGTTTCAACATCAAACTTCATCACTATTGGTGTGTTAATCTGGAAAGCAACACGTAGAATTGGAATTTCGGTACATGAGAATCTGTCAAAACTCTGTGCTAAAACATTTTCGGATTCATCCTTGAGCATTGAAATAAATTTACCAGGAATTACTAAAACTACTATTGCATATGCACGTTCTGGCATTTCATTTGCACGCACGACATTATAACAACCCATAAAAGGATGACTGAATTGAACAAAGATGGCGAAAATATTCTAATTGTTTTCTCAAGAATTTCAAAAAAAAAACTTCTGTAACAAGAAATACAACCTTTTTCAGCTGAAGAAGTGAATTCATTTCCGACAAAGTATATACATTCGTACATCAGTTCCTATCGAGAAAAAGACTAACTTGAAAAAAAATGATTTTGTAGGGATGGATGCGAGAGCCTATCGACTGAGCTGCCTGAAGGAGTGCACGGTATTTGAACTTGACTTCCCGGAGCTCCTAGAAATGAAATCAGATCTTCTTCACGAAGCAATGAGTTCTGCAAATAATCAGAAACTCACCAGGATGGCAAAATCATTGACTAGGGTTCCTGCCGACATACGAGATGGAGACTGGATCACCAAGCTACAGAGCTATGGCTATGTTCCTGAAAGGAACACCATATGGGTTCTTGAAGGCATCCTCTATTACCTTCATCATGTCCATGCACTACAAGTCCTCGAAACCGTTGTGGCCTGCCGCACATCAGGCCACACTGTCCTCCTATCTGACTTCATGAACAAGAATGCAGTATCACTCTCTCGGGCAATGTACCATTTCTACCATGACAGCCCTGATGTCCTGCTGCCTTCTATTGGGTTCTCTCAGGTAACTCTGTCACAAATTGGAGATCCACAAGCACATTTTGGGCTGCTAAGTCACCCGCAGAACCTGTTTGATAAACTGAGGAGATTGCCAAGATCAGTGGAGACAAACCCAGAGGATGGCACGCCATGCTGCAGATTGTATTTGGTTGAAGCCTCTGCTTTTCCAGATGACCAGATCACTAAACAGGACATTTAAGTCCATTGATAATTATGTCTTTTTTTCATTTCTTCCCTGATTGCTTGCGGAATTCATTACCATTCAAATTTCAAACATAGATGTCAGCATGTGACTTGTATAAAACCATTCAGTTTAAGTTAATCCAGAAAGTCTTGTCGATGAAAAATGTGTTGTTTTTCCCTAATGCACAATAGCTTCTAAATAATCACGGTTTATTTAATAATTAAAATCACTATTATCATCATCAAGCCCTTTCAATCTTAATTAAATTAGAGTAGTTTAAAAATAAAATATATAGAAGCCACATATCAAGATTTAGTCAAAAAATAACAATCTTTAGGATTATTCAAACGATTCAAGTCTCATTTTATTACCTCCTCCTATATTAATTTCATTATTTTTCTATCTATCCTTATATTATTATTATGTCTTATGATTCCACTATACATAAGTGATTCTAGAGGTCTCTATTTTATATATCCAAACCATCTTAATTTATGTTAAATAAGTTTTTCTTAAATTAGTGTTAGCCCTAGTCTATCATATATATTATCGTTTCGAATCCGATCTATTCTCATATGCCTATAAATCCAACGCAATATATGTATCTCCGCAACACTTAATTATCGAATATGTTGTCTTTTTATAAACTAATATTCTATACCATACAACATTATAGATCTAATCGTCATTCTATACAAATTATCTTTTAACTTTTAGATTACATTCTTATCCTAGAGAATGCCCGATGCTTTTAACTATTTCATCCATCTCCCTTTAATTCTATAGCTAACATCTTCATCAATATCTCTATCTCTTCGTAACATCGATGTATACTTTTTGTCACTATTTGACATTCCAAATTAATATTTTTCATCTCATGTATAGTAGTGTCGAAGTCATATATCATATATTCAGTTTTAATTCTAATAAACCTAAAACCTTTTGACTTTAGAGTCTGTCGTCATAACTTCAGCTTTATATTTACTCCCGCTCGACTTTGATTGACTAGCACTACATAGTCGATGAAAATCATACATCAAGTGATATCTTTTTATATGTTACTTATGACCTCATCCATGACCAAGTCAAAAGTATAATGGCTCAAAATCAATCATTGATGCATTCATATTTTAATTAAAAAGTCATATGTGTCCTCATCACTTGTTAAAAATTAGTCATAACATTATTTTACATATCATTAATAAATGCACGAATTTTATTATAACTTTATATATTATCATAAGGCTTCTTCAAGTCAATAAAAACTATATGTAGGTACTTTCTCAGCTTCCTATATTGCTTAATAACTTATTTTATTAAGAAAATTGTCTTTATGGTTGATCTTCCGAATATGAAACTAAATTGATTTACAAAGATCCGTATTATTCCTCTCAAATGATGCTCAATAATTATCTCTCATAGTTTTATAGTATGGTACATCAACTTAATTTTAATTAATTAGTACAATTTTAAATATTTTTCTTATTCTTGTAGATTAGTATCAATATACTTACTTTTCACTCTTCATGCATCTTGTTCAACCCAAAATATGGTTAAATAATTTGGCATGCCATACTATACCTAAATCTTCAAGATATTTTCATATCTTGATCCTAAATCTTCAAGATATTTTCATACCTTGATTAGGATGCTATCAGGGCCTATCGTCTTACCCTGTTTTATCTTTTTTAATGCCTCTCTAATCTCATATTCTTGTATCATCCATGCAAAGTGTCTATTAGTGTTATCAAAAAAGTTATCCAACTGAAAGTTTATGTTCTCACTGTTATCATTAAATAAATTATTAAAATACTCATATTATCTATATTTGATATCATACTTCTTTACTAAGAGCTGCTCTCTCTTGACATTAGTACATTTAACTTGATTTAAGTCTCTTGTCTTACTCTCTCTTGTCATTCTCTTCTTCATTCATACTCAATCGTTAGTAAAGATTCTCATAAGCCTTCCTATTTACCTCACTCACAACTTTTTACGGACTTCTTTATTATCTTATATTTCTCTATGTAATCCGTACTCTGTCATGGTACAAGCGCTTATAATATTTTTTTCTCCTTAATAGCCCTTTAAGCTTTCTTGTTCCACTACCAAGTATTTTTATGTTTATACCTAATCCCTTTGGTTGCTCTAAACACCTTTGAAGCTACCTTCCAAATGCATGTTACCAACTTTTTCATATGTTATTTGCGTCTTATTTATTTCAATAACCATCTTTGATAACTCTTTTCTCTTAAAGACAAATTAACATTTCTCTTTTTAATTTTTACCACTTTATCCTTATAATCTTGGTTCGTTTATCCCTATAGGCACGCAGCTGAAATCAAAAGTCGAACACCAAAGTTTATGTTGAGAAACAACGCACTCTCTCGGCATTACATTACAATTCAAACATGCATATTTGTTTTCTCTTCTTATAAACATAAAGTCAATCTGATTAAAGTGTTGTCCACTACTAAATGTCACTAAATGTGACTGCCTCTTTCTAAAGAAAGTATTGACAAGCAACATGTCAAAAGCTATAATAAAGTTTAAGACATCCTCTCCCTCCTGATTTCCTCTTGATTTCTTCTACCATACCAAAACCTTCCATATAATACTTTAAAACATGTACTTAAAGACCCTACATGACCATTAAGGTCTTCTCTTGTGAAAAGCTTCTCACTAATAGATATGCTTCTAACCATATCATCTAAGTCTTCTCAAAACTACCTTTTAGAACTATCATCATGGCCTACTTAGAAGGCATACGCGTTAATTATGTTCAAAAATATATCATCAAAGACAAGCTTAACTAAAATAATCATATCTCCTTGCCTTCTCACTTTCACCATATTATTCTTGAGAATTTTATTAATTAAAACTTCTACTCCATTTTTATTAACAACTATCCTTGAATAGCGAAACTTAAAGCCAGTATTTTTCTACTTTCTTCGCCTTGTGACCCTTCTATTTATTCTCTTGACCATATAAGATATTTATATGTCTCATAATCATTGTATCAACTAACTCTTTTAACTTAGCTATAAGGGATTCTACATTCTAACTATCTAAACGGATTCTAATTAACTTGACTAGGTTCCTTATCCTTCACACCCGTTAAGTTAAATGTGAAGACCCTTGCTCATTTTTCATTACGTCTGGATGATGATATAGCACGCCACTAAAGAAACGATGACTCGATTATTGCTCACTTAACACCGTGTTTAGAACACAACATGGCATGTCAACAAGGGGATAGCAACTCAATCCTTGCCTATTTAATATCATATCTAGGTTTTAATATGGTGTGTCACTAAAAATGATTACGTCCCAATGATTTTTTTCTTAGATTTCATCACCATTTGAGTAGCCGTTTTTTTTATATTGGTTTGCCAGACCTAACCTAACCTAACCTTTCAGCGATGAGGCCCCCTTCTCCTTATCAGAGCTTAGAACACAATGTAGACGGAGTTTATGTCAAACTAAGGTCAAATGGAAGAAAATATTCCATTAAATTTTAGTTTTGTTTAGTTTTATCAGGAACAAGATATTCCTAACAAGCCAAAAGTCTGTACATGGGCAACGATTTGTTTTGCTAGTGCGTAAGTAGTGGAGCACGGCAGACAGGAGACCTAGAAGGGAATGAGTGAACTAAAAAAAGGGAAGAAAAGGATAACCTTCTACAATTGAAACCTCCCTAATTACTTCTGATATTTTTCCTTTTCCCTGTTATGGAACGACCATCGTTATGATAAATAGAATACGTCAAATCAAACATGCAAACTGGTCGGATAGAAATAGGTACCGATGAAGAAAGGAACGTACCTTACGCCGTGGGTAGATTTAGGTTACTCTGAAATTATCTAAGACTCAAAGGTGCTTCTAATAAATTCTAGATACCTAAACAATCTGTAACACTCTGTTCAAATTTGTCAATGGCAGAGACGGTGCTCAGCAAGCTATCCTTCATCTTCTCTCTGCAGTATAGTGAAGTAGTGCCGCGTATTTCCTAGCTTGGAAAGTATTCCAAAGAAATTCAACAAATATCACATGTAATAGACATCCTAAAACTCCTTTTGCTGAGAATAAAGAACCGAGCAGTTGAGCACACCATCATTTTCATTAAATTCCTCCATTGCAGTAACAAGAAATAGAACTACAAAAAGCCAATTCGTGGGAATATAAAAGATGTTCCAAGCTGACAGGAACTGAGACAACGTAATCCAAGGAATTGCATCACTTGGTTGCTAGTAACCACCTCCATTGACATAAGACCTACCTTACTTGTTTAAAGAAAATCGACAACAAAGTTTGAATTGGTTACCCATGGATGAGCTATTGAATATGTCATAGTTAGATGATATAAGTAGATGGCAGCACTGCAGAGCTCAAATAAGAGCATTTCTGACTACACCATCTGAAACATCAAGCTATTCTCAGTTATGAGCCAAACGTATTCCAACAAGTAACATGGGAAAAACTAATGTAGCTAGTGTGGCCATGGTACCCACCTATCAGCGGTGAGCTCAAAGTTACTGTAATACACCACAGTTCCCAGGTCAGAGAATGACCTGTACAAAGCAATTTGTAAGTAATTAGGAGTTTACCCAACACAATACAAATTCCAAAGCAATTTGGTAAGTTTCTTTCTTTCTGTAACGTGAGCGTTAAACCTACTGTATTAGCTCGGCAAGCCTAGCATCAGCTTCAACCTTGAAGGGACCCTTATTGGTAAGAAGCGATGCGGCATTCTCCAGTATCAAGCTAAATGTGCAGACCTGAAGTTGCAATTACATCAAACACCTTGCATACACCAAAAAAAAAAACAACAACAACCATGGCTATTGTAAGCCCCTCCCTAACCTCAACGCCGGTCCGCGACTGCAGCGCGACGAGTGAGCTCCTCTGCCACGGCACGCAGTCTCGCCCTGCCGCGCCGAGCCGAGGGCGAGAAGGCGGCGGCGGGGTGGGGCGTCGAGGAGGCCAGGATGAGGGCTAGTAGGGCCGCCCGGCGAGAGGGGAGGTCCGGATTCCGGCGGCCGCGAGGACTCCCGGGAGGCGCAGGCGGCACTGGACCTCCGCCGGCTGGGGCAAATGTACGTTAGGCCTTGTGGATGCACAGGACACCACATAGAAATTTTAGTTTTCAGTGTTACTATTTATATGTGAGACACCACTTAGCCTAAACAATCGGGCACCTGCACCGTGCCATGCCACTACCCAGTAAGCTAGACAGTCTAGGCCCAAGTATAAAAGGAAACGATAGCCCACTACTAATATGTAGTCTGCACGTGCGCGTTAATAATATATAGCAGCCCAATAATTTACTTGTAAGTTGCAACTTATATACTGAAGTCTAAGAGCGCATAGACAATAGGCTAAAATCAAGTTGAGGATTGGCAAAGCAAAAGCTTACATTGTAAGCTTCGCCTGCTACACGTCTCCATACATCGACTCCTCATCTTCGGCGTAAAAGCTCAGTGCTCTGCAGGGCCATGGCCACAATCGTCAATCGCCGCCATCTATCCAATTGTGAAAACTTACTGTAAAAACTTATTTACGCAATCGCATGGATGATGAATATTTGAGTGATAGTCTGACTTGTTATGTGGAGAAACGAGAAACGAGAAAGTTATCAATTTCGTTCTGGATTCACCCGTGTCTACCGGAGAGGTGGTGTCGTTGACGCGTGTGATGAGTGAAGGAACGACGAGCGTTCGCTTACCAAGACACCAATGACGTACGGCTCATCCGAATGAATTTGGCTGGTAAAGTTGATGGGAAAACTAGATATATACCATCGTAAAAAAGAGTGAATTTGCTGAAATGATATTACTTAAGTAAGCTTCAGTAAAATAACACCTGATATTATCCCTAGTTTATTTTGTTCCTTTTTCTAAAACTAGACGAGCTCGCCAGCGGCAACCGCGTGCCATGGTCGTTCCCACCATAGACCCCACATGCATCGACCATAGCGCCTTATGTCTTCTAACCATATGTATCTCCATTGCTACCGCATCATCATCATCCTCTTCCCTTAGGGCTAGATCGACATAGACGATGTTATGTGGTTGTGGGAGCGTGACCATAAATTGTGACCGGAGTAGTCACAATCTGCATGAGCTTGTGGTAGGAGTGCGACCATGAGGTGCATCGAGAGATGGGTGCGCGTGGAGCTCGGTGAGGATGGCTAGCATGGAGGAGGCAAGCCAGCGTTATACAGTCTCCAACAACGGCAAGAAAGAAGGGGAACACAATGTTGCTCTAGAAAAGCATGATGAGGGAGCTTGCGTATAGGCTCTTGGTAAAGCAAAGTCGGCCGTAGCTAGTGGCTATGGCGCGTGGTCGTCGTCCACAAGCTCCTCCGACGCTCAGGAAGGAAGAAGAAGAACCATAGACAATATTATCTAGGATGTCATTCTCGTGGGCAATATTATCTAGGATGTCATTCTGGTGAAGCCATGTTAAGTATAATATTTTACCAAAACCCACTTAAGTGATGGTATGTTGGTGAAATCATTCTTTTGCAATGGTGTATATCCAATTTTCTCACATTGTATTATTTTGTGGGCTAGCCTCATATATAGCAAAATTAATTAGAGAAAAAAACCACTTTTAAGTCCTTTTAAGGCTAATTTACATTTTTCAACCCTAAAATTAGTTATAGAGCGTCACCAGCTATCACAAACAGAGTAAATCGAGCATATAGGTGCTTTAGATGATGGTTTCAGTTAACATGATGCTTATATAGCATGTTGAATTGTTCTTCGTCCTATGTGATGGCTCTTACGTAACACTCCATCTAGAAAAAAAATTTAGAATAGGGGTGGATCCCACATATCATTAAAACATTTAATTCATTTTCCTTCTCTACCCTCTCTCTCCTACTTTCCTATTTCTCCCAAATCCCAATGAAGAGTCAGCGGCAATGGCTCTTAGGGTTTTTTAACTATTTGCCGAGTGGCTCTCTTGAGATACCAAACACCACAAGAAAGAGAATTTAGGTTTACAAATTATCAATTTGGCCTAAGCAGAGCGCCACGTCAGCCACGCCAGCGTAGAAGAGGACTTCAAATCACTCTTTTGCCTCTGAATTGGAAATACGGTTCATTTGTTCATGTCTATAAAGGAAATACAACAATTAATTTTTTTATGTTTAAGATAAACTTGGCATGCAATTACCATTTTGAACTCAATGAACAATACATTTAAAATGTTGGTATTTGTCTACTGAAAATATTTAAGCAATATTTGAGAAATTATATACAAACATATAAAAACATAAATAGAGTTTAACGTGTCTAAAAAAAGGTTTATCATGAACAAAAATTCAGCAATTTAAACAAGTTCACCACAATATAATAATAGATTCAACATGGTCACATCCAGAACTATCCACACTAGTTCAATATATATTGCTAGGCTGATATGTTCACAAGGCCATAACATGACATTAATTACAAGTTCACAAAAAAGTTCATTAAAAGATACTAGGCCATACATGCCATGGAGTAGTTCATAGTCATATATCAGTTCATACTAAAATAAGAAGGTATAGGCTCATTAGTCTATACATCAGATCACAACAAAACAAGCCATAGGCTAATTAGGCATTTCATGCCATTTCTTTTCATAAAAAATCCATCAGGCCATAAACCCACATCACATAGCAAAATACATGTACTATCAGTTCAAAAGCTTGAGTGATAAAGCAGTTTTGGACTTGTGGGCAAGCTTTTTCCTAGAAGTAAGCTTCTTAGGTTAATGCACTAGTGTTGTTGCCACCTCACTTGAGCCTTGGACTATCTCCAATGTTAAACTCCTAGTGTTAGCACAACACAATTTAAATAAAAAGAGGCAGCAGGATATAGTAACAAAATAAAAATAAAAACAACAAAATTAAGCATTACCTTCTAGTTATTGGTCAGGGCTTATTGTTTGTGATGTTTGGGGTGGTGTTTGTGTACTACTTCTCTGGCTGCAGCTGCCCTTGTTCTTAGAGTAGTTACTTGGGCATCACATGCTCCCTTGGTTTTTTTTCTTCCCACCTTTGCTTTTGTCTTCCTCTTCCTACAAAATAGTAATTAGTATACATATGAACAAGCAAGCAAATGACAGCTACAATTAAAAGAAGTGAACAAGTCAAACAACCTTTTTTTGTTGTTAGTCAATTCACACTTTGCACTTCCCTTCACGTGTCCTAACCCATTACATACAGAACACTTGCCTTTTAACCTTTCCTTTGTCCTTCCTAAGAGTTGATGGGATCTTGTTTTTCCTCTGCCTTCCCACCTCTCTCTTCTTGGACAGTGGTGGAAGAAGTTTGAAGCCTTTATCAACTTATGGCCACTGCTTCTTGTCTGTGATATTAAGGATGACACCTGCATATGCTGTCTGGAACCTTTGTACAGAATAAGCCTTGTCGACATACTTCTCCATTTTTGTTGTCTAACTGTAGTGATGACAGCCAATGCATGTGGGCAAAGCTTTCCAGTAAGCTGCCATTCTTTGCATGTACATATGCACTTATCTTGGTATACGACATGCCTTACTACTACTTCATGTTTGTATGTCTCACTAACCTCAGCTTGATTAGAATCTCCCTTGATGACTTTTAGATGGCCTAACCCCTTTGAGGCTGCATTGAGCTAGTGGATAATAGCAGAAAGTATTATTCCATTGAACGCTCTAGATATCCTTCTCCTCTTAGCAAATAGCATCAAGGTTCTCTCCCTAATAGCATATGCAAGAGCATCTACAGGCAAGTCTTTTAAGTCCTTGATCAATTGTTCCATGACTCTATTAGGTTATTATTGATTTAGTCACATTTGATCTAGCATGAAAACTTGCTTCTAGCCCACAATAAGTTATGAAGATCATCAAGCCATTTCTTCACTTCCAGGGTAGCTTCTAGCACTGTATCCAGGAACACCTTGTGTTCCTGAGATGTGTATGTTCTAGCTGTAGGCCACATGTTATTGCCATAAAAAGAACCATAATTTTTTTCTTTGTATTCTCCATCAAGTGACTGAAGCATTCTCTTTGTTCTGCCCATGGAAAGAACTTATTTATAGCCGTTTCTAGTCCTTACATGCATTTGTACACACTGCCAAATATTCAATTGGTCCAATTGCATTGCTCAGGTGCTCTATGAACTAAACCCAGTTGTCCTTTGTCTCTGAATAAAAAAATCCAAAGGCCAATTGAAACATCCAGTTGTGCCCATCTAATGCAATGGCTATAGGCATGTGTCCACGCCATTTAAAGCAGTTGAATCTATACTAATGTAGGGTTTGCAGCCATCTATGCTAACATTAAATCCACAAAAGAATTTGTTGAGATGAATCTTATCATCAATAGTAATTATGTCTATCTCAATTATACTCCTTAGTGATCTCATTTATATCTCTACCTTAAATTTATACAACCAATTGAAAGAATTATTCCACTTATCTGATATGTAATTGTGAACTTGTACTTGTCCTCTAGGAATTTTTTTGAGTTTTGTTGGACTCATCCCATTTTTTTCTTCATGAATAGAATTGCTCTTTTAGCCACCTAGGCTTGAGATACCATTTTCCAATACACTCTGCTTCTTAATGCACACTTATGAAGCTCTGAATTTATTTGTACCTACAGGAGCTAATCAAATGCACAAAAGTTAGTTGTTCAATCAAATCAGCAAGCAAGTAAACAATTTTTTATTAGAATTATTTACAAACAATATTATAATATCCTAACAGTTTTGTTTGCCTAGGTTTTAGCTCTAATCACTCACAACCTCTAACTTTACAGTACCCTAAACCTTTCTTTGTTAGATTTTTTACTACCTAACTTAAACTCCCCAACAATAGCATATTGCTTCAGTGTTAGTCTAAACGCAACCATGGAAGGATAATATGTTCCCACTGACATATCTGGGCCATCTCTATCCCAATTCAACACTGGCTCACTAGGTTCTGCATCATCAACTCGAATGGCAATATACCTCATATCTTGTTTAATCTATACTAGAATTGCTAGAATTGCAACCTCTATATCAGCTTCTGCTGCTCTCTCATCTGCTGCTTTGAATCCCATTGCCTCAAACAGTTGAGCCTCATCCACCAATACTTGGGCATCAACATCTTGCTCTGATCCACCACATATGGTCAGCAAACTCCAATCCACAGGAACATGAAGCTCTTCTGCTGCATGCTCTACATTTCTAGCATTTTCAACATTCTCTGTATAGCTAAAGGTATCACCTATCCCTTCAACATGTTTAGTTGGACAAACAAGAAATGGATCTGCATTTACTATTTGAGTGACAACAACAAGACTTGACTAACAATGTGCATTAGATTTGTCTACTGCAGCACTCTGAAAAGAACAATAACTCTCTTTATCAACCACTTCAACACCAATTTCTAGCACCTTCACATCCCACCTAGACTTCATCATCTGTTTAAGGTCTTTAACCATTTCCAACTTCTATTCACCACTGGTGCCAGAGCCTATTGACTGAGCAGCCTGAAGGAGCGCACGGTATTTGAACTTGACTTCCCAGAGCTCCTAGAAATGAAATCAGATCTTCTTCAAGAAGCAATGAGTTCTGCAAATAATCAGAAACTCACCATGATGGCAAGCGAAATCATTGACTAGGTTTCCTGCCTGCATACGGAATGCAGGCTGGATCAACGAGCTACAGAGCTATGGCTATGTTCCTGAAAGGAATACCATATGGGTTCTTGAAGGCATTCTTTATTACCTTCATCATGTACAAGCAATGCAAGTCCTTGAAATCATTGTGGTCTGCTGCACCTCAGTCCACACTATCCTCCTTGCTGACTTCATGAAAAAAATGCAGTATCACTCTCTCAGACAATGTACCATTTCTACAATGACAGCCCTGATCTCCTGCTGCCTTCTATTGGGTTCTCTCAGGTAACTCTGTCACAAATTGGAGATCCACAAGCACACTTTGGGATGCTTAGTCACCCACAGAACCTGTTTGATAAACTGAGATTGCCAAGATCAGTGGAGACAAACACAGAGGATGGCACACATGCTGCATATTGTATTTGGTGGAAGCCTCTGCTTTTCCAGATAACATTTAAGTCCATTGCAGTGATTTGAAATGACTATTCGTTTTTTTCCATCTTTCCCTGATTGCTTCAGAATTCATTACCATTCAAATTTCAAACCTAGATGTGAGTATGTGACTTGATAATACCCATTCAGTTCAAGGTAATCCAGAAAGTCTTGCAAATGAAGGGTTCTATCAGTTGGCTAAATACAAAAATACGCCAAACGGAGTATTAACAGAAAAAATAATTTGTAGTTAAAAATTATATATATATATATATATGTTCTTAGCGACTTAAATACCAATTCTGAAAAAAAACTACGATAAAAAACAAAAAAAATATTTCCAAAATTACGTTTTAAAATTCAAATTTTGGCAACATCATATGTGTTTTAAGCCAACCGATGGGGCCCAAAAAATGTCTTTCCAAGGTTTTTCCCTATTATCCATTAATGCATAATAGCTTCCAAATAATCACGGTTTATTAAATAAGAATTGATTATAATAATCAAGCTTATGTCGGACTAAAAAAAAGGAGGAAAATATATTCCATTAAATTTTATTTCCATTAGTTTAATGAGTATCAGGAACAAGATAATCCTAATAAACTAAAAGTCTAAGAGGTAAATGGACAACGGTTTTAGTGAATTTATGCTGGCAGGTAATTGGTGGAGCACAAGTGCACAGCAGACCAAAAACATAGAAGGGAATGACTGAGCAAAAGAAAGAACATGAAAGCCTTCTATAAACAAACCTCCCTAATTACTTCTCATATTTCATTTTCCATGTTATGGAATGACCATTTTTACCATAAATAGGATATGTCAAATCAAATATACAAACTGGTTGGAGAACAACATTGCCCTCATGAAGAAAGGAGCTTAACCTTACCTCGCGAGTAGATTTAGGTTACTCTGAAATAATTTAATCCTCAAAGGTGCTTCTAGAAAATTTGTCAATAACACTACTTAAACAATATTTAACACTCTGTTCAAATTTGTCAATGGCAGAGACAGTGCTCAGCAAGCCATCCTTCATCTTCTCCCTGCAGGATAGTTGAGTTGATAAGTGTCATGAATTTCCTAGGTTGGCAAATATTCTGAATAAATTCAACAAAAAATTACATTTAATCGGCATCCTAAAACTCATTTTACTGGGAAATTGTTAACACCAAAATCTGGCAGATCCGATGGCGCTAAATTCAATCGGCTGGGAGATCCGATGGGGCTAAAACCGATCGGCTGAGAGGTCCGTTGAAGGGTTTGATGCAGCCATCGGCCGATGGAGAACTGTAGAAAAGCCGATCAGATTAGTAGAAGATTGGATCAGCTTGAAAATAAGGGATTGTCCAATCGGGATCAGGTCCGAGAAGCCCGAGGGAAGAAAGGAGAAGGATCGGCTTAACTAAAAAAGGTCTGATAGTTACAGTGGAGAAGCCGATCAGGTTGCAGCAAAGAAAGAATTGGTTACAAATTGGAAGATTATTCAGATGAAACCGAGTTTGCGGAGGAGCCGTGGACTTCACGGCAGAGTGCTTATTTTTGTAAAATTTAACCTTACTCAATTAGAGAGGTCTAGCTGGTTAGTTAACTTCTTTAGGAATATTTTTCTTTGTTCTTACTAGGAAATAATGTCCGATGGTCGTAGACGCGTCGGACTCTGTCTGTAAATCCAGGGTATAAATATAGACCCCCTAGAAACATGTAAAATATCTCTCGATCATATTCAAATCCGGCGCATCGCCACCCTAGTTCATCTAAGTTCTACCGACGGGTTCTGGCTCTCGACGCGGAGCTGCATCGGTTAAGTCCGATCTCCGGCGAAGGGGTAAGTCCCGCCACCATCCCGATATGTCCTGCTCTGTCTGAGGCTGCATCGGTTAGGTCCGATTTCTTAGGCCGATCGGATGTGTCGCATCACGTCCGTGCTTGACCTATCGGCCCGTTAAGCTCTCTCTGCCGTCGTCAGCCTCGTGCTGCATCGGTTAGGTCCGACTTACGGGGCTGCCGACGGTAGATCGAGCTTCAGACCTATAGGCTTCTGCACGGCGTATCATCGGAGTGCTAGCCGATGAGTTATCCATGCTCTGTGCTTCACGCCAAGCGCATCGGCCCCTCGGCCGATACGTATCAGCCTTTAGAGGCGTCCCACAACGCGTAACGCCAAACGTATCGGACCTCCAGCCTATACGCACCCGCCTTCAGAGAGGCGTCCCCTCATCGGCCTAGCTAGCCGATGGATTCGTTCCTATCCTTGCTACGGCATAGCCGATCCGACGTCCTCCGTATCATCGTCGCTGGCCCCGGCCTCGTACTGTCTCGGTTAGGTCCAATCTTCGAGGTTCGGTGTTGATGGCGCTGCCACGGCGGGCGACGGGTCTCTTGCTGTCATATCCAGAGCGGCATCGGCTTTGCAGCCCGTGCCTTCTTGCGCTAATCATTGCCTAGGCCACATCCGCTTTCATCGGTTTTTTCCAGCCGATGAATCACTGTTCAGCTGTCCGGAAGAATCCCGTGCGCCTCGATATTCTCTGAGCATACCCTGGCTCCTCCATCAGCTCTACGGTCGACCACTCGTCGACACCTGTCCACATCGGTTCCCCAGCCGATCAAACAGCATCCCGAACCTATCGGCAGCCAGCCGATAGCGAGCGTCTGTATCGGACCCGCTCGTCTCACCTCCTTGTCAATTGCAGGGTCAAATTGACTGGCACGCCCGCGAACCTCGAGACCTAAGGACCTGCACTGGAGACAAGCAGACCTCCTAGGCCTTCGCATGACCGAGCCGCCGTCCCTCCCCGGTCGCGGGATTTTTTGGCGGCGAGCAGAAATGTAAAGAAATAAGCAGTTGAGCACACTATCAGTTCCTTTGAATTCCTCCATCGTGCTAAGAACAAGATTACAAAAACCAATCCGTAGGAACATGAAAGATGTTCCAAACTGAAAGGAACTGAGACAATGTAATCCAAGGAATCACATATCTTGGTTGCTACTCTTTCTATCCAAAAATGTAAGCATTGCTAGAGGTTTTCATGGGAATTAAGAAAGTAGTTGGAAACGATAATGGAAAGGTTGTGATTAGTTGAGAAGAGAGAGTATGTGAAAACATTAAATAGAGAATAACTGTAATTGGTTGAGATGAGAGTAGATGGAGAAATAGCCTTATTTTAGGACAAAGCTTGAGGGGTAGAAGTAGATTCATTTTGGAATGGAGGGATTAGTTACCACCTACAATGCCATAAGACCTACCTTAATTTTTCTCCGGGCCAAAGACCTACCTTAATTGTTTAAGATAGGCCTTTGGCCCAGTGAAAAATTAAGGAATTATCTCATTGTCGCCCATGGATGAGTTATTGAATATGCCATAGCTAGATGATAAAAATAGATGGCAGCATTGCAGAACTCAAATAGCAGAATTTCTGATTATACCATATGAAACATCAAGCTATTCTACGGTTAAGAGCCAAGTGTATTTGAGCAGGTAACATGGGAAAAATTAATATAGCTGATGTGGCCATGGTACCCACCTATCAGCAGTGAGCTCAATGTTGCTGTTATCCACCACAGTTCCCAGGTCAGAGAATGACCTGTACAAAGCAATTTGTAAGTAAATAGGAGTTTACCCAACACAAAACAAATTACAAAGCAATTTGGTAAGTTTCTTCCTTAACGTGAGTATTAAACCTACTGTATTAGCTTGGCAAGTCTAGCATCAGCTTCAACCTTGAGAGGGTCCTTATCAGTGAGCAGTGATGCAGCATTCTTCAGTATCAAGCTGAATGTGCAGACCTGAAGTGTAATTTCATCAAACACCTGGTGTACCAAAAAGGCAAACCAACCATGGCTATTGTAAAGCCCTCCCGAACCTCAACGCCGGTCCGCGACAGCAGCGAGACGAGTGAGTTCCTCTGCCGCGCCACGCAGTATCTCCGTGCCGCGCCGAGCATCCGCCCCACCTCCTCAGATTCCTCAGCACCCACATTCGCCGAAGCTGCATTCCGAAGCCACGATTACGAAGAATTAACCCATATGGTCATAGTGTGAGACAGATCGAGACATAGAGTGCATACTATATGAGAAAATGGAGTTACCGAGAAGGCTCTGGGCCTTGAGGAGGATGTCGCGAGAGGCGGCGATGGGCGCGAGGAGGAAGCGCCGAGCGCGCCGACTTCTTCTGCTCCCGCAGCAACTCCTTCGGCCCAGCTGCGCATCCCAACAACAAGAACAAGCGGAGAGGATAAGAGTGAGAGTACAATCTCCGGCGATAGATTAAGGAAGTTATTCTTACGGATGCTGAGGGAGAAGGCGACGGCGGCGGGCGGGCGGGGCGTCGTGCCGGCCAGGATGAGGGCTATTAGGGCCGCCCGGCGAGAGGGGAGGTCCGGAAGCACTTGCGGCTTCCGCGCGGACTCCCGGGAGGCGCAGGCAGCAGTGACCCTTCGCGCGGTGACCGAGTGGATGGCGACATCGGGCCGCTCAAGGTAGCCCTGGGATTTGCTTCGTCTTCGTGTGGGCCTTCAAGTTGAACACAGCGCTTGAAGGATGGATTACGTATTCTGTATTTACGTCTTTGTAGAACTTTGACAGGTTCCAGAAAAGTACGCTTCAGCTTCTGTGATGGCGTGGAAAATCTCCCATAAGACCAGATAGAGTATCAGGCATTCAGGCTCGCTTCCCTGTTAAAACGACAGCATAAAAAGAAAGGTAAATTTGTGAAAAGCAAGAACGATACGTGCAATGGTGCAAGCTTGCATATCAGAGAATACAATACGTTAGGATAAGGCCAATCTCACTGATAATTTTATAGCAGTTCTATTTTTAATAAATAATATGCTATGTAAATTTAGTAAAATAATAATATAATTATGAAGAGAAGAAATGATTTTGATTCAGATAAAACTGAATGTATATTATTTTCAAAACTGTGAAACACATTAAAATTGGTATTGAGGACTAGAGTGTTTTATTTCATCCAACTACATCAAATCATATATATCACTATTAAATTAAATGTATGATCAAACTATAAAACCGTAAAATAAAATTATACATTGGAGATGCTATTTCATTTATCTGCTCAAACTTTTTTTACGTGATAGATACTTTTTGATACCTATGAAATAAAACACTTCATTAGAATGGTATAATTTAAAGTTATAACTTTGGAATGATGGATAAAATATGTCACGTTGCAAGCCTCGGATGGACGAGTTGATTGAAATGGAATCGCATAACTCCATCTCTTCAAAAAAGAAAAGAATAGCATATGTAACTCTCCAACCAGACCAAACCAGACCACAACACGACCGACACAAAAATGCGAGATGCGTGATGGATCGAATCACAACTTCACAAAAAGATTTATTCTACCTTCCTCAACACTTGCAACAACATTTTAGGCTCATTTATTTTTTTCTTTTTGAGTGGTTGGGGTAAGCTGATTCATCCCATTAATTAAGTATTAACTATTATAAACTTATAATTATTTAATTCTTTTAAGAAAAAGTGATGCTATACATATATGACTGCATTCCAACTGCACATCCCAAGACACAATATGCTACCAGTAGGACATGTGACCATAGGCCACGGACTAATCTACATTGCAAATGTACGGTCGGACATTTTAGCCGTATGATTTAGGCATATATGTATTTAGAAAATCTTCTATATAATTGTTTTGAAAAAAAGTAACGTTTAACGGTTTATAAAGCTTAAGATGAAGTAGCTAATACAAATAGTCAAATCGAGCGGGGGCTTAGCCATTAGTTTAGGATATATGTGAGTAACATATCGAATTTGTTCGATTTTCTTGTCCTTGCAACAAACATATTCCTGCTTATTAAAAGAATCAAAGTTCTTGTGCCAAACTGCCAATGATGCAGAGATTGGAAAAATATCTTCTCCCAACTGGGCGTCTTTATCCGATGAGATAAAAAGCTAGTAAGGCTCGTATATTAGAAAAAAAAAGAAGATAAAAACTAGAAATGGTTTCAGTGTTTTCACCGCGAATCGTGTTTGGGGATGGCACCAGATTAATCTAATCACGCCGTCCTAATCCCGACCTTAGCAGCAACAAAACAAAAGCTTAACAGATCTGATCGATCACTCGATCGACTACTGCTCTGTTTGTCTCATGCGTCGCTGTTCTCACGCAATGACGCAGAAATCAAACTAATTTTTTTAAAGATTAATGTGTGCATATATTTCTATTTTTTATTTATATGGATTGAAATTCCTCAGTACATAAAAAGCTCTAAATGCTAATCCATGTCGATCGGTTAGAAGACGACTAGAGTTTAGTACTAGTGGCGCAGACGGCGTGAGTTATCCCGACACGCGTCGGGGGAGCCAGAAGGAGAGGAGAGGAGAAAAGCGACGGGAACGGCTCTTGTTCTTCTCCAGGAGTTGTTGATCCAGAAGCCCACGTGGAATCCACGGTCCAAATTACTTGCGAGAATCTATTCGACTGCCAGGATGCCCCTCCATGCTGATGCCCTTTTTCTGCCATGCCTATATCAGATACTGATATGCTCACCCCGAAATGTCTACATGATACTGTGGACAGCTATTATTCTGGCTAAAGAATTCATTTGTGTCGCACTCTAAATTATGGATATTATATTAGAAATATTTATTTTGAAGAATTGATAAATGAGCATGTGTTGCTTAAGGACATAATTAGTTGTGTTGAGAAAATTAGGTCAATTTTTAGGATATTGGATCATATCTTGTGCCTTATATGTTTATCGCATGTGCTCCCACCAAATCTTAAATAATTATATTGTCACATGCATTCTTAAAAACCTAATTTTAGTCCTTTCTCGATCATCAACCTTCTCATCTTTAACATTTTCTACCTCATCTCTAACTAATTGTCATTAAAACTATTTTTTAATCTTGTTTTAGCGCTGGGCTAGCCTCTTTAGTAAAACCGCACTATGTAGCATATTATGAAATTTTAAGAGATTAATATTATTGTACCCCTTAGGCTACGTCAGCTCTATAATTACAATACTAACCAACACTATTACCGCTTTATCGGATTGTTATAGATTAATAACTATTATACGTTTAGATGGTTCACCTATGCCATGATATGATATGATATGATATGGAGGATACTATTTGAAATCTGTTACGAAAATCAGTTGACTTCTTTTAGCAAACCGCTTCCATGAACACAGATAAGAGAGATCGGAGTTCGTGTGGCCGGAGCAAAATCCCGGAAGCGGTAGCCGAGCCGCACCGTCCATTTCACCTTCCCCCGGAACGGGCCTCGCGCTGCTACTGCTTGGCGCGCTCCCGGCCAAACGCATCCCCACCAGCTAGCCACCACCACCCCCACCCCCTTCCCCCCGGTCGCTCGCTGGCTTCCAAACGCACGCGAGCCTCGCATCGCATTGGAATCCTCACGCGATCCCTCATTCCCTCCACCCCCGCGGCCACTTGCCCGCCGCCCACCAATGCCCGGCGGCGCGCGGTGAGGGGGGCAGCGCCGCCGCGCGCCGGCGCCCGCGCCCTTCTGGATTCTATTCCTTCCTCTCCTCCCCCACCCCCACCCACTGTTAATTTATTCCCACGCCCCCCACGTTGACGCCTCGTCGCATTCGTGCCTCTCTCGCCTCGCCTATTTAAGGAGGGCGGTATGCTCTTCTCCAGGAGGCCGCTCGCCACAGCCGCTCTCCACCTCGCGCCCCTCTCGCCTCCGCTCCTCCTCTTCTTCGCGTCCGCCTCGTCGTCGTGCTCCTCCGCCGCGTCGGCTTCTGGCTCGGGCCCTAGAGGTAAGCGCGCTTCCTGGGCATTCGTGTGGATTTTGTTTTACGGCGATTTTTTCGGATGAATTTTGCAGCGGGGATGCGTAATTTCGCGGTTCTCTGTTGATGATTCTGTGCCTGTGCTATTCAACTCTGGTTTTGTTGGAAAAGTTTTGAAATGGTGGCTATGATCCGAGGCGAATCGTGGAAGCTAACCGTTTCGATTTAGCCTTTCCATGGCCGACATGGTGCGGTTATATTTGCGTTTTGTTAATCATTTTTTGACGGTTGCTTTAGCAAATTCGGCGGTGCGTCTCATCAGTCTATAGTTTGATTTTGCTCTTTTTGGTGTATTTTACTCGGCTTGATCGGGGCCGTTTGCTTAATCGGTAATGACAATTGGGTATCACGGATTTTGTTTGAATTTTGATGTGTTCTTATGTATGCTTCACACTTGTGGTATTGTATTTTTTTAGTAGTCCGGATGTTTAGGGAATGCGATAGTAGTCCGAATGCTCATTTTACTCTTTGTGATCGACTGATCATCCGTCAATTTTTACCTAGATGCTTTAATTCCATATTGTGGCACTGCACTTTTTCACTGATTACACGGTGAACATCGATTGTTTAGCGTGCTCTACGCTGAAATATTGATCTCATATCAGGCTGCAGTGCTGTAAGGATGGAAACTGGTGCGGTGGAGCCAGCATCAACAGGAGCAATATGGTCAACACCATCGGTGGAACCTAGAACTATTTCTGTTGGGAAAGAGATATTCTGCAACCGGTCACTCAACATGAGGAACATCACTGCGGTAGGATTTGATATGGACTACACTGTTGCGCAGTACAAGCCTGAAACATTTGAGGCCCTTGCTTATCATGGCACAATAGAGAAGCTTGTCAAGGACCTCGGCTACCCGGAGGAGGTTAGTTGTGCTGAAAACATGTATACTTGTTTGGTGTGTAAAGATAAAACTGTATTATTTATCCCTATATTAGTTGGTTTAGATGCTTGGAATTACTGTGCCAAGTCCTCTCTGTATAAACTGAGATATTTCATGGCACACTTCTTCTGTTTCTAAGATTGTATTATTTGACTGTCAGAAAAGTTAAATTGTGATGCTACTTTCTTTGTAGTTCCATTAGCACTATCATAATGTAATTTTTCGGAGGTTTGAATGTAGTAACTTATTGAAAATATAGCATCATGAACTGTTGGGATAATATGATAATTTTTTCATATCATTTCTTTAAATTTTTTCATATAATTTCTTTACTTGTATTTAGTAAAGCATATTTGTGGATATGAAAACAATGAAGAGAATACCACTACAATTTGTGTTCTTGTATACGGACGTTCTCATGCTCTGGAGTTTGTGTTATTGATTACAGCTGTAATTTGCTGGTGAAAGTGTCATTTAATATTCTTTTACAAATTTTCTTGTTTCATACATTGTTTTGTTTTATGGATATGTCATTTAACCCATTCCATATTTAACGTTTTGATGCTGAGATGTATGAGGCAATTGTTCTTTGGTTCTTTTTGCTCTGAATTTGATATTCTTTGTTTTCATTGTACAGCTGTTGACATGGCAGTTTGACTGGAAATATATGGTCAGAGGATTAGTTCTTGATAAGAAGAGAGGGAATATCTTGAAGGTCAGCTATTGTTTGTTGAACTCACCACACTTATGTAGAAATAGTATTACACATGCTTATTCAGAAACGGGAACCATCATTTAAGTCAGCAATCATATAATTGAAAGTGTGATATACATTGACATAAAATCATAACTTGATCGAGGAAATCCATGCAAGATCAGAGGTAACATAATAATCAACGGTAATTGGGCATGCACTCAATTTTTCTTTTACAAAATACCAGAGTTTCTCATATTTATATTGATATTTGATACCTAGTTTTCACTTGATATCAGATATTATCATTGAACTTTAAATATCCTCTTATTTTTGTGAGGAACACATCTGTTAGTCTTCAAAATGCTTATTATTCACTGAGCACTTTTCATCAATTGGAAGTATTATTTGTATCTCTTGATTAAAAAAGTTCAATTGCTAAGAGGCAACAGTAGATGTGCCATGTAGTCCTAGCATACTTTCTGATGTCATTGGACTTTCCTTGCTAATATTCCTTTTATATATGTCGTCTATGCTGTAAAATTTAACGTGTTTCAATGGATGTTTAACGAATATTTCTTAGGTTCTAAAACTCAAGAGTCTTATATTAGGTAAAAACATAAATTATTTGCAAAACGTATATCCATAAAAGCCATGCTACAAGACCACATGCACAATGATCTATTTATCCATAGAATATCACACCAGACCACCAACGCAACAGGTGGTTCTGTCATGTTAGACTTACCACCTCCACTAGGTTCTTTTTTATTGTATGTAGGAAACATTTGTAATTATTTTTTGCTGTAATTATGATCTGGACATGAGCAGCTCACTGTTTTTCATTTGAAAAAAAAGCTAACTCCTCACTGTTTTTCAGTTGAAAAAAAGCTAACTCCTTTTTTACCGTTGGATGGTACAATATCAGATGGATCGGCACAAGTATGTTAAAGTTGCATATCATGGATTTAGGGAAATGTCAAAAGAAGAAAAAGTTTCTGTTTATGGAAGTACATTGATACGAGATTCCTTTGATGAGCCTGACTATGCCCTCATAGATACACTTTTCTCATTGGGTGAAGCCTATCTATTTGCTCAACTTGTTGATTTCATGGACAACCGTCCTGGAAAAGTACCTTCAGGCACTGAGTATGGTTATTCTAATCTGTACTTGCTGATAGTCTTTTCACCTTGAGAGCCAAATTGTTCATATACTGTGGTTTTGTTTTAGAGCTTTCATTGTTTTTTTTTGGGTACAGCTATGCGCTTATGTACAGAGATGTGAGGTCTGCTGTTGACTTGTGCCATCGTGATGGAACATTAAAGAGAATGGTCGCAAAGGATCCTAGCAGGTAATTCAGTTGTGAGAAAACCAATAGTTCCTTTTCTGTAATATGCTAGTTTGATCCAATGACATCGTGCATCATTTCCAATATTATAATCTAAACTTTTACGTTGTCTTGATTGCATTAGGATTGTAATTCTGCTAATTTATGTAGTTTGAACTTGACAGGTACATTAACGAGGACTTGGCCATTGTACCTATGCTTGAAATGATTAGAAAATCTGGGCGCTCAACATTCTTGGTGACAAATAGGTATGTGTCTCCCTATATTATCTCAGGCTCCACGAGAGGCTTGTGTTATTTTCCTATATTGATGTAGTTCAGTAAAATGGTTTTGTATCTTGCTGCATTCCACGTTTTCTGTCTTTTAGTAACAATCTCTTACCCTCCAGACATATGCTTGTCCTTGCAGTCTGTGGGACTACACAGATGTTGTCATGAACTACCTCTGTAGGCCATATACCTCAGATGTAAGCTCCAGTCATAACCACAAGTGGCTTGGATATTTTGATGTTGTGATAACAGGAAGGTTAGTGTACTCTGATGTTCCTTGTTTGATCTTTTGTTTTCTTGTTGATATCTGTACCCTGAAGGTATTTTTATTCCTCAACTCGGTCTCTTTTTGAAACTTTTCAGTTCAAAGCCAGGTTTCTTCCATGATGGTAACCATGCAGGACTGTTTGAAGTTGAACCTGATTCTGGAAAACTTTTAAATGCTGATCTTCATGTTAGTAATATGATTTTGTAAGTATATTTTTTCTGTACACTCCATATTTCTAACAATCTGAGTATTCTTTTGCGAAGATTGGAAGCCCCAGATCAGGTCAGCAGTCCTCAAGACCAATCCACAAAGTTTACCAGGTACTTATTTTCCTGACAGAATGTATATAGTTGTTTGGCCATATAGTGATTTTTCAAAAGTAACCAGAGGTCAAAATGAACTTTGTAAGCTAACATCTGACCAGCAAACATCAGTTCTATTGTTTGATTTTTGTGACATGTTTGATTATTGCTCCGTCTGTCTTTGCTCTAGTAACAAATTATAAATAGGATCTATTTGTTGTCATGTTTTTAACAGGGAGGAAATGTTGGTCATCTTCACAGATTACTTTCTGTTGCTTCTAGTTCACAGGTATCATCTTTATGTGGTTGGTTGCATGCTTGCATGTTTTTCCAGATGCTAAGTGTCTATCTTATAGGTTACATAAATCAAATCAAATAATATGTCATCTCAACATTGCATAGGTCCTATATGTTGGAGATCACATTTATGGAGACATACTGCGTAGCAAGAAAGTCCTTGGTTCGTCATGCTTTTCATTCTCCCTTTCTCTGTCTGATTTTTTTTTATTTGATAAATTTTGTACTATTTGTTCTTTTATTGTGCAGAATACTAAATGGTGTTGTGATAGTTAGATAAATGGGTTCACTTGCAATTTAATTTGAATGCTAGTTCCACTCAAGTAACCAAAGTACCACTCAGCAATGTTTAAAACGTTTCTCTTCTTTTTTCAATTATCACCACAATCTTCCTGTTGTGTCAATTTTAATATGGAAAAGATGGAAAATCTTTTGAAAAAAGTGTAGCATGGCATAAATGTTACTGTTATCTTTGTTTGCATGCATCATCAGTGCAAATTAGCCAAGATGTCAATCTTTAACATGAAAATGGCAGCAAATGCAGTTTTACTCTAATCAATCCCCAAGTGATTCTGCATTGTTAATTTCTTACAGGTTGGCGGACAATGCTAGTAATACCAGAGCTAGAGCAAGAGGTGAAACTTCTTTTGGAATCAAAATCAACTCGAAAGGTATCAGTTATACTCAGTCAATCCAGAATGAATCCTAAAAGTGAAATAATACTAGTCTTAGCATTCTATGCAATTGCCAGTTTGCAATCCTATACTAATAGCATGATTGGCATTTCTCTTTTCTTTTTCATATTACATATAATCTAATAGGAAAATGGTTCTTGTCAGAAATTAGAATAGGGTAAAACATGCCTTGGTAAAAAAAGGTCCAGAATGTTGAGATGTCTGGCCAGAAAGCTTTTTACGTCCTCCCTTGCATAGTTTCATGGTGTCAATCAGAGACAATTATATGCATGATGTTCTGTGCATGTCAAGCTTATTGTATTATCAGTTTTCCAAGCAACTGGTTTATTACCCTTTTGTTGTGTGCTAACATAATCAGGAGCTTAGGCATCTTAGGATGGAGCGTGATTCAATTGAAGATAGAATCCATCGTCTTGAATGGTCACTCAAGTATGTCAAGAAAGTTTCAAGTTCTCTATTTTGATTAGTCTACATTTGAAACATTTTATGTCTACCCCTAATACCTTGCTTTTGCCATTTTTTTCAAAAATTATATGTAATAGATCAAAATAGTAGAATTTTAGTACATCATCACATTCCACATCAATCAGTATTCACTTTTGTCCAGGTTTGAAAATCTTACAGAAGATGAGAAGGACAAGTTGTTTTCAGAGCATGACATTCTGCTGGTACGTATTTATTCTGAGTTTGTAATGACACTATGGCAGTAGTTACTTGGTACCAGAATGAAAATGATAGATATGTCTGCGGTCTGCTTGACAAAAAAAAAAGAAGCCACCCTCTTTCTGTCCTATCCTTTTGGATAGGAGTAACATCTAATTTGCACATATGAAGAAAAAAATGATACGGGAAATGATGGCTGTAAAATAGAAACTTGGCCACCTGGCTCCTAGGTTTAATTTGGTTAATCGGATTTACCAGTCCCTTTTAATAGAAAATTAGTTTTGTACCACTCAAAGATCACCTGTTTGGAAAAATACACATTCGTGGTAGGCAGCGACTAGCACAGTATTGCAGCATATCGGTGGTCTCATTTCTGAAAACCAATTCCTTTTGCTTTTCTGTTCCCGCTTCCCTCCCCACATATTTCCAAATTTCAACTTATAATTTTTTTGGTTACTGCCGGTAACCAGTTATGATAGTGTGCCGGTAACCAGATATGGTCTCATCTTAAGATTTCATTTGCATATCATTTTCTTCTGGATACTGCAGCAAAAGAAGGCGCACGTTCGCCGTCTTCATCAAGAGGCTCAAAGGCAACATCATCATAAGGTATTTTGCTTATTACAAAACCTTTCAATATTCCATTCATTATTGAACACTTAACTAAAAAAACTTTGAATTGTAACTACCTTTTCTGGACTTTTGGATTTTGCATAGCCTCTTTTCTTTGCCGTGTATTGATTGCCACCTTTTATTATAATTTAGTTCCATAAGGTGTGGGGACAACTCATGAAGACGGGTTATCAAAACTCTCGATTTGCTCATCAGGTAACATGCTGTTAAACATCATCTGGCGTCCTGTACTGAATGTTCATGTTGGTTGCCATCTCTGGCAGTTGACACAAGACTCTGTTTTTGCATGTTTACACAGGTCGAGAGATTTGCGTGCCTTTACAGTAGTCAAGTCACAAACTTTGCTTTGTATTCTCCCAACAAGTACTACCGTCCAAGCGAAGATTACATGCCCCATGAGTTCGATGTGCTTGGGCTGTAGGGGCTCTCCCTTGAATAGATTTTGAGCTTGCAGCTGGATAGGAGCATGATCTTAGACCTGCGATTCGTCATCGAATAACATTCTAGTTTCTGTTAATTTTGTAAGCAAGTATGGGGTTTATCTGGTGAATGTTCACCTGTTTTTTTTCAAGTTACCGCTGGAAAAAGAAAGCGAAAGGTTTATGTGCAATTATAGTCGGCCATAGCAGATCAGCAATTTAACTGTATCTTTTTGTACACAATAACAAGCTTAAAGTGAAATTAAAGGAATGAATTGTTGATGGAAAGTCTTAGCCCTCTTTGGTTTTTGTGATTGGTGGGCTCCTCATGGGTACAGCTGATGCTATGCTAAATCTGACTCGAGTGGCAAACGAAAGGGTTTTGCATCTGTTGGTTTAAACCCTTTTGTGTCTATTGCGTGGCAGGCGCTCAACATTTTGTCAAAATGACCCGGATTACTCCATGAAGTTTCATATTAATATAATAAGAAAATAAATAAATAAAGATTACAACACTGTACCAGAAACAAATAAACAAACTACCACTACCACCACTATATGCTAGCCGCTTCTCACATATTGGCATCAGGGCCGCTTCTCATACTACTCATGAAAAGATATTGGCATCAGGTCCGCTTCTCACATAACTCATCATTTGACTTGTAAGAGGTCGTAAACGTTTTGCCGAACACTAACTCTACACAGTAAAACGTCAACAGTTCTCTATCATCCTTACATGATTGAGGAAGGAGAGGATAAGAGAGAAGATCTGCTTGTTCCATATGCCAACATGATGACGACAACTAAGAAGCAATTGAAGACCAATCTAAGAGGAAACAATAAAGGTGAGGAATAAAAACCTCATAGGCAACATCTTCAGAAAGGTTATGACGTCTTAGACGCCACCGTCACACGTCCATACGGACTAGGTTTTTACTCAGAGAGTCCTGTTATGGAGTGGGAGGGGGGCAGCTCAACAACGACCTAAGGGAGGATCACAACATTCGAAGACATCATCGTTGCTGGCTTAGAAAAAACCCAAGCTAGGTTTTCGCCTACAACATCCTCTCTCACACCTATCGTCACCACCCTAGTGCTCCGCTGCATCAGTGCCCTACCACCAGTTAGCCCAGACTTGCCTTAGCCAAGTCTCCAACGTGGCCATCACTGCCTCATGTAGCCCACCATGCCATAACTCCTGCAAAGCCCCGTTGCTGGAATGTCCTCTTCTCGAATTGCCATCGCCGCCGTCTCACCAATAGAGCTCCCCGCGGCCAGAAGGAATTGGCCATAGCAGGAAGGAGCTCCATAGAGAAGAAGAGGGGTACGACTGGCTAACTTGGATGAACTGATTCCAGTAGCTCCCATGCTTGATATAGTGTTGCTACTCGCCGTCAGCCCCTGCTAACAGTGTGGGTGGCTAATGCTCACTGTCGTCCTCATCGGTCGCCAACCCTACCGTCTGCATTGGCCTTCACGCCTGCTACAACTAGCCTCGCCACACTTGCTGCTGTCAACTGCACTATGCTCATTGTCATCATCTGTGCCAGCCTCCCATTGCCAACAGCCACATCCACTGTTGTCGCCCATGCCATGCTCATTGCCATCACCTGCCATCTTTAACTACATCGGTTGCTTGATCTCTGCCAGATCTAGCCGTAGGAGCATCGAATCTAGCCATAGTGGCGTTGAATCCCTAAACTTCCTTACCAATGTCCGCCAACATGGCCTCTAGCTCTCTGTCGTGGTTTGTCACATGTCATCTCTCCTCCCATGCACTAGAGACAATGTGTTGCTGTGATTTGGCTCTAGCCACTATCCTACCTCGCTGCACAGTTATCAAGCAGCGACGAGGCGAAGAATAGAGGGAAAGGGGGTGGCGACAGTTAAGGTTTGGCTCAAGCCGCCTGCACGTGGACGACACGGGCAACATATTAGGCAACGGTTGATGGTGAAGTTCCTGGTACTCAACATCGACATGTACTCGAGGCCATCAAGCTGGTGATTCTTCTTTGGTTTAACAGACAAATTGGTGATTCTGCTTTGGTTTAACTGACAACCTAATGATTAGGAAAAATCAATGATCATAAACTTTTGTTAAGTATATTCATGCATTTTTTAGGTCGATACTAGAATTTGAGAAAGAATTATAATCAAACTCTTGACCACACCGACAATTGGGGAAGACAAAATTCTTTGGTGGGTGTGATTTGCGTAAGTGCCCACAATGCGAGTTCATTTCATAATTTTACAAGGTCCATAAAACTCCTTTTATGAATCTATCTAAGAGACGAACTTGACCATGTAAGGGGCAAGGATCTTGTGCCTTGTCCTATCATCACTTTGGTAATGAGACCACCACTGGAACCCTTTTAACATGCTCTTTCTGTTTTTGTGTACAAAGGTTCCATCTCCTCACCGGATGTCACCATGACCATGCTTGCCGGTCATGGCACCTCACAACTTTATAGGAGATTACAGGATATATTCTAGAGTGACATGTATTTCTAGAATAGGGTCCGTTGGAATGTAAGATAGGGTTGATAAATTTTCCCTTTTTTATTAGCGCGTTTCTCGAGTTGAATTGTACGTTTTAAAAAATTATATATATATAAGTTTCTTTAAAAATAAAATAAATATATTTTTTTAAAAATCTATAATAATTAATGCTTAATTAATTATATATTAATAATTTATATCGTTTTAAGACTAAAAATCCTACTGCTACCGTCGAAACTAACAGGCTGCCTAAGGCACTCTGACGTTGTCGAGAATGATCCTCCCCGCACGTCCGATGCATGAAAAAAATGGGATATGGCTAGCGGGGCCCATACCTACGGATCCAGATCCTCTCCCTTTAGGGGCTAAAAGTATAGGCGCACAGTACCGTGACTTTGGAGGGTTTTCAGCAAACGAACGAGACCCGATCACTATATTAAACTATAGCGCAGAATAAACAGACTTACTGTTAAATTATAATGCAAAATGAACGAGAATATATATTTTTCGGTTTTTTTCAAGTTACTATAAGAAATAACTATAAATCACTATTTTCTATTATAGCTACAAACTTGTCTTACTGTGCACCTCTGCCTTTAGCCCCTAAACTAAAGACAGAGGAACCAGATGCCACACCCACCTGCCACATGCTCTCTCTTCTACCTACTCTCAAGCAACAGCTTATAGCATGCACCCTAGCAATCTTAGAAACGAATTTCTCATCAACGGCTTATCCGATCTTTACAATAGAATTTCACATAATAATATTTATAATATTTTTTTTCAATGTATCTTTTTAATGTTGTATAAGATATTATTTGGATGTTTTAATAGTCTTTGATATTTTAGCAAATATTTCGTAATGTTTCAAAAATTACTACTTTTATGTTTAATATGTGATAAAAATATTTCAACAAAATTTAGCAATTATATTTGTTTGCTTTATATGTTTTTTTATATTTCACTTGTTATGACTTAATGTTTCATACAATGTTTATTAGTGCTGCAGTCAGTATTTTTTTTCAATACTGACTAAGTGGGTTGAAACATTTGACAAACTGATAAAATAATTTTCTATGAGTAGTGTGATAATAGCCAATTTTTTAGGTTATATATGTTTTTATTAGAATATAATTCTATGATATCTTGTTGTAAAAATTAATTACAACGAATATAATGGTATAATCCTATATGTAATTTAAAAGAAAAAAAATTAAAGTTTGTTGAAAGTAAAAATTTATACAGAGTAAGAGAGAGAACATGCAGAGGGGAGAGAGGGCATGCAGTGCCACAGTGCAGTGGGTGCCTTGCTTCAGTCCCTGTTACGTGCCGGGAGAGGGCTGGGAGTCTGCTGCGCATGTGTGTGATAGCGAGGGAACGAGCATAGACGTAGTCTCCCAACGCGATCCATAGTAATTAATTCGTGAAGAGAGTTAATGTGGTAAGGGAGAAATCATATTTTACACTAGACAATCAATGCACAGACCAACACGGTAAAATAAACAAAATAATACTAAGAGCATTCACACTACAATAAACAGTATCCATAAAAATAAATAAGTTATTATATAAGATAAAATATAATATTACAAGTGAGCAAATGAAGAAAGAGGACGAACAACATGCTTTTTATATAATATCCAAAATACAATGAGAAAAGAGTAGATTTGAATATGAACTAAGTAGTATTTACATTAAAAAGTTTTTTATGATATTGAGAATATAAAAATCATGACTAGTGTCTTATATTGTAATTGTCTTAAGGGTTGAGGCAATATCTATGACACAAAATTATATAGGAAAATTAATAAATGTAGGAGGGAGAGAGAAGGATATATAGAAATTTATTATTTGAACTGAATCTATAATGCATAAATTATAGCTAGTATCTTATATTGTAATTATATTAAGGGTTAAGGCAATATCTATAGCACAATATTATGGGCAAATATAGAAATTTATTATTTGAATCGAAACTATGCATTGGGTAAATAGTTTCCTAATATACATATAATATTAAATAATATAGATATGATGGGCCATATAGCATTGAGACTTTGAGATATAATAAAAAATAGATATCACCAATCACTTGCTTCGCCCTCCATCTTTTTTTAAGCAAGGGGAGATCCCCCATCTCTATTACTATAAATGAAGTATTAGAATACATCAACTAGCCTGAGCTAGAAGTTGTTCAGACAACATTCGACATCACTTTTTTGCGAAGCATAGGATGACAGGGTGCCATCCCACCCTCTCAGCAGACCAGCCAAAGTAGCAAAAGCAGAAACAGAAAAAGGAAAACGCTAGCCCAGGTTTCTACCGACACCTGACTAAAGCATCAAGCTAAACAAACTTGGAGATTGGCTACCAAAAACAGGGAGACTAAGAAGAAAGCTATCAACGGATTATTATTTTAGAGCCATAAAATATAACCAAAATATACGTGAGAACAGATAAGAGTCAATGATTTTTATACTGATTCATAGTGTCGAGAATAATAGATCTAATCCAAATTTATATGTATAATTTGAAAATGAATTATGAGGAACAAGTTAGTTAGTGGTTCTAATGATCTCGACGAAGTTCTCAACGAAGTAATTCAGTGGATTGTAGTCAGCGGCTAGGTATATGACTTCCTTCTTATGTAATCTCGAAATAGTTTATCTATGATTTATAGCTTAATCCTTCTTTCTATTAGGAGTTTTTTTATTTACACAATAATATGTATCTTTGTCGACTTGAAGATCACAAATAGAATACGGACAGACAAGCTCTTGTCGTTGCCGAGCTGGATTCCAAAATACTACCTTAATCAGAATCGACTAATCTCTCTTATCCATAATATTATAATATATCTTATCAAGTATACAATATTCTTAACAGTACTATATCATATCTATCACACACAAAAGCCACTCCACTGCTCCAACATGCCACCAGAACATGCAACATTATATCGTGATTCTACAGGCTATCACACCATATCACGGAACTTGGAGTCTTGTTACTGTAGGCGTTTTTGTTGTGTCCTCCACCAATGCTACAAGTTGAAAACTTCGCTTGCTACTTGCTTTAGCACCCGAGCTCCCAGCAGCAACCTTCCTCACTTTTCCTCCGTACTTTGCAACATAACCTAAGAGTTGACCCAATGGCAAACATAGCAAATCATCTCAATGGGATCACCTGGCAAAAAGTTCAAAGTATACTTTGTTCCCTGTTTTCCAGATGGCCTAAAAGACTGCTTCAACCCCAACAATCAACTACTCTTTTGTGTTTTTGTCGCATTTTTGCAACCGTAGGTTTTAATTGAAAGAATATGTAATAGCATTCCAGATGACAATCAAAAAATAAATGCTGAATTGTTTTTACTATATCACAGAACTGACATTTAATTTTCCTTCTCTCCAGCCTCTTCTTTGCACACTCCCTCTTTTTTTATCCATTCTCTTTCCCTTCTCCTCCTTGCCTAACAGTGAGTTCAATAGTAAAATAAACAAATAAATAAACATCGATGACAATAATATCATCTATATCGCTCAGAACCATAGAAAAACAGAAAAGTTGACAGGCTCATCTCCTTCCCGATTTCATTCATCATCTTAGCTCATAAGTCTCAACAAAAATTATGATGAACATAATCTCAAATAAACATTCATTACATTGTAAATGTGGCATCAAACGTCACCACCAGTTTTCTTCTTTTATCCTTTTTGGCTGGATCAATGTTAATACTAGTATCACCGTTTAGCCAGTGGTTTATGGTTGAAGCGGTCAATTATAGAAAAAAAACTCATAAACTATTTACCCTAACTTAAAAAATTAATGACTTCTAGTTAAAACGGTCAATAACTAGAAAAAGCCTGACAGGATAGAATTTTTGTCTAAAAGGCATCGGATTTCAATTCTTTATCCAATATAAGAAAAGAATATTATTTGAATAGTGTTCATATAATTTGCGAGCCTTTAGTAATATAATGAAAGTAAATTTAATGTGTTTTTAGATAATTTTAAATATTGAAATATTTTCAAAGATTTAGTTGAGAAAATATTCATAATACCCTTTGAAACAATAAAGCATGACCAGTAGACTAGCTAGAAAATTTGGTAGAGGACTCTTGGTACAAAATATTCGGTCAAATTCTCATGTTCCCTTATCCCTATCCAACAACAAAATGTCAATCATTAAGAAACTGAATCAATATATTACCAATCATGCTATGCAAATTTTGATGTATTACATGCATGGGTGAAGCAAGCTATTTTAATTCAGATTACTAATTTTTCAACTAGTCTAAACTGGTCCAAGTATAAATGTACACTGTGGAGAAGACAGTTTTCTTTTACTATTATATTGAGATCAATTTGCTAGATGTGCTACTTCATATTACTATAAAATTACACTCATCATGTTGTGAATTGCACATATGCACTTCTTTCATATGGATTGCTCATACACATAGCCATGGATTTGTGGGATCCAGTATAGTGTTGACACTTGTTTGCAGTGTAGGTGAGTGCTAACACTCACGAGGATACTAACTGGATAAATGATAACTTTTTAGTTCCTTTGTTGTAGCAGTATCAATTATCCTCATGTGTGCATGAACCAAATTTACTTATGTAGCTTCAACAAAAGCAGCAAGTCTTTTTTTTTCCGCTAGGACTTGAAGTCATTTTGAAGTTTGGTACTGAATTATCGTCCTTTTTTGGTAGCTAAAAAGGGAGAACTTGAAGAACTCGAAATTCATTTTTACTATTTGCTGATTAAGGAATAACCGGGAACTTGTAGTAATAGCTAAGAACTTTAAGCTAGTTTTAAAAGTTTGTGATCAAAGAGATGACCTAGGCTCCGCTCGTTTTGGCTATTAGGGGTGGCAACTATCTTTTTCATTAGCATATTTTTTAAACCGTTAAACAGTTTGTATTAAAATTTTCTATATTGAAGTTTTTTTAAAAATTAAATAAATTTATTTTTTAAAGTTTATAATAATTAATACTCAATTAATCATATGCTAATAATTTATCCTGTTTTCCAAGTATATTCTTACAGCCAATTTAAGCTCACCGATGAAGGACATGATAGCAGGAAACCTTATGTGATCTTAGTACTGGACGATAGAAAATTTTTTAGGTGCAGCTGGTCACAAGAGTGGAGATGTTGATGTCTTTGATCTTCATGCTTTGAACTTGAACTATATATATATATATATATATGCAAGTTAGTGTAATTAAACTTAATGCCTGTGATCTTGTAATATTTGCATGCTCACTTGCATGCATTCTTTTTGTAAATTTATAAGTTCGGTCATTATGGCTCAAGCATTCTACTGGCCAGTGGATACCTCACAGTTTGTTGCGGGAATTTAGAAATCCTTCTAAACACCTAAAACAACAATAAATTAAAGATGAGATAATTAATAAAATGCGCAATGCATGTTAAACTACAATTAATATATTTATGGCTGTGACTAAACATAGAAATGATCCAACGGCTATGATTAAAAGTAGTAGTGATCCAATGGCCCTTCTTTTATAGATGATGACTTACCGCATGTTAAGTAATATAGGAACAGTAGATTGATTACTCATTGTTCTAAAGTACATGCACTGCAATGCAAATTGTTATGATTTCTTAAGGAAACCTTCTTCCTTGCATTGTATGCTGTGATGGAAATTGGTATTGGTATACTATATACTATATATTATTCCATACGTGCTAATTAATCTTCATTATTTTATTTTCTAGTGGATGCAAAGCTGTCCGTATGGCTTGGACTTAGCTTGAGCTTACATATGTTCAAATACAAATATTCACTGTTAAAATGAGAACAGACAAAGAATGGTTTGCATTGGAAGGATGTACCTTGAGGTGGTGTCTTGAGATTTTATACAACTCGCTTAAAGCTACCGTGAATTGTGGGAGCTGTGTCCGCTGTCTGGCCTCATCCTACCTAGCAGTATGACATATTCTGTCGACCAAGGCTACGTCATGATAAATTCCCTAAAGCAGAAATCAGATATTGAGGTTTAGTCTATTGTAATACATGAAACCAAATAGACGAGTCATTAATATATAATTAATTAGTATTAATAATTATAAACTTAAAATTTTATTTTTAAAAAAACTCCTATAATATCCGAGATAATCTACTAGCGAAAAAAAAAGGAAGGCCAAACCTCTCCAACATTGGTTGCTGCTGCTGTACGGTACACCTTCAAACACCTCTGCTCAAACCAACTTATTAAACTTTCACAGCACAACACACGGCTTTGCCAATCCCAACCTTTTTTTTTTTTGCCAACCCCAACAGACATCGATGCACGTTGATTTCTAATTAAGGAATGACTAGTTTTCGTTCAAAATTTTTTTGCCATGTTCCTACGTCGCCCGTGGGTCAACCCGTTCGTATCAGGACTCAGGTCGGACGGGCCAGACACTGGTGCAATTGCACGAACCGCCTCTGTGTTCTCTCTGGGCCGCCCCTGGACCCAACTAAGCCCAGCCCACCGACGCAAGAGCAGTGCCTCTTCCTCCCCAGCCACTAGCTCGCCAGGCTGCACAGCCCACCCCGACCGCCCCCTCGATCCGCCGCCGCCTCCTCGTCGCCGTCGACGCCCCCCCACCATGGCAGCGCTCCTCGCCCGGCAGGCAGCGCAGGCGCTCCGGGCGCGCCAGATGGTGCGGGAACCCTAACATGCCCCTCCCCCGCCCGCGACCTCCTAGATCTCTCTCCCTCCCTCTCTCTCTTTCTCTCTCCCTCTCGCCCCCAGATCGAGTATTTCAGCTCCGAGCTTCTGGTTGTTGTGATTCGAGTGAGATTCCTGGGTGATGGTGTTTGCAGGCGCAGCTCGGGCCGTCCGCGACGGCGATGCAGGGGCACATCCGGACCTACATGGGCGCAGGGAAGCCCACGAGGTTCAAAGGTCGTAACCCTTCTCCCTGTGTACCGCGCTGTTTGGTATCCGAAGTGCTACTTTGAACCGATCCGTTCTGCGTTGGTTGCGTCATGTGATTGCTAGGAATCCTATACGTTGGAAGTAGTTAGCACACTAGTGTAAGAGTAGTGAATCCAATCTGTTGGTGTTTTGAGGTACATACAGTTGTAAGAGTAGTGAATTAACGATGTATCGGAAGCTTCATGGTGTTGTTATTGGATTATTGAGGCCATTTTATCGGGTTATGTCTGGAAACCAATATCATGAAATGGGCCATGCCTGCGTGTAGTAATTTTAGTGTAATCTGCAGAACTTCCTAGCCAACTCCTCATGAAGTTCCATTCTAATTCGTGTGATGTCGCTACAGTGCTCTGAAAAATACTTATTTCTTCCTAATTACCAGAGGATGAGGAGAAAGAGAAGCTTGCAAAGGAGATAGCGAAAGATTGGAATGCTGGTGAATTTCTAATGATATTTTTTATCTATGCATCAGAAAAGTTTGCGATCCACTGTTCCATTTAATGCTTATTTTGAACTTTCTTGCTTCAGTATTTGAAAGTAGCATCAACACTTTGTTTTTGACTGAAATGGTCCGCGGTTTGATGCTGACACTCAAGTACTTCTTTGAGAGGAAGGTTACAGTTAAGTGGTGAATTTGGCATACTGTTTCCTTTATAATGTAATTGCATGCTTGTATTTACCTTTTTATCCTACCTCCTTACAGATCAACTATCCATTTGAGAAGGGTCCTTTGAGTCCCCGCTTCCGAGGAGAGCATGCTCTCAGACGCTATCCAACTGGAGAAGAGCGTTGCATTGCCTGTAAACTATGTGAAGCTGTAAGTTACATTTTCCTTTGCACGGTAAATAAGCGAGCTGATGTTAAACCTAGTTAGCCATAGAAGAAGTAGATATTATAGGTACAGCTAAGTGCAGGAATTTAGCTACTCCTAAAAGAATAATAGCTGGATTGGCGATTCTTCTGCTTTATATTAAACTTCAAGGTATGTGTTTAGATAATACTGAATGCACTCATATAACTAATTAACTTTGCTGTAATATTTTTCATATTGAAAAGAACTTCACTCAGTTCAGTTGACTGAATTATTTAGACTGCTACTTTGGGAGTGCTTAGAAAGTTAGAATAGGTTGGCCATTGCAGACTTGATTTCAAACTTGAGATAGTAATCGACTACTTACTGGTTGTCCTTAACAAGAATTGGTCAAATTTGTTTTCTTTAAATTGGACAGACTTAAACTACCTTTAAAAATGCCAAATCACTGTCCAGGAAACAGTATCACCAAGTAGAGTTTTTTTTGGCAGAACCGGAATTTGAAGGTTGAAGCCTTCTTGTGAAACCTTTTGAGTTTGCAATTAATAATCCATAGTGTTTGAACTGTATATCAATTGGACCACTTTCTGAACCTATTATGGTTCATTAGATTACTTGTTGTCTGTTCAAAGTTATACAGACTTAGTGCACATAATAGGCCTAGAAATTTTTGGACGGGTATCATATCTTGATTGTTGATATTTCACAGTTGAAGATATGAATCTAAAATTTACGAGGTCTGCATATGTGCACTAGTTGCATACTAAAAATATTGCCAAAGATTGCCAGAAAAACTAAAAACTGTAAAATTCCTGCACTCAGCTTGGTACGCAATGTTATTGCTACCAACTAACGCAATGTATTGACTTGTTTGGAATGTTAGAGAAACAACTTGAAAAGCTTAAGGTAATCAGGTTTAATTCTGTAAAGCAATGCATGTTTACCTTGAAGGATGATTTTCATGCTGATTCAGGGTAGTTATTGTTGCATTTTATGTGTTTTGTAAAACAATCTCTTTTGCTTACTTGGCATTACAAATGGCTAGATATGCCCAGCTCAGGCAATCACTATTGAGGCAGAAGAACGTGAAGACGGTAGTCGTAGAACTACAAGGTAATCCCTTGGCTGGCTTTCTTTGATCTGTGTGAATTATTGAAAAATGATTTACTTCCTCTACATCTGCAGTTAAGCTCTGTTCTGATGAACTCATTTTTGCAGGTATGATATTGATATGACCAAATGCATCTACTGTGGGTTCTGCCAAGAAGCTTGTCCTGTTGATGCTATTGTTGAGGGCCCTAACTTTGAGTTTGCTACTGAAACCCATGAGGTAAAACACTTGATTCTGCTGTAGGTTCTTTTTAACATATTGCTGTGATATCATGCATGCATCTTTTTCTGCAATGACAGGAACTGCTATACGACAAGGAGAAATTGCTTGAGAACGGTGATCGTTGGGAGACTGAGATTGCGGCAAACTTGGAGTCCGAGAGTCTTTACCGTTGATTTTTCTTACTCACGATAACGATTCGATATTTCCCTGTTTTACTCAACTAGCTGATAAATAAGGAAACTTTGTATCATAACCTAAATACCTGGTACCATGCTTTCTACCTTGGTCCATCATTTGTTGTATTTTGTGCCAGGGTAAAGGTGCATTGCCCTGTTTTTCCGCTATCATTGTACTGTTGTCAACTCGCATGGCATTTTGAACAAAATATTGTGGCGCAGAAAGCACCATTTGTTAGTAAACTGCTCTGGACAATGTAGGACCGATGCTTCTATGTCCATGCTTCTCTGCATAAATTCATTCCAACGTGGATACTACCCTATCATTTCCCATTTCCATAATAGAATGAGTTATTAACAGGCATGAAGCATTGAGCTATGAAGCAACTGAGCAACCGAGAGCTTTCGTAGCTCGGTTTATTATCTAGATGCTTCTGTGTAGCACAAGCATGAAGCAATTGAGCACTGAACAAGTGAGAGCTCTGAAGAGACAGATTTGAATCAATTGCACTACGAAAGCTAAATAACTAATAGCTTTCGTAGCTCAGATGGTTAGAGCACCCGTTTAGTAAGCGGGAGGTCTAGTCTACGACTCTCAACGAGAGCACAGCATTCTCACAGGCAAAAAAAAAATATTTATATCTTGCTTGTTTTAGGACAGTTTTTGGTGTTTAAGATAGGTTTTTTCACGTTCATTTTTCATTGTTGAAGACGTTTATATCTTTTATGTTTAAGATAAGTTTTTTCACGTTCATACCTTCATAATGTTTTCATCGTTGAAGACGTATTTTTTGTCCGTATCTTTATTGTTTAATAAATATTTTTTTGCGTTCTTACTTTCACATATTTTTATTGTTCTCATATCTTCATTCGTCAATTAAAGGTAAACAAAAACTTCATATCGTCCAGGTTCATACGTTCATTTATCAAGAATGTATTCATACCTTCATTCGTCAAGAAATCATAAGCAGAAACTTCATATTTTAAAGGCTTTATTTTTTAGAATTTCATTATTCAGGACATGTTTTCATGTTTACATCTTAATTGTTCAAAAAAAGTTTTCGTGTTCATATCTTTATTGTTTAGAATAGTTTCTGTGCTTCTATCTTTATTGTGCAAGACAAGTTTTGAGTTCATACGTTCATTCATCAAGAAAAACAAAAACTGATGTTTTTCTATTCATGTCTTCATTGTTCAGGATAGGTTTGGTATTCATATCTTCATTGTTCAAGATATTTTTTTCATACCTTTATTTATCAAGAAAGGATAAACAGAAACTTTATATCTAAAAGGTTTTCATTTTTCGTGTTTATATATTCACAATTTTTCGTGTTTATATCTTTATTATTCAAAACAGTTTTTCGTGTTTATATCTTCATTATTCAACATAGGTTTTTTATGTTCATACCTTCATTCATCAAGAAAGAGTAAACGGAAACTTCATATCTTAAAATTTTTCGTGTTCATCTTAGGATAGGTTTTTGTGTGTATATCTTTATTATTTAAGATAGTTTTTTGTGTTCATACCTTATTCGTAAGGAGAAACTTCACAGGTTTTCGTGTTTATATCTTTATTGTTTGAGATAGATTTTTGTCTTTATATCTTTATTCTTTAAGACATATTTTTTTTTATTTCTTCATTATTCAGGATGGGTTTTCGTGTTCATATATTCTTTGTATGTTCATATATTTATTCATCAAGAAAGTTGTAAATAGAAATTTAATATCTTAAATAGGTTTTTTTTTCATATCTTCATTGTTAAGATAGAACATAATTTTTGTTGATATCTTTATTGTTCAAGATAGACTTTTATATTCAAACCTTTATTGTTCAGATATGTTTTCGTGTTTATATTTTAATTGTTTAGGATATGTTTTTGTGTTCATAAAAGAAAACAGAAACTTAGACATGTTTTCATGTTTATATTTTTATTATTTAAGATAGGTTTTCGTCTTCATACCGTTTTTGTGTTTATATCTTCATTTTTTAAGATAGATTTGTGTTCGTATATTCATTTGTTAAGAAAGGGTAAACATAAACTTTATATCTTCATTTTTTCAAGACAAATTTTTATATTCATACTTTTGTTCATATCTTTATTTAAGAAAGGACAAACATAACTTGTTTTTACATGATGATTTTCGTATTCATACCTTCATTTTCAAGACAAGTTATAAGTTTTTATGTTGATACCTTCAAGAAAGAGCAAACAGAATTTTTTTTAAGGTTTTTGTGTTCATAAATTAATTCTTCATATTTATAGCTTTATCGTTTTAAATAGGTTGCTGTGTTCATTCTTTATACTTTTAAGGTTTTTGTGTTTATAGCTTTATGGTTTAAGATAGTTTGCTATGTTCATAGCTTCATTCTTTAAAACAGTGCTTTTATTGTTTTTGTGTTCATAGCACCATTGTTCAAGACAGTGAAAATTATGTTTAAAGAAAGGCGCCTTGTAGAACATGTAGCAATCCACCGGTTTGCTGGGTATGCCGTGCGGTTCGTTGATCATTAAATTGAGCAGAGACAAGATAGTACGCAGACTAGAGCAACTGAAAGGGGACTAAAGCAGAATTATTAAGAAAGATAATTCTTCCACAGCACAGTACTAACAACTGGAGTAGGCCAACACGAACAACAATATCAAACATGTTTTGGAAGAAACCACATCGATCGCATCACAAAGTAGGCAGACGAATTAATGAGGAATTGAATCCCGCAAAAGGAAAGCAGACGCAGCAGCAGGATCAGTAGTCGTCGTCCTCGTCGCCCCGGTCGTCATCGCCGCCCTCGGCGCCGACCTCCGTGTAGTCCCTCTCCAGGGCGGCCAGGTCCTCGCGGGACTCGGAGAACTCACCCTCCTCCATGCCCTCCCCGACGTACCAGTGCACGAACGCGCGCTTGGCGTACATGGGGTCGAACTTGCGGTCGATGCACGAGAACACCTGGGCGACGCTGGTCGGGCACCAGTTCACGAACTGGATGGTGCGCTTCGTCTTGATGGTGGCCACGGCGACGTTCACGTCCTTGGGCACCACGTCGCCGCGGTACATGAGTCAGCACGCCATACACTTGCCGTGCCGAGGGTCGCACTTGGCCATCGTCGACGACGGTTCGAACGCGCTGCTGGTGATCTCCGCCACCGACAGCTGCTTGTGGAACGCCCTCTCCGCCGAGATCACCGGCGCGTACGAGGACAGCATGAAGTGGATCCTCGGGTACGGCACCAGGTCGGTCTGGAACTCGGTCACATCCACATTCAGCGCGCCATCAAACCTCAGGGAAGCAGTCAGCGACGAAATCACCTGTCCACACACCAACAAATGTTTTAGCTTCAGAACACCCATTGTTACCTGTGACACGAGGCGATTCAGGTTGGTGTAGTTGGCCCTCTCGATGTCAAGAGAGCGCTTGCAAATGTCGTAGATGGCCTCGTTGTCGAGCAGGATGGAGAAATCGGTGTGCTCCAGGAGACAGTGAGTGGAGAGCACACTGTTGTAAGGTTCAACAGCAGAGGTTCACACCTGTGGAGATGGGTAGACAGTGAACCCAGCATAGACTTCTTGCCATAGTCCACGGACAGGCGCTCGAGGAGGAGCGAGCCGAGGCCGGAGCCAGTGCCGCCACCGACGGCATTGAAAACCAGGAAACCCTGCAGGCCAGTGCAGTTGTCGGCGAGCTCGCGGAATCGACTGGCAGTGATCAACAATCTCCTTGCCAACTACAGCAACAAAAGAAAGTTTCCCATCCGACGTCCATCAGCAAACAAACATAGTGATATTGTTACTAGGTGTTCAAGAAATGGCAGACAGGTTTTGATCAATTATTTGTGTAGTGGCCACGAGCGAAGTTGTTGGCGGTGTCCTTGCCGCTGATGAGCTGCTCAGGGTGGAAGAGCTGGCGGTAGGCACCAGTGCGCACCTCATCGATCACGGTGGGTTCAAGATCAACCAGACAGCACGGGGCACATGCTTGCCTCCGCCGGTCTCGCTGAAGAAGGTATTGAAGGCATTATCACGGGAATGGATTTTAAACTCTGAGAGATTTTGCATGTTATTCAAACAGTTATAAAAAAATTTAAATTTTTTTAAAAAATCAATAAGATAGATTAATGTATCATATATCACTTCACAAGTATGTTTAACTTTAACTTTTATAAATTATAATAAAAATAACAAATTAAACTTAGAAGTTATTTTTTAAAGTTAAATTTATAGAGTGACATATTGTATATTAATTTATTTTTTTAATTTTTTTAAAAAAATCATAACTATTTAAATAATATAAATAATATGTAACTACCAAGACGACGTTCCTTTGAGAGCTTAAAATCGTTTCCGTATCTCACCGCCTCGAACAGTCTTGTCATTGGGCTTTCGGCCATCAGGCTGCAGGAAACAGAAAGCTGTTCAGTCGAATGAAATTCGTATATGTGGTAATAGTATACATAACACTGCAATCAAAATGATTGGCTCGATGCATTGATCTGTCAATTTCATACACAAGACTGGTGACACAGATCCAGAACAATACATAGAAATCCATTTATGACTGATGACCGAAAGCCCAATGCCCAATGACGCACGGTAGCAGAAATGCACAGAAGTTTTCATGCACCCCGCCGATGCGTGCTAAATTATGAGAAACTATGGTTTCAAATCGGGTCAAAGCGATGCAAACATATTGCATCAACATTAGGGAGTTCGAACTACTAAGACAAAGGAGTAATTCATATTTCTGATATCTTTTTTACAAAACAGATCAAATTGTGACCCGGCTTACTAAGGAGCACAGTGATCCGGCTTTTAGATCATATTTCTGATGATCTAACAGCGAAACCAATACAATCATTTCATCAATGGACTAGATAAATTCGCATACGAATCTAATCGAAACTGACAACCAAAAATTGAGCGATGAGCAGCACAGAAGTTATTACTACTACTCTAGATGACGTCGAGAACGTTAATGGTCCACAACTACACGCCCCCCAAATAATAGAAGGAGCATACCGGAGAGGCAGATCAAATAATCGAAGGAGCATACGGGAGAAGCAGATGCTGACGCACAGCAAAAGGAGAATGGAACACTACTCCAATAAAAATAATAGAAATCCTAGAAAAACTACGACGCATAAACCGTGCATTTCACCCTAAATCACAAACTGATATGGCAAAACCACAAATATTTCGCCCTAAATCCGAGTTTCACCGTCAAGCAATCGAACCACCACACGGAGCCTCCTATGAGACAGACTCAACGAGCAGATGATCACCGGACCTGGATGCCGTGATCGCGGCAGTAAAATTCCCAGCACGCGTTCCCGACCTGGATACCGGCCTGCCCGATGTGGATGGAGATGCATTCCCTCATCTCCGACCAAAAGGAGCCCTGCGATAGCCGGCGGCGAAGAAGACGAATTCAAGCGTCTCGTTTCGCCGGCGTTTGTGAAGACGCCGGTGTGTAGAGCAGTGCTTCTCCGGTTCGGCCCCCGCGGCCATTTTATAGCAAGCGAGGCGCCGGCGCTGTGTGCGTGATGGGCGGAGTGGCTCCGTTAACCTAACTGCCGTTCGGGCGGCGGCCCACGGCCCAGTAGCCCAGTCTAGTTAGGTTTCAGTTAGCTTGCGGGGGCGGCAAGCCGGCGAGTGACGGAGACTAACGGCCGTTAGGCCGGCCCAACCGGCCACGGTGGCCGTGAGCTGGCTGTGGGCCCCACACGGAACTGCTTCTGTGTTCGAATAGTTGGTGACGTATAGCGTTCCGAAGCTTACACGCTGACATGTGGGGTCAGGACATTCTATGGCCCACATGTCCGTGATACTCAGCTAACGGCTGAGAAGTACGGCTCAGTCAGCTATGGAAGATGCCGAGTCTTCCGGAGGACGGCAACGGGAGGGAACGGCTTCCGTTCGTCGCCCGTTCGAATTTTGAAATTTGGAAAACCCCCGTCGTGGCGGAAGTTTGAATGGGCCGCTTGTAATCCACAATCCTGTTTCGTCGCAATGTGAATAGGCCGAACGTTAGCCACAATCCCGTTTCGGCCCAATGTAAATGGGCCAAAAGGAAGCCGCAATCCTTCTCCGGCCCAATATAAATGGGCCGCATGTGAGCCACAATTCCGTTCCGGTCCAATGGCCTCAACTGTACACAGTAGCGACGCACCGCGGCGGCCGGAGGAGCGACGGCGACGTCGATGTCGACGTCGGAGAAGCAGTGGCGGAGATCGAAAAGAGATGAGATGAGCTTCCCGGGGAGAGGGGAGCTAGCTGCCGAGGCTGAGCTCGCCTCCCCGCCTCCCGATCCCCGCGACCCCTCGCAGCCACAGGCCACCGGATAACGCGCCCGGCTTCCCCATCAAAACCACCCTCCCCCCGCGCGCGCCAACTGCTCTCTGCCTCCTCCTCCGCCGCCGCCACAACCAACCAACCATGCAGCCCGACTCCGCCTCCCACCGTATCGCCCGCGTCGCCGCTCACCTCAGCCCGTCGCCGCGTCCGCAGGTGCGCCCAGTTCCTCTCTGTCTCTGGTTGCAGTAGTTGACTGTGAGCGAGCTGTGTGTGAGGGTGACCACTCTGTGCGTGTGTGCAGATGGAGGAGGGCGTGAGGCCGGCGCCCTGCCGCGCCAAGGGCGGCGCGCCGGGGTTCAAGGTGGCCGTGCTGGGCGCGGCCGGAGGGATCGGGCAGCCACTGTCGCTGCTGATGAAGATGAACCCCCTCGTCTCCGTGCTCCACCTCTATGATGTTGTCAACACGCCCGGGGTCACCGCCGATGTCAGCCACATGGACACCACCGCCGTGGTAACCTATTCATTCCATTCGACTGCTAGATTATTGGAATTTGCGGGCCTCTTATTGGTAGTATTGCGGTTGCACTTTGCACAGCGATGATCTGCAACCTCTGTGATGATAGTTGCAGGACAACGTAATTAGCACGATTGGTTTGTTATCTTGCGAATTTTCATTGTGACTCACTAACTTTGATATTGCAAATACAATGATTTTTACTATACTAATAGCTGGTCAGTTTTTTCCTTGTAGTTAACCAAACAACCTGCCAACATTGGCATCTCACTCTTTAGTGGTTCCCATTTTCGTATTGGTCTAGTGAAGTTCCCAATTACTTGGAAACTCTGAAGTCTTGTGTTGAAAACTTGGAATGAAGGCCATTTTTTTGTTAGTTCATTTTCATTTTAATAATTATCTGGCCTGGCGGAAAAAGTTTAATAATTATCAACAGAAAATGGTACTGTAGTTCAACTTCTGGTTATTGAAATTCTAAAGTAAAAAAAGGGTGAACTGTGTAAAAATCAAATTTGGCTGCAAGTTGAAAAGGGAAAAAATGAAAAAATATATATGTTTTTAATTGCAACTGACAATTTCACTAGACTATTTTCAGCTAGTTCAAATGGATTATTGATCAGTTCTTTACATGCACATAGATATCAGATTAACGATTAGCAACAGATAACTGTACCAAAAATCCCTTGCAGGTCCGTGGCTTCCTTGGACCCAAACAGCTTGAGGCAGCACTTACAGGAATTGATCTTGTCATTATCCCTGCTGGTCTCCCAAGAAAACCAGGAATGACAAGGGATGATTTGTTCAACAAAAATGCTGGGATTGTTCGCACACTTTGTGAAGGCGTTGCCAAGTGCTGTCCTAATGCAATTGTGAACTTGATCAGCAACCCAGTGAACTCAACTGTCCCCATTGCAGCAGAGGTTTTCAAGAAAGCTGGAACTTATGATCCCAAACGTCTCCTTGGAGTGACAACACTGGATGTAGCAAGGGCAAACACCTTCGTGGTATGGATTCTAATAAACTGTGCCATATCATCTCTTAGAAAACCTTAAGATACATGTAAATTCTGTGTACTGCTCTTGACCACTCATTTTTCCTCTTTCTACTGCTTGTAGGCTGAAGTACTTGGAATTGATCCAAAAGATGTAAGTGTTCCGGTTGTTGGTGGGCATGCTGGAGTGACTATATTGCCCCTCCTCTCCCAGGTATTATCCCATTAATATCAGCACATGAAAACCACTAATTATCCGCATTTCAGAAATACTCTAACTTCTGCAAATATAATAACTTGCAACCTGTCTCTCTGCAGGTCAACCCCCCATGCTCATTTACTCCTGATGAAATCAGCTATTTGACTAAACGCATACAGAATGGTGGCACGGAAGTTGTTGAGGTATAACGCGTTTATATTCAAAGTGCTGAAATTAGCCTTGATGCACGTGACTAATTTTGCCCCAATTATGTTCTTCATTTGATTTTCTTCAAACAGTACATGCATATATGCACATCTTATTTACACGGAAATCTGCATAAAGCTAACCATAGTGTAGTTATTTTTGTGGAGATGTCTACTCTAGCCCAAATTTCTTATTTATATTCAGAAGCAATGTATATGTGCCAAGTTCTAGTCCTTTTGATTAACAAAATGGCTGGTTTCGGTTAACAAACCTTCTAGTTCTGTCTAGAATTATCATTATCATCAAGCCTTTCAGTCTCAAGCAAATTAAGGTTTAAAAGAAAAACATGTTATTATGAACTTGTGATTTATTTAGTCTCAAATATTGCCTCAACTGCAATTTCATCCCTTGATGTGGTGATATAGTACAAGTTATGGAACACATATCTCCATAGCTTTAGTAGGCCAAGTTACTAGGTATTGATGAGCAAACGTTTTTGAGTTTTTAGGAAATAATATTTCAGCTCCTACACTCTATAAATGTAACGGAATGCCCTTAACTGTGACTGAAGGAAGCTGTTGATAAACAGTAGATAGCAGTATTTGCCATATCACTTTAGTTACGCATCATTATATGTCTCTGAAACTATCAGGGTTCCTATTTTCAATTTTGGTGTTTCTAATTACTTGAACATATGTATAATGTTCCTTTTGTTTGTGATTCAGGCAAAGGCAGGAGCAGGCTCTGCAACTTTGTCAATGGTAGGTTATATGGCTACTTACTCTTTTTTTATTAGTATCTGAGTTATAAATGCATACTAACAGAAAACCATCTCAGGCTTTTGCTGCAGCAAAATTTGCTGATGCCTGCTTGCGAGCAATGCATGGTGATGCTGGAGTTGTGGAATGTTCATATGTTGCATCTGCAGTATGCTTACACCAAATCCGAATATTCATCTTTCCTATCAGCCAATAAAACCATCTTATGATTATTTCCATTTTCTTTCTACTAGGTGACTGAGTTGCCGTTCTTTGCAACAAAAGTGAGGTTAGGTCGTGCTGGAGCTGAAGAGGTTCTCCCTCTTGGGCCGTTGAATGATTTTGAGAGGTACATTAGTTGTATCTAACTATTCTCTTTCAAATGCAGTTGCCTGCAAATACCATCCAAAATAATTGGTTCGCTTAATGTGTGTTTTAACTTATTTGACACGGCAGAGCTGGCTTGGAGATGGCAAAGAAAGAGCTGATGGAGAGCATTCAAAAGGGCATCGATTTCATGAACAAGTGAGGTGTATGAAGGGACAAAGTTATGCATAGATGTAAAGAGTGTCCTATAGTGCTCATATACATGTGAAACTTTCGCCGGGCTCATATACATGTAAAATCACTACTGTAAAACGACCGTGAAATGCTAATTACCCTTTAGTTGCCCTAAACTTTTTTCCCAATCATGGAATAAAAATCCTATGCTAGGCAACATCCTGTTGTAAACAGTTTTGCATGCTTATTGTCATGGAAGCATTTCAGTCATGGCCTTCTCTGGATTTGCTGATCTCGTGGTGATTGGGTAATTGGGTTTCATTCAGTGATTCATGGTTAATCTCCACTCTCCAGTAGGCATACCTTGTCTGCAAATCAGCATTGATTTGCCCTGCTCCAGGCTTCTAACAGTTTGACTTGCATTTACTGCTGCTGATTCTGTGCATGCTGGCACATAAGGCCTCATATAATTGGGACCTATCTTTAGTTCTGTGATTAAGGAACTCGTTTTCCGCATGCATGGAGACAGAATCCACACTCCGAAGGTTACATAATTCTTGACCATCTCTTCACAGATGTTTTGGACGAACAGAGCAGTGTAACCTTTCTGAATTTCAGTGGGTTTGCTTGAGACAGGTCAGATGAGCAGGAACCATCTATCAGTTTGAGAATGCGTCTCAGGACGTTTTGGCAATCAAATGGGCCAACCAAAGAGTACATCGATGGAGGAGAAAACATGAGTTGACTTCACTTCTGTCGAAAGAATGCTGCAGGATTCTTCTCTCCCTCTATAGCTTTTCTCTGCATTTCCCTTTCTGTCCTTCGGATAGACGGAGTTGTTGGGTTTGGTGGTCCGCGAGTGCCTGCCTGAATCTCTGATAAAAGGATATTTAAGTAGTTCTAGCTTGAACTCTATGATTCTAACTAAACGAATTTTTATTAAAAAAGAGAAGTAGGCTGGAGTGATATAAAAAATAAATTAACGAATCTTTATTAAAAAAAGAGAAGTAGACTGGAGTGATATAAAATAAATAAATTAGAGAAGTGAAGTAGGTTTGGCTGCTATACAACTCTACTTCAGACTCTGTTCATAGAGTTATTTTTAGAAATTAAAAGCCCTCCAAACAGAGCCAAAGTGATAGGATTTGGACTGAACCACTTGTGTCATGTCTTACGTTAACTCGCCTTTGTTTCCCAAAAGTCTGACTCTGCATTTCTTCTCTACCAGCTTGTCTCCATGAAAATGGTTGAGATTTTGAGCAAATCGATGCTGGTTGCTGCAGATCTGCAAGATGAGACGACGACGGCTACAGCGGGTGTTGCACCCGTCGATCCGACCGCGCAACTTTGATCTAACGGCTCAGAAGCCTGGCCAGGATCGCTACCATTAGTAGCGATCCATGTGCGGCACTGCGGGAGGTCACTTATGGTAATACGGAATAGTATAGGGCCTTCTTTGAGAAAGTGCCTGTCCGCCACGCGCGCACCCAATCGCAGCCGCGATATCCCAATCCAACGGTGATAGCTGTTGCTTGCCTTTCTCTCCGCTTCCGTCGAGCAGGTTCGCCGACGGCGACCGATCCGACGCCGGCGACGGAGGCGGAGGGGACAGCTCGGCCCCTTGGCCGCTCTCTCCATGAATACGGGCAATCAAGTGCTTCCCTTGGTAATCCCTCTCCTGATTATCCCCTTGATTTCTTTGTTCTTTCTTGTCCCTTTTGGTGCCGCATTTTTTCAGTTTTCACTTCTGAATCCAAGAAATTCCTAGTGTTTATGGTGTCTCTCCATGAATCCATGATGCAGGTGAGCAATCGTTTTCCTTGTAATTAACACGACGCAAACACAACTGTTCCTTATTCCGATCCAACATCTGCATAACAGAAGAGAGAGAATGATCGAGACAAGAAACCAAAAAAAAAACAGAACATGCGTGAGCGATTGATCATCAGAGGAGCAATGGTCCCTTCTGCGTGCCCTGTCACTTTCTCCAGAGCTGTGCCAATGTAGGCCCTTGTTTCGGCTAAGTGCACATCTTTTTCAGAGAAAGAAGAATGGCAGCAGTGCAGCACCGAGTCCCAGTCCCCTACCAGTGAGCAGTAGCGAGACGTCTCGCTCTCTGTACTCTGCATCCATGGGCCACCCCAAATACAGGCTTGCTTCTGCTTCACATCATGGGAATTGATCAGTGGATTCCGTGCCGGGTCCGCATCATCTGCCATTTGGAGGGAAATGCCATATCCCTACAGTAAATTAAGTCTAAAGCTACAGCGATTAACCATTGTTACGAAAAATTGCTGTATAAACAGTGAAAAGCACAGTAAAAATAACTATTTATCGGTACCGTGCTGAATAGATCTTGTCCATTCATTACGAAATCGGATGGCTAAAATTCTCCCAATGTCATGGTACTGCGTGCCTCTGTTGCAATGGCAGAGGATACGATCCCTTCCGTGCCATTTGCTCAGTAACTCTAGGTCACGCATTAGCAGAGCATCATTTGGAGTGACCTCCCTTAGTTCAGAATCTTAGTGTACTTTGTCTGTTGAAAACAGTACAAATGGCTGGATCATTAAGCACATGAGGCTACAGTACTTGCTGAGCTGCATGAAAATGATCTTGTCCAAAATGCTCCAGCATGGATCCAGACGAGAGGGATCTTGAGTTGATGTTTTCTACTAGTAGTACACTAGGGGCTCATGCCTGCATGAACACACTCACTCTGCAAATGTACGACGCAAGCTCCCAGCAATGAACCAGAGGGATTAAAACTGTGGGGCGTTTAGCTGAAGCACACTGTAACTGTGGCAAATAGTGGCGTGGTGAATAGTGACTCAGCGAGTCAGTGAGGTTGGCACTGCAGTATTGGAGACATGGTGCTCGTCTCTGACGACCAGCCACAAACCAAAAGCTGTAGTTGGAGAACTGTTGCATTGCATGATTGCACTAATGACAGCATTACTGCTTACTCCATAGGAGAGATCAAACTCTTGGGAACCTTTCTGTTCTTCATTTTTCTCTCTTACCATGATGAAGCAAACAACCTTAACCTTGCAGCTGCCAATCTCTTGTTTTTGTTTGCAGTTACAGAAACAGAAGCACCTCCTTCTGCAAAATAGCTGATGGCAAAATGTAAGTTACTGAACATTTACTTACATGCATATAAACAGGACTTTAGCTGCTTAAATAGATACTACTCCTTCCGTTCAAAATTATAAGAATTTATAAGATTCAAATTTTGTATTGCAATATAAGAATTTTTACACTAATTTCTATGATTCTTTTTTTAATGATTCTAAAGACAATCAAATTTATAAAAAGTAAATCTAAGTAATTTAAAAATTAAAAATTAAGGCTAAAAAAGAATATTTTGATCTAACCTTAGTAAATGTTCGATTATTTAAAAATTATTATATTTTACAACACGTGGAGTAAAGAGCAGTAATATTCTGAGTGATAGTTACTAGAGGACTTGTGCGTGTGTGAATACATGGCGTTGCCACTGTGTGCAGCGGTCGCGACCGTGCACATTCGCTGTTTCGTCTCGTTGCCGATGTGACCAATCTGTTGGACGCATCGAACTGCACCGAATAAACGACGGCAGTGCAGCGTCAGAATTCAATACCGTCGCACTCTCCATCTGATCTGATCTGATCTGATGGTCCTTTTGCCTCCTAACATTATCACCATCGCACAATGAAATCTATAGGTACAGCCCTGTCCATTCCCCTCACTAGCAGAGACCGTCTTTTGCCAGGATTTTACGGGATTTTCATTTGAGAACGAGACAATCCAATATTCGAAGAAGAAAAGGTTTAAACAATCCAATATTCCAACTATAAGTACTACCTCGTAGTGTTAATCGGTAGGTATATTATATCTCCTGATTAACACTAAAAATGTCTCTAGCTTGCAATACCTGTCATTCTGTCAATATTCAAGAACAGGAGAGAATTGTAGAAAAGGTTAGGCACTGGTGCTGATGATTGCAGAAGGGGAGCAGAGAGGCATCATCCTGTGATGGGGCCTCACGCAGCACTATCTACAGACCAGCGGCCCATGGCTTTTTTATGATAAATAATTGTTTATGTAAGTAGTTAAATTGATTTTGGTAAAGTGGTATTTTAGTTGTCGAAGTGTTTAGAGCTTTTAGATAAGACCGATCAGACTAGGTTTTGGGCCAAACGGACTAGAACTATACAGAAGATGTTGCTTCTGTTCTAGATGAGGTCGGACCGACCAATTAGGATATGATGGTCTGATCACTGGGTTGTCCAATAGTTGATCCGGCTGAGTGGAATTGGTTTTAAGATGAATTTATATTTTATAATGATTTATTAATGTTTTTAACTTTTAATTGTTTTATATATGTCATTTTATGTGCTAAAGTGAGTTAAAAAAGAATTTATGTTTAGATATAGTTTTTTTTATATTGTATCGAAAGTAGAAGTTGATGTCCAAACGAATATTATATCAAATACTCAGACTAAAGAACAATTTACATGGAGACAAGTTTCTATATAGCATATATAAGGATGTATATGTATGGGAAGAAGTTAAATTTAGATTGGAGTCTAAGTTTGAAAGGTTTGACTTTGAATTTATAAAGGGATAATTTATATTCATGTAAGAGGGGCTAGCTTTGTATAGTTATCTTTTGAGTATAAATAGATGAGTTGTCTGGCTGAAGAAACAAAGAAAAAGTTCTAGTTTAATCTTAAGTAACAACTTGTGTTCAGAAGTTAAGAAAAAAATTACTTTAAAGACACTTTATAAATACATAACAAGTCGAACGGTCCTACGGACGGTCTACGTTTTTAAAATAATCTTAATCATGTTAAAGATAACTTTTTATTTAAAAAATTTTGGTTTTTATAATTTCTCGTTTTGTCATTACCAATCTCCTTTTGACAGGACTAGTTCTTATATGCGATACAACGTACACAAGTCATTGATCTCTCAACGCCTATCTCCAGATTTCATTTTGTGAATTCTTTATGGAATTTGAGCAATTTTTCCTAACAGAATTTATTTCACTACTCCAGTGATAATTATCGTTGTTCTAAACAGGCTCTAACAAAAAATTTTGGACATTGGAAAGCATGGATTTTATCACATTTCAGTTCTGCTATGCTGCTTCTCTCCGCTATATGTGCTGATCCCACACAATCTGATGCTGCGATAGTGCACTTAACATTATGCAAAGCAGCCACAAAGGGTAAGCATTGGTTAACCATTCTTGTGCCAGATTTCTACACAGCACAAGAGAAAACAAAGGAAGCACCACTCTGATTCTTTGATTTCATTCGGCTCCAAAAGAATAAAAAGAGCATAATACTTCAACTTTGCTTGATTGAGTGCATATCTGTTCACCATGCAAAGGTGCTTTTCCATGATGGCATTCTAGTACGGCTTCTCAATTTGAAGGACCCAACTTCAACTGTTTACACAGGACCAGGAACTCAGGTAGTGCTTTAAAGGAAACTTGGTTCCAAGCTTAGATTTTGATGCTAATTTGGATAGAAGGCCATTGCCTACATTGATGATGGATGATAAAAGGCTCTAAAGTCCCTGAAACTCGCTACAGAATCCTACATTGCAGCACCAAAGGAAACAAATTGTTAACAGGACAACCCACCAAACTGGAATATGTACAGCACAAAACACCTAAAAAACTTACAAATACCTAAATCCATACCTAGATAAGTTTCCCACACTGAAGCTTGCAAACTTTGCAACAAAAGGTTGACAAACTTTAGACTTGATTACTCATACGCTGATGAGATCAGGAGGCGTCTTTGACACTGAACTTGTTTGTTGCTGCTGCTGATCTTTCACATCACCAGTTGGTGCTTCGGCATACCCAGAGGGAACTGGAGCTGGAGGATTGGATGCAGAACCATCAACATCGTGTGAAAGCCCTTCTCCTTGCCTGGGAGCTAGCTTTGGAAGCTCACTCAGGATCTGTACAACCTCCCGCATTGTCGGACGCTGCACACTCTGCTCCTCAATGCAGAGCAAAGCAGCATAGAAGACATGCATGACCTCATGCAGTGGAACTGTTGAGAGCCTTGGGTCCAGGACCCTCATCACTTGTTCCTTGTTTGAGTCAGTCATCATCCTCACCCACTGGACAATGTCAACACCATCTCCAAACTCCCCAACAGGCTTCCGTCCAGTAACCAGCTCAAGAAGCACAACACCAAAGCTGTAGACATCACTCTTTTCATCGACCTTAAGGGTGTATGCATATTCTGGATATCCACAAAATACAGAATATTAAGCAACGTAATTCATTAAGGAGCTAAGCTTACTCAGCAACTACTATATACTATAAAACAGCACAAGGAACTAAACCAGCACTTCCAGAATTACTCTTTAAGTTTCTTTTACCAATAGTATTGACAAATTGAGGAAATATTACTTTGCAACTAAATACCGTTATTATCAATATATAGTAGAACGAATTGAAATACCATGGGATATGATGTTTTACCTGGAGCAATGTATCCATATGAGCCAGCAATGGCAGACATGCACTCAGATGCACCAGTGTCCTGCAAGAACTTTGCAAGGCCAAAGTCGGCCACATGAGCTTCAAAGTCTGAGTCAAGAAGGATATTGTTTGACTTAACATCACGGTGAAGTATCAATGGGGAACAATCATGGTGAAGGTAGCAGAGCCCCTTTGCAGCCTCAATGGCGATCTTGTACCGGGTGTCCCAATGAAGGTGCCCGCCTTTCTTGCCATGGAGCAGCTCCCCCAGGCTTCCATTGGGCATATACTCATAAACCAACAGATTAGTCTCATTGTTTGAGCAGAAACCTAGCAAGCGCACAATATGACGGTGCCGAATCCTCCCAAGTGTTTGTATCTCTGCTGAAAAACCATGATCATGTGAAGAGCCACGGCCCATAGCTGGGAGACGTTTCACAGCAACATACTCTCCATTAGGCATAGCCCCCTTGTACACAATCCCAGCACCACCTTTGCCAATAATGTTTTCTTCCTTCAAGCAGTCAAGCACATCATCACAGATGAAGTCGAGGCGCTGGAATGCTGTCAGTTTCCACACACGTGCCTCACTGGCTTTCTTCAAAGACTGGGCCTTCAGAATCGCCCCAACAGCAAATGCAATGGAGCAGGCCAACAGGCCAAGGACAATGAGCAGTTTGACACCATTGGATAGCCCGCCACGGCCATGGACACCATGGTCGGTGCCAGCAATGCCAGGGCGGCATGGTCCGAGGTATGGCCCACACAAGCCTGGGTTACCAACGAAAGATGTGGCATTGAAGTAGCTGAATTGACCAGTTCCTGGCACAAGCCCAGACAAGTTGTTATATGAGAAATCAACCGCTGTCAAGCTCTGCATTGTTGCAATGGATGGAGGTATCTCTCCATCAAGATGGTTCCGGGACAGGTTGAGATAGTTGAGTATCCACATTCCAGAGATGGCTGGAGGTATCTTCCCAGATATGTTGTTCCGGCTCAAGTCCAAGTAAGTGAGCAACCGACATTTCCCAATCTCCGGGGGTACACCTCCCTCAAACGCATTGCTGCTAAGGTCAGCCTTGGAGAGCTGCTGTAGTCGTCCAATCTCAGGTGGAACGACACCAGAGAATGAATTCCGATCAAGAAGCAGCTTCTGAACACCAGAAAAGTTTCCAATAGATGCCGGCAATGCACCAGTGAGCTGATTGTTGGACAGGCTGATCTCCCCAAGATTAGGCGCTGCGACGCCAGACACGGCTGGGAAATTACCGGTGAGGAGGTTATCTTGCAGCTCAACTTGCGTCAGCTTCGGCAACTCAAAGAGACCCTTTGGAATTGAGCCATTCAAGTAGTTCTCCCCAAGACGAACGCGGCTCAAAGACTTGCATTCACCAAGGGAATCCGGGACGGCGCCGAACAAGAAGTTGCCAAGCGCGATGAGTGTGTGCATCTTGCCACCGGCGCAGAGTTCTGGCGGCAGCGTGCCGGTGAGCCTGTTCGACGAGAGGTCGAGCAGCTGGAGGCGACCATTGCGGCCGAGGCGGCGGGGCACACCGCCGGTGAAGTTGTTCTCCCAAAGCTGCAGCACCTCGAGGCTGGGCAGGTCGCCAACGAAATCAGGGATGTCACCACGCAGCTTGTTCCGAAACAGGTTGAGCAGTGTCAGGTTCTTGAGCTCGGAGAAGCTCGCCGGTATCTCGCCGGTGAGGACATTGTTCGACAGGTCCAAAGAACTCAGGCTCTTGAGGTACCCCAGATCCGATGGTATGCCGCCGGTGAGGCCGTTCACCTGCAAGAACAGCGTGTCGAGATTCTGCAGCTTTCCGAGCTCCGGCGGTATATCACCGGAGAGCCCGCAGTTGGCTGCGTCGAGGCGGACAAGCTCGGTCAGGTTACCCAGCTCCGGCGGGAGCCCACCAGAGTAATTGTTGTAGTACCCAATATACAGCTCCCTGAGGCTCGTCAGGTTCCCCAGCTCCGGCGGGACTTTGCCGGAGAGCTCGTTCCCGGAGACGGCGAGGTACTGCATCCGCCCCCACCGCCCGTACTCCGGCGGGATCTCCCCGGAGAAGAAGTTTCCGCCGAGGTGCAGGTGCCGGAGCAGCGGCATCTGCACCACCTCCATGGGGAGCGGGCTGGTGAGGTTGTTGTTGTAGAGGTCGAGCACCCAAAGTCCCCGGAGGCGCGCGAGCGCCGCGGGGAAGGAGCCATTGAAAGCGTTGTTGGAGAGGTTGAGGTAGGTGAGGAACTGGAGCCGCCCCAGCGATGCCGGGATGGGGCCGGAGAAGGCGTTGGCGCCGACGGACAGTCGCAGGAGCCCCCGGAGGCGGGACAGCTCCGCCGGTAGTGCGCCGGAGAGGTTAAGCCCGGACACGTCGAGGCCGACCACCGTCCCGCGGGAGCTGCAGGTCACGCCGGCCCACGCGCAGTGGCTGGTGTTCGTCCCGTTGCCCCACGACGCCAGCGCGCCGGTCGGGTCCGACATGGCGGCCTTCGCCGCGAGCAGCGCGTCGGCGTCGCCATCGCCATCCGCCGCCGCTGCGAGGCCGACGAGTAGGAGGAGGAGGCGGAGATGCATCGGGTTTCTTGGGTTCTTGGAGAAGAGGAGAGGAGAGGAGAGGGAGGCTCACCCTCCCGGCACGGAGAGCGGAGACGAGAGTGAGAGGAGTCAGGAAGGAGGGAAGGGGAATGGTGGTGTCTTTCGCCAGTTTGCTGTGGTTTTGAACACACAAGGGGATATGATATTGGGCTCATAAAATAGATGTGGTTTTTCTTTTGTTTTCTTTTGGGGTGTGGTTCTTCCATTTGGGGGTTGGGTTGGTTTTATAATGTGATCTTGCGTCTTGGATGGATAGATATGGCCATATGGGCAGTTTGATCCTAATTATTCTTTGTTTTGTTTATCAATAGTTCATTTTTTATTAAATTTACTTCATATTTATCGTGTCTAGTTTGTTTATATTTTTTTATTAAGCAGATGAGCAACAACGGACTGATAGTAGCAATAGGTAATTTGTTAAAAAAATTATAGGTAGCAAATAGTTCTCACAAACAAGTAGCTACTCCTCCTCAATTTAATGAATCCTAATTTTTTTAGTATTTAGTGAGATAAACGGTGCAGGTGTATCCATCAGTACCGTAGCAACAACAGATAGGACAACATGCTTAGATATATTGTTTTTTTAAAAAAGTTCTTGCAATTTTCCATAATAGAATTTGGCATTCCTAGTTTAAAATGCTTATGTGCAAAATTTCTACAATTCCTACACGAATTAAAATTGTTTATTATAATCTGAAGTGTGTCCCAGGTAAATTAATTTGACAACAAAACTGAATCTCACCTCTCAATCCTTTATTATCAAATAGATTCCAAAATAAATTAGAGAAAATTTGGTTCATAGCACACAGATGAGAAACCGAATTCAAAAAAATATCACACAAATTTCCCTACTCTGCTTAACACCGTAAGTGAGCATTTTTGTTCAATAAATACCACATCCATCATTCTTCATGCAAACAGTTTTAGGCCAAGTTTGATGTAAATTTTCGGATGTGCTTCTTAACAGTTCCGCTTCTTAAACGATTAAATGGTATATTTTTTATAAAAAATATTATATTAAAAATTAAATAAATTTATTGTTTAATTTATAGCAATCAATACTCAATTAATCATATATTGCTAGTTTAGCGTGTAACCAGAAAAACTACAGCTTACAGCTCCATCGAACTCATCCTTTGGCCGAGTCTGGCGTGACTGTTTGGCTGAAATTTAAAACAAAACAAGCCATTTGCAGAATGCCGCATCAGGCTTCTACTTCAGAGGAAAAGGCAAGCTCCAGAGGAACGCCGAGACACCGGCTTTGCAGAATGCTGCATCAGGCTTGTACTTTCATAGTAGGGCAGCAGATCGACAGCGACGCCTGCACAAAAACTACAGCAACGGAAAATCATCACCCAGCACCAGCATCTCCGTTACCCTATAATCCAACTTCTTTTTCTGATTTTTTTTGCCAAATCTGATGCCACAACCAGGCTGTGGTATAATGGCACTGGAGGCAGAGCAGTTCATGGCTTCAAGCCCGGACATTACCATTATTATTACGCCGCAATAATCACACTAAAATCCAACGCGGAAACAGCGCAAGCAGATCGCTCTCCGTGCACGGCAACAACAACAACAACAACCCTTTGCTCCAAGCTGAAGAGCAGTAACTGATGAGAGGACAAAAACGTGCGAGATTACAACCCCTCGCCGGCGCCGGCGGGATCGGTCGGCTAGACTCGATTGTACAGCCGCTTCTTCGCTCACCTGCGTTTAATGCCCGCGCTGCATTCACTCGCCGCAGAAAAGTCACAGCCACGCCCGGCGAATTTACAGGCTTCACCAATAATTTTGACCCTTTAGGATAGCACAACAGTGTACGGTATGTGATTCAGATACTGCAGCTACTGCGAATACATGCAGTGGAGTAGTATCTGCTTGTAGGTTTATTTTGGAGGTTTATTACAAGCTGTTACTACTACTTCTACAAAGTGCAGGCTTGCAGCTGTGTATTGACCAACTGACAATTTACACTTGTGCGGCTGCATTCAAAGCAACTTTATAATCCTCAACGATAATCTTGACTGGAAATATGGAGTATTTGCATTTGTTTTCTTCAGTATTGTATTACTGTAAGGCTGCATTTCCAGCAGCAGCTTTATAACTTCACCAACATTGTTGACTTGCAGGAGCGAAAAGGAGTAAAATCGCAATAGTACCGTGAGCTCCCGTCCACAATTCATCATTTTTTTCAGAGCCGTAGTTAATTTTGCAGGCCTGGGTGTACATATCAGCGTGACCACTGCACCCTGCAACTAAAATTCCATCTTCTTTTTATCTAAAAAAGGTCCATCTTTACAATTTTACAGCACCGGTAATTACTACCAATCGCAATTACAATTTCTGTTACCGATTTCGATTGCAGTTAGCTGGATCAAACTGAGACCCATATGAGAGTAGACGAGAAGAAAGAAGGAGAAGATAGTAAAATGATGTAATACATTAGTACATAATAAATCACTAATGATTAATTGAGTATTAATTATTTTTAAATTTTAGAATAAATTAATATAATTTTTAAAACAATTTTTCTATAAAAAATATGTCATTTAATAATTAAAAAATATATGCATAAAAACGAGAGAAATATTACTCTTTTCTTCTTCTTTTTTCGTCGTCGGCTCGTGCTCTTCCTACAGTTTTTCTTTTGCAGATTTTTTTCAATACTAGTGCCACTGCTTTACTCGAGCAGGAGCTGGTAAGCAGGCAGCGAGCGTATCATTGCTTTCTACTGCTGGCTTTCGTTCTTGCTCTGACACCGTGGGGCCCACCTCCTGCCTAGCACTAGAGGAGAGAGAGGAAAGGACAGTCAAATTCTCGAGCTTGCCCATTCCCAGCATCGCAGCGGCAGAAACCATCTCCATTTCCTCGCGTCATTCCAAGATTGCCAGCTTACTCGCTGTTCTATTCTCATCAGAGGTGATGTTCGAGGCTGCGTTTCGACGAATTGGAGTGATGCTTAGCTTAATCTGATCTGATGACGAGGGATGCGCGTATTTCAGTCGTCAGTCGCGCAAGTTCTGCAGCCGCAACACAGAGAACACAAGACGAACCACTACCACTTCTGCAGCACAAACTTTTCAGTCTAACTTTTATCAATGGCTAATGAACTGTTAGTATAGATGCTAACAGTTGATACGTGGGCACTGCATAAAGAAAAGATGCAATTACGTATATACCACTAGGGTTTTTACCAATTATCAATATACTATTGGTTTTTACCTAATTATCTAAATGCTATTGGTTTTATTTTTATGATTATAAAAATACCATATCATTAAATTAACTTGACTAGGACAAGCAGCTCAAGCTTTCGGTGGCTCAGCCTCTCCACCCATGCTCGACAATGTTGCCTAGATCCAATGACAACATTTGGAGCGGAGAGAGCAGCAGGCGTGGTAGAGCTTGTCGTCACAGAGCTAGGATTGCTAGAACAGGTGAAAAGGATCTCAAGATCATCCAAAGCAAAAAGAGCTTATCAGCGCGGTGGGGCTCATCAAAGTGGGAGAGGAGAGATGGGTGTGGAGGAGCTTATCGGCGTGCGAGAGAGAGCGGTCAGCATGCAGAGTAGAAGGGACTTGACAGATGGAAAAAAGACCTTACCAATGTCCGAATCCAGATGCTCAGATTCGCCACTAGTGTTGTCCAATATTGTCATCTTCTTCATCTTCTTTGTTCATTGCCATCGTCTATCTCCATTTTCTTCCTCCTCTATAGCAAGTGTTGAGAAGCTTGTCGACGAGGGGAAGGGAAAACAGAACGACTAAAAGTTCTCACCGATAGTTAGAGTGAAGGAAGCTCGTAAGTGGTCGAAGTGAAGGAGCTCGTTGGTCATTGGAGTCTGAATTTGTAGCTCTACCTCCGTAGCATTGAGTCTGATGCCATTACCCTCTCGCCTTGGCCAATCTTCACATTAAGCCTAGGCGTTTGGTGCCACCACCCTCCTCCCAACTCACCGGCCCGCCCTGCCTCAGCTACTATAGCATCAAGCCTTGCAATATTAATGATTGAGATATGGCTGAAAAAAAAGAAAGAAACAAAGGAGAAAAGATAATGGAGAGAGAAGGATAAAAGAGTCATTTTTATAATGTTAGTAACTTTATTGACCATTGACTAGATAAAATGTGATAGTGTTGTATATACAATTATATTTTCCTTATAGAAATAAACCATTTGAAGGTTGGGATACTTACAAATTTACAATTGTTCCTAAAGAAAATGACCGAGCAACCACCAAGCTGAGTTTCACAGCTAAAAAGGGAGAAAAGCTGGGACCTGCAGAGCTCGTTTGCTGATCAAAAGTGGTCACCTCTTAATCACCGGGGATTAAGAACTTAACCCCAAGATTATGATGCTCTAATTCAATAATGTGGTATTCTCACGGTTTTAGATCTCTGAAGTCCGAACAAAAACCTGCTTCTGTCTTCGAGCGGCATGCGTTGAGTTCTGAAGTCTGAAGTCTCAACTCCGTAATGGCCAATTATATCTTTAATGCTTAATCACCTTTAGATAATCAAAATCAAAATGTTCATTCATTTTTATGGACCTCTGCTTTGGTAAAAGAAAGAGCCAGCCAACTAGCCAAGGCCCTTTACCCCACACGGCTATGTGAATGAGTGCCTTGAGATCGGTGAAAAGAAACAAGAGAGGAGATTCAGAGATTCTCCCAGCTAGTGTAGTAGGCAACCATGGATGAAAATGGCCCCAAAGCATGCAGCCTCTAGGTGGTCAGTGGTCACCTGACTAACCTCCATCAAAAATTTCCATGGCTTCTTCTGATCTTTTCCTCCTCATATGGTCCCTTGTTAATTAGTTCCATCTCCAAGTGTTAATCAAGTACTAGTGCTTACCCCACTGAACTTGTGTTTGAATTTCCTTGAATGAACTGAAGTCTGAGGTTGATAAATGGTACTAATTTTTGGGCCAACGTTTTCAACGTAGTAATAATCCATTACGTCCTTGATTAGGGTGTGTGTGAGTGTGTTATTTAGAGCCTAGGTGAAAGTAAACAAAAGTGATGGTGTATTGTTTCATTGTTTGCATAGGCCTAGCACATAAAGAAAAAAACTATGCTTTGGTGTGAGGGTCGCCACTTGCAAGCTCCGAGTTGGGTGCAATTTGTCCCCCTTGCCAACCTCTAATACACACACACACGTAGAGGAAGTAGTGGCCAGTCATTGTAATTAAGCAGATAAAAACATGGTTTTTCATCTGTGGTTGGTTAATTCCCATCACATTATCATGGGGCAAATTGTTAAGTAAATTATTAGTAGCAGGATGCATGCAATGAAACCTTGGCAATTGGGACAAAGGCGTGGTTCCGAGGAAGCCGCGCTGCTACGTACGGTGTCTGGGCTCCCAGAAGAAATCCTGTCGCATGCATCACACTTATCTCATTGTCTCGACGATACTAGCTCACTTGGACAGGCCAAGACGACAAACAGCTAATTAAACTGCTAAAATGAACGTGACACAGGCGACAGTGTTATTAAGCTTCTAACCATGTATTATTCTAGTTGAATTTTACGGTAATTAAGGCCATTTTTAGCTTGAATAGTACTTGTCATCGAAGCCAAGCTATTGGTAATGCCCATAGTAAATTTGGTAGTGTCAGTCTTGAACATTCTTCATCATAGTATCACAATTTGGCTCCATTTTAGTAGTAAACCAAAGTTGAACAATATAACCTACCCTATCCTATTAAATAATTGGTTTTGGCACTATCACAGAATTGGCAGGGTAGAGATCCAAACCGGCCCTAAGTTTTAGCAATTCTGCAGTGGTGCACACGAAGTTAACAGGGCCTTAACCAGTCAGTCATTCAGTTGAGCAGGTAGACAAAGTGACAGGATGAAGAAGCCCCAGCTGGTTGTGGCTAGCTGTTGACTGTAATGGTGGATATGGCGTTTGGTGCAGTGCAATGTGCTCGCCGTGCTGCAGCGTAGTATTCATCAGCCAGAGAGAGCATGAATGAATCGAGCATGGTCATGGCCGGGACCATGCGTGTGGTTACCTTACCTTACCTGACATGAATGGTGGTCTCCAGAGTAGGTGAGTGACGCCCAGGAGGTTATTGAATGATTCGGAGGGATCCTACCTGCAACAACTATCAGTGTGGCAAGCAGAAGCAGCAGCAGCAGCAGCCCATGCACAACACATGCTCATCGGCCATATGTCCTGTTCATCAATTCAATTATCAGTGCGGCAAGAACAATTAACACGCACATGCCTTGCATTCCAGAAGAGAGCACAAGTTGAAGTGAACAGCGGTGAGCGATGCTGATATCTGCTAGGAATACTCATTTCATTCCATCAGTGTTTGGAGACCAATCTTGGAATAATTCTGTTGATTTGATGGGGGGAAGGGGTTACAATCACAGCAGATTTACATGCTTACAGCATTCAGAAAAATCGGATTCATCCCTACAGAAAAGCTACTATACAAAGGAGAAGAAAGACAGGAGTACTAACAGCTACTGTACAGGGTGGAGTGAGCCATGTTGGGATTCATCATAGAAGCATCAAGATCGTAAAATGGCCGTGGCCTCATGGCCCATGGAGGCCACAGCTTGGCTGATATCCTAACATCCAGAGTTCTAAACTGAAGCATTTCATGAACTCAGGGTAGCATTGATGTTGGGCCCGCTGGCAGATGTAGGAACGGGGCTTAAGTGGCGAATGTCTGGCCTGATAATATATAGCCACGTCAGCAGCTGTTGTGCAATGGAGGAGTGCTGATGATGTCCTTCCTCCTTCCTCACTGCCTTTCTTCTGTATGCCAGGAATCCTGCAGAACAAGACAAGTTGTAATTTCATTTCTAAAATACTCCATAGTTGTAATATCCCATGTTTGAGATGATATTTTGTTCTTTTTACCTTTAAACTCCACTAATTAAAAGATGCAATCTCAGGACCATTTTACACTGAAAGAGATGGTTTCAATTTGAGTTGGAAGTCAAGATTAAAATTTTGGTCCTCTAAGCTATAGGCCATAATATTCCTAAGTAGTCAAAAGAGTTGGAATAGGGCCTATGCTGCAAGTCAAATTGGTGCACTAGTTACACAATTTGGAATGCTATGCTTATTTAAGTTGATGTTACTTCCCCTTTCATTTTAGATTCTCTTACATGAAAAACTGTCTACTTGGGATCACGTGCATTAGAGATTTACAATCACTACTTTTGTGTATAGGGAAAATTGTTTACCTTCCTTTGCAGACGGAAATCTGACGTGGGGTTACTGCAAGGCGATTGCTTGGTTTCAGTTCCAGGGGAAAAGCTATACGTTTCTTTTGGTTTTCCTGGGGTAGAAAAGTATGGCATTGACCTTCCACTTGTCTTCTGTTTTCCATCACCATCAAAAGGCGAGCACTCAGACATCATGTAGTAAGAACTGAGGTGTTCCTGCCTACATATTGTAGGCGTCTCATGTTGATTTCTGAGATAAGACATGGTGCTGAAACCATGTTGGACAAAGCAAGCAGATGGAGAATACTGCTGTGTCTGCGGACTAGAAAATGACATGAATGGTGATAGCCTTCCATGGGGTGAAAAGGAAGGTGGGGTGGTAACATCAGGACTTGACACAGGCAAAGGACAGCCTTCTATAGTTAAGCCTTGCTTAGCGGCTAGTTTAGAAATCTGTTTCTGGTTTAGCCCTGTTCCATAAAGAATGCTCCACAGACTCCTTAGAGATTCCCTCTGGTTATGTATTACTTGTTCCCTCATAGCCATCTCGATTTGAAGCTCAGTGTTAGTCATCCCCTAAAATACACATTATCCATAAGCAGATTGTGGAGTATCAAATTTTATGAGGAAAACATACTAAAATGTTGTGGTTACTCACAAGAAGTCTGTACTGACTGAGAATGTGGAGGTAGGTTCTGTTGCCATTGTTACTAGTAGCTTCCTCGATCATATCTTGGAGTTGGCGTCTGCGACTCTCATTCAGTTCAATGTCCTACAGAAAACGGTTGCCATGTAAGTTTGCTTTGAGGAAACAAAAAACAAAGGACAGTCCAAATTTATATTACAAATACCTTTCTGTAGCCAGCACCAGCTTCATCGTTGTCACGAATGTTGTCAAGAATAACTTGTCTCCGTGATGTTAATGCTTGCAGAACAGCATAATCCTTATCTTTCACCTGGACACAAATTCATCAGAGTTCTGTACATTGCAAGAACATTTCACAGATATTATTGCAACAACATGTGGTTTAGAGATGCTACAGTCTGCAACGCCACAATACAATTCTTAGTTATGCTATCTCAAAGGTAACAGCCAGTA